>CAWUFW010000184.1:3014351-5463702 GCA_963921515.1 Calotriton arnoldi | reverse complement strand
GTGGATGTGTTTGTTGGTTCTATTTGTGCCACTGCCTAGCTGTAGTTGTGGTTGTGTTTGTACATGTGTTGGCACAGTTGGATGTGACTTTTTTGATGGCATGTGTTGTGTTTCTCTGACTGACATACACATTTTGGGATGATTCTGTTCTGGTTGCTGTGTGATTGCTATGAGTGCATGGTTTGACTCTCCCTTGACAGTGATGTGTGTGTGTTTTGTGGCAGTATATTGTGTACATTTGTTGTGTACTCACCAGGCTCTGGGATGTCCTCTAGTCCATATATGCTCACTGGCGGTAGGATGGCCCGCACCTTCTCCTCCCAGGGCCTGAGGTATATTGGCTTGGCAGGAGGGCCACTGCCGGTGTGTTGGCTGTTGATGTAGTCTTGCTTCAGCAGTTTCCGTACCCTCCTGCGCACGTCATACCACCTGTTCTGGATGTCGGTCTTTGTGCGCTGACATGGTGATTGGGCGTTCACCCTGTTGATGATCCTCTCCCACATCTTGGTTTTCTGCGACATGGGGGTCTGTTGGACCAATGTGCCAAACAGCTGTGGCTCTACCCTGAGGATCTCGTCTACCAGGACTTCCAATTCACAATCTAGGAACTTGTGATTCTTCTTGGGGGGCATGGTGATGGGTGGTGATGGTGGGTGATGTGTGTGTTGGTGTGCAGGTGAGGGTGTGTGGGTGTGTGTTGTGCTGGGTGTATGTGAGGTAGGTATTTGTTGGTGTGCTGCTGGTGTGTGGCTTGTGTGAGGGATGAGCTGTGGGTGTGTGGTTGCTTTCTCTTGGGTGCTGGCAGTGGAATGGCATTTGCAAAGGCTCATGGTAGTGATTTGTGTCCTTTATATAGGTGGAGTTGTGGGTGTGTCTTTGTTCTCTGTCCCCACCCCCCAGTATTTATTGGCTTGGTAATTGCTTGTTTGGCCTTTTTTGGTTGATTTTTCCTTTGTGCTGTTTGTGTATGTTGGAAACGTTCTTGTGACCGAGTCGGACCCTGCATTGGTCTCGTACGGTGTTTTCCGTTTCGTTCACGCTGTGTTTGTGCAGTTTTGTATGCTGCGTACGCGTCGGTCGCGGTGTATTGTGTTGCTTCGGCTCGGTTTTGTATGCGTGTCGGTCGTACGGCTTGTCCTCCGTCCGACTCGGTCGTGTTTTCGCGCCTTGCATCGTACTTTGCGGGTTGGAGTTGGCGGGTACGATTCGGTCGGATTTGTTCCGGGTGCGTGTCGGTCGGTTGAATTCGCGTGTTTTTCCGGCCGGATTGCTATTTTCCGAGCGGCTCGGTCGGTCGGCTTGGTTTCCTGACGTGTCGGTCGGATTTATCGCGGCTTGCATCGTACTTGGCGTGTCGGGCGCCACTGGTACGTGTCGGTCGGTAATTTTTCCGGCTCCGAGTCGGTCGGTGCTTTTTCCGGCCCGAATCGGAATCGACCCCTCTGTGTTTGAAAATACCACTTTTAGAAAGTGGGTATTTTCTTGCCTAACTATCCAAGCCTGCCTCTGCTAGGTTGTGTATTCCTTGTCTGGAGATTGAGTGACAGGGGCTGGGGGTGGCCACAGGAGACAGGGTGAGTCAGCGCAGGGCTGAATAGAAAGATCTGCATCCAGAGTGGAGGGAGGAGTTGCACCTGGGTCTGAATAGGGCTGTGCCTGCCTTCCACAATGCTGGCTCCACCTCCTGCCGGGCGGCTGAGCACTCTGCCCCACATTCTGAAAGGAAAGAAGGAGACAGAAAAACAAAGTGCTCCAGGACTGACCAGAACTGGTTTTGGACTAGGCAGAGGCCTCTCTGCCTCCAGAGAACAAAGAGAATCAGGGTATAAGAGGGGCACCCAGACCCCAGGAAAATTAGATCACTTTTGGGAACAAGAAGAAACCTTTGCTGAGGAGTGGAACCAAGAAGAAACTGAGGAGAGACTATCCCTAAGCTGAAGTGCTGCTTGGGGGATTGGCCTGCAGTGGTTTGCCTGACTGCCAAAGAAAGGAGAAAGGAACTTTTGCTTTGCTGTGACTTTCATCAACTTGTGAAGGATCTCCAAGGGCTTGGAAGAGAGCTTGCCCCCTGACCGAAGTCCCAGGACCATTGGACTTCACCCCCTTTGTGAATTGCTGCTGGAAACTCTGTTTCAGTGGCTGCAGAGGTAGGGAGCTGTGACCGACTCTCACGACCGACTCGGTGTCCTGTAAGCACCGCATCGAAGCACCGTCTCGCCCTGCAACGCACGGCCCTGGTCTCACCGACTCCGTCAACGAGCCGCTGCCTGCACCGCATCGAGGGACAACGCGTCCTGCAACGCTTCGCTACGCCGAATCGAACTGGTCCGACCGACACGGTCACTGCTGCTGAGTTCGAGTCCTGTGACCGCACCGGAGTTGGGCACCGCTCGCACGCTTTGCGACGCACCGCCCGACTCGCACCGCTGTCCGGACTGATCGACGCCAGCTCCTGAATCCGGCTCCGTCGCCGCACCGCAACCTGCCAGCACCGCATCGAAGCACCGTCTCGCCCTGCAACGCACGGCCCTGGTCTCACCGACTCCGTCTCGACGACGTCAACGAGCCGCTGCCTGCACCGCATCGAGGGACAACGCGTCCTGCAACGCTCCCATTTTTGCATCGCGACCGCGACGAACAGCCATCCGGCTCGCACGCCCGTGCCTGCCGCTTCAAGTAAAGGTACTGTGACCGAGTCTGTCTACGCTGTGTTGGCCCGTCTCGACGCGGTCAGCTGGATTTGTTAGACTCTGTTTGTTCTCGACATCGCCGTAGCCGGAGGAGGCTACCGACTCGCACAGAACCTTGAATTAAGCCTTTTTGATCAGAACTAAGCATTCTTAACAGTATTGTGGATTATTTTTGTCGTTTATGGTCTTGTGATAAATCTATATAAAGTATACCTATTTTTATAAATATATAACCTGTGTGGTGTCCATTTGTAGTGTTGTCACTTGATTACTGTATGTGTTCACAAATGCTTTACACACTGCCTCTGAACTAAGCCTGTCTGCTCGTGCCAAGCTACCAAGAGGGTGAGCAGGGGTTATTTCGGGAGTGTACCTACTTTCCCTGACTAGACGCAAGGGTCCCTATTTGGACAAAGGTACCTACCTCTGCCAACTAGAGACCCCCAAATCTAACATTCACCTATTACTGGAGTTTGGGCTATACATCCAAGGAGAGATGTAGTTGCATTACTTGTTCAGGAACAAATGTGACCTTATAAAATTGTACTTTACAATATCCAAGGGGCACATTATTTGTACTGCTTACTGCAAAGTCAGAGAAAAGAGAAAAGACACATTGTTTTGTAGCTTGAAATGTATTTCAGAAATGACTTTCCTCCATTATATAATTTAAAATGGTCCATTTTTCAATTACTCTAAAAAACAAATGCCGTGCCTGTGCTGTTAGCTGCAAGCATTGCTCTTTGGTAATTAGCAGTGCGTACAGAAATGAACCCTAGAACCAAAAGTTATGTTTCAATACACGATTCAAGGGAGTCAAGGGCTAAGAATCAATCGAGTGCCCTCTAGTGTGGAACATTTTGCTCAGCTGTCTATACTGTTTATATCTATGTTTGACACAACTTCAAAGGCAAATGTGATCACAAATGGTACAGTTGACAGAATGCTTTGCCCACTAAATTAAGATTCATATTTAATAACACTTTGCACCTGGTTTTTTGTTGTGGTATTTACTACCCAGTGCAAATCAGGATTTGTGTTGTAAAATTGGCCAAAGTGGCGCAAGTAGCGCTATGGGCTACTTTGCATCAAGGGGGCGTTCCAGAAGTGGAACATTGGCATCCTCATGCAACCATCCATATGTTTTGATGTAAATTCCTACCTTCTCACATTGGAAGACAGGGATTTATGCAAAAACGTATGCCTCCTCAAGGCAGGCATAGCTGCGGAATCAGTTTAAAACACTCTGCATTTATCCAGCTTTGCATGTGTGCTGTACAGCACAGATACAAATTCAAAAATGTATTGCGGCGTAGTTTTTGCACTGAAACGGTCCCCTTTCAGTCCAAAACCTGTGCTTGACATAATGCGCACACCGTTATGCTATGGTGCAAGGGTGTGTGTGTTGACACATGGCTGCCTAAGTGCGCAAGGAGAGAGAAAAACAGGGCTATATTTCAGTAGATATAGCATTGTTCCCCTTTCTCCCTTTCACACAATGCAGTTCACCAACTTTAGTTGCTGTGCTGATTTGTGTAAAAGGTTAATCCGTCTTCCCCCCAATGTCTTCTGTTCCTGTAAATGAGAAATGCAGACTTACAGAAATAGAACCTGTGTATTTATGGGTGCCCGTGGAAATTTACAAATGTCAGTGGTCTTTCCCATCCTAACTGAATAACTAATGGATTTCTGCACTTGAAAAATATTTAAAATATGGAAGAAAAAAAAGTTTAAAAAATGTGCAAAACTAAAACTGATGGTGGTCTGACAGCAGGCCGTTCACTAGAGAAGACCAGTGTACCACTAAAATTATTTAATTATCCTAACTCCTGAATATATTCAGAGACGTTAGGAATAACCCGAATTTCATAATTATATGTAAATCAGAGGCATACATTTAGGTTAGTATTTTTATAGACTGTGGCCTGAAGTAACTAATAATGTTAGTCCTGCTCTAGCCAAAAAATAAAGTTACGGAAAGTCTCAGTGAAGACAACAGCCAAATTGTCTTTTCACTCCCAACATTCTGATCCTTGGTCCAGTCACATATATCTGTTTAAAAGCAGTTCGTCATTGGATGGCTTTAATTCCTTCATGCTGAACAGGGTCTAAGATGGAGTTGTAACACTTTCTTACCTCCTCTGCTCCTACCTCTGTTTTCCTCTTGATACAGTGACTCTCTTCTGTAAGAAACATCAGTGGTGGTATTAATATGTGACTGGGGGTGAGTGTTTGAAAAGTTTCAGCACTCCGTCCATCATCTCCTCGTGTTTGCATTAATCCTTCCATGCCGTTCAGGTTGATTTTGGACAATCACTGCAGGCAGTGGCTATTGCAGCCAAATATAATTTCTCTTACCTCGGGTTCTAAATCTTTCTCTTTAGGGGCCTGATCCAATTTATTAGCTTCTGAAAACCCCTTGAGGCCCACTTTTTAACCAACTATTTTTTTTCAGCTGCTGCTTGTTTCTTCGGTTATCTTTCTAGCGCCAGGACAGTCCTTTGGCGAAACAATGTGTGCTATAAATTGTCATCAAATGTATGCTAAACTTATCCTCATATCTACGTTCACACTGGTGCCTGCTTGAAAATGTGGATTAAATAGAAGCAATAACTTGTTGGGTTGGGGAAAAAGAAAAATACTGAAAATAACCTGTGCGTCATTGCAAAAATGTTGAAAAGATTCTGACGTGCAGTAGGTATAGATGCTATACATTGAAATGAGCTGCGGTAAGCATGAGCACTGTGGCAAACTAGGGCTGCCCGAGTATGCTGGAAAGTGTGCTTTCCAAATGCAAAGCTTGGACAACCTAATGATGAAAATGCATGAAAACTAATATCTGGTCAAATGTGTGGCAGATTCACAAGCTCATCAATTCTAGCTTGCAGAAGGGGCTGGGATGGGGATTACAACTCCTGTGCAGTCTTCCATGCCTCAGAGGTCGACTAATAGAGCAATATTAAATTGGTTCACACCTCTTATTTACAGCACTTAAAAACCACAGAATTGTAGAGTGAAGTGTTACATGCTAAACACATGCTTCTTCTTCTTCTTCTTCTTCTAATAATAATAATAATTATTATTATTAGTAGTAGTAGTATTATTACCAACAGGTCAAGCACCATAAACTAAGATGATTTCCTTAAATCAGCGATGTTCAGTGCATGGGATTGGGCTTTGGATAAGGCAGATTGTGTGTCCCAGTTGGCTCACAAACCTGGCTGCTATTTACCAAAGATTATATTTTTCTAGGCAGTCTTGCAGCTGAATTGCAGCTGTCTTCATTTTAGATAGGGTCAAACGTTTCTTATTTAGATGGTTCTAAAGAGATTTACCAGGACTGGATTATTCAGTGCACTGAGGCTACTTTCTTAGTTAAATACACAGCTAATAAAATACGTGATGATGGGAAGATGGGCCTCCCAGAGCTCAGTGATAAGGTCACGAGGTCAGAGGTCACCTGAAAAATAAAACATGCTAAGTTTGTTTAATGATCGAATGGATTCTAATAGAATGACCTCTTTGAAGTCAGACAACCTGCTGATGTCTTTTGTGACCATCTGGCACATAATCAATCACAGTAATGAGACGAGACAGGAAAAGTTCTTCCACATCATCGCCAGTGTCATTATTGACAGCATCAGGAAGGTTTGATGAGTTGTATTCTCAAGAACGTAATATTTGAATTAATTGATTTAACCTTTCTTGAAAAAGAAGGAGTATAGACCCTTGAAAAAACCACCACTGTCCGTTTAGACGGAAGCTCAATCTACCTATTCTCAGGACATGGTAAATACCAGTACATTTGCTTTTGTGCTAGCACCCACCAAGTTTATTAGAAATTGTACACTCTACATTACACTCGCAATTGCCTCTTATCAATGCATCTCTAGTGCACGCCATGGTTAATGACTGGTCAAGAACTGCTTCTAGTACTCCGCGCATAAGGATGATTATTGAGAGCTTAGAATAGGGTGGTGTTTTTGAAGAACCTTTCCTTTAAAAACCACACGAACTTTTAGGTTTAAAGAACCATTAATTAGTGCATAAATACATTTGCAAACACTATATTTTTGTGGAAGAAAATCCCTGCAGCCCAAATTTTTCTTTAAGAATATTTCCTCAAAACACCAGCTCTAAAACCCTTCTCTCACGGAATGTGTCTGGAGTGTAGATTTCAGATTTGGGAATACATGAAGTTATGAATTTTAACGCATTTCACAAGTGGATTCACATCTTTTCTAGCAGCTACTTTAGTTCCGTGGAACCGTATCACAAAGTGAGTGCTGCAACTTAATTGAAGACCTGTTTCTGCTGCAGTTTTGACAAGTCTTGTGTCTGAAATACTCAAAGAACTGGTGCTGCTGTATTTTTACATTATAGACAGTGGTAAGTGGATGTTTATCACTAGAAAGAACGAGCTGCTTATGGCTGGAAATATAACACGAAAGGATGACATCTCTATAGCAAGCCAGGGCAAAATCCATGTAATCTGCTTTGCGGAAATTATGCGAAATACCCCCAAAATGGCATTGTACGCTGATTTTTGGCGTGATCTTAGTCCTGGGGCCCATTTTGAAGGCTGGGACGTATGTCAAGTTAAAAACAAAACAGTGCAAAATAGCACATGTTGTAAACAACAGCAGCTTGCATTCTGTTCGTTTTCATTGTTCTGGTGAAAGAAATTCATTGCCACTCTGAACCTTACCCTGGTTTTACCCTGCCACACCACTCCAGTCATTAATATTTTCTGGTAGTCTCTCATTGGATTCTGTTAATGTCCAACTTTGCCCAAGCGGAGAGCTTCGCAATAATGTTTGCATGAATTGACATGCATCATGACACAGCAGCCAAGAACCTGCAGACGTACTTCAGAGCTCAGCCAGTGGGACTCAGATTCGTAGTGTGAGGACAATGTTTAGCTAGGGGGTCACTCCACAGAGACATTATGCCTGTGAGAGGCAAAGTTGTTTCCTTTTCCCTTGTCCTGATGAGGCCCTGAAGGAATAGGGACTGAAACGCGTCAACAGTTCATGTTTAGAGGAATCGACTTAATTCAAGAATAATAATTGTATTTATGTGGAGAACTATAAAAAGTTTTAGGGGGTGTAGCGGATACCCCATGTGTATACAGGATTAACTCACAGTTTATTGCCATTAATGAGGGTGCGAGCACTGACATTAAGTAGTCGGGGTTCAGGTGACAACATATACATGATGATTTGTTTTATGTACAGTTGATATGCGTTTTATTTGCTCAAGAGAGCATATGTATGTATGTGCGTAAATGTTTTCTTCTTTCTTTTTTTGTCCATGTTTAAGTTTGCTTCAATACAATGAAGAACTATTCCAACAAGGAAGTCTGAGTGGTATGTGGTTCTTGATGTACTAGAAATTGGGACGGGATGATGTTCCTTGAATAGGGTAATTAATTGTACCCTATAGGTAATATTGAGATATTAATTCCTCCACGCTACCATGTTATATAATGCAACTTTGCCCAAAAGGCATGATTTGTTCTCTGTTATCAACTCATACAGGGTTTGTTATTTCGCTCTCTCATTATCCCCATAATACAAGTCTCATACTACTTCCCCAGTATCACAATTGATCAGGAAACAACTTGAAACTCACATTGCTAGACTGATAACATTTTAATTATCAGGAATTTGCACTTCAATTTGATTATCTTTTGCATCTTCACCTGACAGAATGATGACAATCAGCACACTAGACATTTGACACTGAAGCATTAAAATTGGATATCAACATTTCTCAAATCAGTAGCATACGTTATAAATCTTCATTATACTAAAGGTTAGTAAATAAATATAAAACCATAGGAACATACCCTCCTTTTTGAGTTCCTATGAAAGGCAAATTTTGTCCCAAGGGTAAAAAGTGTCATGCTAATATGTAATGAATCACAGGTAGCATGGCACACTGGGCATAATGATATTTGTGTAATGCATACCACTCTCTTTGCTCTATTTTTCCACCTACACCTTGCCCCGGAAAATATTATCCTGCCACACCACTCAAGTCATGAATTTTGCTTGATGCAACTTTCTGCAACTGATGTCCCAAAGACACGTCATCATGTGGGTTTACTGTAGTTTATCTGAATTTGTTCTGCTACGGACGGGACAATGAAGCTGTCACAGTTCTTTACTTAAGAAAAATCCCAAAATGTCTGTCCACAGGTCATGCATATTTCTGGCCCTAAGTAAAGGAGCTATACATCATTAATCTCAACGTGTAGAAGGCATGTCATACTATAAAATCTACTAATAAATGGAAAATCCCTTCAGACAGTAAGAAGCATTACAGTGGATGCTGCAAGGAGAGGGGCCAAAAGCATAAAAGTTATGTAAAATATTTATAATATCTGGTTTAGCTGTATCAGTAATGTGAATATTAAAATGTCATCTGGATGTTTAAAATGTCATACACAGCTGTTTACATTAGGTCTTATTAAAGCTCATTTCTTTAATATCAGGAGATGTTTATAGCAGAACTGGAAGAGGTACTAATGATAAAAGAAACAGAATAGGAGACATATGGTATCCTTTGTGTGCTCCCTGTTGGAGAGCAAAATAATCTGATGAGAATCCTTTAATTTTCATCCTAGCTGAGTGATTCACATATAGAGCCATGATCATTTTTATAAATAAGCACCAAGGTCATATTGGTGTAGAGCAGCTTTGAGTTATGGCCATTTGATTTTATCAAAAGCCCTTTCACCATCCAGGACAACAGCAGCTGCAGGAGCTTGAGAGAGAGAAGCTTTTTCAATGATGTTGCAGCAGGAGCGGATGCTATCACTCGCTAGTCTACCATTAATGAAACTAGACTGAAAGACATGAATTTGTTTGTAATCAGTGATTCAAGGCGTTTGGTTAAGATTTTTGCATACGTTTTTGCTTCCATGTGTACCAGTGAGATTGGTCTAAAGTATTTTTGATTTGATGGCCCTTACCTTCTTTCAGTATCACCACTATGGTGGCTTCAGCAGTGGTCCCAGATACCCTACCTGAAGAGGCAAATTGGTTAAGGACCGTATCAAGAGGTGAAATGATTATGGTTGCAAAGGTATCAAAGACTCTGGTGGGTAGGTCGTCAGGACCAGGGCCTTTACCAACTGAGATGTTTTTGATAGTTTCCATATTCTCTTTTGTCTCAATAGGTTTATTTAGGTTGACTTTATGAAGTTCGGAGATTGTTTTTAGAGACAGACTTAAAAAATATAAAATCAAGAAGTATTTGTGGTCAGGTTATATAGTGAAGCACAGAACTTCTTGAATACATCCAAAAATGCTTTGGTTTTTGTTTTATTAACTCCTTTAGAGCTTTTATTCTAGATATTATATCATTTTGTTCCTTAGACCTAAGATAAGCAGCAAGAGAATGTTTTTGTTTGCCTTTTGGAGCATTTACCCATAAGTGTGCATGCTTACTAATTATAGTATTGTACTCACATTAAAGGCACTTGAGAGATATGGCTATTGAGAAGTCTTTGGATTGTCTATTAAGAGTGTTTCTTTGGTTTTAATATCCTTGCCCAGTTTCTCTATGGAGGTTTTCATTTCTTTCTTCTTCTTGGCCATGCAGCTTATTAGCTATGCCCCAATGGAACACTTTAGGGCATCTTACAATGGCACAGGAGAAGAGACTAAATGTATCTTTTCTTATAAGACGAGTCTGATTTCCCATTCTGATTTGTGTATGTCAGATTAATTTTCTAAAATATCAATGCTCATACGCAAAGAGCAATTTTTGGGCTTTGCAGGGGCAATTTATAAAGAGAAAGCTGTGATCAGAGATCACAATTTATTTGATCCATTCTAGTAATTGTTGTAGTTCCATAGGCACTCCCATGTATTGGGACCATGTGATGACCTTTGACTACCATTGTTTGAATTGACTCTCTCTCACCACCATTGTTTTGATGGACTCTATGTGTTTTAATTCACTACATCATTCTTTGTGAACTTGCTTTTTAACTTATGATTTCATTTTGTGTCTCCTTAAAGCTGCAGAGCAGGAGTGTTTCAAACCAGCCTTGCCTGGAACAGAACATGGGGGATGTGCTTTTGAAAGCATAAGTGAGAGAAATGTGTGGAATGTACTTCTCTGTCTCGGAGTGTAGTGTTATAGGCAGTGGTTCCCAAATGTGCATTATGTTGTACATCAGGCAATTAAGTGTTTGCTGCTATAGACAGTGGTGCACAAATGTGCATTATGTTGTACATTGGGAAGTTTTATGAAGTTTTTACTATTGGCTTTGACATGCCCTCATGCCATCTTCAATTCTGACTCCTGAGTTTTGCACACACAATCAGACCCCCAGGTTACTCACGGTTATTCAGCTTTTTCGAGTTTAAGGTTGTTTTTCTCTTTGGGGGTGTTTTTGTACTTTTTGAAATGGTTTGTACTTTCTCAAACCGGTGCAAGATATGGGAAACATGTAGTGTGGGAGCGCAGAAGAATACATGAGAAATCCTTTGCCTTTGGAATGCTTGTGGGAGATTGGCCAACTCTGGTAAGCGTCCTTTGCGCAGAGGAGGTCTTCTCGGAAACTTCTAGTGCATTGAGAATATTATAAAACTGGGTTCTCTTGACTTGGAAAAACTGGGCTCTCTTCTTGAGGGACAGACGCGCCTGCTCAGTGTTGCATTTGCCAGTTTGAAAAGTCTCTTGGCCCCAGGATTGTCATTTGGGAGACCGCAGTCTTGTGTGGGCTAAGATGAAGCTATTGCAGTCAGTGAGGTATTTTTTTCTGATTGGTATTGTGATGTGTGAGTGTGTCTGGGATTCAGTGGTTCTTGTTTATTGGCATTCATTTATATGTGTGTTATAATCATCTGATGTATTCTGTGTATATATTTTATGTTTCCATGCTTTCATTTGACAGGGTGTATTTCTTGTGTTTGATTACTTGCATTTAACAGTGCCTATTTTCTTGCAGTGGACGTCTATTATTATTATTAATTATTATTATTATTATTATTATTTGCTTGTGTTCTGTTTCTCTTGCAATTGATTTATGAATGTACCATTATTATAATCTGCTTATGTTTTGCTCCATTATTATTATTTGACTTGTAAGTGCTCATTATTTGTGTGTGTTTTATCATTATTATCTGCTTGTATTTTATCCCATGCATTTAACAGTTGCATTTGATTACTTGTGTGTTATTATTGCTTGCACGGATATATATAATATATATATATATATATATATTTGCATGTTTTACATTTTTTCATTTGACATCTGGCAAAGCCTTTCTGTTAGAGAGTGTTGAAGTAATAAAACCCCACGCTTTATTCTAAAAACTGTCTCTTGATGTGTCTCATTTGGTGAGTGCTGCGACCGACCCCTTTCCAGGTGTTTTCTTGCTTTATGTGGGAGTGCCTCCATTTGGGAGTGCTGAATTTCTTTCATTTGGGAGTGTAAAGCAAGACAATTGTCTCCTGAAGTAAAGAGGCATCTACTAGCAGGTAGCCACACCTCATTAACTGTAACTCGTGCCTTTTCCATGCACTGTTTATACCCTTGCATACGACATCACTTGGCATGTGAAACCATAGCATTCATAACAACACCTATAACTTCTCAAATGAAATTATTTCTCACAACACAGTGCATGATAAAGTGGCGAGTTATAGTTAGTGTTGTCTGGTTAGTGAGCTGAAAAGAATATGCAATGAGATCCGCTACTTATAATAATTTGAAGCGAAAGGATAAATTGAAAATGAAAGTTTTAACTATAGCTTTAGAATTTTTAAAGTTTGTGTACTTTAAACTTGGTTTGTATAGGGAAAATAAGGGGCATATTAGCAAGGCGATTATCGCCACTTTAGCGGGACTTTTTCCCGCTAATGCGGCGATAATATTATCGCCTTATCAACAAGCTGTCGCTAACTGCTGTTAGCGACAGCTTGTAGGCGATAGCGACCGGGTTGGGTGCCGCTTTGCATGCAAGCGATATTTATCGCTAATGGCATGCAAAGTAGGCGTTCCCCACCTAACAGCGACTGGAAACAGTCGCTGAGGTCGCTAACGCCTATCAGCGAGGCAGGGGCGGTGATTAGCGAACCAGCGCTAAACACGTTTAGCGCTGGTTTGCTAACACCTGGTCCCACCCTGACTTAGCCATGTAATCCAATGAGAGGTGGATTACATGGCTAAGTCCCCCTCGCACTATCAGCAAGCAGAACTGGGGAACAGTGTGAATATCGCCTGTTTTCAGGCGATATTCACACTGTTCTTCAAGGTTTCTATCGCTTTGGAGATTAGCAATGCTGATTGCACGCTAACTCCGCTAATTATCGCCAGGCATTGCTAATATGCCCCTCAGTTTCCCTAACTAGAACTAAGCTTTAACCTTTGTTTTTTTCACTTGAATTTCAATGTTTTTAAAAAAAAATTAATATAAATCTGTTTCAAATCATAGAGTCCAGTTTCGCAAGTGGAGTGTTGTTATGTGGAGTCTTACAATGGAGGAGCGTGTTGTAAAGTATGTTGTCATGACTGGAGTATTGTAGATTGGAATTGAGTGGAGTAGAGTGTAGTAGCATATCATACAGTGTACTAGAGTGTTATATAGTGTAGTGGCATGGTGTCTCATATAGTAGAGTTAAGTATCGTATGACTGGATCAGCAAATTGTACAGTGGAATGGTGTGTCGAACAGTAGAGTAGGGTATTGTAGAGTGTCAGAGTTGAGTAGCATGTTTTAGAGGGGAGTAGGGTGAAGTAGAGTATCAGAGTGGAGTATCCTCAAGTGGAGTGTCGTAGAGTACAGTGGAGGAGAGTGCCATAGAGTGGAGTGCCATATCATATAGTGGAGTGGCGTGTCGTGAAGTGTCATACAGTGTAGTAAGGTGTCGTAGAGGGGATGGACATAGAGTGAAGTAGAGTGGCAGAGAGTGTAGTACAATGTTGTAGAGTGGAGAAGCATACAATGGAGTAGAGAGACAGACAGTGCAACGGTGTAGAGCGGAGTATAGTACAGTGGCGCAGATTGGGAGAAAGTGTAGTAGAGTGGAGTACACTGGAGTGGGGTAGTGTAGAGTGCAGTACAGTGTCAGAGTGGAGTGGCGTGTTAGAGACTATAGTGACGTGGAGTGCAGTAGAGTGGAGTGGCATAGCATACAGTCAAGTAAAGTGTCATACACTGGAGTACTGTGTTGAACAATAGAGTGTAGGGAGGTGTCGTGGAGTACTGAAAAGTGATGTAGCCTAGAGTAGAGTAGAGTGGCATACAGTCTGGTGGAATAGTGGATTGACATACAGTGTTATAAAGTACAATGGCATTGAGTGGTGTAGAATGGAGTGGCGTAGAGTAGTTGAGTAGAGTCTAGTACTGTGTCAGAGTAGAGTGGAGTAAAGTGGTGTGCAGTGTTATATAACAAGTTGTGTACAGGGTTGTATAGTGAACTAGAGTTGAGTAGAGTGTTGTACGGTGGTGTACAGTATAGTACAGTGTTGTACAGTAAGTGAAGAGGTATAGACAGGAGGAAAGTGTGGGAAAGTGGCATACTGGGTAGTGGAGTGTTGTAGAGTAGAGTTGCATAGAGTACAGTAGTTCGTGAAAAAGTGGAGTTGCGTAGAGTGGATTGTTGTATAGTAGCAAAGAGCGACGTAAAGCCTTGTACAGTGGAGTAGAGTTGAGTTGAGTGGTGTAACGTAGTGTGAAGTAACGTGCAATAGAGTGTGTTGGTGTGTTGTAGAGCGGCATGGAGTGGAGTGTACTGGCATAGGGTAGGTAGTTAACTGTTATAAATTGGAGTGGGGTCTCGTATCATAGAGAGGAGTGCTGTGTTGTATAGAAAAGTGTCGGATAGTGGAATAGAGTGTTGTACATTGGAGGGCACGGGCATTGACTAGAGTATAGATTATAGAGTTGACAGTGGAGTGTATGGGGCTAGAGTGGAGTGCAGTAGAATGTTGTAGAGTACTGTGATAGACTTTTATAAAGTGGAGTTACATAGAGTGGAGTAGAGCATCATACAATGGAGTGGCGTAGAGTAGAGTGGTGTACACTCTACTGGCATAGAGTGGATTGCTATAAAGTGGGATAGCATACAGTGGAATAGCCTACAGTGGAATACTGTACAGTGGAGTGTAGAAGCGTAGAGTTGCATAGAGCCAAATAGCATACAGTGGAGTAGTGTACATTGAAGTGGCATAGTGCAGAGTCAAGGAAACTGTTATAAATTGTAGGGGTGTCTCATACAGTAGAGTAGAGTGCTGTGTCATACAGTGTTGGAAACTGGCATGGAGTCGAGTAGAGTGTTGTACAATGGAGTGTACAGGCAAGAAGTTTAATGCAAATTTGGACAGTGAAGTGTACAGTGACAGAGTGAAGTAGAGTCTAGTAGAGTGGCATAGAGTTTAGTAGGGTTTTGTAAAGCAGAGTTATATAGAGTGGAGGAGAGTACATGGTAGTGGCATAGAGTAGAGTAGTGTACAGTGGAGTGGCATAAAGTGGAATAGCGTAGAGTGGAGTAGCATAGACTGGAGAGGTGTACAGTGGAGTAGCGTAGAGTGTAATAGCATATAGTGTAGTAGCGTACAGTGGAGTCGCGTACAGTGAAGTAGTTTGGACTGGAGTGGTGTATTTTGGGGTGGGGTAAATTGTAATAGCATACAGTGGAGTGGAGTAGAGTGGAATACCATACAGTGGCGGCGCAAAGACTGAAGTTGAGTACAGTGCAATATCACGGAATGGAGTGGCGCACAATGGAACAGCACAGAATGGAGTACAGTGGAGTGGCATAGAGTAGAAAAGTGTAGAGTGGAATACCGTAGAGAAGAATAGCATAGAGTGCGGTGGAATATAGTGGAGTTGTGTAGACTGGAGTAGTGCACACTAGAGTGGGGCAGAGTGAAATAGCATATAGTGGAGTGGCATGCAATGGAATAGCATAAAATGAAGTGGCATAGAGTGGAGTAGCATACAGTAGAGTGACATACAGTGGAATGGCATAGAATGGAGTAGCATATAATGGATTATTGTGTAATAGAGTCGCATACAGTGGAGTGGCGTACGCTGAAGAGGTGAAGAGTGGAGTTGCACACAATGTTATAGCATAGAGTGGACTGGCGTAGAGTGGAGTTGTGTGCCGCTTAATAGCAGAGCGGAGTGTTGTACAGTGCAGTGGCATAGAGTTCTAATAGTGTATAGTGGAGTAGTTTACAGTGGAGTGGCATACAATGGAGTGGTGTACACTGGAGTGGCATGGGGTAGACTGTAATCGCAAGTAGTGGAGTGGTGTATATTGAGTGGGGTCTAATCGAATAGCGTAGAATTAGTTGGTGGAAAGCGGAGTGCCATACCCTGGAGTGGCGTAGAATGGAGTAGCATAAAGTTGAGTGGCTTACAGTGGAATAGCACAGAGTGGAGAGGCATACAGTAGAATGGCTTGGTGTAGAATATAGAAGTAGCATATAGTGAAGTAGCATGTAGCTGAGTGACATACAGTGGAGTAGTTTACACTAAAGAGGCATTGAGTGGAGTTTCATACAGTGTGATAGCATACAGTGGATAAGGGTAGAGTGGAGTTGTGTACAGTCTAATAGCAGAGAGTGGAATGGCGTAGAGCGGAGTGTTGTACAGTGGATTGGCATAGAGTAGAATAGTGCATAGCGGAGTAGCTTACAGTGGAGTGTGTATAATGGAGTGGTGTAGACTGGAGTGGTGAATAGTGGCATGGGATAGAGTGTAATAGCATACAGTGGAGTGGCGTATATTGGAGCAGGCACCAATCGAATAGCGTAGGATGAAGTGGTGTAGAGTGGAGTGCCATACACTGTAGTGGCGTAGAATGGAGTAGCATACAGTGGAGTGGCATACAGTGGAATATGTATGCCAGTCCAGTATTGTAGACTGGAGTGGCATACAGTGAAATAGAGTAGAGTGGAGTGGCTTACAGTAGAATAGCATAGAGTGGAATAGCATATAGTGGAGTAGCAACCAGTGGAGTGACGTACACTAAAGTGACATGGACTGGAGTGGCGTACAGTGGAATTGCATACAGTGTAATAGTGTAGAGTGGAGTGGCGTCGAGTAGAGTCTCGTGGAGTGGAGAGGTGTAGAGTGGAGTGGCATTCAATGTAATAGTGTATAATGGAGAGGCTACAGTGGTGTGGCATATGGATGTATGTGAAATTTAGTAGCAATGCAGATTATTGTGTGCAGGGTAACTCAAAATAGGGAATGGCGCTACCTTGCGTTTCTCCAGATTTACCGATGAACACATGGCCACACATGGAGGTCTTGCGTTCCTTTGTAAATCTGACTTAAGTATTGCATTGCCCATGCGATACCATGAGTGATGCAAGGGTACCACAATCGAATAATACAGCTAGGCCTTATTTATGGTTTGATCCATGGTATACCATGATAACTCTCCAGTATACCGAGGTACATGGCAGTGACAAGCCAGTATATAATTGGGTAATAGATGATTTAGAGAATGAAAAGGCAGCCATATTGTTTTTACTACACTTTTTGCTGTGTTCAGTGTTAGGGCTTTAGAAATACCTAAGTAGTAGGTCTCCAACTCTAATCACTTTATTTAAGTTGTAATAGGTAGGGAAATGTATTTCTATTCTTCTCTATATTTTTAAATAAGTTTACGGACATGTAAGGCAGTGGTTTCACAAAAATTTGTGGAATTCCGAGAAAGTACTGCGTCGACAGATATCACTACATTTAAATGCCTTATAACTTAAAAAATACTTACCCTACTTAACTCCAGTATCGAAAAAGCATAATCTCTGCACCATAATGTATAATCCTGCCAAATTTCATGTAAATCCATTCAGCCGTTTTCGCACTACGCCAAATACAATAGTCTATCGAAAGTGCATTGGTGGAAAAACGCATTTTGGCACCACCCTTTTATCTTTGCAGCCCCTTAACAAATCATCACAAAACTTTACATCTCAAAACGTAAAATGCTATAGGTCTGGAAAGTTTTAAGGTGAGTCATCAAATGGGGGAAAGTTATTAGGGAGCTAATATCATAGGAATTCTTATCTTTGGGAATACTAACTATAACTGCAGACTGGCAATTAGATTTAATGTGATTTCAATGTTTTTATCTATTGTATTTGTTATGTATTTTGTTAATTGGTGTACATAATCATGTGACCATACATGTGTAATGTTTTCATGTAGTAATTATGAAACTTTACATATGCAATCAAGTTTATTTTTTTAACTTCCTTGCTACTTTGAGTAGGAAGGAAGTTCAAAAAAGTGAATTAAAGGCAATCAAATTGTTGTTATAATTTTTTTTTTCTAGTGGCCAAATATTGTGCCCTCCATATAGTAGTTTGTGTAGCTCACAGCTAGGTCACTTTTCTATTTTGCTGCACAGGAGAGCATGCAAAGAAAACGTATGTAGATTAAGATGTATTCTGTTTGTTATGAGTTTGTTTATAGGTTTCCATAAATGGGTCTTTAAGTTGTTCATGTAGTAAATCTGAAACTTTACATATGCAGTCTAGTTTATTTTTTGGGCTTCATTGCTATATTTAGCAGTATTGTGCTACAAAATATCACTGAGTTGAAAAACCTAATAACTTCAAACTTACACTACTTACCTGCTGTACCCCACAGAATCATATGCGTGCCCTAATATCTAATGCTGCCAAATTTCCTGGCTGTCTTCGCGTTACGTGAAATAAAAAAGTCTATGTAAAATGCATTGCATTTCATGCTCGTTTTGGGATCCCCCTTTTTAATTTGCACTCCCTCGACTGAACACAGCAAAACAGACAGTACTCCAACAATGAAACATGTGCAACAGGTCTGCCAAGTTTCGTGACATCATATATTATATATAATATATATATATATTCACTGAAAAAACCATAGGTTTTAGGGACAGTTATAGTTACTTGGACATTGCACTCGTAAAAAACCCGTGAAATTCCCCCGTTATAGTTAGTTCAGCTAACTATAACTCGCGCCCCGCAATGCACTGCTGATGACGTCACATATTACATCACTCATGACATGGTCAGTGACATCACTGATGACATCACTGATGACATCTCAAATGACATCACTGATGACATCATCCAGTGACTGTGTGTTTCTGTAAAGTTTAAATATTTTTAATATATATAGGAAAAGACGTATTGAAGAATGAGTGGGTGTGTAAGTGTCTGTATGGATGATTTAGTATGTGCGTGACTGACTCTATAAGTGAGTGATTTAACGTATCTTACTGAATGCATGGGTTAGTGACTAAACTGGGTGAATGTCTGTATCCGTCTGTCTGTTGCTGTGTAAGTGGCTGCATGGGTTTGTGAATAGCTACATGAGTGTCTATATGAGTTATTGATTGGTTGTCTGAGTATCTGTATGGGTGCCTGAGTGTTTGTGTGGGTGGGGTGTGTGCGACTCTGTGCATAGATGTGTGAGTGGGTGATTCACTGAGTGGATGGTTTCAAGAGTGCATCTGTGATAGACTGTATGGGTGGGTAAGTGTGTGTAAGAGTGTGTTAGTGAGTGAATGTATGTCCCAGTGGTACATGTGTGAGTAACTACATATGTGAAAGGCAGTATATATGTGTGTTGGAGTATATAAATAGCTATAAGCGAGAGTGAGTGATTGTGATAGTGGCTGTATGGATGAGTGTGTGCTTGTATCAGTGATTGTATAAGAGCGTAACAATGTGCTAGTATTTGTATGATTAAGTGAGCTGGTGTGTGTATAACTGTATAGGTGAGTAAATGGCAGTGTGTTTAATTATTTGCATGACTGACTAGGTGTGTGAGTACCTCTATGGATGAGTGGCGGTGTTTGAGTGTCTATATAGGAGTAAGAGTGCATATGATAGTCCTGTACTGAGTGACCATAAGTATGAGTGACTGTACGGGTGAGTGAGTGGATGTGTGTGTGTAGACCTAAGAATCAGTGAGTGGGTATGTAGTTATTGGTGTTGGAGTCTATGGTTTTGCGAATGGCAGTCTGTAATTTAGAGTGGGTGTATCAAAGGTTATATTAGGGTGTGAGGAGGTGCATCAGATTATCACGTGGATGATGTCATCAGTGATGTCATTTGAGATGTCATCAGTGATGTCATCAGTGATGTCACTGACCATGTCATGAGTGATGTAATATGTGACGTCATCAGCAGTGCATTGCGGGCGCGAGTTATAGTTAGCTGAACTAACTATAACGGGGGAATTTCACGGGTTTTTACGAGTGCAATGTCCAAGTAACTATAACTGTCCCTAAAACCTATGGTTTTTTCAGTGAATTTCAAAGGTTTTTAAATGCTAATTTGTAACTATAACGTGTCTGAAACCTATGGTTTTTTCAGTGAATTTCTAAGGTTTTTAAAATGCTAATTTCTAACTATAACGTGCCTGAAACCTACGGTTTTTTCAGTGAATTCCAAAGGTTTTGTAAATGACAATTTTTAAAAGTATTAATTGTTATATTAATTTTTTTCATACTGATTTACTACATATTTAGAAACAATTTTTTTACATATTTTATTTTTAAATTACATTGTAATTACATTATACATTACATTACAAAAAATACTTTCTCAGAATGAATTACTTTAGTTTAAATACTTTGCACATAGGCAATAGACTTTTAAGTACAGTAGTTACAGTTGTTGCAATGGGCAACACATTTTCAAACACAATGCAACATTCAGCTCAATGTGAATTTCTAGTTAAATGCAATTAGTTACTTTATGGATTACTTTTCTAACCACAGGACTGGATCCTAGATTCAGTCCTGGGACATCTCCTGTAAACAGTTGAGTAAAAGCGTTTTGGTTACAGTACTGATTTTTAAGGAATATTATTGTATTTTAAAAGTTGACACTTAGAAACTTTTTCTCATATAGTCACCAATGTTATCCTATGGAAGGAAATTCACTTAGCAGGTAAAAACTGTTATCGTTACTTTTTCTTACTCAGTGTTGGATCCTGGATCCAGCACTGGTGCATCTCCTGTAAACAGTTGAAAGAATGCGTTTAAGTCATACAGGCGATTTTTAAGGAATATTTGTAGTTTGTAAAAATCAACACTTTGAAACTTTTTGCTGAAAACCAGACAATGGATTCCTATGGAAGAAAATATAAGTTACTGGTAAGTACGGTTAAAATTACTTTTCAGGGTCAGTGCTGGGCTAAAAGATGCAGCACTGGGTTATCTCCTGATAACAGGTGAGTAAATCGGAATTCGTATTTCGGCTGATTTTAGAGGAATATTTTAAAGTTCCAAAACTCCACACTTAGAAGAATTTCCAAGTGAAACCAGTCAATGTTAGCCTATGGAAGGAAATTCAAGTTACTGGTAAGTACGGTTAGAATTACTTTTCAGGGTCAGTGCTGGGCTAAAAGGTGCAGCACTGGGTTTTCTCCTGATAACAGGTGAGTAAGTCGAATTCGGATTTCGGCTGATTTTAGAGGAATATTTGTATGTTTCAAAAATCAACACTTAGAAACTTTTTCAGCAAAAAGCAGGCAATGATATCCTATGGAAGGAAATTCAAGTTACTGGTAAGTACGGTTAAAATTACTTTTCAGGATTAGTACTGGGCTGAAAGATGCAGCACTGAGGTCTCTCCTGATAACAGGTGAGTAAATCGGAATTCGTATTTCGGCTGATTTTAGATGAATATTTTAAAGTTCCAAAACTCCACACTTAGAAGAATTTCCAAGTGAAACCAGTCAATGTTAGCCTATGGAAGGAAATTCAAGTTACTGGTAAGTACGGTTAAAATTACTTTTCAGGACCAGTACTGGGCTGAAAGATACAGCACTGAGGTCTCTCCTGATAACAGGTGAGTAAATCAGAATTCGTATTTCGGCTGATTTTAGAGGAATATTTGTATGTTTCAAAAATCAACACTTAGAAACTTTTTCAGCAAAAAGCAGGCAATGATATCCTATGCAAGGAAATTCAAGTTACTAGTAAGTACGGTTAAAATTACTTTTCAGGACCAGTACTGGGCTGAAAGATACAGCACTGAGGTCTCTCCTTATAACAGGTGAGTAAATCGGAATTCGTATTTCGGCTGATTTTAGAGGAATATTTGTATGTTTCAAAAATCAACACTTAGAAACTTTTTCAGCAAAAAGCAGGCAATGATATCCTATGGAAGGAAATTCAAGTTACTGGTAAGTACGGTTAAAATTACTTTTCAGGACCAGTACTGGGCTGAAAGATGCAGCACTGAGGTCTCTCCTTATAACAGGTGAGTAAATTGGAATTCGTATTTCGGATGATTTTAGAAGAATATTTGCACAATGGTGAAGGAAGGGGCGGGGCCTGAGGTGACATCTGTGCAAACGCGCCCCGTGGCGCGTTTTAAGTTGGGGATTAAGTCCCCTTGAATCCTGAGGGTCCCTAGGGGCCAACTAGCCCACCAAGAACCTCCAATATGCGCCAGAGGCTGCGTTGCAGAGACGTGTAGAGAGGCCACACCCCTTTACACCTCTCTGCAACGCAGCTCTGTGGCGCTTTCTGGATGTACCTGTTGGGCTAGTTGGCCCCAGGGACCCTCAGGATTGAAGGGGATTTAATTCCCATCTTAAAACGCGCCACGGGGCCTGTTTGCACACATGTCACCTGAAGCCCCGCCCCCTCCCTTCACCACTGTGCAAACACGCCCGTGGCGCGTTTTAAGTTGAATCCTGAGGGTCCCCGGAGTCCAACTAGCCCACCATATACCTCCAAAAAGCGCCACAGAGCTGCGTTGCAGAGAGGTGTAAAAAGGGGCGTGGCCTCTGTACACCTCTCTGCAAGGCAGCCCCCTGGCGCATACTGGAGGTTCCTGGTGGGCTAGTTGGCCCCAGGGACCCCCAGTATTCAAGGGGAATTCGTTCCCCCTCTGCAAACGCGCCAGGGGCGCGTTTGCAGAGTGGTGAAGGAAGGGGCGGGGCCTGCGGGCCCGATCGTTTTTTGTTTTTTGTTTTTTTGTCGCCTGAAGGGGGCTGTGTGGCCCCCTTCCTTTTTCCTGTTTTTGGGCCGTGGGGACCCCATCCCCCAGGGCCTTACCCCTTTTTTGTAATTAAAATTTTAAAAAAACGGGAAGGGGGCCGCGTGGCCCCCTTCCCTGGGCCTGTATTGGCCCCGGGGACCCCATCCCCGGGGCATGGCCTCTATTTTAAATTTTATTCTTTGGAGGGGGCTGTGTGGCCCCCTCCTCTGGCCATTAAGGCCCCGGGGACCCCATCCCCGGGGCCGGCCATCCCTCTTTTTTTTTTTTTTTAACTTTGGGAGGGGGCTGCGTGGCCCCCTCCCGGGCCACTACTTGCCCGGGGACCCCATCCCCGGGGCCTGGCCTCTCGTTGGGGACTGTGGGGGTCCCCAAGCCCCCACAGTCCCGCCGGCTCCCCGTGTCCTACGGGAGCCGGCATTGCTTACACATGGGGAGCTGCTAAGATGCAGCTCCCCATGTGGAAAGCAATCGGCTTTGGATATTGGAAGAGAGAGCAGGTTTCCTGCTCTCTCTTCCAATATCCAAAGCAGTTTGCAATGACAGGACGGGAGCCGCGAGGCTCCGTCCTGTCATTGCAAACAGCAGTGTCCCGGGGGTAGGCACCCGGGACACTGCAGGAGCCGGCCCTGGGGGTGGCGGTCCCCAGGGCCATCAAGGGCTCCAGGAGGGGGCCGCGCGGCCCCCTCCCTTAAATTGCACAGCGCCGGGAGGTGGTGGTCCCGGGGCTCTGGGGGTCCGTAATGGACCCCCACATTATTTTATAAGTGCCCCGGGGAGGTGGTGGTCCCGGGCGTGTGGAGGCTGGAGCCCCCACACACCTTATTTAAATTAAAAAGAAGCCCCAGGGGTGGCGGTCCCCGGGGCTGCGGGAGGGCAGAAGAGCCCTCCCGCACCATTTTCAATAAAGCCCCGGGGGTGGCGGTCCCCGGGCTTGGGGGCCCTTGAGGCCCCCACACATAAAATTAACCCCCCCACCATGGCCACCCGGGGCAAAATACAATCGAAGCGCGGGAGACCGCGCTTCGATTTTCCGGCAGGATTCGCGCACCCTGAGCGCATCCTGCCGATTTTTAAAAAAAAATTTTTTTTTGCCCAGGGGTCCTTGTGGGACCCCTGAGCAAACCTAGGGGTCAGGGTGTTTCTACCCTGCCCCCTTTGTGCGCTTTGCGCACTTGTTTCTGTCCCTCGGTTCTACCGAGAGGACAAAATGGCTGCCAACACTTCCTGATTTGGAGTGTTGACAGCCAATTAGCATGCAGCTCGTGATCGGGAGGGTGCGCGAATCCGACGCGGCCATAGATATCACTATCTTTTTACTTTTGATTTTCTCAGCAACTACTGAACGGATTTACACCATTTAACAAAAGGGTTCTTTCTGAACCAAGAACTACCTCTTTGCCAAATTTGGTGTAATTCCGTTCAGCAGTTCAGGCTGTAGCCGTGTCTAAAGTTTCCTATGGAAAATTGCATGGGGAAAACGCGTTTTGGGACCCCCTGTTTTCTCGGCCCCCGCTTGACGAATCCCCGAGACTTTCAGGGCAGGAGCGGACCGGAGCGGGCCATAAAGTTTGAAAATTTTGCGAAGATACGTCAACCGGCAAGAGAGTTATTTCAAATAGAATGTCGCGGATTTCCTATGGATAATAGGTTGTAACTATAACTATCTACTGGCGACCGCCAGTAGATAATATATATATATATATATATATATATATATATATATATATATATATATATACATATATATATGTTGTGGCCCTTCAATCATACATCAGAGACACGGGTGATTTTCTTGAGGAATTAAATATTGTTCTCTGGTCAGAGGATTACATCCTCATTACTTTAGACATCACATCTTTGTACACCAGCATTAATCATGATGATGGGTTAAAAGCAGTTGAGCATAATTCGCGTAAAAGATCGATTAATATGTATAATCACAATGCCATGCTACTGGAGTTGATCAACTGGTGTCTGTATAACAACTACTTTTTATCTGGAAAGGAAGTGTTCCAACAGTTAAGGGGTGTGGCGATGGGGGTCTGCTTCTCCCCCAACTATGCGTGTTTGCACATAGGCTGGTGGGAGGAGCAGGTTCTCTGGGTAATCCACAAAACAAAATGGGAGGCACATGTTATTAGTTGGATGTGATACATCGATGATGTATTTGTAGTTTGGAAAGGATCAAGTGACAGTGCTAAGGCATTTGTGGATAGCATTAATGTTAATGAATTGAATCTGGAATTCAATGCACAAATGAATCATCAAGCCATTGATTTCCTAGATGTACATGTATATGTTGTTGAAAACAAATTGGAATCCACTTTGCACCGTAATCACACTGCAGGCAATTCCACATTACATGCCTCCAGTTTCCATCCAAAACATCTCATCAAAAGTATCCCCTATGGAGAGTTTCTAAGACTGCATAAGATCGACAGTTCAGATTCTCATTCAATTCACTGCCAACATGAAACCAAAAAGTAATTCTATGACAGGGGTTATGATACTAAAACTATAAAAGATGCTTGACTAAAGCCAATGAGATCACTAGGGATAGTATGTTTTCAGAAGTTTTAAACAGTAGTGATTCCACACAAGATACTACTATTCCAGGACCAGATGAGGATTTGGAGGTCAGACTGATCACAACATATAGCCCACAAGAAAGGAAAATAAGATCCATTATTAACAATCAATGGGCAATAGTGATGACTGATGACTTTATAGGGCCAACGACTTCCAAAGAGACCTACACTAACGTTTAGACGGGCACCATTAATGAAGAATGCGTTAGTCAAGAGTAGCCTGGAGGTGGACACAAAAACACTAAAAGCATCAAAACCAATTGGCTCTCACTTAGGAATGGCTTCTACAAATGCAGCTCATGTAGAGCTTGCCGCTTTGGGGTCAATATAGTTGACTATATGTCTGCAGTTAGTCTCAAACCTACAGCACAGAAGGGTGTTTACAATTGCTGCACAGATCATGCAGTGTATGTCCTTGAATGCACCTGTGGGCGCCGCTATGTTGGTAGCACTAAGCTACAGGTGCATTTGAGGATACTTCAACACTTAAGGGCGATAGTCAATTCGGACCCCACCTACCCAGTGGCCAGACATTTTGAACAGGAACACAACAACATTCTAAAATGTTTAAAATACTATGTAGTAGGTGATGTGCCGCCCATGAGAAGAGGGGGCAACAGAGAAAAAATGCTTCGCCCGTTAGAATCAAGATTCATTTTGGAACTAGATTCTTAAGTACCCAATGGTCTTAATAACAGTGAAGATCTGCACAACTTTGTAGGAATTTCAAAGCATTACATCTATTTAGGAGTCGTTTTTTATTCTACTCTTTACAACATACATAGTATATTTTAATTTTAAGCAGCAAGTTGCATTATCGCTGGGTGATTGAGGCTTCATCTGCCAGCTCAGGTTTCTGAATAGTTATGTACACCAGATACAAATGATAAGAGTCCTCCCTTAAAGAATCTACATGAATTTACATTGCACTGCGCAGAGCACTTTATATATATTAGGCACTTTTCTTGATTTGCACATTAACTCTTGACTTTCGCTGGTCTTATCTATATATTTATACAGCAATTTATAAGTCTGCTCTTAGCAATTAATTACATGAAATTAATTTTAAATATGTTATTATTACTGTTATTTGACCTATGTGCATACGCATGACGCATGTGGAAACGTGCCCATGGTTAATCTCGGCTTTCCTGGTTGGAGCGCCACTTTGGGAAAGCACATGGAGTGCTCATTTTACTTTTCCATTAAGTAGAGACACCACCATTCCTCCACAATCACTCAGTGATGTTCAACTGAGTATCAAAATGATATCCTGGACCAAAGGTTACTCATGCTTGACAAGGTCAATATTTCTCCTTATCTACTTCTTACTGGTTGTGATTGGTTGAATGGTGATTTTACATAGTGTAAAATAGAACCCTGATCCTTTTGTAGGTTTCAGGGTCCTGATTCCGCCTAGAACTAAAGAACCTTTGTCCAAACTCTTCAGACCCATATAACATCCATATAACACTCCGTTCCTACACTACACTCTCCTTTTTCAGGTAGTTATTAGGAACCAAGGGTGGGTACTAGAGGAAGGGGGAGGGTGCACTGACTTATATGCTTCCTAGCACTAATCAATCTGTTCCTTACATTTTAAAGGTGTCAGATCGTATTTCCACGAAGAGTGACAACACACCATATTGCCAAAGATCTCCTTCCCTGTATCCCAGCCTGCCTTCTTGTCCAGAATTACACATTCACAAGTGGAGGGAAAGGAACAGTGAAGACAGGTTCATATCGTCTCTGCAAGGCCATAACGGGGGAATGAGGTAAGAAACTCGGTGATCTGATAAGTAAGTAGTCCATTACCTGATGCATACATTTAAAGCATACAGGTGTTTGGATGAAATAATGATAAGCGCAAAACGCGATAACCTTGTAGAGTACATATTGTGAGTGTAAGAACTGATGTCCGTTTAATAGTAGGTCTGTGGCAAGTCTTTTTGCAGATGAAAAACCTGAACAAGTTATTGCAAGACAGATATTGTAATCTGAGAAATGTGTTTCTTTGAAGGAAGGGTTGATGACCCCTTCACCGCATTATTTGTATGAAAGCGTGAGCTCCAGGGAAGGTCTGCAGCTTGGAGGCCCTTCTCACATAGATGATCCCAAATACAACATTGATTCAAAAGTCATCTTTAAAAATGTTCTTGTCTCTTTTGAATGAGATGAAACAGGTACTGAGACCGCAGAGTGATAATGGGTGTTGGTGACAAGAAATGAGCAGTATGAAAGAACTGGCCATGGAAGATCAGTCCTCTAGCATTCTCCTCTGTGATGTTTCAACACAATTGGAAACCTTTCATGTATAACTTTTTCAGGAGCAGAATTGAGAATTTCAAGTTGCCAACACCACAACGAAGGAGCGACACATATTTTCAGAAAATCGAACTAGAAATATTATAACCACTTGCAGTTAGTTTTATTTCTGCCTGAAATGGCTGGATTTTTTACAAAACATCCAGATAAGGCTTCCAGATAAATACAAACTAATAATTCTAATACTGAGTGTAAGAAATTGGGTTATCAGTTGCCAAGGATTAGAGTTCTTCACAACTAATAGGTCCAAAGTTGTCTCCTTACTGGGAACGTAGTACCTCATTGTAGCACTTGACTCTAAGGGTAGCAAAGCAGAGCAGTCCAAGGCCTACTTAGGGAAGGTGGTGTTGGCTAGTAATCTCCATTCACTGACACACAACAACAACACTAAAATTATTGTCCAGTCAGTGCTTTTTCTTTTAAAATGGATAAGTGCCTTTATTACACACACACTACTAAATACTATCATTAAATTACAAATATGTGCAACAGGTAAATGGAAATACATTTGGTGACACCCTTATATAATATTTTACTGCTACTTGGTCCTGAGCCCTATAATCACAATACCCCCACACCAGATGGAACATCACGCTATAAGGTGGTGTCACTTTAAACAAGGCAGGCCTACTAGCTTTGTGAAGGGGTCACCACATCTATATAAAAGGCACGCTTTTTGGCTTTATCAAGGGGGTCTCCATATTAATAAAATTAGTTCTCACATTAGGAATCACAATTAAAATCAATAGTAGCCATAATCATATTTAAATACAATTATTATTATTAGAAGCGTTGCAATGTTCATCAATAAGCCTGGTCAATAAAGTGATTAGAATAAAACATTGCAAAAACAATCACAACTGTGTCAAAGTCCTTCTTAAAATTCTTCAGGCCACAGCATGCAGTCACAGGGCCAACCACAAGGGACCCCAGCACTCCACAACATAAGAAGAGAAGTTCAGCTCTAGGAGAACCGAAAATGAATGGGAGATTGCCTGGGAATCATACTTTTAAGTCCCCAGAAACTTGGGGCAAGCTTGTAAAACCATTCGAGAGGGCTGCTGCACTCCCTGCAGCCACCCCACCACACCACACTTTATAATATGTTGATGGAACCCCTGTACACTCCTGGGCACCACAAGTCAACAGTTATAAAAATTAAGTGAGACAGTCAATATTAAATGAGCGGGTCTGCAGCTGCTTTACTGGCTTTTCGGAGCCACACACCACGTCCCCTTCGCTTTTTTTTTCCTTTTGTTTAATGGGTGTCCCGGTTCCACCTCAGCTATAGCAATTGTTAAGGGGGCTGTGGGGACCCTGCAACCCTACTGACTATCTGCGTGCAACTATTGTACTGCATAGGAACCACCATCTTTTCTTTTGCTCATAAGGTGGGAGTAGCTTGGTCTACTGCAGTGCAGCCCACCATCCCTCAGACACGGGCACAGGGGTGGCAAAGTACACAGCAACTTGGTCCCTGCCTCTGGGGATGGTGTCCCTAAGGCATAAATAGTAATTGCACTGGGCTCTGGGGCATGGGGCATGGGGCATGCGGCCCCCGAGACCAAAAGAGGAGCAGAGAGGAGGGACCCACCATGGCTCTCTCTCAAATATAATAAATAAAGCTCCGGTGGTAATTTTCTAAAATGGTGGCACAGGCTTGTTTTCTCTTGTCCTCTTTTCAAACATGTCAAATCTTTACTTGGGCACATCTGTGGCCCTTTAGGGCCCCTTCTTTTCATCTTTGGCTCACTGTGCTCTTGGTGGGGAGCTCTAGCCAAAAGGAACATTTTTAATAGTTCTCCTGGCCTCTAAAGAGGTGAACTCTATGGGGAGCTGGATTTACTGCACCTGCCTTCTCTGCTGCCTGGCTTCTGGTGCAACTCTCCTGCAGATCGCGGCATTTTGTGTAGCCCACCTGCCATCAGCAAGCAGACCACCCTCCTGCCCACACTCCCATTGCCCCAGAGCCTCCTCGCTGTCCTGAAGGACACACAGTGGGGTATTGGAGTCAAGGTATTGCCCCAACTAGTCCTAAGGGTACTAGCGCCACTGGCCCTGGAGAGAACCACCTATTCCAAGGGTCAGATGGTGACAAAGTCTTAATCCATCTTAGCAGGATATCAGGAGTCTTCTCTTTCCAGCTTGTTTTCCTCTTGCTCTCTTCATCACCTACCAGGTCCTAGGGTTTTCCCCACTGTTTCTCCATTGTGCATCGGTTTTTAAGTGGGAGTGGAAAGTTCAGATGCAAGGCAATTCTGGACAATCCTAGGATGCCACAGCATCCCTCCTTCCCTGTTTCACGCCTCCTGCACATCACTCTGAGACCAATGGTGCCATCAGGTTTTCTCTGATTAGAGCTCTTCTGAGAGCCTCAGCTACACCCCAAGTTGACATCGCTGCCAGATTCCTACCCACCAAAACTTGAATGTTTGCCTGTTGGAAAATGGGTTTCTGATTGGCAGAGGTATGCACCCTGTCCAAGCAGGAACCACAATCCTAGTCAGGGTAAGTCAGATACACACCCTAAATTAACCTGTGCTCACCCTCTTGTAGCTTGGAACAGAGCAGTCAGGATTAACTTAAAAGGCAAAGTTGCAAAGCATTTACGCAACACTTTAATTACAGTCACACAGTGAAAATACCACAAATAACACAGACTCCACACCAGGTTAGAAACACAGGGAATATTGATTTGAGTGAAACAAGACCAAAACAACAAAAATCTAATAAACAAAACTTGAGGTTTGAATTTTTAAAGAATAAACTGCAAAAAGTGCTTAAAAGCCAATAGCATTTAGGGGTTACTTGAGGTCATGCTGGACTGGGGTAAACCCAAAGTTCAGGCTGACTTTGGTGGTGGGCAAGCCGGCCACAGGACCCATGCAGGGCCTGTTGAAAAAGTACTTTGGATGGAGCAAGCTTCGGCGTCTTAGACTCAATGCATCAGCTCCGATCCACGCAGTAGGGTAGATGCTTCGGTGTCAAGCCACGCAGTCTGGTCCTGCATCGTCGTCGAATGCCTTTCAACGCAGGCGATTAACTGTCGTCAAGCCACGCAGTTGGGTCCCATGTTGTCAGTGAGCTACGCAGTGATATCCTTGAATTGGTGCTGCCTTAGACGTGACAAGGGTGCTCAACTCATCCGATGCCCGCACAGACATGCTGACTAACCCCAGTGTATGAAGGAGTCTGCCATACACCACACAACAGATGAAGGCTTTCGCCACTGCCCCCAGTGCATCCAGATCACTTTCTCTGGTGTACCAGCAGCTCCCACCTTTTCCTTACAAGTCTGCATGACTGGCAACCAAGTCTGCATGATTGGCAACCAGCAGGCATAAGTGTATGCCGCTCCAGCCCCCGACTGGTATGTGACACACATACTCACACCCTGTCCAGCGGACGAAGGGTTCTGCCGCTTCTCCGATTCCAACCAAATTGCTCATCGCAACACACTCTGGAGCTCCCTAATTCCCTGGAAGCTGTTGGGCCAAGCACTAGCAGATGACCATGTTCACCGCTTCAACCTTGGTCTTTGTCACTCAAGTACTTCCTTCTTCAATTGTCCTGAGGAGGCCCACAGAAAGGAGGGCCGAAACGCGTCAACACTTTTTTTCGGAGGAGTCATCCAATCTTGAATATATTCAATAACAATTTGGACACACTCCTAAGAAATGTAGAACAGGATTATCCTCTATGTAAGACGATTCAAAGGACTGCCACCTATGTAGACCGCACAATAAATGAGGAGTGCAGCCACAGAGCTCAAACCAACTGGAAGACTGAAGCAAGATTCTAGTTGTCACATTTATTTTGTTGTATCTATCACTTCAGAGATTGCTTTCCTTTTCTTTCTGTTTTTTATTTTTACTTTGATGCTTAATGTTAATTTTAAATGCACATTTTGGGTACCAGTACCAAGAGTGAAGATTATTACGCCACCAAAGAGTTAAATAAATCATGAATTTTTTACATCATACCTAGTGACTAATTTAAGTATTCACTGCGTCACTAACCTATGCACAATCTTTTACCACAAAATACCATAGTTTTTGTTTAACTTGTTTCATGCCCAGGTATTGTGAGTTCATTAAGGCACACCTCTAGATGCTGATATGCATCTGCATCGAAGGGCACTGTTTATGTTTCAATTTGTTGCAAAGTTGTCCCTGCATCGAATTTCATAGAAAAACAGCTTCAGAACCACCCACTTTCAAGGCCCAGGATTGGATTGACCCCTCTTGGCAGGGTAGGACTCACAGTTGGCAGAGTCCAGCAGCTGAAGCAGAGCTGAAGGAAGTCTTTGATGGCCTGAGACTTCCAAACAGGAGGCAAGCCAGCAAGCCCTTGGGTAAACTTGGGTTCAACGATGTAGAGAGCAGGTCCAGTCCTTCTCACTCCCAGTCAAGAAGCTGCAGACAGTAGGCCAACGTAGCAAAGCAGTTAGAAAAGTGGCAATCGCTCCTACAGCACAGCAGCTCTTCTTCCTGGCAGAATGCCCTTAGTGCCAGCAGTGTTCTGAAATCATGGTGTCAGTGGTCTAGTACTCATACCCAATATGGCCTTTGAAGTAAGGAGACTTCAAAGAGATGCTTTGTAGTGCACTGCCTTTCCTGTCCTGGCCATAGACTTACTACAGGGGGGTGTGCAATATTTTACCTAGGGTTACACACAGCCCTTTTCAGGTGTAAGTGTCAGCTCGTCTCTCTCATCCTGCCTCAGGATCAGCTATCAACATGCAGATGGCTGCTCAGTCAGATTGGTGCCCCTTGTGCAGTTGCACCTGATCTCTGGGCCTTCTACATTGTTCAGTGGATGTTAGAAATGGGGGTCTCTAGTTGGCACAGGTAGGTACCTTTGTCCAAATAGGGACTCTTGTTTTTAGTCAGGGTAAGGGGTATACACACTTTAGATAACCCCTGCTCACCCCCTTGGTAGCTTGGCACGAGCAGACAGGCTTATCCCAAAGGCAATGTGTAAAGTACTGTACCAACACTCACAGTAACACAGTAAAAACACCACAAAGGACACCACACCAGTTTAGAAAAATAAAATATCTTTATCTAAACTAAACAAACCAAAAACGACAAAAATCCAACTTACAGATATTCAGAAAAATGACTTTCAAAAGGATATTGCAAAAATAAGCTTGTAGAAATTAAATAGCACCAACTGGGGCTATTGCGACATCGTGATAGCAAGAAATCCAAAGTACGGCGCCAACTGCGGGGATCGCAGCGCCGGGCGCAGAGTCATACAGACCCCCAAACAAACAGTACCTTGGAAACGAAGACGGTGGCGATGCACGGCGTCGCAGATGGCCGATGTCGGCTCTGTTGATGATGCAACATCGGCAAGTTCGTAGAGTCGCCCTCGGTGGTTATTGGCGCTGCGATAACAGGATGTAGGCGCTGGCGATGATGGAGTCGATGCGAGCGCTGGCGTCGGGCACGGCGATTACTGCCAGCGTCGGCGGGCGTCGGAGCTGCAGAGCAGGCCGGGCGATGCGTCGTTCACTTCACGAGCGGCTCCCCGGGCCTCGGTGCAGGTTGCAGCGTCACAGCAGCGTCGTTGACGGCATCGGAATCAGGTTTCCTTGCTTCTCTTGGGTTTCTCCCAGCTCCCAACAGCAGAAACAACCTCCAGAGGTCCAAAACTAGCACAGGCACCTCAAGGCACGTCAGAACTCACAACAGCAGAGTTCAGGGGAGCTGGGGGTGAAGTCTTTGTGTCCCTGAGACTTCTGAACAGGAGGCCAGCTCACTTCAGGCCCTTGGAGACCTTCTTCAAGCAGGGGACACAGCACACAGCAAAGTCCTTTCTCCTTTCCTTGGAAGAAACAGCAACTGCAGGCCAACCCCTGACACACAGCAAGGGCAGTACTTCTTCTCAGTTTCTCCAGCTTCTCCTTGGCAAAGGTTCCTCTTGAATTCCAGGAATGATCTAAAGTTCAGGGGTTTTGGGTCTAATACTTATACCCCAAAATGTCTTTGTTCCCTTTGTGCAGGGGGCTCTGAGCCCAGTTCAAACCAGTTCTGCCCTCACTGGTGCAACATGACCAAGGAGGTGGAGACAGCATTGTGCAAGGGAGACAGGCCCTATTCAGGTGCAGGGTAAATCTCCTCCCACCACTCTATATGCAGCCAGGGTCTATTCAGCTCAGTGCTGAGTCATTCAGGAAGGGCCAGGCACACATCAACCCCCCCAGAGGCTGTCTACAGGGAATGCACAACCTCTGTCTATGTCACACTGAAACCAGACAGTCAATGCACAAACAGGCAGAGGCACACAGAAAGGTTGAACAAAAAAATAGCCACTTTCTAAAAGTGCTATTTTCAAACACATAATTTAAAAACCATCTTTACAAAAAGATGTGTTATTAAATTCTGAGTTCAAGGATACCACACTCCAATCTTCAATCTTACTCCTATGGGAAGATATGCTTGTAAAATGTCACAAAGCATTCCCCATTCTGTCCTATGGGCAAGATAGCCTTTCAAAAGTGAAAAACGAAATTGGCAGTATTTCACTATCAGGACATGTTACACACACCAGTACAGGTCCTACTTTCACATACACTGCACCCTGCCCAGAGGGGTACCTTGGGCCTACTATAGAAGTGTCCTATGTGCAAGGAAAGGGAAGGGTAGGGCCTGGCAAGTGGGTGCACTTGCCAGGTCGACATGGCAGTTAACAAACTGTGCACAGGCACTGCGGTGGCAGGCCTGAGACCTCTTTTCAGGGCTACTCATGTGGGTGGCACAATCAGTGCTGCAAGCCCACTAGTAGCATTTGATTTAGCAGCCCTGGCACACTCAGTGCACTTTACTAGGGACCTACTGGTAAAACAAATATGCCAATCAGGGAGAACCAATCACAATATCAATTTACACAGGGAGAACTTGCACTTTGACACTGATCAGCAGTGGCAAAGTGCCCAAAGCATCTAAGCCAGCAAAAACGAAATCCAGCACAGCATCAAAAACATAGGAGGTAGAGGCAAAAAGTCAGGTAAAACCATGCCAAGGATGCCAGGTCTAACACGTGTCCCCTCCAGCTGAAAAGTGAGGAGAACTACCCACCCTCTTGGGAGTTCTCATCACTAAGGTGGAAGAATCTGGACAGACCATCAGCATTGGCGTGTTCTGTACCAGGGCGGTGTTCCACCGTAAAGTCCATTCCCTGTAGGGAGATGGACCACCTCAACAGTTTAGGATTCTCGCCCCTCATCTGCATCAACCATCTGAGGGGCCTGTGGTCTGTCTGAGCCCGGAAGTGAGTCCCAAACAAGTAGGGCCTTAGCTTCTTCAGTGCCCAGACCACAGCAAAAGCTTCCCTTTCAATTGCACTCCACCTCTGTTCCCTGGTAAGTAGCCTCCTACTGATGAAGGCTACAGGTTGGTCTAAGCCCTCGTCGTTCAATTGTGAGAGTACTGCTCCCACACCATGCTCTGAAGCATCTGTCTGCACAACAAATTCTTTGGAGAAGTCAGGTGCCTTAAGCACGGGTGCCGTGCACATGGCAGATTTCAGGGCATCAAAAGCAGTCTGGCAGGCATCAGTCCAGATCACCTTCCTGGGCTGCTTCTGTGAAGTCAGCTCTGTCAAGGGGGCAACAATGGTGCCATACCCCTTGACAAATCGTCTGTAGTACCCGGTGAGACCTAAGAAGGCTCTCACCTCTGTCTGGGTCTTGGGGGGCTCCCAAGCCAGAATGGTGTCAATCTTTGCTTGCAGGGGCACCACCTGGCCGCTCCCTACCTGGTGTCCCAAGTACACCACAGATCCCTGCCCTATCTGGCACTTACTCACCTTGATAGTGAGGCCTGCCCTTTGCAGAACCTTCAACACTTCGCAGAGGTGTTGCATATGTTCCTCCCAACTGGAGCTGAACACCGCAATGTCATCCAGATAGGCGGCGCTGAATTCCTCCAGCCCAGACAGTACCTGGTTGACCAGTCTCTGGAAGGTGGCAGGGGTGTTTTTCAACCCAAAGGGCATAACTCGGAACTGGTAGTGCCCCTCTGGTGTTGAAAACGCTGACCTCTCTTTGGCTCCCTCAGTTAAGGCAATCTGCCAGTACCCAGACGTCAAATCAAATGTGAAGGGGTGGGAGCACACTGCTGACCTCCCAGCACAGTTTGCCCCTTAGCATTCTGGTAAATGCAGTTTGTAGTGCATGCTTACTTGGTATTTTGCTGGAGTGTTCCACCAAAGTTGGTGCAGTATAGTGCTGTCATCTCTAGACACATGTGTTTCTGGATTTTATCCATCATCAGTAGAGATCAAAAACGATTTTCTTCTGGGGTTGCTGAGCAGGCTGCCACAATTCTTACAGGTCTCAGTACCTCTCACAGGCGCGCAGGTGCATCTCCACTAGCTCGTCAGCTCAATGGCTCAAGGGAGACTTTTTAAACAGGAAGGGGTGGGAGCACACTGCTGACCTCCCAGCACAGTTCGCCCCTTAGCATTCTGGTAAATGCAGTTTGTAGTGCATGCTTACTTGGTATTTTGCTGGAGTGTTCCACCAAAGTTGGGTCAGATTAGTGCTGTCATCTCTAGACACATGTGTTTCTGGATTTTATCCGTCATCAGTAGAGATCAAAAACGATTTTCTTCTGGGGTTGCTGAGCAGGCTGCCACAATTCTTACAGGTCTCAGTACCTCTCACAGGCGCGCAGGTGCATCTCCACTAGCTCGTCAGCTCAATGGCTCAAGGGAGCCTTTTTAAACAGGAAGGGGTGGGAGCACACTGCTGACCTCCCAGCACAGTTCGCCCCTTAGCATTCTGGTAAATGCAGTTTGTAGTGCATGCTTACTTGGTATTTTGCTGGAGTGTTCCACCAAAGTTGGTGCAGATTAGTGCTGTCATCTCTAGACACATGTGTTTCTGGATTTTATCCGTCATCAGTAGAGATCAAAAACGATTTTCTTCTGGGGTTGCTGAGCAGGCTGCCACAATTCTTACAGGTCTCAGTACCTCTCACAGGTGCGCAGGTGCATCTCCACTAGCTCGTCAGCTCAATGGCTCAAGGGAGCCTTTTTAAACACCCCTGTTCCTGTTTAAAAGTACTCCCGTGAGTCATTGAGCTGACGAGCTCGTGGAAGAAGCACCCGCACGCCAGTGAGAGGTACTTGACCTGATGTCATGTTTGGCAGCCTACTCAGCAAACCCCAAAATTTGAAGCCTGTAATCTCTACTGATGACGGTTAAAGTACCAGAAACACGTGTCCAGGGGCGAACCTTGCTGGGGGTTGAAGCGGTGTGCTCCGACCCCTGTTCCTGTTTAAAACTACTCCTGTGAGTCATTGAGCTGACAAGCTTGTGGAAGAAGCACCCGCGCGCCAGTGAGAGGTACTTGACCTGATGTAATGTTTGGCAGCCTACTCAGCAAACCCCAAAATTTGAAGCCTGTAATCTCTACTGATGACGGTTAAAGAACCAGAAACACGTGTCCAGGGGCGAACCTTGCTGGGGGTTGAAGCGGTGTGCTCCCACCCCTGTTCCTGTCAAATCAAATGTACTGAGGTACCGAGGAGCTCATAACCGATCCACAAGCTCATCAGCTCTGGGGATGGGGTGCGCGTCAGTCTTGGTGACCGCATTGAGCCCACGGTAGTCCACACAGAACCGAAGTTCTGGAGTGGCACCGGGTGCAGCAGCTTTTGGCACTAAGACCACTGGGCTAGCCCAGGGGCTGCTTGAGGGCTCTATCACCCCTAACGCCAACATCTTGGAAACTTCTTCCTTGATGCTGGCCCTGACTTTGTCAGCTACCCTGTAACATTTCTGCTTCACAGGTAGACTGTCCCCAGTGTCCACATCATGGACGCACCAATTGGTGACTCCTGGTGTCAGGGAGAACAGGGAGGCGACTGTCCAAGCACCTGGCGACAGTCCCTCTGCTGCTCTGGGGTCAGGGTAGGAGAGAGGTTCACCCCATCCACTGACCCATCATGTTCCTTCACTGACAGGAGGTAAGGAAGAGGCTCACTCTCCTCCTCCATTCCATCATCTGTTGCAAGGAGCATAGTTATCACAGACCTCTCAAAGTGTGGCTTGAGGCGGTTCATGTGTAGGACCCTTAAAGGGTTCCTAGGAGTCTGCAAGTCAACCAGATAGGTCACCTCTCTCTTGCACTCCACCACCTCATATGGACCAGTCCACTTGTCTTAGAGCGCACAAGGCTCCACTGGTGCCAACACCCACACTTTCTGGCCAGGCTGAAAGTCGACCAGAGTGGCATTCTGGTCGTACCATCTTTTCATTTCTTCCTGGCTAGCTTCCAGGTTCACCTGAGCGAGTTTCATGAAGTGGTGAGTCTGGTTTCTGAAAGCCAGCACATAGCTGAACACATGCTGGGGGGTCTTACTAGGAGTTCTCTCCCAACCCTCCTTTACCAGACTCAGAGGTCCTCTCACAGGGTGCCCGTACAGCAGTTCAAAGGGACCGAACCCTAAGGACTTCTGTGGTACCTCCCTGTATGCAAACAACAGGCATGGCAAAAAGACGTCCCACTTCGTCTCATGGGTTCTGCAAGACCCTTGATCATGCCTTTCAGGGTTCGGTTGAACCTCTCAACCAACCCATTCCCTTGAGGATGGTAAGTAGAGGTGAACTTGTATGTCACACCACACTCCTCCCACAAAGATGTCATGTACTTCGAAATGAAGTTTGTACCACGGTCAGAGACCACCTCTCTGGGGAACCCCACATGGGAAAAGATCCCCATCAATGCACGGCCCACCACGGGGGCTGTGATTGTTCGGAGAGGGACAGCTACCGGGTGGCATGGTCCACCAAAACCAAGATAAACTTGTTGCCTAAGGTTGTGTTGGGTTCCAGTGGCCCCACAATGTCAATGCCCACCCGCTCGAAAGGGGTGCTCACCACAGGAAAGGGTTGGAGGGGAGCCTTACATTTCCCTCCACTCTTGCCAATTGCCTGGCAAGTTGGGCAAGACCTACAGTGTGTACCAACGTGCCTTCTCATTTGGGACCAGTAGAAGTGGGTGACAAGCCTCTGGAGGGTCTTGTCGCACCCCAAATGTCCTGCTCGAGGCACGTCATGAGCCAGACCCAATAGGAAGGCCCTGAAGCGCTCGGGTACCACCGTAGTATGCAAACCTTTTTATGGGTTTGTATGAGACGGAGCATGCCTGGGGACCAGATTCACAAGATTGGAATGACAACATCTTATTCTATGGAAGATACATAGACGATGTTCTATTGATTTGGAATGGAGGGGTTGATGAGTTGCTCGCATACCATAGATACCTCAATCTGAACAGGTTCAATGTTAAAATGACCATTAACTATTCTAAGGAGTCTATAGATTTCCTGGATCTAAAGCTGTATATATCTAAGAACACCATACAGAGTGACATCTATAAAAAATCAACGGCCTGCAATAGTGTACTCCACGCAGATAGCGCACATCCTAGAATGACCATTAACGCCATACCTTATGTCGAAATGATCAGGGCGAGGCGTAATTGCAGTGAGGAACAAAACTTTGTCAGAAGTGTCAAAACCATAAAGCGCAATTTTCATGAAAGAGGATACACACAGAAATGTTTAAAACAAGCTGAGGCAAGAGTGATGAAAGTAGATCGCAAATCCACACTTATGACCCATCAGGGAAAATTAAAATAAGAGAGAAGCACCAAAAGAAATCGTGGTTATTACACAATATAATGCCTACAGTGACCACATATATAACATCTTGCTCAAACATTGGCACCTAATTGCATCTGGCCAAATGCCTGCAGGCACTGATGCCCAGAAACCCAAAATAGTGTATAGAAGAGGCAATACCCTTAAAAAGATACTGTGCCCCAGCTATGTAAAGAATAAGAAGACCAGTCTCACAACATGGTTGCCATGAAAACCGCTTGGCTTTCATGCATGTAGGACTTGCACAATATGTAAATTTGGATGCAATAAAAAACAGAAATTTAAATACAACACTACTAGGGAGTATACCATCAATACGTTCATCAACTGCAATACTACGTATACGATTTATGTGCTAGGCTGCGCTTGTAATAAAATCTATATAGGGAGTAGTATCCGGAGCCTCAAGATGAGGATTCAAGAACATATAAGGGCCATCAAAAACAAGGATGACAGATATCTGGTAGCCATGCATATACATGAGCACCACCCCACTGAAATAGATATATGGTTCCACGCGTTGGAACATATAAAAACACCTGAAAGGGGTGGGGATAGGGAACTGGCACTAAGGAAAGCGGAGGCAAATTGGATATGCCGTCTGAGGACTACAGTGCTTGGTCTGAACACAAATAGTGAACTTTATCACTTTCTGTAATCTATTAAATATCTTGACAGAAAGGTCATTTTCTTATGTGATGACAATTGCCCTTAAACACCTGGCCATGATACATATTTAAATTAATTTTTTGATTCTATGTTTGTTTGTCTGTACTTGGAGCTCTAGATTACAAGTTTTGCTAACAGGTCTGAGAATTAACAACTTCTGTAAAGATGACTCCTTTTTTACAACTTATTGAAAAATGCTCTCCACATGGGATTGACGCCTTTTAATTAATTTTTTCCTTTTATAAAGGTTTGATGGTTCTATCATCAAGCGTGATGGATTAATCTTGTCTATAAATAGCCAAAATCACAAATGGGTGACAATGGTTTTGTAGACTTCCACATAATGTCCCTTCCCAAGATGTCTTTTGATTATATGCAACTAACGGAGACATCCTTGAATGACGTGGGATTTTCAATTTTTGGTTAACATTTCATGTTTGAATTTCGTCAGAAACCATATATCATTCCCTTACAATTTGGGATATGTTTCCCCAAATAGAAAGGAACATATCGGTACGGCGCAGTGCTCAACCAATGAGAATTGAATATGCTTTCATGCATGAATACTCGGAATGCATGAAACGCCGGGTTAGTCCTTCCGAAGATGGCTGCCATGCACACAAGCGTGGGATGTAAGGTTGGCGTTTCAGTCAAATATCAACTGTGATGCAGAGCAATGTAAAATCCTTTTTGTACCAATATTAGCCATTACTGCCTGAGTTTATTATATAAAAAAAGAAAGGGTAAATATAGCTTAAAGAGGGACTACGATCTTGTAAATTCGTGCACGTGATACAAGATGGCCGCCGTAAAGTATGGGAGAAATAAGTATTTACTTTCAATCGATAAAAATATCACTCTGTTAGACTGCGGATAAACCATTATTCAAGAACATGATCTCCTCTGGTCTTAAGAGGATACCTATTTAAGCAGTATTCTGAATATGAGGAAGTATAGATGAGTTTTTAAGCATCTTTGGCCTTTCCAATATGGCGCCCTGCAAATGTCATGTCGGGAGACGATTTTCTAAAACATACGCTCAGGTGTGGGCAATTAGCTGGCTACTTAAATGGAGCCCGTGCTCGCTATGTTTACGCGAACTTTGGACGCCACGCTACCACGCCGGCTGAGATACTGTATTGAAGTAAGTTATAAATGCTGTGAATGGTGTGGGGTGTACCTGGCTCGCTTTTGGGGGGGGGTGACTTTTGGACGTTTATTTATAAGAACGGTTTAGATGAATTAAGGACAGAGTACTGTAGCTCGCAAATGTCTCTAGTATTTAGTTTTGAAATGACAAGTTAATAAACTTTTGCACTAACTTTAAGTGCTATCTATGCAATGCAGAAAAGCAGCGCACGCAATTTTTAACTTACTAGAAATGAACTAGTTTTTAATGAACAGTTTGGAACGTATGAAATAGGTCTCCCATTTCAAGATGGCCGCTGACCACACAGACGTGGGACACTAGGTAGACATAAGCATACAGCAACTAACTTTTATGGCTTTTAAATGGCCGTGAATTAAATAGGCGCGGGGTGTTAAATTAATTAAATAAAATAAAAATTAGTTTAAATTATTTCACAAATATGAATAACTATTGCTCGAATTTTTGGCCAAAGACCAGGCAAGTTAACTCTGCTGATATAACAAATAATCAACGTTAAGTGTAACGCGACTTAGATGTCTTTAACAACCAATCTGCTAAAATAAGTAAGGGTGATGGTTGTCTTTCTATTATAGAGCTACAAATGGGGTGACACAGATGTCAATGTCACCATCGGATTTACGGGCCCTATATAAGACGACTTGTTATATGACTAAAAACTGTTTGACTAAATCGCCTTTCAATCACCCGACATTACAGGTATGAACAGACCCACTTTCACTCCTTTTGGATTACCTGTATGCTTTTTTAGATTCTCATGGGACTCTTTTTCCAATTGTGTCTAATAGATAAAATCGCAAATCACTCCACAATAAGAGGAGAAATTGAACAACGCTAAAATCTTTTCCAGGATAGGAGACTGTATACACCTTTTTTGGTAAGAACTTGTACATTACTGGTACTGTTAGGGAGTATCACTTTGGGATATAAGGTGAACACACATAACATCACATGGGAATATGAATTTGTGTACGTTAAAGGTATTGGTGCCCCTCCCCACCGGGGACACTTGACAGTGCTGAGAAACATAAGAAGGGAACAGTGTTTACATGATATGTTTGCTTTTAAGACTATATGAAATGTGGTAAATTCAGCAGAAATTTCTAAAGAATGTAGTATGGCAATGAGGATTATATCTGAAAGATTTTGTCTGATACAGAGATGTGCTAAAGGAAATGAAATGTAACATGAAGTTTGTATAACACAATGGATGCGTTTTTAGAATAAATGGAGTGTATATTTTTATAATGTTTGTGAAGAAAAGATGTAATTGTTGATAAGTAATTTGTATATATGTACATTGTTTGTAGCCATGAAGAAGTCCGCGAGAATGAAACGCGTTGGCTACGGTTTTTCCTTTGTGAAAAAAGAAGTAATCAATAAAGAAATTGAGCACAACCCTGCTGAATTGCCCTTTTGTTGATCATGAGATTTAATCACGTCAAATGAATGTTTAAGCTGCAAAAAGGCTTTTCTTTGTGAAATTATTGTGTATTATACGCATGAACTTGAACTAAGTGTGCTGGACCACTGTGTGGCTTTGGTATTGAGAGATTTTGTTTATCTCAGGAGACTTAGGGGCATTGAGTCTCCGGTCCCTAGCACCTAGTAAATTGTTGGATAAGTTACCCCACTAAAAGACAGGTGCAATCTGCTTTGCCTCAATCCCCTTAAAATTAGCACTATCTAAGGAATCACTTTATGCAATTATGGACTTCAATGATAATCAGGAGGAAATGTTGGGGGACCTATTTAAACCAAAATGCCCCAACACTGGCATCCCCAAAACACAAGCTGTGAAAAATGAGGGCCTTAAGGAGAAATTCTACAGACTTGATAAGTTAAAAAAAAGGCAGGAATTCATCAAATGGTGGGATGGGGCGACCCTGAAAAAATATATTGAGAATAAAAATATACCACGAGGGCTTAGGATCCTAATGTTCCCTAACTTTGAGGATCTGGACCAAGATCTCCTTGATGAATGGGAAGAGGGCCTCTATGATGCATCATATCGAATGATGAGGATCCTCATCACAAATTCTGAAAGAAAAGTTAGCAAAATAAGTGATGACATTTTGAAGCTAGAGAAAGAGATTTCTAAGATGAATCTGAAAGAGGCAGTACAAAAGAATTACGAAATTTAAAAAAAGGAGTCAGTGGCATATCAGATTTATCTTAAGGATAAAAAACAGAAGAAAATATTGAGAGATGAGGTTGACTATGCAAACGGACGTATTTTTACCTTTTCTAGGAAATACGATGATATACCATTTAAATCCATTTCAGATCAGGGAAATGTTGAAAAAACAACAAGTGTATCTTCTAGTAGTACTTCCCTCTCATCCCTAGAAAGCGATCCTGGGGAAGGACCGAGCAATACAGAAACAACATCTTCCACCTCCCTTTTTTCAAGAGAAGTACAACGTTACAGACTAGGAAACAAAAAGAAAAACCAAAACCCAGAACAAGGAGGGGGGCAAGAAACATAAGAACAGGCATGCAAACAAGATTGCAAAGCAAAACAACGCAGATAAGGAAGTAAGGGACATAGATGAGAGAAGTTCTAATGAAGGTGCTATGGATGATGATGTGCCCATATCTAATGAATTGAGTATTGTTAATTTGTCGACCAAGTCATTAACTGATCATGAAAAAGTTGTCCTTCAGAAAGGTTTAAATTTCTGTATAACCGATACATGCAATTTTGTAAATGCTCACATTGCCTTGTACAAATTTGTCCGGCAATTGCGATTAACATTTTTTTTTGAGGAGCATCCCATGGCTCCCAATGTCTCGTCCAATAGAACAGATATGTCACCTCTAACTATCTCAGATTTGAATGTAACTCACTTGCTGGCTACCTTGGATGATGATGACAATAATGTTGATATTGTAGAGACGGCTGGTTTGTTAGAGATATATGAGGACACCACAATTGATAGTGGACTACGGAATAGATCAAAATTTGTGTCACCAAAGACACAAGATTCCTTCATAGACAAATTCTATCATAAGGTTACACAACAACTATACCAGCTGGAAAATAAGCATACCAACAATAAACACTGTAAGCATGATTACAATCTGTCCAAAAAGGATAGGGCACTATTGACATCATTAAAGAAAGACCGAGAGCTAGTCATACGGGACGCGGATAAAGGGGGAAATATAGTGATGATGAATCGAGTTGATTATCTGGGGGAAATTGAAAGGCAATTACAAAACACTGATTGCTATGCCAAATTGAGTGAGCATCCGATAGATAATATAGAAAAAAGTATTAATGCCAGACTACGAGACTGGCACAAATCATGTCTAATTACGGATCAGGAGTATAAATATTTGCAGGCACATGACTCTAGATACCCATGTATCTATATACTCCCCAAGATCCACAAAGGGGGGACATTCCCCCCGGAAGACCCATCATATCAGGGAATGGGGGCCCTACAGAACATCTCTCTCAATATGTGGATGGCTTCCTGCAGCCCTTTGTAAAAAACTTGCCATCATACCTGAAGGACAGTGGGGATGTTTTATGTAAACTGGAGGATTTTGTTTGGGACAGCAGTGATTAAATGTTTGTCACCATGGATGTGGAGAGTTCGTATACGTGCATCCAGACAGAATGTGGTCTGGATGCCTTAAAACACTTTCTGTACAAGCGCAGTGCATGGCACTTGGAACACACACTCATGTTACTTGAGATGGCCCGCATGATCTTGACCATGAATGTTATTCTACACGATGACATGTGGTTTTTGCAGAAGCAAGGGACAGCCATGGAATCCAGGTTTGCTCCGTCCTATGCAAACCTCTTTATGGATTTGTATGAGACAGAGCATGTCTGGGGACCAGGTTCACAAGACTGGAGTGACAACATCTTATTCTATGGAAGATACATAGATGATGTTCTATTGATTTGGAATTGGGTTGATGAGTTGCTCGCATACCATAGATACCTCAATCTGAACAGGCTCAATGTTAAAATGACCATTAACTATTCTAGGGAGTCTATAGATTTCCTGGATTTAAAGCTGTATATATCTAAGACCACCATACAGAGTGACATCTATAAAAAATCAACGGCCTGCAATAGTGTACTCCACGCAGATAGCGCAGAACCTAGAATGACCATTAACGCCATACCTTATGGCGAAATGATCAGGGCGAGGCGTAATTGCAGTGAGGAACAAAACTTTGTCAGAAGTGTCAAAACCATAAAGCGCAATTTTCATGAGAGGATACACACAGAAATGTTTAAAACAAGCTGAGGCAAGAGTGATGAAAGTAGATCGCATATCCACACTTATGATCCAAAAGAAATCGTGTTTATTACACAATATAATGCCTACAGTGACCACATATATAACATCTTGCACAAAAATTGGCACCTAATCACATCTGGCCAAATGCCTGCAGGCACTGTTGCCCAGAAACCCAAAATATTGTATAGAAGAGGCAATACCCGGTACAGAGGCTAAGATGGCGTCTGAGTGACAACCCTTCCGCGATGCTCTGCCGATCAGACCCCTAAAAATCAAGTTTCTACTCCCCGTTTACCCCTGAGTTAGAAACCAGACCACAGGCGAAGAGATTAGCTAAGAAGCCGCCCCAGTATCCTCACATTTGCCTTACCTTCTTCGCTGGACGTGAGGCAGTGCGAGCTGGACAAGCGTGGAGGCTTCTCTCGGACCGGTCTTGATGCAGCTTGCCCAGATTGGACATCCTTGCTGCTCCCTGCCCTGCGGCGCAATTTACCAGCCGCGCTGTCACGTCGCAGAATACCATTGGTGATCCGCAGTGCTCCGCTGGCCTCGGGGGATGCTTTCCTTGCACGTCAAATACACGGGTGACGCGCTGATTTCCTGGCAGTTTGTTACACCATCGGGATACATTGCAGCAGCAAGGGACTCCACCACATACAAGTAAGGATGGCTGGCAGGGGAGCGAAAACAATGAAAGGCAAAAATACGCAGCCGCTCAGCTCTATAACGCAAGTAACACCGCAGCCCAGCTCCGCGATGGCCGAGAATCGGCAAAAACGGCTTGACACCCACGGGGCCAAGACCAAGGTGGGTGAGAGGAGTGAGAAAGGAGAGAAAAATGAGGGTGCAAGCCATACAGACATAACAGAAGTCTCAAAAAAGCACTGGTTAAGGTTTACAAAGACCCCGGCAACTGCCAACCATTAATCACCAGCAGCTTTGGCCCAAGCTGGGGATTGGGACTCATGGCTCAGGGGGAAGCTCTGGATGTGGCAAACAAAAGTGAGAAGACACTGAACAAACAAACTGAGCAAATTGTGCTGAATGAAACTGATTATCCAATCGCCCCCTCCTCTACAGCGCAGGAGATAATAGTATGCCCCGAGCTGCACTCTACCCCAATGTCCAGACTGGAAACTGACCATGTATTGATCACCTGTATACTCCCAGTCAGGGGGCCCCTGATTACCTACAAAAGCATAAGGATGAGGATTATACCGGTGGTAAAGCAGATGCAACTAGCAACGAACCACTTAAAGGCCCAAAGGTCTTCACAGAAGCAACGCGAGGCGCAAGTTGTAAATCCCCTTGTCCCTCACCCAAGACGCCTGACAATTTGGAGAAGTTCTATTCATTAACTGACAAGTCGGAAATGTCAGATATAAGTATCTTCGCTTCTAGTGAGGAAGATGGGCCTAAATGGAACAGCAGTTCAAATACAGATCGACCTACGAAAAGCCATGGGCAGAGAAAACTCCCCCCCCAAAAAAAGGGGGACCGGCAAAGAAGATGTGAGACCCCCGACAGAGGAAGGGTGGGGACCTCAGATGGGATTACTCAGCTTCACAACTTACAGTAATGTCAGACATAACTGATGCTTCAGGAGGCAATCGTACAATTACAGGCAACAATGAAGAAGATGAACAAGGGGCTAAGAAAGAGTCTACACTGGCAGTAGTGTTACAGGCTATTAAGAGCTTCCAGGAGGAGGTCAAATCAGATAACCGTAGATTGCGCCTAGCCGCCAAAAAACTACAAGGGGCCGTTAGGAAGCTTGGCAGAACTTGTGCTGAGATTGTTGATCAAATGGCCTCCGTAGAGGTACGAACGGAAAATCTGGAGAAGGACCTAGTCACTCTGAAGGCCCAAGGAGACGAACACGAGGGCACAGTCATGGATCTCATATGGAAGATGGAGGAACAGGAGAATAGCCAGCGGCGCAACAACCTCGGCTTTTTAGGCATTCCGGAAGGTGTGGAAGGGAACGATCCCAGGAGCTTTATGATCACGCTCCTTAAGGGGGCCTTCCAAGAATTACACACTTGGGACTGGGACAAAGAGATCCAGCGGGTATACAGATTCCCGCTAACTCCCTCAAAACGTTCCTCATCTACTCCTCAGCACCCTCGCGCTATGCTTTTATACTTTGGGAACTTTCTCCTGCGCCAAGTACTGTATGATATGGTCAGACCTACAAAGAAGAGGGATTTTAGCAGAATCACTTTCTTCACTAGACCCGACTTTGCTCACGCCACAGTCGAGCGCAGATGGAGGCTGAGACAGCTCTTTACCCTCTTTCAACAACTTGGAGCCGATGTGTATCTGCAGAATCCTGCTCGGCTAAAAATTGTATACAAGGGGACTACGCGCAGCTTTGTATCCGAAATACAGGCCCAAGCATACTTACAAGAGATTACTGATCGAAATGGGAACAAGCAGTAGTAGTCAAATGTCTCAAACCCAGGCAGCTTGAAAGTTGTGCTTCTATAATGCCATTTCTTCCCCCTTCTGACACTTACTCTCTATTGTGTTTCTTCTGTTTTTTTTGTTTTTTTTCTTGCTCTTTATATCTTCCTCCCTTTATTTCCTTACTGTATAGAACAATAGGGAAAGGGAGAAAAAAAAGATATTGCAGCTCGGACTGATCAATTCTGGACTTTATAATTGGTGGACACAAGGTCTTCAGTTAGACTATGTTGAATTTCTTTACTGATTCTAGTTTTATGCGTGTTCTTTTATAGTCACTTAGGGCATCACAATGGTGGGGGGAAGATCGGGGGAGGCACGGGGACTTGATCCCTCAGATGCCATTTTCCTGGCCTTGGCAAAGCCAGGTAACCTCAGTTGTAGGTGGTCGGAGGGGGGTGGGGAAGGGTAGTGTGGAGGTATGGGGGGCGGGTTGGCCCAGCAAAGAGAAGATCTGCAATTTTTTGTTCTCAATAAGATACGACTATCTATTTCATACGGATGTGCAAGTTACACATAGCTACAATTAATATCTGTGGTCTCAATGATCCCAGAAAAAGACGGAACACGGCAGCAGGACTGCGGCTATTAAAGGCCGATGTAATTTGTATGCAAGAAACGCATATTGAAAATACACAGAAACACTTATTAGGAACACTTGGGTATATATTGGTAGGGGCTACGACGCAAAATTCCCGCACACGCGGGGTCGCAATTATGACGTCTAATCGCACTTTACAATTCAGTCGCACGTTAGTGGATCAGTTCGGGAGGTGGGCAATCATTGAATGTCGCAGGAGTAATGGAGATCCAATTACTATATGCTCCATCTATGGTAGCAATTTAGACGACCCAACAGTGTTTCATCATATTAATAATGAACTAGCTACTTGGCCACTCCCGATAGTAATCTGCGGGGATTTCAATATAAACCTGCCCGCCGATAAGAATTTAAGACGTGATTCAGGCTGGGTATACAATGGTCGTAAACCAAAGGTGTTTCGGGCACTAAAGGAACTCTGTCTGGAACATGCGCTTACTGATCTTTGGAATTGGCATAACCCCACAAACCCTGGCTTTACCTATTTTTCGCACCCACACAATAAATAGGCAAGAATAGAGTTTATCTTAGTGTCTCACTCCCTACTGCATGACTGCACAATCGAAAAAAACCCTTGCATACTGGCGGACCATAATCCTTTAATAGTAGAGATTAAGGGGGGAGGGTTCAAGGGGGGCAGCGCTTTTACATGGAGTTTTCAGCGGGCCTTTCTATTCAATGAAGAATACTGTGATTATATGAAGGGGTGGATACCTCAATTTCTCAAGGAGAACATAGGGAGCGCCAGAGTCAACGTCGTTTGGGATACGCTCAAAGCAGGAATACGGGGGGAAACACTTAGATTTTCACTCTCCCTGAATAAAAAAAAGCGCGCTGCCATGAATGACTTTCTAGGTAGATTAGCTGCTGCAGAAGAAGAGCTGATCACAGTAGTGCAAAATGGGGGCGACCATATCAAAGCGCAAGCGAAAGTCATGGCTGCCAAATCGGCAATTATGGAGACAATAGCCAAAGGCGCAGCTGATAAACTCGCCGCCTGGTGGGAGGAAGCTTATGAGTGCAGCGAGCAAGTGGGTCATCATCTTGCCATCAGAGCCAGACAAAAAACAACTCGGAACTTAATCACAGAAATTAAAGACTGATTTCAGACCCAGCTGGAATTCGAAAGGTATTCTACTCTTATTATCAAGAGCTTTACTGTGAGGATACATCAGAAAATTCAGAAGATGTGGCGGCATATCTTAACCAGATTCCCACAGAGCAATTCCCACAGGAGGATCAGCTACAGCTGGAGGAGCTACCACAATGGCTAGAGATATTAATGTGCATTAACAGCCTCCCTTGCGGTAAGGCCACTGGCCTTGATAACATACCTCTGGAGTTCTATAAAAAATTTGCAACACAATTGAAAGACTGCATGACGCAGCTATTCACACATGTATTTAGGGGCGGCAGACAACCAGAATCCTGGTCACAGGCCAAAATCATAGTTTTCCTTAAAAAACATAAAACACCGACAGATCCCGGGTCGTACCGTCCCATAACATTAATTAACACTGACAGCAAGATTTACTCAAAAATCCTAGCAACATGCTAAGCCTCTGTAGTTCATAAGGTTATCTCTAAGCGCCAGCATGGGTTTATAACTGGACGGGGGACGACAGATCATATCAGAAGGGCTATTACTCTTCTTGATGCGAAAAGCACTACTAGGGACCCAATTGCACTAATACTGTTGGATGCAGAGAAGGGCTTTGACAGGGTCTCCTGGTCTTTTTTATGGGAGGCTCTATCAAGGGTGGGAATTGGGAAGGGATCTCTACAAGCTTTCAAAATGCTTTACTTCCACCCCACTGCCAGGCTCTTTGTTAATGGAGAACTTACAGAAAGTTTCAAAATAACGAGGGGTACCCGGTAGGGTTGGCCAAGCTCGCCGCTGTTATTTGCAATATACATTGATCCCTTTCTACGCCAATTGGAACGCAACAGTGTTATTAGGCCCATCGTAACCCACGGTTGGGAAACCAAAGTGCTGGCTTACGCCGATGATATTGCTTTGATGACCCCCGACCCTGACGTGGCTATAGGCGAAATCGAAGTCGAGGCGGCGAGATTTGGTTCACTCTCAGGGTACTCCCTCAATCGTAATAAAACACAAATTGTCTGTAATGAGAATGTTATGATTAATGATGATCGAGTAGTTAAAAATGCAATATATCTGGGGGTAGATATCTCTGCAAACATTGATTGTATTGTTAAAGATAATGTCGAGCCACTAATTGCCAAAACAAAACCAGATTGGTGAGATTGCATAACTTACACTTATCCATTATCGGTAGATGCAACATCGTCAAAATGCTGTTTTTTCCAAAGTTTTTGTATCTGTTGCGTGCAATCTCTCTCGAGTTTGATACCAAATGTCTCAAAGGAATTGAGGACCTATTCTCCGGATTCATCTGGGGATATGCGAAACCTAGAAGAGCATTTACATTTTTCTCTTTACCCAAGGAAAGGGGAGGTTTAGCCCTGCCAAATATTAGACTCTATTACTGGGCCACTACAATACTTTATAATCTAGTACTTATACAGGAAAAACCGAGAGATAAAAGGACAGAAGAAATACTGATCCGCTCGAACTAGTTATGGGGACAGAAGCATGGGGGTGGGTCTGGCGTTACTTAAATGACAACCATTTCAAGAAAGTTCGTTTTAAAAAGTTACAAGGCGGATGTAGAATTATGAAATCTATCTGGAAACTAATCGGTTTGGGCCGCTTCAACTTCTACACACCACTCTGTAACAATCCCATCTTGCCTGAGATTTTTAAAGGTTCAATAGTAGAAAGATGGAGTGAAGCAGGATTGACTAAGCTTGGAGCCTTTTTTTCTCCAGCAGGGCTAGTCTCTTTCGAGAACCTTAGAGAATGGTATGTGCTCAATAAGAGAGATTTTTACAAGTTTCTACAAATCCAAGATTTTTTGATTAAGAAAGGGGGTTCGCTAACAATGAAATTATAGATAAATTAAGAAAGAATAGAGATCTATCCATTGGAGTTGTCTATAATTTTTTAATTTACTAATACCAGATGACATGGAAGATCGAGCACTAAAGTGGAAGGCAGAGATTGGAATCCCGGAAAGCCTATTTTTTCACTCAGTTAATCTAGCACAGAATATTTTAATACCGGCCCGACTTCAGGCTCAATATTATAAATCATGCTTCTCTCTCTATTATACCCCCAAAAAGATTGCTAAATGGGGGTCGGGGAGAGGGACCGTTTGTCCTCGCTGCGCTTTATATCAAGCTGATCTTACTCACATTTTTGCCTCCTGCGATGCCCTGAGCAAACTAAAACAAGAAATTACCAGTTTTTTCAAGGAGGCTCTGGGTGTTGTCTGTTCCCTTTCTCCGACGTTAATTGTACTCGGGGTAGATCAGGATTTGCAGGGGAAGCCCGGAGAAGGACTAGTGTTTATTGGCATGGCGATCTTGCCTTTATGTTTAGCATCTGCCTGGTTGGATCCTAACCCACCAGGGTTTCAGCAACGGCTCTCCCGGTTACTTGTGAACTATAATTTGGAAAAAGCTATTTATGCAAGAAGGGGTCCACGCTCCCGAATTAAAGGCAGAGAAATCTGGGCGCCATTGACTAGATGGATTGAGAAGAATGGGTGAATGATAAAATGCAACTCACCTTATACCCGAACCTAAAAAATAATCAGGGTGGGGAGGTTAGGGGTGGGGGAAAACGGGCGGGGAAAAAAAATGTTTTAATGCATTACCTTCTTTTTTGTCTGTCTCCATGGTTTCCTGTTTTTTTTTGTAAGAAACTTTCTATGTATAACGTACTGTAACTATTGAATATATTGGCATCATTTCTCCATTAATTAAAAAAAATATAGAAAAAAAAAAGAGTAGGCAATACCCTTAAAAAGATACTGTGCCCCAGCTATGTAAAGAATAAGAAGACCAGTCTCACAACATGGTTGCCATGCAAACCGCTTGGCTTTCATGCGTATGGGACTTCCACAATATGTAAATTTGGATGCAATAAAAAACAGAGATTTAAATACAACACTACTAGGGAGTATGCCATCAATACGTTCATCAACTGCAATACTACGTATACGATTTATGTGCTAGGCTGCGCTTGTGATAAAATCTATATAGGGAGTAGTATCCGGAGCCTCAAGATCAGGATTCAAGAACATATAAGGGCCATCAAAAACAAGGATGACAGATATCCGGTGGTCATGCATATACATGAGCACCACCCCACTGAATTAGATATATGGTTCCACGCGTTGGAACATATAAAAGCACCTGAAAGGGGTGGGGATAGGGAACTGGCACCTAGGAAAGCGGAGGCAGGTTGGATATGCCGTCTGAGGACTACAGAGCTTGGTCTGAACACAAATAGTGAACTTTATCACTTTCTGTAATCTATTAAATGTCTTGGCAGAAAGGCCATTCTCTTATGTGACGACAATTGCCCTTAAACCCCTGGGCATGATACATATTTTAATTAATTTTTTGATTCTCTGTTTGTTTAACTTTTTGGTGCATCTGTACTTGGAGCTCTAGATTACAAGTTTTGCTACCAGGTCTGAGAATTAACAACCTCTGTAAAGATGACTCCTTTTTACAACTTATTAAAAAATGCTCTCCACATCGGATTGACGCCTTTTAATGAATTTTTTCCTTTTTTAAAGGTTTGATGGTTCTATCATCAAGCGTGATGGATTAATCTTGTCTGTAAATAGCCAAAATCACAAATGGGTGACAATGGTTTTGTAGACTTTCACATATTGTCCATTCCCAAGATGTCTTTTAATTATATGCAACTAACGGAGACATCCTTGAATGACGTGGGTTTTTCAATTTTTGGTTAACATTTCATGTTCGAATTTCATCAGAAACCATATATCATTCCCTTACAATTTGGGATATGTTTCCCCAAATAGAAAGGAACATATCGGTATGGCGCAGTACTCAACCAATGAGAATTGAATATGCTTTCATGCATGAATACTCGGAATGCATGAAACGCCGGGTTAGTCCTTCCTAAGATGGCTGCCATGCACACAAGCGTGGGATGTAAGGTTGGCGTTTCAGTCAAATATCAACTGTGATGCAGAGCAATGTAAAATCCTTTTTTTAATTTCTGTACCAATATTAGCCATTACTGCCTGAGTTTATTATATAAAAAAAAGAAAAGGTACATATAGCTTAAAGAGGGACTACGATCTCGTAAATTTGTGCACGTGATACAAGATGGCCGCCGTAAAGTACGGGAGAAATAAGTATTTACTTTCAATCGATAAAAATATCACTCTGTTAGACTCCGGATATACCATTATTCAAGAACATGATCTCCTCTGGTCTTAAGAGGATACCTATTTAAGCAGTATTCCGAATATGAGGAAGTTTAGATGAGTTTTTAAGCATCTTTGGCCTTTCCAATATGGCGCCCTGCAAATGTCATGTCGGGAGACGCTTTTCTAAAACTTACGCTCAGGTGTGGGTAATTAGCTGGCTACTTAAATCGAGCCTGCGCTCTCTATGTTTACGCGAACTTTGGACGCCACGCTACCACGCCGGCTAAGATACTGTATTGAAGTAAGTTATAAATGCTGTGAATGGTGTGGGGTGGACCTGGCTCGCTTTGGGGGGGGTGACTTTTGGACATTTGTTTCTAAGAACAGTTTAGATGAATTAAGGACAGAGTACTGTAGCTTGCGAAAGTCTCTAGTATTTAGTTTTGAAATGACATGTTAATAAACTTTTGCACTAACTTTAAGTGCTGTCTATGCAATGCAGTAAAGCAGCGCACACAATTTTTAACTTACTAGAAATGAACTAGTTTTTAATGAACAGTTTGGAACGTATGAAATAGGTCTCCCATTTCAAGATGGCCGCTGACCACACAGACGTGGGACACTAGGTAGACATAAGCATACAGCAACTAACTTTTATGGCTTTTAAATGGCTGTGAATTAAATAGGTGCGGTGTGTTAAATTAATTAAATTAAATAAAAATTTGTGTTAATTATTTCACAAATATGAATAACTATTGCTTGAATTTTTGGCCAAAGACCAGACAATTTAACTCTGCAGATATAACAAATAATCAACGTTAAGTGTAACGTGACTTAGATGTCTTTAACAACCAATCTGCTAAAATAAGTAAGGGTGATGGTTGTCTTTCTATTATAGAGCTACAAATGGGGTGACACGGATGTCAATGTCAACATCGGATTTACGGGCCCTATATAAGATGACTTGTTATATGACTAAAAACTGTTTGACTAAATCGCCTTTCAATCACCCGACATTACAGGTATGAACACACCCACTTTCACTCTTTTTGGATTACCTGTCCGCTTTTTTTAGATTCTCATGTGACTCTTTTTCCAATTGTGTCTAATAGATAAAATCGCAAATCACTCCACAATAAGAGGAGAAATTGAACAACGCTAAATTCGTTTCCAGGATAGGAGACTGTATACACCTTTTTTGGTAAGAACTGTTACATTACTGGTACTATTAGGGAGTATCACTTAGGGATATAAGGTGAAGACACATAACATCACATGGGAATATGAATTTGTGTACATTAAAGGTATTGGTGCCCCTCCCCACCAGAGAAACATAAGAAGGGAACAGTGTTTACATGATATAATGTTCGCTTTTAAGACTATATGAAATGTGGTAAATTCAGCAGAAATTTCTAAATGAATGTAGTATGGCAATGAGGACTATATCTAAAAGATTTTGTCTGATACAGAGATGTGCTAAAGGAAATGAAATGTAACATGAAGTTTGTATAACACAATGGGTGTGTTTTTAGATGTTTGTGAAGAAAAGATGTAATTGTTGATAAGTAATTTGTATATATGTACATTGTTTGTAGCCCTGAAGACGTCCGCGAGGACGAAACGCGTTGGCTGCGGTTTTATCTTTGTGAAAAAAGAAGCCATCAATAAAGAAATTGAGAACAACCCTGCTGAATTGCCCTTTTGTTGATCATGAGATTTAATCACATCAAATGAATGTTTAAGCTGCAAAAAGGCTTTTCTTTGTGAAATTATTGTGTATTATACGCATGAACTTGAACTAAGTGTGCTGGACCAATGTGTGGCTTTGGTATTGAGAGATTTTGTTTATCTCAGGAGACTTAGGGGCATTGAGTCTCCGGTCCCTAGCACCTAGTAAATTGTTGGATAAGTTACCCCACTAAAAGATAGGTGCAATCTGCTTTGCCTCAATCCCCTTAAAGTTTGCATTGTAGTGTGTACCAACGTGCCTTCTCATTTGGGACCAGTAGAAGTGGGTGACAAGCCTTTGAAGGGTATTGTCGCACCCCAAATGTCCTGCTAGAGGCACGTCATGAGCCAGACCCAGTAGGAAGACCCTGAAGCGCTCGGGTACCACCAGCACACGGGCTGCACCGGGCTCAGCGACCTTAGGCTCACTATATAGCAATCCATCTTCCCAGTAAATCAGATGTGATCTGGACTGATCACCTGCTGCCTGGTCTGCAGCCTTTTGCCGCAGACCAACAAGAGTAGGGCACTCCATCTGCACCTTGCAGAACTCCTCCCTGGAGTGACCCCCTTCCTGCTGAGAATGGGTCAGCTCAGACAGGTCTCCCAGTTCGGCAACTTGTTCCCCTGTAGGTTCCAGGGCATCCCCCTCAGGTTCTGCCTCCTCCTGGACCGTGGGAACTTCTGGGGCTGGTTTCCCACGCCCCCTGCCCTTCCTCTTCCTGGCAGGCACCTGGGCCACTGTTTCAGGCTCCAGGTCCGCTTGATTACCCGTACTGGCTGCCATTGACCGAGTGGTCACACAGACCCACTCAGGCAGACCCAGCATCTCCAAATGAGCCTGGCATTCCACCTCCTTCCATGGGGAACTGTCCAGGTCATTTTCAAGTAGAAAGTCTACAGGCATGGACGGACTGACAATGACCTTCAAGGAACCTGAGACCCCCCACTCAAAGGGAACTAGCGCCATCTTACATAAGCGCTCAGAGTTGTCTGCTGCAACTACAGGGTGGAGTACATTGGGAATAACCTGCTCTTCAGACACCCATTGACACCTGACAGATGTCACACTGGCTCCTGTGTCTCTCAGAGCCTCCACCCTCCTCCCATTGATGGTCACCCACTGCCTGTATTTTTTAGTGTCTTCAGGCAGATAGGACCCCTGGACCATCTCTTTGTCTCCTAATGAGACAAGGGTCATAACTGCTTGCTCCCCCCCTTCACTAGGAACCAATTCCTCCCCCAGCGCAACACTCACTAATCCCAGTGACGGAGCACCAGTGGGTGCTGGGGGTGCATTGGGGCACTTGGGATCTCTTGCAATGTGACCCACCTGATTGCATGAATAACACCGTTGGGGACCCCAGTGGTCGTGCCTGCCCTTAGGGGGCCAGGACACCTTAGGCTGGGACTCCTTACCCTGGGAACTGGTTTGGGGCCCTTTAGAGAACTCCTTTTGGTTACCCTTGTCCCCCCCACTCTTCTGCTGGGGACCCTGCACACCTTTGGCTGGGTTACCCACAATCCCCTTGTGGACCCTGGTGCTAGTCCAGTGGTCCACCTCCTTAGCAAGCTCCCTGGGATCAGTTAGCTTACTGTCCAATAGATGCTGTTGCAGCTCTGGAACACACAGACTACTCAAGTGCTCCCAACTAATCTAGTTGCACTACCCCTGGTAATCAGTTACCTTGCTGCCCTTTATCCAACCTTCCAGTGCACGCGTATACATATTCACACATTCAACCCAAGTACTTGAATCAAGCTTCTTGAAGTTCCTGAACTTCTCTCTGTACTGCTCTAGGGTGAGTCCATACCTGAGGCATAAGGCCTCCTTCATGTTGGGATAGGTCAGGGTACCCGCCTGCTCTAAAGGTGGTAGGGTGTCCCTCCCAGTGACCTCAAAGTGCTTCCACAGGCCCGCCCCCCAATGCTTCTCAGGAACCTCATTAATCTTTAAGGATATCTCATACGCCGCAAACCATGCATAAATATCATCACCCCTCTGGTAATTCTGCACAAGGTCCTTGGATATGTAAACCTTACCCCCTTGCACTGGCTGTATGCTGCCACCATTTGAACTGGCCTCCACTTGCTTGGCCTTAATGTCCAGTTCCCTCATGCTCAACTCATGAGCCAAAAGCTATTTCTTCTCTTCCAAGGCACGAGCATTCTTGCTTTCCTCTGCCTTGGCCTGGAGCCTCATGACCTCCAGCTCATGCTCTCTGACCCTTTGGGTCTCCTCCCGCTCCTCTGGGGAAAGACTTCCAGTGGAATGGATGCTGCCAGCCCTGGAGGATGCTCTTGGCAAAGGCAGATCCTGTGACCTGAAACCATCCCTTTGTGCATCCTCATCCACCTCGGCATCACCTGTCTCCCCAGCCTCTTTGGCCTCCCACCAGGCACTTAAGGCCTTCTATAGCTCCTCCTTCTTGGAGCTGCTCTTCATGGGACATTAAAAATCTTTGCAAAATTGCTTGAGCTGATCTACTTTGTAGGAATGCAACATTTCAATCTCAAACTCCAATTCTGCAGCCTCACTTGCTGGTTTACCCTTCTGAGACATGATGTGTGGATACTTTTAAGGTTCACTCAAAAATAGAACTAAAAACAAAACACAGTATGTGGTTGCGTAGTGGTCTGTACTAAACTAGTGATGTACACCAATGACTGTGGGTCAAGTACAAATACTGGTTCAAATCCTCACTGCTGACCACCGATGTTAGAAATGGGGGTCTCTAGTTGGCAGAGGTAGGTACCTTTGTCCAAATAGGGACCCTTGCTTCTAGTCAGGGTACACACTTTAGATAACTCCTGCTCACCCCTTGGTAGCTTGGCACGAGCAGACAGGCTTATCCCAAAGGCAATGGTTAAAGTATTTGTACCAACACTCACAGTAACACAGTGAAAACACCACAAAAGGACACCACACCACTTTAGAAAAATAAAATATCTTTATCTAAACTAAACAAGACCAACACGACAAAAATCCAACATACAGATATTCAGAAAAATGACTTTCAAAAGGATATTGCAAAAATAAACTTGTAGAAATTATATAGCACCAACTGGGGCTATTGCGACGTCGTGATAGCAAGAAATCCAAAGTACGGCACCGACCGCGGGGTTCGCGGCATCGGGCGCCGAGTTACACAGACCCCCAAACAAACAGTACCTTGGAAACAAAGTCGGTGACAATGCACGGCATCAAAGATGTCCGATGTCGGCTCCGTTGACGATACAACGTCGGCAAGTTCGTAGAGTCGCCCTCAGCGGTTATCGGCGCCGTGATAACAGGTTGTAGGTGCTGGCGATGACGGAGTCGATGCGAGCACTGGCGTCGGGCACGGCCAATCACTGCCGGCGTCGGCGGGCGTCGTAGGGCATCGGAGCTGCGGAGCAGGCCAGGCGATGCGTCGTTCACTTCACAAGCAGCTCCCCGGGCCTCGGTGCAGGTCGTGGCGTCACAGCGGCGTCGTTGACGGCATCGGAAACAGGTTTCCTTGCTTCTCTTGGGTTTCTCCCAGCTCCCAACAGCAGAAACAACCTCCAGAGGTCCAAAACTGGCACAGGCACCTCAAGGCAGGTCAGATCTCACAACAGCAGAGTTCAGGGGAGCTGGGGGTGAAGTCTTTGTGTCCCTGAGAATTCTGAACAGGAGGCCAGCTCACTTCAGGCCCTTGGAGATCGTCTTCAAGCAGGGGACACAGCACACAACAAAGTCCTTTCTCCTTTCCTTGGCAGAAACAGCAACTTCAGGCCAACCCCAGACACACAGCAAGGGCAGTACTTCTCCTCAGTTTCTCCAGCTCTTCTCCTTGGCAAAGGTTCCTCTTGAATTCCAGGAATGATCTAAAGTTCAGGGGTTTTGGGTCTAATACTTATACCCCAAAATGCCTTTGTTCCCTTTGTGCAGGGGGCTCTGAGCCCAGTTCAAACCAGTTCTGCCCTCACTGGTGCAAGATGACCACAGGAGGTGGAGACAGCATTGTGCAAGGGAGACAGGCCCTATTCAGGTGCAGGGTAAATCTCCTCCCACCACTCTATATGCAGCCAGGGTCTATTCAGCTCAGGGCTGGGTCATCCAGGAAGGGCCAGGCACACTTCAACTCCCCCCCCAGAGGCTGTCTACAGGGAACGCACATCCTCTGTCTCTGTCACACTGAAACCAGACAGTCAATCCACAAACAGGCAGAGGCACAGAGAAAGGTTGAACAAGAAAATAGCCACTTTCTAAAAGTGCTATTTTCAAACACATAATTTAGAAACCATCTTTACTAAAAGATGTGTTATTAAATTCTGAGTTCAGGGATACCAGACTCCAATCTCATATCTTACTCCTATGGGAAGATATGCTTGTAAAATGTCACAAAGCATTCCCCATTCTGTCCTATGGGCAAGATAGCCTTTCAATAGTGAAAAACGAAATTGGCAGTATTTCACTATCAGGACATGTTACACACACCAGTACATTTCCTACCTTTCACATACACTGCACCCTGCCCAGGGGGGTACCTTGGGCCTACCGTAGGGGTGTCCTATGTGCAAGGAAAGGGAAGGGTAGGGCCTGGCAAGTGGGTGCACTTGCCAGGTCGACATGGCAGTTAACAAACTGCGCACAGGCACTGCTGTGGCAGGCATGAGACCTCTTTTCAGGGCTACTCATGTGGGTGTCACAATCAGTGCTGCAAGCCCACTAGTAGCATTTGATTTACCAGCCCTGGCACACTCAGTGCACCTAACTAGGGACCTAGTGGTAAAACAAATATGCCAATCAGTGAGAACCAATCACAATATCAATTTACGAAGGGAGCAGTTGCACTTTGACACTGATCAGCAGTGGCAAAGTGCCCAAAGCATCTAAGCCAGCAAAAACGAAATCCAGCACAGCATCAAAAACATAGGAGATAGAGACAAAAAGTCAGGGAAAACCACGCCAAGGATGCCAGGTGTAACAGTTGACCTGTGTTGTCCAAGCCCAGATCCAGTGACACAAGCTAATTATTAGATACAGATTTTCCCCTCGACCCTTTCGTCTCCCAGGAACTGGGCCAATCACTGATAATTTCTCCTTTTGTGTGGGGTTGCCTTCATTCCCTTTGCAGGGGAGCAGAGAAATTAACTTGGCTCAGAAGAGAGGGCAAAGACCTAGAATCTGATTATGAGCTGAGCCACAGAAATAGAACAAAGTTCCATAAGATCTTGATTTAGTGTATTGAGAACTGAAAAAAACTCAGAGGGCCTTTGAAGGCCTAAGTGGAGCAAAACTGCACTTTAAGGCAGATTTCACCTATATGAATATAATAGAGCAAGAACTACAGATATTCCAGTAAACCTTACTAACTGGTCTATGATTGCCCACTAATATTATTATGGCCTACTCCTTGGAGAGTCCTTTCTGAACCAGGCTACCTGTGTTCAATTACTTAGATGTGCAAAATGGTAGACTCACACATGCAGCCCAAACACATGCGTGTGAATACATGTTTAACCAGCCCAGTGACCCAGATCCTAGATATGTCACGGCAGCCTTATCTTAAAAGGTAAACACTGGTGGTAAACATGCTCAATCCAATTACTATGAAATTACCATGAGTGAGACTCAGGCAGAGAGACTCATCTACAGTGAAGGTCCAAATCTGGGTACTCAAAAAACAAAACATCCTGAGGGACTAAATGGGTTGAACCTATTTGCAACACTATGGTATTATCATTGAAGAGTATCTCAGAGGCCAATAAGGGCTTTGATTACTTTGAAAGAATACTGATGTAGCCTCTGACAATGGACCACAGATTTGTGAGGTCAAATTGTTTATATCATGAAAGGTGTTTTGAAAAAAACTACATTTAAAGGCCACTGCTGTCATATATAATTGTGTGGATTATGGTTGATAAAATCATGGACATTTGGTTCTTGAGCTCTCAAGGAAATATAAGCCTCTCAGAATATTCCTTCAATTCACTGAAGATTCAAAAAGATCTGCCTATGACAAGTGGAGAATCTATCAAATCTCTCATAGAATGTGCAACAATGTATATATTATCTCATTCTGATCACATGCAGGAGTATGGATGACTTAAGTGAACTCTGACAATAACATTACAGTAGGAAATAGGCAAATATATATACTGAAAAAGACTGGAAGGAGGGTTCTTTCTTTTTTTGCCTTCCCCGCCGTGGCAAATTCATTTCGTTCCAAGTGACTGGGGCTGCCAGTAGGAGAAAAACAAGCTCAAATGTGTCAAAGTAGCCAAGCAGGGCCTAAGAAAAAGGCATAGGAATCTTGGCCCCTTTAAAAGGAAAACAAAGAAAACTGAGTGCTTAGTGATCTGATGGATGCTCAAGGGTCAGCACAATGTCCACTATTTATTTTCCTGAGGGAGAAGGTGTGTATGGGGTACTGTCCCTCGAAGCAATACTGCCCCTGAGGGCCCCTCATCTCTATGGGAGCCGGTGTGAATAATTGCCTCTCTCAGGGATACTATCGCTGAAACAGGGACCATTCCTGGTGGGTACATCGCAGCCCCAGGCCTGTGACATTAGGCGTTAGGTGCGTTGATCACACTATTGCTGATCATGCCTCAGAAGCAAAAGGAAGCAGTGAGAGTAGCAGATGATGTGCCGGCTCCCTGTACCACACCAGTGGTGTGAGTGTAATTGTGGGGAGGGGTGGGGCCTTGGGACTCCTCATGCAGTTCTCAAAGATCCCTAAGCCTGTTGATGCCCCAGGTGGGACCAGGGCATTCAAAAATCAAACCCAAAAAGATAAGAAATCCCACAGCAGTTAGAAGAAATCTGCAGGAAACCCTCGCCCATTCATAGTATTTGTCGAGGAGTGACCCATAGTGCCTTGCAAGGGACTAATGGCATATGTTTTTGCTTTTGCAGTGCCCCAATATTGGCAGGCGCACCACCAAAATTCTTTGGATATGTTGGGGGGGTGGGGGGTTGCAGGAGGTGGAGCAGGCCCCCAAGAAGGGTTTTAAAAAAACCTTACTCTAAGTTGTGGGGCCTTGAAATTATGACCCCTGGAGACATTTTCTATGATTTCAAGTTCTTGGGCTCTGGAGTGTGGTGACAACATATGTTGGGTCCTATGACTGCATTGGCAGTCAAATTGTAGTAAAAAGAATACTCTGGCACATATTGTGAATTTAAAATGTTTCATTGACAATGTTGGTGATCAGCAATGCCATGTTTACCAGTATAATTAATGCATTTGGATATGGTTACTATCCCTAGTGATTTTAATGGTGGTACAATATAGAAACATGACATATGGTTGATTTTACTAATGTGGTGACACCCGGACAAAGGCATTAGGCCGGCCACATATAAAATGACATCCCCTTATATAGCAATGTTGCATCTGGTATTGGTGGTGGGTATTGTAGTTATAGGTTTCAGGACCTACTATGGGTTTAATGTGATATGAGGGTGTCACCAAATATATTTCTATGTACATAATGAATATATTTGTAATTTAATGCAGTATCATTTATTAGTGTATGCAATAAAAATACTTTTCCATTTTAAGAGAAAAATAACTGATTGTACAATGAGTTGTATATCACTGAATTGGGATTACTACCCCCAAACCATCTCCCCTGAGTAGGCCTGGGACTGCTCAGTTTCACTATTCTGAGAGAGTCAAGTGCTACAACAGAGTACTTGGTTCCCAGTAAAAAGATTATTGCAAATTTGTTGCTTGTAAAGGATTCATACCTTTTGCAACTAATAACCAAATTTTAACAAGCTACATTTCAGATAAGTACCATTCCCTCTTTTAGTGAGGTTGCTTCAATAACAGAAAGCATTTAAATGCAAATAATGAGGAGACAGTGCCCCCAAATGAATGCTTGATTCACAAAGGCTATGCCAGAAAATTTCATAGAGCACTTCTTTGCACCAGCAAATTAGAGTAGAATTCAGTGAACTCTACACTATAAATAGTTGAAGGAACCTGGTTAGTGCAAAGGTATCTTCTGTAACCCTGGGCGAAGTACTACGCTACGCTCGCGTAGTTTGTGCTACTTCGCACTACGCGAATTGCACGTAGCACAGTGCAAACACGCGTAGCGTAGTGTAGCGGTCATTTTTTGCTTGCTCGCGGTCCTCAACGTCAAGTTGGCGACCGCGAGCGAGCAAAATGACTTCCCGGCGAGACTTTTTCCTCGTTCGCGATCAGCAACATCAAGTTGCCGATCGCGAGCGTGGAAAATAAACCTCCCGGCGAGATTCTCAACGCGGGGAGGTCAGGTTTCTCATTGCGAGTGGTCGCGTATGCTCGCGACCGCTCGCGATGAGAAACTACCAGTCCGCGTTGAGAAGCTGCCGCTCGAGTACAAATCTACTCGAGCGGCAGAAAACTGACCGCTTGCACTGTGCAAGATGCCGTTTGCAATGATTGCACAGTGCGGACAAGCATCCGGCACTGTGCAATCATCACGAACAGCATTTCCTACCGCACTACGCAGTTTGCGTAGTGCTACGCGTAGCTCGCGTAGTGCACTTCGCGTGGCTACGCGTAGCGCTACTACGCGAACTACGCCCAGGGTTAATCTTCTGTAGGTAAGAATGGTGATGGAAAAATACTGTAGCACTCCAAATTGTTTCCATGATGTTCATAGGAATTTAATCTGCCTTGAGTGTTCCTCTTGTAGTTTTGTCATTGTGGGTTTATTTTTATCTACGCTGCTGCATGAAGACTGCTAAACAGGCACAGAAGCACACGCTCTACTAAATGATGTGCTTGTACCTCCAGTTTCAGCCATAGCATTTGCATGGCTGCCCTGACTTCATATTGAGATGCAAGGCAGAAACTCAGACATTTAGTATATTAATAGACTTTTCAATATAGGCAATTGAAAGAGTACAAAGTCAGCCAGGCCACCTATAAATCTGTGAAACCACACTGCTTATTCCCCACAATCTAAGCAATCTCATACCTGTGTGTCACGTCTTAAATAGTAAAATTAACTGCAATTGGAAATTAATAGGAAGACTTTGCTGGCAGCAATTAAGATCAAAAGGACGATTTATTTATAGCTAGGTTGACCTGAAAAGACCCAATTCACAATCAGATTGCCCAATCCTCTACATATTAAATCCTTTTGAAACCTGAAAATTGCATAGTGAAATCAGTCAGACCAGTATAATGATTTGGGACATTTTTAACTGTAGCGGGCACAGACCAATACTCACCTTTTAATAACCCTGTCTGGCAGACCCCAGGCACAAGAACTATAAAGGGATTGTCCACACGGTATAGGAGAAGAGGGATCAGTAAATCTGGGCCTCATTTGGGAGCACATGGACATGTAATTATTTTGACTTTTTCAGGCTAAGGTCTACTTTGACTTTTGTGCCTCTGGGATGTCTTATGGGAATAATAACACGGGTGATAAGAAAATGCCTTTCAAGTGCACTGGACTGAACAGTTTTACTTGTGGGTGGACTGGGAACCCCTTTAGTGTAGGTCATCTGCAATGTCCTTAACTAAACTGTAAAATGTCCTTCATATTCAAAAAATGCAACTGTTGCATAGGTGTCGCACATCCCCACCTTCGAAGCACTGTTTTGTTAGATATTGGTGCTCACACAATAGTCTATATCCGTTGCCACGATGAGCAAATGCACAGTAGCATAAAAATATGGTAACCACTACTCAAACCATATAACAAATAAATACTGGAGCGGTATTGTACCTGTGGAAAGACAAAATATAATATGGCACCCTGATAAGTTTGATTTTCAGTCACTCATTAGCATTTAATACTTGATAACTCCTCTTGAAATTAATAGTATAAAGCTCATGGATAGTGATAAGGTGTTTCTTTGTTCAACCTTAGCACCATCACACATGGAATACAGTTGGTTCAATCATAAAAGACACCTCAGACTTTTTCAAGGTTGATATGGTATCATACAGATTGCATAGAAATAAACGAGAGAAACACAATTGATGTTCGTCATAATGGTATTAATGTATGTCATATTTTAATAGTGCTCCCTTGCACCCTAGAGCATGCACCTCCATGTCCATAAAAACAAAAGTGTGTATATATGATTTCCACTTAACATCAGTACTTTCTATTTAATTGTAAAAAACTGAATAAAATACCGTGGGGCATATTATCAAGCCCTCTATTGCCGCGTCAGCGGCACTTTTCTGCCGCTAATGCGGCGATATTTTTATCACACTATTAACAAGCTGCAGCTAACGGGCCTTAGCGTGAGTTTTTTAGCGATAGCGGCCGTTTTTTCACCTCTAAGCATGTCAGCGATATATATCGCTAATGACATGCAAAGTAGGCGTTCCTGACTAAAACTCTATTGAAACAGTCGCAAACACAACTTCCCCCTATTATCAATGACCGCGAAGCGATAGGAAAATTTGCGCTTATCGCTGGAATTTAACGCCTGGAATAAACTTGCCTTAACCATCTTGTCAATGGGGGGTGGATTGTTAGGTTAAGTACACACTTGCCTATTAGCAAGCTTTTCATTTGCGCAGTTAATTTAGCGCTGGAATTCTCACGCTATTGCTGGGTTAACTCGCTATCGCTGGATTTCCTATCGCCTTTGCGATACGCGTTGATAATACCACGCTATCACGGCGAGGAAATCCAGCGATAGCTGGCGATAAAAAAAAACAGCGCTAAGCGTGCTTTGCGATAAACATTGCAGATCCGTGATAATATGCCCCCGTAACTCTTAGACCCATGCTATCATCACAGAGTGATACTAAATCAGTGGTTAGGATAAATTTAAAAGCCATTGCAAAACAACATGTGCGATTTGCTGATGCAGCGCCCACCAGCGGCACCTTAACTGTTAGAGAGATCAAAGAAGAAAAAAAGCATACTTCAATATGAGCATTCACCATGAAAGAGGAGAATTTAAGAATTTATTATCCTTTTTAGTTCAACACAAAAAGGGGTAGAGATGCAGAGTCATCCATAATAACTTATATAAAGGAAATTGTTCCTGAAAATCAGTCTGAGAAGACTTATCCAGTTCAAATGTTATACCCAAATTAAATGTATTTACTGAGTGAGGAGTGTGCCATGACTTGCTACCTTTCCTTCAATGGAACTGCAGGACGTCTGTTGAACCTCTGAATGGCAAAGCCAGAGTGGATACACTCTCTGGCCAGTTTCCTGCACACAGCTTCCTCCTCTCCCAACTTGTGACATAATACGTCCTCCTGCAGGCTCAGGCCAGCACCAGGGGTTCGCGGTAGGAGAAAATGAGCAGCTCCTTGGGATGGCACAGGAAGGACAGCATGTCCCTGGGGCCCTGCACCTCACCCCTCCTTCGCTTCTCGTTTCCGAGTGGCCACAGGTACCCGGGTCTGCATCTGGTAGTGTGGCTGTGTGGCCAGTGACACTGCTTATACCTACATTACGCTTATAGGCCTTCTGAATGTTCTGGAAGTTAAATTTCCAAATGAAGAACAGTTCCCAAAAACGTCCTTTTAATCCATATCTGCTATGTATTATGTAATACAGAAATGGGCATATGAGCATCCTTTTTATCATCTGTGTGGTGCACAAAGAAATACTGTGAGATGAGTGACTTTTACTGTAGACAGTGAGTGTCATCTTTCTATAAATATTTAACATTGAAGCCAATGTTTTGGTGTATGAATAATACATTGTTTCTTAAAGTACAGACACTATATACCAATATTTACATCTTTTTAATTTTTGATTTGTTGTGCGCTTATTCTTTATTCCTATTTAGATAACCTGCAGACTGATTTTCTTTGGATTTGTAATCTTAAATCTCTTTTTTTTAAACATTTTGGAGCTTCTACTCTCTGTATGTTTTTGTTTGTTTTACAGTGACTGTAATCTACATGTCCTGAGGGTGATAAAAGGTTGATTGGTGCAAATGCACATGGTCTGTATGCAAGACAGAAGGGATGCATGCCTTTATCCTTTAAGTTATTTTGATTAAAATAATACAAGATTTACTGTGAGATGAAGTGGCAAGACCTGCATATAGCACATGCCAGAATGTTCATTCTATACTTGCTATGCTCTTTCGTTTTGAATATTAGCTTAAAAATAAAATAAATATGTACTTAAATCTTTCCTAGAAACCCAGGAATTTCACAATGTATAACTATGATATACTAAACAATCAATGAAACACTGAATAGGTCTGCACATTGTCATTCCAACTACTTTCTTCCTGTCTAGATTTTCTTCAGTGGCACATAATGATACACATTGCTGCATACATATGTAACAGTAGATTGGTGCATGTCCATTGATTCTTATAGTCTATATTTAAAGTGTTAACAGGTGAAACACAACCAATTTCATTCCTTTAAATCCCATTTATACACTGTAAATATTGCGACAATATTTGTAGTGTATGAATGGAGATTAAAAGAATGAATTTATTTGATACTTAAAATCTGGACTGGAGCTTAGTTTTGTGCCATGATTTGTTTGGATGAAGTGGATAGGAAGCTGTGTTTCACTGGCTGGGGATAATGTAAGGTGAAGGCTCCCGTGCCTGATTTTGCTGGCTTAAGTGTTTAGAATTGTCAAAATCTTCAAAGTCAAAAGCACACCGCAGTAAAAATCCCTTTTCAATTTATAAAAAAAACAGAAAATCTCAAGTGAAATGACCGCAAAATGACAAAAATCCAGTAAGGGGAACCAGAGATATTATTTTTTAAAGATTTTGGAGAAAAAGCACCAAGAAAATGTAAAGCACGAATCAAAAGTATTGTTCGAGTGTGACAGGCCCTGAGACACAATTTCAGGGAGACTACAATGGAGCACAGGTCAAATACGCCAAGCAGGTTCCTCCTTGTCAAATATTTTACTTTCTGAGTTAGCCTCTGATGGAAGTTGATATCCTCCAATGGGGCAAGGCAGCAGGCTGTATCTGGCAAAGTCCCTTCGAAATCAGAGTAGCATTGAGAGAGGTCCTGCAGTCAATATTTCAATCTTTGGACTTAGACTCTTTGTTGGAGCTTAGACTCCTCCAGTGGAGCAAGACAGCATACTGCATCCAGGAAGGTTGCACCAAAGTCGCATAGGCTTGCCACAAGTGCCAACGGAACTGGATTTTCCAGAAGCAAAAAGCTCTGAGTGGAACCATCATGCTTTTCTTGCCCAGCAAGGTCATGCCTTGGGCAGGTTGGCATGGGTGGTTGGTGCCAGTCCTCCAAAGGTCAGGAATTCCAAAATGTTTCTAAAACCAAATTTTCAGCGATTTCAGAATATGTCCTTTTGGACAGTACTAAGGCTCCCATGACCTCAAGGACAGCAATTTGGGGTCAGGACTCACTCCAGCAGATTACACCAGAAGGGTCCAGTCTTCTTCCAGTTGCAACTTGTCACTCCAGGAAAACAGCCTTTTGCAGCTCTGGATGTCCCTAAGACTACACAGGAGGTCAGCCAGCTGAATCCTGCAGTCCACTTCTTTGCCTTGAGTATATCTAGAAGCAGGTCTAGCCCTTCAGGTCTCCTCGCAGGTCTCAAACAGCAAGTGTAGTCCTTCTTCTGTTCTTCCACAGGTCCAAAAAGTGTTCTGAAGAGCTGGTGACGAGGTTTGTTTGTACAGTTCAGTAGCCAGTTGGTGCGGTGGGAAAAAGCTCCCCAGGCAACCTTACTCACTTTTACTTTAAATCCTGTTTGCCTTGTTGCAAACTGGCCCAGAATGCACTATTCTAGGGGGAATCCAAGATGGCACAGACCTTCTGCCTTCGGGAGTGACTGTGTGCCCATAAGGGGTGCGTTTAGGGAAACGAGCAGTCCACTCTTAATAAGTTACTCCAAACTGGTTCTGAAACAATCTCTCCTCTCCCAGTGGAATGGAGCTATGCTGGCTACCATGTGGCCTGGGATCAAAGTGTTGCCCTGTTAGAAATGGGGGTCTCTAGTTGGAAGAGGTAGGTACCTTTGTCCAAATAGGGATAAGGGGGATACACACTTTAGATAACCCCTGCTCACTCCCATGGTAGCTTGGCACGAGTAGACAGGCTTATCCCACAGGAAACGTGTAACGTATTTGTACTCAAAACACACAGTAATACAGTGATAACACCACAAATGGACACCACACCAGATTAGAAAAATAAAGTATCTTTATCTAAACTCAATAAGATCAAAACGACAAACAATCCAACATAGAGATAATAAGATATGACTTTAGAACAGTTATTGCAAAAATAAAGCTTGTAGATAACAAATAGCTCCACCTGGGGCTATTGCGATGTTGTGACAGCAATAAATCCAAAGAATGGCACTGACCGCGAGGTGTGCAGCGTCAGGCATGGAGTCACACGTACCCTCAAACAAACAGTACCTTTGGATAATGAAGTCTATGACAATGCACAGCATCATGGAGGTGAGGCGTTGGTGCAGAGGTCGAGGCCAGCTCCCTATCTGCCACAGGGGAGGTGTGTGTCGTATCCAGGACAGGGAAAGTCGGTTGCGTCGGCGGTGAGGTGTTGGTTCCGGTACGAAGTTGGCGAGTTCGTGGAGTCACCCTTGGCGGTTATCGGCGCCGCGATAACAGGATGCAGGCACCGGTGATGACGGAGTCGGTGCGAGCACTGGTGTTGGGAAATGCTGATAACTGCAGGTGTTGGAAGGTGTCGAAACGCGTCAGAGCTGTGGTGCAGGCCGGGCGGTGCGACGTGCACTTCACAAGTGGTGTCCTGGCCTCGGTGCAGGTCGCGGCGTCACAGTGGCATTGCTGACGGCTTCGGAGATAGGTTTTCTTGCTTCTTTCAAGTTGCTTCCAGCTTTCAATAGCAGGAACAACCTTCTGAGGCCCAAAACTGGAATAGGCACCTCCTGGCAGGTCAGAAATCTCAGCAATAGAATTCATGGGAGCTGGGGGTGAAGTCTTTGTGTCCCTAAGACTTCAGAACAAGAGGCCAGTACACACAGGCCCTCAGAGATTCTTCTTCAAGCAGGTTCACAGTAAACTTCCAGACTTTGTCCTTCCTTGGCAGAAGCAGCAACTGCAGGAGAAGCCCACACAGCACACAGCAAAGGAGCAGTACTCCTCCTCACAGCTCTCCAGCTCTTCTCCTTGGCAAAGCTTCCTTTTGAGTCCAGAAGTGATCTAAAGTTCTGGGGTTTAAGGTCCACTACTTATATCCCATTTTGTCTTTGTTCTTATTCGTGTAAGGGTCTCAGAGCCCAGTCCAAACCAGCTCTGTCCTCACTGGTGCAGTATGACCACAGGGGGTGGAGACAGCATTGTGCAAGGAAGACATGCCCTATTCTGGAGCAAGGAAAATTCCTCCCACTACTCTAAATGCAGCCAAGGTCTATTCAGCTCAGATCTGAGTCATCCAGGAAGGGCTAGGCACACCTGAACCCTCCCCCCCCCCCAGTGGCTGTCTACAATGAATGCACATCCCCAGGCCCTGTCATTCCAAAACCAGACAGTCAATCCACAACCAGGCAGAGGCACACAGAAGGTTAAACAAGAAAATGCCCACTTTCTAAAAGTGGCATTTTCAAACACTTAATTTAAAAACCATCTTTACTAAAAGACTTGTTATTAAATTCTGAGTTCAGAGAGCCTAATCTTTATTTTTCTATTTTGTCCCAATGGGAAGTTATACTTGTAAGATGTTACAAAGTATCTCCCATGCTATCCTATGGGACAGATAGCCTTTCAATAGTGAAAAACAAAATCGGCAGTATTTCACTATCAGGACATGTCACACACACCAGTTCATGTCCTGCCTTTTACATTCGCTGCACCCAGCCCATGGGGATACCTTTGGCCTACCATAGGGGTGCCTTGCATGTAAGAAAAGGGAGGGTTAGGGCCTGGCAAGTGGGTGCACTTACCAGGTTGACATGGCAGTTCAAAACTGCACACAGACACTGCAGTGCCAGGTCTGAGATACCTTTTCATGGCTACTCATGTTGGTAGCACAGTCAGTGCTGCAGGCCTGCTAGTAGCATTTGCTTTACAGTTCCTGGCACACTCAGTGCACTTTATAAGGGAATTACCAGTAAATCAAATATGCCAATCAGGGAGAACCAAATGTAATAACAATTTACACAGGGAGCACTTGCACTTTAACATTGATCAGCAGTGGCAAAGGGCCCAAAGCATCTAAGCCAGCAAAAACGAAATCGAGCACAGCATCAAAAATACAGGCAGTAGAGGCAAAAAGTCAAGGGAAACCACCCCAAAGATGCCAAGTCTAACAAGCCCCCTCCCAGGTCTCTCCTTACAGTAAACTGCGAATGGGAAAGCCTCATCTATACTTCTTTCAAGTTATTGACGTTTCTAGAACCTCCCCAGCTATCCCCCTAGATCAGATACGGATCACTTGGCCTACACCTAGCCCATCCTGTCAAGATCTAAGTCACTGTCCTGCTCTGGGAGTGGTTTTTAGGTCAAGCACTGACAGGGTAGCTGGTGGACAGCTGATGCAAATTAGCTTCCAGGAGCGTCAGGCATTAAAAAGGTGACTTTCTAAAAGTCACTTTTTGTAAATATCTGTCAATAAACTTACCACCGTTAAATTGGATTTTCAAATAAAGTATTACAATTAGTGGTTGAATTATTTCTCTAGCTTGTCCCAAAACCCAACATAACAAAATTAATGTATTAATCTCCTTTTTAGCTTTCATCATAGGACAGCCAGGGGCTTCCACTGTAAATATAGCTTTTGGGGGCTTGTCACTGTCGGGACATGCCTATATTAAATTTCTACATGTCTAACTTTTAAATACTATTACCTTAACCTTGTGGGCTACAAGGCCTACTTAGGGGTGACATTAAATATATAAAAAGGAAGATTTTCCCCTGTCAAAAAGGTTATTTTGACAGGTCAGACTGCAGGTTTAAAGTGCAGCAATCAGTTTACACTGGTAGGCCTGAAGCCATGATTCCATTGTCACTCTAGTAGATGGCACAGTAAGTGCTGCAGTCCACAGATGACATTTAACTAACAATACCATAGGTGTAGTTTCTTCATCATATACTAAGTCCTTACAGGAGAGTCAAAAATTCCAATTAGGCATTTTTCATTTTTAAATGTTTTAGGGTTCAGAGCACATACACTGGGCACTGGATGGCAGCAAAGTCCAAGAACCAACAATGAAATTCAACAAAAACTCGGGATAACTAAACCAAAATGGGTACTCTCTCACAAATGTGGAATATTATGCTTAAACGGCAATTGTTCTCATTTTGTGTAGCCCATTACTATTGCTTATTTGATCACCATTCTACCAGTTCCCATAAGATGGCCCTATGTTCCCTTTTGCTTAATTCTTCTAAAACTTGAGGTCCTTTATGACCCTTCATCCACCCCTCTCTTTCAATCAATAAATCAGGGTTTGTTGAGCGTGCTACTCACCCGTGAGGGTCTCAAGGCGCTGAGGGGGGGGTTCGAAACTCCATTTAGCCGAAGAGCCAGGTCTTGAGGGCCTTCCCGAAGGTGTTCAGGGAGGTGGCGAGTCTGATATCTGCCGGGAGCTCGTTCCAGGTTTTGGCTGCAATGTGAGAGAAGGATCTTCCACCTGCTCTGGCTCTGAGGATATGTGGGGTTTCGGCCAGTGCGAGGTTGGCAGATCGGAGGTTTCTTTTGGGTACGTGGAAATTGATTTTGTCATTGAGGTATTCGGGTCCGGAGTTGTGCAGGCATTTGTAGGCATGGGTGAGGATTTTGTAGGTGATTCTTTTCTCCACGGGGAGCCAGTAGAGCGTTCGGAGGTGTTGGCTGATGTGTTCATGTCGGGGGATGCCAAGGATGAGTCGGGCGGCGGTGTTCTGTATCACCTGGAGTTTTCGGAGTAGGGACCTGTTCATGCCGGCATATAGAGCGTTTCCATAGTCGAGTCTGCTGGTGATGAGTGCGTGGGTGACTGTCTTCCTTGACTCCGGGAGGATCCATTTGAAGGTCTTGCGGAGGATACGGAGGGTGTTGAAGCAGCTGGAGGCGACGGCGTTGACCTGTCGGTTCATGGTGAGCGATGAGTCGACTACGATGCCGAGGTTTTTGACGTGGTCCGAGGGGGTCGGTGGGCTTCCGAGGGCTGTTGGCCACCAGGTGTTGTCCCATGCTGAAAGGGTGGTACCGAGTACGAGGACTTCTGTCTTCTCGGCGTTGAGCTTGAGGCAGCTGTTGGTCTTCCATGCGGCGACCTTCTGCATTCCTTTCTGGAAGTTGAGTCTGGCGGTGGCGTGGTTTTTGGTGAGGGAGAGGATGAGCTGGGTGTCATCAGCGTAGGAGACGATGTTGAGGCCGTGTTGTTGGACGATGGCGGCGAGGGGGGCCATGTAGATGTTGAAGAGGGTCGGGCTCAGCGATGATCCCTGTGGGACTCTGCAGGTGATTTCTGAGGGATCTGAGAGGAAGGGGGGCAGTCTAATTCTTTGGCTTCTTCCGGTGAGGAATGATCGGATCCAGTCTAGGGCTGTTCCTTGTATGCCAGAATTGTGTAGTCTGGCGACGAGTGTGCGGTGGGAGACTGTGTCGAAGGCTGCTGATAGGTCAAGAAGGATGAGGGCTGCAGTGTGGCCTTGGTCCAGGAGGGTGCAGATGTCATCTGTGGCGGCGAGTAGGGCGGTCTCTGTGCTGTGGTTGCTTCGGAAGCCGGATTGGGATGGGTCGAGGATGGCATTGTCTTCTATGAATCGTGTCAGTTCCTTGTTGACTGTTTTCTCTGCAACTTTGGCCACGTAGAGGAGGAGCGAGATGGGCCGGTAGTTTTTGAGGTCGGTGGGGTCAGCTGTCGGCTTCTTGAGCAGGGGCCTGACTTCTGTGCGTTTCCAGTCATCTGGGAAGGTGCCTGTTTCCAGGGTGGTGTTGATGGTGCGTTGTAGTTCGGGTGCGAAGGTGGTGGCGGCTCTGTGGTAGCTGTGTGGGGGTCAGGGGTCGGTGGGGGCCCCCGAGTGGATGCCTTTCATGGTTGCGGTGGTGTCTTCGACTGTGATTGGCATCCAGGTGGAGATGGTGGGCTGGCCGGTGCATGTGGGGGGGTGGGCCGGCAGTGGTTTCGGGTGGGGGGTCGATTAAGTTGTCGTAGAGATTTTTGATCTTGAGGTGGAAGTATGTTCCAAGCTGGTCTTGGGACGGGGTGATGTCTGTGGTTCCATCTCTGTCCTCTTCAATTAGAGAGCTCAGAGTGTGTTTCAGCCCCTAATGTGCAAATACTCAATTACCACTACCACTATCTCCACTGCTCACTTTCAAGTTCTCGTCATACACAAAACATGAGCTTTACATTTCCATACTTTCAAATCATTAATAAATTCACTTGTAATTAGTAGATTAGACTAATAACACTTGAATTAAATTCCACAAGTTACCTGTGTGACATTTTGACTCAGTGCACAAACAACCAAATGTATTTTCTAGATAAATCTACACCTTTTTGTGCAGCCAGCATCACTTCAGCTTCGTAGGTCTTGTTCACTGGAACACCATGCCTCCTGATGTGCAAGATTTCCTAACGAGGCACCTTACAGAGACATAAAAAATAGCTAATACCACACTTGCATTCAATTAGTGAATGTGAGAAATGGGGTTGCTTGTTGAGGGAGGTGAAGCATCAACCGAACTCTTTGTTAGGGTCAGGCACAAGCAAACCTCAAATTAACCTGAGCTCAATCCTCTGGTAGCTTGGAACAGAGCAGTAAGACTTCACTTACAGACAGTATGTAAAGTATTTATGCAGCACTTCAAAGAGTAATAATGTGAAAACACAATACAAGAAAATTCCCACACCAATTTAGTAAAACAGAGTAAATTCTAATAAATAAAACAAGACCAAAAACGACAAAAATCCAATCAGTATACCTGAAGATATGCAGGTTTAAAGATTTCTGTAAATATAGATGCAAAAAGCACAAATCCCCAGTTGTGAATATCTAGTCGTGCCAGTTCGGAACAAAGTCACAAGTTCAGGTCAACCGCAATGGAGTTCGGGCTGGCTGAAGTGCCCAATTAGATCTGCTGAGCAAGAGTACCTTAAATCCTGGTTGTGGAGCATTGCGATATCCCGCCTCGAGGATTCATCACACAGCCGAGGCGATGAGTTAATTCTGAAGAGCTGAGAAGCTGTGATGCGAGGTACTGCATCATTGTCCAGGATCCCATTGACAATGGCTTGCGATGTGCAGTTCCGCATCCAGGATACATTGCGCAGTTGAAGTGATGCGCTGGTTCTGGTGAGCTGTGTGGCTGCGATGCGAAAACCTCTGCTATTGTCAAGGCGGCTATCGACGAGGGATTTGCGATGTGAGGGTCTGCATCAGCAAAGCTTCACACAACAGCAGTTGCAATGCGGACTGAGAGATTGAAGTAGAGTCCTTGTGCTGACAGAATCCTCACAGCAGAGTCGATATGTCGGTTCTGCTCGGGTTTTCGCTGGCAGCTGAGGAGATGCAATGGTTTTGATGGATCCACAGATAGGCTGTCAGAGCACTTTCAGGCATACATCCAAGGGGCCAGGACTGGGATGGCACCACTTGGAAGGGCAGGACTCACAGATGGCAGAGTCTAGGTGCTGGGTTTAAGGTTGTTGGAACTTTCTGTCACTGTGGTTCTAGTCAGGAGGCTAGCCACCTAGCCCCTGGAGTCAACCTGTGTCCTGGATTCAACAGATGCAGCTCCTGTTCTGCTCATCCAGACAAGAGAGCGGCAGCGCAGCAAGCCAGTAAGGCGGCAGTCCAGCAAGGCAGCAGGTCCAGCAGAGTGGCAGTCCTTTCAGCAGCATAGCAGTCCTTCTTCCTGGCACGGTCTGCACAGGTCCAAAAGTGTACTTAAGAATTGATGTCTAGTGTCCAATATTTATACCTGGGCCTTCCTTTGAAGTGGGAGAAGCTTCTAGAGGTTTTCCTTTGAAGTTCACCGACATCCTGCCTTCCATGTCCTGGATCCAGACTAACTACAGGGGGTATGCAGCTCTTTATGTGGAGGCAGGACATACCCTATTCAAGTGTAAGTAGGGCTGTGCCCTGCACCGCACTCCCATCCAGCCGGTGATGGCACACCTCAGCTCTCTATTCTGTGGGGCTGTTTAGAGGAATACACAAAGCCCAACTGTCAGATACACCCAGTCATGTTACCCAGAGGCAAGCTTCGGGCACTAAATGGATAAAGCAGGAAAATGCCAACTTTCTAAGAGTGGCATTTTCAAAATTGCAATTTAAAATCTGACTTCACCATGAGAGAGCATTTTTAAATACAACTCCTAAGACACCAAACAATAACTGGTTACCTGCTCCCATTTGTAAATGATCACTCACTGAATGTAATAAGGCAATTACAAAGTTAGCTTATGGGAGAGGTAGACCTTGCAGTAGTGAAAAACAAATGTAAGAGTGTTTCTCTATCAGGATGTGTAAAACTAAAATATAAATGTCCCACTTTTTAAATACACTGCATCCTGCCCTCTGGGCTGACCAGGGCTTTTCACAGGGCCTTTCACAGGGGTGACTTACATGTATTATAAAGGAAGATTTATGCCTGGCAAAAGGTTCATTTTGCCAGGTGGAAATGCCTGTGTAAAACTCCACACACAGGCTGCAATGGCAGACCTGCGACATGTTTGAAGTGCTACTTAAGTGGGTGGCACAATCAGTGCTGCAGGCCCACTGGTAGCATTTAATTTACAGGCCCTGTGCAAAAGTAATGCAACTTTCTAGGGACTTACAAGTAAATTAAATATGCCAGTTGGATATGAGCCGATTCTACCACATTTGATGGGTAGAGGACAAGTACTTTAGCACTGGTTAGGAATGGTAAAGTGAACAGAGTCCTAGAAGCCGATAAAAATGGGTTAGAAAAACAGAAGGGTGAAGGCAAAAAGTCTACTTATGACCCTTCAGAAAGGGCCACGTCCAACAGTGAATATGTCAATTGTATAAACTCATGCTGTCTAACTGTTAAGAATCAGACGCCTCTGTTGTGCTACACAGCTTCTGGTTTGTGGTACTCAGCCAACTTTAATCTCATGATCTGCAGCATTATGTTACTCTTATTTACAGCATTCCTGCCCTAAAATAATTAACATTCAAATAAACGTATGGTTGCTTGCTCAGGAACCAGTTTTTATATGTATCTGTTTTTTTAACCGTGGGGAATTTCACTTTTACAAAAGGATCTGCAGGTGCTTACACATCTCCTTCTGTAATCCTATTGCACAAGCATTCATTTCACTCCCTTGCAATAAATCCTCTTGTTTTAAAAGGGTGTGGCCCTATGCAAATGGGTGAATTACTACACTGTGCATCTGTGCCTTGTAACAGAAGTGAGTATATGGGTAAGGAAGTGCACGGAAGCCAAGTCAACTGGTATGCCTTTAAAGCATTAAATGCACTCTTGAGGGTTTTATATGTTCTATGTTTCTAGAGAGTTCACTATTCATGGAGATGCAATTATAGAGGCAGGTCAGGCCAAGGTTTTTGTGGAAGTTGGTCTGCAAGCACAGGAGTGTGCACAAGTTGTGCTCAATTACTGATAAACCAGTGCTTAATTTGAGCCAGTGATTATTTTTAGTATATGGCACATATTTTTATGCATCAGATATTTCCCGCGAGCTAGAAAAGGAAAATAAAACAAAGCAGAAAGATGAAGGAAGAGAAATACAGGAAAACTGTGATAATGTGAGATATCAGGAACCTGCAAAAGTGAGATAAAGGGTCAAGGGGTGTCTGGAAGTCGATTAAGGAGGCATGAGGATGATTTCAGACTATGCAGCCTTGGTATTCAGCTTGCCTGTGCAGGCCGCGGCTTCTGAGCAGAGCTTTGGGCATCTGCACTCATTCATTTACAAATTAAGCACTGTAATGAATACTAGTTCCAAATTGGGCACAGATTGTGTTTCTTTTAGCACTAGTATAAGAGTTAAATAACGCGGCTTACTTCTTTCTTCCACTTCCCTATAATTATGTCTCTTTTGATCCTCTTCTTCACCAGTGCTGGCTTTAATTCAAATCACTCTACTGTCTACAGCAGAGGCTGCATCAGAAAATATCACTATAATTGAAATCCCTTCAGTTTGACCTTTTTGCAAACTACAGTTAAAGAGGTACAGTCTGTCATTAGTTCTAATAAAAGACCATTGTTTTTTCAAATATTTCTAAAATAGACCCCATTATTTCTTAAGTTCTCCGAGGAGAACAAATGTCTGCTTCTCCATGCCATGAAAAGTCCACAATAACAGAGCCTCTTGAATATCTTCAAATTAATTGAGCGACAAATGTCAAGGTGGCCTAGCTTATTACATCATTTTTCCAAGAAACACATCACTTGTTAATGAATGCTGATTCTGGGGGCAGAATCTGACAAAAAAGAGACAAGACATGTTCTAATTCACTTGCATTTCGATCTCTCTGATGCTCTCTTTCATAAAGCCTTCAGCCTCCTTTCTCTTCCTCATGGCTACCAGGCAGATAATCATAATTTAACTAGGACCCTTTAAGTGGTATCAAAGCCAATTAGTTAAATATATAGCTGTTGGTGAAGTTATAAACCTGCGCCAGTCATAGATTGATACTTAGCCACGGGGACAGCTTCCCCTTTGTGAATCAGATATCATGCTTTTGAGATGTTGGTATCAATTGAATGGTTTGAGACCATAATTGCAGTCAGAAACCACATGACATTTCTCTCCGCATACCAAATAGGAGTGGGAAGCTCCTATCACACCCCTACTATTTGCGGTTCATATAGGGATGCAAAAGCCCTTTTATGAGTTGGGAAGATTTTTTTAACATGTATACGTGCTTTTGTAAATGTAAAAAGTGTGGTCAAATTCCTTATGGTTTTGCGATGGGCAGGCTTTCTGACCACAAAATACCATTGAAGATCAGGCCCTTATAACCTAGTGGTCTGTTTGAAAGTTGAGCAGGTAATTCGCAAAGGCTTCCCAAAACCCCCCCCCCCCCAAAAATAAATAAATATATATATATATATATTTTATTCCAAAGACCCCCGTTTGAAGGCGCACTCTCAAGCAGCTGATTAACGGCACCGGCTTCTCTTTCACAGAATTGATTCCGCCTTACGCGTTTCAGAGCGTGTCTGCTCCTTGTTCACAGGCATTTCTAAATGACGAAGCAAGCAGTCAGGGAGGCTTTTAACAGCGTGCACTTTAATACGCCCTCCAGTGGGCAGCAGATGATTATAGCTAGAATTGCATGCTGGTGTTTGTAGGAGTACATCCCTATAGTAGGTTACAAGCCCCCATGACAATGTGAATAACCTTTAGTAGGTCCTGCTTATTCACTTATATTGACGATATTGTTCTTACCCTTCAGTGGGTTTCTAGTGAAGGAACCACGGTATTGTGTTTTTAGTCCTCTTGCTATTTGCACCGATTGGAGACTTCGAAGCCCCCATGACAATGTGAATAACCTTTAGTAGGTCCTACTTATTCACTCATATTGACGATATTGTGTTATTCACAGGTAGTTTTAATCCCCCTGCCCTATTATGTACTAGGGCCTTACAGAGGAGGTCATGCCAATCACAGGGGTACCCCAATGCATAGTGTTCCCTAGTGTATGTAGGTGTTTTCACTGTATTCTAAGTGTCTTTTAGCATAGCACTGGCTCTAGGCCTGGTTAGTCAGAGTCAGTTACCACCAGTACCCGTCAGCAAAAAGTTGGGGGCACAGGATGACTTTGCAACAATGCCTCTTTCTGCTCCTCTGTTTGTTCTTTGTGCACATCTCTTGCTTCTTTCTGCACCTTTCTTCGTCTTTCTGGACTTCTGTTGCCTCTTTTTGCATTTCTCTTGCTTCTTTCTGCGCCTTTCTTCCTCTTTCTGCACATGTCCTACCTCTGTAGGCATAGTTAGAAATTAGCATTTAAAAAACCTTTGAAATTCACTGAAAAAACCACAGGTTTCAGGGACGTTATAGTTAGTTGGACATTTCACTCGTACAAAACCAGAGAAATTCGGCCGTTATAGTTAGTTGAACTAACTATAACTCGCCCCCCGCAATGCACTGCTGATGGCGTCACATATTACATCATTCATGACATGGTCAGTGACATCACTGATGACATCACTGATGACATCTCAAATGACATCACTGATTACATCATCCATGTGATAATCTGATGCACCTCTTCACACCCTAATATAACCTTTGAAACACCCACTCTAAAATACAGACTACCATTTTCGAAACCATAGACACACCAATACCAGTTACTACATACCCACTCACTGATTCCTAGGTCTACACACACGTCCACTCATTCACCCATACAGTCACTCATACATGCAGTCACTTATCAATACAGCACTATCATTTGCACTCATACACCTATACAGACACTCACACATCGCCTCTCATCTAGAGAGTTACTCACACACCTAGTAAGTCATGCAAAGAATCAATCACACACCCATTTACTCACCTATACAGTTATACACAAACCACCTCACTTATTCATACACATACTAACACATATTTACTCTCCTATTCAATCACTGATACAAGTACACACTCATCCATACAGCCACTCTCACAATCACTCACTCTCACATATAGTGATTTATATACCCCAACACTCACATATACTGCCTTTCACATATGTAGTTACTCACACATGTACCACTGAGACAACCATTCACTCACCAACACACCCATACACACACTCACCCACCCCTACAGCCCTTCACAGATGCACTCTTGAACCCATACACCCAGTGAATTACCCACTCACACACCTATGCACAGAGTCACACCCCCCCCCACCCACCCACACAGACACTCAGGCACCCATACAGATACTCAGACAACCAATCAATAACCCATATAGACACTCATGTAGCTACTCACCAACCCATGCAGCCGCTTACACACCAACTAACAGACTGATACAGACATTCACACAGTTTAGTAACTAACTCATGCATTCAGTAAGACACGTTTAATCACTCACTTATACAGTCAGTCACACACATATTAAATCATCCATTGAGACAGTCATACACCCACTCATTCTTCAATACACCTTGGCCTATATATATATAAAACATATTTAAACTTTACAGAAACACACAGTCACTGGATGATGTCATCAGTGATGTCATTTGAGACGTCATCAGTGATGTCATCAGTGATGTCACTGACCATGTCATGAATGATGTAATATGTGACGTCATCAGCAGTGCATTGCGTAGGCGCGAGTTATAGTTAGCTCAACTAACTATAACAGCCGAATTTCTCTGGTTTTGTACGAGTAAAATGTCCAACTAACTATAACGTCCCTGAAACCTGTGTTTTTTTCAGTGAATTTCTAAGGTTTTTTAAATGCTAATTTCTAACTATAACGTCCCTGAAACCTATGGTTTTTTCAGTGAATATATATATATATATATATATATATATATATATATATATATATATATCCAAGAAAGAAGTGACTCAAACAGATAGATTCACCAAAGAACAAAAATATATTTCCACTACAACGTTTCAGCTTCCGCCTTCCTCAGGTAGTACAAGATGGTTTGCTCAGTGGCTGCACAGATGACACAGCTGAATTTTCAAAAAGCATCATGAGTGAAGATTCCATTTGGAATGTGGAATCAATGCAGTCCTGAGAGCTCTTGAGATATGCAGTAATCAGGTTGTATTATCAGTAATGTTCAGTCCATCTGGATGCAGTGATTTTAAACGGTACATCCAGAAGTTTTCTCTGGAGTCCAGTAGTTCTTCCTTTGAGACATGTTCCACGGGGAAAATCTTCAAATCTGATAGTACATGATCCACAAGGTTAAAATGATTGGCTACAAGCTGGTCAATTTTCTTATTAATTATTGCCGATTTGTGGTTCCTGAATCGTGTACGGAGGTCATTCACTGTTTGGCCTACATATTGTTTTTTACAGCTTTGCCGTTGGCACTGAATCACATAAATAATGCATGTTGAGCGACATGTAAGATGCTGTCTTATTCCATAGGTCCTTCTTGTAACAGAACTAGTTACTGATGATGTTTGTAAAAGGTATTCACACGTGATGCACCTTTTAGAGTCACAGCAATGAACCCCTGCATTTGTTACAACTTGCTTGAGTTCAGCTCTCACAATAAGAGATCGTAAATTTGGAGCTCTGCGGTAAGCAATGACTGGCGGTTTTGGAAAAACCGTTTGCAATTTTCACAAGTAGACAGTAAGGGAAATGTTTTTGCATTATATTTCTGTAGTTGGGAGCTGATGGATGATAGTCAACCACAAATGGAGTTCTGTCACTTTTGTTTCTGCCGTTGGTATTCCAAATAAGTGCTTCTCTGGGTAACTGCAAAGACTTGTCAATTTGTTGCTGTATGATATGCAGAGGATAGCCTCGTCTTTTAAATAATGTAGCAAGCTCCTGTAGAGGGTCTTTACAGGTTTCCTCACTGCTGCAGATGCGTCTTATTCTGAGTGCTTGGCTGTAGATATATATATATATATATATATATATATATATATATATATATATATATATATATATATATATATATATATTTGCTCCTAGTGTCATTTTCCTGGCTTAATTCTTATTCCGTTTACTTTTTGGGCTTGCCTCCACAAATTCCTTTCTTTATTTCAATACCATTTTTTTCAAATAGTTTTTATTGATTTTTATATGCATAATACAAACAGAAGGACAGTTCGAAAATGCAATAAAAGGAAAAAGATAGTGCTTGGCATTATTAATGACATATCATAGGTACAGTCAATCATGAGAAGCACAGTGAAATGGGTTCAGAAGGTAAGAAGAGTGGGGTACAGACTGTGCATAATGTTCACATTAGTAACGTCACATATTTCAGGTGGTAAACATAATGAACATGAATTGACACACTTGGACAATATCGTACGTGAGTGGATAAGTAAACATTAGATGAGATCCACTGAAGTCGCTTAAAGACTACTGCACAGTTCTTTAAAGCATTCTCATCAACAGTTGCTTTTAGCAAATATTTTTACCCACTTTGCCAACTTTGGATAAGCCACGGGCACTCCTGCGGAAGCCATCATTTAAATAACAATTGTATTGATGAACTTCAATGTATGATATTAAGGGTATATGATGTTTGTTCATTTTCATTTTTACGTATATCAATGCTGTACTATGCATTGCTTGGTACAGCATTTCAAAACATGCTTTCTCCTTTAAAAGCAGTCAGGCCCGATTTATCGAACTGGTTGCATGACTGCTCTCTGTACATCCCTCAGTGCTTAATTTGAGCCGGTGGTTTCCAGCGCTCAGCACCGGCACTTAATTGTCAACACCGGAGCTTGTGACAGTCTGCCACAAGGTGGTGCTGTTTGGCAAATTTAGAGATGACCACAATAACAGTTAATTATTAATTACATTACAAATGACTATTACCTGTCGCCCAAGCCATTCTTATCGCTTTGGGGACCTGAAAAAGTCTGAATTGTCACACTTGTAGTGTGTGATGGTTAGTAGCTCTGTTGTTACCATCATTGGCAGCATCACAGGGGCAATGTGTGATGCAAGCTGCAAGAGCCTCCTGACCAGAGCCCTGGCACTTATTTTTTTACAAATTAAGCACTGACATCCCTCATCTATCCACTCTCTTGCATTCTAAATCACTTGCAGTTAGTTTACTGTAGGTAAGATGGAGTTGCAGTGAACCATGTATTTAAGTGTCATTTGTATGGTGCAAACCTAGCAAAAAAGGCTGAGGAGCACTTTAAAGAGTCAAAGTTAAGCATACAGACAACTAGTGACAGCAGCGGTAGCTGGCTACTAGATTAATGCACTGTAATGTAGAGTTCTTTAAAGATGTGTTGTGAGTATAAAATGGCTGCTTTGATCATTTGGATAGGACAAGTTGCATTTTCTGTTTTTAACTTATACAGCACACATCTCTTAATGTTTAAAAGAAAGGTGCAATCACCCCGTTTTCAAACCATATCCAAACTAATTTATTTTTTTCATTTCTATACGCAATAGCGAGTTTTAACTTTAACTTTAACCTCATTTCACCAATTTACAACTTTTGTCACATTGTTGCAACTTAATTATTCTTAAATCATATCTCTTCGTCTATGATTCATATAGAAAATGGTTAAATGTTAAAAAGGGGTTGAGAGCATCCACTTGAATGTTAATATGCTTGGATATTAGTACCACAATGGGATCTATCTGGTTTAGTTTGAAGTTTTTATTTATGAATCACTGGTTCAAATGTTATCAATGATAATTATCTTCAGTCAATATGACCAATGTTACTCATCTTCAATAAGGATTATCATCTATGTATATTGCTAGAGCACATACCTATTCAATATGTAACATAAGAGTTTTCCAAAAACCATTGTTAGAGTCTGTCTAAATTAATTTTGTCAAATGTATTTAAAATGCTGGAAACAATAGATTAGATCATAATTGATGAGATCAAAGCTATGTCCCTGAATATGTACTAAACATGCATATTCTTCAGCACTGTCTTCATGGAAATCTTTACATTTAATATTAAGGACAACATATCCCACATAGCTGTTTACTTCTAAATCCTGGAGGAGATTTAATAACAGCTTATGATGAAAGATCCATGAATAGTTTCCATGTTTAGATATCAGAATGTTCCTGGTTGGTTGGTTTCCTGATTTTTCTACATTAATATTGTAAGAACCAGTTTGGGAGTCACAGGCCAAGCAGGTGTTCCTGGGCCACACCTGTGGGGGTTCAAGCCTTTAACCAGTAATGTCTCGCAGCCTGACCTACAATGGCACTGCAAACTGGGAACAAAGCAACCCTTTTCACACTTGTATTTCAGGATAGGGAAGGGTGAGCATTACATAACTTGTTAGGGAGGTAGTGAAGTGGTAAATACTCCGAACCCAAATAGTCAAAGAACAGACACAATAACTATTGTTCAGCCGCATGATTTTTTTTACTACACAGAGGAAATGTTAAGTAGCTCCATGGTTCTAAGATCGAGGATTCGAAACCCAAAGTAAGGTTCCTGCATATATCTGGCACAGTTGTAAACCTGCTGTATGACAGGGCAAGTAGTGTTCCTGGTTCTGTGATCCATAGGCCAGTATGTATGTCTCACTGCTAAGGTTCTTTTGGGAGATTCAGTCACATTGGGTTTAACTCCCACAGAAGTTTCAGCAGGGGAAAACACAGTTATGGTCCGATTCACAAAGGGACTTAAGTGTAGTAAAGTTACGAGTGTGGAGTCTCTGCACTCATGACGGATTCTATTCACTAGTGGTCGAATCTACGCACTCAGAGAGGAATCTGCAGACAGTGCGTCCAACAGAGGTTCCACCCTAATTTCAGAGATCCCACCATGAGTGCAGAGATTGTGCCACTAGTGCAGAGACTTCTCACTCATTACTTTACTACACATAACTCCCTTTGAGAATCGTGTCCTGTAAGGAAACAGGCCATTAGTTGTGTGGCCTTCACAAGTAATGGGTCCACATTTGCCCTCCACTGGGAACCAAACACGGCATAGTAGTGCTTGACTCTCTCAGGGTAGTGGAGCAGAGCAGTCCAAGGCCAAATCAAGGGAGGTGGGGTGGGTTAGTAATCACCATTCGCATGCACTCACTAATAACACTCAATAAATGATAGTCCAGTCTGTGCTTATTCTTTTGAAAGTACATTTATTACACACACACACAACTCAGTATTACGCAGTAATTTACAAATAAACACAAGGCTGATGGAAATACCTGTTGATGACATTGTGTAATCATTTCTGACCCTTTAGGGTTAGAGATCATTACTACATGTAAAAAACCACCCTCTTAGGAGTAAATAGAATAGTCAAATATAACCATGAATGAATGCACTTATTACCGGTAATAAATCATATGTACTTTGATCACGAGTCAATATCATTATTTCAATAAAGCATTTACAGGCCCACAACCGATGGGGGAGTGTAGCGGCACTCCCCCATCTAATTCAGCATTGTCTGGGTATGGAGTTGGGATCCCAGCGCTCACCTCTCTTCTCCTTTTTTTGGGAGAAGTGTGACTGTGCTTCCCTGTCTTTGCCTGCCATCAAGGGCCTGGAGGTAGGTTACTGGGCTCCCCAAACAAGAAACTGGCTTGGGAGATGGGGTCCCCTAGCCCACAGAATACTGAGGGGGCAATGAATACCCCTTCCAGAATATATGCTTGAGGACTTGTACTTCAGCGACCCCTGAGCCCTGGTCCACTCCAGGGGGTTTAGAACTGCTGGGCAGAGTAGCTCCATATGCTCCAAGATTCTGCTGAGGGCCAAAGGTCAGAATCCTTCTAATGCTGATATCTCGTGCCCTTTTGGGCCACTTCACACACTTTTGGGCTCGTTTTACTTTGGGTAGTGAGCCCTAGCCACCTGGAGCACTTTCTTTAGGTTACTTGGCCTCAAAGTCAACAAACTTTGTGGGGAGCTGGTTTCACTGGCGCCTTGCATCAGCCTTTGTCCTTGGTTTCCTCTGGCCCTCTCTCCTCCTTGGCGCAGGAGCCCAGTCTTTTTATCAACTAGTCCTCAGGGGGTTAAGGGGACCAGCTTCCCTGGTTTTGGGATGAGCCCTACTGGTCCTGGGATCAACTGAAGTTAGAGTTCTTAGACCAGATGGCATTGGGGGTTCTTCCTTCCAATTGTCTATCATGGCTGCCTCCATTCCCAGTGTCCAGCAGAAAAATGCAGACAAGAGGGCTCTCCCCCTTGAGCAAGATTGTTTTTGTGGGAGTGGGAGTTTCAAGCAGTGAGGCACCTCTGGCCTATCCTGGGGTACCTCATCAACTCTCCACCCCTGTCCCAAACTTCCTGCACAGCCTGCTGGGACATTTCAAAATGGTATCACCCAGGAGTCACTTGCCACAACTGCTCTGGGGGCTTCAGCTCCAACCCTCACTGGCAGCACTGCCAGAGCCTTTCCTAGCAAATCTTCAAAGGGAGCCCCCTCTTATGTTTGCTCCAGAGGTCTGGCCTCCCTCCTTTGTTTAGTGGGTTTGGGCAGGCCTATCATCAGGAACAGTGTGAGAGCGGGTTAATTGATGCACAGCATCCCGCCCTCCCCTTTCCTCCTCAGGATCTGAGTCTAGTACTGTTAAGTGCTCCCTTTATGTGGAGAAGCGTTCGTTCCTGCCACTGGAGAGAAATGAAATTCGATTAGCACAAAAAGGTGAAAAAAGGCCAGGGCTCTAGTCCTTAGCTGCACCATTCCTGGATGACCCATTTTAGAACTGGGGTTTCTGGTTCTCAGAGTATGCACCCTGTACAAGCAAGAACCACCACTCTACTCAGGGTAAGCTAAAGGCACACTAAAATATAACCTGTGCTCACCCTCTGGTAGCTTGGCAAAGAGGAGTCAGGCTTATCTATGGAGGCAATGTGTAAAGTATTTGCACAACACACAAACACAATAACACAATGAAAACACCCCAAAAATACTCCACATAGCACAATAGAATATATTTCTATGGGTAAAACAAGATCAAAATGACAATAATCCAATAAGTAGAACTATGAATTTTTAAAGATTAAATCAAAATCTAGTGCTTAGAGTCAAATAGCGCATACAGGTTACTTGAGGCTGCGCTGGATCGGGGTAAATCCAAAGTTCAGGCAGACCACGATGGAGGGCAGGCCAGCTACAGGACTCACGCAGGTCCCACTACAAAAAATACCTTGGATGGAGCAGGCGTTGGCGTCAAAGACTCAATGTGTCGGTTTTGATCCGCGCACCAGATGGAGGCTTCGGTGACGAACCCCTTTATGATGGAAGCTCTGCGTCATTGTCAAGAAGCACTGTGTGTCATCGGCAAGCCAAACTGTTCATCGAAGGAATGTCGTTTGTTGGCGTCGAATGGCAATTCATCAGTTCTGATCGACGCAAAGTCATCACTGTGACAATTCTGATGGTTCTGGACAGCATAAATCACCTTTCAAGGGCACAAGATTGGATTGACACCACTTGGCAGGGCAGTACCCACAGAAGGCAGGGTCCAGGTGCTGTTGCAGAGTTGAAGGAAGTCTTTGATAGCCCTGAGACTTCAGAACAGGGGGCAAACCAACAAGCCCTTGGAGTCAGTCTGAGTTCAAGTGAGATGAGTCCAGTCCTTGTCCTCAGCAGAGAGGAGATCAGCAGGCAGCAGGGCAGCACAGCAAAGCAGAAAATCAGTTCTTCCAGAGCAGCAACCAAGCAGAGTGGCAATCCTTGTAGCACAGCAGTCTTTACTTCTGGCAGAGTTCTTCACAGGTCCAGTAGTGAACTGTTATGGTAGGGGCAGAGGCCCAGTACCTATACCCAGTTGTGCCTTTGAAGTGGGGGTGACTTCAAAACAGGCCCTTGAAGTGCACAGATCCCCCTTTCTTCCCAGCCGTGGCTGCAGACTATCAGTAGGGGTTAATCAGTCAGTCCTTTGTGTGAGAAACAGGACACTGCCTATTCAGGTGTGTCAGCTCCCCTCCCTCTTCCTGCCCAGGAAGAGCTATCACAATGCAGATGAGTTTCCTGTCACACCCATCCTTCCTGTGTTTGTGGTTGTCTGAAGGGAATGCACAAAGTGTAGCTGACACCAACTCCAGATGTGTATTGGAGACAGGCTGCAAGGCACACAGAGCAGTGAGAGCAGATAAATGCCCACTTTCTAAAAGTGGCATTTCTAAAATAGTAATGTAAATACCAACTTTACCAGTAAAGAGGATTTATCATCACTATTCCAAAGATATAAAACAGGATTCAGCTACTCCCTCTGATCAGGAATTACAGCTTAATAAACAAAATGTAATAAGGAATTCCCAATGTTATCTTATTGGAGGGGTATGCCTCACAGTAGTGAAAACATGAATTTAGGAGTATTTCACTACCAGGACATGTAAAACTTAAAAGGACATATCCAACCTTTTAATTATACAGTATTCTGCCCTTAGGGTTAACTAGGACCTACCTTAGGGGTGACTTGTGTGTAATAAAAGGGGAGTTTATGGCTTTACAAGGAGTTTTAAATGCCAAGTTGAAAAGGCAGTAAACTGCACACACAGGCCCTGCAATGGCAGGCCTGAGACAGGTTTGAAAGGCTACTTGTGTGGGTGGCACGATCAGTGCTACAAGCCCACTAGTAGCATTTAGATGACAGGCCAGAGTACATGGTATACCACTTTACAAGGGACTTACAAGTAAGCTAAAAATGTCAATCATGTACATACCAATGTTACCATGTTTAGGGGAGAAGCACATGCGCTTTAGCACTGGTCAGCAGTAGTAAAGTGCTCAGAGTGCTAAGGACAACAAAAAGATAAACAGGCAAAAGGTTTGGGGGAAGACCACCCAAAGAATGACAGGTCTAGCAATCCATAAGCTGTATAGATATCTTCTTGGAACTTCCAGATGAATTTAACTCACAGGTTACGCCCCTATTCGAGGTGCCACTGGTCTCTTTAGGCCAAAGGGAAGCAAAGCTGCACTCCACGGCAGCCCTCCCCACAGGTGTATAATTGAGTGTCACTGCAGACATGACAATAAACCGCACTAACTTTCCCTATGAGTGTACACTAACATTATGAGGCCTACTCCAGGTCAATATCCAACCCTGCAGAGTTTCCTCTGCTCTAGGCTAGCTGTGCGCAGTTGCCAGGCTGAACGCGACAGGAATCTCCCACACCCCTATAACCAGTCAAGCACCTATAAGCCTTGAAGCTTCACAGAGGCCTTATATTAAAAGGCAGAGACACTGGCTGAAACATGTACAGTCCATTTACCATGAGTTTACAATGGGTGAGTCAAGGGTTATGCGACTCCCCACAGTAAAAGGTCAAAAACCAAGTGTTCAAAAGCAAGGCTGTAGCTAGACCTCTACCTTCTACTATGCTATCCCGGGGGTATCCAAAAAAGATCTCACTGTTCTTCGGAGGCTCACATTCGTAAACAACATTAGGTTCTGCTGCTAGTCACCAAAAATACAACGGGAACACTACAAGGACATGGTGATGTCAGTGCAGGGTATGGCCATTACATTCAAGAACAACTTTACACACACAGGGTCTAGAGGCACAACACTTATTCCTGGAGATAAAAAAGCTCTGGCCAGTACTATCGATCAGAAAACTGGAATGCTACTTAATGTTTATTACTCCTGAAATGGACAGCAGTGCCTTGTTGACTATACAGCACCTATGGTGCACCACTCCAATGCTAGGCACCTTAACTCAGAACCATGATAAAAAGCCCTCAGCACTCATACTTGATTGTCATGTGTACGGGGCCAAACAAAATATCAGGATACCAGCAGCGGGCAGGGGTGCAAGCCTGTAATACCATGCAGGAATATTCCATCCCAACCTTTGTGTGAGTATTTCTTTGCAAAAAGTAAAAAAGTTGCGTATAGTAGCAAATTGTACCTTTCTGTACAGTAAATACATGAGCTATAGTAGGCGGCTGTCTCACATAAGATTTAAAAAAAAAAATGCTCAAACTTACTTGAAAATTGAATGGCAAACCCAGATTTGCTGATGTAGAAATCGGTGTCAAATTGAATAGTAACTATGTTCAGAGTGCTGTGAATTCCTTCCGGTATTAATGATCCACTTATTTCTTTAAGCAACATCTCGTTCTCAAGAGGTCCATCCCAGACTCGAAGGATATCATGTGATGCCTCAGTATCAAAAGCAAGAAACTGAAGGCTGTAAGAAAGAATGTCGTTGTTAGGATAGGATCTGTATTTTCTAATTCATTATTTGATAAAAAACTAAAATAACATAAATGTTCCAGGTAGTGAAAATTAGCATCAAATAGGTAAGTAATTTATAGCAGTACCGTCGTTCCTTTCATTGTCATAAACCACTGGCTTATCACACTTTAAAAAAACAGTATGCCCTTTACTTTGGCACATTTACTCTGCCACAACACTGTTTGACACCTTTATGTTTCCACATATTTACTTCAACAAGATTGCATCCCCGAAACTGGCCAAGACTGGAGCTATGTATACCAAGGGAGAGATGAAGTTATTCCATCAGATTTCTTCCATAGCACCCCAATGCAGAGAAATGGGAGGGATTAATGGTTCCTATAGGTCGTTCCTTTAGAGAGATAAGCAAATGAGAACACAAGAGCATCCATGGACATTGCTAAAATGGCCTGACCTGGGTAAATTAACTATTCTCGAGACAGTATGAAGAAATACTGGCAAAAAAAGTAGCCTTCATGGTATTTGAACCCAGCGGCGTCACTAGGGTTGGTGTCACCCAGTGCGGTAACTCATGGTGTCACCGCCTCACGACTTACCCCATGACACCATCACATGGGGTGACACCTTTCCCAAATGAGACTATTTAGTAAATAGTCTCATTTGGGAAAGGTGTCACCCCATGTGATGGTGTCACCCGTGGGGTGACACCTTTCCCAAATGAGACTATTTAGTAAATAGTCTCATTTTGGAAAGGTGTCACCCCATGTGATGGTGTCACCCGGTGCGGTCCGCACCCCCCTAGTGACGCCACTGTTTGAACCACAGGGGACTGGTATCATGCTTCCAAGGATCATCATATTGCTTGGGGTGTAGCACAATAATACAAAACTGATATTACCACAGATAGGCTAGCAGTTAGTCATTTGACTACAACTATCTAGATCTGGTGTAATATATCGGAAACGTGATGCTGCCTCAAATGGGAGCAATTACAGGTAGATTACCCCCATGAGAGTAGCAGAAACAATCACTAATGTGCATGTATAAAAACACCAACAAACTGAAATAGCAACACAGATCTAGATGCACACACCAACTCATAGGCACACTGTGAGAAAATGCCCCTTTTTGGATGGTCACCCCCATTTTTCACTGAATTGTGTTGCTGGTTTTTAGACTCTCCACACTGGGGCACTGCTATTCAGTGTAGAGTGCATGTGCAGCGACACATAAAACATTTTTTTTTATATAAACATATTTTATTAAGTTTCCAACCTAAAGATACAAATGGAGCATTCAGACATATCATAAATGATACAATAGCAGTAGAACGAGAAAAGAATTTGGGAGTTCAGCAGGGTTTGGGCAACAGAGTAACATTACTGCATTTGCATATTTATCAATCCTATCCAGCAAATGGATCCCACCCCCTCCCCGTATCATTTACCTATGGGTCCCACCCACCCACCCATCATAGACTCACTGCTGTGCTAGCTGAACCTCAGGAACGACAGATAAGTCATGCTCTGGCACATGGCTCCAGGTGCTCATCTTACAAGTTTACATAGTACAGTTATGTAGGGATCGCGTGGGTTCTGTTGGTTGTTGGGTCCATTATAATACTACCAAGCTTTGGAGTGACACTGCAACAATGATTCAGCAGAAATAAACAACTCCAACATAGCATCCCACTCCAAAACAATCGAATTCTTGCGCAAGCCTCTGTTTTCCTCCCTCCTGATTTCCATACTTTCAGCCCTTCCCCAACAGACAACCTCATTATGCCACAACAAAGCCGTTGGGGGCATCTGGACTTCCAACGCATCGTAATTGATCGTTTCGCCAGAATTATCATCAGGTTGGCAAACCTAGCCTGTACCCCCTGCTTCTTGCGCTTTTTGCACAGCCCCAACATGCAGTATTCAATTATGTCCCCTCCCGTAATAGGCGCTATCTTACTAAGGATGTTGAGTACCGCCGCCCAAAAAGAGGCCAGTCGGAACATGCCCATGTCATGTGAAGTAAGTCAGCTGGCTGCGTGTAGCATCTGGGACATATATCTATTGTGTCCGGGAACATCTTGCTCAACCTATGCGGAGTCAAGTACGCTCTGTGCAGGAACATGTATTGAATTAGTTTAAACGTGGGGTTACGGGATATCTTCTTGGGGTGTTCCAGTATTTTCTCCCACTCTTTATCTGACAGTACGTGTCCAATATCCTCCGACCATTTGTCTCTGAGCTCCTGGAGCGGGATTGCCGCATGAGTGCGGATACTTCTGTATAGCCACCTAGTTAAGTGTTCCCCGTTTCCCATAAGATATAACATACGTACTAGATCATGTGTCTGTGGCTCCGTACCATCCAGTAACCAGGTATTTTTAACGTATCTACTGTTGCTAGCGTGAAGAATATATAGCGAGTTAGGGACCCCTTGCTCCCTGACAAAAGTTTCATGGTCCATTAGAGTGTTATCTACAAACAGCATCCCAATCGTGATAACTCCCTCCTCCAACCATTTGGCCAGACATCTGGTGGTAACAATTCTGGAAGGTGTAGGGATCCCCAGCAGTGGGATGTTAGGAGTATAGGGGGGCAGGCTATTAGTATATTGGATAGCTTTCTTCCAGTAGGAGACAGCCACATTCAGTAGTGGTGGTGCTGTCTGCAAGGGCTTTCCCTTTGGTAATAGCAGGGTGTGAAGCGTGCCCCTCTCCCATGCCTTCTGTGTCATCCCTATTTCCTGCAGGTTTCGTCCTGCTATCCAGAATGACAGCCACTGCGCATAGCAATATGCCTTGAAGTCTGGGACCCACAATGCCCCCCGATCCGTGCCCAGCTGAAGTTTCGCCAGTCCCACTCTTCTACGCCCTCTGCCCCATATTAATTCCAATAGGAGCGTGTTTAGTGATTTAAAAATGTGCGACGGGAATAATATTGGTAAATTAGTAAAGATGTAAAGCAGTCTAGGGAGCATGACCATTTTTGAAATAGCCACTCTCCCCGCTACCGAAAGTGGCGTGAGGTCCAGAAAGCTATTTGGGTTTTTAGCGCTTTGATAGCACGGCCCAAGTTGCCATCCAATAGGTCTTGTTTCTCCCTATATATTCGTATACCTAGGTATTTAAATGTGACGGGCGCAATGGGGAATGTCCAGTGACCAAAATGAATGGGTTCTAATCGTGCGGTGTCCTTAACATAATAAGCATATGACTTTGTGTCATTTATGGCTAATCCTGAAAGTACTTGAAATTGCTGAAAAACCGTGGGTAGGGGCTCATTGTCACCTTGTAGCTTATTAAGATAGAGTATTATATCATCAGCATATGCCAAGAAAATATGTGTGGTGGCCCCGGTTTTTATACCTCTGTCTACCGCAACCGCACATATTTTGATGGCTAATGGTTCAAGCGCTAGCACAAACAGCAGTGGGGATAGAGGCCATCCCTGCCTCGTGCCTCTGGCTATCGAATAGGGCTGTGAAATGTGGGCCCCGGTACCGGCCCCTGCCGTTGGATCCGTGTAGAGTAATCTGACCCACTTCATATACTCATTTGGTATCCCAAACTTTGGGAGGGTTCGCAACATATAGATCCAGTGTAAAGTATCAAATGCCTGTCTCAGATCTAGTGAAATACAGCCTGCTGTGTCGTTTTCCGATGGCACACATTAGTATCTGGTGTAAGCGTCTAGTATTGAGAGAAGTACTCCTACCCGGGACAAAGCCACACTGGTCTATATGTATCAGCTGTGGTAAGTAGTTAAGTTGTCTATGTGCCATAATTTTGCTTAGAATCTTACAATCGGTATTTAATAATGAAAGGGGACAGTATCCCGACATATCCATGGGGTTCCTGCCAGGCTTCGGAAGGGATGCAACCACTGCCTGCCATGTAGTGGGGGGTAGGAACCCTGTCTCCAGTGCTGCGTGGTATAGTTTTTCTAGATGGGGGACCAGTTGTGTCGCGAATGCTCCATAAAATTCTATCGGTAGGCCATCAAGCCCTGGGGTTTTATTACGGGGGAGGTCTTTTATTGCCGCCCGTATTTCAGTTTTTGTAATGGGCACTGCCAGTTCTTTTTTCTGTGCGTCCGTGAGCTGTGGGATTCTTAGGCCGTCGAGGAAGGTTATAAATTCCTCCTCCTAGAGCTCCGCTGGAGCCACGTACATCGCTTCATAATATGTCTTAAAGGCCATGTTAATGTCTAATTGCGTATTCGCTACATTTCCTTCTAATGTAGTGACCTCGTGGATTGGGACAGTGGCCGGTGTATCCCTTATAATCCTTGCTAGCAGGGCATCCGCTCTACCTGCTTCTGCCTGTTGTTTTTAGGTGTAAGTGCGGTAGTCAATGGTTCGCAACTGTTCCAGGAGCTCAGCATGCTTTATATGTGCTTCTTGTAGGGCATCCTTATGCATATCATCAGACACTGTTGGCTGTTCCAGCCTTCCCAATTTATCTTCCTACTCCCGCAGTTCTCTATCTAAAATAATACGAGCTCCCACTTTAGTACTAATGGCCACCCCGCGGATGACCGTCTTGAAAGCCTCCCATTCCACCTGTCTCGAGCTTGCAATGTCCCCATTTTCTATAAAATAATTAGATATGGTGGTGGAGAGGGTGGTGCAGAATACTGGATCCTCTAAAGTTACGGGCTGCAGTTTCCAGGTGGGTACTGGTGTGGGGATTCTCCCCCATGTGAGCGCCACTTCTAAGGGATTATTATCCGACAGCATTTTCCCAAGGTAAGTAGTGTGCATAATGTGAGCTATCAGGGACAAAGAGCAGAACACCCTGTCAATTCTAGCGTGTAGCATATGCGGTGGGGAATAAAACGAGTATTCCCGGCATGTCGGGTTACGAACACGCCAGGTGTCTCCCAGTGTCTGTCCATCTGCCCAGCCCCTTAACGCTTCAGCTTGCTTCTTGCTACTGGTCCCCGTTAGTGGCGGGTGTGAGCGATCTAAGTCTATGTTCAGAACAGCGTTAAAGTCCCCTCCTATACATCAGGGATATCCCTCCCAGTCCGCTAATACTGTGTTGAGTGATCCCAGAAATTTATCCTGCTCTACATTGGGTCATATATACTGCCAATCACCAGGTGTTCCCCATCCAGTGTGCCACAAAGCAGCACATACCTAGCATTAATATCTATCCTCTGTTCTAGGGCCACAAATGGGGTACCACTCCTAATTCATATTGCTGCCCCCCTTGCAAATGCAGAGTATGATGTACAGTACAGCTGTCCTCTCCATTTTTTCTGCAGCTTAATGGCTTCGGCGTTGGTGAGGTGTGTCTCCTGCATTAATACAATGTGAGTTTTCCGTCTGTTTAGCTGGGCGTAAATCCTATGTCTCTTGTGTACAGAGCCTAACCCCCTAACATTCCAGGTCATAACTGTGTACTTCCCAGTCGTAGCCAATGAGTGGTGCGTGGTGCTGTGTCATACTTCTAACCCATAGACCCTTGAGCAACTAGTCCGAAATTGTCAGTGAGTGAGTCTACTTGAACTTTCCCCATATCAAATCCCAATACAAGGTTCCCCCACAAAACAGCAGAGGACCAAACCATAACAATAAGAACCATTGAAAATCTTAACTACTGATATAGAATTGCAGTTGCAATGGGGGAGGTGGAAACCATCATCTGTTATAAGTCTAGGGGTATAGTATACTGAACTAGTACCACAGCCGGCCGAGCTCGGGCACTTGCTTACCATTTAAATCAGCTTAGCTAGTCCAATATATGCAACTTTAGACGTACTGTCTACCTTCGACTAGCCTCCCGGTCTCCATGTATACAAACCAGGTACATCAACCCAGATAGTCATTCACTGTCTGAGGCGTGATAGTAGGGAAGAGGGCCAAGCTGTTGTCGGAGTCTGAGTGTAAAGTAGCGTCCTCGGAAAAGTCAAGTGATCCAACCGTCGAGACAATGTCTTGGTCGTCCAACGCTGCAGCTGCTAATATTGCCGACTTCTGGCCTTCAAGTATTTGCTCCGGAGTTGGGCTCGTCATGGCGTCCGTGCGAGGCGACGTTTTACAGTGAGTCTTATCACCTCCAGCAGGATGGTTGCGGAGAGCCCCGCCTCTCCGTAGTATCGCAGGTGACCGCTGCTCCTCCCTCCGTAATGGAGGGCGCGGACATTCGCATCTCGGCGTTTCACTCTCCGTAGCTGGGATCCCGGAGAGATTGACGGCTGCCCAATATCTTGCTGCCTCGGGCTGGTTTCGGAGCGGCTCACGGTTGTGGCGGCTTGCTCAGTGGCTGAGATTGCGGACGTAAAGACGTGTGATCCCCGATGTCTTTCATGGCGTGTTGACGCTTTGGACCGGCTTGCGGCTGCAATTGGGGCTGGGACTGTTTAGGGTGGTTCACAGCGGCGGCTGTTTCATTGGTTTTTGGATATAAGGCATCATTTGGCTGCTCCACAGGAGGAGGCGCATGAACCAGCACTGACGAGAAGCAGCTCAGGCAAGCTAGGCTGCGGGCTGCTGGTTGCCGATGGTTTGTTGGCTGGTTGTTGATTGATGGCCATTGATTGCAATTGACTGCTCGCAGCCGGAATGGTTTTTGCTGCAGGAATTTCATCTGACACAATACCACCCAGAGTACTGTGAGTATTGTGAGCCCGTTGGTCCCAAGTTGTTGGACAATTAAGCTGAGCCAATTAATATCTGGACATAATTGGAGCTGAAGGGATCTATGAGACGCTCTGGATGATCTAGCCGGGGAGTGATGCCAAGAAGGTGGTAAAGACAAAGCTGAGACTTATCTGAGGTGAGCCAGCAGGGCAAATTCTGCAACAATTGACCGAGACATTAGAGGTGGCTGTTGTGGGGTACTGGGCTTTGGCAGTTTAGAGCTTAGGCGGCTGATGGTGTTAGAGGCAGACACTCCTTTCTCTCAAGGCTTGGGCACGAAACAGGACTGCTGTTTACTAATAGAGGCATTAACTACCTGGCGAACAGGGTTCTGCATTCTAGGGGGAAAGATGGGCAAACATTTAAAACAGGCGAATGTCATCGCAAAAGTTGATTCAGCGGCTGGACTGAAGGCCAAAACTCGCCTAGCCCTGGCAAAAGCAGAATCTTCGGCGGCCAGAGTCTAAAATAATCCGAACCAACCTGGTCTCAATTCAAGTCTTGAGAGCTCCGAAGAAGAGCTACATGAATCCCTTCAAGAGGGGATGGATTTTGTGGCACAGAGGCAAATAGAGGGTTCGACTAGCATGGATAGGGAACTAATTGTTGAGCCAATATCGAGTGTAAATAAGGATATGATGAGGAATTCCAAAGACTTTCCGTTATTCTCCAAAAAAGCGCCACAGCCAACCTCAGCTTTGGTCAAATCCTCAACAGACCTGATACAACGGAAAGAAGCAGAACCTGCAGGGGACACAGAAATAAACCCCCTACAGACTTCAAATTTGACACCGCAGGCTCAGGCGCCGGCTCTCTCTGAAGTTACCTTACTACCACAAAAGCCTTAAAAGCCTGATCAATCTCAGGATAATCAGTCTGTTCCTCTAAAACCTATGACTCAGGCCTCGGCATCGGCTCTGCTACCTCTTGATGACGTTATAATGCAGCCGTCTGAGGCGCAGGCACATCCCCAGACGCAGTCCTTGATGTTTGGTAAGGCTGTTTCGGATTGCTCAGATTGTCCAGACCAGTCAGCATGGACCCAGAAGCAAGATGGGAAGCTACAACAGAATGAGTCTCAGCTTTCGACCGAAAGAGCGAATATCCACTAGATTGACATAAAGACGATGCTGAATCTTATTCTGGAAGAAATAAGAGAAATGAAGAAATCCCAAGAAAATGAGACAGCTTCTCTTCATCTGCGCCTTGGAAAAATTGAAGAAGCCGTGGCTTGCTTTCCAGCTAGAATCCAAGAAGCCGAATCAAGGATCGCCGTATTGGAGGATCAAATGAACTCAATGCTTCTGAAAGCAAATGAGTCAGCGGAAGATAAAATAGCTCTGGATAATAAACTTGAGGAACTTGAAAATCATTCTCGACGCTCAAATTTACGTATCGTTGGAGTACCAGAGGGAAGTGAGGGTTCCCAAACTCTCCAATGCGTTGAAACATTTATCAAGCAGAAGGTCTTACCAGGGTTTACCGGCGACCTCACGATTACAAGGGCGCATCGAGTTCCGTCACATCCCCTACCTAATTCAACGATCCCACGTACAATTTTAATAAACTTTGCTGATTATCGGATCAAAAAGAAGATTTTGACTAAGGCTATAAACCAGAAACAATTTCCTGTAAACGAGATTGCAAAATGTCAGATCTTTTCGGATATGTCGGCAGCAGCCGCACTTAGGCAGAAAGAGTTTGTGAAATTACTGCATCTTTTTAAAGCCCAAGGGGCGCAGGCCTCAATAGCTCAGCAATCAAAGCTTTGAGTCCTCATTAAGGGGAAATTTCATATGTTCTCTACGATAGAAGAAGACCAGGGTTTGCTGAAAGAGATTTCATCTGTAAAATGATAATATATTTGATTGGATGCCAGCGTTCTTCAGGGTCGGGGGGAGGAGCAGAGAGAGTTACCTAGGATGCGGTTCCAAGGCACCCCATAGCACTAAGGGGAGGGTGAGATGTGGTTGGTGGGAGTTTTCCACATCTCTGGGGGAGTGTTGGGGGAAAGGGGAGGAAAGGTGGGGGGTTAATTGCAGTAAAAAGAGCAGTGGCAAAGGGAACAAAGAGAGGAAAAAGCAGGGTTCTGAATTTGATTGAGTATTATGGCTGTTTAAATCATAGATATGGCAAGTAAATGTCGTATTATCTCGGTAAATGTGAATGGTATGCTAAACAAACAAAAATATGGAGGGCTTATAAGATGGCTGACCTCCTTTACGCCCCAAGTTCTTTTTATTCAAGAAACACACCTTAAAACAAATTCACCTAAGCTCTTCCTGCCTAGAGCATTCTCAGATGCCTTTTTGCCTCAGTAGGGTTGGCGATGAGAGAAGTAGCCATTTACTTTTCGAGAAGTATAGCTTGGGAATTTGTCCAAGTTCGGAGAGATCCCCAGGGAAGATGGCTATGTGTTATGGCGAGATTAAATGGAAACATCTTGAACTTTGTCAACTACTACGGTCCGATTATGGATGACGTCTCTGCGTTGGCAAGATCAATGACCTGCTTAGGGAGTCCTGGGCAGATCATTATTGGTGGGGATTTTAATTATATCCAAGATTTAAAAAAAGATACTTCTAATAAAAACAAAAAACAACTGAAGCCCAAGACTAAAAAAGTCTTTAATGCCATATTACATGATTATCAGCTGACGGATCCATGGCATAAAGCTAACCCGGCCATATGTCATTACACATGCCATTCTCGCCAATTTCAGACGGCATCTCAAATCGATTTTTTTTTAACATCTCGGTCCTTGAATATTATAGAGGCCGAAATTGGGGCTAATTCATTTTCAGACCACTCCTTTATCAAGCTTGATCTAGAAATCGAAGAGGGGAGGAGGGAGAGATCCAGGTGGCAGATGGATCGTCTTCTTCTTCAAGATCAACAATGGGTAGAAGTTTTAAGAGAATGGATTTTAGAGTATTTCAGGATCAACGAGGGGACGGCAGAACTTTTCTCAGTATGGGGGGGTTTAAGGCAGCCGTGCGTGGGCAAATGATCACCTTTTCGTCCGCCCAGCTAAAAAAACGACATATTAAAATAGCAGAACTCCAGCAGGCTGTCGAAAGTGTTCAAAATCCACGAAATGCGTCTCAACAAAGTCAGCTCGAAAAAGCAAAAAAGGCGTTAAGGGAATTTTTTTATTGGAAGAAATTAGTTGTTCCCGAACTTTTCAACAACAGGTGTATGAAGAAAGCCAAATGGTGGGCAAACTTTTAGCTAGGTCCACAAAAATCAGACAAGAAGCTGCCTTAATTACAGAGGTGGTAGACCCAAAGACTGGACTTGTAGTGACAAGTAGGGATGAGATTGCGCAAGCTTTCATGGAGCATTACCAACAGCTCAACACAACTGAATATGTAGTTGGGCAAAACTCGATACAGAATTATTTTGAGGGCATAAATTTCCCCAGACTGTCTAACTCCCTCGCAGAACAGATACAACTAGATATAACAAGCATTGAAATTCTGGCAGCCCTGAATTCAACCGCTGGAGCGAAAGCCTGTGGAAATGACGGGCTGCCAATAGAATTTTATAAAATATTTGCAAAGGAGTTGAACCTGTTCCTAACAAAATTATTTAACTATGTTAAGAATGGTGGTGCTATTCCTTCGGTCTTTAAAGTTGTCAGCTTTGTGAAAAAGGGCAAGAACCCTAAGGACGTTAATTCCTATAGACCTATCAGCCTTCTCAATGCCGATTATAAACTTTTAATGAAAAATTGGGCGCAGCGCTTTATACCCTTAGCACAGGAAGAGATCCACAGAGACCAGTCTGGATTTATTGCCGGGAGGTCTATGTCCTCAAACACAGAATTTTTAATACAGGCTCTCGATTTTTGCAATACTAACAGCACCCCGGCTTGCATTATGATGGTCGACGCCGAAAAGGCTTTCAACCTGGTGAATTGGAATATCCTTTTCTATGCCCTCGGTAGGTTTGGAATTCCTCCTGAGGTTATTAAAATGCTCTGGAATATCTATCAGGGGGCCCAGGCACAGGTGGTGATAAATGCAAATCGTGTAGGTATAATAAATATAAACTGGGGGACGAGACAAGGGTGTCCGCTCTCCCCTTTGTTATTTACGTTTTTTATTGAACCCCTAGCCATTCAATTTTGTGATAATGTAGCAATCAATGCCCCAATTCCGGGTATGTCCAAATTAAAGCTGTTCGCGGACGACATTATTTTATATCTTAGTCCCTGGAGCCAGAATCTGGAATTGGTTTTAACAGAATTTAGCCAATTTGAGTTGATAGGGGGCTATAAAATAAACCAAAATAAAACTGAAATTCTAGTCTTAAACTCTGATAGGAACTTTCTCCCCGTAAATCTTAAACATCAAGCCGCCAAGTCAGATCCACGTAGCTGAATTACGTAGCTATGCGGGGTAAAATTAAGAGACTGTTGGATAACTGGTTGGTATTACCCTTTACATTGATAGGCCGGGTAGCCCTCATCAAAATGTCCATACTACCTCTGCTAGTCTTTCTCTTCATAAATATCCCTATTAAAATCAATATCAGTTATTTTAAAGAACTGGAAACAACATTTAGACAATTTGTCTGGGGTAAGAAGGCACCAAGGGTTAAAATCCCTGCGGTACAATTAGCCGTTGACCAGGGTGGCTTAGCATTACCTAATGTTCGTACATATTACGAAGCAGCCTTTTTAGATTTAACAGCCCGTTTGTTGGCTTAACAGATATTTTTTTGTTGGATAAAATGGTGCAGGAAGCTGGTTTGCAGATCCCGATTTTTTTAAAACCTTCCAAACTCCCCAAAAGGACTAGATACAAGACTCTAAAAGATTATTCCTTTAGATTACAATCCTTTTTTAGGCAAGTTGGCTCTTCTGGATTTCACTTTCTAAAACTAGGTGAATGTAAAAATCTGGGTCTCCAAATTCAATCTAGTCACCTCGGGAACTGGAAGGACTGTGTCAAGCCCACATCTAGGGCGCTTTTCAATCCTGAATAGAGTAATCACCTGGCAAGAGGTACAGAACAAAAGTAGGGACTGGCCCAAGCCAGCCTATTTTGAATATTTACAGATTTTACATTTTTTAAATAGACACGACTCCTCGTTTAATGGTGGCCCCTCTAAGCTGGTGACTGCTCTTTTTGGGGCTAAGCTACGAGGGGTGGGGAAATGGCACCGTCTACTGAACACTCAAAGTGAATCTTTATTGGCTGAGAAGCATTTAGAAAGGATAACCCGGGAAACGCAATGTTCCTTCTCTAGTCAGGAGTGGCAGGTCATATGCCAGTTAGGGAGTAAGGCCCTGAGAGCAGCCAATTTTAAGAGAATGGCCTTTCTGTCCCGGTGGCTGGCTTACCCAAAGCCCTCAATACAAAATATCCAGAAGTCGAGAATAGATGCTTCCGCTGCCAGGCAGGATTAGAAGGGGCCTGGCTACATATTTTTTTACGTGCCCTAGTTTAGGGCCCTTCTGGGGTGAGATTTTCTCGGCTTTCAGCCGGGCGATTCAGAAGAGGGTAGATCTAGAGGCCGAGGTTGCCCTTTTTGGAATTAGTAAATCCAGGGCAAATTTGATAAAAGCAGAGGAGACTTCTTTAGCTATTTCTTCCTCGTCGCTCGCTCCCTAATTCTTCAATTCAATTTAGTCTTTATTTCGATTATTACAATCATAAAAGACACAACAAAACAGTGCGGTACAATCCTACACAAATTGAAAATACAAGCTACAAATTACTAATTACTAATTGCTAAAAGTCTAAAATACATAAAAAAGATAAAATGTTAAAAAACGGTAGCATAACTTTAGTTGAGATTTTTGGGAACGTGATTTCATGACTCAAGCTCTTTTCCAGTGATGTGTTTTGTGTGGCATTGATAGTGCACATGTCCATAATCTCAGTTCATTTAAACAATTAGATAGGACTGGGGGTCGTACATATTTACACGTCAACTAATGACCAAATAAATGATGAATTTATAAAATTGAGCATATCTATTATGTAGAAATACCACTCAATGCACATTGTTTTTTTAGATTATTTGATCGAATACCCCACGACCAACTCAAGAACTTAGCTATAGCTATTACTACTTGTTCATGTGTATTGGTCCTAAGAATGCGAAGAGCATGTTGGCTAGGTCTGGTGCCCAGATTTTGACAGATCGGCCTAAGCCATCTGTCTCTAGGGCATTTATATGCTGGACATACGAATAGAATGTGAGGGATTGACTCGTCAGTGGTTTGACATGACGGGCAGTTAGAGTCTATTGTGTTGTGCCATTTGACGATGAATGATTTTACCGGAAGTGAACCAACCCTAAACTGATGGTACAGTTTTCTGTCGCTGGGTTTGGTAATGAAGTTCCAGTAAGCCTCAAACCGAGTGTCCTGCTTATGCTCCACAAATTTACCCGTTAGGGATGTGTTCTGGACAGATGCCATCCACTTTGTTTTAGCCATATTCCTGTAGGCTTCCTTGTAATCTTTTTTAGAAGGAAATGTACTGCCTACTGGGTCCGCCCACAGGTGACTATACCCCATATCCACCAATGTGCCCTTGATTCTACTTAACCATGTGATTTTGCAAGATGTATCAGCTACTCTTACATGATTTAATGCGTTCGCATAAGGTAACAGTTCCGGGGTGGTCCACAGCCTTCTCCAATACGCTATTGGCCTAAACCGAGCTAGCTCCTCTATTTCGCAGCAGCCCGAGTCTAGGTATAGAGGTTTAAGGGTCCTAACACAGATAAGTTCAATTGTCTGAACTTAAAAGGTACTGTGCTCATCTTTAAAGCGCTTTTCTGCCTTCCCACCGTACTCTGTTTTACCGACTTTTCGGTACTACTTTATTAGTTAAAACCGTCAACTCGTGACTCGCTTTATTTTTCCACCTGCTTAAACATTTCAGTGCAGAGTTGGTTATTCTCAATTTTGCTGCGTTAGTACAGTAAAACGTGGAAATTTACATGACTATTAATGACACGTTTACCTGCTGCGTCTTTCAAATACTCTCGTGCTCCAGTTTGGCTGCTCCAGCCTCTCCATTCGATGGACGCCGTGAACATTGCATTGCATTCATGTCCTGGATGCATTGAGGGGCAGACGTAAGAAACGCTATTCTTCAAAATCGGAGGTTGGCGGAAGCACCTACATATGAGAGGTGGTTAAATAAAATGAAACGGACCAGGATTTTTGAAAAAGCCTACGCAAGACGGGTGGGCGCTTTTAAAAAGTTTACTAAAATCTGGAAATATTTAGCTACTCTCGAAACCCCGCCTGATTTGTAGTTTTATTTGAGGCTATGGGAACTGGGGGAAACAGGGGGAAATGTCCTCTGGGGGTTCTTAGGTAGATTTAGCACCTTAGCACTTTTGCACTTTAGTATTTTAACACTTTAGCACTTTGGTAAGAATGAATTCTATCGGGTATGTCGTTAAACTGTTGATGTATTATGCTTCCTGCACTTATTTTGCATTTTCATTGTATTGTTTTTATCCATGTTTGGTATGTATTGATCTAACGGTGCTCCACTGTTATTTATTATTAGTGCCATGTCCCTGATGCTCTGCTAAATAAACAATAAAAAATAAAAAAAGAGTCTTATCACCTCCAGCTTTCTGAGATTTGTGCGGTTTCTGTTTTAGGGCTTGAGACGCACCCTGCGATGGGCTCAGTGACAATGTAACCTCCAGCCATTCCGCAGCCTCTTCCGGACTGTCGAAAAAATAGGATTTCTCCTTGTGTATCACTTTTAATCAGGCTGGGAATAGAAGGGCATATTTCAGGTTATGGCCTCGAAGCTGCTTTTTGACTTCCTGAAACGACGCTCTAAGTCTCTGCAATGTCAGTGTAAAGTCCGGGTAGAGCGAGATTTGCTTGTTCTCAAAGTGGATCCGGGCTTTTTCTCTGGCGGCTCTGAGTAGGGTATCCCGGTCTTTAAAGTTCAGTATGCACGCTATTATCGGTCTAGGCGGCGCGCCAGGGGGTGGTGGGCGTGACGGTATTCTGTGCACTCTTTCCACGCTGAAGTATTCAGTAAGTCCCTCCGGCGCAATCTTGTCCCTCAACCATTGCTCCATATACCTGGTGGGATTCAACCCCTCGCTGCGTTCCGGCATGCCCACTATTCGAACGTTGTTGCGTCGAGCCCTCCCTTCCGCATCGTCCACTCTGTCTTGTAGCCCCACGAGCTGTCTTCGTAGTTGTTCAATTTGCGCTGACTGGGCTTTGTGCTGTGGCAAGATCTCTTCAATGTGAATTTTGTTGACCTTAACAGTTTCTGCCAATTTGCTGTGGTCAGCTTTTAATAGCGTAAAGCCAGTGGCAAGAGCGCCCACTTGCTGCTCAATCGCCTTTCTGGAGTCGCGCACTTCCTGCAATATTAAATCCAACTTATCTACTTGGCCTTCTAGGGCTGTCGGTGGAATGCAGTCAGGGTCTGATGCATTAATTAAGTCCTCCTGCTCCGTGTATAATGATCCTCCCACAGCAGGGGGCTCTGGTTGCTTCCCCCGGTGCACCCCATTTTGCACAGCGTATGCACTCTGCATAATGTGTGTTGTACAGTTGTTGCTCTCACGTGCCAATCACAAAGTGTGGTGCTCTCACCGTGTATCCCTCTGAGCTTACCTATTTTAGCTCAAATCACTTCCCAAGCCGGTACTCCACATTGAGCCCTGACTGTTGTCGCAGCGTCTGCACTCTGCTAGGGGTATTAGTCCCGTTGTGCCCAGTGTGCTGCAGTACAGCGATTTAGGTGGCAGTTGGTGAATGCGCAGTGCATTACAAGTGGGCCCCCCAGGTGATCTTAACTCACTGTTCGTTGCAACCCCAGTGTTGGAGGCTGTAGCACACCAGCTCCCTCTCCGTGATATTCATTCAGGTCACAGAGCTTTTACCGCCATCATGCTGCCACTTGTTTCAATGCACAGGAAATCTGCCCATCACTATCGGAGTGGCCCTCGCACTCCGTGCGCTCTTCCGCGCTATTTATCCACAATAAGGGCCATCTCCGAGGTCGATGGGGAGGCTCCGCCGTTCGCTATCCACTTTTAGTCTCTCCGTGGCCGTCCGCCCACGCCCTCGCGATCCACTGCTGCCGCTAGTGCCTTATTTTTGCTCAGACAGGGCCGCCCAGCCCCGCGATCACCATGCGTCCGTCTCCCTCTGCAATTGCCGACTGTACCTCCCATCTGGAGACGTATTCTCTCGGCATTATACTCCGCCCGGTTCAGCACTCCCGCTCCGGTGCCCTGCCGGCTCTCCGTACTTTCGCTGATCTCCAGCTCTCCTGTCAGGGGACTGCGTCACTCGGCTCTGGCCGCTCTCATGGCCTGGGCCGCAGCATCAGCATTGCTTCCGCAGCTCACTGCCTCACACCATCCGCATCTTTCTGTTGCCCCCACCATATCACACAGGAGGGGGGCCAAGGGCTCACCATGCAGCATGTCGGGTCGGATGGCCGAGTAAACCTGCAGTTGTTTCCAGGATTACGGGCCTGGCCTGGAGCTCAGCTATAACAGGTCCGCCATGCTTGGTAGTTAGCCACGCCCCTCCGACACATAAAACAAATAGGAATTATCTTATCCCTAATTAGTGTCTTCAGCTATCCTATAAGGCTATAGCATATGGTGTTGAAACAACACCCATAGGATGGAAAATTCAATGTCTGGACTGCAATACTTATTGTGCAATCCGCTAATGTGACGAGGACAGCATGGCTTTAGGTCTACCATTTTAGTCTCACTCCTGCAGTTTATACCCGCAATGTGACTTGTTAAAATAATCCTTTTTTACCGTGACACTACAGTGACAAGGCTTTAAAAACTATTTTCACTGTGGCATGCCTAGTTGCCCTGTGTAGAAAATCAGAGTACAGATTAAAATACTAATACTGTATCTCGGGAATGGCACAAGCTAGAAAAACTAATTCAACATCAATTTTAATAGTTATTAAAAACCCAATTCAATGTTGAGGTCAGAATTATTTTTATTGAATATTATGGAAAAGTAAACTTTAGAAAGTTTCCTTTTCCCTGCCGACATTCCCAGAGGCTAATTTGCATTAACACTCCAGCATCTCCCAGCTTGTGCTCAACCCTGGGAAGAGGTGTGAAATTCCTCCCATAAGCAAACAATAGTCTGGCCTGAATGGGTAAATATGACTCCTCTGAACTCAGTGTAATATGCAGGGTGGGTGCTCTGGGCATTCTGCTGACACCAAAGTGTCAAATCCTGAATCACATGTCTGCTAGAAGCAATTTCAAAAGTTTTTTGTCCTTCAAAGGGAGCAAACAGGATGTCAGTACGATTCTGGTGCATCCCCTGTCTGATTGCGACGGTCCCTGCTTTTGCCCTATCAGACTTCAGTCTCCCAGTTTGTGTTAAGTGCCGGGTCTGTTCAAACTGGGTTTTAATGTTAGATATTGGAGGACATTAGGATTACAGTTGTACACTCCCCACTCACAGCCACATCATCCAGAGCCCAAGTTTAGTGTGGCTGAAGCTCATTGCCATTTTGGATTTGCCCTTGCACATTTTGTGACTGTTTGCAGTAAATCAAGCAGGAACGATTGGAAATGTAGGTAGGCCAGGGCCTAGGAACAATTACTCCATAGGCCCAAGAGGGAGTATGAGAGTCTTATGGTACCCCCGCAGGCTGGTAAATCCTACATAGTAAGACTCTCACCCAGTCTTCTGCAGAACACTGCTGGACTTGCGAAAGGATATCTGTCAGACTACACTTTCTGCACTTGGTATCTGTAATCTGTGCAAAGGACCTGAGGAGGTTGGAATCCCCAGTGACTAGTGGCAACTGGGCCTGGGCTGGATTTTACTTTTGCTCTATGTCTGGTACATTCATAATCTCCAAGTACTACTCCTGATGTTCTGGTGGCCTTGGAAGTGTATTCCTGTAGTTGTTTGGGCACTACCAGAAGGTTTGGAACTTTTTCAAAACTTTTTGCTACAGAGCTCCAAGGGAACTGACCATGAAAAGTATCTGAATGGCAGTTCCATGGCGTCAGATTGGATTTCAGGTTTGTCCCACCTCGACAAAAGGTTTTCATCATAAAAAGGACAAAGCCCTTTTTCAGATTTGGACATAGAAACCTTTCCAAACTTCCCTACTTCCAGTCCCTAGCAAGGCCAATCTACTTGTACCCGAACAGGGCTCTATCATGTTGGCCTATAAAATCTCCCAGGTCTATTTAACTGTTTTGGTACTTTTAAAGGTGTGTGAGTAGCTGTATGGCTGACTTACTCAGTGTGTGAGTGGCTGTATGGGTGGGTGTGTTAGTGTCTCTATGTCGATTGGGCTGGATGTGTGAGTGGCTGTATTGTTGAGAGAGTGGTTGTATGAATCGGTTTGTGAGTGGTTGTGTGAGAGTGAGTGTATGAAAGGTTATATGGGGGTGTGAGTGAGTGCGTCAGAGATTCTCTGGATGATGTCATCAGTGATGTCATTTCAGATGTCATTTGAGAAGTCTTCAGTGATGTCACTGACCATGTCATGAGTGATGTAATATGTGAGGTCATAAGCAGTGCATTGCGGGATGTAAGTTATAGTTAGCTCAGGTAACTATAACTGCTGAATTTCTATAGTTTTGTACGAGTGAAATCTGAGCCTAACTATAACGTCCCTGTAGCCTTTGTTTTTTTCAGTGAATTTCTACGTTTTTTTTCAATTCTATTTTCTAACTATAATGACCCTGTAACCTTTGTTTTTTTCAGTGAATTTCAAAAGTTTTTAAATTCTATTTCCTAACTATAACGTCCGTGTAACTTTGGTTTTTAAGTGAATTTCTAATGCTTTTTAATTTTATTTCCTAAGTGTAACCTGTAACCTTTGAGAGTGGGTCAGTGATGGAGTACATGAGTCTTTGAGTGGGTACCCGGGGCCTAGCCTTTAATTTTATGTATTTTTAATGGGGGATGGGGCCAGTGGCCTCCTGCTCGGGCCAATTTTGTCCCCGGGGATACCATCCCTCGGAGCCGGTCATCTCTCCTTGGTGCCCCCAGGGTACCTAGTGTGCAGTGGGACCTCGGGGGGAGCATCAAGGACCCCGCAGTCCCTGCCGGGTCCCCAACTTCTATGGGAGCCGGAAGTGCTGCAGCATGGAGGAAGCTTCTGAAAGGCAGCTCCCTATGTGCAGGAGAAATCCTTTCATTTGTTTCTCTGCCCACTTGACAGGTGGTGGTCCCCAGTGCCGTATATGGCCATATATGGCCCAGGAGGGGGTAAGCACAGCCCCTCTTCCAGTTTTAATTACATTTTAGGCCCTGGGGAGGGGGTGGTCCCTGGGGCCTGGTGGGGTCCGCGCGGTCCCCCCCAAAGGTTTTAAGTTAGCTCTGTGGAGGTGGTGATCCCCCGTTCTTAAAAGAGCCTCAGGAGAGGAGCCTTGTGACCCCCCCTCCTTTTGTTAATCCCACATTCCTCTGGGACCTGGCCCCCCTGGAGGTTAAATAGTAGAGAAGCACAGGAGAATGTGCTTCTTTTTCTTTAATTATTCAGCTTTTTTTTTAATCCCAGGCAGGGTCCCTGTGGGATCCCCCAAGAGGCCTAGGGTGACAGGGTATTCCTACCTTGCCCCCTTTCCTTTTTTTTGTAACTTTTCTTGTGGGATTTGGCTGAAGCGGAGCCTTAAGATGGCTGCCAACACTTCAGGGTTGAATGAGCCGTGCCCCTATATATATATATTTTTAATTTATTCCACAAAAACTACAGAGCAGATATACACCAAATGACAAAAATAGTTCTTTCTGGACCAAGAGCTACCTTTCTGCCAAATTTGATGAAATTCCGTCCAGCAATTCAGGCTGTAGTCACGACTGCAACCTCCATGGGAATTAACATGGGAAACACACTTTTTTTATCCCCTCCTTTTTTCTTGGCCCCTACTTGATGGATCACCCTGAAACTTTTCATGGCCAACTAGAATTATCAGCAAACTATTTTGGGAACATTTCGTAAGGATTCGTCAAATAGCGCGAATAATATAGGCAAGTTAAAAAACGCTTTTCCTATGGAAACACGGCAATATATATATATATATAGATATATATACACACACACCAATCCTTCGTGAAGATACACCGATTGTGCCGAGCCCAAATTCGTTTGAAAACGTGTTTTTTATTATTCCATCTGGCAAACAATGCCCGACGCGTTTCGGAGCAGCCGCTCCTTTCTCACGGGTCAGTAAACATTTGTTTCTATCATATACATATAGTGCATTCGAAAGTGTAAACAATAAGAAAGGACTACTTTGTCACCTCAAATGTTGTGCAAAAGCGGCATCCATTTTAAAGGGGTAATTTCATACAATATATAAACATATACACATGTTTAGCCTGGAATGCATAACTGGTAACCAGCGTATAGTGGTAGCACATAAATCATCTCAGTTACGCGTGATATTATATTATTTCCATATCAGAACGTCCGTGCTGTTAACTAAGCAAAAGTGGGCATAATCCAACACATCGCTGCCTATGCTATAATTTTCTGGATAGATAAAAAGAATGTTACAATTCAGGCGTTATTTGCCAGATGGAATAATAAAAACCACGTTTTCAAATGAATTTGGGCTCGGCACAATCGGTGTATCTTCACGAAGGATTGGTATGTATATGGGAGGCTCGCGACCTCGCCGGAAGCCCGCCGCCGTGAAATGGGCAGAGGTGTATGCGAACTTTTGTGGATATATATATATATATACATACAGTTTGAAATAGGCCAGTGTTAAGGCCGAAACGCGTCACTATCTTTAGCAAACTCTGCTGTTTGAATAAACAGGTGCCACAGGATTCCATGCTGCGTCGGTCCTGTTCTTTTATTTCGGGAGCAGAAATGGGAAGAATATATATATATATTTGGACCAATGTTGTGGAAGTTGAAGGACGCTAAGGGGTAATGGCTGCCGCCTCGGACCGGCCGAGGTAGGGTTCCGCGCAGCCTTGAAAGTGGGTCTGCGAGGGAACAAATTGGACAACCAATGAATAAACTTAAGGCCAACAAAAGACCAGGTATTACCCACTGGAGGGTTCAAAACATTGAAATTCACAGCAGCAACCACAAGTCCCATAATGCATTCAAACAGCATCCATCAAGGAGGTCCAATGGGGACCAAGATTACAAATAAAAGCAATTGGATGGAAGGTTGCCACAACGTTAATACCGGACTTTAACCTTTGAAAAAGGTCGTAATGACTAAAACGCGACAGGTTTGGTGTCCGTCTGAAATAAAGAATTGAAATTATCAATTTGGGAGTGCACCTTCCTTCGTGGCAGAAGGAGTTGTGGGGATATAAATTGCGGCTTGGTCCCGCCGCTGAGGACGCACCACCCGACAAGAGGACCACAATGCTCCGCTTTTGGACCAATGTTGTGGAAGTTGAAGGACGCTAAGGGGTAATGGCTGCCGCCTCGGACCGGCCGAGGTAGGGTTCCGCGCAGCCTTGAAAGTGGGTCTGCGAGAAAACAAATTGGACAAACAACGAATAAACTTACAGACAACAAACGACCAGGTATTACCCACTGGAGGGTTCAAAACATTGAAATTAACAGCAGCAACCACAAGTCCCATAATGCATTCAAACAGCATCCATCAAGGAGGTCCAATGGAGCTCAACATTACAAATAAAAGAAATTGGATGGAAGGTTGCCACAACGTTAATACCGGACTTTATCCTTTGAAAAAGGTTGTAATGACTGAAACGCGTCAGGTTTGGTGTCCGTCTGAAATAAAGAATTGAAATTACCAATTTGGGAGTGCGCCTTCCTTCGTGGCAGAAGGAGTTGGGGGATATATATATATATATATATATATATGTGTGTGTGTGTATATATATATATATATATATATATATATATATATATATATATATATATATATATATATATATATATATATATATATATATATATATATATATATATATCTACTGGCGGTCGCCAGTAGATAGTTATAGTTAAAACCTATTATCCATAGGAAATCCGCGACATTCTATTTGAAATAACGTTGGCGCCGGTTGACAAATCTTCGCAAATGTTTCCAACTTGTTGGGGCGCTCCGGTCCGCTCCTATTCTGAAAGTCTCGGGGTGATACGTCAAGCGGGGGCCGAGAAAAAGGGGGTCCCAAAACGCGTTTTCCCATTCATTTTTCCATAGGAACCTTTAGTCGCAGCTACAGCCCGAACTGCTGAACGGAATTACACCAAATTTGGCAAAGAGGTAGCCCTTGGTTCAGTGTCGTGCCTTTTGCTTAAATGGTGTAAATCCGTTCAGTAGTTCCTGAGAAAATCAAAAGTAAAGTCACATATATATCTGGGCGGAGCCTAACCACACATGTCATCGTGAGATCTGATTGGCTGTCAGCACTTCATCCTGGAATTGCTGGCAGCCATCTTGGGACCAATATAAATGATAGTACCTCATTGAAATGCATTGTAGTGAATAGAAGATTTTGAGGGTCACCAAAAGGAGAACTATAAAGGGTGATAACAGGCTTTAGTTACATTAGAATTTATTTGTTGATGGTACCATACTAATTTTAGGAATTGTGGTGTATTCTAAGGTGATTTTACCCTGTGAAAAACCTTCTGCTGGGATATCATGAATCATGTTTGAGAGAACACTATTTTCTCATGCTTGTCCCATGGAGGTTTGGAAGGTGCTCCAGAAGCTAAAATGAGAGCATATTTTCTGTAAATTCACATTATCTTTCTCACTAATGTGAGAATGAAGTCTGACATTCTCAGTAAAACATGTACATCCAACAAGGGCAGAGACTGTCAGTTGATTCCTTTGTCTTCTACTGCAGCTTCCCAGAGTGTTCTAAAGAACAACTAGAGCGCTAACAGCCTTACTTATGACAAAAGTATGGCACACCTGAAGCCATCTTGATTGGAATAAACTGGTAACACTTAAACAATTTAATTTAAAAAGGAACACAATGATGGGGTTAATTTTGTCATAGAAATTATGGTTAGTGCTGTAGAAAGAAAAATTAGGACATGTTTCAAGTGTGATCTCAAATATCTTCCTGTTATATTTCAACAGGAGCAGCCTGCCAGTTGATGCCTTTGTGTTCTACTACAGCTTCCCAGAGTGTTCTAAAGAACAACTAGAGTGCTAACAGCCTTACTTATGACAAAAGTATGGCACACCTGAAGCCATCTTGATTGGAATAAACTGGTAACACTTAAACAATTTAATTTAAAAAGGAACACAATGATGGGGTTAATTTTGTCATAGAAATTATGGTTAGTGCTGTAGAAAGAAAAATTAGGACATGTTTCAAGTGTGATCTCAAATATCTTCCTGTTATATTTCAACAGGAGCAGCCTGCCAGTTGATGCCTTTGTGTTCTACTGCAGCTTCCCAGAGTGTTCTAAAGAACAACTAGAGCGCTAACAGCCTTACTTATGACAAAAGTATGGCACACCTGAAGCCATCTTGATTGGAATAAACCGGTAACATTTAAAACATTTAATTTAAAAAGGAACAAAATGAGGGGTTCTTTTTTACATAGAAATTATGGTTAGTGCTGCAGAAAGAAAAATTAGGGCATGTTTTAAGTGAGATCTCAAATCCTCTTCTATTTCATTAGAAAATTCTGACATGCAGACTGAAACAATCACTTTCAATACCAGCAGCAGACTACCAGTTAACTCCCTGGTGAGCAGTAGCTTTACTCCAGTGATCTAATGAGCAACTAGAGTGCTAACATTCTGAATTTATGGCAGATGTGAGACACATCTGAATGCCTTCTTGATGGAATCAAAGTAAAAAACTGAAAGCATTTCCTACTGAGGAGACTGCAGTAAATGAAGAAATTAGGAAACTTCATAACAAAGAAGTCTTCCAAGATGGCCACCAGTGAAAAAAGAGCCCAAATGTAGCACAAATATTACCCAGATGTAGCCCACATATAGCCCAATGACAACAGTGTGCAAAACACTTTTTATTTTTAGTTTTTTTGCAGTTTTATGTAGTGCAGACTGGTCAGGTATTGGAGCATTGCATCTTAAAACATGACCCCCTACACTACAAAAACACCACTGCACTACCTTAAACCCTAAAACACTACCCCCAGCACGACCCCCTACACTACACAAGCACCACTGCACTATCCTAAACCCTAAAACACTACCCCCAGCACGACCCCCTACACTACCCAAACACCACTGCACTACCCTAAACCCTAAAACACTCCCCACAGCACGACTCCCTACACTACCCAAACACCACTGCACTACCCTAAACCCTAAATCTACCCCCAGCATGACCCCCTACACTACACAAACACCACTGCACTACCCTAAACCCTAAAACACTACCCCCAGCATGACCCCCTACACTACACAAACACCACTGCACTACCCTAAACCCTAAAACACTACCCCCAGCACGACCCCTACACTACACAACCACCACTGCACTACCCTAAACCCTAAAACACTACCCCCAGCATGACCCCCTACACTACCCAAACACCACTGCACTAACCTAAATCGTAAAACACTACCCCCAGCACGACCCCCTACACTACCCAAACACCACCTCACTACCCTAAAACATGACCCCCTACACTACACAAACACCACTGCACTACCCTAAACCCTAAAACACTACCCCCAGCACGACCCACTACACTACACAAGCACCACTGCACTACCCTAAACCCTAAAACACTACCCCCAGCATGACCCCCTACACTGCCCGAACACCACTGCACTGCCCTAAACCCTGAAACACCAGCCCCTGCATGACCCCCTACACTGCCCGAACACCACTGCACTGCCCTAAACCCTGAAACACCACCCCTAGCACGACCCCCTACACTGCCCGAACACCACTGCACTGCCCTAAACCCTGAAACACCACCCCCTTCACGACCCCCTACACTGCCCGAACACCACTGCACTGCCCTAAACCCTGAAACACCACCCCCAGCATGACCCCCTATACTGCCCGAACACCACTGCACTGCCCTAAACCCTGAAACACTACCCCCAGCAAGACCCCTACACTGCCCGAACACCACTGCACTGCCCTAAACCCTGAAACACTACCCCCAGCATGACCCCCTACACTGCCCAAACACCACTGCTCTGCCCAAAACCCTGAAACACCAGCCCCAGCACGACCCCTACACTGCTCGAACACCACTGCACTGCCCTAAACCTTGAAACACCAGCCCCTGCACGACCCCCTACACTGCCCGAACACCACTGCACTACCCTAAACCCTGAAACATCACCCCCAGCACGACCCCCTACACTGCCCGAGCACCACTGCACTGCTCTAAACCCTGAAACACCAGCCCCAGTACGACCCCCTACACTGCCCGAACACCACTGCACTGCCCTAAACCCTGAAACACCAGCCCCAGCACGACCGCCTACACTGCCCGAACACCACTGCACTGCCCTAAACCCTGAAACACCAGCCCCAGCACGACCCCCTACACTGCCCGAACACCACTGCACTGCCCTAATCCGTGAAACACCAGCCTCAGCACGACCCCCTACACTGCCTGAACACCACTGCACTGCCCTGAACCCTGAAACACCAGCCCCAGCACAACACCCTACACTGCCCGAACACCACTGCACTGCCCTAAACCCTGAAACACCACCCCGTGCATGACCCCCTACACTGCCCGAGCACCACTGCACTGCCCTAAACCCTGAAACACCACCCCCAGCGCGACCCCCTACACTGCCCGAACACCACTGCACTGCCCTAAACCCTGAAACTCCACCCCGTGCACAACCCCCTACACTGCTCGAACACTACTGCACTGCCCTAAACCCAGAAACACCATCCCCAGCACGACCCCCTATACTGCACGAACACCACTGCACTGCCCTAAACCCTGAAACACTACCCCCAGCAAGACCCCCTACACTACCCAAACACCACTGCACTGCCCTAAACCCTGAAACACCACCCCCTGCACGACCCCATACACTGCCCGAACACCACTGTACTGCCCTAAACCCTGAAACCCCACTCCCAGCATGACCCCCTACACTGCCAGAACACCACTGCACTGCCCTAAACCCTGAAACACCACCCCTGCACGACCCCCTACACTGCCCGAACACTACTGCATTGCCCTAAACCCTGAAACACCACCCCCAGCACGACCCCCTACACTGCACGAACACCACTGCTCTGCCCAAAACCCTGAAACACCAGCCCCAGCATGACCCCCTACACTGCCCGAACACCACTGCACTGCCCAAACCCTGAAACACCACCCCCAGCACGACCCCCTACACTGCCCGAACACCACTGCACTGCCCTAAACCCTGAAACACCAGCCCCAGCACAACCCCGTACACTGCCCGAACACCACTGCACTGCCCTAAACCCTAAAACACCACCCCCAGCACGACCCCCTACACTGCCCGAACACCACTGCACTGCCCTAAACCCTAGAACACTACCCCCAGCATGACCCCCTACACCACTGCACTCCCCCCAGCACGACCCCCTACACTACTGCACTGCCCTAAACTAACCCTGGGCATAATACTTTGCTACGCTCGAGGAACATGCAAAGTTTGTGCCACTACGCAAATTGCACGTAGCAGAGTAAAAAACTGTGCTAATTGACGTAGCGTAGCAGCAATATAATAAACACATACAAATGCTTTGATAAAGCATTTTTCTATGCTAAAAAGCATATAACAAATTCACAAAAGTGAACTTTGACAATGAAAATATCAAGCAATGAGAGAGGTGATGATTTTGGGGTCCCCCTAACCTAGGGGAGGACCAAGCAGATGCCTTGAACACAAAAAGCATATCATGTGAACGATTCAGTGGTGGTCCCTTCCTCCTAGGACCACCCCAAGCACAGTTATGGGCACAAATACAATCCCAACCAAAGGCCCTGCAAAGCATTATGGGACGAGGTTAGCAGTGGGCAGTGAATATTACAGTGTCCAATATCAAAATAATTCTACAAAGAGCTGCAGTTCAACTAGTCGTTACTAGATGTCCCTCACGAGTCAAATGCAAAAGCATTGAAATTATTAATACATCAAGCTACAGTTCCACTAGTCGTTACTAGATGTCCCTCACGAGTCAAATGCAAAAGCATTGAAACCCTTTCATGAAGCTTTTGCATTTGACTCGTGAGGGACATCTAGTAACGACTAGTGGAACTGCAGCTCTTTGTAGAAGTATTTTGATATTGGATACTATAATATTCACTGCCCACTGCTAATCTCGTCCCATAATGCTTTGCAGGGCCTTTGGTTGGGATTGTATTTTTGCCAATAACTGTGCTTGGGGTGGACCTAAGAGGATGGGACCACCACAGAATCGTTCAAAAGATGTGCTTTTTGTTTTCAAGGCATCTGCTTGGTTCTCTCCCTAGGTTAGGGAGGATACCAAAATCATCACCTCTCTCACTGCTTGCTAATTTATTGTTTTCACTTTTGTGAAATGACTATATGCATTTTAGCATATAAAGACAGAGATACTTATTTTATCTTAACTTGCACTGTGCAAGATGCCTTTGGCAATTATTGTACAGTGCAATCAAGCACACACAACTACGCAATTTGCATAGCTACGTGTAGTTCAAAATGTACTTCAGGTAGCTACGTGAAGTGCTACTACGCAAACTACGCCCAGGGTTACCCTAAACCCTAAAACACTCCCCCAGCACGACCCCTACACTACCCTAAAACCACTGCACTGCCCTAAACCCTAAAACACTCCCCCAGCACGACCCCCTACACTACCTAAACACCACTGCACTGCCCTAAACCCTAAAAGACTACCCCCGCATGACCCCTACACTACCCACATACCAATGCACTACCCTAATCCCTAAAACACTACCCCCGCACAACCCCTACACTACCCAAAGACCACTGCACTACCCTAAACTCTAAAACAATACCCCGCACGACTCCCTACACTACCCAAAGACCACTGCACTACCCTAAACCCTAAAACACGACCTCCTACACTACACAAACACCACTGCACTACCCTAAACCCTAACAAACTAGCCCCAGCACGAACCCCTACACTACCCAAACACCACTGCACTACCCTAAACCATAAAACACTACCCCCAGCAGAACCCCCTACGCTACCCAAACACCACTGCACTAACCTAAACCCTAAAACACTACCCCCAGCAGTACCCCCCTACACTACCCAAACACCATTGCACTACCCTAAACCCTAAAACACTACCCCCAGCAGTATCCCCTACACTACCCAAACACCACTGCACTACCCTAAAACCCTAAAACACTAACCCCAGCACGACCCCCTACACTACCCAAACACCACTGTACTACCCTAAACCCTAAAACACTCCCCCAGCACGACTCCCTACACTACCCAAACACCACTGCACTACCCTAAACCCTAAATCTACCCCCAGCATGACCCCCTACACTACACAAACACCACTGCACTACCCTAAACCCTAAAACACTACCCCCAGCATGACCCTCTTCACTACCTAAACACAACTGCACAATTTGTTACAGGCCTTGCAACGCAGGCCTGTGGTGCTTACTGGAAGTACCTGGTGGGCTAGTTGGGCCCCAGGGACTCTCAGGATTCAAGGTGACCTAATCCCCCAACTTAAAACGCGCCACGGGGCGCGTTTGCACAGTGGTGAAGGGAGGGGGTGGGGCCTCAGGTGACATGTGCGCAAACACGCCCTGTGGTGCGTTTTAAGTTGGGGAGTTAATTCCCTTTGAATCCTGGGGGCCAACTAGCCCACCAGGTACCTTCAGTAAGCACAACAGAGTTGCGTTGCAGAGAGGTGAAAAAGGTGCGTGGCCTCGGAACGCCTCTCTGCAACTCAGCTCTGTGGTCCTAACTGTAGGTACCTGCGGGGCTAGTTGGGCCCCAGGGACCCTCAGGATTCAAGGGGACTTAATCCCGCAACTTAAAACGCGCCACGGAGCGCGTTTGCACACATGTCACCTCAGGCCCCCTCCCTTCACCACTGTGCAAACGCACACTGGCTCTGGTTAGTCAGAGTCAGTTACCACCAGTACCCGTCTGAAAAAGTTGTGGGCACAGGATGATTTTGCAACAAGGCCTCTTTCTGCTCCTCTGTTGGTTCTTTCTGCACATCTTTTGCTTCTTTCTGTGCGTTTTTCTTCTTTCTTCACATGTCCTACCTCTGTTGGCATAGTTAGAAACTAGCATTTAAAAAACCTTTGAAATTCACTTAAAAATCATAGGTTTCAGGCACGTTATAGTTAGAAATTAGCATTTAAAAAACCTTTGAAATTCACTGAAAAAACCACAGGTTTCAGGCACGTTATAGTTAGAAATTAGCATTTAAAAACCTTTGAAATTCACTGAAAAAACCATAGGTTTCAGGCACGTTATAGTTAGAAATTAGCATTTAAAAAACCTTTGAAATTCACTGAAAAAACCATAGGTTTCAGACACTTTATAGTTAGAAATTAGCATTTAAAAAACCTTTGAAATTCACAGAAAAAACCATAGGTTTTAGGGACAGTTATAGTTAGTTGGACATTGCACTCGTACAAAACCCGTGAAATTCCCCTGTTATAGTTAGTTCAGCTAACTATAACTCGCGCCCGCAATGCACTGCTGATGACGTCACATATTACATCACTCATGACATGGTCAGTGACATCACTGATGACATCACTGATGACATCTCAAATGACATCACTGATGACATCATCCATGTGATAATTTCATGCATCTTCTCACACCCTAATATAACTTTTGATACACCCACTCTAAATTACAGACTGCCATTCTCAAAACCATAGACACTCCAACACCAAAAACTACATACCCACTCACTGATTCTTAGGTCTACACACACATCCACTCACTCACCTGTACAGTCATTCATACTTACAGTCACTCAGTACAGGACTATCATATGCACTCATACACCTATATAAACACTCACACACCGCCACTCATCCATAGAGGTACTCACACACCTAGTCAGTCATGCAAAAAATTAATCACACACCCATTTACTCACCTATACAGTTATACACACACCAGCTCACTTACTCATACAAATACTAGCACATTCTTACGCTCTTATACAATAACTGATACAAGCACACACGCATCCATTACAGCCACTCTCACAATAACACACTCTCACTTATAGCCATTTAAATACTCTAACACACATATATACTGCCTTTTACATATGTAGTTACTCGCACATGTACCACTGAGATATACATTCATTCACTAACACACCCATACACACACTCACCCACCCAAGCAGTCCATCACAGATGCACTCTTGAAATCATGCACCCAGTGAATCACCCACTCACACATCTATGTATAGAGTCACACACACCCCACCCACACAAACACTCAGGCAGCCATACAGATACTCAGAGAACCAATCAATAACCCATATAGACACTCATGTAGCTATTCGCAAATCCATGCATCCACTTACACACCAACAAACAGACGGATACAGACATTCACACAGTTTAGTCACTAACCCATGCATTCAGTAAGATACGTTTAATCACTCACTTGTAGAGTCAGTCACTCACATACTAAATCATCCATTCAGACACTTATACACCCACTCATTCTTCAATACGCCTTTCCCTATATATATTAAACATATTTAAACTTTACAGAAACACACAGTCACTGGATGATGTCATCAGTGATGTCATCAGTGATGTCATTTGAGATGTCATCAGTGATGTCATCAGTGATGTCACTGACCATGTCATGAGTGATGTAATATGTGACGTCATCAGCAGTGCATTGCGGGGGCGCGAGTTATAGTTAGCTGAACTAACTATAACAGGGGAATATATATATATATAAAACATATTTAAACTTTACAGAAACACACATTCACTGGATGATGTCATCAGTGATGTCATTTGAGATGTCCAAAACACACAAGAGTGTCTATGGTTTTGAGAATGGCAGTCTGTAATTTAGAGTGGGTGTATCAAAAGTTATATTATTGTGTGAGAAGATGCATGAAATTATCACATGGATGATGCCATCAGTGATGTCATTTGAGATGTCATCAGTGATGTCACTGCCGATGTCATGAGTGATGTAATATGTGATGTCATCAGCAGCGCATTGCGGGTGGGCAAGTTATAGTTAGCTCTACTAACTATAACAGCTGAATTTCTCTGGTTTTGTACGAGTGAAATGTCCAACTAACTATAACGTCCCTAAAACTTATGGTTTTTTCAGTGAATTTCTAAGGTTTTTGAAATGCTAATTTCTAACTATAACGTCCCTGAAACCTATGTTTTTTTAGTGAATATATATATAAAAAATATATATATATATATATTCACTGAAAAAACCATAGGTTTAAGGCACGTTATAGTTAGAAAGTACAGGATTATCATATGCACTCATACACCTATATAGACACTCACACACCGTCACTCATCCATAGAGGTACTCACACACCTAGTCAGTCATGCAAATAATTAATTACACTGCCATTTACTCACCTATACAGTTATACACACACCAGCTCACTTACTCATACAAATACTAGCACATTCTTACGCTCTTATACAATCACTGATACAAGTACACACTCATCCATACAGCCACTCTCACAATCACACACTCTCACTTATAGCCATTTATATACTCCAACACACATATATACTGCCTTTCACATATGTAGTTACTCACACATGTACCACTGAGATATACATTCAATCACTAACACACCCATACACACACTCACCCACCCATACAGTCCATCACAGATGCACTCTTGAAACCATGCACCCAGTGAATCACCAACTCACACATCTATGCACAGAGTCACACACACCCCACCCACACAAACACTCAGGCACCCATACAGATACTCAGACAATCAATCAATAACCCATGTAGACACTCATGTAGCTATTCAGAAAGCCATGCAGCCGCTTACAAACCAACAGACAGACGGATACAGACATTCACACAGTTTAGTCACTAACCCATGCATTCAGTAAGATACATTTAATCACTCACTTGTAGAGTCAGTCACTCACGTACTAAATCATCCATTCAGACACTTATACACCCACTCATTCTTCAATACGCCTTTCCCTATATATATATTAAACATATTTAAACTTTACAGAAACACACAGTCACTGGATGATGTCATCAGTGATGTCATTTGAGATGTCATCAGTGATGTCATCAGTGATGTCACTGACCATGTCATGAGTGATGTAATATGTGACGTCATCAGCAGTGCATTGCGGGGGCGCGAGTTATAGTTAGCTGAACTAACTATAACAGGGGAATTTCACGGGTTTTGTACGAGTGCAATGTCCAACTAACTATAACTGTCCCTAAAACCTATGTTTTTTTCAGTGAATATATATATATATATATATAAAATGTGACGATGCAGATGCCCAGCCAGATGGGTCGGGGCTTGTTAGCGATGTCACCGCCCAATATGCAGCATATAAAATATCACACTGTCTTTAAGTGGGCAGCCACAAAAGGAGTCAAAGCAACATCATGAAAAGTGAGGTGAAATGCCCTTGAGATAAATGTGAAAATTAACTTGCCCCCTGCATGACATGGAATTTACTCCTATGAGGCAGGAGAAGGTGGGCATTTTGTTTTTAAGTTTATCTACTCTATCAGAAAACTGTAATGAGTGTAAATTAGAAGGACGCAACGCGCATTTTCGGAATATAGCCGCTAATGCATTATGGACATGTTAAGTCCTTATATGAGAGTAACCGGGACTGAGACTTTGCGAACTCAAACATTTTGTTTAAATAAATGCAACAGCAATGAATAGAATAAGAGTACCAGTTGAAAGAGGAGTTTCTTGGTCCCAAACTGTGAATAACAACAAGAAAATCTAATTGAATTACTCTCTTTTTCGAGTTTACCATTTGCATACAGTGTCCTTCCTCACTGTATAAGTGTATTTAAAACCAAGTACAACTGATCCTCAGATTTGCATATGATTAAGACCCTGTGAAGTTCGAAATGCGATATGCTGCTACATTGGGCTGCCTGCTGGAAATAAAAACTTATTTTTACTCACCTCTCGATTGGATGGGCTTGCTTATCGCACTGTGAAGACAGCATGATTTTTCATATGATATATATATATATATATATATATATATATATATATATATATATATATATATATGCTGACCTGCAAAATATTTACATTTTAATTGAAAAGTTATGCATGGTAAAGGCATATTCGTGGTAAAGATTTGTGTGGTATATACATGCGTGCTAAAGATTCATGCATTGTAATGGATGCCTGGTAATGGTATTTGTAAAAGCTGTTTCCTGTTCATACTCTCAATAAATATATGGCAGTCTGCAGAGTAATTGTACTGCCCTAATAAATGCAAAGCTTCACTCCTGAGATGTGCAGTTGCTGTTACTTCAAAGCATAGCTTACCTGTGAGATACATTCATACCCCAATGAAAGCAAGGTAGCCCTTTTGAAAACTGGTGGCATTATTCACAAGTCAAAAAAATGTGTTGCTCATTTCTCATTAAAGATTTGGTATCACAATTGAATCGCGCTCTTACTAACATGGTGTGTTTCTGATCTACGTTTGAAAAATGTAATCTAACATCTGCCAAATACCAGGAAGTCTCAAATTGTTATTCCTCACTGAATGGAAATGTAGTGTGGTTTAAGGACACTATTTGGTCTGTATTTTTCCAAGCATCAGTGAGGAGACGTCTTCTTTCTCCAAAGTCCTTTTCAAAGTCGTATTTACCTTCAGACCTGCTCTGAACCCACATGCCTATTCTGAAATATTCAACACACTATTTGTTTTTCAAAAAACATCTTCCCCTGACAAACCTGTATTAACTTCTTCCCAGCATTAACCAAATGTACTTGCCTCAAGTACTTTTAAACTATGATTTAACAGACTTTCTATATATTTAAAAGGGGAACCTTTTGTAGAATTAAGTCCTCTTTTGAAGAATGTTCGAGCACAATCTGCTCTGAATTTCATTACAAGACCGGAGGCTACCATTATGCAACTATCCTTTATTGCTGCCCAAACATGCAGCCCTTTAAAGAATATCAACATATCACAAAGCATTTAGAATGTTCAGACCATATAAATATACAGTGCACACAGACATCCTCCTCTTTTATTCACTGCTCCTGACAAGATAAGTACTTTCTCAGAACATTTATGCTTGTTATTCTAATGGCTTATGCTTGTGAGTACTATTATTTGTAATTTGCCCCTCCATTTTTTGGTTGGGCTAGGTAAGTGTTAATGTAGATAGGTGTTAATTTACTAGCTTAGGTAACTTGTATAATTTTAAGGATTAAGTGGTTTCTCTTTCAGGTATTAATGGTCTTTGACAGCTCTGCCCAGGGGATTAAAAACATATGAGGTTTCCCTAGCATTATGTGGCCTATACAGGCAGAACTGCTGCATTCAGGATCTTTGCTGTTCCTGAAGCTCCCCTCATTGGCCGTTGCTTCCCCAAAGTGGTTTTGTGCAAAGGACGCAGGGCGCTGAGGTTTTTGCTCCGGCGCGTGCGTCCCAATACCATATAATCAGTCTTTGAAGGGGAATGTGGATCGACAACTTTGCCTTAAAGGGGAGGCATAGCAACATCGTGTCTTGTGCGCTTTGCCAGGCAACCTCCGAGATGCCGTCATCATCCTGATTTGGACACATAGCCTAGCAACCCTCTGTGATGCTGCCACGGACCGTGACTCTACCTTTATTTGTGAACCAGGTGACGTGCGAGCCTGAGCGTTGCCTGGAAATCGCATCAGTTTGTGGTTTTGAAAGTTGCGTCCCGGCAGCATCCTAGGAGGCTTCAGGTTTAATGAGTATTTGAATCTTTAATTTTTTTTAACAATGCCAGAATGCCCTCTGCTGTCGTTCATTTGGCATATCAGGCATTATTCATATTAAGTGAGGAAAAATGGGCATATTGAGAAAATGATCCTGCCAGAGGCTTTAGGCCTGCCATTATTTTTTTTCTACATTGCAAGCTGCGAAGGCAACTCTTTAATATTAATTATTACAGGCTGTGCCTGTTTCCCTGAGTCCCTAGCCTTCTTATGTTTGGGCAATTAAGTGTTTTAGTAGCATTATGGAGAGTTCTAACCCTTAGGCCCATCCAGTAGCGGATTTCATGGGGAAATCCATTAAAACATTTCTAGAGGAGGAACTTTGGTCCTCTGTAAGAGAGGTGGTGGACGTCGCACTGGCTAAGTGGAAAAGGGAAGCCCCAGTGGAGGAGTATTATTTTTCCCTCTCATATGGGGACTCCCCTTCTACCTCTAAATCCCGAGGAGGGGGAAAGGTTTCCCACAAGAGGAAGAATACTGAGAAGGCATTAAGCTACGCCTATAGTACAGGGAGCATTTGAGCTACAATAGAGACTGGTACTGCTAGCAGTACAAAAGGAAGGGGCCACCTTGACAGGGCAAAAAGAAAGGTTGCCCTTAGCTGCATTTTTGAAAGGAATGACATGCATGGCACAAAAGACTCACAGAGCAATTTAAACTCAACTGAGGAAAATACTGACTATGATGACATGGAATGGGACAAATATATTTTTTACCCCCAAGACAGCTGCGACCTGTTGAGTAGCCTAGATGATGACTTGGAGCGGGCTTCGGCTCCAATGAGTTGGAAGACCCCTACGGGGGAGAGATGTTCAATACCACAATGATTAAGCACCCACGCAGTGCGGAATGGTGGCCGATGAACCATTTTGCTAAACACTTAAGCCATTGGGTAAGGAAGTCTCTGGATAAGGAGACCCGTAATTTCATTTGTACAGAGCGTTCAAGACACTCTACGGAGGCTAAGATTTGTAACACCCTTAACTTAGACCCAGTGCTGATAACGGTCTTGTTCAAATTCAGGAAGGACCCAAGAAAGCGAATTGAAAAATGCTTCGAACACTGTTAGGACCAAGTCCTTGGCTTCCTGGGTCTACTTACCCGCATTTTGAATATGGCGGAAGAGGCCAGTGGGAATAGTGGCAGAGTTAATTTGGATCTTTTGAGAGGTTGGCATAATGTGCAATCTGCATGCTGGGCAATGCTAATGCGGGTCTAATAACTTAAAGGTGAAAGGCTGTACTCATGCGGATGAATACTAAATTGACTGACCTGTCCACTAGGGAGGACATGGGGGATCCCAAGGGACTTCTCTTTGGGGAAAGTTTGTAGAGTCATTAGGAAAATAAGTTTCTACTTTTACCCCATTCAGTAATGCTCAGACTAGTATGCGCAGAGTCTTCGGCTCCAGGGCTGCTTTTGGATTGGCTGACAGGAAAGGACTGGCTGTTAGCCCGGGCACCTTCAGGTCCAAATTTAACACACAGGAGCCAAGAAAGTATGGCAGTTATGTCAGAGGGTGCTGCCAAAATTCAAACTTCTACACCCAGAGAAGGAAAAACTTGAGATCCCATGGGGAGGATCTAGGCCTTCAGGCTCTGGAAAACAAGGTGAGAAGTGTTGGTTCTTCCCAGGTAAAGGTCAGGGGAAGGATGAGAATTTTCATCCACAATTGGGAGAAAATCACAGTGGGCTCTTGGGTTTTAGAAACCGCGCGGGTTTCAAAATAGAGTTTTGGGATTTTACAGTACAATTCGGACAACCCAAGGAGTGAGCTATAGACACAGAGAAGTTGTTGCTGATAGATTCAGAGGAGTCCTAGATGTTGAAGAAAGAGGCATTGAATTGAGTTCCAGATCAGGAAAGATCAGGAGGTTTTGTGAGTACAGTGTTCCTTGTAAAGAAGACGGACAAAGGATGGTGTCCTGTCATAAGTTTAAGGGAGTTGAACAATTCCTGATCTACAGGCATTTCATCAAGGAGGGTATCCATCTGTTGAGCGACATTTTACAATTAAGGGATTGGTTAGTGAAGTTAGACCTCAAAGACGCCTACTTTACAATACCCATGGATGAGGACAGCCAGAGGTACCTGCATTTCAGCTGCAGAGGTGTCCTTTGCTAGTTCCTCTGTCTCCCCTTTGGGCTGTCCTCGGCTCCGTGGTGTTTCACCAAGATGCTGCATCCTGTTGTGGCATTCCTCACGCAGAGGGGAGTGTGGTTAATTATTTACTTAGATGACATTTTTATAATGTCCCAGGAAAGGCTGGAACTTTGAGAACATTTGGCATGGACAAGCGAGCTACTGGAGAGCATAGTCTTCATAGTGAATATTGAGAAGTCTGTCATGGTTCCCACTTAGAATCTAGAATTTTGGGGGTTTCAGCTAGATACTGTTTTATCTCAGGTGATTCTCCTTCAGAAGAAGGTGACAAAAATAAAGAGGAAGGTGAAGCCAGTGTTGCTGAGAGACGTGGTTTTCTTAAAGGAACTTGCAAGAGTTTTGGGGCTTCTCTCATTCTCCATTTGGGCCATTACACTACAGGGGCCTCCAGAAGTTGAAGGCTTGGGGACTAAGGAAAGGCTTATGGTATGGTGATTCCGTTCCCCTTTCAGGTGACGCACAAGAGGACCTAGACTGGTGGTTGAGGTATTTCGAGGGTTGGAATGGCAAGGCTATTTTCGGGAATGTGCCCGATCATAAAGTGCGATGCCAGCAGATTGGGCAGGTGAGCATGTTTGAACGAATTAGAAACAGATGGAAGATGGTCCAGGGAGGAACAGGAACTCCATTTAAATTGGTTAGAGATGTTTGCAGGTTCAAATGCTTTGATGAGCTTCAGGAAGTTATTGGCAAACTCTGTCACACTGATTCAGCTAGACGATTTTCAGCAGTATCTTATATAAACCGTTTGGGCGGTGCAAGGTCAAAGGCTCTGGCGGAATTGTTGAGACAAATTAGGAATTTCTGTTGGGATCACAAGATTGTGCTGAGAGCGGAGTATATTCCAGGTCTACAGAATGTAAGAGCAGATTGGAATTCCAGATATCTCCAGGATTCTAGCGATTGGAAATTAAATCCAGTTGTTTTCTGACCCTTGACCTTGCCAGGTAGGTCGCTCCCCCACCACACAGCTCCGCCTGTGTTGGCCGCCCGCTGCTGCTGCTGGTAAGATCGCCGTTCCGCTTGTGGCCTCGGTGCCCGCATTTCTTGCTTGTCTCCCCTTTTCCTTCTGTACCCCTCGCTGCCCCATTTGCATTGTGCCCGTATTTGTGTCTGCTTTTCTCTCCCCATTTTCCCTTCTGTACCCCTCGCTGCCCCATTTGCATTGTGCCCGTATTTGTGTCTGCTTTTCTCTCCCCATTTTCCCTTCTGTACCCCTCGCTGCCCCATTTGCATTGTGCCCGTATTTGTGTCTGCTTTTCTCTCCCCATTTTCCCTTCTGTGCCCTTCGCTGCCCCATTTGCATTGTGCCCGTATTTGTGTCTGCTTTTCTCTCCCCATTTTCCCTTCTGTACCCCTCGCTGCCCCATTTGCATTGTGCCCGTATTTGTGTCTGCTTTTCTCTCCCCATTTTCCCTTCTGTACCCCTCGCTGCCCCATTTGCATTGTGCCCGTATTTGTGTCTGCTTTTCTCTCCCCATTTTCCCTTCTGTGCCCCTCACTGCCCCATTTGCATTGTGCCCGTATTTGTGTCTGCTTTTCTCTCCCCATTTTCCCTTCTGTACCCCTCGCTGCCCCATTTGCATTGTGCCCGTATTTGTGTCTGCTTTTCTCTCCCCATCTTCCCTTCTGTGCCCCTCGCTGCCCCATTTGCATTGTGCCCGTATTTGTGTCTGCTTTTCTCTCCCCATTTTCCCTTCTGTACCCCTCGCTGCCCCATTTGCATTGTGCCCGTATTTGTGTCTGCTTTTCTCTCCCCATTTTCCCTTCTGTACCCCTCGCTGCCCCATTTGCATTGTGCCCGTATTTGTGTCCGTTTTCTCTCCCCTTTTTTCCTTTTGTGCCCCCGCTGCCTCTCGCCATTCCTGCCGCTGCGTCCCCTGCGGCCCCGACCCCCTGTCTGCCCATTCGCTGACCCTGCCTCCCGCCTCCCAGCTGCTCCTCCCTCCCACCTCCCCATAAATGGCGGCCGCTGCGCGGTGAGGAGAGCGACCCTTGACCTTGCCAGGTAGGTCGCTCCCCCACCACACAGCTCCGCCTGTGTTGGCCGCCCGCTGCTGCTGCTGGTAAGATCGCCGTTCCGCTTGTGGCCTCGGTGCCCGCATTTCTTGCTTGTCTCCCCTTTTCCTTCTGTACCCCTCGCTGCCCCATTTGCATTGTGCCCGTATTTGTGTCTGCTTTTCTCTCCCCATTTTCCCTTCTGTACCCCTCGCTGCCCCATTTGCATTGTGCCCGTATTTGTGTCTGCTTTTCTCTCCCCATTTTCCCTTCTGTACCCCTCGCTGCCCCATTTGCATTGTGCCCGTATTTGTGTCTGCTTTTCTCTCCCCATTTTCCCTTCTGTGCCCTTCGCTGCCCCATTTGCATTGTGCCCGTATTTGTGTCTGCTTTTCTCTCCCCATTTTCCCTTCTGTACCCCTCGCTGCCCCATTTGCATTGTGCCCGTATTTGTGTCTGCTTTTCTCTCCCCATTTTCCCTTCTGTACCCCTCGCTGCCCCATTTGCATTGTGCCCGTATTTGTGTCTGCTTTTCTCTCCCCATCTTCCCTTCTGTGCCCCTCGCTGCCCCATTTGCATTGTGCCCGTATTTGTGTCTGCTTTTCTCTCCCCATTTTCCCTTCTGTACCCCTCGCTGCCCCATTTGCATTGTGCCCGTATTTGTGTCTGCTTTTCTCTCCCCATTTTCCCTTCTGTACCCCTCGCTGCCCCATTTGCATTGTGCCCGTATTTGTGTCCGTTTTCTCTCCCCTTTTTTCCTTTTGTGCCCCCGCTGCCTCTTGCCATTCCCGCCGCTGCGTCCCTGCGGCCCCACCCCCTGTCTGCCCATTCGCTGACCCTGCCTCCCGCCTCCCAGCTGCTCCTCCCTCCCACCTCCCCATAAATGGCGGCCGCTGCGCGCCGTGCCGCTGGCGCGCTGAAGGCGCGCCTAAGGCAAGCCCGTCTGCGCCCGTCCGTGCCTGGACCGCGCCCAGCGCCAAACCCCTGGCCCCCGCAGCAGCCAACCCACCCACCGGACTTACGACACCGCCACCCTCAACGCACTCAACACCGGCCGTATCCCCGGCTGCCACAGTGCCACCCCAGGTCGCACCCACGGACCCTTCGGCTGCCAATCCTGCAAGTTCTCCTGCCTCCGGACCTGCACCGCACCCGCCAAGCCGAGCACCAGCAGCAACCACCTGAAGTGCATCCTGCTCAACACCCGCTCCGTCCACAGACACGCCGTGGAACTTTGGAACCTGCTCGACTCCACATCACCAGACGTCGCTTTCCTCACGGAAACATGGATGAACGCCTCCTCAGCGCCCGACATCGCCATCGCCATCCCGGACGGATACAAGATCACCCGAAGGGACCGCGCCAACCAGACCGGAGGAGGCATCGCCATCGTCCACAAGAACACCATCCGCATCACGACCAACTCCGACGACACCTTCACAGCCGGCGAACACCTGCACTTCCAGATACACACCGACCCCAAGACCACCCTCAGAGGCACCCTCATCTACAGACCCCCAGGACCACGCACACAATTCAGCGAAGACATCGCCGACCTCATCAGCCCGCACGCCCTCCCCTCGGCTGACTACATCCTCCTTGGGGACCTCAACTTCCACCTAGAGAACAACAACGATCGCAACACCACCACCCTGCTGGACAACCTCGCCAACCTCGGACTCAAGCAACTGGTGACCACCCCCACACACCACGCCGGCCACACGCTTGACCCCGTCTTCTCCTCCAGCAAGGACATCTCCTTCAGCCACACCACCGGACTCCACTGGACAGACCACAGCTGCGTCCACTTCAGCTTCAGCAGGATCACCACGCACCACCACCCGCAACAGTTTCCGTGCAGAAGCTGGAACAAGATCACCACCGACCAACTCACCACATCCCTGAGCCAGAACCCTCCCGCCAGCTCAACGAACCCCAACCAAGCCGCCAGCAACCTCACAAGATGGATCACCAACTGCGCAGATGACCTCGCCCCATTGAAGACCCCCCAGTCAGACCCGGCAACAAGAAAGCATCCTGGTTCACCGACGAACTCAAGAAATCCAAGAAGAACTGCCGGGCCCTCGAGAAAGCATGGCGCAGAGACCCGACTGCAGACAACATGACCACCCTCAAGCACGCCACCCGAAAACACCACCAGCTGATCCACACCACCAAGAAAACCGCATTCAAGGAACGACTGGACAACAACGCCCACAACAGCAAGGAACTCTTCATCATCGTCAAAGAACTCTCGAACCCCAGCGCCGGAAACAACGACATCACTCCCTCGCAAGACCTCTGAAACTCGCTCGCCTCGTTCTTCCACAGCAAGATCGCAGACATACACAACAGTTTCAGCACACAGCCGACATACCCTACGACCGTTCCAACGTCCCCCACCTCCACCCTCCGAGCCTGGACCCCGATCAACACCGAAGACACTATCCGCACGATGAACTCCATCCACTCCGGATCACCAACCGACCCCTGCCCTCACCACGTCTTCAACAAGGCCGACGCCGTCATCGCACCCCACCTCCGGGACATCATCAACACCTCCCTCAACACCGCCACCTTCCCAGAGAGCTGGAAGCACGCCGAACTCAGCGCCCTACTGAAGAAACCGTCAGCGGATCCCACCGACCTCAAAAACTACCGCCCCATCTCGCTCCTTCCTTTTCCTGCCAAAGTCATCGAGAAGACCGTCAACAGACAACTGGCCGCCTTCCTCGAGACGAATGGATCCCTCGACCACTCGCAGTCCGGCTTCCGGGCCAACCACAGCACCGAGACCGCCCTCATCGCAGCCACCGACGACATCCGAGCCCTGCTCGACAACGGGGAAACAGCGGCCCTCATCCTCCTGGACCTCTCCGCAGCGTTCGACACAGTCTGCCACCGCACCCTAGTGCAACGCCTGAACAACGTCGGAATCCAAGAGAAGGCACTGGAGTGGATCATCTCCTTCCTCGCCGGAAGAACCCAGAGAGTCCGCCTCCCCCGTTCAGTTCCGAGGCCACCGAAGTCATCTGCGGCGTACCACAAGGATCATCACTCAGCCCCACCCTCTTCAATGTCTACATGAGCCCCCTCGCAGCCATCGCACGCCAACACAACCTCAACATCATCTCCTACGCCGACGACACCCAGCTGATCCTCTCCCTCACCAACGACCCCACAACCGCCAGAACCAACCTACATGAAGGGATGAAGGACGTAGCCGAGTGGATGAGGAACAGCCGCCTGAAACTGAACTCAGATAAGACGGAAGTCCTCATCCTAGGATCATCACCCTCCGCCTGGGACGACTCCTGGTGGCCCCCTGCCCTGGGCAACGCACCCAAACCAACGGACCACGCACGCAACCTGGGCTTCATCCTGGACTCCTCCCTCTCAATGACCTGACAAGTCAACGCCGTCTCCTTGTCTTGCTTCAACATCCTACGCATGCTGCGCAAGATCTTCCGGTGGATCCCCACCGAAACCAGGAAGACGGTCACCCAGGCCCTCGTCACCAGCCGACTGGACTACGGCAACTCCCTCTACGCCGGAACCACAGCCAAACTTCAAAAAAGACTCCAACGCATCCAGAACGCCTCAGCTCGACTCATCCTGGACATCCCCGACACAGCCACATTGCCGGACACCTGAGAGACCTGCACTGGCTCCCCGTCAGCAAGAGAATCACGTTCCGACTCCTCACCCATGCACACAAAGCTCTCCACAACCAAGGCCCCAGATACCTCAACGACCGTCTGACCTTCTACACTCCCACCCGCCAGCTACGATCGACCAACCACGCCGTCGCCGCCGTCCCCCGCATCCGAAGAGCCACAACGGGAGGAAGATCCTTCTCCTACCTGGCTGCCAAGACGTGGAACTCCCTACCCATCCACCTCCGCCTTACCCAAGACCACCTCTCCTTCAGGAAGCAACTCAAGACCTGGCTGTTCGAACAGTAACGGACCCCCCCTCCCCCTAGCGCCTTGAGACCCTCCGGGTGAGTAGCACGCTATACAAATGCTTGATTGATTGGCTGACTCAGGAGTTATGGGGCCCGATTCAAGTAAACATGTTTGTGAGCAGACTGACCTCCCAGGTCCACAGGTATTTCGGAGACCGGATCCAGAGACACCTTTCTGCAGGATTGGGGAAGGAAGGGAGGTTACGCCTTTCCCCCCTTTTCAATGATTCAGAGGGTTTTGAGGAGCTTAAATTCTGAAGCCTGAAACATTATTCTGGTGACTCCCTTTTGGATGTCACAGTTCTGGTTCTCAGGTGTGATGGAGCTCGCAGTCACCATACCGTGGCTGATGCCGGTGTCCTTGGGTCTTCTGGTAGGTTCAAATGGAGAGAAGTACCCTTTGGTTGTAGAATGGAAAATTAACCTTCTAGTCTGGAAGATTTCATGGTTTCAAGCAGATATTCTGGCCTTTCAGGTGAAGCTAAAGGTTTACTGGATGGGTCTTGGGCCCCGGGAACAAGGAGAAGATATAGGGGAGTATGGAAGAAATGGTGTAGTTGTTGCATGGAGAGGGGTTTCGATCCAGTGAAAGCTCCTGTAGCTGAGATGGCCAATTATTTGGAAGATTTGTATAATCAGGTGTCACATACAGGGAAATGACCATTATAGAGCTGCTATTTCCGCAGGACATGCCTAAGTTAGTAACTGTGCAATTTAAAGTGACTCTCTATTAAGAAGAGTAATGAAGGGTGTGAGACTGAGGAGATATTCCAGGGCTCGTTATGAGTCTCTTTGGGTTGTCAGCCTGATTTTCAAGTTTTTTACTTCATGGCCAGGTAATAGTTATCTCTCCCTAAAACAAATTTCCATGAACTTTGCAACATTACTTTGTTTAATTTTATTCAGTAGGGTTTCTAGAAAGATTTAGAACGATCTATCAGATTTTATTCCCCTGAGGGAGTGCATTTCGATATTTGGAAGAGAACAAAGACTATATCTAATTCATTTTTTTATCCTTTTTTCCATGATTTTGAAAAGTTATGTGTGGTGAAATGTATGAGAACGTATGAGAGCAAGACTGGAGTTCAGGACGCATGGTGTAGACCAGTTATTTTGTCATACGACAAGCCATATAAAGCAGTATCTACTGCTACTTTAGCGAGATGGGTTAATCTGGTTATGAGTGAAGCAGGTGTGGACCTTTCCAGGTTTGGTGCCCATTCTTTGAGGGGCGCTATGGCCAGTAAGGTTTTTTGGGCAGGAGGATCTTTACCTGAGATCTTAAAGTCAGCAAATTGGTCAAATGCAAATACTTTTGCGAAATTCTATCTAAGACCTGTGGAGCATGTTAGTTGTGAGGCTTTAGATGGCCTTAAACAAGCAAAATGGTAGTTCCGGTCTTGTAATGCAATGGTGGATCTTAACATGCATAGAGAATCTTGATTTCATTAAAGACAACGGAGGCTAGCATTATCCCACCCTCCACAGCCTTGAGGAGAGTGTATTAGTAATGGTGAGTATAATGGATTTTAAAGAAATGTTATGTAATACTTAAGAATATTTTGGATGAGAAATGGATCTGTATTAATAATTTCTTAATGGTTTTACATTAACTTGGAGTTATGTGGTTTCTTTCACACAATGCTTTGTAGAGTTTGTCAATGGAAGAAGTTGTTATCCTGTTTTGTCTCAGCCTTAAAGAGGAGGATGTCTGTGTGCACTGGATATTTATATGTTCTGAACATTCTAAATGCTTTGTGATGTGTTGATATTCTTCAAAGAGCTGCATGTTGGGGCAGCAGTAAAGGATTATTGCATAATGCTGGCCTTCGTTGTCTTAAATGAAATCATGATTCTCTGTCCATCTTAATTTGAAAATCGCCATTTCCCAATAGGGTAAAATGCTGTTCAATTATTTAAGGTATAGCCTATTAACAATAACAATAATTTTTAAGATAGAATGAAAAGTATTGTGCCCTTTGAAATCTGAAAACAGTGTTAACATTTTTAACAAAATTTCACTGGAGAATTCATTCCACACTCGCCAAAATAAATTTTGCATTGTAGTCATTAGTAGGGCCATGCCCCTGAAAGAAACATACTCCAGGATACGGGCCTGGATCAGTGTCCGAGTTCAGACTTGAAATGTATTCTTAAAAATTCCCAGTTTCTCTCAATCAAAGCAGTGTACAAGCAATAAGCAAATGTTGAGCTAGTAAAAGCAAGAACCTTTCCACAGCACATGCTAGAGTCACAAGGACCTTGCTCTCCCACTGGATAGTTTGGTGCACTGTCTTAACAGCAGCCTCCTAACATGTGAGTGGGCAGGACTATGAAAAAGAAAGAATGGAGGGCACGTGTGACGTAAATTGGTTGGGTGCAAATGTTAAGAAAACTATTTGGTGAGGAATGATAATGGGCTAATCCTCCTGAATGCTTACAGGAAGTATTATATGTGAATAAATGAGTACTGCCCTCACATGCGTTGTATTTTAAATGGATTATGCCAAAATATCACTCCCTTTAATGTCTTAGCAGTGACTTGTAAGTATTACGAGAAAGGTTGGAAACAGGTTTATTTTGCCAGGTCGAAATGGCAATTTGAAACTGCACTAGAGGCTGCAGTGGCAAGCCTGAGACATGTTAAAGTGCTAATTTGGTGGGTGGCAAAATGAGTGACACAGGCCCACTAGTAACATTTAATTTATAGACCCTGAGTATATGAAGTACCATTTAATAGAGACTTACAACTATACTAAATGAGCCAATATATAAAAGCCAATTTTATCATGTTTACGAAAGAGAGCACATGCATTTTAGCACTGGTGTGCAGTGGTAAAGTGATCAACAACAAATTCAGTAAAACAGGAAGGGTGAAGGAAAAAAAAATTGGGGGACTACCACCCAAGGGTATGAGGTCAAAAAGAAGATCAATCAGAGTTAGGGAGGATCTTCCTCCACTGCATTTCTGCTCTAGAAAAGAATTTTTAGCAGCGAGAGATAAAAAGATCCTGATCTTAGAGTTCTGGAAGGGACATTCCATGTCAAAAGTTGAGATAGCATCTTACAGTCCATCCGGTAGAAGGCCGAGTGAGCCAGGCACAGGATGTTTAAGTATATCTGCTGCTTCACCAGAAACCAGTGTTCTGCATTGTAAACAGAGGACACATGGTAAAGTTGCAATAGGCCAGACACTAGTCATATTGCCATGTTCTGCATACTCTGCAGTTTGTTGGCCAGACCCTTTGGGAGCACAAAATAAATTGCCATAACTGTAATCGAAACAAGAGACGATCAAAGAGACAACCGACCACTCTGGCAAGAAATTATAAAGGAAGAAAGGGCAATATCTACAGTTACTCTACCTACTGCTACCTTTAGCCCTAGGGGTCAGTAGAAGACTGGCACAACAAGTCCTGAAACAGAATTATGTAGCAGAAATTCAAGAGAGACCTGAGACACCCATCTCCACTTCTCAGGTATGTAAGGCAGGAATTCTTCTGGACAGCAGCAGTTTGGAAAATAATATTTCCTCTTTAGTTTCAGGCAGAATTTAATCTCTGCTTGGAGTTGATCAGGCAAGGTATTTTATGGATCAAATCCCTTGTACTTAGTGTGGTTTTGTATTCTTAGACGTCACCTGCAACCAATGGCCAGTGAGGAATTATCATAATATCAACACACCGATCATGGTTTCAACAGAAATAACCAGAACAATTATTGTACTAAGTTTATTACCTGTTCAAACATCCAAACATGGTGATGAAAGTGGCAAGGCAAAGGCAATGTTATATTAAGCTTGTTGTAGGAAAGTGAGTATTTAGTAGGTGGGGGTATTCACGCTCAGCTAGCAATTAAACTCCAGTCACTAATAGGTCCAATCAAGTCTCTGCAAATTAATCCTTGCTTAACCCTTGGTAGCATGGCAAACGAGCAGTCAGGCTTAACTTAGGAGATAAGTATGTGGAAAGCATGTAATAATACTAAAACAGTAAATAAGTAAAATATGCAACACAATAGAAATCCAGCACCAAAAGAGGAAATATTTTTATCTTGAGAATGACATCAAAATGACAAAAATCCAATGTTGGGAACTGGAGATAAAAAGTTTTAAACACTTAGATAAAAGAAGCATAAAAAAGCACCAAGCGCCAACTGAGGGTATCTGGTTGTGCTGGAACCAGACAGACTCACAAGTTCTGGCTCACCATGATGGAGCGCAGGCCGGGCACAGGTCCAAGTTAGGACCATTGAGTAGTGTACCTTCTGTCTGGGGTGCATGGTCTGTGCCCTGTTCCTTTGTGAGGCATCGCATCGTCGTGTGCCAGTTCTGAGAAGCTGCAAGGGGTGCTATGCCAGATTCTGTGTCGTTCTGCATCGGTTCCAATTAAGCTATCTGGTGAGGCATTGCGAGACTTCTGGTTGACTCACATTGGTTCTGATGAAACTCACAACTTGACAGTGAGGCTTTGCAGGGCTTTGCAGCACACCAGATTTGTTGGAACCTTTAATGAGGGCAGGAGGAGCTCTCAACGTCGAGCTGGAGCTTTTCTGCAAAACTTTGCAAAACGTTTTTATGTTTCCAGATCTTGCTTTTTCTTGGTTCCCTTGGGGAGAGAAGTGTTCTCTAGCACTGGTCAAGGGTTCAGAGTGGGTAACACTTGGGGGCTAGGACTCCATCTCCCACAATGCACTTGCATATTCCAGGACTAATCCAGTTGCGACTGGTCAGCTGGGGTATCCTCTCTTTGGTTTTGCAGGTGAATTTTTCAGCTCTTTTATACCTGTTGCTGGTCAGGAAGTGAACTTCTTTCCTTTTGGAGTCAGGTAGAGTTCTTCCGTTGTGGAGTTTTGTGAGTGCAGCAGGTGCAGTCTTTCAGAGTTCAATCCTCTCTTCAATGCAGTCCAGGAGTCTAGCAGGGCAGTCCTTCTTCTCTTCTTCTTTTCCAGGCAGTATTCTGGTGAGCTCTATGAAGCTCCCTTATTTTGCCTATATTTCTGGGCTTGAGGGAGGGGGGCACTCTAAGCAACAGGATCTAAGCGACCTTACTCTAGTATGACCACTTCCTGTGAAGTGTGGCAAACTTCTAGCCCAGAATGAAACATTCTCCCAAACATTAAAATGGAGAAACTCTCTCACCCCAGAAGTGTGGCTAACAAATGACTACACTCCTCTTCTCTCCTGATCTGGTTAGAGGGGCTCCCATTTGGCTAGAAGGAAGTGCAAGTGCTTGGGTCCTGAGACATCTGTTTTCTGCAGAGGCCTTGCAGAGGTAGCTTTTCTACCTAGCTCCCACCCCCCCTACCTAACTTCTCCAGGAAGGAGAGCTCCTGCCACCAAATGGCTGTATTGTTGCAGACTCAGGCCTCTTCACACCTACCAAGGGAGCAACTTGGCTCAAGGCTGTCAACAGCTGACCAATCAGAAGAGGCTGCTACAATGTTGCTTTAGGTAACTTCAGGATAGTAAGTTCTAAAACTACTTTCCTGCAATAGTTATATTAAACCCAACGTTGGCAATTTTTTGGGTTTAATGTAACTATTAATTTGATACTTTGAATGATATAGTGAGCTAGCTCCAATCCAAAGTTAGACTTGACTAAATTTATTAAAGTACTCCCTTATTAGCCTATGGTGCTAGCAGTAGGGGTGGGTGGAACTTGCTGAGTTTCACTCTGCAGAATTCCATGGAGTTACAGAAGAACTCATTGAGATTCTGCAGAGTTCTGCCAATGGGCTGAAAATATGCAGCTTGTTCTGCAATTTAGCGATGATAGCGAAGCAACGCTGAAAATCAGCTCGAATGGCACCATGCATTGTGCAAGAGTGTGTGGCCATTCAAGGTGATTTTGCTGCCGCAAGAGTAGAAAATTAACTTGAGCGGCAGCAAATCTACTCGAATGGCAGCGTTCTGACCGCAACTGCTTGCGAACGCCAGCGGCCACCCTGCATTAGAAAATCACGCTAGTGGATGCCAAATCTCACTCGTGCTCACTAGTGTGCATATTTTGGAGCCTCGCATGAGAAGAATTCAGCCATGCAGCAATTGGCAGAATTTGGGCAGAACTCTGTGTTAAAGAGTAATGTGGAGTGGCCGAAATTCCCCTAGCTAGCAGCATTACAATTGTAAAAAAAGACTTTGGCTGTTTTTCCGTACCAGGGCATATAAAACAGCTTTTTACATTGTCCCTTGCTTTTTACAACTATGCACTATACCCTTGGGGCACCTAGGGAGACCTTCAGGGTGACTTATAAGTAATAAAAAGGTAGCTTTGGACTTTAAAAAGGGCTTTTAATTCCAAAGCTGAATTTGGGCCTAGTTTTATTTTAAAACTAGACTGCAAGGCATGCCTGGCTCTAAAATGGCATCAGACAGCACAGCAGTGCACACTTAAATGCATTAAGGCCACTGAGGTTTCTAAACCTACATGCCTTACCATATACTAGGGGCGTACAGGTGGGTTGTCCTTACCAATTAGAATGTTACCAATCAGCATAGACCTTTAGAGGTTAGAGAACTGACACTGGGCCTGGTTAGCAGAGCCCAGGGCACTTTCTGAGTCAGTAACCACCAGCATGAGTCCAAAAATAGGGGATGATCAGGGCAAAAAGGATAGCTTTCCTACACCTGTAGATCTCTCATGCCTGCTTTATTCAATTTAGCCCCCATATGTATTTTTATTCATCGCAACTGTGATAAACTCACCAGTGCTATTTGCAGCACTGTTGATCTGGGGCAGGTGAGCTCTCAAAAATGTGATGCTAAGTAATTTGAAAAAAGTCTGCTTCCAAAACCTCTCCACTCTGACTAGATCATTGGTTTGTTTCTCCATTACCAAGAATTATCCAAATAAGAATGTACCAATCACTTTTGTCAACTACCCCAATTTTCTCCATACCGCAGACATTACTTGTCTAACTGTAACCTGTAATGTTTTTTCTCTAAACGAATGTATTGGGAATATCTTTTGGTTTAGGAGACCCAAAAATATATATGCCAGTTTAGTTACTTTGGAGCTCTCCTTTTAAAAAAAAAAAAATATGAGAGCATCCCAGCTTGTCCAATAGACAGGCAGCTCAATTTCGTCACCGCTGCTGTGCATCGCCTTACATGAGGAATGAGAGGCACTCCAGTGCCGAGTTAATCTGCCTACAGTTGGGTGAAAGCTGCGTCTTCATGACTGATGATGGCTGTCACCTCAAAGTGCCCAGACGTCTTTCTCAGCATGTTGAAGCCTACACAATGAGGTTGGGGGATCTGAATGCTGCTGCTTTTATGGGGTTTAGAGGAGAGGCACTGAAATATGGCTACTCCCATCACTTTGCTCACCATATCCCCAAAGCAAGCATTGTCAAGTATAAATCATTCATTCATTGGTTATTTTGATAATAAGACACGAGCCAATTCTAGCAAAAATGTCCGGCTTTTACTTTCATGTTTAAAGCAAACTTATGCACTTTCTTCCCTGGCGACCTGCTTCATGGCAAATCAACTGCCCTAGATCTCCATATATGCACAATGGAAAATGGAGATTGGCTTTTTCAGCTGTTTGGAGCTCTCTGTTCTCCCAACCCCACACTTAGCCGTCCCAGTTCAGCACACAACACTACCAAGAACATTTGTTTCCCTGAGTCTAAATGTGTTCCAGGAAACCTGTGGTACCTGGTTCAACCAATTGTCGAGAAATACCTTCTGTTAATGGTACACATTGATAGAACTTTCCTACAAAACTTTATGGAATTAAGGTTTTTATCATGTTCTTTTCAGTAGGTACATGTTTGGCTGTTAGGAAAGTATTTATTCTAAAATCAGTTACAGTTTAGGATTGGGTGGGTTAATACATTGTTCCCTCCTTCAAAGACAGCAGTCCGTGGTGGACATTGTTGTATAGTTAAACAGAGCACACATAGCCGGTCTCTGTATCGGGGCACACTCACAACAGGGATGAACTCTCTGCATGTGCAAAGCCAGGGGGGACAATATCCCTCATGTACTGTGATGTCTTAAAGTTACCTCGGGTACACAGAGCAAGTAATTCTAACTTGACGTTCAATGGGGATTTTGGCATTTATTTTGACTCCCACGGTAAGCAAAGGCACCTTGTGAATGCCCTAAATGAAGCAAGCTGATTACCTTGATAAGGAGTGGTAGATGGTGTGAATGAACTGAATGGGACTGAAGAACCTGATGCTGACTCTTATTTTAATCTGTTCAAACACAGCACGCCTTGTATTTAGTAGGTGTCACACACTGGGAACAACGTTTCCAATTTATTTGGATAGTGTCATTGTTTACTATTCATCTCCCCTGAGTTGGTTCGCCCTTTCACATAGTTTGCAAGTGTTCTCCTTTCTTTCTTGTCTTTTCTGTGCATGATTTAAACACAATTCCACCTTCTGACATTTGAAAACATATTGTACTTTGTAAAGAAGCTGTTTACATTTTGGTTTAAGATAATAAGATTATGATTTATTCATGGCGATGAAAGGTCAGTCTAGCTTCCCTTCCCATAATAATGCAGCATACACCACTTAGTACTGCATCCTCCCATTTTCACTTGCTAAAAGGTATCACCTTATATCACTGTTACCATAAACAATACAGGAGAAATATGATAAGGTAGGTGAATATTTGGAAGGAAAGGTCAGAGGTGTCAGTGAAAAGCACTAAGGGCCTCATTTACGAGGCACTAGCAGCACTTTTCCGCCACCGGAGCGTTACTTTTTTGACGGTCCTTTGGCGCAATGTGCTGCAGCATATTTACAAGGCCACATAAAGCCACTTTATATGGCTTTTCATGGCCTGGTAAATATATGCCCTTTTACGCAGTACACTGCATGAAAGGGGTGTTCCATGGGTGTTGCTGTGGGTGTTCCCACGCAACACCCATGGAATCTGAAGCATTCCCAGATTTACGAGGAATTGTAAACCTGGGAATGAATCAGAATCCTACGCCTCCCAAGGGGAGGCTTAGGAGTGGCGCAACAAGAAGAAACACTTTTATTTCTCCTCGTTTTTTCCTCTTTCTAAGCGTGCTGCAGAAGAAAGAGGAAATGCCATCAATGATCATGTGAGTGCAGGAAGGTATCCCTTCCTGCAGAAAAACTATCATCCCCTAACGCAGACACCCTTGCAACATGACGCAAGGGTGTCTGCGTTGGCACCCGGCTGTTGTTTGTGTGCCCGATACGGCGCATTCCTGACCTTTTATTTTGATGCACGGCAGCGCAGCAGGAAGGCTTGCTGCGCTGCTGTGCGTTAAATATAGTAAATGAGGCCATACGGGTCTTGTACTACGAATAACGGTTTTGAGTTGTGGAATATCTCTGACAGTCTCGGAACTACAAGTTTTATCTCCTAATTTCAACCCCAGAACTAAACTTAAATCTACAAGAAGACATGGTAATTATGTCCCGTGCTTAAGCATCTTGTTCTAGTCCTGGTGCCATTCATAACGTAGGTAAATATCTCTTTAAATTCTGAAATCAAGACAATTTATGATTCATAGTCCTGCATTAATAGATGCGATGAGTCCCATATCCATTGAAGAATGAGTGGAACAATGACCAGTCGCAAAACCTCTATGTTCTGATGATAAAGACAAAAATATTTAAAAGTGATGCAAATTTTCTGAAATATGAAAGTTTGCACATGCGTCATTACAAGTATGACACTATACAGTATTCTGCTAGCGAATGGATTACATTATAATTGTTCCCTTGGTTCAATAAATATGAACTATAGATTTTAAATACAAATATGTATCAATAACCTACCTGACAATATTTCCAAGATCCACTTCAATCATCCATGTGCATCGAAGATTATTGTCATAAGGAAATGGGTATCCAGGGGATAATATTCTTCCTGAAGATTCCCCTTTAAAACGGCCTCCACATTCAGCTACAAAAGAGATCAAATGGTTTCGATCTGTATTTACTTTTTTTCAAGACTTACACTGATAAAACAATATACACAAAGTCAATCAGCTGGAATACTCTTTAGCATGTTGCTAAGGCTTTACAGAAACACAAATGTTGTATGTACGTGTCCCCACTATGAAAATTAGCTGTTTTTTTTTTGATCGGTGTGCCGGCAGCGTTAGCCGTCTGGAAGACCACTTCATCAATTCTTCAAAAAAAGTACAGTACACAATATAGTGAGAATGTGGGTTTGTGGAAACCGCCCTAGACATTTGCTTGAATGTGTTTTTCATAGCTTGCCATTGCTTGGATGAACTGCTCATCAAGTCCATGCACAATTATACAGTCCCATTTGTGTTCCCATTTGTTATTGGTGAGGGGGCACCTCATAGTCCTTGTGTTAAACTAGTGTCAGTGTGTATTATTTTATATATTTAACTTTCCTGCGCAATGATATTTAAATTGCTGCTAAACAGCTTTTTTTGCTTATAAAGTGTTGCTGCTTGGATGCCTCAGCCTGTGATAAAGAGACAGGCATATGCACTACTCAGTCTTGCACATGTATTTCTTTTACCCTGGTGTCATGACAACATAATGTTAGATTGATGGCTTTTAGGTTCACAAAGTTAATGCACGTGCAGACAGAGGCCTTGTTAAATATGCAATGAAAATACTGGCCTTTTGTAAAAAAAAAAGAAAAAAGAAAAAAAGTAGCCACTGTGCATTATTTTGCTTTTGTACCTTTCAAGTTGACTGCTTACTATACAAACTTCATCTTCTGATTGCTTTTCATAATATCCTACTTTGTAGTTTTTTTCCACAAAAGGGACCTATTCCCACCTTCCATATTGTTGAATTTCAAGATGTTACCTAAATATAGGATTGTCTTCATAGGTTAGCTGGAGGCTGCACATAAAACATCACATAACTATTACCAAACATTAAAAAAAAACAGTCCTATAGGCTTGGCCACAACTTCTTGGTTATATATTCACAAATAGTTCTCTCCCATTGAATGAGATGTACAGGTTTACCTGCTCTGGTAAAGCACCCGTGAAGTAACCCCAGCTAAGATCTGACAAGGATGTGAGTAATCCTCTGTGTAAAATAGCAAACTGTCCGCTGCTGTTTCCCAAAAGTTTATCTCCCCTAAATCATGCATAAAAAAACAAAACAACAAGCCATCTCCACGTCTGTGCCCAGACGTGTTAAGTTGTAACCTGAATAGTGAACATACAACGTGCTCAGGCACAACACTGCCTGCTTTGAAGCCAGCTATCGACTATGTGAGGAGATCTCTTGATTTGTTAAGGAGGAAAATACCACAATCAGTCAGTAATCACATAACTACGATTGAGTCTTCCTTGCGCCTGCAAGCCATGTTGGTTTCCACTCCGCCCTGGGAGTGGCGTTGTTAGAAATGGGGGTCTCTAGTTGGCAGAGCTAGGTACCTTTGTCCAAATAGGGATCCTTGCTTCTAGTCAGGGTAAGGGGGATACACACTTTAGATAACCCCTGCTCGCCCCCTTGTTATTTTGGCACGAGCAGACAGGCTTATCCCAAAGGCAATGTGTAAAGTATTTGTACCAACACTAACAGTAACACAGTGAAAACACCACAAATGGACACCACCAGTTTAGAAAAATAAAGTATCTTTATCTAAACTAAACAAGACCAAAACTACAAACATCCAACATACACAGTTAAAAATATGACTTTCAAAGGGTTTCAAGAACTTGTACCATAGAAAGCTATAGATGCGTGACTTTTCACCAAAGTACTTGTAGATGCGTCAAAGTTCCAAAAGCCAAACAGCAGCAGAGTCGGAAAACAAAGAGATGCGACACTCCTGAGACCTTGGGGAGGCGATGCGACAGTTCTGCGATACGCAGAGGACGAGTTGCGTCGAATCTGGTCTGTATGGGGAGTGATGCGTCGATTCTTCGTGACAGTTCCGGTTCCCAGGTGATGCGTCGGGTAAGCGTGCCGCACAGGTACGATGCCTGGAAATCCGGGATGCATCAACGATCGATGTGGCGGTGTCGAGCGGCGCTGCGTTGGTCCGCTTCCGCCGCGATCCCTCGATGTGTCGATTCTTGCAGCGGCGACAGGCGCTGCAATGGTTTTCGCAGCGGCACGGCGATGTGGGAAAATTCTCCTCGCGCTTTGGAGATGCGTCGGGAAAATAGCCGCAATAAGAGCGATGCTTCGATTTTAGTAGTTCTTCACGTTTCTTCTTTCTTCCAGCTCCCAAACAGTAGCAACAACCTCCAGAGGCCCAAAAATGGCACAGGCACCTCTTGGCAGGCTAGAACTCACAACAGCAGAGTTCAGGGGAGCTGGGGTGCAGTCTTTGTGTCCCTGAGACTTCAGAACAGGAGGCCAGCTCACTTCAGGCCCTTGGAGATCTCCTTCAAGCAGGGGACACAGCACACAGCAAAGTTCTTCTCCTTTCCTTGGCAGAAACAGCAACTGCAGGCCAACCCCAGACACACAGCAAGGGCAGTACTTCTCCTCAGCCTCTCCAGCTCTTCTCCTTGGCAAAGGTTCCTCTGGAATTCCAGGAATGATTTAAAGTTCAGGGGTTTTAGGTCTAATACTTAAACCCCAAAATGTATTTGTTCTCTTTGTGTAGGGGGCTCTGAGCCCAGTTCAAACCAGTTCTGGGGGGCACTCTGCAAGTGCACAACAACATCCATTGTCAGTGTGAGCCTTGGCTTCAGACACACCACAGAGGGGTGGAGCCAGCATTGTGGAAGGCAGGCACAGCCCTATTCAGGTACAGGTGCTACTCCTCCCACCACTCCAAATGCAGATCAGGCCTATTCAGCCTAGTGCTGACTCATCCAGACTTCTGGAGCCACTGCACCTCCCCAGCCCCTGTCACTCCAAAGCCAGACAGTCAATCCACAAACAGGCAGAGGCACACAGGATGGTTGAACAAGAAAATAGCCACTTTCTAAAAGTGGTATTTTCAAACACACAATTTAAAAACCATCTTTACTAAAAGATGTGTTATTAAATCCTGAGTTCAGGGATACCAAACTCCATTTTCTATCTTATCTCTATGGGAAGATATGCTTGTAAAATGTTACAAAGCATTCCCCATTCTGTCCTATGGGGCAAGATAGCCTTTCAATAGTGAAAAACGAAATTGGCAGTATTTCACTATCAGGACATGTTACACACACCAGTACATGTCCTATCTTTCACATACACTGCACCCTGCCCAGGGGGGTACCTTCAGCCTACCATAGGGGTGCTCTATATGTAAGAAAAGGGAAGGTTAGGGCCTGGCAAGTGGGTGCATTTGCAAAGTCGACATGGCAGTTAACAAACTGCGCACAGGCACTGCGGTGGCAGGCCTGAGATATCTTTTCAGGGCTACTCATGTGGGTGGCACAATCAGTGCTGCAGGCCCACTAGTAGCATTTGATTTACCAGCCCTGGCACACTCAGTGCACTTTACTAGGGACCGACTGGTAAAACAAATATGCCAATCAGGGAGAACCAATCACAATACCAATTTACACAGAGAGCATATGCACTTTAGCACTGATCAGCAGTGGTAAAATGCCCAGAGTCATATAGCCAACAATCACAGGGCAGGAAAAAATCGGAGGAAGAAGCAAAACGTTTGGGGATAACCCTTCAAAAAGGGCCATTTCCAACAGGTGTGATCTTACATATTGGCAAGGCCAAAGATAATTATTTATTTATACTGTGTCAATGTGGTGCCCACACTTGAAATTTGTACTTGTAAAGCGCACCCATACCCCCAAAGGGGTGTCCAGGCGCTGTACGCATACCGCTGTGGAACCCTTCCTGGCTTTTCCCTGTGAAATGTCCACTCCTGGGCACCCCCAGGGTGAAGCCAGGCATCCCAGCGCTGTTGGGGCCGTTGTGGAGATTAAGCAAGCTATTGCCCAGAGTCGCACCCATGATTAGAATAGGCACCAAGGAGAGAATTATCAGGTCCGAGGAAATTGAGCCCAAGACCCGCCGAGGCGGGAATTGAACCCTGGTCCCGGGCCAGATCTCTGCATCAGGGTCTGCCGCTCTAACCATTGAGCCACACTTCTCCACACTTCACAGCGGTCTCTTAAAAGAGCCGAATGTAAATATCAGAAGGGGGTTAGAGTCCAGCCGGGTGGAAGGGAAGATCCAACTAGAGAGTCTTCACCAAAACTACAGAGAGTGGGAGGGAAGGTGAGAGCGTCACAATGGAGATGAGGAGTACAACCCCAGGGAAGCAGGCTTTGCTGGCAGCAGCTTGCTTCAAGCGAGAACAAGCATTGATCAGTTTGCCATTCATCTGCCTGGTTGCTTCACTGTCCCTCTGTACCTCACTTCTTGTGTACTTCCTGTGTCTGAGTTGTCCAGGATTATGTTGTCTGCATGTTTATAGTGTGTGTGCGCACGCTTCATTGTGTTGATTTGTACATGTGAGTACCTGGCTCTCCCAATCTTAATAGTCAGTTACGTACCCTGACAATCTCACCAGCCTTAAATGCTCTTGCGGTTTCCTCCCCCATTTGTTTCTACATTCTCCAGAAGCCTTGTCTCCTTTTCCTACTGATTTGCCTCCCCCCTTCCTTTCTGTTGAGTAGATGCACAGAGACAGATTTTCAAAGAGTCTGTGTCAGGTTTGACAAAACCCCAAAGCTTTGAGCAATAAACATTTCACTTGAAAACAGTTTTTTTTTGGCTTTGGAGGGAAATCAAAAGGTACGAAAAATGTAATTATTTGAGGGCATCGCCACTTTGCCAAACAACCATAGCTGTCGACTTTGGAACTGGGCAACCGGGTTCGAGTCTCTGCGTCGGCTCAGCATCCTTTGAAACTGGGCAAATCACTTAATCTCCACATGCCTAAAAAAATAAATGCATCCTTCTGTAATGTAAATGTTGTTTTTGTAAAGCGCTTCCTTTGGGTCGAGTTCGCACTACATAAAACTGCAAAAAAAAATAAGTGAGTGTTTTTGATGCATTTTGAAAAACTACCTTTTGTTTGGCTAAAGGGGCGTGGGTGCACTTGTTATTGTGCTTAAGAAAAATACAGAAAAGAAAAGTGGCACACAAAGCTTGTTTCAACCTTTAAATTTAAAAAATAAAATAAACACATGCACACTCTAAATAATCACAAGGAACCATGCAGAAAGCGTGTATTCACACATTAGAAACCGATTCGTTTTTTTTTTAAGTGCACACGTGCTTCACAAAGCATTTTAAAAAAGATTTGTTTTCTGTTAATTAAAAAAGTTTGAACCCGTTTAGAATGCATTGTGCTTTCTGTCTAAGTGTTTAGCTGAAGCACAATAAAAACATCTGTTTGCAACTAATTTTAAAACATACTCCAGTTACAAACAATGCAGCGTGCGGGGAGAACTCAGACAGAGGAAGCAAACAGCTCCATTGTGGTTTGCTTTTTTTTGTGCAATACTATGCTGTCTGCATGTTTATAGTGTGTGTCTGTGTATGTGGGTGCTTCTTTGTGTGATTTGTGCATGCGAGCACATGGCTCTCCCAAGCATCTCTTAGGAGTCAGCCACATATCCTGACTCGCTCACCAGCCTAAAATGCTCCTGCTGTTTCCTCCCCCATTGGTTTCTACATCCTCCGGAAGCCTTGTCTCCTCTTTCCAATGTTTTGCCTCTCCCCCTTCCTTTCTGTCGAGTAGACCCATAGGGACAGATTTTGCATCAGGTTTGACAAAATCTCAACCCTGTGAGCATTAAAGTTTTCACTTGAAAACACTTTTTTTTGCTTCGGAGTGAAAGCAAGAGTTCAGAAAAATGTTATTATTTGAGGGCATCGCCACTTTGCATAACAACCATAGCTGCTGACTTTGGAACTGGGGAACGGGGTTCGAGTCTCGACTTCGCCACTGAAAGATCCTAAAATGCAAGTAGCTATGGGCACCATACTGATAAAAGTCAGGCAGCCGCACAAGCACCCACAGAAGTGCCCGTTGTAAATACATTTTTTTTTTTAAAGTTCCAAAGACACGAACCACAATGGCACAAGTGAAAGAGGGCAAGTCCTCCAGGTATCACCCCATGGGAGTTAACAATTGTGAAAAAGGTGGGACACGCAGAAAGCATTAGTAACTTAGAAGCAGGGAATTTTGAATGACACTGATAAACGTAAATCGAAAGCAGAAGGCAGGCTGTAAGCCCACAGAGTGAATACAGCATGTCTCAATGAGAGCACATGTGCGCTGCCTAGGCTCGACCGAAAAATGAACATAACTTGTTTATCTTGTCTGTAATATTTAAAATCAATATTTCTTTTATTAAGAATTGAGAGACTGGCAATGGTGGCAAGACAGGCTCTAGAGAAATAAATGAAAACAAAACCATGGGTAGTAATTTTGTAGCTCCCAGGGGTACATGGTATTTTCACAGTTTTTTCAAATTTACAATGGCATAAAACCAGTTATGACATAACTAGCTACATACTGTGACCTGACTTCTATGGCAAATTTTCACTGAAATGGGTTATTTCTACAATGACATTCTAATCAGCTGCCTAGACCTTTCCTTCATTATTTAGCAATTTTGTGTTTGTTTGCAAATTGGCTCTTCACTGCACCGGAGTGTGAACTCAGTGACAGTCCAGACCATGCAATGGTCAAGGGTTGAATATTTCCCACATTTTGCATGGTGAAAACAAAAGACATTTTTACAAAGAATCAGGTTTTTATTTTCATTTTTGAACAATGTTGTTAGTTAAAAGAGGTTGGTACTAGTATGCAGACACTTTTTCTTATTTCATGCATAGTGCAACAACATAGAAAAAGGTGATTAGATGTGTGTCCTACATAAAGGAATGATTTTAAACAAAAGCATATTATTAGCATTAGCTACTTCTGTTTGAAATTATGTAAGCAGGGATTATTTAACTTGATTTCCCGTGAATTGGACATGTTAATCACCTCCTGCTGAGGAAAAGCAATTTAGAGTCAAATAGCGAAATCAGACTGACCACCAAATGTGTTGATCTTGTTTGAAAATAAACATCATGTACAATTTGTATTTCATATATAGGAAACCAACTGGAGATGGGAACTTCTAAATTGATTAAACATTTTCTGAGAACAACATAATTGATAAAAATGCACCTGGAGTTGACAAAAATGACTCCTTAATAACAATATTAAATATAATTTAAATTACCGATACACGATGGGAGAGGGTAATCCCATGCCCGCCTCTCTCCTGTCATGCACTTCAGTAGGCTGCTTCCATGCAGTGTGTAGCCTGGGTTGCACCCATAGATGATGGTACTGCCAGCAAAATGTCCTTGGTCGCTGATTTTATATCCAAATTGTGGTACTCCTGGATCTTCACAGTGTGACAGCTCGAAGCCTGTTAAGGGAAAAAAGTAGCATATCACTGCATGCGGACTGCATATACACGGCCATCTGAAAAAAGCATAAAACGTGCCCATTGCTATCTAGGATGTACTCTGGGTAACTTTACAAAGACTACAGGTGAAAGGCAGCTAAGCTCCCTCATTTCAGTGGTAGCATAACTATTAAATATTTTGCCCTTGAGTAGGGGCATGGTGTTAGTGTATGCAGTGGCCTGACGAGGTAATGCAAGCTGTCTTGGGTCAATGAGCTTGTTTCTTTGAGTGTGCGGTGCCAACCCTGGTGCAAAAGAGGCATTGCCAATAGACCAATCAAAAGAGTCTGCTGTCTAAGACCATGATTGGTCCACAAAGCTGATGTGGGCCACCAGCAGCTGTCTAATAACAGAATGTTCTATTGGGTGGAGATTGTTGCTTGAAGCTCGGGTCACTTTAAGCCCTAGTGCATCTGGTGTTACAGGAGGTGCAAGAAGGACTCTCCTATTAAACCAAAAGAGTACCTTCTAATAAATCGGTACAAAAAAAATAGATCGTATTAATTATTTCATTATTTGGCATAGATGCTTTTTTAATATGACCCTATCTTTTTCAATAACTTGAATTATAAGATAATGCTAATTGTCAATGTAGCTAATCTAATATCAGAACATGCAGCACACATTTTATCAGGCTAGCCTCTAATATTCTTTTGCAATTCTGCTCTAAGAACTTTCAGATTTTATTAAAAACACGTATTTGTAGATCAGAGATATCATTTTAGTTGTAAAGTTATATATCCAAAAATGGAATGCCTGTGACCATGCAGAGATTGATAACTATCTCAAATATCATGCTAAAGTTTTAGAAATCAGCCCAAAGTGAAAAATAAATTGGAAAGAAATGAGTTAGAGACTGTGGTTGTAGTTCAAACCAGCTTGATAATTAAAGCTGAGAAATGTCCAGGATCAGGATTTGTTTGACACTAATCAATTACTTTAAGTATATATTCATTCTGCTTTGTTTCATTCAATTATGTTGCCATATTTTTGGATAATATTTTTGTGATGAGGATTTGCAGAAGCAATTAGCCCCAAGCCAAACGTTTCTCAGTCATGAAGGTTTAATGCAATTAACATCAATGTTTAATATATTCCTTTATAAAAAGTTAAAGAGGTGTGTTTTTAATTGCTGTCCATTAGATCATTTTTACTATAATGCGATTTGAACGTTCTTTTTGATAAATGGAACTCATTCAGATGAACATTTCTAATGTTCATCAGTGATATCTAAGCTGTTTAATAAGTCTTGACATATGAGGCATTGGTAACAGTCCGCCTTTATGAGATCAGATTAAAGGGGCAGCTGCTGAGAGTACAAGAGGCCAGTAACAACCCCCTTAGCCTTCTCTATGCTCCGCACATTCAGTGTTCGTGTGCCTTTGTCTTGCATGAATGTTTCTTTATTGATATTTTCCACAGTTGGAAAATTCCCATTAGAACGACTTCTTTTCCTACACACTGAGCCACCATGGGTTGCTCTTCAATTCTGGCATCCATCTTCACAGTGAAGTCATTGAGGATGAAAAATGAAACACTATTGAAAGTTGTGGCCTGTACCAGATTGGAAATTCTCCTCTAATTTTCATAGACAAACTGTCCCTCTTGCTCCAGCATTGAACCAAGGGTAAAGCTTGCATCTTACCTTCATATTCAGACTAGGAGTGGTTGAGAGTAATTAGTGTTTTGCAATTTTCATGAAGGACTATAGGAAAGTTTGCAATTTTTCTTACTTTGAGAAGTTGTTGTCTTTGAGTTATTTGCAGACAACTGTGGCTTGTGCAACAATGTATTTGCAAACTTTACTATTTCACCTTTGCATGCAGGTTGGGGGGGGCAATCAGTTCCTTGTTAAAAGAGATGCAGTGCTCTCACCAACTTGGAAGTGGCCTGCTTCTTCATCATGCTGCTCTTTGACTGTGAACTGGCTTCACGCAGGCCAGGTGGGCAAGGAATTAGTCACATCTCTGCTATACTCAAATGCCTCTAATGTTCCTGGCACTCATTTTAGGAATTCCAGGCACAGGTCCATGGGAGTGAGGGATGACGAACTGCCATTGGAAAGCTGTTTTTCTCTATGAAGGAGCCCCTTTTTTCAGCCTTGACTGCAAATGAAGCTTCAAATGCTGACTTTTCTGACTATTGAGAGCAATTCCAAAGCAAGGGTTCAAGGAGATGCATGGTCTTCTCAGTCCTAATCCCAGCAGACTTAATCCAGGCAGACCATAAGCAGTAGTCCTCTATTTCATCTTCTGCTCTCCTGACAGTTAAGTTGCGTTCTGATGAGCTGGTGGCGGAAGTATTCTCAGTAGATCACAATCGCGAATGAATGGTAACAATTCTAGATCACAACCTAAAATAATTTTGGCTGGACCTTGCCCTTTTTGTAGGGTTATCCCTAAACGTTTGCCTTCCTCCGCCTATTTTTCTGCCATCCTTTTTGTTAGCTTTAGGACTTAACCACTGCTAAGTAGTGCCTCGTTATTAGTGCAAAAGTGCATTTGCACTCTCCTCTAACCAAGTTATGATTGGTTTACACTTGTTTGGCATATTTGATTTACTTGTAAATCCCTTGTAAAGTGGGATCCCATATACCCAGGGCCTGTAAATTAAATGCTACTAATGGGCCTGCAGCACTGTTCGTGCCACCCACAGAAGTAGCCTTTCAAACCTGGCTCAGACCTGCCACCTCAGGACCTGTGTGTGCAGTTTACTTCTACTTTGACTTGGCATTTCAAACTACTTGCTAAGCCTTAAACTCCCCTTTTATTACACATAGTTCACCCCTAAGGTAGGCCCTATATAGACCTATGGGCAGGGTGCTGTCTATATAAAAGGTAGGACAAGTGCCTTTATGTGTGGCATGTTCTGGTAGTGACAAACAGCCTATTTCGTTTTTCACTGCTGTGAGGCCTAAGCCTCTCATAGGCTAGCGCTGGGAATTTCCTTATATATTTTCAAGCGGTAATTCCTGATCAGAAAGGAGTGATGTTGCGATGTTTAGCATGTTTAGAGTAGTGGAGATAAATCCTGCTTATTAGTGTAGTTGGATTTTACATTACTATTTTAGGAATGCCACTTTTTGAATGTGTCCATTTCTCTGTGCTTATGACTCTTTGTGCTTTGCAGCCTGACTCCAATACATGTCTGGGCTAGGTACCAGCTACACTTGGTGCCTACTTTCCAGACAGCCGCAACACAGGAAGGGCTGAGTATGATAGGGCATACATCTGCATTCATCTGCGTACAGGTAGTCTTTGTGGGCTGGGAGAGGGAATGGTGGTTCACACTTTACATTTGTGTAGGTTGTGTCCTTCCCTCACACAAAAGTCTGATTTACCCCCTACTGATCGTCTCGAGCCAGGGAAAGGGATTGTTGGGTACTTCTATGGGTTCCTTTGAAGTCACCCCTTCAACAAAGACATTTTAGGGTATAGGTACTGGGGCTCGGAACCTATGCGTTTAGACACTTTGTAGGACTTTTAACCAGATGCTGCTGGCTCTACAAACTGCACATTGCCAGAGGACTGCTGTGCTGCCAGGCGAACTGCCACTGGGACTATTTGCTTTGTTGTGTGGGCCTGCTGGGCTGCTGGAGGGACTGACACTCTGCTAAAAGTAACTTTATGTGCTGTCCTGCCTGCTCCTCACCTTGTGCTTCAGTGTTCTCCAAGGGCATGCTAGCTTGACCCCTGTTTTTCCCAGAGTCTCAAGACCAGAAAAGACTCTGCATCAGCATGTTTTCTGTGGGACTCTGAGTCCGGCAACTACAAAAACTTCCAACCAACCAGTGCTTTGGGCTGCCTGGTTTCCAGCATGTTTGAAGGAGCATGACGGTGCAGGAACTTTACCCGGACTGAGCATCCCAAGAGGTGAAACTGATGCCGCAACACTGACAAGTGGGTTTGGTATAATCCCCCATGTATTGGGAAGGATTATTGAAGATTTGCGTGGTTCCTAGGGACCGGCATGCCCACCTTCTTGACTAGTGCTATACATGCCCTGCGCACTGAGCCAACAGGCTGCCTTCCTGCAGGGATGGGTTGCCTGGCAATTGAAAGACATCAGCGCTGAGGAAAGCCCTGGGAGTACTGGCTACACCCGTGGGTGGGGCCAAACCTGCACGCCAGCAACGATCGCCCTGAAACGAGAATCAGGATTGGAGAATTGCCTCGTTGTTGCCTTTTGTTTTTACCATGGTCTGCAGCTTGGATAGACCCGAGCGGATCCATTTGTGGTGAAGAGTTGTACCTGAGCAGCATGGTGTTGTGTAACTAAGGCACTTCCGTCCTGCATTCCCTCGCGGGTGGCTTGGTTGCCACAAGTGCCACCACCCCCAGTTTGTGAGGGCAGAGAGTGAGAGATAAGACTTCCAAGGTCCTAATGGAGCCTACCCACCCTCCTTTGTGGACGCCCTGTGCTTTGTGCAGCTGCCTTGCTCATTCATGGGCAGCTCTCCCTTGTACTTTTACACACCGGGGACCCAGTGAGGTTTCTGTGGTGTGTGTGGCCCCACACTGTTGGGACGTACTGTGACTGATTGTGACATATTGGGGTGAGTACTTGACAAAGGCCCCCTGTTAGAAGGTGGTTCTGACACTCTGAGCTGCCTGGATTTTTCACTTTTTGAGCACCTATTTGTTGAGCTTTTACTGTGGGAGAGCCTCATAAGTTGGGACTCACCCACAGTGAACTCATGATGAAAGAGACTGCGTGTGGATTTTACTGGTGTCTCCCTAGCTTGACTAGGCCACTGCACAGCAGCTGGAGTAAGGGGCACCAGGCTGGTTACATGCAGACACATGTGTACATGCGTGTGCACACGTGTGCGGGCTGCGCAGGGGAGATTCTTGGCGTGCGCAGCCCAGGAGCAGATACAAAGAGAATGGTGTGGCAGGACTTATGTAGAATTGGGTGGTGACATGGAATAGGCTTTATACACTGGGAATAAACATGCCAGGGAAAGTCAGTGTGTTTTGCTGGTTTCACTTCATTATTCTCCTATGGGGTTGTGGAGCCCATGTGCTAATTTTACTTTCATAGGGCCTACAAATTCCAGACACGCACCAAAGTCCACTGTAACCTATGTGAGAAGAAGTATTCTGCCAAGTCCAAGTCATATTTTATGCTTTTGGGTCATCCAGAAATTTTATATTTCTCTGAGTCAGCTCTTAACCAGGGCCTGGCTGGGGGCTGACCCCAGCAGCCTGGATTGATGACCTTCCCTCCAAAGAGAGAAGATGGGTGGAGCTACAGGCTAATCCATCAGCAGCTGTCACTGGGTGCCAGGCACCAAGCTGCACCAAGCTGCACCAGGGCGAAGGCAGCCCCGGGGGGAAGGGGCTCTCAGAGACCATGTGGCAGGAGACCCTGGACGACGCCATTTTGAACAAACCCAGAGGCCTGGGCAGGAAGGAGGGAGCAGGGGCAGAGAAGTGATGTGTCGCTGTGTGATAGGGCAAACAGAGACTTCCTGCCAGCCCCCTCCCCAACTTCTTAAAAGTACTTGCACAGGAAGAGGAGCTCTCTGGGGTGTGGTCTGCTGAGGCAGAGGTTGCTGGAGCCTGGCGCAATGGGCAGTTGGAAGGAGGAACCCCCTGACTGTCCCAGGATCCTGAACAGCGCAAGGAGAGGAGTCCAGGACCAGTGCGCAGAAGCAGGGGCCTCTGCGCAGGGAGAAGAGAGGCCCAGGAGGAGAGCCAGGCGAGAAGTCTAGGCGCAGGGAGCCAGTGAGGACAGCTCCCTGCTGAATGCACCCTCCTTGAGACCAGGAGGGCAAGGAAAGTGCTCCCAGTGGCTGGGGAGCGCCGCCAGGAGCAAGAAGAGGCACAAATTGTGAAAATCGGCCGCCTGGTGACCGAGATATGCCCCCCAGAAGGTAGGTGACCTTTGACCTCTGGAAGGACCGACGACGAAGCACGTGGGGCTCCGCCGCCGGTCCATGATGTGCCCCCGGGGTGGGTCAGGTCCCGGAGGCTGCCCCCAAGAGAAGTAAAGTCGGGGTGCACCGTCGCGCACCCCGTGAAAGTACCCCCGCAAGGTGCCAGGAGCCCACCCTGGCCCCCGCCAAACATGAAGCCGGGGAGCGCCGTCGCGCTCCCCGTGAAGATGTGCAAGGGGGAGGGGCCTGGGATCCCAACTCCAGGCCCCGTGTGTGATGGAGGAGACGGGGGAGCGCTGTCGCGCCCCCGCGAAGATGGCAGTTGGGGAGCGCCATCGTGCCCCCGCGAAGATGGCAGTTGGGGAGCGCCATCGCGCTCCCCCTAAAAATGTGGCCCAGGGGCCCGCGACCCCATCCCCGGGCCCCGAAGAGGAGGAAGTGGTACTCGCGGGGTGCCAGGAGCCCACCCTGGCCCCCGCAGAAGAGGCCATTCGGGGAGCGCCGGCGCGCTCGCCATGAAGCGGGATCGGGGACCCGGGACCCCATCCCAGTGTAGTGTAGTTCCTATTTCCCTAGTAGGCTCTGCGCATTGGAATAATATACCCTATAGGCTTGACATAGGACTGACGTCGGTATGTCCCTATCGAGTATATTAAACGTAATTACTTTTGTGCCAGCTAGCTCAGAGGCCACTAGAAACTCCTTGAGAACAAGAAGGGAGTAGTTTCTGGCAACCACATAAACATGACTAATTTGTTTCCCTTTAGAATCGGAACACGTCTCAGAATCGTGGAAACAATAGATAACAGTTTCACTCAGTTATTCGTGCATGTTTAGTTTCCACAGAGTTACACAGAAAGAAAAGACGGGCGTTTCAATAAAGAGGTTTATTGAACAGTCTTGTTTCTCGTGTAAGAGATATGTGCTGTTATGATCACAAGACAGTATGCAAGATAAATAATGTACAGCGTAAGCAGTAGAAATAAATAATACTGCGCTAGCATTATCTTTTAGCATATATTCACGTACATAAATAACATGAGCTAAAAATGCGAGTACTCATACGATGCGTCTCTAAGCTAGTTCTACCCCAATGTACCTAACCTAGTCTAGGTGTAGGGAAAGGTAAGAAGTAGGTGGAGTATTCTCTAGTATGGTATACTAAGAGTATGTTAAGTCTAGTATGCCAAGAGTCCCTCTAGGTTCTAGTCAGCTCCATACCTTGAGAATGAGAGAGGTGGGAATCTCCTGCCGGATCTGGAACTCTAACACCCCGCGAAGGGAGTCAGAACACTGGAAGCTGGATTCTTCTGCGAGCAGGAATGACAGCGTCTTCTCAGTGCGTCAGGCCGGGATACGGGCTCCTCTGAAGTCGAGGTCTCCTCTAACTTGCTTGGGCAAGGGAAGGTATATTTATACCTGGTAGGTGCCTTGGAATGTTAGCATTGACGTGAAGTCGGACAGAGGAAGACGTCAGGAATGAACCCCTAAGGTATAACGGTTCATACATAATAGATGAGTTCTTGGAGAAATCAATAATCCTGTGCTAGGGGAACTCCCGAGAGCTTAGGGGTCTGGTTTCTAAGAACTCGTTGTGATGTTAGGGTGGACGGATGTCGGTGACCATGCCTGTATTTGGAGTGCACGGCTAATGCCTAAATAAGGACAGGGATTCTATGCCTATATAAGGGCAACGCAAATTGTGCCTATATAAGGACATGTTTCAGGAAAACCTATATACGGACACCTAAAGCGGAATACAACACCCACTCCACTTTCGAATGAACGATAATACTAAATGCTAAACATTAAATTGAGTACCACATGTTGCTAAAAACATATCTAAAAGCATTTTAAAAGAAGTTTAAAATAAACTGTTGAATGCAATAGGTACTGTACATTTAAAGCATCGTTTTCATTCTAAGCATATAATTGAAATAAATGCAACATGAATGAATAAACAGAAATATATATACATATGATGAAATGGTTGATAAGTTTTCAAAAATCAAAGCCATTGCATATCATGGTATTAAATGAAATGTTAGACAAGTAAGGTGACAATGTGTCCCTGGAGGAATTCAAAGAAGTCCGTTTTATAAAAATAGTTCTACTGTAAGCAGATTGTTTTGCCATGTATTTTCAAAAATTAAAAAGAAAAAAGTTCAATTCTGGGAAAAGTTCCAAGTTTGGAAAATATGAAGGCCAAATTTCATTGCTTCCCTGGTACACTGTGAGCCGAATAAAAGTCAGTGTATGGGTCTGGTGTAAACATGAAATCATCTATTTCTGTAGCCAAAATATCGTCTACCGAAGTTGGTGACATTTGGAACACCTTGTTCAGAAGGTTAATTGCACAGAGATGAGAAACATCGCCTTCAGCAGAAGATGCCGCAGCAATGTTCACGTCCGTTGTTACCTGTGTGCCTGTTGATCCATCTCGTACCTCAGCAGCTGCAGGAAGCATCTGTGAGATCTCAATGAATGCCGTCATCAGGATTGGTAGCCTCTGGGGACAACGCAGAGCATGGGCCGTTATCGGGTCCAGCAGAGTATTGATATCCGTTGGCATGACTGATGGAAGTGTTAGACAGGTGTCTAGCACGCATTCTTCACCGCAAAGCAGGCAGCATAGAACAGGTAAGATGCAATCTTGCCAGATTGGTCTGAATGACAGGAACCACGTTGTATTAAGTTCCCGTAGACGAGGCATGCCCAAAAGCTGTACTATTCGCTCACGGCACTTTCGTTCAAGGAGAGCTTTCTCCACATCGCTCGGAGTGATGTTGGCGAATAGGCTTGCCATAGCTTAGTAGTAGGAACAGAAATAGGATTCCTGCAACAAGTGCTAGAATTAACGGCACACCACCAAAAACCGAATTTGCGAAGTTTGGGATGATTCCCAGGACTGCCTGGAAAGGTGCTAAAAGCCCCGAATAGATGTTCTTAAATACATGTACAATTCCGCTCGTATCAGACATGTTAAAGATACGTCCCATCATTTCTACGAAATGTATAGGGCAGTTTGTACGAATTAAAGCGTGTATCTCAGCTGAAGTCCTTGCAACTTGTAAATCATAGATTTCTTTGGCCGAGGTCAGAGGCACTGTTTGTTGTATAAGCATGGCTTTCATTCTGCTTAAAGTATCAAATCGTATAAAAGAAACATTCAATGAAGGCCATAAAGGCGACTCCCTGACTGTGTCTATTGGGGGAACAATACTTGCATACAGCAAGTGACCCTGGAGTCCACCGTTACTAGATATGGGATGCCTGGCAACATGCCACAGCAACTCTGATCATTCAACATGAGGTAACTCCCGTTAGAAAGTTGGCCAAACGTTGGATTAATCACAGTAGCTGGTGTACCCTGCTGGTGGCAGGACAAATTTGCCACAGAACCATTACAAGCCCCATGTAAAGAGATGTCCTGACATATGAGCGAACCGCTTAGTGCATTTTCACAGTGTGTACCGCTTAGAAACACTTCACGATCCCCACTCCAACATCTGTATTCGTAAGGTAAAGTCCAGGATGTCTTAATGTATTCTTTACCCAACCTTTCATATTTGCCTGCTTGCATTTGTTTGAGGCAATACTGAAACTGAAAAGTAGTGACAGGCAGAGTGATTTTGCCATGAATAAGCTATTCTGTAGCTGGTTTTTCTGCCACTATGAATGGTACTTTTTCCAGTTTTTCAATGCTCAGCACTGTATACTTTGCTCCTCTTTGTGCCAGTTCGATCTGTTTATCAGTTAGATTGTATTCTGCAAACAGAGCCGACGTGTTGATAAAACCCCAGTACCGGCCTTAGAGGCGGTCACAAAAGCGAGCATTCCAAATGCTAAAGCATTACATCCTAGATGGATACAATGGGTTAATTCTCTTGCTGCAACAGATGTTGAATATGTTTTTGATCCTGATTTAAAAACACAAGCATTCCTGCAATATGAACATGAATGTCCTCTGCCCACTGAAATTGTGCCTCTCGATCAGTACAAATTTATGATTTACACTGACGGATCCGCACAACCCGCTACAGGGAGTAAGCAAGCTTACAGTGCAGCGTGCGCAATCGTTAAAGGTCGCATGCGCGATGGTAACTTCAGACCAATGGTCACTAAAACTCAAGGCACATAGCCCGCACGCAAAGATTGCAGCATCCAGCTTAATAACATAATAGAACGTAACTGAGATTGGCCTTGTTGTAACATGGCTAAATCTTGTTCCAGCATGTCAATAGCAGAGGATACAATGTTGTCCAAAGAATAAATTCTGGATGACAAAGTTGTTAACCCATTGTCGACCACAGTGAGAGTTTTCTCTAAGTTAATATGATCAAGTTCACGTATTCGTTCTGCGGCCTTTGCCTGTGAAACCTTCCATGCTTCATTATAAGCAGCATAGATGCCGGCATATATGAAACGTTTTTGACGCAGTTTTCTTGGTCCTAGCAAGAATTCCCTAAGGTCTGCGTCTTCTTTAAGTAAAGATAAGTGTTGTTTCACATCCTAAAGTGTAGATTTTTGTAGCCAGTCGAGGCACAATTTTCCTACACTGTATGTTGTTACTACCCCCGGATGTTGTCTTTGGACGTATCGTGGGTCTGGCCTATGGATAGTAAACCCCTGTGTTTTATTCAGGAATCTTTCTTGACAGATGTTTGTGTCTGTGGGCCAGATCAACCATTTTCTCCAATCAGGATTTGTTCTGTTGATTTGTAGTATTGTGTCAACTGTAACCGCTGCCTGTGTATTGTTATTACTGGCAGGTGTTGGTACAGAAGGTGTTTTCATGTCTTTGATCTTGGCTAAACCAAGGCAAGACGTTTGTTGCACAGTGTCATTCAAAAACATTATTTGATGAGGGATGATACATGCTCTAAACAAAGCTTCTATCCCCTGCACTTGCCAATCTTTAGTACCCCAGACAGATTTTGTGTCTATTGTGTCTTTCCACAAGTCGAAACCATGTCTAGACAGTTGGGCAATAAATGCTGCAGAGTAAATCTGTTTTGTATTAGTTAACATAATTTTCAGTCCTGTTTTGTTTACATTTTTATAGTAAAATGTTTCTGGGTCAGATGTATTGTATCCTGAAAAATATGGAAACTTTTTAGCAAACGTTTTTGAACTACCTTTTGGTGGTGTAGGACAATGCTCCCATTGGTTAAACATAAACACATTTCTAGGTGTTGCAGATTTATGCAAAAAATGATGACCATAGTGGTTATAGCAATACAGCTGTTCATAGTCTGATGAACCTTCTAAATATTCATTATTAGAAAATGCAGCAGACCTTTCTAGATCAAACATCATATCATTTACAGTTTCAAAGTCCCAATCATCAGAATAGGTACTGGATGAAATAAAATCACTTAGTGAAATCTTAAATAAATGTGGAATGTTCAAAAGTTCCGTAGGGCCGAAGATATCGGAATCTGTTTTGTCCCACACTATACCATCCTGTATAGGAACGGCTGTGATGTTCACTGCTGACAAGTCTCTTGCTTCACGATGGGATGATTTGTGTGGTTTTAAAAGTAAGTTCACATTTTTACTTTCAATGTCCAAATGGATGTATCTGCCATTTATAAGCACGCTGATAGTCATAACCAGAGCTAGCCAAAGCAGAAAGAAAAATATTCCAGAAATAATCCACAGTTCAATCCATGGTGAAACCAGATAAGTCTTTCTCAGAAAATGAAAAAGGTCTTGTACTTGCTGTTTAAAAGTTTTTGATGCTGGCGTCGTTTCAGGCTCACTCGGATCCTCAGAAAACGTATCAAAGTTAATGAAATAGCCAGAAGCAGTTCTGTCAATTGTTGGAATTGCATCAGGATTTGTCGAAATCGCTGGAAACAGTTGATCACTTGTTACATTGGTGTAGACAGGTGTATTTGGACGAACTGTTACTTGGGTTTCAAGAGTGATGAGTTCCATAGCATTGTTGCTCAGTCCTTCATCTGTTACTGCTGAATTCTCGATGGTTATCAGTCTTTCAGTCTGAACCTCTTGGATAGTAGCGAGAGGAGTGCGTCTGCTACTAGGTCGGAGTCCACAAGGCCTACTATTTAGTATTGGCCACATACTGTGGTTTGATGAGGTCGATTGACACAAATCTTTTCTCCTTTTTTCCAGCAAGGGGCGGCAGAAGTACTGTTCTTGTTCCGTGTGTGGCTAGGACAGGTACTGGTTGTCTGTAAGAAGGTTCAAATTCCTTCTTGTCCGCAATCTTCTCTCTGACTAGATCCTCAACTTTTGGAATCCAGACAGGCCTTGCTGGGACTGCCAGTTTTTCCCCAGTGGTGGTTGGCTGCAGGAACACGTTGCTTTGCTTCGATCTTAGTTCATTTAGATCCTGTAAAACAGCCAAACGATCTTTGATATCAAAGGGTTTATTTTCCACCACTGTGCCTTTACATTCGAGATCAGGAACCCACATTCTTGTCCCAAATAGGACCTCATATGGAGTGACATCCCCTAGAGAACTTCTTGGCAAATTATTTAATGAGCGTTGGACCCCATAAAGATGTTTGACTCACCCATCACCCAAACCTAATACCCTAGCTGTTATAGACTGCTTTATGTCCCGGTTTTTCCTTTCCACAACAGAATTTCCCTTAGGATGAAACGGAGAGGAGTACCGCAATGCAACGCCCAAACTGGCCATGGCTTCTTTGTAAGCCCGAGAGCTAAACGCAGGGCCCTGGTCAGAATGTAGCATGCCTATTGCGTATGTGCCGATAAAGACTCGCAAATCTTTTATAACAGTTCGAGCGTCAGCCGAGCGCTGAGGCCATATCCATAGGAACCTAGAGCATGAATCCACTGCGACCATTATATATTTATAGTTTCCGTCCCTTTGCAAGGGACCGCAGTGGTCCAGGTAAAAACAAGCCAATGGTTTGTCTGAAATTAACAGGGGTGTCTGCGCAGGACGTTTCACTGTGGAGACTTTCATCTGTTGGCATATTTCACATTCCAAAACATAGGTTTTGGTCTGTTTCCTAATGCCAGGCCACCAATATCTTTGTTTCAGTAAAGATACTGTTGCAGAAATACCTGCATGGGCAGAGGCTATCCCTTCATGTGCTGCTAGGATTAGTCCTAATCTATGTTCCTTGTTTGGAATTACCCTATCCCCCACTCCAGGGATTCGAGCAAAAGGAACGTTGTTCGCATCAATTACATAAGAGTACTTGAGTGGAAACTTTTTGGTAACGCTGCACCACTGCCTTTGCTCGTAGCATTGACAGCCAACAATATCTCACTGTCTATTCTCGTTTTTGAACGAGTGATCGCAGCTACGGAAGCCGTCTGAACAGCCCCCTTTGCGGCTTCGTCAGCCAATGAATTCCCTGCAACGTGAACGCCATCACGTTGATGACTCAGCGTGTGTATCACGTGAGCCTTTGGTAGTTCGTTTTTAACTGAACTACTTGTTCCCAAAGCGTTTTATGCTTTATTGTGCCACCTTTTGCATCTTTGAACCCATTTTCAAGCCAATTTTGTATATATTCATTATACGACTGCACACAGTAGAAAGAATCGCACACTATTAGTGTGGGGAATTCGCGATCTGTACTTTCAAGTGCCAGTTTGAATGCTTGTAGTTCAGCTCGCTGAGCTGTACAATCTCCTAGAGATTGAGTTTTAGTGACCATTGGTCTGAAGTTACCATCGCGTATGCGACCTTTAACGATTGCGCACGCTGCACTGTAAGCTTGCTTACTCCCTGTAGCGGGTTGTGCGGATCCGTCAGTGTAAATCATAAATTCGTACTGATCGAGAGGCACAATTTCAGTGGGCAGAGGACATTCATGTTCATATTGCAGGAATGCTTGTGTTTTTAAATCAGGATCAAAAACATATTCAACATCTGTTGCAGCAAGAGAATTAACCGATTGTATCCATCTAGGATGTAATGCTTTAGCATTTGGAATGCTCGCTTCTGTGACCGCCTCTAAGGCCGGTACTGGGGTTACGACAAAAATGCGTTTCCCTTGGGCTAGAGCTCTTTCTTTTGCTACTGTAGTTTGAACTGCTGTCAGTATTTTTTCAGTTGAAGTGAAGCGCATTTCTGCTTGTGTGTACAAATGTGATTTGTATGCTATTGGTACTTTTTCACCCTCATTAAATGTTAAGTAGGTGAATCCGCATTGACCCGAAATTATTCGGATCACTAAATTGTGTTGACTTACGCATGTTTGTAAGTGATTTGTTGCTAACATGTTAGCTTGGAGTGAATGCAAGATTTCTGTGTGTTCATGTGTCCAATTTTTGATTTAAAAATCAGGTTTGATTAATGCATAGAGAGGTTTAACCCTTTCTGCGTAATTTAGAATGTAAGTTCTTCCAAAATTTAGGAAACCCAGGATGGATTGTAAATTTTTCAGCGTTTTTGGAGGTTGGAGCAGCGCACACCTTTCTAAAAAGTTAGCTGCCAAGCTCTTGCCTTCACTTGAAAGCTCATATCCTAGAAAAAGGACATTGAGATGGGCAATTCTGGATTTTTTAAAGTTGAACTTATAGCGCTCAGAGGCGAAGCCCAATATAATGGTGCTCACCCTGTTCAAGTGCCTATCTAGGTCATCGTCTGTCAGATAGATGTCATCGACATATGACAATGCCTCATTATCATAAATTTGTAGTAACTCTGTTACCCTCGCTGAGAATAACCCCGGGCTGTTCTTGAACCCTTGTGGGAGTCGACAAAATTGACGCTGGGTCCCCATTATTGAGAAAGCTGTTAAGTACCTGCTTTCAGGTGCTATGTTTTGACAAAAGAAACCATTTGAGATATCCAATGTGGTTTTATATTTTTTACGCACAATGTAATTCATTAATGCTGTACTATGTGCATTTTGCACTGCAAATGTTTTAGAACAAGTGTTTAAGTGTCTGTAATACAAAACTAGACGATATGTATTGTCTGGTTTGGAGACAGGAAACAAAGGATTGTTCATTGAGGAGGTGCATGTTTCAATCACCCCTTGGTATTCAAGTTGATCTAAGATCTCCCTGACCTGTTTTTTATCTTCTTGCTTTATTGGGTACTGCCTTTGTGCAGTAGGTTCATTTTTAGATGTATTTTGTGGTGAGGTGAGTCCTCATCCCATCCTACATGATTTTTGTATAATGCTGGGGCCTGGGCAACTGCCCATTTCCTGGCATAAGTATATTTTAGGTGAATTGGAATATGGTTGGAGAAGGCAGGCATAATAATGTCCTCACCATGTGGGCACTCCCTGACAAATTGTGGTGGCCAGTCTTTTTCTGCTAGAAGTATATCATAACCCCTTGAAAGTTTCTCCCAAAAGAGTGTTTTCACCTTTCTTGGTATGTCTCCCTCCATTCGGAGTGTTATTTCATATAACCTTTGTGGAGTACTAACCCTGGTGTCTACAGTCTCTACTGTGATGTACTCATTCAAGTCCACTGTCTCCAGAAGTTCCTTCAGGTTCTTGCAAGCTATTGTGACTTCTGCCGCACTGTCCAGCATTGTCTGAGCCCATTCTCCGTTCTTGAGTTGTGTTCTCAGTATCCTCGGCATGTCTGATCTTCAGACCTGCTACCTTCTTTTTTACGAATTGAGGTTTTGATTTATTTTTCTGAACGTGTTTGTCGTCTTTCAATTTCACGCGTTCTTCTATATGTTCTGACCGTCCTCTTCTTTCCGATGTCTGTGACGATATCTGAAAGGTACGAGAGGAACGTGTATCAGTATCTTGATACCTGTCAGGCTTTCTTAAATGATCCCTATTCCTGAGGTTATACCTCCTTTCAGAGGGCTCCTTTTGAGGAGACCTACCTCGGGATTTAGAACGTTTCTCATTTGAATTTTGTTTATTAGTTTCCCACTTCTTTTTAGAAGATGTAGGAGTTTGTTTAATAGAGTCCTTCTCAGGACTTTCAGATAGTTTTGGCTTCAATGGTCTTCCACCCAAGCTATCTCTGCCTATTTCTGCATAAGATTATTCTATTATTCTGGGTAGTTCTGTTGGATGTTCTGTTACATCAAATTCCCTTAATCGTTGGCGGATCGCCACTGCTGCTGCCTCTCCTTTAATATTAGATAATATTATTGTTGAGACCTGGTCGAAGTTTTTCAGTAATTTCATACCTAAATTCAGAGCAGGCTCTGCCCCATATTCGTTTTGAATTTGTTTCAGGACATCTGGTATTACTGCAATTTACAGAACACCATGTGTTTTAGTATAGATGGCAGCAAAGACTGAGCCCCAAGTGGTGCAGTCTTCCAATTGTGGTGTGATCCCCATTGGTAAACAGATGGTTAGGATTCTGTGTTTCTCATAAGGGCTAGTATTAGGAAATACTGCTTCGATTTGAGTAATTTTTTGACCTATCCAGAATGGAATTTGCTCACGTTTTGTGGGCATTTTACCCATGACTGCGTATAAAGTCTGTGGTGTAATTTTTAGTGTATTCCCCTGTTGAGGGGTTTGATTTGGAATGGTCAATGGTGGTTGGACTGTGAAAGTCTGCATGACATATTGGACTAATTGTCTGTAAATTTTTATTAACTCTTGTAGTTGAGTAAGTAATTCCTCGTCTGACATTATATCGAGGTCAGGATGAGAAGTGTAGCCGGCTAGAATTGGCCATGTTGCTCCTGGTCTACCTAGTGGACCTAGCCTGGTAATCTTTCTGTGATGTTTTAGGGCGCCTTTAAACCAGAGCTGATGCTCCTGGTATGTTAGTGGAATTTCAATATCCTCGAAAGGAATATATTCCTCTGGTGGTTCATCTTCTTTGTAGAAGTGAAACAGTTTTGTTACTGGATTTGATTCAGGGAATACTATCCATGAATAGAATACCTTGGTCTGAAAGGATTCGTGTGCCTCTATCACGAAAACTGCTCTACCGCCTCTTGGTGGTAGGCCGTGTTTTATAAGTTTTAGAGTGATGGCTCTTCTTAAGTTTGGATGGATGTCTATAACACCCTCCTCAGTTTCATTTAAACCTGGAAAATTAAAAGCTGCTACGACTGGGTCAGCCGCAGCTACATCGCTCCCGGTGTTATTGTCCCCGTGTATGGACATTTGTTTTTTGAAAAATGTAGAACAAGTTTCAAGGAAACAAAAGATAAGGTGCACAATATTTTGGAACACTGTATCCTTCAAAGTTGAACAAACCAAGCAACTAATATATAGGGTTTTTTGTCCTATTTAGTTTTGGCAGATATTTAACCCTACCACTCCAGACGTCAAATGGAGTATGTGAGTAGGGGTCTCTGGGAAAAGCACGACTGAGTTACTCAGTATCTAGTGTTAAATTACTGCCTTACCAAACGTTTGGGCGCCATGTAGTGTAGTTCCTATTTCCCTAATAGGCTCTGCGCATTGGAATAATATACCCTATAGGCTTGACATAGGACTGAGGTCGGTATGTCCCTATCGAGTATATTAAACTTAATTACTTTTGTGCCAGCTAGCTCAGAGGACACTAGAAACTCCTTGAGAACAAGAAGGGAGTAGTTTCTGGCAACCGCATAAACATGACTACTTTGTTTCCCTTTAGAATCAGAACACGTCTCAGAATCGTGGAAACAATAGATAACAGTTTCACTCAGTTATTCGTGCATGCTTAGTTTCCACAGAGTTACACAGAAAGAAAAGACGGGCGTTTCAATAAAGAGGTTTTATTGAACAGTCTTGTTTCTCGTGTAAGAGATATGTGCTGTTATGATCACAAGACAGTATGCAAGATAAATAATGTACAGCGTAAGCAGTAGAAATAAATAATACTGCGCTAGCATTATCTTTTAGCATATATTCACGTACATAAATAACATGAGCTAAAAATGCGAGTACTCATACGATGCGTCTCTAAGCTAGTTCTACCCCAATGTACCTAACCTAGTCTAGGTGTAGGGAAAGGTAAGAAGTAGGTGGAGTATTCTCTAGTATGGTATACTAAGAGTATGTTAAGTCTAGTATGCCAAGAGTCCCTCTAGGTTCTAGTCAGCTCCATACCTTGAGAATGAGAGAGGTGGGAATCTCCTGCCGGATCTGGAACTCTAACACCCCGCGAAGGGAGTCAGAACACTGGAAGCTGGATTCTTCTGCGAGCAGGAATGACAGCGTCTTCTCAGTGCGTCAGGCCGGGATACGGGCTCCTCTGAAGTCGAGGTCTCCTCTAACTTGCTTGTGCAAGGGAAGGTATATTTATACCTGGTAGGTGCCTTGGAATGTTAGCATTGACGTGAAGTCGGACAGAGGAAGACGTCAGGAATGAACCCCTAAGGTATAACGGTTCATACATAATAGATGAGTTCTTGGAGAAATCAATAATCCTGTGCTAGGGGAACTCCCGAGAGCTTAGGGGTCTGGTTTCTAAGAACTCGTTGTGACGTTAGGGTGGACGGATGTCGGTGACCATGCCTGTATTTGGAGTGCACGGCTAATGCCTAAATAAGGACTGGGATTCTATGCCTATATAAGGGCAACGCGAATTGTGCCTATAGAAAGGACATGTTTCAGGAAAACCTATATACGGACACCTAAAGCGGAATACAACACCCACTCCACTTTCGAATAAACGATAATACTAAATGCTAAACATTAAATGCTAAACATTAAATTGAGTACCACATGTTGCTAAAAACATTTCTAAAAGCATTTTAAAATAAGTTTAAAATAAACTGTTTAATGCAATAGGTACTGTACATTTAAAACATCGTTTTCATTCTAAGCATATAATTGAAATAAATGCAACATGAATGAATAAACAGAAATATATACATATGATAAAATGGTTGATAAGTTTTCAAAAATCAAAGCCATGGCATATCATGGCATTAAATGAAATGTTAGACAAGTAAGGTGACAATGTGTCCCTGGAAGAATTCAAAGAAGTCCGTTTTATAAGAATAGTTCTACTGTAAGCAGATTGTTTTGCCATGTATTTTCAAAAATTAAAAAGAAAAAAGTTCAATTCTGAGAAAAGTTCCAAGTTTGGAAAATATGAAGGCCAAATTTCATTGCTTCCCTGGTACACTGTGAGCCGAATCAAAGTCAGTGTATGGGTCTGGTGTAAACATAAAATCATCTATTTCTGTAGCCAAAATATCGTCTACCGAAGTTGGTGACATTTGGAACACCTCGTTCAGAAGGTTAATTGCACAGAGATGAGAAACATCGCCTTCAGCAGAAGATGCTGCAGCAATGTTCGCGTCCATTGTTACCTGTGTGCCTGTTGATCCATCTCTACCTCAGCAGCTGCAGGAAGCGTCTGTGAGATCTCAATGTATGCCGTCATCAGGATTGGTAGCCTCTGGGGACAACACAGAGCATGGGCCGTTATCGGGTCCAGCAGAGTATCGATATCCGTTGGCATGACTGATGGAAGTGTTAGACAGGTGTCTAGCACGCATTCTTCACCGCAAAGCAGGCAGCGTAGAACAGGTAAGATGCAATCTTGCCAGATTGGTCTGAATGACAGGAACCACGTTGTATTAAGTTCCCGTAGACGAGGCATGCCCAAAAGCTGTACTATTCGCTCACGGCACTTTCGTTCAAGGAGAGCTTTCTCCACATTGCTCGGAGTGATGTTGGCGAATAGGCTTGCCATAGCGTAGTAGTAGGAACAGAAATAGGATTCCTGCAACAAGTGCTAGAATTAACGGCACACCACCAAACACCGAATTTGTGAAGTTTGGGATGATTCCGAGGACTGCCTGGAAAGGTGATAAAAGCCCCGAACAGATGGTCTTAAATACATGTACAATTCCGCTTGTATCAGACATGTTAAAGATATGTCCCATCATTTCTACAAAATGTATAGGGCAGTTTGTACGAATTAAAGCCTGTATCTCAGCCGAAGTCCTTGCAACTTGTAAATCATAGATTTCTTTGGCCGAGGTCAGAGGCACTGTTTGTTGTATAAGCATGGCTTTCATTCTGCTTAAAGTATCAAATCGTATAAAAGAAACATTCAATGAAGGCCATAAAGGCGACTCCCTGACTGTGTCTATTGGGGGAACAATACTTGCATACAGCAAGTGACCCTGGAGTCCACCGTTACTAGATATGGGATGCCTGGCAACATGCCACAGCAACTCTGATCATTCAACATGAGGTAACTCCCGTTAGAAAGTTGGCCAAACGTTGGATTAATCACAGTAGCTGGTGTACCCTGCTGGTGGCAGGACAAATTTGCCACAGAACCATTACAAGCCCCGTGTAAAGAGATGTCCTGACATATGAGCGAACCGCTTAGTGCATTTTCACAGTGTGTACCGCTTAGAAACACTTCACGATCCCCACTCCAACATCTGTATTCGTAAGGTAAAGTCCAGGATGTCTTAATGTATTCTTTACCCAACCTTTCATATTTGCCTGCTTGCATTTGTTTGAGGCAATACTGAAACTGAAAAGTAGTGACAGGCAGAGTGATTTTGCCATGAATAAGCCATTCTGTAGCTGGTTTTTCTGCCACTATGAATGGTAATTTTTCCAGTTTTTCAATGCTCAGCACTGTATACTTTGCTCCTCTTTGTGCCAGTTCGATCTGTTTATCAGTTAGATTGTATTCTGCAAACAGAGCCGACGTGTTGATAAAACGCCAAGGCACATAGCCTGCACGCAAAGATTGCAGCGTCCAGCTTAATAACATAATAGAACGTAACTGAGATTGGCCTTGTTGTAACATGGCTAAATCTTGTTCCAGTATGTCAATAGCAGAGGATACAATGTTGTCCAAAGAATAAATTCTGGATGACAAAGTTGTTAACCCATTGTCGACCACAGTGAGAGTTTTCTCTATGTTAATACGATCAAGTTCATGTATTCGTTCTGCGGCCTCTGCCTGTGAAACCTTCCATGCTTCATTATAAGCAGCATAGATGCCGGCATATATGAAATGTTTTTGACGCTGTTTTCTCGGTCCTAGCAAGAATTCCCTAATGTCTGCGTCTTCTTTAAGTAATGATAAGTGTTGTTTCACATCCTTAAGTGTAGATTTTTGTAGCCAGTCGAGGCACAATTTTCCTACACTGTATATTGTTACTACCCCCGGATGTTGTCTTTGGACGTATCGTGGGTCGGGCCTATGGATAGTAAACCCCTGTGTTTTATTCAGGAATCTTTCTTGACAGATGTTTGTGTCTGTGGGCCAGATCAACCATTTTCTCCAATCAGGATCTGTTCTGTTGATTTGTAGTATTGTGTCAACTGTAACCGCTGCCTGTGTATTGTTATTACTGGCAGGTGTTGGTACAGAAGGTGTTTTCATGTCTTTGATCTTGGCTAAACCAAGGCAAGACGTTTGTTGCACAGTGTCATTCAAAAACATATTTGATGAGGGATGATACATGCTCTAAACAAAGCTTCTATCCCCTGCACTTGCCAATCTTTAGTACCCCAGACAGATTTTGTGTCTATTGTGTCTTTCCACAAGTCGAAACCATGTCCAAACAGTTGGGCAATAAATGCTGCAGAGTAAATCTGTTTTGTATTAGTTAACATAATTTTCAGTCCTGTTTTGTTTACATTTTTATAGTAAAATGTTTCTGGGTCAGATGTATTGTATCCTGAAAAATATGGAAACTTTTTAGCAAACGTTTTTGAACTACCTTTTGGTGGTGTAGGACAATGCTCCCATTGGTTAAACATAAACACATTTCTAGGTGTTGCAGATTTATGCAAGAAATGATGACCATAAGTGGTTATAGCAATACAGCTGTTCATAGTCTGATGAACCCTCTAAATATTCATTATTAGAAAATGCAGCAGACCTTTCTAGATCAAACATCATATCATTTACAGTTTCAAAGTCCCAATCATCAGAATAGGTACTGGATGAAATAAAATCACTTAGTGAAATCTTAAATAAATGTGGAATGTTCACAAGTTCCGTAGGGCCGAAGATATCGAAATCTGTTTTGTCCCACACTATACCATCCTGTATAGGAACGGCTGTGATGCTCACTGCTGACAAGTCTCTTGCTTCACGATGGGATGATTTGTGTGGTTTTAAAAGTAAGTTCACATTTTTACTTTCAATGTCCAAATGGATGTATCTGCCATTTATAAGCACGCTGATAGTCATAACCAGAGCTAGCCAAAGCAGAAAGAAAAATATTCCAGAAATAATCCACAGTTCAATCCATGGTGAAACCAGATAAGTCTTTCTCAGAAAATGAAAAAGGTCGTGTACTTGCTGTATAAAAGTTTTTGATGCTGGCGTCGTTTCAGGCTCACTCGGATCCTCAGAAAACATATCAAAGTTAATGAAATAGCCAGAAGCAGTTCTGTCAAGTGTTGGAATTGCATCAGGATTTGTTGAAATCGCAGGAACCAGTTGATCACTTGTTACATTGGTGTAGACAGGTGTATTTGGATGACCTGTTACTTGGGTTTCAAGAGGGATGAGTTCCCTAGCATTGTTGCTCAGTCCTTCATCTGTTACTGCTGAATTCTCGATGGTTATCAGTCTTTCAGTCTGAACCTCTTGGATAGTAGCGAGAGGAGTGCGTCTGCTACTAGGTCGGAGTCCACGAGGCCTACTATTTAGTATTGGCCACATACTGTGGTTTGATGAGGTCGATTGACACAAATCTTTTCTCCTTTTTTCCAGCAAGGGGCGGCAGAAGTACTGTTTTTGTTCCGTGTATGGCTAGGACAGGTACTGGTTGTCTGTAAGAAGGTCCAAATTCCTTCTTGTCCGCAATCTTCTCTCTGACTAGATCCTCAACCTTTGGAATCCAGACAGGCCTTGCTGGGACTGCCGGTTTTTCCCCAGTGGTGGTTGGCTGCAGGAACACGTTGCTTTGCTTCGATCTTAGTTCATTTAGATCCTGTAAAACAGCCAAACGATCTTTGATATCAAAGGGTTTATTTTCCACCACTGTGCCTTTACATTCAAGATCAGGAACCCACATTCTTGTCCCAAATAGGACCTCATATGGAGTGACCCCCCCTAGAGAACTTCTTGGCAAATTATTTAATGAACGTTGGACCCCATAATGATGTTTGACCCACTCATCACCCGAACCTAATACCCTAGCTGTTATAGACTGCTTTTTGTCCCGGTTTTTCCTTTCCACAACAGAATTTCCCTCAGGATGAAATGAAGAGGAGTACCGCAATGCAACGCCCAAACTGGCCATGGCTTCTTTGTAAGCCCGAGAGCTAAACGCAGGGCCCTGGTCAGAATGTAGCATGCCTATTGCGTATGTGCCGATAAAGACTCGCAAATCTTTTCTAACAGTTCGAGCGTCTTCCGAGTGCTGAGGCCATATCCATAGGAACCTAGAGCATGAATCAACTGCGACCATTATATATTTATAGTTTCCCTCCCTTTGCAAGGGACCCCAGTGGTCCAGGTAAACACAAGCTAATGGTTTGTCTGAAATTAACAGGGGTGTCTGCGCAGGACGTTTCACTGTGGAGACTTTCATCTGTTGGCATATTTCACATTACAAAACATAGTTTTTGGTCTGTTTCCTAATGCCAGGGCACCAATATCTTTGTTTCAGTAAAGATACTGTTGCAGAAATACCTGCATGGGCAGAGGCTATCCCTTCATGTGCTTCTAGGATTAGTCCTAATCTACGTTCCTTGTTTGGAATTACCCTATCCCCCACTGCAGGGATTCGAGCAAAAGGAACGTTGTTCGCATCAATTACATAAGATTACTTGAGTGGAATCTTTTTTGGTAACGCTGCACCACATCCTTTGCTCGTAGCATTGACAGCCAACAATATCTCACTGTCTATTCTCGTTTTTGAACGAGTGATCGCAGCTATGGAAGCCGTCTGAACAGCCCCCTTTGCGGCTTTGTCAGCCAATGAATTCCTGCAACGTGAACGCCATCACGTTGATGACTCAGCGTGTATCACGTGAGCATTTGGTAGTTCGTTTTTAACTGAACTACTTGTTCCCAAAGCGTTTTATGCTTTATTGTGCCACCTTTTGCATTTTTGAACCCATTTTCAAGCCAATTTTGTATATATTCATTATACGACTGCACACAGTAGAAAGAATCGCACACTATTAGTGTGGGGAATTCGCGATCTGTACTTTCAAGTGCCAGTTTGAATGCTTGTAGTTCAGCTCGCTGAGCTGTACAATCTCCTAGAGATTGAGTTTTAGTGACCATTGGTCTGAAGTTACCATCGCGCATGCGACCTTTAACGATTGCGCACGCTGCACTGTAAGCTTGCTTACTCCCTGTAGCGGGTCGTGCGGATCCGTCAGTGTAAATCATAAATTCGTACTGATCGAGAGGCAAAATTTCAGAGGGCAGAGGACATTCATGTTCATATTGCAGGAACGCTTGTGTTTTTAAATCAGGATCAAAAACATATTCAACATCTGTTGCAGCAAGAGAATTAACCCATTGTATCCATCTAGGATGTAATGCTTTAGCATTTGGAATGCTCACTTTTGTGACCGCCTCTAAGGCCGGTACTGGGGTTACGACAATAATGCGTTTCCCTTGGGCTATAGCTCTTTCTTTTGCTACTGCAGTTGAACTGCTGTCAGTCTTTTTCAGTTGAAGTGAAGCGCATTTCTGCTTGTGTATACAAATGCGATTTGTATGCTATTGGTACTTTTTCACCCTCATTAAATGTTAAGTAGGTGAATCCGCATTGACCCGAAATTATTCGGATCACTAAATTGCGTTGACTTACGCGTGTTTGTAAGTGATTTGTTGCTAACATGTTAGCTTGGAGTGAACGCAAGATTTCTGTGTGTTCATGTGTCCAATTTTGTATTTAAAAATCAGGTTTGATTAATGCGTAGAGAGGTTTAACCCTTTCTGCGTAATTTAGAATGTAAGTTCTTCCAAAATTTAGGAAACCCAGGATGGATTGTAAATTTTTCAGCGTTTTTGGAGGTTGGAGCAGTGCACACCTTTCAAAAAAGTTAGCTGCCAAGCTCTTGCCTTCACTTGAAAGCTCATATCCTAGAAAAAGGACATTGAGATGGGCAATTCTGGATTTTTTAAAGTTGAACTTATAGCCCTCAGAAGCGAAGCCCAATATAATGGTGCTCACCCTGTTCAAGTGCCTATCTAGGTCATCGTCTGTCAGATAGCTGTCATCGACATATGACAATGCCTCATTATCATAAATTTGTAGTAACTCTGTTACCCTCGCTGAGAATAACCCCGGGCTGTTCTTGAACCCTTGTGGGAGTCGACAAAATTGACGCTGGGTCCCCATTATTGAGAAAGCTGTGAAGTACCTGCTTTCAGGTGCTATGTTTTGACAAAAGAAACCATTTGAGATATCCAATGTGGTTTTATATTTTTTACGCACAATGTAATTCATTAATGCTGTACTATGTGCATTTTGCACTGCAAATGTTTTAGAACAAGTATTTAAGTGTCTGTAATCCAAAACTAGACGATATGTATTGTCTGGTTTGGAGATAGGAAACAAAGGATTGTTCATTGAGGAGGTGCATGTTTCAATCACCCCTTGGTATTCAAGTTGATCTAAGATCTCCCTGACCTGTTTTTTATCTTCTTGCTTTATTGGGTACTGCCTTTGTGCAGTAGGTTCATTTTTTAGATGTATTTTGTGGTGAGGTGAGTCCTCATCCCATCCTACATGATTTTTGTATAATGCTGGGGCCTGGGCAACTGCCCATTTCCTGGCATAAGTATATTTTAGGTGAATTGGAATATGGTTGGAGAAGGCAGGCATAATAATGTCCTCACCATGTGGGCACTGCCTGACAAATTGTGGTGGCCAGTCTTTTTCTGCTAGAAGTATATCATAACCCCTTGAAAGTTTCTCCCAAAAGAGTGTTTTCACCTTTCTTGGTATGTCTCCCTCCATTCGGAGTGTTATTGCATATAACTTTTGTGGAGTACTAACCCTGGTGTCTACAGTCTCTACTGTGATGTACTCATTCAAGGCCACTGTCTCCAGAAGTTCCTTCAGGTTCTGGTGAGCTATTGTGACTTCTGCCGCACTGTCCAGCATTGTCTGAGCCCATTCTCCGTTCTTGAGTTGTGTTCTCAGTATCCTCGGCATGTCTGGTCTGATCTTCAGACCTGCTACCTTCTTTTTTGCGAATTGAGGTTTTGATTTATTTTTCTGAACGTGTTTGTCGTCTTTCAATTTCACGCGTTCTTCTCTATGTTCTGACCGTCCTCTTCTTTCCGATGTCTGTGACGATATCTGAAAGGTACGAGAGGAACGTGTTTCAGTATCTTGATACCTGTCAGGCTTTCTTAAATTATCCCTATTCCTGAGGTTATACCTCCTTTCAGAGGGCTCCTTTTGAGGAGACCTACCTCGGGATTGAGAACGTTTCTCGTTTGAATTTTGTTTATTAGTTTCCCACTTCTTTTTAGAAGATGTAGGAGTTCGTTTAATAGAGTCCTTCTCAGGACTTTCAGATAGTTTTGGCTTCAATGGTCTTCCACCCAAACTATCTCTGCGTATTTCTGCATAAGATTGTTCTATTATTCTGGGTAGTTCTGTTGGATGTTCTGTTACATCAAATTCCCTTAATCGTTGGCGGATCGCCACTGCTGCTGCCTCTCCTTTAATATTAGATAATATTATTGTTGAGACCTGGTCGAAGTTTTTCAGTAATTTCATACCTAAATTCAGAGCAGGCTCTGCCCCGTATTCGTTTTGAATTTGTTTCAGGACATCTGGTATTACTGCAATTGACGGAACACCATGTGTTTTAATATAGATGGCAGCAAAGACTGAGCCCCAAGTGGTGCAGTCTTCCAGTTGTGGTGTGATCCCCATTGGTAAACAGATGGTTAGGATTCTGTGTTTCTCATAAGGGCTAGTATTAGGAAATACTGCTTCGATTTGAGCAATTTTTTGAGCTATCCAGAATGGAATTTGCTCACGTTTTGTGGGCATTTTACCCATGACTGCGTATAAAGTCTGTGGTGTAATTTTTAGTGTATTCCCCTGTTGAGGGGTTTGATTTGGAATGGTCAATGGTGGTTGGACTGTGAAAGTCCGCATGACATATTGGACTAATTGTCTATAAATTTTTATTAACTCTTGTAGTTGAGTAAGTAATTCCTCGTCTGACATTATATCGAGGTCAGGATGAGGAGTGTAGCCGGCTAGAATCGGCCATGTTGCTCCTGGTCTACCTAGTGGACCGAGCCTGGTAATCTTTCTGTGATGTTTTACGGCGCCTTTAAACCAGAGCTGATGCTCCTGGTATGTTAGTGGAATTTCAATATCCTCGAAAGGAATATATTCCTCTGGTGGTTCATCTTCTTTGTAGAAGTGAAACAGTTTTGTTACTGGATTTGATTCAGGGAATACTATCCATGAATAGAATACCTCTGTCTGAAAGGATTCGTGTGCCTCTATCACGAAAACTGCTCTACCGCCTCTTGGTGGTAGGCCGTGTTTTATAAGTTTTAGAGTGATGGCTCTTCTTAAGTTTGGATGGATGTCTATAACACCCTCCTCGGTTTCATTTAAACCTGGAAAGTTAAAAGCTGCTACGACTGGGTCAGCCGCAGCTACACCGTTCCCAGTGTTATTGTCCCCGTGTATGGACATTTGTTTTTTGAAAAATGTAGAACAAGTTTCAAGGAAACAAAAGATAAGGTGCACAATATTTTGGAACACTGTATCCTTCAACGTTGAACAAACCAAGCAACTAATATATAGGGTTTTTTGTCCTATTTAGTTTTCGCGGATATTTAACCCTACCCACTCCAGACGTCATATGGAGTATGTGAGTAGGGGTCTCTGGGAAAAGCACGACTGAGTTACTCAGTATCTAGCATTAAATTACTGCCTTACCAAATGTTTGGGCGCCATGTAGTGTAGTTCCTATTTCCCTAATAGGCTCTGCGCATTGGAATAATATACCCTATAGGCTTGACATAGGACTAAGGTCGGTATGTCCCTATCGAGTATATTAAACTTAATTACTTTTGTGCCCGCTAGCTCAGAGGCCACTAGAAACTCCTTCAGAACAAGAAGGGAGTAGTTTCTGGCAACCGCATAAACATGACTACTTTGTTTCCCTTTAGAATCGGAACACGTCTCAGAATCGTGGAAACAATAGATAGCAGTTTCACTCAGTTATTCGTGCATGCTTAGTTTCCACAGAGTTACACAGAAAGAAAAGAAGGGCGTTTCAATAAAGAGGTTTTATTCAACAGTCTTGTTTCTCGTGTAAGAGATATGTGCTGTTATGATCACAAGACAGTATGCAAGATAAATAATGTACAGCGTAAGCAGTAGAAATAAATAATACTGCGCTAGCATTATCTTTTAGCATATATTCACGTACATAAATAACATGAGCTAAAAATGCGAGTACTCATACGATGCGTCTCTAAGCTAGTTCTACCCCAATGTACCTAACCTAGTCTAGGTGTAGGGAAAGGTAAGAAGTAGGTGGAGTATTCTCTAGTATGGTATACTAAGAGTATGTTAAGTCTAGTATGCCAAGCGTCCCTCTAGGTTCTAGTCAGCTCCATACCTTGAGAATGAGAGATGTGGGAATCTCCTGCCGGATCTGGAACTCTAACACCCCGCGAAGGGAGTCAGAACACTGGAAGCTGGATTCTTCTGCGAGCAGGAATGACAGCGTCTTCTCAGTGCGTCAGGCCGGGATACGGGCTCCTCTGAAGTCAAGGTCTCCTCTAACTTGCTTGGGCAAGGGAAGGTATATTTATACCTGGTAGGTGCCTTGGAATGTTAGCATTGACGTGAAGTCGGACAGAGGAAGAAGTCAGGAATGAACCCCTAAGGTATAGCGGTTCATACATAATAGATGAGTTCTTGGAGAAATGAATAATCCTGTGCTAGGGGAACTCCCGAGAGCTTAAGGGTCTGGTTTCTAAGAACTCGTTGTGACGTTAGGGTGGACGTATGTCGGTGATCATGCCGGTATTTGGAGTGCACGGCTAATGCCTAATTAAGGACTGGGATTCTATGCCTATATAAGGGCAATGCGAATTGTGCCTATATAAGGACATGTTTCAGGAAAACCTAAATACGGACACCTAAAGTGGAATACAACACCTGGGCCCCTCAGCAAAGCCGGGGGGCGCCGTCGCGTCCCCCGTGAAAATGGCCTAGGGCTCGGAACCCAATCCCCGGGCCCCGAAGCGAAGGAGGAGGCCGGGGGAGTGCCGCCGCACTCCCCTGAGGTCAGGCGGGGCCGGCATGAGGCTGCACGTCTGCCTGCCGGAGCGGGCAGACCAGATCTGCAGGTGCCAGCTCCCGCAGCAGCACGCGAGGGTGCTGGCAGAGTGGGGAGCTGGCGAGGGCAACCGGGGGTGGGCTCCCTGGGCTGCCCTCCAACGTGGAGAGCCTGCGGGGGTCCCGGGTGGGACCTGGACCCCAGACACAAAGAGTGTGGTGCATAGGTGGCCGGGGGTGGGCTCCCCGAGCCATTTCACTCACCTGGGGGTCTGGGTGGGACCGGACCCTCCAACGGCAGGCAGACGCGGCCGGAGGCCCACATCGCGGTTCTCCCCGGAGCAGCGGAGCAACATGCAGAAGCGCCCATAATGCCTTGCAGGCCCGAACCGGCCTGCAAGGAAAAGTCAGCGTTTTCTTTGCTTGTGGTGGCCCCAGGAGGACGGGGTCTCCACCACACGTGTGCAAAGTGCAGGGGAAGCTGCTGAAGAAGCGCAGTCTCCCCAGCACGAAGAAGACAAGTCCCGCCCTAAGTCTCTGGGGACTTACAAAAGAAAAACCCCTCAAGGGCTCAGCAAGGCGCCATTAGCATCCCCATGGCTGGAACTTTTGTTCTACAGCTGGGGGTGCCCTAGGGACTGCCTCAAAGTGTGAAGAGCTGAGTTGGGGATGTCTGGAGAAGGGTATCCCCTGGAGGCGAAGAGGTGCAATTGCACGAGAAGTACATTACTAATGTTATTTCTATGGAGGTGCAGTTGCCAACATTATGTCTTTTAAAGGGACTGTAAGTCACATGTGTAATGTGAAGTACCTGAGTAATGTGATGTCATAAGCAAAGTGGGGTTATGTTGCCAGACATTCCTGCTACGGTGTCTGGCTGTATATACTTAATTCTGTGATTTCATCTGTGATGCCTTTTAGGGGCTTTAATTGCAATGCATTATAATGATCAACTAAGGTGATGAGTACTGTCATTCTAAAGTGCTGCTTAAACATGTATTCTTGCTGCTGCGCTTAAGTGAAGAACAACCCAGACTGTTAGCCCTGAAGATGTAAGGGTGCATACTGTATGGTCAATATGAGATGCTCAGTCCGGGTTATGTGTCACTGGGGCAGGTGAACCTATTTTTAATGCTTGTTGAGATGATGGGGTGGGGGTGCCCCTGGGATGGTGCCAGTTGGCTAGGCCCTCGCTCCAAGTTTTGTCAACCCACTGCATTAGGGGGCAAGATGACGTGCAGGCATGGGAGTGGTGGTACTAGACCCCACCCCCCCTGCGGGAGGGGTGGGGATGTTATGCAATGTCACAAGTAATTCCAACAGCTTATGTATATTTGTAAATTGGTGCATAGTATTGAGTAGTGTGTGTGTTTAATAAATGTACTCTTACTTTTATAAAGCAAAGTACAGACTGGACAATCAATTATTGAGTGTTATTTCTGCGCACCTGCAAATGGCGATTACTAGCCCACACTACCTCCCTTGAGTAAGCCTCAGACTGTTCTGCAACGCTACCCTCTGAGAGTCAGGCGCTACAATTGGGTGTTCCCAGTGAAGGACAAATGTAGTCATGTTATTTGTGCAGGCCTCACAGATACTGCCTTGTTTTCCAACACCCCCCGATCAGGAACTTGCCGCATTCAGGAAAACTGCTCACATTACTGTATCATGAGTAGTAGGTGTACAGGTGCTTCTGTATGGAACACTTTATGCCTGCATGTAATTATTTTCATACAGCTCACTATAATACCGCATAACATGTAATCGAGGTGTGGGTGTGCTGTACCTATGTGTTCCTTGCATTTGTATGTGATTTACTCCTAGGGCCAGATGTACGACGGTTTTTAGCGTATGCAAACGGGTTTTAGACCCGTTTGCGCACTCTAAAAACCTTGGGCCCATGTACAAAACCTATTTTGCGAGTCGCTAATCAATTAGTGACTCGCAAAATAGGTTTTGCAACTCGCTATTAGGATGGGGCGTTCCGTTCCTAATAGCGACTCATGAGCCATGTATGAATGTTTTGCGACCGCAAATTCAGCGCATAAAACACTCGCAAATTACCACCTACTTCAAGTAGGTGGTAATGCAATCGCAAATGGAAAGGGGTCCTCAGGGGACCCCTTCCCCTTTGCAAATGCATGCGAAAATATTTTTTAAGGGCAGGCAGTGGTCCCAGGAACCACTGCCTGCCCTTGAAAAATGAAACGAAAAGGTTTCCTTTTTATTTTTTTAAATGCATCCCGTTTTCCTTTAAGGAATACGGGCTGCATTAAAAAAAAAAACTGCTTTATTTAAAACCAGTCCCAGACATGGTGGTCTGCTGAGCCCAGCAGGCCACCATGCCTGGGAGGGCCAGCCATTCCCAATGGGGTCGCAAAATGCGAGTGTCTCATTGAAATGAAATGAAATTAAATGAAAATGAAATGAAATGAAAATTGGTATTTGTAAAGCGCTAACTGCCACTCCGAAAGGAGCATCCTGGCGCTGGTATGGAGGTGAGCGGCTGCTCAGAAATTCTTAGATGAGAGAGAGGCAAAGTTCATCTGGGGCTCTGAAAATCCAAGTCTTTAGTTCTTTCCTATATTGTGTTTCAGATTTGTGCATTCTCAGATGCGGTGGCAGTAGGTTCCAGGCTCTGGTGCCTAATGCTGTTATTGTTTTTCCTCCCCTAGTTTTGCATCTGAAACTGGGAGGTTTGAGTAGGTTGGCTGATGTTGACCTGAGGGTTTTGGTTGTACTGTAGGGGGTGAATCTTGATGCGAGGTATTGTGGCCCCAGTTTAAGTGAGGCTCTGAAGGTGATAAGGAGACTCTTGAAGAGTATTCTCTTGTGTAGTGGGAGCCAATGAAGGGTTTTCAGAGCTGTAGAAGCGGAGGACCTTCGTGGAAGTTTTAAAACCAGCCGCGCTGCTGCATGTTGGACTACTTGTAGTCTTTTTAATGTTTGTTTGTTGGCTCCAGCCAAAAGACTGTTGCAGTAGTCTAGCCGCGCCAGTATCAAGGCGACCGCTACTGATTTCCTTGCCGCGAGTGGGAGTAGATCAAATAATTTTTTCAAAGATTTTATAAGGCTGAAACAGGTCCCAGCAACCTTCAGTGCATGTGGTTTGAAACTGAGGGCGGAGTCAAACTGCACTCCTAGGTTTCTTGCCACCGTTACCATATCAGGTGGGGGTGACGTACCCTCTGGCCACCACTCATCTGGCGAGAAAGAGACTTCTTTACCTATTGGTAAGATCTCAGTTTTTTCGGTGTTGCACTTGAGGTGGTTATCCTTCATCCACTGGAGGACCTTGGAGAAGCATCTTTTAAAGTTGAGTTCGGCCTCCTTAGAGTTTTGATCTAGAGATAGGATCATTTGGGTATCGTCTACGTAGGACGTAACTTTGATCCCAAATGATGTTATTAGTGAGATGAGTGGAGTCATGTAGACATTAAATAACAGAGGGCTTAATGAAGAGCCCTGTGGTACTCCTGTTGTGATGGTGCGTTCCACCGATAAGAAGGTTCCGAGGGACACAGCTTGCCTGTGCATGGAAAGAAAGGATTTTAGCCATTCCAAGGCAGTGTGTGTGATTTGAGCCTGGAAAGGAGGATGCTAAGTGATATGGTATCAAATGCGGCCGATAGGTCGAGTAGGATCAGCACTGCCTTCCTACCTCTGTCAGCAATCATTTTAAGACAGTCCGTGATTTCCAGGAGTGCAGACTCTGTGGAATGCTTAGGGCGAAAACCGGATTGTTGGGGGTGGAGGATCTTTGCGGCCTCTATGAATTTAGTTAGCTCTTTATGCACAAATTTTTCGGTAATTTTTCCTAGTAGGGGAAGGAGTGATATGGGACGTAGATTGGAGAGGACCGATGGATCAATATTTGGCTTCTTTTTCAAGTGTTGTATTCCTCTTAGGGTGTCCGTACATGGGTCTTCTTGTATCATGTCCTTATATAGGCACGATTCGCCCTGTCCTTATATAGGCATAACATCCCAGTCCTTATTTAGGCATTAAACCGTGCACTCCAAATACAGGCATGGTCTCCGACATCCGTCCCCCCTAACGTCACAACGAGTTCTTGAAGAACAGACCCTTAGGCTTCGGGAGTTTCCCTAGCACAGGATTATTGATTTCTTCAAGGACTCATCTATTATGCATTAACCGTTATACCTTAAGGGTTCATTCATGACGTCTTCCGCTGTCCGATTCACGTCAATGCTAACATTCTGAGGTACCTCTCAGGTATAAATATACCTTCCCTAGCCCTTGTAAATCAGAGGAGACCTCGACTTCAGAGGAGCCCGTTTCCCGGCCTGACGCACTGAGAAGACGCTGTCATCCCTGCACGGAGAGAGTCCAGCTTCCAGTGATCTGACTTCCCTCGCGGGGTGTTGGAGTTCGAGTCTGGCAAGAGATTCCCACCTCTCTCATTCTTAAGGTATGGAGCTGACTAGAAACCTAGAGGGACTCTTGGCATACTAGGCTTAACATACTCTTAGTGTACCATAGTAAGGAATACTCCACCTACTTCATACCTCTCCCTACACCTAGGTTAGGTTAGGTACATTGGGGTAGAACTAGCTTAGAAATGCATTGTATGAGTACTCGCATTTTTAGTCTATGTTATTTATGTAAATGAATATCTACTAAAGATCATGCTAGCACAGTATTATTTATTTCTACTGCTTACGCTGTACATTCTTTATCTTGCATACTGTCTTGTGATCGTAACAGCACATATTACTTACACAAGAAACAAGACTGTTCAATAAATCTTTTATTGAAACGCCCGTCTATTTCTTCCTGTGTAACTTTGAGGAAAACTAAGCATGCACGATTGAGCTGAGTGAAATGGTTATCTATTGTTTCCACGACTCTGGGACACATTCTGATTCTTAAAGGGAAACAAAGTTGTCATGTTTTGCGGCTGCCAGAAACTACTCCCTTCTTGTTTATCAAGGAGTTTCTAGTGGCCTCTGAGCTAGCTGGCACAAGTAATTAAGTTTAATATACTCGATAGGGACATATTGACCTTAGTCCTATGTCAAACCTATAGAGTATATTATTCCAATGCGCAGAGCCTATTAGGGAAATAGGAGCTACATTACATGGCGCCCAACGGTTTGGTAAGGCGGTAATTTAACGTTAGATACTGAGTAACTCAGCCGTGCCTTTTCTCTCAGAGACCCCTACCCATATACTCCAAAAGACGTCTGGAGTGGGCAGGGTTAAGTATCCGCCACGGCTACATAGGGGAGCACCCTATATATTGGCTGTTTGGTTTGCTCAACGTTGAAGGATACAGTGTTCCAAAATATTGTGCACCTTATCTTTGTTTCCTTGAAACTTGTTCTACATTTTTAAAAAAACAAAATGCCTGACTCCGACAACGGTGACGTTGCGGGTCAGCCGGCTTTAAGAGCTTTAAACATTACAGGTTTAGATGGAACCGAGGAGGGTGTTATAGACATCCATCCAAACTTAAGAAGAGCCATCACTCTAAAACTCATAAAACACGGCCTACCACCAAGAGGCGGTAGAGCAGTTTTCGTGATAGAGGCACACAAATCCTTTCAGACAGAGGTATTCTATTCATGGGTAATATTTCCTGAATTCAATACAGTTACAAAACTGTTTCACTTCTACAAAGAAGATGATCCACCAGAGGAATATATTCCTTTTGAGGATATTGAAATTCCACTAACATACCAGGAGCATCAGCTCTGGTTTAAAGGCGCTCTAAAACATCACAGAAACATTACCAGGCTCGGTCCACTAGGTAGACCAGGAGCAACATGGCCGATTCTAGCCGGCTACACACCTCATCCTGAACTGGATATAATGTCAGATGAGGAGTTACTTACTCAAATAACAGAGTTAATAAAAATATACAGACAATTGGTCCAATATGTAATGCGGACTTTCACAGTCCAACCACAATTAACCATTCCAAATCAGACCCCTCAACCGGGGACTGCACTAAAAATTACACCACAGACTCTATACGCAGTCATGGGTAAAATGCCCACAAAACGTGAACAAATTCCATTCTGGATAGCTCAAAAAATTACTCAAATCGAAACAGTATTTCCAAATACTAGCCCGAATGAGAAACACAGAATCCTAACAATCAGTTTACCAATGGGGATCACACCACAACTGGAAGACTGCACCACTTGGGGCTCAGTCTTTGCTGCCATCTATACTAAAACACATGGCATTCCGTCAATTGCGGTAATACCAGATGTCCTGAAACAAATTCAAAACAAATACGGGGCAGAGCCTGCTCTGAATTTAGGTATGAAATTACTGAAAAATTTTGACCAGGTCTCAACAATAATATTATCTAATATTAAAGGGGAGGCAGCAGCAGTGGCGATCCTCCAAAAATTAAGGGAATTTGATGTCACAGAACAACAAACTGAACTACCCAGAATTATAGAACAATCTTATGCAGAATTAGGCAGAGATAGTTTGGGTGGAAGACCAGTGAAGCCGAAACTATCTGAAAGTCCTGAGAAGGACTCTATTAAACAAACTCCTACATCTTCTAAAAAGAAGTGGGAGACTAACAAACAAAATTCAAACGAGAAACGTTCTCAATCCCGAGGTAGGTCTCCTCAAAAGGAGCCCTCTGAAAGGAGGTATAACCTCAGGAATAGGGATAATTTGAAAAAACCTGACAGGTATCAAGATACTGATACACGTTCCTCTCGTACCTTTCAGATCTCGTCACAGACATCAGAAAGAAGAGGACGGTCAGAACATAGAGAAGAACGCGTGAAATCGAAAGACGACAAACACGTTCCGAAAAACAAATCAAAACCTCAATTCTCCAAAAAGAAAGTAGCGGGTCTGAAGATCAGACATGCCGAGAATACTGAGAACACAACTCAAGAACGGAGAATGGGCTCAGACAATGCTGGACAGTGCAGCAGAAGTCACAATAGCTCGCCAGAACCTGAAGGAACTTCTGGAGATAGTGGACTTGAATGAGTACATTACAGTTGAGACTGTAGACACCAGGGCTGGTACTCCACAAAAGTTATATGAAATAACACTCCGGATGGAGGGAGACATACCCAGAGAGGTGAAAGCACTTTTTTGGGAAAGACTATCAAGGGGCTATGACATACTTCTAGCAGAAAAAGACTGGCCACCACAATTTGTCAGGGAGTGCCCACACGGCGAGGACATTATTATACCTGCCTTCTCCAACCATATTCCAATTCACCTAAAATATACATATGCCAGGAAATGGGCAGTAGCCCAGGCCCCAGCATTATATAAAAATCATGTAGGATGGGATGAGGACTCGCCTCACCATAAAATACATCTGAAACATGAACCTACTACACAAAGGCAGTATTCAATAAAGCAAGAAGCTAAAAAACAGGTCAGGGAGATCTTAGATCAACTTGAATACCAAGGGGTGATTGAAACATGCACCTCCTCAATGAACAATCTTTTGTTTCCTGTCTCCAAACCAGACAACACATATCGTCTAGTTTTGGATTACAGACATTTAAACACTTGTTCTAAAACATTTGCAGTGCAAAATGCACATAGTACAGCATTAATGAATAACATTGTGCGTAAAAAATATAAAACCACATTAGATATCTCAAATGGTTTCTTTTGTCAAAACATAGCACCTGAAAGCAGGTACTTAACAGCTTTCTCAATAATGGGGACCCAGCGTCAATTTTGTCGACTCCCACAAGGGTTCAAGAACAGCCCGGGGTTATTCTCAGCGAGAGTAACGGAGTTACTACAAATTTATGACAATGAGGCATTGTCATATGTCGATGACATCTATCTGACAGACGATGACCTGGATAAACACTTGAACAGGGTGCACACCATTATAATGGGCTTCGCCTCTGAGGGCTACAAATTCAACTTCAAAAAGTCCAGAATTGCCCATCTCAATGTCCTATTTCTAGGATATGAGCTTTCAAGTGAAGGCAAGAGCTTGGCAGCTAACTTTCTAGAGAAATGTGCGCTGCTCCAACCTCCAAAAACGCTAAAAAACTTACAATCCATCCTGGGTGTCCTAAATTTTGGAAGAACATACATTCTAAATTACGCAGAAAGGGTTAAACCTCTCTACGCATTAATCAAACCTGATTTTTCAATCAAAAATTGGACACATGAACACACAGAAATCTTGTGTTCACTCCAGGCTAACATGTTAGCAACAAATCACTTACAAACATGCGTAAGTCAACGCAACCTGGTGATCCGAATAATTTCGGGTCAATGCGGATTCACCTACTTAACATTTAACGAGGGTGAAAAAATACCAATCGCATACAAATCTCATTTGTATACACAAGCGGAAATGCGCTTCACTTCAACTGAAAAAATTTGACAGCAGTTCAAACCGCTGTAGCAAAAGAAAGAGCCCTAGCCCAAGGGAAACGCATTATTGTCGTAACCCCAGTACCAGCTTTAGAAGCGGTCACAAAAGCAAGCATTCCAAATGCTAAAGCATTACATCCAAGATGGATACAATGGGTTAATTCTCTTGCTGCAACAGATGTTGAATATGTTTTTGATCCTGATTTAAAAACACAAGCGTTCCTGCAATATGAACAAGAATGTCCTCTGCCTACTGAAATCCTGCCTCTCAATCAGTACGAATTCATAATTTACACTGACGGATCCGCACAACCCGCAACAGGGAGTAAGCAAGCTTACAATGCAGCGTGTGCAATTGTTAAAGGTCGCATGCGAGATGGCATCTTCAGACCTATGGTCACAAAAACTCAATCTCTAGGAGATTGTACAGCTCAGCGAGCTGAACTACAAGCATTCAAACTGGCACTTGAAAGTACAGATCGAGAATTCCCCACACTAATAGTGTGCGATTCCTTTTACTGTGTTCAGTCGTATAATGAATATATACAAAACTGGCTTGAAAACGGGCTCAAAGATGCGAAAGGTGGCACAATAAAGCACAAAACGCTTTGGGAACAAGTAGTTCAGTTGAAAAACAAACTACCAAAGGCTCACGTGATCCACACACTGAGTCATCAACGTGATGGCGTTCACGTTGCAGGGAATTCATTGGCTGATGAAGCCGCAAAGGGGGCTGTTAGGCGGCTTCCGTAGCTGCGATCACTCGTTCGAAAACGAAAATAGACAGTGAGATAATGTTGGCTGTCAATGCTACAAGCAAAGGCAGTGGTGCAGCGTTACCAAAAAAGTTTCCACTGAAGTACTCTTATGTAATTGATGCGAACAACGTTCCTTTTGCTCGAATCCCTGGAGTGGGGGATAGGATAATTCCAAACATGGAACGTAGAGCAGCTTTGATTTATGAAGCACATTTGGGGGAGGGTCTGTCACATCTAGGGATCTCTAAAACAATTTTGACGTTAAAAGAGATGTACTGGTGGCCTGGAATGAATACAGAAATACACATATTCATCAATAACTGCTTAGACTGTAAATTACAGCGAGAAAGCCACCAGACACCATGCTACGAATGTAGCTGCCCATTACAGACACCATTGTTAGACAGCATTAGACTATCTATGCACAGGCGTCCTCATGGACAAGTGCAATCCCACAAATTCTAAATTAAGGTTCCTATGGATATGGCCTCAGCGCTCGGCTGACGCTCGAACTGTTATAAAAGATTTGCGAGTCTTTATCGGCACATACGCAATAGGCACGCTACATTCTGACCAGGGCCCTGCGTTTAACTTTTCGGGCTTACAAAGAAGCCATGGCCAGTCTGGGCGTTGCATTGTGGTACTCCTCTCCATTCCACCCTGAGGGAAATTCGGTTGTAGAAAGGAAAAACCGGGACATAAAGCAGTCTATAACAGCTAGGGTATTAGGTTCGGGTGATGGGTGGGTCAAACATCTTTATGGGGTCCAACGCTCATTAAATAACCTGCCAAGAAGTTCTCTAGGGGGGTCACTCCATATGAGGTCCTATTTGGGACAAGAATGTGGGTACCAGACCTCGATCATGTATGCACAGTGGTGGAAAATAAACCGTTTGATATCAAAGATCGTTTGGCTGTTTTACAGGAACTCAATGAACTAAGATCGAAACAAAGCAAAGTATTCCTGCAGCCAACCACCACTGGGGAAAAACCGGTGGTCCCAGCAAGGCCTGTCTGGATTCCAAAAGTTGGGGATCTAGTCAGAGAAAATATTGCGGACAAGAAGGAATTTGGACCTTCTTACAGACAACCAGTACCTGTCCTAGCAGTTCAAGGAACAAGAACAGTACTTCTGCCGCCCCTTGCTGGAAGAAAGGAGAAAAGATTTGTGTCCATCGACCTCATCAAACCACAGTATGTGGCCAATACTAGGTAGTAGGCCTCGTGGACTCCGACCTAGTAGCAGACACACTCCTCTCGCTACTATCCAAGAGGTTCAGACTGAAAGACTGATAACAATTGGGAATTCAGCAGTAACAGATGAAGAACTAAGCAACAATGCAATGGAACTCATCCCTCTTGAAACTCAAGTAACAGCTCGTCCAAATACACCTGTCTACACCAATGTGGCAAGTGATCAACTGGTTCCAGCGATTTCTACAAATCCTGATGCAATTCCAACAAATGACAGAACTGCTTCTGGCTATTTCATTAATTTTGATACGTTCTCAGAAGATCCGAGTGAACCTGAAACGACGCCAGCATCATTAACATTCAAGCAGCAAGTACAAGACTTTCTTCACTTTCTGAAAAAGACTTATCTGGTTTCCCCATGGATTGAACTGTGGATTATTTCTGGAATATTTGCTTTCCTGCTTTGACTAGCTTTGGTTATAACTGTGAGCGTGCTTATAAATGGCAGATACATCCATGTGAACACTGAAGGAAAAGATGTGAACGTACTTTTGAAACCTCATAAATCTTCCCATCGTGAAGCAAGAGACTTGTCAACAGTGAACATCACAGCCGTTCCTATACAGGATGGTATAATGTGGGACAAAACAGAATTTGATATCTTTGGCCCGACGGAACAATTGAACATTCCACATTTGTTTAAAATTTCACTTACTGATCTCATTTCGTCCAGTACCTATTCTGATGATTGGGACTTTGAGACTGTTAACGACATAATGTTTGACCTAGAAAAATCTGCTGCATTTTCTAAAAATGAATATTTAGAGGGTTCATCAGACTATGAACAGCTGTATTGCTATAACCACTATGGTCATCATTTTTTGCATAAATCTGCATACCCTAGAAATGTGTTTATGTTTAACCAATGGGAGCATTGTCCTACACCACCAAAAGGTAGTTCAAAAACATTTGCTAACAAGTTTCCATATTTTTCAGGTTACAATACATCTGATCCAGAAACGTTTTACTATAAAAATGTAAACAAAACAGGACTGAAAATTATGTTAACTAATACGAAACAGATTTACTCTGCAACATTTATTGCCCAACTGTCTAGACAGGGTTTCGACTTATGGAAAGACACAATAGACACAAAAACTGTCTGGGGTACTAAAGACTGGCATGTGCAGGGGATAGAAGCTTTATTTAGAGCCTGTATCATCCCTGAACAAATAATGTTTTTGAATGAAACCGTCTAACAAACATCTTGTCTTGGACTAGCCAAGATCAAAGAGATGAAAACGCCTTCTGTACCAACACCTGCAAGTGATAACAATACACAGGCAGCGGTTACAGTTGACAAAATACTACAACTCAACAGATCTAATCCTGATTGGAGAAAATGGTTGATCTGGCCCACAGACACGAACAACTGTCAGGAAAGATTCCTGAATAAAACTCAGGGATTTACTACTCATAGGCCAGACCCAAGATACGTCCAAAGACAGCATCCGGGGGTAGTAACAACATACAGTGTAGGAAAATTATGCCTCCATTGGCTGCAGAAATCTACACTACAGGATGTGAAACAACACTTATCCTTACTTAAAGAAGACGCAGACCTGAGGGAATTCTTGCTTGGACCAAGAAAACCGCGTCAAAAACGTTTCATATATGCCGGCATTTATGCTGCCTATAATGAAACATGGAAAGTGTTGCAGATGGAGGCCGCAGAACGAATACGTGAACTTGATCGTATTAATTTAGAGAAAACACTCACTGTGGTCGACAATGGGTTAACAACTTTGTCCTCCAGAATATATTCATTGGACAGCGTTGTATCCTCTGCTATCAACATACTAGAACAAGATTTGGCGATGTTACAGCAAGGCCAATCTCGATTACGTTCTATTGTGTTATTGAGCTGGACGCTGCAATCTTTCCGTGCGGGCTATGTGCCTTTGCGTTTCATCAACACGTCGGCTCTGTTTGCAGAATACAATCTAACTGATAAACAGATCGAACTGGCACAAAGAGGAGCAAAGTATACAGTACTGAGCATTGAAAAACTGGAAAAGTTACCATTCACAGTGGCAGAAAAACCAGCTACAGAATGGCTCATTCATGGCAAAATCACATTACCTGTGACTACTTTTCAGTTTCAGTATTGCCTCAAACAAATGCAAGCAGGCAAATATGAAAGGTTGGGTAAGGAATACATTAAGACATCTTGGGATTTACCGTATACATATAGATGTTGGAGTGGGGATCGTGAAATGTTTTTGAGCGGTACACACTGTAAAAGTGCACTGAGTGGTTCACTTATATGTCAGGACATTTCTTTACACGGGGCTTGCAATGGTTCTGTGGCAAATTTGTCTTGCCATCAGCAGGGTACACCAGCTGCTGTGATTAATCCAACGTTTGGACAACTTTCGAATGGGAGTTACCTCATGTTGAATGATCAGAGTTGCTGCGGCATGTTGCCAGGCATCCCATATCTAGTAACAGTCAACTCCAGGGTCACTTGCTGTATGCAAGTATTGTTTGCCCCAATAGACACAGTCAGGGAGTCGCCTTTGTGGCCTTCGCTCAACGTCTATTTTATAAGATTTGATACTTTGAGCAGAATGAAAGCCATGCTTTTACAGCAAACAGTGCCTTTGACCTCGGCCAAAGAAACCTATGATCTACAAGTAGCAAGGACTTCGGCTGAGATACAGACTTTAATACGTACAAACTGCCCTATACATTTCGTGGAAATGATAGGACGTATCTTTAACATGTCTGATACAAGCGGGATTGTACATGTATTTAAGAGCATCTGTTCCGGTCTGTTAGCACCTTTCCAGGCAATACTCGGAATCATCCCGAACTTTGCACATTCTGTGTTTGGTGGCATACCATTAATTCTAGCATTTGTTGCCGGAATTCTATTTCTCTTCCTGCTATTACGCTATGGCCAGCCTATTCGCAGACATCACTCCGAGCGAAGTGGAGAAAGCTCTCCTTGAACGAAAGTGCCGTGAGCGAATAGTACAGCTTTTGGGCATGACTCGTCTACGGGAACTTAATACCACATGGTTCCTGTCATTCAGACCAATCTGGCAAGATTGCATCTTACCTGTTCTACGATGCCTGCTATGCGGTGAAGAATGCGTGTTAGACACCTGTCAACATTTCCATCAGCAACGCCAACGGATATCGATACTCTGCTGGACCCGATAACGGCCCATGCTCTGTGTTGTCCCCAGAGGCTACCAATCCTGATGACGGCATTCATTGAGATCTCACAGACGCTTCCAGCTGCTGCTGAGGTACGAGATGGATCTACAGGCACACAGGTAACAACGGACGTGAACATTGCTGAGGCATCCTATGCTGAAAGCGATGCTTCACATCTCTGTGCAATTAATCTTCTACACGAGGTGTTCCAACTGACACCAACTTCAGTGGACGATATTTTGTCTACAGAAATAGATGATCTCATGTTTACACCAGACCCGTACACTGACTCTGATTCAACAAACAGTGTACCAGAGACACAGTAAAATTTGGCCTTCATATTTCAAAGACTTGGAACTCTTCCCAAATTGAACTTTTTTTCCGTTTTTTCAAACTGAATGGCAATTCAATCTGCTTGAAGAAGAACTAGTCTTATAGTACGGACTTCGCGGTACTTCCTCAGACACTTTGTCATCTTATTTGTCTAAAAAAGCTCATTAATTTTCATGACATGAAATGACTTTAATATTTAAACAACTTATCGATCATTTTCTGTCACATGTAAATATTACTGCTTATTTCATTCAAATTGCATTTTATTTACAAATATATGCTTGAACTGAGAAAAGCAATGCTTAAAATGTACAGTACCTTTTGCATTTTAATAGGTTTTTAAATGCTTTTTAATGCGTTTAAGAAATATTTTTAGTGATATGCGGTACTCCATTTTTTGTTTAGCATATTAAATGTTTAGCATTTTATTATTATCGTACACACGAAAGTGGAGTGGGTGTTGTATTCCTCTTAGGGTGTCCGTACATGGGTCTTCCTGTATCATGTCCTTATATAGGCACAATTCGCCCTGTCCTTATATAGGCATAAAATCCCAGTCCCTATTTAGGCATTAAACCGTGCACTCCAAATACAGGCATGGTCTCCGACATCCGTCCACCCTAACGTCACAACGAGTTCTTGAAGAACAGACCCTTAGGCTTCGGGAATTTCCCTAGCACAGGACTATTTATTTCTTCAAGGACTCATCTATTATGCATGAACCGTTATACCTTAAGGGTTCATTCATGACGTCTTCCGCTGTCCGATTCACGTCAATGCTAACATTCTGAGGTACCTCTCAGGTATAAATATACCTTCCCTAGCCCTTGTAAAAAAGAGGAGACCTCGACTTCAGAGGAGCCCGTTTCCCGGCCTGACGCACTGAGAAGACGCTGTCATCCCTGCACGCAGAGAGTCCAGCTTCCAGTGATCTGACTTCCCTCGCGGGGTGTTGGAGTTCGAGTCTGGCAAGAGATTCCCACCTCTCTCATTCTTAAGGTATGGAGCTGACTAGAAACCTAGAGGGACTCTTGGCATACTAGGCATACTAGGCTTAACATACTCTTAGTATACCATAGTAAGGAATACTCCACCTACTTCATACCTCTCCCTACACCTAGGTTAGGTTAGGTACATTGAGGGTAGAACTAGCTTAGAAACGCATCGTATGAGTACTCGCATTTTTAGTCTATGTTATTTATGTAAATGAATATCTACTAAAGATCATGCTAGCACAGTATTATTTATTTCTACTGCTTACACTGTACATTCTTTATCTTGCATACTGTCTTGTGATTGTAACAGCACATATTACTTACACAAGAAACAAGACTGTTCAATAAATCTTTTATTGAAACGCCCGTCTATTTCTTCCTGTGTAACTTTGAGGAAAACTAAGCATGCACGATTGAGCTGAGTGAAATGGTTATCTATTGTTTCCACGACTCTGGGACACGTTCTGATTCTAAAAGGGAAAAAAAGTTGTCATGTTTTGCGGCTGCCAGAAACTACTCCCTTCTTGTTTATCAAGGAGTTTCTAGTGGCCTCTGAGCTAGCTGGCACAAGTAATTAAGTTTAATATACTCGATAGGGACATATTGACCTTAGTCCTATGTCAAACCTATAGGGTATATTATTCCAATGCGCAGAGCCTATTAGGGAAATAGGAGCTACACTACACAAGGGTTTCACTATCGCTAGCTTCCAATCTTCTGGCACTGTCCCTGAACTTAAAGAGGAGTTGACAATCTGGTTTATAATTGGGTTGACTGTGTCAATAATCTGGTGAAGAATTGAAGGGGGACAGGCATCTAAGGGAGATCCAGATTTGCATGTTGTGATAGCTTCGCGAGTTTGGTCCAGTGAAACTGGTTCGAATGAGCAGATAGAATATTGGGTGGTGTCATATTCGTGCTCTGAATTGGCATGCGTCGAAGAGCTAGTGTCCGTGATGAAGTCTTTTTGGATGTTCTTCATCTTTTCTTCAAAGAAGCATGAGATTTGGTCGCATTGCCTTTGTGACAGGGAAGTTCTTTTTGTAAAGCTTTAGGATTTGTGAAAGACTTTACAACAGAAAAAATAATTTTTTGGTCTAGTTTGGCCTCCTGTATTTTGCTTGAGTAGTAATCTTTTTTGGCTAACTTAATCTGTTTGTGGTAAAGCATTCTGCTTATTTTAAATGCTTGCTTCTCTTTGGCGTCATAACTTTTTCTCCATTTACGCTCTTGTTGTTTACATTGGTTCTGTGCTGCTTTGAGCATGGGTGTGAACCAAGGGGCTCTCTTGGATTCTGTCTTTCTATTTATGTTGGGTTTATCTTGTGGGATAAGTTTGTTGCTTATTGCAGTCATCCAATTGTGGAAGAGGCGAGAGTCTGCAGCAGTGTTCCCCGTGAGGGTAGGTATCTGTGCCTGAGCGGTAATGGCCAACTTAGGATGGCGGGCTAGTTGTGTCCAATTTCGTCTGGTCTGGTGCACCTTTGCTTGTTTGTCGAGGTGATTTGTCATAGGAATACTGAGTGTGAGAGGGACTAGGTTGTGGTCAGAACATATTTGTGGGATGGGTGGGTCTACCGAAAGGAGGGTGAAGTTAGAGCAGACCCCATCCAGTGTGTGACCAGCTCGGTGTGTAGGAGTATCCACCATCTGGGTCAGTCCTAGAATTTCTATTATTTGGAGGAAGTTGTCAACTCCTGGCTCTTTCTTGTCCTCTAGGTGCAGATTAAAATCTCCTAATAGGGTGAAGTTGGCATATCTCAGAAGGAAATGACTTGGGGTGTCTCCTAGTGATTCATTAAAAATAGCACTGTGACCAGGTGGGCGGTAAATTAAAGCTCCTGAGAATGACACAGAGGCGTTTATTGAGACGCAGAAACCAAGACTTTCTGCTCCCTTGAGTGTATCTAATTCAAAAGTAGTGCAGTGTAGAGTGTCCCGAAGGATAATGGCCAGACCCCCTCCTCTGGCGTCCCCTCTGTCTTTCCTATAGATCGTATAGAGAGGTGGCAAAGCTACCGCGATATCTGGGTTGCACTACTCTTTCAGCCAGGTCTCAGTAATAAATAGGAAGTCTAACTGTTGCTCCGTTATTAGATCTCTGATGTCTTGGCAGTGTTTGCACAATGAGCGGGCGTTAATTAGTCCCCCTTTTAGTTGGGCCATGTTGATGGGTACACTTGGCTTGGGGATAATGCCTATAATGGGGATTTCCAATTTACAGTGGAGGCATGAACATGCCCTTTGTAGCTTCTCGGGTGCTATCAAGCTCTTACACAGACCCCCAGGATTAAGAATTTGTAATGCAGCTGAAGAGAACTTAATTTTTGGGCCATTTTGGGCAGCATTTCCTGCCCTTGTCGTGGACTTGACGCGGACGGGCGCAGACGGGCTTGCCTTTGGCGCGCCGGCGGCGCGCCCATTGCGCGCGTCCGGCCCAGCATAGGACTAAGTGGCTGGCCGGGTGCGGGAAAATGCTGTGTTCCGGTTTCTCTACCGGAAGTCAGGCAGATCAGGCCTGAGGGTGTGTCCGCTTCCCTCCAATCAAACGGCGTTAGCCGTGTCAGACCGGGGAAGCGGAGACTGAGTTTAGAAGCCAGCCAGGAATAGCAGCAAAGGTAATGTGCAAAGGCGCTGTATAAAAATATTTAAAACCAAGATGTGCAAGGTGCTAGCGTAAGATCGTTAAAATGCAATATGCAGTGTGCCCAATAAAAGAAAGCGAGGCTAAAGAAAAAATAGATTATCGTAGCCGAGCTCAATTGTTTGTTGCTCAGTGAGCGCTCGTCTCACCTCCAATTCCGCTGTGCGTCCGGCCCAGCATAGGACTAAGTAGCTGGCCGGGCGCGGGAAAATGCTGTGTTCCGGTTTCTCCACCGGAAGTCAGGCAGATCAGGCCTGAGGGTGTGTCCGCTTCCCTCCAATCAAACGGCGTTAGCCGCGTCCGACCGGGGAAGCGGAGACTGAGTTTAGAAGCCAGCCAGGAATAGCAGCAAAGGTAATGTGCAAAGGCGCTGTATAAAAATATTTAAAACCAAGATGTGCAAGGTGCTAGCGTAAGATCATTAAAATGCAATATGCAGTGTGCCCAATAAAAGAAAGCGAGGCTAAAGAAAAAATAGATTATCGTAGCAGAGCTCAATTGTTTGTTACTCGGTGAGCGCTCGTCTCACCTCCAGTTCCGCTGTGCGTCCGGCCCAGCATAGGACTAAGTAGCTGGCCGGGAAAATGCTGTGTTCCGGTTTCTCCACCAGAAGTCAGGCAGATTAGGCCTGAGGATATGTCCGCTTCCCTCCAATCCAATTAATATTAAAGAGCCTCGCATTTTGCAACCCCATTGGGAATCGCAATCAGTGTCTCTGACACTGTTGTACATAGTAAATTGCGACTTGTAATCGAGCGCAAATTTGGAGTCGCAATTTACTAGGGTCATACATCTGGCCCCAAATATTTTGCAATACTTGCTAGATATATCACTGATGTACGTCATTTTTCCCTTGCATTGTCCAGGATAATGAGTACTATCCGAGTAATGACATTGGATGCCCAGTATTAATGGTTCATATCGTTTTGGTCTTTTTTATAAGTAATAATCCTGTGTGGAGTCTCTTTTGTGGTGTATTCATTGTGTTGCTATGTGAGTGTGTTACACAAACGTTTTATACATTGCCTCTGATAAGCCTTCCTGCTCTCCGCTGAGCTACCTGTGGATGAGCACAGATTATCTTGGTGTGTATCTGAGTTGCCCTGACTGGAGTGGTGGGTTCTGCCTAGCTTAGGTGCATGCCCTAGCCAACTAGAGACCCTATTTCTAACCATTTCCTTGCACAAACCAGCCTAATTCTTCCAGCACTGCTTTTGTTTTCTGGTGCGGTGTTCTAGGAGTCTTTTAAACTGCACAACCGTCATGGCCAGTTTGTGGAGTTCAAAATTCCTACAAAGGGCTGGTGGATCTAGGTAAATCACCATGAAAATCAGCCCCAGCAGGTTTGGAAGGCATGCCCACCTACTATTCTGGTCTCAGAGGGGGTGATCGGCGTGGCTTGTTGGCGAGAAGCAGAGCAGCGTCAAACGTCTACACTATATGACTGTTTACTGTGAAGATGTTCCAGTCAATTCCTTCTCAGGTGCATCTGCTGTTTCTATCCTCTCCCCTCTCTGATATTCCAAGATAAGTAACAGGTACTAAGTACCTCATTAGGATGACGGTCGGACTTACATCCGACTGCCATCCATTCGGACCATTGGGACTGCCCGACTACAAGGCGGCGGTACCGCCAGGTGAATTAGGATGCGACCGCCACCACCGCGGTCGCAATGTCTATATTTTGTATTACGCGGGTACTACGGGCTGCAGCACATGACGCAGTATAAAATATTGACATTACAGATATCCCTGCCCTACGTGGCAGGCACCATGCGGTGCCTGCCACATGGTGCAAGGATATGAAGGGGAGCACCATAGGAGCCCCCCAAATCCCAAAGTTGAGGCCCATGGGTGAAGGGGGGCCCACTATGGGGCCCCAATGTCCCTTTCTGCCAGCCTTTTCATTGCAGATTCACTGCCATGAATGGGCAGGCAAAAAGGAACATTGTAATACTTACAGCGGTCCCTAGTAGGCACCGCCACCACTGTAGGTATTACTGCACCTCCGACGGATGTGACGGTTGGTCTCTCCAACCGCCAAAGAACTGACTGCCTGCCTGCATAATGAGGAGGGCGGTAACGCAGTCACAGATGGCGGTGGGACCGCCACCGATGGGATGGCGGTGGCAGTCCCACCGCCATTCTAATGAGGCCCTCAGTCCTCACATCCTTCCTGTCAACAGGCTAGTATTATTGTGCTCTCTCAGGAAGAGCTATTTATCTGGCATTGTTAGACTTAGCATCTTTTGGCGTGTTTCCCCTCAGTTTTTGCTTTCCGACCTCCCTGTTTTGACGCTGTTTTTGCTGGCTTAGTGTCTCTGCGCACTTTCTCATGGCTGATCAGTGTTAAAGTGCAATTGCTCCTGTTGTAAATTGTGTTATGGATTGGTGTTTCCATGATTGGCATATTTGATTTACATGTCAGTCCCTAGTAAAGTGCACTGAGTGTGCCAGGGCTTGTAAATCAAATGCTGTTAGTGGGCTGCAGCACTGGGTTGTGCCACCCACATAAACAGCCTGTAAATGTAACTCTGGCCTGCCATTGCAGAGCCTGTGTGCAGTCTGGGACTGCCATGTCGACTTGGCAAGTGTACCCACTTGCAGGCCCTAACCTTCCCTTTTCTTACATGTCAGTCACCTCTAAGGTAGGCCCAAGGTACCCCTGTGGGCAGGGTGCAGTGTATGTGAAAGGTAGGACATACCCTGGTATGTGTGGCATGTCCTGATAGTAAATTACTGCCAATTTCGTTTTTCACTACTGCAAGGCTACCTGTTCCCATAGGACAGAATGGGGAGTTTGTTTATAACATCTTATAAACATAACTGGCCCTGGACCAAGGTAGAGAAATAAAGTTTAGTATGCCTGAACTCAGAATCTAAAGATGCATCTTTTAGTAAAGGTGATTTTTACATTCTGTGTTTGAAAATACCACTTTTAGAAAGTAGGTATTTTCTTGCTTAGCCATCTTGTGTGCCTCTGCTAGGATGTGTATTGGCTGTTTGGCTTTGGAGTGACAGGGGCTGGGGAGGAGCCGTGGCTCCAGAGAGTCTAGATGGGTCAGGGATGGTCTGAATAGACCTGGGCTGCATTCAGAGTAGTGGGAGGAGTTGTCACTAGCACCTGAATAGGCCCGGTCTGCATTTAGAGTGGTGGGAGGAGATTTCCCTTGCACCTGAATAGGCCCTGTCTGCCTTGGACAATGCTGTCTCCGCCTCCTGCTGGGAAGCCGGTGCCAGAGAGGTCCAAACTGGTTTGGACTAAGCACAGACACTCTCTGCCTGAGAGGACAAAGGATTTTGGGCTATAAAAAGTGTGGCCCAAACCTCTAAACTTTAGAACTCTTTTGGACCAAGAAGACTGCCAAGAAGAGGAGGAGCTAGAGAAGCTGTGAGGAGGAACTACCACTTTGCTGTGTGCTTTGCTGTGTTGGCCTGCAGTGGCTGCTTCTGTCTTGGGCAGTGAAAGGACTAGACTTGAACTTTCTGCAATCTATTTTTGTGAGTTTCTCCAAGGGCTTGAGGTAGAACTTACCATTTGTTTAAGAAGTCTCAGGAACAGCAAAGACTTAAAGTTTTTCTGACATCAGCACTGGGGACTGTGTGTTCTGTGCTGCAACAGAAGAAAAATCAACCCGACTCCGTCTACAACGCCGCTGCCGACTCCGTGTCCTGAAGGCACTGCAGAGGGCACTGCTGCAATGCCGCACCGCGACCCTGGTCTCTCCGACGATGCCATCTGATGCCACCACTGAGCCGCTGCTTGCGCCGTGACCTGTGGGCACCACACTTCGCACCGCCTCACTTCACGCCGCCGCCTTGGTATCCCCGACGACGCTGCTCCACGCCGAAATCGACGCAGCTGCTTGCACCGTGGTTCGAGGGCACCACTCGTAAGTTACACGACGCACCGTCCTCATCCTGCACCTCAGCTTTGGCCTACCGACGCCGGTGCCATTGACTCCAGTTCGTCAGCCGACGACAGCGCATCAGCAACGACGACGACGCTGCCTGCACCGTGGCCTGCCAGCACCGCGATAAGCACGGCATCACTTCACACCGTGACCCTGGTCTCACCGACGACGCCATCTGATGCCGCCACCGAGCCGCTTCTCGCAGCGCGACCTGAGGGCATCGCACGCCACACCGCTGCACTTCGCACCGCATCAGCCGACGTCTGCCGATGCCAGCGCTCCTGACTTCAACCGCGAGGAGTTCGATCTGCAACGCGTGTGGCTTCAAGGGCCCGACGACTGCTGCACCAACCTCTGGAACCGATGCCTGCAGACGCCGTGCTTTCGGAGCTCAACAAGAGGCCGCCGACGCCCTGCAATTCTAAAGGTACTGTTTTGTGGGTCTTCCGGACACCGTAGTTGGCCCGCGACGCCGCGGTTAGCCTGAACTGTTTGGATTTGTTTGTTCACGACGCTGTGATAGCCCCGGACGGAGCTATCGACTTCAAGGAACTGTATTTCAAGGGTATTTTTATAACTGAAGATTTCTAAGTACTGTATTGTGGATTTTTATCATTTTTGGTCTTGTCTTAAGTATATAAAAATATTGGATATTTTTCTAAAGTGGTGTGGTGTCCTTTTGTAGTGCTTACACTGTATTATTGTTGGTTATGTGCAAATGCTTTACACACTGCCTCTAAGATAAGCCTGTCTGCTCGTGCCAATCTACCAAGGGGGTGAGCAGGGGTTATTTTAGGAGTGTAACTCCCTTATCCTGACTAGAAGGAAGGGTCCCTACTTGGAAAAGGTGCAAACCATTGCCAACTAGAGACCCCCATTTCAAACAGGCATCAAAGAGCAAATTACTGCTTCTAAGGTGAAGCAAGAGGTAATAATGCCCAGACTCCCAGATGAAGACAAACCAGTTTTCATATAGCCAACTTAGTAACGTATTTAACAAAAATGTGTGATCACTTCAGAATTAGATTTTTGATAAATATCATTACAGTGAGCAGACAATCGCTGTACGTTTTTCCTACCCTGTCTTCTGGCAATGCCTATACAGCAAAAACAGAGATTTTATCATTTTACTGCAAGCACACATTTACAAATCTAAAACATGCCCTACCTCTGGATATTATTTTTTGCGGACCTCAATCTGCTTCATAATGGAGACTTAGAAAATGTAAAAAGGAGGCTTTTATACTTGTCAAAAACAGTTTCCCTTGAATGCATCTTATGCAGCTTTGCTTACAGCGTTTGAGGGCTGCAATGGCTGTCCTGGAGACATAACTTTACAGTGACTCGTGTGGTAAGTTTAAATCTACGCTGAAGCTCAATTGATGGCAGCTAACTTGTATGCTACTTATGCTTTTTCCACAGCACTATACATGGTTCTTAGCTCAAAGGTAGAGAAGCCAATGTGTCACCATGCTATAAGGGACCTGGAACATGTGGAAGGCTATTCAACAGTTTCTCAGTGTCAACAGTCAAAATATGCAGTTAATCCAAATGTTCTAAAGAGAAACAATCTCAGAGATCAGGTGAAAAGGAGGAATTCCCCACACCCTTGCTTAACGTTAAAAGGCATCCTTCACGGAAAACAGTTATTATTCTTTTCCTCCCATTTGCCATTGTTTATAGAAAAGCTGTGCAGAATGTAAATAAGAGAGGACATTTCCAAAGGAAAAATGAGCTTACATGATTAAGCAAGGAATTATGGCTAAAATGTGCACATTTTCACATAGGATGGTTCCTATTATATTGAGGATTATTTCAAAGGGGTAGAAAAACTCTGAATGGTTGGAGGTGAAGGAAAATCATTATATTTCATAAACTATAAACCTGTTAGACAGAAAATTGCTGCAAATAATTTACTGTCCAGCAGGTTTGGACACAAACATAAGTTAACGAAACTGACATTTTAATCTAGTCAATCAGGAGTGCACATCTTAAAATCCATATGCACAAACCAAAAATGTACAAACAGGCAGTCTGAACATCTATAATCTGCCATTCTAGACAAATAAATCAGAACAGCAATGCAGACACTCAGGGAAAGCAGAGCTGTATCATCTGACTAAGAGGTGTTATGGTAAATAGGCAGCACAATATCCTGGTCTAGAAGAAACTGAAACACTAGTATTACATCTGGAAAATGGGGCCTTGTCTGATAAAGGGGTGGTCAAAACTGATCATCACAGAAAGAAGACTTTCAGTGACAGGATGTTATGATGAACTGTATCTCTGAGCACAGCGAGGGCAACCATAAGTCAACTTTCAACTCTTAACTATAGGATTTAACTTTGTTGCATAGTTTACACAAAGTTGTTGATTTTTATGAACCAATATTGCAGCATTTTTGATTGTATGGGATGTGAGGTTGTAGTTAACACCTCTCACTGCATTGTATTTATCCCTGGTAACACAGTGTGTAATTGGCAAACACCAATTGGCATATTTAACTTTTAGGTTAGGTCCAAATGAAAATGCTGTAAACTTGAGCAGGTGGCATAAATATTTGCTATCTCGGGTGGGTTGCATGTAGCGTTAAACCATCTACATGTGGGATTCAACACACCTAACAGATCTGTTGTCATGCAGTTCAATCCTGAGTGCTACCATATCAGGCTAAACTATTGTTGACATGTTTAGCCTCATCACTAACATTAGATTAGTAACCTGTTGAGTGTGCTGTAAGACTTGCCTTTTTTCAATATTTTCAGTACCCAAAGAGCCTTAGTGCACAGGCAGAAGGCAATTTTCCTTTAATAAAACTGCTATATGTTTTAAGCCTATTTTTACTCTACCTTGCCTGCATTGCACAATACAGCATGGTTTTAATCAAGTGGATACTTGGATTTAAGTAAGTGGATACTTGGATTTATAGACAGATATCAGAAATATAATTTCTAGAAAGGCTGTTAATTGCTGCTATATGAACTAGGAATAAACTGGTAAACAACCAATGACCCTATTATAGTGTATTTATTTAGGCATTCTCTGACCCCAGAGCACTTGTCTCCAAGTGTTAGGAATTACAATTATAAATTGGGTTTTGCTGGAAAATAATGATGCAAGGGGTGCAATGGGCATTTGTCACTCAAAGGAGACACCGTTTCTGGCACCCTCACCAACATTCCAAAGCCAGGCTAAGGGGAAAAGTGCTTTGTTTGTGTAGGCCTTTCTTCAGACACATTTAATCCTTGTTTTAGTTTTAATTTTAATGCTGTAGTTGGTGCTGACGTACACGCTCCACATGCATTTTCTCTTGAGGAGGCCCTTCTCTTCAGCAATTTTCCAGAAATCTGCTTCAACTCCATTAGCTCTTAGCTGTTTAACTTTGTGGGAGCTCCACCACAACTGAGCTCAAGATTGAGACTGTCCTCTCTCTGGATATCTAGTTTCCTATCATAACCATATGGGCCTGTATCATGATCGGGTGCAGTGATTTCTTGCATTTAAGGAGTCTAAAGTTCATATGCATAACTCAGAATTTCTCCGAATAAGTATAAACTTTAGACAGAACACGTCGGACATGGTGAGCAGAGATGAACTCTTCCAGTTTCCGGTGTGTTCTTTCTAAAATGTACACATTACCTCGGAGAAATTCTGAGTAAACCCTTGCAAACCATGGTCTTATGGAGAAGCTCACAACACAACAACTGCTCTTCAATCCTCAAGAGCAGTGGCGGTACATTAGACAGCCCGGTGCAGGGGGGGGGGGCAGCTCCAGGGGGTTCCCTTCAGCAGTGTGCACGGGCAGCTGGCCAACAGCCTAAAAGCTCCTGAATGGGTCCAGAGCATGGGGACCCCTCTATGTACTTTGCAGGGGGGCTCCCTCATGTTCCGTTACGGAACTGCTCAAGAGGGAAGTGAGAGTGTGGGAGGTTATCCAATGCCCTTGCTTAATTATTAGAGAGAGGTGGTGGTTAAACATTGAGGTGCATGGAAAATGACAGGATACCAGTTATCTTCCAAATATTTTTAAGCATAGAATAAAACGCAAAGCAAGAGAGAGGTGTTTTTGTTTAATAATTCATGGGAAAAGAGCAGACGTCTGGGGAGGTGATACAGGACACCACTATGCACCCTTTCTCCCTGCACAGCCGATGGGATCAGTTTACAGTGATGCTCATGTGGGATCCATGCACACCTTAAAAGTGTAGATGGGTTGGCTATCAAAAACCAGGAATGTTTCACAACTATATATAGCTCGCATAATCATTTCTAGAGATAGAAAGCATACCTTCACAAGCCACACAATGCGAATATAGTAATCCACTAGATCTTGCTGAAAGAAACACATGAGCCAAGTCAATGCATGAGGGTGAAATCATCTGTGCAAAATCGTGTGTGCTAAAAGAAGGCAGATAAGCACGCTTACACCTGTGCAGTGTGGAACACCTGTAGCTTCTGCACATTGATTTCTATTGGCACTGGTGCCATGAGGAAACTGTAACATTGACAAACATTCACACCTTGCCATAGACATTACATGAAGTAATCAAAACTAAAAGAACACTGCATTCTCTTCTGACACAATCATACAACTCAAAAATGCACAACTGAACAATAATAATTTGCACACACTTACAAGCATCCAGTATATTTTAGCATAACAAATGAATTTATTTTTCAACGGATGACATATTACTGAGGGCAGCAACAAACGACCGCCAGAGGAAAACATTCCTGCCAATAACCCATGGCAACACATTCTGCTAATATGCCCGTGACAGCAATCTTTCAGAATCCTAACGAAGGAGATCGCATCATTGCAGAGCGGCAGTCAAAACCAGGCGATACTTTGTTAAAGCCTTATTTATTTTGGCATAATAAATGGCTAAATAACTTTGCCACACACGAGGTGGAACTCAGTCACTGTGCTCTAGACAGACCTCTGCCATTTCCTTTGCTGAAGCAGCCCTAAAAGGAACACATTTCAGGCGGCTACTTGCCCCACACTTCTCTGTGGTAATTAGGGACTGTCTTCGGAGCTCGGGTCTCTCCCGCTCCAGACCACATCTTTGCCCTGAGAGGAGTAGACCGACATATCGACTTTAACTCCATATATGCTTACCATAGAATAACATTTATGACACGGCGACACCCGGTGTACTGTTTATATGAACACTTACTTGTATAAACAAGTTGAAAGCCCTCGTCGGTCACATCTGAGTCCGAGTTGAACTCCAGCCAAATGTGGTTTGAAGTGCTGCTTAACGTCAGACCCCTTAGTGACGAAGCTGTAAACGCCCCCAGCAGGTGAGCCGAGTTGTCTCTGCCATCATAGATCTGAAAAACAGACATTCATAAACATGTCACGTGCACTGTGGTACCTACAAGAAGGAAGGTTCCCTACTGCTCTTAAACAGACGGGAGTGCCCTTACATGCCAGCAAAATGGACACGTGCTTAGATAAAATGCACTGTTTTCAGCAAATGGCTTGTTCCCTCTGGTGTAGATTGCTACTTTGATTGGGACATAAATAATAAATTACAAAATCAATATCAGCAACACATCGAAAATTATTGATCTTTGTCTATGACTAACAAACAGTTGGAGTAGACAGTCTGCACGATGAGATATTGCAAAGATAGCATTCAGGTTACAACGGAGACAGGCTTGCCCATCAAACACTCTCTGATCAGCACAGCAATAAGCATGCAGCTCTCCCAGAAGCAACCATGAGCGGCTCAAAGGGAATCGACATGCCATCTATGCCCCGCAGTCTAGACTAAGTCTTCCTTGGCTCACCGTTGGTAGTTAAGTCAGAGCAGCAAATCAAACCATTGAACAAATGTGAAGTGTTATGTGTAACAGCACAAGCAAACATATGCTATTTTGGACTAAAAGATCCGTACAAAGTTAAACATGAAGTAAAACGAGAAAAAGGACGAAGGACCATGTTAAAGAATTCAAAACAGGAAAGGAAACGATGAAATTCTCAATGATAAGGCAAACATCGAGTTGAACAAAATGGCACAAACCAGGAACTAGTAAATGTCTTAGTGGACGTCTGGTAACATGTGGAACATTTCAGGGTGAGACTGAAAGTGTGGGGTAGACTGCAGAGCAGAGAAAAAGGAGGCAGGCGCTATAAATCCAGTGAAATAACCCTCCAGGTTCAGTGGGACCAGCTGCTCTGAATCTGCCACAAGGAAGTGTTGCATCCTGTGAAAGGTCATTGTGTCAAGATGGGAGACCTGCCTCCACTGTCCAGTGAAATGAAGAGGAGCTACACCATTGCTGGTCCTGAATTGCTGAGCCTAGCTCTACATTTTCCATGAAAAGATGGTTTTCTGTGCTCCTTACCCCCTCGAAGACTGTGGCCACTGACAAAAGAGGTTAAGAATCATCTCGGGTGAACCACAGTGGGTGTTGAGGGTTGTTCAAGGTAATTCTCCACCCCTGCAATATTTTCACTGGTCACCATGGATGTGTGTCTCGCCTGAAGGCCATTCTGGCCATGCACTAAGGCCTACCCGATACATCTGACCACAAAGGAGAGATACAACACAGAACTTGACACCCAGATATTGAAACCTTTTTCTAATCCAGAAGAAGAAAGATTGTAACTGTGAGTGACAACATTGACCGTTCACTGTGGCTGGAGATATCTTATCATGGGAGAATTGCTGATTGTGTATGTCGCAAGCTCTCATATTGTGTGCAATCAATATCCCCCACTGCACTAAGAAGGAACACAAGACTAATCATGGAGAATGCCACCTTATTTAATTCACACTTGGAATAAAAACTATCGGATTTCACTTTAGAAATACAAACTTGCATGCAAAAACAGAGTAATGTTTCCTTTTTGCATTCATTTGGCAAGGGCAGCTTCGGAAAGTTTGCATTTGGGTCAATGTGTTGTAGACAGAAATAGAGACACACAGATCAGGCTCCACTATACACAAACAAAACATTAGTATGCAAGCTTGGATGTAAGTCAATTTAAATTTTTTTTGGGTGTCTTTAGTTTGATGTGCATCTTTGCATATATCGGTGTTTCACTCTGTGGGTGAAGATGAGATCAACCAATACGGAACTCCACTCTCACAAATGGAAACTCACATCAAGACAATTATACATTTTCTCACAGTGAATGACTACATAATTTACCTCAAGTACTGGTTCTACAATCTCACTCACAATGAGGCTTTTGCTTATGGAAATTGAAAGTCTACTCCACTTTGTTTTGCATCAATAGGTTATCACTCCTTCTCGCTATGAAACTGCTCCCTTCACATATAGTGAGAATTTAATATTCTTGGTCAGTACAGGGATATGTTACTCTGCAGCAATATTGAGAGTTGCTACGAGAGACATTTCTAACATACCTCATTCTCAAACTGTATTTAGATACAATGGAATGAAAAGAAGCAGGCACCTTCCAGATATTAAGGTGTCTGTGGAGATATATAATGAAATCACTACTGAATATACTTGCTTGAAGACCCATTAGAGAGGGCCACAAAAAGACAGTGGCTACTGGGCCCCAAGCATTTTGGTTGAGGTTGTTTGCCACTGGTGTAAAGGGGCTTGACATACCATGGTGCTGCAAACTTTACCAAGGATAATCCTTTTCTCAGTTGGCCTTCATGGTGGCAAAGCATAGTGTCAAAGGCTTCTCATGTAGGTAGTGTGGGCCAGCGTTAGCGCTGGTGGCAATCTTTTTTGGCGCCCCCCCCCAAATGACGTCCTTTTCCATGGATTCCCTCACTACCAGCCTCCAACAGTGCCCCTCATCTCTCAATAGCCCCTTTCTCACGTGCATTAAATTAGTTTTTTATAGCGTTTCTTATACCATTATAGGGTTTCAGAGCACAGTACATCACACACACATTATACAAGGACAGTGAATCATACATGTGTATATTAGTCTACAGGAAATGTTACTTAAGACAATAAGGATTACAATGTGTAGGAATCACATGTCATCCATACTAGTAGGCACTATATTTTAAGAGTGTTTGGTCTGGAGAAGCATAAACTCAGGATTTAAAACGTACCACAGTGATTGGGGTTGGCTTTACTAATAAGAATATGTTTGTACCCAAACTAACTCTTTTTAGCAGCTTTAGGATAATGAAAGACTGGAGCAAAACATAAGATTCCAACCCTATTCCTTCCAGTTTGCATACAACTCTTTGACGACAGTTCATAGGTCAAAGTGCTTATTAGGATTGTAACTTATGAACTGCAAGTAACACAAAGATCTCTGTGACAAAGCAGTAACCCATTGCGCTATCGACATAAAATACAGTTCTGTGATCTGCATGGTACACGTTCTTTGCACCAGTCATATTAGCCCTCTGCGCTACTTTATGATGAGTAAAACTACCACTAGACTAAACTTCATCTCTCCCCAGCAGAAACATTAATCACCAGAGTAACGACATTTTTATTGTTGCCTGAAAACTGTCAACACACAAGGAGCTTTGCAGCGGGTGTTTTTATGGTTTAAATCTTTTATTGAATTTTAGAACATACATTACATACAACGTAGCGGCGGCTGTCTCGCAGCTATGGGAGCCCCTCAGACATCATAACAGCTGGAGAATCAGGGCGATGAGGGACAAGCTTACAATTATAATAAACCACAACAAAAAATACAAACAAAAAAGAAAAAATGAGAAAAACCTATTGTACCCCCACCCCCCTCCCCCATCCCGTCCCCTGTCCACCGGGGAAGCTTATATGATCAATGTTTAAGTCCTATGAGTGAAATACCAATATTATGTTCCGGCCACTTGTGAGTCAGAGAGTCGTAGAAGACGAAGATACCTGGGACAGGTGAGTTCCCTGAATTCAACGGATAGAAGGGACAGAAAGGGTTGCCAGAGCTCATTAAATGTGGAACCCTTCCCAGCGGCTGTCAACGTCAACTTCTCCATCCCCAGAACGTGCCACAGCCGGTGTAGCCAGCTTGTGAAAGTAGGGAGTTGAGGGGTACGCCAGTGTATCAGAATGGTTTGTATCGCTGAACCCAACGCTATCGTCATCAGCCTACCTCGTCGGGATTTGAGCGGATAGGTCAAGGGGTTTGGGAGACCCAAAAGGACATACGCCGGGAAGCGTGGTATTTGTGTGTCTAAGTGTTGATCCACCTCGTCTAGGACCTGAGTCCAGTATGCCTGAATTTGTGTACAATCCCATAATAGATGTGTTAAGGTGCCCGCCCTCCCGCAGCCCCGCCAGCAGAGCGCGTCCTGAGTGGGGTCCATCGAGTGAAGTCGCTCCGGGGTATAATACCAATATGTCACTAGTTTAGTGAGGGTTTCGGTCAACCCCATGTGGTATGCGGAATGGCGGGCCCGGTAATAAACCCCCTCCCATTCTTTGTGGCTAAGTGATCTGCCCAGTTCCCTCTCCCACCGAGCTCGGCTAGCGTTATACAGATGTGTATTATGGGCTAGCAACATCTGGTATAAGTCCGAAATGAGCTTTTTATCAGAGGTGCGTGTGATAAGCCACTTCTCATAAGTGGACAGTCGTCTGCTGGCAGATGGCTTCACTTGGGTGTGCAAGGCCCAATGCCGGATTTGACAATACCGAAGCCGTTCAGTTTCGGGCAGCCCATAGTCCAGCTTGAGCTGATGAAACGGTATAATCCCATCCACGTCAAAGAGGTGACCCAGAGCGCGACACTCTGAGGATCTCCACCGGGTGAAGGCTGCTACATCCATGCCAGGTTGGAAGTCAGGATTCCCAAGCAACGGAGTAAGCGGCGAGGGATAGGTAGTGAGGTTGTGTTTGGTGTTGGTATGGTCCCACGTTTCTAGCAGGGCCCGGGTGATATGTGAGGCGTATAAGTTGGGTGGTCTGTGCGCTTTACGTAAGAAGGGAATTCCCTGCAGCGGTCTGGCAGCCACTGCCTGGTCTTGAAACAACCAGTGCTTTTCCGACTCCCGTCTGCTCCACTCGACCAAGTGGCATAGCTGAGTGGCTTGGAAGTATAAGTGAAGATCTGGAATACCCAGACCCCCGCTTTCCGGCGGGAGCACTGTCAACGCTTGCTTAATCCGTGGTTTGCGGCCATTCCATATGAACTGAGCAAGCTCGGACTGAGTCTGTTTTATCCACCCCTGTGGAGGTCGGAGAGGTAGGGTTTGAAACACATATAATATCTGGGGAAGGATGGTCATTTTGACCGCCGCAATCTTGCCAAGCCAAGAGAGCGGGTAGTGCTTCCATTGGGTCAGCTCCCCATGGATCGTCCGCCGTAACCGGGCGTAGTTAATGGTTACCGTGTCCGATATGGAGGGGGCCAGTTGAACCCCTAGATAGGAAATTGTGTCGGTTGCCCATTGAATGGGATAGTGTTCCTGTAGGTGCGCGCGAGTGGAGGGCGCCAGCGAGAGATCTAGTGCCACCGACTTGTCCATGTTCACTTTGAACCCGGACGCCAGTGCAAAAGAATCCAGTTCTGTGAGACATGCTGGCAATGCACGGAGAGGGTTCGACAAGGAGATCAGGACATCGTCAGCGTACAGGCTGACCGTGTGAATATGCCCTCCAAATTTGATCCCGGTGACCGCTGGGTGCTGTCGGAGGCAGTGGGCTAAGGGCTCCATATAAAATGCAAAAAGAAGGGGTGATAGGGGGCATCCCTGACGTGTGCCCCTCTCTATGGGGAATCAAGATGATGTATGGCCATTAACACGGACAGAGGCTGAGGGAAATTTATAGCAGTTGAAGATGTGTGTGCGGAACTTCTCCCCAATGCCCACCCGCTCAAGGACCTGCTCTAAATAAGGCCAGTGGACCAGGCCTTCTCGGCATCAACGGCGAGCATCATATACTCCCCGCGCGTCCGAGCGGCCTTCTCAATAAGACGAAGGGCCCTCTTTGTATTGTCACTGGTCTGGCGCTGGGGAATGAAGCCTGCTTGGTCCGGGTCTATCAGGCCCGGCATATGGGGGGAAAGACGTGCGGCCAATATCCCAGTGTATACCTTAAGGTCAGTATTAAGGAGGGATATGGGGCGGTAGGCCCCGCAGGTGGTCTTATCCTTCCCTGGCTTCGGTATGACCACTATGGACGCCTCCAGCATTTCCGCCGGGATCGCTCCAGGGTCAGCGAATGAGTTGAAAAGCTTAGTGAGAACTGGGGCCAGCACATTACAGAACGTTTTATAAAATATGGCAGAGAAGCCGTCCGGGCCTGGGGCCTTGGCTAGTTTGAGACGGGTAATGGCGGCGATAACCTCTTCTATCCGAATATCATTGTCCAAGGAGTCTGCCTGGGCCTCCGTCAGAGTCGACAAGCCGATTGGTTCAATAAAGGCCGCTCCGTCAGCGACCGACAGGGGAGAGCCTGCGTAGAGGCGGGCATAAAAGTCCCGAAATGCTTCCGCTATCTCAGAATCCTCTGTGACTCGTCTCCCATCACCCCGCTGTATCTCCCGGACCCCTTGTTTCTGACGAGTCTCTCGGAGTTTATGGGCGAGTAGAGAACCACAGCGGTCGCCTCCCGTGTAATATGCATGTCGCAGACGGAGAGCTGCGAACTCCGCTCGGTCCTGGTCTATCGCTGCAAGCTGCCGTCGCATAGCCTGGAGCTGACGCCAAATCCGTGGTGCCCCCGTCCGCTGGTGCATCTGTTCCAATTCCTGGGTCTTCTGGGTGAGATCCTCCCTCTTACGCCTGCGTTCTACATTATCAGCTGCTGATATAGCCACTAATTCCCCTCTAAGGACCGCTTTCAGTTCCGCCCACTGTGTAGAGAGGGAAGTATCAGTGTTTGCATTGTGGGAGAGGTAATCTTTGATGGAGCGCTGTATCTGTTCTACCACTGCGGCGCGATGGAGGAGGGTGTTACGGAGGCGCCATAATCGGGAGGGGCGCTGCATAGGTGGGAGGGCGAAGGTTGCGATGACCGGTGCATGGTCAGATAAAGAGGCTTCTCCTATCTCGACATCTGTAGCCATCGTGTGCAAGGAAGTGGATGCTAACAGGTAGTCTAATCTGGCATACGTTTTGTGCGCATTGGAGTAGTAGGAGTATTCGCAACTGTGCGGGTGAAAGCTACGCCACAGATCAGATAGGCCCAAGTCTTGCAATCTAGACAGCCCTGCCGCAGACAGAGCGTCAGTCTGGTGAGTGCGTTGGCATGATCTGTCTGTTTCATTGTCGAATACCACATTCAAGTCACCCCCCAAGAGAATTCTTCGTTCTGTCGTGGCTGTGGCTTCAGTGAGTGCTGTATGAAGGAATTTTTCCTGTCCGTCATTAGGGCCATAAACTGAACCGATAGTGAATGTGAGACCCCCTAGGGCAAAACGATAGGTGAGGAGCCGCCCCCTGATTTCCGCTTCCTTATGGAGAACCTCCCCCCGGAATCTCTGGGCTACCAAAATTGCCACCCCAGCCGATTTAGATGGCCCTGAGGAAAACAGCTGGGTCGGGAATCTGCAAGACTTAAGACGATGGCAGTCCTTTGACAGTAAATGCGTTTCTTGGAGTAGGCATATGTCCGCGTTGGTATGTTCTAAACATGACAAAACCGCTTTGCGCTTGACGGGGTTATTAAGCCCCCGCACATTCAGAGTGAGCACCCGAAGTACGGTGGGAGTCATGTAATCAATTTAGATTGTATAGGACATGTAGAAAATCTGGAATCCCCAGCACAGTGGGCCTGGAGCAAGTACAAAACAGGCCAGGTCTGACCATATGGACCTACGCTATCAATAAAAAAGGGTGGACAAGGGACCCCCGAACCCCCAAGAAAAGGAACCCCCCAACAAATGTCTATTCGTAGTCCGATTGTAACAAACAGAAAAGAGAAAGGAACAGAGAAGAAATCTCGTCGAAGTCCATCATCCACGGATGATCGGAAGAGCATCTCCATGGGGGGTTTAATGTGACCAAGGGTGACCCTCCACCCCCGCCAGCAGCCCCCTGAAGAACCGGGACAGCTCAGCGAAAGCAAAATATTCTGAGAGTTTCAAGCAGGTTGTGTCTTTGCCAATGCTGCAGGCAGGGTCTCAAGAGCATCCTTCTGCCCCTGCGAAATCTCCATGGGATTCGGTCATCTGGGACGGCGTCGCCAACCCCGCTGCCACCACTGGGGTCTCGTGTCTTCAGCGGCGCGAGTTGGACCATCGTCACCATTCTCCTCCTCGGGGAGGTCAACTCCGAGCAGACGGCAGGCCTCAGAGAGAGACCGCAGCTGAAAGGGTTTGCCATCCATGCGGAAGATCAGACGGAATGGGTGACCCCAGCTGTAGGAAATGTTGCGCTGTCGAAGATGTGAGGTGATGGGCCTGAAAATTCTCTGTTTTTGGAGTATGAGGGCTGCTAAGTCCTGAAACAGGGCGGGAGTTTGGCCGCGGAAAGTGAGGGGTTGCATCTGTCGGGCCTTCTGGAGAATTTCTTCCTTAGTTCTGAAGTCCTGGACACAGACCAAGATGTCAGCCGGTAGGGCCGTCGCCTGACGTGGCGGGCCCACCCTGTGCGCTCTGTCCAAACGGAGATCCGTGTCCAGCGGCCTGCCCAGAATATGATTAAAGAGCTCTCTAGTATATTTGAAAATATCGCCTGCTTCCTCGTCGAGCTTCACCCCCCGGATCCTGATGTTATGGCGACGAGAACAGTTTTCCAGGTCTTCGAGATGAGATTGGAGGTCGACTTGCTGATCGTGGATCCAAATAACCTCCTGCTAGAGCATCGCCATTTCTGTGTCCCTCCCATCGCTTTTCTCCTCCAGGTCTGCAACCCTCTCCCCAATGCAGTCCATCTCCCTGCGGACATCTTTGATTTCCGCGGTGAGGTCCCGCTTCAGTGTTTGTAGATCCTCCCGCAGCGCGACAAACAGGGACTCCAGGAAGGCTTTCGTTATCGGCTCCCCACTTTCGCCACTCGGGGGTGCGGACTGCACGGATCCCGCCACATTGTCGCCCATTTGATGGCCGCCCTGAGGCTTCGCAAATAACTCTTTCAGGGTTTTCTCCTTCTGCCCTCGGGAGGTTGACATGCTGCGTGTCGACCAGCGTCTGTGACCAGTGCAAGCTGTAGCCAAGCGGGTCCCCACAGGGTAAAGCGCCGCAGGGTAGACCCCCCAGAAGGCTTCGCGGGGGAGCCCCGGCGGTCCAGGCAATGGCTGTCTCTGGGCCCGTGGTGCCGTCAACTTCCCCCTTCACCGGGCCCTGGGTCCTCAGTCACGGCCCGTGTCCCAGGTCCTCACTCTCCCAATGGCGGTTCCCACTGCGGGTTCTCCCTGGACAGTCGTCCGCTCGCCACTCGGACTCCTCCGGATAGCCACTGCAGAAGCGGCACCACAAAATGGCGGGGGCACCGCCCCTCCGCCGCGGAGTCAGCCGCCAGCGGGGCTCAATGGTGACACCACCAGGGGCCCAGGGTATGTGGCAAGGCCTCCAGGCACCACACTCGGGCTCCCTTGCAGTCGCGGCAGCGGGACAGCACCGTACCTGGCTCCAACAGATGGGGCCCTGACTCCGGTTCCTCTGCTTCACTGTGGCGGGTGTCCTCAGCAAACCACCCCCCCGGGGCAGTCACTTGCCTGTGTGCTGGTGTGACCGGTGAGTCCTCGCCGGCCGGTGGGGTCCTCCTCCGATTCCGGTCCGCCTCCAGATCTCCCAGGGACGGCAGGATCGGTGCTACTCCCCCGCTGGGTCCACCGCCGCGAGCCCGCTCTTTGGTCCCGCAGGCTGGGGGTCAACAGAACTGTCTCTGTGCCTCGGGTGTCCGGAGGGCCACAGCTCCGCCTGCGCCGTCGTCGGCACTCCCGCCCGGTCCCTCCAGTGATCTGCCAGCCTCGGCTACCACTCGAGGCCGTTGCGGCTCCGGGGCCAGGCCTCCCGACAACTAGGCCGCGCTCCCACCAGAGCGCTCGGCACCGCGCGGATCCGTCAAACGTCGGAGGCGAGAGCCCCCGGCTGCTCCTGTAGCAAGGCGGCCCCTGCGGCCCCCTTCAGACGCCAAGCCACGGGTGTCCGGTCGCTGATAACGGCTATATGCCGGTGCTGTATTGGGCCACCGGCGGGAGAGTCAGAACGGCACGTCTGCTCAAGCCGCCATCTTGGCCACGCCCCCCAGCGTGTGTTTTTAAACCCATTAGTGATTTTTAAACACAGCCCCCCCCTCCTGAGGTCTGATCAGGTGCAGCTGCAACAGTCTCGCCCCCCAAGAGTCATCCCTGAGTGTGGAGTCACAAGCTCAGTACTCAACAATCAAACAGACTCAATTACTCCAATATTCAGCCATGTGCTTGACTTTTCAGAAAAGAAAATGCAATTTAGTCTCACAGCAGTACTCAATACAACACAATTCAATATAGTGTACTGAGTAGTGATCCTGGTCATGACTGTCTTGTGGTGCTATATCTATTGTCCGCTTCCGTACTATATGCCCCTCCACGTAACCCTAGATGAAACTGTCCACTAGCAATTTATGGCATAAATAATGTTCAGGTGCTAGGTTTGGTTCCCCACAAGTCAAATGAGTAATCAGGTCACTTATTTGCTTGCATAATTACTCCTGGTGGTGTAGTAGGTACAGATTCAGTCTCAGTCCTTTGTGGGCTATGGGCATGAGCTCATCAGCTTGATCTCACCGGAGGCAAAGGCCCAAGTTTATTGGGTGCAGCATATTCCAGGACTGTCTTATGGATTGTGGCCTTGTTAAATCAAGAGGAGCACACAAAGCAGTACCCTCGCAATGGTGAAAGGCTTCTTCCCCTATCAAGAATTAAGTAGCATGAGCCTGGTGGTGGCAGCATACCATGTATTTGCAATAATGATCTGTAGAGTGAACAGGCCTTTTAACCAGTGTCATTAGAGAGGGGCCTACCGACCCACTCATGTAAAGTTCCACTACTGTGTGCTTAACTTGCCCTTGGCCTACATCATGTTACTATGTAGTGCTATGTAGAGGTATTCATCTGCTTGTGCGTACTGGGATGTATATGCTTCTGCATGTAGTACAGTACAAGGAGACTGGGTTCCATACTGGAAACTCAGAGCCTTGGAAAGGCATGTGGATGTGGAAGAGCCATCCCTGACAGATTTGTGGATTGACGCATTCCTGATAGTTGGGAATGTCACACACTGGACGAATGGGAGAGCCAGGCTCTCCTGTCCACTTCAAAAGGGTTCTTTGATTCTGAAAAGGTCACTGGTCAGGGAGAGCTAGGCACATCGTCAGGAAGAGCATGGGGCTGATAAGAGAATTATTGCAGGGAAAAGGAATCATAATGAGCAGGGGTTGGGCCTATGTAACCTTTTGTTGGGCATATATCCGAGAGGCTGGCATTCAGGTGTGATCCTCGAGTCACTGCCATGGCCTGTGTTGTGGGGCTATCAAAGCTGGAATTGCTCCTGCTGTGTCAAACTGATTCCTGGGTGAAGGACAGGACAGAGGAGTGGGCACTTCAAAACAGAAAACACCCACACCCCGAACTGGAAGCAGATAATAAGAAGGGGAGTTTCAATATCCCAAAGTTTTAAATGTCGAACATTCAAACTTTGGATGTACGTTCATGTGGAGAAGCTCAGCAAGGCTTCTGCCAGTTGTGATGAGGGCGGAGGACCAAGGTCTGCTAGTATCCCAGCTGGGTGAGGGAACATCACCCAGAAGAATCAAGACCACTTGCCCTGGACCACCAGCATCTGGCTGTCGCTGTACCAGAGGACCCTTTGAGGAGGAGATGACTGCCTGGAGCGAAGTCCAGTGGGGATTTTATCGAGTGGATCCCTGAAACCGGTACTGCTGGGACTGCCACACCAATTGGACCATCCACCTATGTGACACCGTTCACGACCGCCGTATGCCAGATGGGGAGGGGGCACATGAAAATTAAGGCCCGTCACCCTGGTGCGTCACTGTGACTGAAGAGGGCCAACGTCTTGCGCAGGGCTGTGACTCCCAAGGCCGACATCTGCTGTACCGCTGTTAATGACCCCTATATGTTACTTGGGGCGGGCGCATTAAAAAGTAAGGGCCATAACCCTGGTGCATCACTGTGACCGAGGAGGGTCTGTATCCTGTGTACAACTATTCATGACCCCCATATGCCAGGTGTGGACCACGGTGAAGAGAGAGGGATGTTGCAGATGAGCAGCATTTTAAAGGGAAGCATTGCAGGTTGGCAATACGCAGAGCATCGACTCAACTGCCAGAACCCAGAAGCCACACGAACCAGTAGCTAAAATCAAGATGACTTACTGCATGACCGAAGGAGCTCTGAGTATGCCTGCTGCCATGGCTGTAGCATCCAGACTACTGTTCATCATTGGGCTGTTGACATGCGCCTGGGCCTTCCTTATTACTACAACAGGAGTGTGTAAGACTTATCACAGTCCGCAGAGAAACTGGCTCTAACTGTAGCACAAACTGCGCTGAGAATCTTTGGCTTTTGAAATATCAATCATGGAACTTCTAAGACTGAGAAAAAAGGAAACACGGCAGCAAGGGATATTTAAAGCTGCACTAACCAACTATACACCCTTGTAATGAAAGGCACAGAATTTAAGTTGCCCACCTCCAAGGTCCACTGCCAACAGACCTATCTACTGAAATGAAAAAAGAAAACACAGAGAGGCAACACAAAGATAAAACAGCATAAATGCTATACAAAATCTCTCCGGACTCTTCAATGACGTTGATCCAATTTTTTATTTATTGCTTGATTTGAAGCAACAAAACGCCAATACAGCCAACGCGTTTCACCCTAAATAGGGCTTCATCAGGGCAATAAAAACCGTACTGCAACTGACAAGGTATTCTCTTCGCTCCACAGATGGTGAAGAAATCAGTGGGACCTCCAATTAATGAAGAAAAGTCACACCGAGTGTTTTCCATTCATCCAATCCGATCATCTAAGAACGTTCAAAACAGTCGGTTGAGCAGTAATATATTCATGTTCCGAGTGTAGGACGCCTTTGGGTACGTTACGTAGGACGCGATCTTTCACGCTCCCACCATCAGTCTAATCGTAACTTCTAAGACTGGTAGGCATTAGCAGGCATAGCCCGAATGTTGGCTTAAGTAAATGGGGAATAAGCAGAGCCCACAGATGTTGAAGTGGGACTCACCATAATACAACGCTAGTCTGTTGACCTTATGAAGATTCTGTATTATTTGTGGTGTGCTGTCTTTCACTTTGTGTTCATATGTTAATAGTACTTTTTTCACAAAATCAAGTATCCAGCTGGACATTCATTTATTGTGCCCATGTACAACTTGCCCCTACCTCCCCAGAGAAGCCATGTAATGCTAGACCCACACTACCACTGAAAGTCAAGAGCTGAAGCGGTAGTACTTGGCCCATTTACTCAAAGCCCATAGAAGGTTAGGGACCGGAACATCAGAAAAAAAGGACTCAAGCTCCACGGTTGGGATCATTAGCTCCTATATGCCTCACTGCCCTCTGAAAGGGTTTTTGGCGGGTGCCATCAGAGGAAGTCTGCTGAGAAGCCTGAGCACAACCCTAGTCCATTCATAAGTGACCACATGGAATTATCCAGTGTCAATCAGTGGTCCTGGCACCACCATAGAGGCACTGGTTCAGTAACTGCAGCCCTGATTAGGCCAATGTGAAAACCAAGGAAGTTGCAACCTTGATTTGGCCGATGTGAACGCCCAGCCAGTTGCAGCCCAAATAGGCCAATGAAAACACCAAGGAAGTTGCAGTTCCATCCATGCTGATGCCAAACACCAAAGCAGTTGCAGCCCTACCAATACCGTAGCCAATGTGCTAAAGCACATATATTACATGGTTCTCACGGAGAACATCAAAGAATCCAATAGACCCCCCACAGCACAGGTCACTACTGGCTTTGCTCTCAGGTAGTTCACATTCACCAGGTGTTCCTGTGACCAGGAAAACACACAGCTTCTCTGCCTTGACAGTCTCTACTACTGCAGGGCCTGGCACACCACTCTCTGCAAGCAGGCAGGCTTCTAGGCACTAGGCATCAGTCAGCTCCTCCAATATGAAGTGCAGACTTCAGCTGATATCCCGTCAACTCTAAGAGACTAGCTGTTAGACAGACACCAGTCCTGGTCACACAGCTGTCCTTAGAGTACTCCGCGGAGCACTGTCTTGCTTGGTCATAATGAGATTGAGTGCTTCACTATACAAAACAGAACTTCCTATGCAAAAAAAGATATTGAAATAACAAATTAAATGCTTCTTGGAAAACCATGTTTCCCATCAGCATGAGCTACATAAATTAGCAATCACAGGAACAAAAGCTTCCCCAAGCTTCTGCAGATGAAGGGCATGGTTCCCAAACAATACATGCACAAAGGGCCTCATTCAAGTGTGATATTCCAGTGCAACTGCGTAATATTGTGTGCATGAGCAAAATCCTGCTCCAAATCCGAGGGGTTTCACGGGAAGGATGACCTGTAAAACCTTTTGAAACTATTCCCATAAACAAGTTATTGGAGATTTTCTCCTCTCATGATGAACAGTACATCAGTTCCCTAGGTAAAAAAAGGTTTAGTGCGTTGGGGGGTGTATGGGAAGTGCATTCAAAATCCACAAGTGCAGATTTACAAAGACAAATGCCAGTTAATCTGTGACCATCAATGAATTACAGGCGTAACCAAGAAAACGTTTGTGAGTTAAAAAATTATGCAATCTGCACCCATACGAAGTTGTCAAGTGGAATTTGTACTAGTTTTCTGAAACTTTCTCATTGTTCTTGTAAGAAATTAGGTTCTTGGTTGAGGAAGGTGAAACCTTTCTCAAGCAGCAATCACAATTCTTCTCAGGGTGAAATCACAAGCAAACCCTCAACCCTCGGGTAGCTTGGTACAGAGCAGTCAGGCTTAACTCAGGGGCAATGTGTAAAGTATTTGTGCAACACTTCAAACAGTAACACAGTTTTTTAATAAATAAACAAGACCAAAACAACAAAAATCAAATCAATAGATCCAGATATTCAATTTCAAATATTTGAGTAAGGGCGACCGCGTTGGAGTACGGGCCAGCTACAGGGACCCAGTTAGGTCCGCGGAACAAAGTACCTTCAATCCTGGTTAGCGGAGCATTGCAAGAACCTGCATCTAAGAAGCGTCGTGCAGCGGAAGTGATGCATCGCTTCCTAGATGCAGCAAGGCTTCGGTGGGAGGTCCTGTAGTGTCATCTTCGGAAATCTCATTGACAAGGGCTTGTGTTGCGAAATCTGCAGTCAGAGCAATGCGTCAGTTATAAGGAGCTGCGACACTGAGATGTGTAGTCAAGACTGTTGTCTATGAGAGATGTGTCGTGCAGCAGTGGTTCCGAACGTGATGTGGGCTGTAGCGGTGGCACAGGTTATTGCAACAGGTCCAATGCATGCAGCAGCAGAGGTGCGTCAGTTCGGCTCGGCTTGTGGCATGCAGCAGAGGGGAGGCGTCAGTTCTGCTGAATCCACAGAGTCTGGTAAAGCACCTTAAGCCCCATTACAAGGATCCAGGACTGGGATGGCACCAATTGGGAGGGTAGACTCACAGATGGCAGAATCGAGGTGAAGGTGCAGGGTGGTTGGAAGCCTTTTTTGTCCCGAGGCTTCTGATCAGGAGGCCAGCCAACCAGCACTTGGAGTTACTCTGGATTCTGTGTTCAAAAGATGCAGGTCTAGTCCTTCTCACCCAGGCAGGAGGGTAACAGCAGTAAGTGAGCCCAGCAAGGCAGTAGTCCAGCAGAGTGTCAGTCCTTCAACAGCACAGCGGTCCTTATTACTGACAAAGTATTCACAAGTCCAGAAGTGTACTGAAGTGGTGGTGTCTGAGGTCCAGTATTTATACACAGTTGTGCCTTTGAAGTGAGGGATCAGCTTCTAGAGGTTTCCCTTTGACATCCACAGACATCCTGCCTTTCCTGTCATGGCTCCAGACTAACTGCAGGGGGCATGCAGCCCTTTATGTGGAGGCAGGACACAGCCTATTCAGGTGTAAGTGGGCATGTGCCCATTGCCTCCCTCCCATCCTGCCAGTGATGGCCTATCCATGCACACCTAAGCACCATATTGTGTGTAGCTGTCTAGGAGGAATACACAAATTCCAGCTCTCGGCTATACCCAGTCATGTTACCAGAGACAGGCTATAGGCACCAAAAGGCTAAGGTAGTAACATGCCAACTGTCTAAAAGTAGCATTTTCAGAATTATAATTTAAAAGTCAACTTCACCATAAATTAGGATTCTAAATTAGCATTCCAGAGACATCAAACATGAACTAATCACCTATTCCCATTTGGAAAATCCATTTATAAAACGTAATAAGGAAACGCCAAAGTTATCCTATGGAAGAGGTAGGCCTTGCAGTAGGGAAATATGAATTAAAGGTTTTTCACTACCAGGACATGTAAAACTTAAAAGTACATGTCCAACTTTTTAAATACAAATTGCCCTGCCCTCTGGGCTGTCCAGGGCTTACAATAGGGGTGACATATGTATTAAAAAGGAAGGCTTGGGCCTGGAAAAGGTTTATTTTGCCATGTCAAAATGGCACTTTAAAACTGCACACACCCAGGCTGCAATGGCATGCCTGAGACATGTTTAAAAGGATAGTTAAATAGGTGGCACAATCATTGCTGGAGGCCCACTAGTAGCATTTAATTTCAGACCCTGGGCACATGTAGTGCCACTTGTTTCGGTACTTACAAATAAATCAAATATGCCAATTGGAGATAAGCCAATGTAACCATGTTTAGAGGAGTGAACACAAGCACTTTAGCACTGGTTAGCAGTGGTAAAGTGTGCAGAGTCCTAAGGCCATCAAAAACAAAAGCAGGAAAAATTGAGGGAGTAGCCAAAACTTAGGGGGGAAGACATCCCTAAAGCTGACAGGTCTAACAGTTCTCACCTCTCTTTAAAAAATATTGAGCAAATTGCTTCAAAGAGAAAGGATGAGAAGAGAACTTCATGGAATAAATATATATTTTTATCAATAACAAGATCCTTGTAAAGTTGTTGATTATTTCACTGACATGAATTGAAATATTGACTCATTGTTATTGTTTATAATGCAAAGTACATCCCACATTGTCCCTGAATTTAAAAAAATAGTTGTGATCTATGTACTAAGTTTTTCAAGTGATTATACCACATTGAACATTTGTAGAATTGTCAGATATTTATATTTTTGTAAGAATTTGCAGTACTGCCAAGTGTCCCAGAAGCTCTGCCTGAGGGTGTAGGATTAGCTGCTGCCCCATTACTGCAACGGAGGTCCGTGGTCATGCCCCCTCTACTGCCAGCCATGCATGGTGCAGACAACCTTGTAATAGGCATGCTTATGGTAACCACAAGCTACAAAGTCACTGTGGCTAGTTGTTATTTTTTTTCTTTCTCAGACCCACTGCGATTGCTTACATTTGTCAGTGGCCCTAATTCAGCTATGGCAGGTGATTGGGGCTAATGGGACAGCATTAGCATGGGTAACATGTCTTCCTACTGATAAGTTACTGGAACTAAAGTAAAACTGATTATGAAAAACTGCATTTGTGATAATATATATTTTGAGCCTTTTGACATTTACCATGGCTGGATAACTTAACGACTCAAGATCAGAGACCTCATACTCATTGCTGGATTATGACTGCTAAAGTAATAATTAGAGCTGGGCAACATTTTCATTACGCCATTGTAATCTCGCATACTTTCTGACAATTCGCAATATGCTTGTGGTAAGAAATTGGGTTACTGGTGTACAGAATGTAAGGCCAGCACAAGCAATAGGTCCACTATTGTCTCTTCACTGGGAACCAAACACCCCATTGTAGCATTTGACTATCTCAGGGTAGCGAAGCAGAGCAGTTCAACGCCGACTCTGGGGAGGTGGTGTGGGCTAGTAATCACGATTTGCTCCCACACAATACTTACACTCAATAAATGATTGTCCAGTCAGTGCTTTTTCTTTGAAAAAGAAAATGTTAATTTATTTCCAACACACTAGTAAATACTATGTAGTATTTTACAAAAATATACAGATAGGAATATCTCTGGTGACATTCTTGGTCCCTAATTGTTCATGACCCCCAAAATCACTGTACCCTCCACCAATACCAGATAGAATATCACAATATAGAGGGGGTAGCACCTTAAATAAAGCAGGGCCATTGGCTTTGTCAAACTCACTACAATAATATGTAAGGCAAGCAAATTGGCTTTGTCAAGGGCTCTTCAAAACAATAATAGAAGGCACGCCTACTGGCTTTGTCAGGCTCACCACATTAAAAGGCCATAACCAAATGATAAAAATCACCATTATTCCCCTGAATTCAATAAAGCATTACAACGTTTATCGATAATCAGTGTCAGCAATATACTGTCAGTAAAGCATCCAAAATCAATTTGACATGTCTGAGTCTCTCTTGCATTCTTTTAGGCCACAAATAATGCAGCCATAGAACCAACCACTAGGGGTTGCTGCACTCCAGGACTGTCATACATACATTTCAGCCTTAGGAGTGCCTCAGAAATGATGAAAAAGTCTCCCCAGTCTAGGTGTACTATGAACTGGGAGACCTAGAGTGAGACTTTATAAATGTTGAGGGGGGGTAGGGGCTGCTGCACCATCTGCAAACCCCACATCAGTTTTAGGATGAGTTGGTGGTGCCCCTCCCATCCTGGGGTCACCATGAGCAGCAGAATGCATGGACAAAGGCCTGTGTGGTGCATAATGGGGTGGTCCCAGGAAGGAGTTCTGCATACTTTATTAGCAGCTCTGTCCGCTGTGTCTACCTGCTTGACTTGGCACCACATGGTTAATTTTTCTCTTTTCTTCCTTTGTTTTTTTTTGTTGTTGTTTTTTTTTAAACAGGGGTGCCCGGGTCCCACCTGGGACACCTACAAGGCAGGTTTGCACTGAGGGGTGCGGAAGAAGCCCCAAGCCCGAGCGACCATGGTCGGCTCCCCACTCACAGTTCTATGCTGGGAGAGAGCCGACAACATCTTTTCTACTGCTCCAACACAAGGAAGCACTTCCATTGTGTTCCCTTGGTGGGGAGTAGCTTCCTTTCTTCGGCATCCCAGGGATGAGGTATCAGGGCCGGGAACTCGTATCTGGCATGGAGATGTGGTACTGGGTCCCCCTTTAAGTTCATGGTGGGCCAGGTATGGGGTACCTGGGCTGAGGAGAAGTCTGAGACAGAAGCTCAGGCATGCCCCCTCAACAGGCAAAATAATTAAATGTAACCATCCTGTCAGGAAGACTAGACCTCCTTTACATCTAGGCACGTTTGTTCAGTGTATGGCTTCAATACACATTCCCCAGTGCGAAAACCATCACCATGCCAAGCAGCTGGAAAGTCCCAGAAAGTTTAGGCTTGAAAAAAGCCGATTTTCTAAAAGTAAGAACAAAATACACTTTTATTTAGTTAGCACTATTTTTGCATAATGAACAGGTAATTTAATTGTCCTTACCTTGTTCATAATTTTTGGACTTTTAGTTTTGGAGTGAGACTCAGTTAAGGAGATTCATCTCTAATATTGGTCGAAAACCGGGTGATCAAAAAGCCACAAATTTCAGGAATACTAAATGGGCGGAAGCCATTTGCACACTTGTTATGTGCAATACCTGAAATTATGCTACGCTGCATCTTTTCAAGTCCATTAGGGTAAATATCCTATTGAAGAATCACAGGAACAATGCAAACGAACAGAATGTGAGTGGCTATTTTTGCGCCAGTTGTTCTTCTTGTGCTTTTTTGCCAGCATGAAATGCGTCCTTGCGACCAAAATGTACACAAGGGCGTATGTTGTGCGAAAATATAGCGCTAAGTGCCAGATTGGCATTTTACATAATTTTACTGAAAGTTTGTGTAATTATTACGCATATTATGGGAATTACGTGAATTTCACATACCTCTTGTTAATGTCTTGTAGAGTTTAGGTTGAGGGAGAAATATGGTAAAAGATTACAGACTGGATTTTGAATTGTGGGTGAAGGAACAATACTGATTGTATTGGCAATGAACAGTGCTTTAAATGGGCCGGTACTTACCGGAACTGAGTACCAGCACTTCTTATTTTTATCCCTTCAAGTACCGGCACTTCTCCCCCGCCAAGGAGAGTTCCGGTACTATTGTCTGATATATTGTTCATTGCTAATTCTGCAGAGCCAGGGTGGCGCCTGCCTCTATGATACTTTGACAGCCAAAGTGCCCCTGTAGCCCTGTGCTGAGCCCCTGCGGAACCGTTCAACAGCAGCTCAGTTGCATTATGTCTTGGACGTGTAGGTGTCGAGAATTTCACCTTCACGCTGAGCTTGACAGAGCAGTGTCCATATCATTCAGACACTGCTCTGTCAATCACATTTACACTATGGTGTGCATTGTTCACACCCTGGAATCCAGGCGATCCACTGAGAGTGGCAATTAAGGAAGCCACGGGAGGTAAGGAGGTAAAAATTTCCTTTATCCTGCGTGAGCCTTTTGTGTGAGTGTTTGACTGCTTGTGAGTGTTTAACGGCTTGTGTGTGCGTTTACGTGTAAGGGAAAGAGGAAGATATAGAATCTGGACAGTCTAAGAAGGTGTTTTAAAGAAAGTGTGCGGACTGCTTTGTATGTGCATGTATGCTCGGGCCTGTGTGAGTGGGTCCGCACACGAGAATTTGAGTATTAAGCCCAATGCAAATAAATAATAATAATCAGAGCCACTGTAATTATGCGTCAGGTTGATTAAATAATACAGCAAGAAAAGGCAACTTATGCTGCGTAATGCAGAATAGTTCCTGATTGTATTACTTCATTATTTTGTAATTTGTATACTTGTTAACACTGTCTGGTCATAGGTTGCACTTCAGTTTAAACATAGCAATAAGCAACAGAAAGGTGAGGAGTCAACCTTTGGAAAGGACCTTCCACTGTGCAGCAGCACGTGTTGGTACGATTTTACTAACTTTTGAACTGTTTGAGGTAGAAACATTTTTTTTTGTGAAAATCTGAAGATTATGCAGCAGATTATGTGGCAAATGCGGCAGGTCCATAATTTATGTGAAATGGAATCGCATAATTCCACTTTCCTGACAATAACAGTGTGGCATCAAGAAGCTGCACTAGATAACCAAGTGTTGGCAAAGCCATTAGGTGTGGCCTTGGTAACGCTGGTGCAATTGTTAATTCAAAAAAGATTATTGCACTCATATGCCACAAAAAAAGACAACATGCCTCCTATATATGGTGAGCTTAAGCATCCAAAAATTAATTTAAATAAAAAAGGATTTACCATTGCATATAATTTGACAGTATCAGGGCGCCCTATCAGGCATGTGACTTAGAATTGTTTTTTGGTTGGGGGGGGGAGTTTTATACAGCACAAACTTGACTCCACGGTATTTGAGCACTTTACATGAGCACCAGTTGCGTTACACAAGGACACATTCATTTTTTTGCGAGGCACAGGGAGATTAATTGATTTGCCCAGAATCACAGGATGTTGAGCATCCCTGTCGAGACTCGAGCCCGGTTCTCCAGCTTCAAGGTCAACTGCTCTAGTTGTTCGGCAACATCCTCTCCTCAACTGGTTTAGAACCTCTTTTTAGTTTTAATACACATCACATGGAAGTATGATTCTTATTGGTGCAAGGAAAAGCTACATTGGCCCTTAATTACTGTAACCTGGAGACCTATTTTAAACAAACACAATGACTAAAAAATGGATACAAATTGGACAGAAAAAAGAATTGCCAAAGTAAAGTACTGGCCCACCAGCCTGGCAGTGAAGTGCACTTTTAAGGCAAATTTGCCCATGTGATTCGGAAAAATGTCGTCACTCACAGTGCAAGGTGGTTAGTTGCCTTCATGGGCTGCTGCTTTACCCCATGCTATTTGTTGTGGTGAGTGGACGCAGAATGTGAATGATAGCTGAACAGACCCAGGGATGAAGACGGTTGAGTAAAATTCCCCTCTACATGTGTATTTTTTATTTATGGAAATTAATTTCATAAGGCTGATGAGACAGCTAAAGCTGTCTCTGACCAAACCTTAAAATGAAAAGAGGGTTAACTGGGCTTCATTTTCCTGCAGGATCTGAAGAAGGACATATCTGTGATGTTCTTTTGCTGCATTTATTGTTTTCTATTGTCCTGAGTTAAGATGAGAGAGGACTAGGGGCGTGTGTGTGGTGGGGAGGGGACGGCATATAAAAGAATCTGGCATGGCTGCATAAAATGCATTAAAAGGGTTCAGCAGGTTGTAAGACAAGGATCCTCTGCTCTATATTATCATTGTACCAATCTTTAAGATGGGGAATGGATGAATTGGGTATAATTCCAAGACATGTCCAGCAAGCAGAGAGACTTGCAGAATCCATCTGTTGTACTTAGTGAGTTCTTTTAGGCTGTCCTTTCACTGTAGGCAACACACTCCTGTTAAATCACCAATCTGAAAAGGAACTTTGGGTTGTGAGCTGAGATTCCTTCTGTGCCTGAAGACACCACAAGTTGGTCAGTCTTGATTATTTGAGGCCTCAAACATATTTCCATGTGTTACGTAGGATAGCTAGAACCAGGACCCTAGAAGTACTTAGATGGTCGGTGGCTTCAAGCAGAGGGTGGCAGATGCTAATTATTCTAAAGTGCGGTGGCAGTAATGCATGAATAGTAATACTGTTCAAAGAATGTAATGTCATCTTTAGGGATAACTGAGCTAAAATAATGAGATGTGCATAGTGTTACAAAGAATCTACCCTAGAATATTTATCTACTCATCTTCTGACACCAACTAACGACAATGTAAGAAGACCAGGTGTGAGGGAGACACGATCGCACATCTGCCTTCATGATTGGCTGTGCCACGCCTGGGCTGGCGGATTCATGACTCATAAAGAGGGATAGTTGAGATGTTTGACATTCCCCTTCCAGACGCTAAAAATGTTTGTCATTGATTTGTTTCCATAGCGCTTAAAAACCATGAACTAACACAGGTCCCACCCATCACTGCCTCTACTCTGCTCTGCACACCCGCTGCAGACCCAGTATGACACAGTGCTTGTCCGGTGTACAGCAATGACCCAAATTAACATACTAAACTACCAACACCCAATACCCCACAGTGCTGAGATCTCATAATGCTGGCCTACAACATCATGCAGGCCTAACATAACCCACAGCGATGACCAATGTGCACAGTTTTTAATTTGTCAAACTCGTTCTGAGGATTCTTTCCCATTGTCTGATCTGGCCAGTCCATATAAATAAAACAGGATGCATGAATATGCCCATTGTGTATAAGAGGAAATGAGGATGATCCCTTTGAATGAGGATCTCTTGAAAACTATGGTGCTAAAGGAGGGACGGTGCCCAGGACTGTACAAATACTCTTTGGTGAAACCTGGTTTAAAAGCAAAAAATGGTAAAGCAGTAGTCTGAGTGTGCATGTTGAAGCTGCTGTACCAGAGTTTTCCCCTGCAATATCCTTTCATGTAGAAAAGATAGGTGGAAGGACCATGACCACTTACATTACAAACCCCCAATGTATACATGTCAACATATTGCGAATACCCAAGAGTTAAAATTAGAGAGATACATTTCAATTTTATTTTCTGTTAGCTTTCTTGAGAATGAAGGAAAAAGGATGAGAAAATTAAAATATAATTTAAAGCTAAAAGTCTCCCCTCTGTCTCACAAGTGTTCGCATGCATGCCATTATGAACTAAGTGCTATTCTTCGTGAGCTCATCCTGATCTTTTCGTGGTCTGTGTTCTCTGTGAGGAACAAGGCACCGAGCAAAGATTTGAAATTCCAGAAGGAAGGTCTGATAGGGCTGAACCAGGACCCCACATCACTGGCACAAGATACTACATTGGTGGCCCAACATCACTCAGTGCTGGCCTAAATCACAGCAACGGCTCATGATCAGACAAGGAAGGTTTAAAAATCACACAGTGTTGAGCAGTGTGAAAACATTTCTGGCCAAAGACCACACAGAATATGTCAAGATCACTTTAAGTGCAATGGGCTGCATACATATTTTAGTGGGTCATAACAGCAAAATGGCTATTAATTACTAAGCATGTGTTATGTCACATGTGCAGAGGAATCTGCACATATGGGGAATTTGAGATTATTAACAAGGACAATGCAAGTACAAAATGAATACACATCAGATGGAAGAAGTGCCATTGTATCATATCCCACCCTAATCCCGCCCACTAGCCACACCCCTAACTCAATTTGATGAGTACCTGCACTTATTTTTTTCCATTTAAAGCACTGCCAATGGACATATCTTTACAAGACTGCATGGCTCATCTTTAACTACCTATTGGGGTGCTACGTTTTTTGCCATTAAGGTTTATTAAAAATCAGAGAAATGCTTGAAATAAGGACTGTATCTTGCAGGCAGATGTTATAGATAGGTCAGTGTCAAATGGGCGAAAGAAAGCCACACATTACAAAACTTGCACATTTAATGCATGCGGCAGAAAAATATCTATTTAGCTTTAGATTTAGTAAATGGCAAATATTTCTGCACCGCCAATTCAAGAAGGAACATTTGGTATTGCTCAAATCTCAAGCGTTTTCTGAGAATGTTCTCTCTAAATGTGAAAACCAATGAGTACATCTTTGCTGCTTCAGCATCCACTTGGACACTGTGTTATCAGCACCTGCACCTTTGGCGACTTCCATTCAGCCAATCGCGCTGCAGCAGTGTTACAGGCAGGAGCCTGCGGGCCGGAGTGTTCAAGATGATGATGCAGCTGAACTGTAGACTCGGTTTCCTCACTGTCCTTACTCTTGGAAGAACATGGGTAAAAATAGCATTTTTAGAATAGTGTGTCTGAACACCCTAATATGCCTGTTAGCGTAGGAGTTTGGTAAAGTTAAGAAGAATGATATGTTTTTAAAGGTGTTTAAACCTACTACAAAAAACATACAGTAGGGACCATTTCCAGCCATGTATGAAACCTTCAACAAGTGTTAACTGTAATATATTTGTCTCACTGCAGAGTACATGACGCTGGGCTGGTAAGGAAGAGTCATGGGACTGTGACCTAAAAGACACTTTTCAGTTTATTAGAACAAAAGCCTACTGGTCCGAATCACAAAACGTTATGATGAAATTGGTAATTCGTTTCAGTCATTTTATTCATATTATTCTTACGTGTAGATCACGAATCCAGTAGGTGAACCAACAGCTTTGTGAATCGGGACTTAGATGCTGTAACATGCCATTTACATGTACCGTAACAACTGTGCCACCTCAAACTGCACCACTGTGTGAAACACGATTTCTTCACTCATCACATGGCGACCTGATGAAGAGCCACTAACATAAGGTGAGCTGGAAACCCTAGCACAGAATAGGATTCCAGCTCAGGCATGAACACTCTGCACACCTGGGCTCCAGTTAAACCCTCTCAAGGATATATAGCAGGTGGCACCAGATGATTTAGTTCTTGATCTGGGGAGGGTAGGTGTGATGATTTGGACAATGCAAGGGTCCAAAGCCAAACTCTCAATCTCCCCCCCAAATGTTTTTGACTGGAACAGAAAAAAGGCCCTGACAACAAAATAAAAGTGGCCCCCATCACTGAATTAGATAGCTAATAGCTTTAAGTGTTTTGCAAGGTATGGGGAGTGTTTCCTTTTTAATTGATGCTATGCTTTAAATGTTCTGACATTTTATTTCGTTATATTTTATTTTCCAGTATTCTTTTCCACACAGGGGAGCTTGTGAGTGACTGCAGGGTTGATGGACCCTGGTTTTGCACCTTTTAGTTAATCCCACCTGTTTAAGCATCGAGCTGCAAAGCACTGGCATTCTGATGAGTACCACTCGCATGGAGGGTTATTTAAATCCACTAATAGTGCATCCGCGCACTCTCTCGAGCACGACTGGATCCGCCCATAGCTTTTTCCCTGTATGCATATTGTGCCAGTTTCTGAGAAGGTGCCTAGCTCCCACTTCATTGGGTACCATACTGGAAAGGAGTGTTTCCTTTTTAATTGATGTTATGCTTTATATGTTCTCACCTTTTATTTAGTTATACTTTACTTACCAGTATTCTTTCCCTCACAGGGAAGCTTGTGAGTGATTGTGGGGTTGCTGGACCCTGGTTTTGCAGCTGTTTAAGCATTGCACTGCAGCAGTGTTCTGACATGCCCCCCTCACATGGAGAGTTATTTAAATCCACTAACAGCGTGTCCACACCACTGGCACGCCAAAGGAACACCTAAGGCAAGCCTGTCTGTGCCTGTCCGCATCTGGATCATGCCGAGCACCAGCTCCCCTGCCGGGTTTGTACCCTATCACCTGCTCAGAAGATGCTATTCAGGTAAGGAACTTCGTGCATTGAACCTTTCGGGCCATACAGTGGGATGTGCTTGTTTTAACTTAGATGTACTTCCTCTCCCAACCAGCCTTAACTGTCAGTAATGTGGATTCCAAACAAAGGATCATAAATCTATAACTAGCGTGAGTCAAGGGATTAACAAGTCAATTGACCCTCCAATCCACACTAATGGTTCAACCAGGAAACTGTTGTCCGCGCTGGTAAACGCACGTTCATTAGTTAAACACAGAATTGAGTTTGCAGACTTCGTAGATAATCACCATCCCGATATAGTTTATATCACAGAAACCTGGGTTGACGAGTCCTAGAGTCCCGACGTGGCTGTCTCCTTAGGGTATTCCATCTACAGATTAGAGAGACCCGTTAAAAGGGGCAGCGGTCTAGCCATAATATATTGAGAAAGCTTCACAGCTAGATTTGACCCAGTTTCATCCCCAAAGTTTGAAGCACTTTCTTTTAGCCTTGAACTTACAAAAAAACAATCCTTTAATGGTCTGCTCATTTATCGACCTCCTGGCCCGAGGAACAAATTTCTAAAAACAATTGGCTTGCTATTGGAAGCCGATTTATGTGCGAAAGATTTCTCTGTATTAGGTGATTTTAATTTTCACCTTGATGCCTCTAATGATAAGGACACTATGGCCTTTATGGAAACTATGAACACCTTGGGCCTCTCTCTAATTCTACCCATCAGGACAGCCATACACTGTATAGAATCTTCTCCAATAATTCCCATATTTCTGACAAAGGGGTTTTGTCTCTCATCTAGACTGATCATCACAAGGTAATGTTTGAAATAATCATAGGATACAATTTCCAATCTAATAATTCACATTATGGCTCAAATAGCTTTCAGGCCTGGAATAAAGTAAATAGAGATCAACTCACTCAGAAACTGACACAGTCTCAGCCAAAGCTTTCGCAGGATCTTGATCAAGCCACGTCAAACTATTCTAACTGGCTAAATTCAGCCTTCTCAACCCTAGCTCCAGTTAAAACTACCCATGTTCATACAACGAAACCATCTGCGCCATGAGTTACGGAGGCGCTAAGAAAGGAAAATCAAAGCTGTAGAAGACAGGGAAGAAAATGGCGATTGCATTATTGCAGACTTGAAAAAGAAAAGTATAAACAAATAATGGCTAATTACAAATCCTTATTGACAAAAGAAAAATGTGTCTACTATATGCAGCAAATTGAGTCCGTAAAAATTTCTTCTGAAGAGAAATATTTCAGGTAGTTACAAAATTAACCACATTACCAGCTAACAAAGTGATAAGCAGCAGTCCATCTTTTTGTGAATCGCTTGCACATTTCTTTCTGGACAAAGTTGAACAGATTTACAATATATTTGATTCAGACAAAGGCTCAATGACCATAAAAAAAGCATCTCTTGGAAGACTCAGAACAAGTGGCCTTCACAGATTTCCTTTCCATCGCTTCGGAGCAGGTAGACATATATATTCAAACAGCAAAATCTGGTTCTCCACTGAATCCCTGCCCCCTCCAATTATCAAGCTTGTTCTGGAGTAAATAGCTCCTAATCTTACAGATTTTTTTAATTCTATGTTTATGACTGGATATTTCCCCATACAGTGGAAAAAGTCTCTATTCTTCCCCTTGTTAAAAAGCCTAGCCTGAACCCTACAGTTCCAAACAACTATCGTCCTATCTCTCACCTTCTGTTACCTGCAAAAATCATTGAGATAGTAATTTATCAACAGCTGCCACAATTTATACAAGATAACCAACTTCTGGACCCAACTCAATTTGGGTTCAGTTCTGGACACAGTACCGAGACCACATTAATTAAAGGCACTGAGCAGATTAGGGCCGCATTGGATAAGGAGGCACAGCAGCCCTTGTTTTCCTCAAGCTGTCGGCAGCCTGTTACGGTCGACCATAAGGTTTTGGTTGTTAGAAATGGGGTTTCTCGTTGGCTAGGGTATGCACCTAAGCCAGGCAGAACCCACCACTCTAGTCAGGGTGAGAGAGTTGCTCACCCAAGATAACCCCTGCTCATCACCTTGGTAGCTTGGCAGAGCAGTCAGGCTTATCCCAGAGGCAATGTGTAAAGAGTTTGTGCAACACACACACACACATCCAGTGACACACTAGGCACACCACAAAAATGACTTCACACATGGTAATATAAAAATATCCTTTGTCTCATACATAGAACACATTAGACCAGAATCATATAAATCACTGTGCCACTAGGCACTTGTCATAAAAATGCATATAAAAGATAGAGATCATAAATCACTTTGCCAATAAGGCAATGGTCATAACATCACATGTAGTGCACTAAAGCAAGACTTATAAGTTGCACTAGTCATCAAGAAAACATCATAAAGACATTAGGCATAACATCACAGTGAGGGCAATAACCCCAATACTTCTGAGTTGCACATGTCATGAAACCATTGGGTAAATCACCATTACTGCGCAAAATACGCAGTTCCTGAAATTGACACTTAGTAAACACAATGGTTAGAGCCCTGTAAGTACTTTTTTTAGTTGCATGAATCATAACATTACTTTCCCTGCACATTCCAGGCTAAACAGCAAATGTTACCCTGGCTGCAGGAGCAGTACAAGGAATAAGCAGTTTCAATTACCCAAATACGATGTGCAGGGGGAGAAAAGCACCCAGATAACACATGGTTCATCAGCCTGGTGTCTCCGGTTTCCCCCGCCTCTGAACACACTGTTCCCTTGCTCATTGAGCTGGGCCCACCGTCGGGCCACCTGGCCGCTCTCGGGGAATGAAGCTGACCGTGAAAATGGCCCCGGTGAAATCCCTGAGAGGGGGAGGGGCAGAGCACGACTTCTGCACACCGTAGGCAGAATGGCCCCCAATTGCAGCTGCCCACAAGTGTGCTGCAGCTGCGTCGTAACAAATGTAGCCTCGATCCGGCCCTCACACTGACCCGGCCGCACACGGAGCTCTCCCGCTGTCTCAGGAGCTGGAGGCACTGTTCCTCCCGGCAGTGCATGGCCACTTCGGTTCTTTGAGGCTGGGGCTGCTGATGAGGCCACTGCATTCCTAGTTCCTGAGCTCCATGTTGATCACCTGGCAACGCAGGTGACTCTTCTTCTCTGGCGAGCGGCCGCACCTTCCTCTTGCCTCCTGGACAGCACAGTCTCGTGCTCCAGGGTTGGGTTTTGAAGCACAGCCGCCATTGGCCATTCTTTGTTTGTTTCACTCAATACCCGTCCGGCTGTGACCGGGCATCCAGAAGGTAGCGCTTTATTTTGCTTAAATGTTGGGTTTCCATTGAGGCATTCTCGGCATGAACTCCTCATGTCTATTAGTGGTCTAACTCATCCCAGCACGGGATTTCACGTGGGGATGACTTATCGCTGTTTTTTCCTTTATGCACTTTCTTGGCTCCTTCACAGGCGATTCATAGGCATAGCCCTTCTATTTCATTGGTTCTTTTTACTAGTTTTTCTTTTTACTCGTCATTTTTGTTCACTTTTGCAGACGTATTTATTCTCAGCAGAGGCTATCGCAGGCACGATAACTTTTGTTATTTCACCTTTATCACTTAACATGCTCTCCTGTGTTGATTAGTGGCCAGATTCTTCTAACAAACTGAGAATTGTCCTTCACAGTATGGGATGTATTTTATATATTTGTTAGATATTTTTATATGCTGATAAAATATACTTTTCTTCAAAATTATCCGTTGATGTTCTCATGTATTTTTCACTATGTTTGATTGCAGACTCCCCTGACGAAGGGCTATTGATTGAGCCTGAAATGCATTGGGTGCGATAATGTACAACGCTAGTCTCCAAAGAATGTCAAGACTAGCACTAATGTGAAAGAATCCATGATAATAATCATGTCTTTGTAATAAAAATCGAGTTGATTCAGAATTTTCGGCTATTCAGAGATATTTTGAGTAACATTTCCGCAAGTTGAATATTTGTGTTGTCAAATATACTGATTCATGCATTTCATCTTTCTTTGTTTAAGGAATATATACTTGAGATTTAATCAGTTTTTATCCCCTCATTAGGGAATCAGTAGTGCACACTGTGTCCAGAACATTCGTTCTTGGTACATACTGTAGTTTCACATGGGGTATCGGTTGAACCCCCACACAGAGTGCACACAAAGTTGACAGAACTAGTTTACTGGTTTACACATAGTTTTGATTTTGAGCTACTTTTGAGTGCATCTCAACTTCTTTCTATTTTCACTTTCTAAAAGTGCCATTTTCAAATACAGAATTTAAAAACCACCTTTACCAAAAGGTGCGTTAATAAAGTTTGAGTTCAGAGAGTCTAAACTTCATTTTTAGGTCTCGCCTAGGCAGCGCATGCGCTGTCTCTCCGAGACTTAAAGTAATCTATATTGTTCAGTGAAACTCCGCCTATTGGCGTCTAATATGTCCTGCTGCTCGCCATTTGTTTAACATTGCATTGTTCTTCTTTATCTTGTTTATGGTTGGCTGGCCATGCAAAACGTCACTTCCGTTTTGCTTCCGTTTTGGAGGAAGCAGCACCGACCAACTACTGTTTAGTTACGCTGCTGCGTAACTAAACAAGCTAAACAAGCTAAACAAGCCAGCAGCGTAACTAAACAGTAGTTGGTCGGTGCTGCTTCCTCTCAGCGCGGCTCCCATTTCACGGCAGCCGTGCTAGTCAGCAACTTTTTTCCTCCTCAGTCTCACCAAACTGCCAGCGCCCGGGACAGTCAGTTGTCTCTTGGGGATAAAAACATTCTCTACCAACGGAGCGAGGCACAGCGACTCAGAGCAGCGCTTTGGGGAGGCGGAGCCACCCGCTGACGTCAGAGGCCGGCGGTGGCCGGGCTCAGCAGTCTGCCCTGCCTCGGAGGGTTTAGCACTTGAGCAGATTTCATCTGCTCTGTGGAGATCTTGTTATATATGTTTTAATTCATTGTTGCATAAGCCACACTTTAAAAGCCTCTCAGTCATTTGTCCTACCTTTCCTTGTGTCACATTGTGAAAAATGACGATTTACCGTTCTTTATCCTCCGAGCAGTACAGCCAGCGATAGCATTGTACCCTGTAATGGAGCCCTCCCGTGTCGGTTCTTATCCGCCCGATCCCCTAATTATTGAAGTTGCATCTTTCTGGCAGAAATACAGCCAGCGATAGCATTGTACCCTGTAATGGAGCCCTCCCGTGGCGGTTCTTATCCGCCCCGATCCCCTAATTATTTGAAGTTGCATCTTTCTGGCAGATTAGGTTTTCGTTGCTGGACCAGCTTTGTCACACCGACCCCGTCCGCAGCCGGACAAGTGATTGATAAAATACAGATGGCCATTGTTCCCGGCGGGGCTCAGACAGATAATCAGCCGTGTTTTGCGATGTTGTTGGAGACAAAGCTTCCTGCCTGCACAAGAGAGGCACGCGGACCCTGGTTCATTAATCTGCGCGCAGACAAGTGGGTGCTAGTTAAAGGTAAAAGGCTTTGCCCTGCTGACCGTATGCATTTTTTTTGCTTAAACTGTGGTTCTGGGGTTGTAAGGAGAATGTTTGTGCCTGTGGTGTGGTTTGCACCCGTGCTTGAATACCACACTCACCATAACTGGGAGTTCCATGTATTTTACAGCCTGACAGATTCCGTAGTAGCAGGTAACCTGCAGTGCAAACTTCTGTGGGCCAGTCGCCAAGCAGGCTTATTTCAAAAACACGAAATCTCAGTATTTTCGACTAGCCTTTGAAGACGTTATCTGCATTTTAATACTATTTCTCTCAGTCCAGCTCTTTTCAAGGAATAAACTGTTGCACAAATAATACTTACAGTCGGTCAGTCTGGACATATTACATTTACTCTTGGTTTCCTTCTTCGTTTCCGGTGCTTCCGGTTGTCTCGGGCTTGGAGCGTTACATTGTCTGTGGGGCTGACTGGTTTTGTACGTGTTTGTCTATTGATGTGTGTACTAGTTTTAAATGCCAAGTTGTAATAAAAGTGGTACTGGTCGTAGAAGAAGCAGTGAGTATACTGTGCAAGCTCTGTGGCATGATGTTTATCCATCAGTTCTGTAATATACAGTACATATGAACAACACGGTTATGGGTGATTACATTCATGAGGGTTTGTGGGCGTGGCTGATGAACGGAGGGGCGAGGACAGACTGACATACACGTGAGCTGAACTTTGTAGGTAAATCATGTGGGAGATCGTGCACGTTTAGGGATAATTCCTAGAAACTGCCTGTGGGCCTGCCAGCGAAAGACATCAAACAATAGATATTCACAACGACGGCAGGGGAGCGCGCTAGGACCCAGAAGTCCTCTTCCTAACCATGCTCTCCGAGTGTCAACTGAGAACGTTTGTATTGTAGAATGGGACTGCAGATAGAACGCCTGGTATAATTTTATTTATAATTTGTCATGGCTTAGCAAACGTGATAGAACTGCCTTAAGTTGTAATACTCTATAAAAGATGGTTTCAGATATTGACATATGTAAATGAGTCAAGTATGGTAATAAAATCCAGTTCGTAGTTCTAAACACAACATTAGATAACAGCACTGCCAATAAAATGCAGTATATTTCCTTTTTTTTTTTTTTTTAATATTTTTATTTAAATTTTTTGCAGCACCATAATTACAGTTACACCTTAGTACATGAGGAATTATCAATATTTCTTCATACAAAAAAGGGAAAAATAGAAACCCAGAGGAAAAAGAAAAAAACAACAACAAAAGAAAGAGACAAGGAGAGAGAAGATATAATTTTGGATTAATTCTCAACCCATTTTTCCTTCCATCTGTAAATTGGTGCCCAAATACGGCCGCCAAGCTTTCTTCCATTTCTGCCCTTTCTCTCATATATTCCTTTTTCTAAATTAAAAATGGAAAGTAGCCTAGCAAGCCATTGCTGAAATGATGGGGCCGTCTTATCAAGCCAGGCAGAGGCGATACAAATTCTCATCACTGACATAGCCACAAAAATAAAGTAATAAGAGTGATCTTGCATATTCTCGCCGTTGATCCCCAAAAGAATTATTTTGGGTGTTAATACTACTTTTAAATTCAAACTTAGATCCAAAATTTTCCCAATTGCATTTACTAATGTTTTGAGCTGAGGACAGGTTGAAAACATATGTATTATATCCGCGTCAGTGCTGTTGCAGCGAGGGCATCTAGTCCCTTCCTGTCCCCCCCACTGTGCAATCTTCGCCGGCGTATAGTACAATGAATATATTGTTTTGAAATGCTGGGCTTGCAGCCCTGCTGAACACAGAATAGTCTGTCCTAAAGCTAACGATTCAGAAAATATCTCTTGGTTTATATTAAGCTTTTTCGCCCATTTCTCCCCATGTTTCTCCATGTTGTCCTGCTTTAGAACAGATAATTCTGAATAAATTCCCCTAATACTGCATCTCTCGGTGTCTCTCACCACCTCAATTGTTTTAACTTCATTAAAGCCGGTCGAGCCCCCTTTTTTACTTTCCAAAAAACTCCATACCTGAAGATACTTAAAAAAAAACCTAGTCTCCAGTTCAAATTTGGCCTGGATATTCCCAAATGTTCGAGCTCCCTCCGGCCCTATAAAGTTACCCACTTTCTGTACTCCGTGCCTCTCCCACTCTAACATTACACCATCTGAGAAAATTCCAGGAAACATAGGGTTTCTGTACAATGGGGTATACAAATTAACTCTACCTAATCCAGTTTTTCTTTTAAATGCGGCCCAGATCTTGAATACGGCCATCAATGTTTTAAATCTCGTCTTTTTATAGTAGCTGGGTTCGCTATACTTCAATAAACAATTCTGCACTTCTTCCCCTAAAAGTAACTTATAAACATCTGGGGATCCTTCTTTTATCCATGGATCTTCAACAGTCCCTCCTAATAAACCTCGCATATATTGAAGGGCGGCAGCCCAATAATACATTCTGAAATCCGGGACCGCCCAGCCTCCCCTTTCCCTTGATAGCGTCATGTACCTTAAGGCTCTCCTTGTTTTCCCATGCGCCCAAATAAACCTATTCAGAATATTCTCCAAAGTTAAAAACCACCGTTTCTCAAATTCCAGCGGAATAGCCCTGAATAGGTACAGCACTTTGGGTAAGAAAACCATCTTTATTACATTACAACGCCCCACAATGGACAAATGGAGATTATGTATCCTGTCGAAGTCTTTTTTAGCCTTCTGAATTACTGGGGTCATATTTTTTTCTACCAGCTGTTCCAAATTAGGTGTAATGGAGATGCCTAAGTATATTACAGCGTCGGTGACCCGAGAGTCATCTAATTCCACCTTCCCGTTCTTTACTACCTGAGTCTTCTGCCTATTCAGTGCATATCCTGAAATTATTCCAAAAACCTGAGCTTCCTTTTCTATTGCCGTTAATGCTGTACAGGGATCAGGGGTAGCCACAGCAATATCATCCGCATAGGCCAAGATTTTAGTCTCTAGCCCATGGAATGTCATTGGCTTAATTGCGCTATTTGCCTCCATTTTCCGAACCAAGGGATCGATGTACAACGCAAAAAGCAGAGGTGAGCAAGGACAGCCCTGCCTAGTGCCCCGTGTGATTAATATTGGTGCGGTCAGACCCCCGTTCAGCCTCAGTTGTGCCATAGGTGCTTTATATAAAGCCTGTATCGCCCCAAGAAAAGAATTCCCGTACCGTACCATTTCAGAACCATCCACAGAAAGTCCCAGGAGACCCTATCAAATGCTATCAAGTAATATTAAAGCCATAGGGTCCCCTGAGACTTCAGCAGCATCAAACAATGTTATAGCCCTACGTATGTGATCAGTTGTTCCCCTCCCAGAAATAAACCCATGCTGACGTGGGTGAATCACTTTCCCGATGACAACATTCAAACGAGTCGCCAGAGCTTTAGATAATATTTTAGTATCACTATTCATTAGCGTGATTGGTCTGTACGAGCCTGGTTCTCTAGGTGCTTTACCCTTTTTTTAAAAGATAGTAATGACTGCCCCGGCCCAAGAATCAGGAACTGAGTTCCCCTGCTGAGCTTGACAAACTATATCTACTAGATCTGGCCCTATTACATTAAGAAACGTTTTATAGAATTCCAGTGGGATCTGGTCTGGGCCGACTGCTTTCCCAGAGGGGAGGCCGCTAATTGCGTTGTAAACCTCATCGGTAGTCAGTACAGTTTCCAAAGCTTCCTTATCTTCAGAGGTTATGCACTGTATGGGTATTTCCCTCAGGTATTCTAAGATCTGAGTCTCCTCCCTGACTGCTCCTTACAATATAAGTTTTCATAATACTGCCGAAAAACTTCCCGAATTTCAGGTGAATCCTTAACTAAATTTCCTCTTGTATCGAAAACTTCAAGAATCTCACCTGCTGCGCTTTTTTGCCTTAGTCGTGCTGCCAGGACAAGGCCCACTCGTTCACTATACTCATAGCATAGCTCCTTTTTACCAAGAAATCTTTCAGCAGCCCTGGTTGCTGTTACATCTCCAACCTCCGCCTTAGCATTTGCTAATTTTAACAGTATGTTATCCGTAGCAACACCTAGCGTCAGGGCAGCTACAAGTTCTTCTTCCACTTCCATTAGTTTCTGATACTACATTTGCTCCCGCTGTGCCTCTTTCTTTTGCCGATGTAAACTAAAACTTAGTGTCTCCCCCCTTACCCCAGCCTTAAATGCATCCCATACAATCCCCAGGCTTGTGCTCCCTATATTAATATCCCAGAACCCTCTTATCCAGTTGTTCATATGAGCCCCATATTCTTGATCCTTTAGAAGTTTTCTCTCAAATGTCCAAGTCCGCTCTAATCTCTCTACCCTTGCGAAAGTTACTGCAAGTATTAGGGGATTATGATCTGAAATAATCCTTGGATGTTTCTCTATTTTGCAGCTTGCAAGTAACTGATGTGAAGCAAAGAAGTAGTCTAATCGAACTACTAACTTATGAGGGGCTGAAAAAAACGTACTACCCGGGTCCGCAGGCCTCAAGTGTGTCCACACATCCATAAATCCATTATTCTGCACTAAATTAGTGAGAGCATTAAAAACCTTTCTCTTTCGACTTGAATAATTGTGACCTACTTCCCCCCAGAGTCCTCCCAAACCGTTAATATTAAAATCACCACACAATATAATGGGAGTTGGCCATGATGTAAGCTCAGTATCCAAAAATTGAAAAAGCTCTGGGTCATCCGCAGTTGAACCATAGACTGAGCAAATGGTAAACATAACCCCTTGAAATATACATTCGACTATCGCCCAGCGACCCCATTTGTCAGACTGGCTTTTCTTAAAAAGTATGTCCCCCCGCCGTGAAAGAATAGCCACCCCTCTTGTTCTACTCCCCTGCTTAGTGCAAACAATAAGCTTAAACCCCAGTTGTTCAATAATACTCCCTCTGGTGCCCTCAATATGAGTCTCCTGGAGACATATGATGTCAGCCTTAAGATTTTTTACAACTATTGCCGCTCTTTGTCTCTTACTTTGGTCATTCAGACCACATATATTCATTGAGATTATTCGTATACTCAATAACGTAAGTTGCTATTGCCTTTATTTTGAGAGCCAATATCAATTCTTTTATAAATCAGCCTAACACTTTCATTTTCATTTTCCCCCCTTTATCCACATATTCCTCAATTGCTGTGCTGTCCCTCCCTGTGCCCACCACCCCAGCCCCCCCCCTATGGACCCTCCCAGCCCTCCCCCCTTCCCTACACCCCTTACGAGCAAATAGGTCAGCAATGACCCAGATGTGGCGGCCATTTCTCACTGCTCGAGCTGCCGAGAGGCCCCCCCAATCCATTGATCACACTACACTACTACTGTGCTGAGACATATTATAGACTTCTATAAAGTTGTGCCAATCTTAAACCTGAGAAATCACCCCAAAAAGAGAAAGAGAAAAAAAAGAAGCTTAGTGAGTCTCATCCTAGGGTGGCCCCCCCTGAAGAGATCGTGTAGTCCCAAGTTCAGACCGTCCTTTAGCTTCTCTCAGCTCCTGTAGGTACTCCTGTGCCTTAATCTCTGACCTAAACACTCGCACCTTCCACTCGAGATGACTTTAAGGCGAGCTGGGTACATTAGGAATGCTTCACATTCGATCCCTTGGAAGGAGATATCATTTGCCGGAGTCTCCATCTTCTTTCAACCGTAATATGGCAGAAGTCTGGACGAGCGAAGAAAGTGTGCCCATCATATGTCCGCTTTGCGTTCGGCTTTGCTCTGTCCATTATCGCCTGTCGCAGAAGAAAGTTACCTATGAACACTAGGACTGCCCTGGGCCGTTGATCCGTAGCGTTATTATTTTTTTTCTGTATCATTGGAAAGCGATGAGCCCGCTGGACCTCGTTATCCCAATTCCATTGGGAGAGTTCAGGAAATGCTCCCTTCAAGAGATTCACAGTGAATGATCTAATGTCGTTTCCTTCAATATTTTCCGCAAGGCCCAGCAATCTGACGTTGTTTCTCCGCTGCCGGTTTCCAAATCTTCCAGCTTCCAGTGCACGTCCTCTACTTGCTTGTCCTGCGTCTCCATTTGTAGTTGTAATTTCCCAACATCTTCTTCCAAAGTTACAGTTCTAGTTTCCACCTGAGTTACCCTTTCCGCGATGTCGGTACATACTTTGTTCACTTTCCGGAGTGCCCCCTGCAATTTTTTGGTTGCTTGTTGTGCCCTGCGGCTCTGCTGTCTAGCCTCCCCCTGCATTTGTTTCAGGGTGAAGTACACCAGATCAAGTGAAGGTGAATCAGTGATTTCAGTGGTAGACTTTGATGAAATAACTGTGCCTCCCTGAGCTGGAACATGTGTATAATCATCGTCATCATATACTTGGCTAGTAGAAGAGTAGTCCCATTTTAAATCGCGAGCTGTGGCTGAATCCAACTTGGAAGGACTAACTCTCACCTTACTTCTGCGTTTCTGGGTGAGAATCTTATTTCTTTGCCCCTGTAGAGCATGAGAAGAATCCCCTGAATCAGTCTCATCAGCCGTATTACCCTCGCTGAAATTAGAATTGTCAGTATCATCCGTTAGAGAGAGAAACTTATCTCCCTCTGGTGATCCCAGCACAGGTTTAGTCCACATTGAGACAGATTTTAAGCCAATACCCCCACCCAGTGGCCAAGTTAGCTCAGAAGCATCACGAATTATAGGCAATTGTTTGTCTTTACCTTGTTCCTTTGATTCCTTTGATTCAGTCCCGGTCGGTTCCAATATGTCCCTCACAGTAGCAGCCTCAGCCCTTAACGATATCTCTTGTGCTGGTCGGTCATCAGCCTCTTCTACCGCTGCTCCCAGTTCCAGTCTGGGCTGACTGTGTAGTTGAGGCAGCATTGTATCACCGGAGGGCGAAGGAAGGGCAGGCTCCGGGTCGCCAGTAGCCTTCATTACCCTGGGACCTGTCACGTCTTCCGTGTCTTCCGTGCCACCAACTGAAGCGGGCAAGAAGACCTACGCAACAGAAGGCTGACGTAGAGCGCCCTCAGAGGTAATCACTCGCGGTTTATTCCGCCCGTCCATGGCTCCATCCCGCGCCTTCAATGCCGCTTCCTCAGTTCTCTTTCCACCGCGTCGGAGCTGTGCCGAGCCGCGCCCCGCTCCCGCTGCTGCACCTGCAGTCGCTCCTTCCTTTGGTCTAGTTGTTTTGGGAGCCATCGCCCGTCCCTGGTCAATGTTTCTCCAGCACCCACCGCCACCAGACTCCGTTCCCAGCGGTGTATTAACGGCAGAAAACAGCCCTCTGAGTCTCCGCCTGAAGCTACTGCCGTTCCACCACAATAGCACTCGTCTGGCCAGGTAAGTGTGTATCAGCATGCCGGTCAATCAATACGTCTTAGAGAGAGGGTCCTGTCAGCAACTCTCACTGCAATCAGCCAGCGTCCATCTTGCTCTGTCAAAATGCAGTATATTTCCATTGGATGAACTACAGGGGAGACTGGGGATTGTGAATGGTCCAGTTCAGCGAGTGGGCAGGAAGGAGATGGGCAGTGACTGCTCAAATAGGACCAGCTTTAATTTTTTCCAACTGGACCAGATTTACCATCATCTGTAGCTGAGGGGAGCAAGAGTTTAATAATTGGGATGCAATGCAATAGGTCTCGCATTTATGCGAGTTTGAGCTATTGACATTGCAAATAACAATGCCTTTTATTTTTGTTTTCGTTTTTAAAACATAAATAAAAGACATTATCATTTACAATGCGAATAGCTTGAACTCTCGTAAATGCGAGTCCTATTGCATTGCAAATGCTTGTTCTATCTTGTTGCTATGGAAAGTTATACTTGTAAGGTGTTACAGATAGCTTTTCAATAGTGAGAAACGAAATACATAGTATATCGCTATCAAGACATATCACACACTCCAGTACATGTCCTACCTTTCACATACACTGCACCCTGCCCATTGAGGTAACTTGAAAAAGAATTGGGGATTTGCCCTAATACTCCTACTCCATCTGGGCAAAAAGATCAAGCAAAGAAATAAAATAATGAGGAGGAATAAATAAATAAAGAACTATTTCAATTGGGAAAAACAAATTAGTCCCTACCAATGAGTACTTGATCCCTGAACCATTTTTCTTCTTTATAACTCAAATACCAACTCCAGGTGTACTATCAAGGAAATACTTTATCTTTTTTTCAAATATATCAAAGGAACATAAACATGTACACAAATATAGACACATATACATTTACAATTCCTTCCTACCCATTCTTACTGAATACGGTTGCTAATCACAAACAATGAATATTCCTTCCAAAAGCAATCCGGAAAGGAGGTTGTCCAATACACACTAGAAGGGGTAGATCAACCCTCCACATAATACAAGAAGTGTGTATTCAATTTTCTTGTATGCTAATCGTAGTCTGTCAGACTCCTCTGTGCTGTAGGGTCGACGCGTTTTGGCCCATTGTTTCGGGCCTCATCAGGGCAAGGGCAAAAGGAATACAACGCTGCTTGCTAGGGGATGTCCAGTACTCCATATAGATACTGGAGGAGGATTCTCCTCTATAGTGTCTCTGCGATGGCCTACCATAGGGGTGCCTTACATGTAAGAAAAGGGAAGGTTGGGGCCTGGCAACTGGGTGCACTTGCCAGGGCAACATGGCAGTTTAAAACTGCGCCGCAGACACTACAGTGGTAGGTCTGAGACACATTTACAGGGCTACTCTTGTGAGTGGCACAACCAATGCTGCAAGCCCACTAGTAGCATTTGATTTACAGGCCCTGGCACACACCGTGCACTTTACTAGGGACCTGCCTGTAAATCAAATATGCCAATCATGGATAACCAATCATATAATAATTTACACAAAGAGCATATGCACTTTAGCACTGATCAGCAGTGGTAAAGTGTCCAGAAACCTATAGCTAACAAAAACAGGGTACTAAAAATAGGAGGAAAAAGGAAAAATGTTTGGGGCTAAACCTGCCAAAAGGGCCAGGTCTAACAGGGATCAAATGGAAGGCACTTGCCCTGTTGAGTTCTTTTCTTGCTAGTAGAGATCAAACTGTGGCTCTTGATCATTTTGTCTTCAAACCTTTCTCTCTGCCATGCTGAGTCTCACAAGGTTCCTTGCTTAGTCCAACGTTCCACAACGTATATGTTACAGCATTAGCAAATTTGATTAGAACCTTTGATTTCACGCTTACCTCCTATGTCAATGGCAACCATATTGTGGTGTCAGTATATAACAACAAAAATAACTTTGGGATTAGGTTTCATGACTGTATGCAGCTATTAGCGAATTAGTGAATGGATGAGCAAAAACTGTCAAAAGTTAAATTCTGGAAAAACAGAGGTTATCCTTTTTGGAAACTCTGTTTCTGTGTGGTCACCATCCTGGTGGCTGGAGAAACTGGGATCACTTCCCATTCCAGTGAGATAGGTAAAAAATGTAGGAATTCCTATTGATGACAAGTTGATTTTTGGAAACCAGGTCAATTCAGTTATTTCATCATCATTTTACAAAATAAGGTCGATAAACAAATTCTACCCTATATCCCATTAGATTCACAAAAACCAGTAATAACAGCTTTAGTTCTATCAAAACTCAACTATTGCAATGGTTTGTATTTAAATATTCAGGAACAATATCTCAAGAAATGACAAACTTTGCAAAATGCTGCGGCTCGGCTGTGTTTGGGAATTAACAAATTTAAATAAGTTTCTTGTGCATCCACAAGCTACATTGGTTGCCAGTTAGGAACCGTATCAAGTTTAAGGCCCTTTGCATAGCCTATAAGGCACTGAATGGTATTGCCCTGGATTTCTGAAGGATGCCTTAAATGGTATGAAGGTAGCAGAAAGCTGGGATCTTCTGGGGCCAAACGTGTGATCCCCAGTTTCAAGAGGATGAACTGGGGAAGAAGAAGTGTTACAAAAGGTACGCCCAAGATGTGGAATGTTCTCCTTTCTCACATTAGAGCCTTGCCCTTCCTCATTTAGAAAGGAGCTGAAAACATGGCTTTTTAATAACTAGTGGTATGATCCTTTCCTTCTTGAGCTGAGTTAGTGCCAAGACATCTCCGGGTGATCGAGCGCTGGTCAATAAATCACTTTAACATAACATAACTGTAAGGATTTGAGCTTGCTGCAGGCAATGTTTGTTTTAATATCAGAGAAAACAACTGTAAAAACCATCCCAGCAGATCATAAAACAGGCCCAAACTGTCCCAAAAAAATGACCCACACACTGACCTGCCAGACCACCCTGTCAGGCAGTGCCTGATTGCCCTATAGGCCTGTCAGACCCTGCATCTCACTTTACGACCAAACTGTGAAAATGTATGTAATCTTGCCAGGTCTTCTTTAAACAAATGTCAAACAATCATTCAAATAGTTCTAGCCACTGTTTCCTGAAGTAACCATGATGTTGGGAAGAAAGCTGTATGTTGATATCTGCACTGTTCTTTCAGAGTTTTGCTACTGCGTGTGAACATTTGTTTAAAGAAAAATAAAAAAAGGAGAAAAAATAATGCTTTCTTTCATGTTAAGGCTAAGTGAAGTCACCAAGGGGCAGCTTCAAACTCTAATTATACATACACTGAATATAACTCTGGTAGAGAAGTAATTAGAGAAATGTATAAAAGCTGCTTTGGGTCTCATGGTAAATAATTATTGCAAACATCTTAACAGCCACGTGTCAGCATTCTTATATCTGGGCACACCATTTCTGAATTTAATTTGAAAAAGAAAACAAATGTTAATTACTGAGGGCTCCAGATGAAGGATCTGTTAGAAAAATAATGAGTGGATGTGCTGCATTTATAAATACAGTCCAATTAATTGGAACATAGTTTAATGATAGGTTAGTCCACGGGCACAGCAATAGTACAATGCACCAGAACATGAGACAATTGACTCTTGAAATGGGCTTGGAATATAGCCTGGCTTGAAAAGACATTTAAAATGCAAGACACAAAAGTTGAATTAAAGTGCTGCTCTGGCTTACAAATGGTGGGTTTATTTCCTCTGGCGTGGAACATATATATAACCCCAGATCCCAAGTATGTGTCAAATATTTTACAATGTTAATTCAACGTTTTGTTTCCAATCATCATTTCCTGGCTTTGAAGGCAGAAATTAGCTCTTGTAGAATTTTTCCTGTGTAAGTAGAATATTTCAAACTTTCATGGGATAGCCAGGAAATCTCATGAAAAACTATGATAATTGTAGGAATAGCACATATGCCTTTACCCTGTGGTACTTTACAATGAATGTAAAACAACACATTGACCTTTACAATCGTTGTACGTAGTAGCGGCCCGTGGAGGGAGTTCCGTGGGGCGGTGAGGCGGGGCGGGGGAGGGACAGGGTGGGGGGTAGTAAACACCGGAATATGGATGAACGGAGGAAAGTAAACAGTTAAATAAATAAAACGAATTTCGTTGCGCGCGCTGCATTGCAAAATGCGCCGGCACCCCTGCAAATAACAGGCACCTCCTGTTCCACAGTTAACTGCCCCAATAAAGCAGCCTTGGACCCGCAAGTGTTTCGCGATGGTGCAATCCCGCGACCTGGCAGGCCGCTATACAAAATACAAAAAGAGTTGCCTCTAGGTGGGATGCACTCCCAGGTGGAAATTACGCCAAAGCAAGGGCACACGCCATGAACAAAGTCCTTTTCTGGTTTCCTGCCAGACGCGTTTCGGGCCAATGCCCTCTTCAGTGGCAGACCATGTCACGTGACGGCGTGCGGCAACCACCAGTAAATCCCCGTAATAATTATGCTCAGGTGAACCACCTGAAGCAATGCTTCCTGGGACTGGTGGTTCAGTAAAACCCAAGTGGGTCGCCGCCGGCACTCACATTAAAAAATGTCTTTAAAAGGATTGCCGATGTTCGCGCCGGCACCCCTGCATATAACAGGCACCTCCTGTTCCACAATTAACTGCCCCAATAAAGCAGCCGCGGACCCGCAAGTGTTTCGCGGTGGTGCAATCCCGCGACAAGGCAGGCCGCTATACAAAATACAAAAAGAGTTGCCTCTAGGTGGGATGCACTCCCAGGTGGAAATTACGCCAAAGCAAGGGCACACGCCATGAACAAAGTCCTTTTCTGGTTTCCTGCCAGACGCGTTTCGGGCCAACGCCCTCTTCAGTGGCAGACCATGTGATGTGACGGTATGCCGCAACCACCAGTAAATCCCCGTAATAATTATGTAAATGTAAGTAAGTCCGTTTTTATATAGCGCAGCTACTCACCCTTACGGGTCTCAAGGCGCTGGGGGCCGTAGTGGAAATTAAGTGAGCTATTGCCCAGAGTCACATGGTGCTGAGCTGAGCTGCTGCCAGAGCCGGGGATCGAACCGTGAACCCTGTGCTCCGAAGTCAGCTGCCCTGGCCGCTGCACCACACCTCTCCACAGTGAATCACCTGAAGCAATGCTTCCTGGGACTGGTGGTTCAGTAAAACCCAAGTGGGTTTGAATGTGAGTGCCGGCGGCGACCCACTTGGGTTTTACTGAACCACCAGTCCTAGGAAGCATTGCTTCAGGTGGTTCACCTGAGCATTATTATTACGGGGATTAACTGGTGGTTGCCGCATGCCATCACGTCACATGGTCTGCCACTGAAGAGGGCGTTGGCCCGAAACGCGTCTGGCAGGAAACCAGAAAAGGACTTTCCTCATGGCGTGTGCCCTTGCTTTGGCTTAATTTCCACCTGGGAGTGCATCCCAACTAGAGGCAACTCTTTTTGTATTTTGTATAGCGGCATGCCTGGTCGTGGGATTGCACCACCGCGAAACACTTGCGGGTCCGCCGCTGCTTTATTGGGGCAGTTAACTGTGGAACAGGAGGTGCCTGTTATATGCAGGGGTGCCGGCGCGAACATCGGCAATCCTTTAAAGACATTTTTGAATGTAAGTGCCGGCGGCGACCCACTTGGGTTTTACTGAACCACCAGTCCCAGGAAGCATTGCTTCAGGTGGTTCACCTGAGCATAATTATTACGGGGATTCACTGGTGGTTGCCGCATGCCGTCACGTCACATGGTCTGCCACTGAAGGGGCGTTGGCCCGAACGCGCCTGTCAGGAAACCAGAAAAGGACTTTGTTCATGGCGTGTGCCTTGCTTTGGCGTAATTTCCACCTGGGAGTGCATCCCACCTAGAGGCAACTCTTTGCATTTTGTATAGCGGCATGCCTGGTCGCGAGATTGCACCACCGCAAAACAATTGCGGGTCCGCGGCTGCTTTATTGGGGCTGCTAATTGTGGAACAGGAGGTGCCTGTTATATGCAGGGGTGCCGGCGCGAACATCGGCAATCCTTTTAAAGACATTTTTTAATGTGAGTGCCGGCGGCGACCACTTGGGTTTTACTGAACCACCAGTCCCAGGAAGCATTGCTTCAGGTGGTTCACCTGAGCATAATTATTACGGGGATTTACTGGTGGTTGCTGCACGCCGTCACGTCACATGGTCTGCCACTGAAGAGGGCGTTGGCCCGAAACGCGTCTGGCAGGAAACCAGAAAAGGACTTTGTTCATGGCGTGCGCCCTTGCTTTGGCGTAATTTCCACCTGGGAGTGCATCCCACCTAGAGGCAACTCTTTTTGTATTTTGTATAGCGGCCTGCCTGGTCGCGGAATTGCACCACCGCGAAACAGTTGCGGGTCCACTGCTGCTTTATTGGGGCAGTTAACTGTGGAACTGCGCGAACATCGGCAATCCTTTTATAGACATTTTTTATGTGAGTGCCGGCGGTGACCCAATTGGGTTTTACTGAACCACCAGTCCCAGGAAGCATTGCTTCAGGTGGTTCACCTGAGCATAATTATTACGGGGATTTACTGGTGGTTGCCGCACGCCGTCACGTCACATGGTCTGCCACTGAAGAGGGCGTTGGCCCGAAACGCGTCTGGCAGGAAACCAGAAAAGGACTTTGTTCATGGCGTGTGCCCTTGCTTTGGCGTAATTTCCACCTGGGAGTGCATCCCACCTAGAGGCAACTCTTTTTGTATTTTGTATAGCGGCCTGCCTGGTCGCGGGATTGCACCACCGCGAAACACTTGCTGGTCCGCGGCTGCTTTATTGGGGCAGTTAACGGTGGAACAGGAGGTGCCTGTTATATGCAGGGGTGCCGGCGCGAACATCGGCAATCCTTTTAAAGACATTTTTGAATGTGAGTGCCGGTGGCGACCCACTTGGGTTTTACGTCACGTCCATGTGACGTCACGTCACATGGTCTGCCACTGAAGAGGCGTTGGCCCGAAACGCGTCTGGCAGGAAACCAGAAAAGGACTTTGTTCATGGCATGCGCCCTTGCTGTGGCGTAATTTCCACCTGGGAGTGTATCCCACCTAGGGGCAACTCTTTTTGTATAGCGGCCTGCCTGGTCGCTGGATTGCACCACCATGAAACACTTGCGGGTCCGCAGCTGCTTTATTGGGGCAGTTAACTGTGGAACAGGAGGTGCCTGTTATATGCAGGGGTGCCAGTGCGAACATCGGCAATCCTTTTAAAGACATTTTTGAATGTGAGTGCCGGCGGCGACCCACTTAGGTTTTACTGAACCACCAGTCCCAGGAAGCATTGCTTTAGGTGGTTCACCTGAGCATAATTATTTTACGGGGATTTACTGGTGGTTGCCGCACGCCGTCACGTCACATGGTCTGCCATGAGGCAACTCTTTTTGTATTTTGTATAGCGGCCTGCCTGGTCGCGGGATTGCACCACCGTGAAACACTTGCTGGTCCGCGGCTGCTTTATTGGGGCAGTTAACGTTGGAACAGGAGGTGCCTGTTATATGCAGGGGTGCCGGCGCGAACATCGGGAAACCTTTTAAAGACATTTTTTAATGTGAGTGCCGGCGGCGACCCACTTGGGTTTTACGTCACGTCCATGTGACGTCACATGGTCTGCCACTGAAGAGGGCGTTGGCCCGAGACGCGTCTGGCAGGAAACCAGAAAAGGACTTTGTTCATGGCATGCGCCCTTGCTGTGGCGTAATTTCCACCTGGGAGTGCATCCCACCTAGAGGCAACTCTTTTTGTATAGCGGCCTGCCTGGTCGCGGGATTGCACCACCATGAAACACTTGCGGGTCCGCAGCTGCTTTATTGGGGCAGTTAACTGTGGAACAGGAGGTGCCTGTTATATGCAGGGGTGCCAGCGCGAACATCGGCAATCCTTTTAAAGACATTTTTGAATGTGAGTGCCGGCGGCGACCCACTTAGGTTTTACTGAACCACCAGTCCCAGGAAGCATTGCTTTAGGTGGTTCACCTGAGCATAATTATTACGGGGATTTACTGGTGGTTGCTGCACGCCGTCACGTCACATGGTCTGCCAGTGAAGAGGCGTTGGCCCGAAACGCGTCTGGCAGGAAACCAGAAAAGGACTTTGTTCATGGCGTGCGCCCTTGCTTTGGCGTAATTTCCACCTGGGAGTGCATCCCACCTAGAGGCAACTCTTTTTGTATTTTGTATAGCGGCCTGCCTGGTCGCGGAATTGCACCACCGCGAAACAGTTGCGGGTCCACTGCTGCTTTATTGGGGCAGTTAACTGTGGAACTGCGCGAACATCGGCAATCCTTTTATAGACATTTTTTTATGTGAGTGCCGGCGGTGACCCAATTGGGTTTTACTGAACCACCAGTCCCAGGAAGCATTGCTTCAGGTGGTTCACCTGAGCATAATTATTACGGGGATTTACTGGTGGTTGCCGCACGCCGTCACGTCACATGGTCTGCCACTGAAGAGGGCGTTGGCCCGAAACGCGTCTGGCAGGAAACCAGAAAAGGACTTTGTTCATGGCGTGTGCCCTTGCTTTGGCGTAATTTCCACCTGGGAGTGCATCCCACCTAGAGGCAACTCTTTTTGTATTTTGTATAGCGGCCTGCCTGGTCGCGGGATTGCACCACCGCGAAACACTTGCTGGTCCGCGGCTGCTTTATTGGGGCAGTTAACGGTGGAACAGGAGGTGCCTGTTATATGCAGGGGTGCCGGCGCGAACATCGGCAATCCTTTTAAAGACATTTTTGAATGTGAGTGCCGGTGGCGACCCACTTGGGTTTTACGTCACGTCCATGTGACGTCACGTCACATGGTCTGCCACTGAAGAGGGCGTTGGCCCGAAACGCGTCTGGCAGGAAACCAGAAAAGGACTTTGTTCATGGCATGCGCCCTTGCTGTGGCGTAATTTCCACCTGGGAGTGTATCCCACCTAGGGGCAACTCTTTTTGTATAGTGGCCTGCCTGGTCGCTGGATTGCACCACCATGAAACACTTGCGGGTCCGCAGCTGCTTTATTGGGGCAGTTAACTGTGGAACAGGAGGTGCCTGTTATATGCAGGGGTGCCAGTGCGAACATCGGCAATCCTTTTAAAGACATTTTTGAATGTGAGTGCCGGCGGCGACCCACTTAGGTTTTACTGAACCACCAGTCCCAGGAAGCATTGCTTTAGGTGGTTCACCTGAGCATAATTATTTTACGGGGATTTACTGGTGGTTGCCGCACGCCCGTCACGTCACATGGTCTGCCATGAGGCAACTCTTTTTGTATTTTGTATAGCGGCCTGCCTGGTCGCGGGATTGCACCACCGTGAAACACTTGCTGGTCCGCGGCTGCTTTATTGGGGCAGTTAACGTTGGAACAGGAGGTGCCTGTTATATGCAGGGGTGCCGGCGCGAACATCGGGAAACCTTTTAAAGACATTTTTTAATGTGAGTGCCGGCGGCGACCCACTTGGGTTTTACGTCACGTCCATGTGACGTCACATGGTCTGCCACTGAAGAGGCGTTGGCCCGAGACGCGTCTGGCAGGAAACCAGAAAAGGACTTTGTTCATGGCATGCGCCCTTGCTGTGGCGTAATTTCCACCTGGGAGTGCATCCCACCTAGAGGCAACTCTTTTTGTATAGCGGCCTGCCTGGTCGCGGGATTGCACCACCATGAAACACTTGCGGGTCCGCAGCTGCTTTATTGGGGCAGTTAACTGTGGAACAGGAGGTGCCTGTTATATGCAGGGGTGCCAGCGCGAACATCGGCAATCCTTTTAAAGACATTTTTGAATGTGAGTGCCGGCGGCGACCCACTTAGGTTTTACTGAACCACCAGTCCCAGGAAGCATTGCTTTAGGTGGTTCACCTGAGCATAATTATTACGGGGATTTACTGGTGGTTGCTGCACGCCGTCACGTCACATGGTCTGCCAGTGAAGAGGGCGTTGGCCCGAAACGCGTCTGGCAGGAAACCAGAAAAGGACTTTGTTCATGGCGTGTGCCCTTGCTTTGGCGTAATTTCCACCTGGGAGTGCATCCCACCTAGAGGCAACTCTTTTTGTATTTTGTATAGCGGCCTGCCTGGTCGCGGGATTGCACCACCGCGAAACACTTGCTGGTCCGCGGCTGCTTTATTGGGGCAGTTAACGGTGGAACAGGAGGTGCCTGTTATATGCAGGGGTGCCGGCGCGAACATCGGCAATCCGTTTAAAGACATTTTTGAATGTGAGTGCCGGTGGCGACCCACTTGGGTTTTACGTCACGTCCATGTGACGTCACGTCACATGGTCTGCCACTGAAGAGGGCGTTGGCCCGAAACGCGTCTGGCAGGAAACCAGAAAAGGACTTTGTTCATGGCATGCGCCCTTGCTGTGGCGTAATTTCCACCTGGGAGTGTATCCCACCTAGGGGCAACTCTTTTTGTATAGCGGCCTGCCTGGTCGCTGGATTGCACCACCATGAAACACTTGCGGGTCCGTAGCTGCTTTATTGGGGCAGTTAACTGTGGAACAGGAGGTGCCTGTTATATGCAGGGGTGCCAGCGCGAACATTGGCAATCCTTTTAAAGACATTTTTGAATGTGAGTGCCGGCGGCGACCCACTTAGGTTTTACTGAACCACCAGTCCCAGGAAGCATTGCTTTAGGTGGTTCACCTGAGCATAATTATTAAGGGGATTTACTGGTGGTTGCCGCACGCCGTCACGTCACATGGTCTGCCATGAGGCAACTCTTTTTGTATTTTGTATAGCGGCCTGCCTGGTCGCGGGATTGCACCACCGCGAAACACTTGCTGGTCCGTGGCTGCTTTATTGGGGCAGTTAACGGTGGAACAGGAGGTGCCTGTTATATGCAGGGGTGCCGGCGCGAACATCGGCAAACCTTTTAAAGACATTTTTGAATGTGAGTGCCGGCGGCGACCCACTTGGGTTTTACGTCACGTCCATGTGACGTCACATGGTCTGCCACTGAAGAGGGCGTTGGCCCGAAACGCGGCTGGCAGGAAACCAGAAAAGGACTTTGTTCATGGCATGCGCCCTTGCTGTGGCGTAATTTCCACCTGGGAGTGCATCCCACCTAGAGGCAACTCTTTTTGTATAGCGGCCTGCCTGGTCGCGGGATTGCACCACCATGAAACACTTGCGGGTCCGCAGCTGCTTTATTGGGGCAGTTAACTGTGGAACAGGAGGTGCCTGTTATATGCAGGGGTGCCAGTGCAAACATCGGCAATCCTTTTAAAGACATTTTTGAATGTGAGTGCCGGCGGCGACCCACTTAGGTTTTACTGAACCACCAGTCCCAGGAAGCATCGCTTTAGGTGGTTCACCTGAGCATAATTATTACAGGGATTTACTGGTGGTTGCCGCACGCCGTCACGTCACATGGTCTGCCACTGAAGAGGGCGTTGGCCCAAAACGCGTCTGGCAGGAAACCAGAAAAGGACTTTGTTCATGGCGTGTGCCCTTGCTTTGGCGTAATTTCCACCTGGGAGTTCATCCCACCTAGAGGCAACTCTTTTTGTATTTTGTATAGCGGCCTGCCTGGTCGCGGGATTGCACCACCGCAAAACACTTGCGGGTCCGCGGCTGCTTTATTGGGGCAGTTAACTGTGGAACAGGAGGTGCCTGTTATATGCAGGGGTGCCGGCGCGAACATCGGCTATCCTTTTAAAGACATTTTTGAATGTGAGTGCCGGCGGCGACCCACTTGGGATTTACTGAACCACCAGTCCCAGGAAGCATTGCTTCAGGTGGTTCACCTGAGCATAATTATTACGGGGATTTACTGGTGGTTGCCACTCGCCGTCACGTCACATGGTCTGCCACTGAAGAGGGCGTTGGCCCGAAACGCGTCTGGCAGGAAACCAGAAAAGGACTTTGTTCATGGCGTGTGCTCTTGCTTTGGAGTAATTTCCACCTGGGAGTGCATCCCACCTAGAGGCAACTCTTTTTGTATTTTGTATAGCGGCCTGCCTGGTCGCGGGATTGCACCACTGCGAAACACTTTCGGGTCCGCGGCTGCTTTATTGGGACAGTTAACTGTGGAACAGAAGGTGCCTGTTAAATGCAGGGGTGCCGGCGCGAACATCGACAATCCTTTTAAAGACATTTTTGAATGTGAGTGCCGGCGGCGACCCACTTGGGTTTTACTGAACCACCAGTCCCAGGAAGCATTGCTTCAGGTGGCTCACCTGAGCATAATTATTACGGGGATTTACTGGTGGTTGCCGCACGCCGTCACGTCACATGGTCTGCCACTGAAGAGGGCTTTGGCCCAAAACGCGTCTGGCGGGAAACCAGAAAAGGACTTTGTTCATGGCGTGTGCCCTTGCTTTGGCGTAATTTCCACCTGGGAGTGCATCCCACCTAGAGGCAACTCTTTTTGTATATTTTATATATATATATATATATATATATATATATATATATATATAATATTTTGACAAGTTCAGGACACAGAGACAAAGTCTGCAGTGTGAGCAAGTGGATTATTACCTGGGGTGGAAGGTAGTCCACCATAGGTAAACATGGCATTATTCTTGTTAGGTCCAGTAACGGTTTCAGTAATAAAAACCTGAGCTCAACACCTAGGAGATATGGCATAGAGCAGACAGGCTTAACTTAAGAAAACACGTTAAGCATTTAGAAGAACCAATACAGCTAATAAGTCGACAACACAACATAATAAAAATTCCACTCCAATTTATAAAATTACATAATAATTTAAAGAACAAATGACACCAAACGGAGAAAACTTCAATAAGGGGAACCAGAAATATGAATTTTTAAAGCTTTAAATAAAAATAAAATGTTCCAAAAACCAGGTCCGTCCTGGTCAGACGTTTTACCTTCTGAGTTGGTCTCGGGAATGGAAGTCAAAAATCCTCAGCTGGGCAAGGCAGCAAGTTGTGGCTGAGATGGGCTCCACAAGGCTGGGTAGGCATCAGACGAGGTCCTGGGGAAGGCATTGACTTTCGGTGGAAGACCTTTGAGCGAGAGGACTTCAAAATCTGCAGCTAAGTAAGGTCCCATGTCAGTCTCATCCTTTTGGCACCTTCACCGGATGAACAATTCTACATACAAACGTGGTCATATTTTTGGAGCTCGGATTCCTCCCTCAGGACAAGGCTGCAAGCTGCAGCTGAACAGGGTTCCACGAACCTCTCTGTGACTTTACGCTCAAATGGATTTGCTGCGACTTGCGAGTGGGAGCAACCTGAATCTTTGGCCCTGTGGTACTGCACCTTCATCAGTGTGACTTGCAAGGTTTGTCCTGTTCCTCTGGAGGTCTTTGGAGCTGTTAGACCTGTCATCCTTAGGGTGGTCTTTCCCCAGACGTTTTGCCTTTTACCTCCTGTTTTTGCTGATTCTTTTTTGTTAGCCCTAGGACTCTGAGCACTTTACCACTGCTAACCAGTGCTAAAGTGCATGTGCTTCTCCCCTAACAAGAAAGGTATTTTGTTCTATGGGGCCTGCGTGGGTCCTCTAGCCGTTCTGCGCTTCCATGAGGTTGGCCCAAACTTTGACTTTGTGCCGGTCCAGCATGACCTAAAGTAACCTTTTTTGCGCTACTTGCTTCTAAGTGCTTCACTGCATTTATTCCTTTAAAATGCAATATGTCAACTTCTATACATTCGATTATTGGCATTTTGGTCTTATTTTTTCAGAATACAATACTGTGTTGAGTCTTTTTGTGGCGTATTCATTCTGTTAGTGTGTGTGTGTTGTACAAATACTTTATACATTGACTCTTTAGATTTTGACTGCACAGAGGGTGAGCCCAGGTTATCTTTTAGGGTGTATCTAGCTTATCCTGACTAGAGTTGTGGTTCCTACCTGGCATGGGTGCATACCCCAGCCAACCAGCAACCCCATTTCTAACAAGAGCCAAAAAGCTTTTAATTCCAAGGTTTCTCAGGATGTTTGGAAGAGTACACTTTTACACAGCTAGGGGCTCAGAACCTCAGGAACAGCAGCTGGGGGTCAAGACTCACTCCAACAGTAGCCAACAACAGGATAGTGGGCAAGTCCACCTGCAATTGGTCCGATAGGCTCTTCAGGCCGTGGCTTCTTGCATATTGTTGTGTCCCTTTAGCTTAAAATGAGGTCAGCCAAATTGGAGTCCTATTCTTTGTCCTGGGTACAAGTAGGATTAGGTCCAGCCTTTCCGGCCTCCTCACAGGTCTCAATCGCAGATGTAGTCATCTACTGTCTTCCACATGTTCAGTGGTGTTCTGAAGACAGTGCCCCAGGGGTGCCAGATTTATGCTTGACACGGCCTGGCCCCATCATAACCAACAGGGAAAAAGTTCCTTGGTGTAACCCTACCCTCTTTGCAGCAGTTCCTGTGTGCCCTACTGCAAACAATATCACAGAGTACCTCTCTATATATATCCAAACTGGCAGAACCTTTCTTCCACTAAGCAGAGCTCCTGTGCCCACCCTTGAGGTGTGTCCAGGGAAATGAACAAACCCCTTGTTAGACCTGTCAGCCTTGGCCTTAGGACTCTGAGCACTTTACCACAGCTAACCAGAGCTAAAGTGCATGTGCTCACTCCTCAAAACATGGTAATATTGGCTTATCCCCAATTGGCATATTTAATTTACTTATACGTCCCTGGTATTGTGACACTACATGTGCCCAGGACCTTTAAATTAAATGCTGCTAGTGGGACTGGAGCACTGATTGTGCCACCCACTTAAGTAGCCCTTTAAACATGTCTAATGCCTGCCATTGCAGCCTGTGTGAGCAGTTTTAAACTGACATTTTGACCTGGCAAAATAAACCTTTTGCCAGGCCCAAAGTTTCCTTTTTAGTACCCATAAGTCACCCCCAAGGAAGGCCCTGGACCGCCCAGATGGCAGGATGAGATATATTTAAAAAGAAGGACATATCCTTTTAGGTTTTACATGTCGTGGAAGTGAAAAACTGTTAAAATCATTTTTCACTCCTGCAAGGTCCACCTCTCCCATAGGATAACTTTGGCGTTGCCTTATCGCATTTTCTAAGTTTAATTTCCAAATGAGAGTAATTAATCAGTTCATGTTTGTTGTCTCTGGTATGCAATGGAGAGGATTGTGAAAGCACCACTCTATGCACCAGTCTCAAAGCCAGAGGGTTGCGGGGACAAGAGTCCAAAAATCTTTTCTCATTCCCATGAGGATGACAGACAGACAGGCTTGTAGGAATGCAGTGGCTGTATTGTATGACAGTTTCAAACCTTTGCTTTCACACCACATTGCTTTATCTTTATCTTGCTGCAATGGACATTAGAAATGTTCCATACTTGACTGGGCATCATTGAACTTACATATTCAAGTATCTAACACCAGCTTAAATGCTGCAGCTGCTAGTGCGTTCATATTGTTTCACATTATTTTTTTCTAATCATAACCCTCAAAGCACAGGCTGTACAAACTTACAAATGTGAAGGACAGACCTTCCTTTGGCAACAATTTTTATGTGATGTCATTTTATGTTATCAAATTCCCTATTTTTCTTTGCACTGTTTGGCAATAATATAAAGAGATTTCAGACAACAGATCACTTATAAATTCTTGTTAATTCAGGGAATGAGAAAACACACATCTGTTTCAAATCCCTTAATTAAAAATTGTTTGTAAGAAAAACGATTGGCCCTGATCAGTAGCGAAATGTAGAGGAAATCAATGAACACCAGCACTCTCAAGCCTAATCAGGCAGCGCATGCTTTGATTTAGTCACTTAATTATAATTATGTATTACATCTGGAAAGCCTCAACCACTTTAGTTGAAGTATTTCAGTGCCCGGGTAACATAACAATAATACATTTCTGAATGCAGAGGTTGTGTATCCTCATCTTCAGAGATTAGTTGTTGGACAACATTCACCAAAGTGTCTCAGACATAGGAGTTCATTATATACTAGATGCAGAAGGTGTGCATCTAAATGGGTGGTACTCACATGTGTCTGTTGTTCCAACACTATGGAAGAGAGCGCTGATTAAAATGTGTGGGAAATGGCAGTTTCATTGTTAGCATTACTGGCAAAAACTTTCTTATATATTATAAACTTGCTCCAGAATTAATTTATGAGTAGTCTTTGAAGAAACCTTTTCTGCAGGTTGTTACTGCAAAAATCCCCTGGTAACAAAAGTGTGCCAAAGGTAACTGAGAGAGACCCAGAAATTAACAGGTAGTAAGCAATATTACCAGGACACCTCCCATTAATTACTTTGAAATGTTTGGACAAAATGTTGAACATGTTTTACTTTTACACCATTTACATTTTCTACTTGAGGGGTTAATGGTCCTCATTAAATCTTTTGTGCAAGCATCTCTTCTCTCCTGGCCTAATTCAATCACCTCTTGCCATTCTTCTGCCAGTGGGAGTTGATTACAGAAGTGTCTGGACCTTGTTGAGAAAGTTGCAAGGGGTGGACAACATCAGCATGGCAGTGCAAGCCTCAGCATGCTGTTGTCCTTAAGCCACCTAGAAGTCTTTCAAGTTTTGTGGCAAAATCCATATCTGTCGAAGATCCCTAAGCCCTGGGAAATCATTGTGCACAAACTGTCATGAATGCAAGAGGAATCTGGGAGATTTCCATGGGGTGGGGTGTCTCAAGGCATCATGATAATCATTTGAATTACCCTCCCAGGTCTGGCAAAGCATTTCTGATTAAAGGGGAACACCGAGGATTTTCCTTTTTCCATAGAAGGCAATCCTATAGATTACACTGATGCCTTGGGGTTCCGTTGCAACAAGAGCTATCTCCCTGCCCTGCAATCCCCCCGGGCTCATGGGATCCACTAAGAGTCATCCTGGCCTGCCTCACTAGCAAAGCATAGGGCAATATACAGAAGAAATCAATGAGAAATTTGGAATGGTAAACTATCGTCAGTCTTGAGCAGGCCAACCCACTGCAATTCTTCCCTTTTTCAAAGGCATGAGGAAATCAGATGGCAAATATCAGCACCCAATTCTTACTTGTGTGTGTTAGGCAGGCAGCTGATATGGGTGGAGGCCAGGATACTGCCATCTAATTTGCACTATTACACCTCAGTCCTTGGCTTGTAATTTGCAGCAGGTTGTAGGATGACACCTGTACTACACTAAGGGCCTAGTTAAGATTTTGGCAGACAATTTACTCCATCACAACTGTTGTGAGAGAGTAACCTGTACACTGAAATCTGAATCAGGCCCTAATACTGCGTTAGATTCAGGGTCAGACATTTTTGTATAGAAGCTCCCTGTTTTCTATGTATACGTTGATTTAATTCTGAAAACATACCATGTCCTGGGATTCCCCCACTTTCCGACATGGAGATGGCTTAGGGTTTTTTCCCTACGTAGTTCTAGTTTTACTCCAAATTATATCTGCGGATAATGGCTGTCATTTTCAACTGATCACTGCTTTCTAATTGTATGTATACTATTTTATTTTATTTGAGCAAATTATAGAGTGTAGGTTTTGCTTCAAGAAAACAGTGGAGTGCCTTTTAAAGATTAATTAAAAGTGGTGATACAATTCTCATACAGCCATTGCGATTAATTTGGGTTATATAGTAGGAGAAAGTGGAAGCTGAGATTGACTTTCAAAGGGAGGGATCTGCATGTAAACCTTACAGATAATATGCATGTCACACAAATAAATGATTTTCAATAAATCTCTTGCAATAGTACATACATTCATATGGAGTCCTAAGGTTATATACCATCAAATTAAAAAACGTTGAGAAGGCGTAAAAATATATTCTCAACATTTTAGCGAATGAGGATTTTGTGACTATATTGACTCAAAGACTGGATCTTTAAATGTGGAAGTTGTGTTGCAGGTGTGCATTTGTGTTACTAACATGAAAATGATCCATCAAAAATATGTGATATGGTATTGGGTGCATAGCAGGTTCATATCTCAGTGCTTGCAGTGAGATGTGTATTGCTACACAAATAAGTCCACGCCTCTAATCCAGTTTGGTGCAAGGGTATTGGAGATGGATTGGGAAAGTTTACAGGTATTAGTGCCCAAGGATTGGCAAAATAGGGTATTAAACCATGCACACCAACTTACAGCTTGGACCCTTGAAATACAGATGGCACTTGACAGGTCCAATGGACCTTTGCTACCGTATTGCAAATGGAGCAAGGATAAAAGTACAGGTAATAAATATCATCAACTGTCAGGTTCTATATTTTCAGTCAATGATGAGAAGTTGTAGCAGTTTCCCAAATCTTTATTTATCTTTAAATGATTAGTATGGTTTTGTCATCTTTATTCCAGTTAGTCCAAATTATAGAAATATTGAATAAAAGTTTGATTAGTGACAGCATAAATTGAACAGAGTGATCCATAAAGGAGATTTGCCACTAGACTAGCTAAAAGAGCCTAGCCTAACCTACTTAGAGAACCCATGAAGAGTTCCTTCTAGAAAAGAGCAAGATTTTCGGAGCATAGGAAAAGTCTTGAATTTCTCATGAAGAGTCGTTCTGGAACTTAGCCGAGCTCTCACAGCTGCAGTAGAAGCCGTTGAAATAAATCAGTGATAGAGGAATGATCATTGCAGTAACATTGATCAAGAGGATTCAGGATAAATGAGGGTAAAGTCACTGTTAGCAGTAGCTTCCAGCAACCAGGAGCGAAGTAGAAGAGTCTTCATAGAGCGACTCTCTCTGAAAAGGCGTCAAAAGGGTCTCCATCTCTCTAACTAGGAACACTCAAATATAGTATAGAAACACATAATGTAATGAAAATTAGTAGGTGTGTGATGCTCTCATACAGTAGAAACCGCTCATCCGATGGGGTCGTCAACATCCATTGCTTCTTCTGATTCCCACAGTAAACATTCACGCTGGTACATAGTTAAACAAGTGTTGCGAATATTGAACATGGAGGAAAGTTCTCATGAGAACCTTCTTACCTAAGCTATTAGCTGTGTTCAATGTCTCGTTATGAATAAAAAGAGCTAGTCAAATGCAATGAAACAAATCTATCAACAATGTCCTGGTTAAGCATACATAAAATATATATAAACTATTATTCATTCTAACGGTCTATTCATTAAAACTCCTCAACAAAGATCATTGTTTAAGCAAGATGATCTAATATGGTGTGATGAAGCAAAAAAACATAATCTTGAAGTCAGCACATGAAACAGGATGCTGGTGCAAGGCAAAAATTCTAAATAAATGTCTACTCAACTGTGAGCAAGAGTGGAAAGAAAATATGGCTTGGGCCTAGTTACAGAAGCACATTGAGAATGATAGCCTACAACATTTTTCTTCATGCTAATTTTTCCTACACATTTCAAGCAAGCACATTTTCCCTACCTGTGATTTTCTTATGCATTCTTTTAGCAGTTAAAATGCATTCTAAAGTGATTCTTTACATGTTTAAAACAGGCACATTTTCCCTACGCGTGTGCAAGTCGAAATTTGCTTTAAAAATGTATTTCTTACACAGGTGACAACAATGTATATAAAGCACCCGGGCCACTCCCACTTCTCTAATATTTAACAATGAATTGCCTTGCTTGTACTTCACTCCTCTGCCACACCACAGTTTCTGATTGTGAATTTGGATTGCTAGGATCAGGAACTGCATCCACACATTTTCAAAGAAATTTTTCCTAGCATCAATGTCACTGGTGTACTTACTGGAAGGTCGCAAATAATGGGTGCAAATAGGGCAATTAATTGCTTAGCATTTTGTAATGAAGCCTATGTACTGATAGGTCATGTTGCACAATGTACACCCAGAGGTGGATGCAAGGTGACATACCTGATGCATATTAATTAAGCATATCACAGTTTGCGACCCTTGCGAATAGCTGTAAATGCAGGCAAGGGAGAGTAGATCAACATTCTTGCATTTGCCTACACATTTTGTTTTTCACAAAATCAAGCTGTACCCATGGAAGGGAGAGGTGCTACTTTAAAAATAAATGTTTCTCATTGGGGAACACATCGGGGAGACAGCCCTGGTCTCCTGAACCTATCGGCTGCTCCCAAGGCTGCCCAACACGATGTCCGCAGGGACTGCTTCCACACCTTTTAGGCATCAGTTTCTGATGGATAATTCAGTTACAAAGCATTTACATATTACAATTACGATTTCCAAATAGGAGGGTGTGCCCCTATCATACACTCTCCTATTTGTGATTTTTAAAGGCAGCGCAAAATCCCATTTACAAGTCTCAATATTTTTCCGCTTTGAAAAATTAGGTTTGTACATAGCAAAATTGTTTTTACAGTCACAAACCCAGTAATTTTGTGAGTCATATCCGCCTATTACAGTACTTCAATCAAAAATGCCAGCAAACCCACAAAAAGATCCCTTCTATATTCAGTGACGTTACGCATCCCGAGGCAGGTAATTTGACAATGGTGCAGCCTTACCCCGCATGTTTTCAGGTGTCGGATAGTGGCCAAATTTAGGAAAATACGGATCGGTGGCAGGGCCTATTTTGGGTCCTCCCTGCCAAAGCATGGACTCACTCCTGTTTAACCTTCACTCCAGTTGTCTTTTCAAATTTAAAAAACTGCTAAAAACCTAACTTTTGCTGCAAAATTACATCTTGTGGTGAATAAGTCTCCTTTTCTTCCACTGGCACCGGCATACCTCATCCATGGGTACTTACGTGCTCTCGAAATAGCGAATCCAATTAAATCAAAGGGTTTGCGTTCCAGAATTGATTTGTACCTTAGGCCCAATGTTATATAAATATAAAGTGAGGATAATAAAGTTCTGCTCCCACTGTGAACAGTCAGTCAGATGAATGAGCCTGTATGTTAATGAGGACACACGTTGTCCAATTGCAGAAGGTCTTTCCAAGAGGGGGCACTTACACTTTTCAAGAGAGATATGGAAATGTGACCTTCGGGCGTTAGCAATGTCCATTGTGTCAGGTACATGATTACTGCAAGGCCCAAGTCTCCCAGGAAGTCACATTCCTAGGCACTGTAGTTAATAAACCCATTCAATCACTTTCTTGGGGAATTAGAGGATAAAGAACTAGTCTCGGTGACATTTTAATAAACGTATTGTAAACTGAACTATAAATCGACTACAGGCTCATAAAGAAGGATTTGTGAACCAAGGGAAATATATTCAAACCACAGTGCTAAAACTTCAAATAACAGTTAAATGTCTACCTGGTTAAAAATGAAAGAATTTCAAAAGAGAGTGATGGTGAAATACTCGTGCAAAATAAAGGTTGGAATTGTTTTCGCCGATGTTTACAAAACATATGTCTTTAAACTGTTTATATTTATGGCATAACGAGCACAATAATGCATTAAAATGTTTTTATAAAATGTTTAAAAAGAATAATGATCTATTCAGACGATTTTCTGAATTCAAGGGTGATATTCCTAAATTGCCGTTTTTCAGTTTTCGTGTAATTTTACATTGCTATCATACAAGAAGTTCTTTTTTGGGTAGTTATTGAAGTAACAATTAGTTAAACACTGGCAACAAACAGGAAACAATTGGATAATTTAGGTAAATAGATTTAGATTAGTAAAAGCATCGCCTGTGAAGTCTGCAATTCCAAAATATTAAAAACAGATCATGAAATAAGTAGATAGCTAGAACCCTTGAGTGAAACTGCCATCCGTGCAGCCGCAGCCGCTGCAGGTAAGAGCGGCGGGGCGGTGGGGCCGGCTGGGGGGGATTTCGAGAGACGACCACAAGGGAAAATTAAATAAATAATTAATTGTTGCTTGTGGTCGTCTCTCCAAATCCCCCCCAGCCGTCCACACTGCCCCACCACTCTTACCTCAGCAGCCGTGGCTGTATCCGTGGTGAACCACTCCCACTATACCAAAATGACCGCAATATCATGATGTGGATGTTATAATGGCTGATGTTACATATCATTTCACTGCAGACTGTTCAGTGTCAACATTAGGCACATCTATAAAAAACATGACTTTTTTGGTGTATTTTATGGTTATCCTATGGTTTACTTTACCACCCTCAGGGGTGATGCAGACAAACCAATGAGAAGGTTATACTTTTCCTGGAAATACTTTTTAAGAAACGGTTCATCAATAATGCCTAACCACGGTCATGTTTCGAATTTTCCAGAAGCAAAGGATGCTGGAATGGGTATTATCCAATAGCTTAAGCACTTTGTTGAAGCGTTCTAGCTCTGGCATGTGACTCCCACTGGCATCAGAACTTTAATGAGGAAGGGATTACCACAATCATTGAGAAAAGTTCCTGAAAGGCAATAGAGTTAAAACTTTGGACTTGCTCGGCTTGTCAGTGGCCTTTGATATTTTTGATTTATGCAACCTCGTGAGGTTGCCTGCTACCCAGGCTGATCTGCGACCCTATCCATGATTCAGCATGTGGCTTCCCACAGCAGCCACCTATCTGCAATATTGCTCAGTATGTCTGTGGTGCTGTTTCAGAAACGTAGCCACTTTTTTTTACATCAAATTTGGTATTATACTGAATCTCAGCTCCTTTACAAATCCAACACTAGAGAAAATGTGATACTTACAGACTACTTATTATCAACTGGAATGATGAAAGATCACCATTTTCTTAAGATGAACCCAACAAAATGAATATGGTGAATGTTGAAGGTCTTCCAGTTGTCTGGCCCAAACATGGACATATTCCCGTTACATAGGGTTTGTTCAGATATATTAGTATGCATAATATTGCTATGACTCCTCAAATGACAACATTTCTATCATTGCAGAATGGTAAAAAGAACCTACTCCTGTTGACCAATGGTTATTTAAGCCGTCATAGTTGATTTACTAATGTGGCTCTAACACATTAGAAAGCTGCTGTTCTGCTTTCGACAATGGCCTTTTTTTATCTTGAATTGTGCTGACCCACATTGACTTTCCATACAGGAAAGGATCAAATTCATGTTGTTATAAACAGATCATCATGGCAACCAGCAACAAGCTGTAATATTTTGATAGTAAAAGTTAAAAAGTATTTGTCTGCAAAGGACCCAGCACCCTGCTGAAATTTGTCCTTTGTCAAAGCTGGATTCAGGAGGCCTCACAACTGTCCAAGCAGCCAGAGCAGAATATGCAAAACAATACCAGGTACCTAGAAATGATGATCACTTATTCGTTGGAAAGCCATTGAAAACATGCTCCTTCCAAGCTTAAACTCTCCTTTCAGCATAGCTAGGATGAGCCTGATTTCCCTTTCAGCTTCCAGGGACCAAGAGGCTACTTTCATGCCATTTGCTGTGATTGAAAAATCCATATAACAATGTTTGTGAAGTCCAAAATATATGAAAATGTTGGCCTCTAGCTACTAATATCAATCTTAGATATTTCACTGCTAGAGCTGCTCCAGTGTTTGTGTCCCTGTCACCTTATCTTGGAGCCTGTGTCTTTTTCCTGCTTTTATTGATCTGTCACCATGTCTTATTGTCTGTGTCCATGTTACCCAGTACAGGTTTTCATTTCAGACTGTCCCAGTGTGTGTATGCCTGCTTTCCTTCCATTTTGGTATTTGCATCATAATGCCTCAGACTCTACATCAAATTTCCCTCTGTGCCACTGTCTGTGAAACATAAATCGATTTTGCAATTTGCCTCATGGGATGGCAAGAGTAAAAGCCCAGAGCAGGACACAACCTGTCAGGCCAAAGCACTGCACAGAAATTAAGGCTCCACATCATATCATTATGAAATGTCTTATTTTAAAGCACAGACATTGACTATCGTACTAACATTACAATGAGAAATCATATTTCAGATGCAGAGTAAGAGGAGCACAGCAAGGTCTTGATGGCCAACTGAATCTAAAAGAGTCATCCAAATGACACATTTGTTCTACCAAAATGTGTAAATACTTGTTGCTGATAAGAAACAGCACATTGATCCAGTTTCAAATAGTTCACCAGTAGGATGGCCAGCATGTGCTCTGAGGCAGAGCCAAGTGTTATTCTAAGGATTATTCTGACACATAATTCTGATAACATGAGATGGGCCCATAGCAGAAATAAATGTAATTGTAAAACACATGGCTTTAAACTGTATAGGCTTCTGTACTAGTTGCCAATATAGAGAGAGAAAATGGACGGATACACAATCTTCCACAAACTGGCATAGCAAAATATATAAGCTGTACATATTTCACTTTATGACATCTATTGATAGCATATTAGTTTATGTAAGACAGAGTACATTTCAGTAATGGACCCTAGGTGACACAAAGGCACTAACAAAGTTCACTCCATGCCAAAAAGAGGAGAACAAGAAGAGTCTTGTCATTAAATGTAGATAGTTAAACTAGTGGTGTCACTGCAACAATATGGGGCATCTGAGCTAGTTGAGAATCATTTTTGACACCCAGATTTTCCATACCACAATATGGCACTCAAATTTAAACTGTTATTTCATATCTAAATGTCAAGAACTGTCAATCAAACTTTAAAAATATCCATTGAAGAACACAGATTAATGTCCTTCTCAAGTAGAATTTGGAAGTTATCATTATAGACATTGAACTAGAGCCAACAAACATTCAAGCAGTATAGCTCTGCAGTGGTAAAAAAAGGATTGGATTCAATGGAAACCGGGGAATACAAATGATTTGCAGCTAGAATAGTATAAATGTATTAAAATGATTAATGGCCCTGGTTGTAATGTGGGTTAAGTTCCTATCCTTCCTTACAGCTTAGATACAATATATAAGAAGAGGAAGTAAGTTGGTAAGGTATCCCACAATCTTTTACTGTGAAAGTATTTAACACTCTTTTCACCGCAGTGGCAGATCTTTCTCTCTTGAATTATGTGAGTGGTAAGCACATTTACATGCATGTCTTGTACGCAGTCCTGGAATATGAGATATAGAATGGTCATACTTGAGTGTTTTTCTCCACCCAGGGTATGTGTCTGTGATCAATTCAACTTTACTGCTCTATGAATCAGTCACATGAAACTCAAGAGATTAGTATATCCATGTTTATTGCAGCAGATGGCAAGTAAATAAAGGTACTGCAATCCTTCAGACACAATATTCATATGTGTGACCTCTCTATGCGATCCTAATGAAGTTGTTCTAAGTGGCAGTGAAACACATCAATACTGACCTCGATCAATGTAACAAGTTATTTTCTCAACATGCGCTAACTCACGCTACCATAAAAGACACATATTTAACCTCCCCAATAGGATTTTAATCTTGAGGATAGACACTCATTTAAAATTGCCAGTGAGTGTGCACAGTTAAAATCTCCCCCAAGCGGTTGAAGGAAAGGTTTGTAGTGCATAAGAGTTACAAACAGGCCCCATCACTGACACTACAAATAGGTTACCGCCAGGTTAAGGAAGGGGCAGTTCACAGCACCACCATCAGATGCTGTGTGTGCATCACAGCTCCTACTCAGCAGTGGAGCACTCTATTTATAAGGAGCCGGAGACACAGTTAGGCATTTATTTTATTTCCCATTTGTGCTCCTGTCAGCTGTTGCCCCTATATCTGATCGCAGTCTGCACTGGATGGCAGCAGTAAGGGGCAGGCAAGCCCTAAATTATGTGCATATTCATAGGCGAAGTATGCACAGCTGCGATACATACAGTTTGTAACTGTACGTATCGCAGCTGTGCATGGGTACTTTATTTCTCACTACAATTTATTAGTTGATTATCCCACAATACAACCAGGGCCATTAATTGCTTTTATACACCAGGAAATAATTTGACAAATGGTAAGTAAGTTAGGTAAGAATTGTGCCACATATTTCCATTTGATGACCATAGCAGATAGATGACATTTCTCAGAGAGAACAACGTGGCACCGACCCTGCCATTCACAGAGCATCAGGTTCACTAATCAGCATGATCATTACAGGATAAAGACCAGGTAATGGGTCTCAGCACGGAACCATAAAGGTTCTGCGCATTTTTCATCTTTACTATAAAACTTCAGACAGGGCTTCAAATAGTCCTGCTGAACAAGCTTTGGAAGGAGTGGTTTTCTCTAAGCTATAAGGTCTGCAACTTACGCCATTGATAGAGGATAAAACACATCAAACTAATAGTTTATAATGACTTGTTGAGTGAGGCTCGTGGTAAAGAAAAAGAGACTGCTTCAATGACTCAGGGTCAAGATCATGTTGTATTCATCAAGGGCCTATTGAGTAATTTCATTTTTGTCTTGAAGAATAATGTTTTAAAACCCTGAACAGAAGGATATGAAACTATTATTCACTAAAATGGAAGCTTCTTGCAGGACATAACACAATTTATTAGAAAAGGTGTTAGAGGCAGTAGTTATGTATATAGTACGTTACACCAAAGTTTTGAACGGAGCTTATATATTTGTACAATAAATGAGAAATGTATGAGGACAGTGCAGAGGGCACAATACATAACAAGAGAATCACTGCTGAGAAGTAAGCAACTAGTACTTAAGTGAAATGAATGGAGACCGAAGGAGCACACCAAAGCTATGGAGCGGAGGTTAAAGAGAGAAAAAGAGTGGAATAACGGAGTGGCTGTGGGGTTGGGAGGAAGGCTTATGATTACTAGTCTGATGAGTAATTACGGACAATATATAGATAACAAACTTCATGGAACTAGAGAAAACAAGTATTGACCCTCAATGAGGATACCCTTGCTCAAACCGGCGTGCCCATTGTATGCTTTCATTATCTCCCGCTTTTAAGTGGAATTCAAGTTATGCAAGTTATTTTAAATGTATAGAAAGGGAAGGACATGGGGCACACCCACTTTCCTCATTATTGGAGTCAGTGCACTGGTGGATGGGCACAAATTGCTGAACAGCTCAATCCTTGAAAAAGATGGATTCTGTTCAGATGGAACTCTCCTAACAGGGAGACAAGCCTTGACCTGTGGTGAATGTATCCTGCCCTCTCTAGCTTTTATTGAATTTTCACTAAAGAGCAATGATGCTGAATGCCTTCTTGCAATCACAACTGGAGATTAGTAATGCTATGTATTTGTGCCTGGTTGCTAAATAAACAGCTAGATCACAACATATCCAAAATGAAGCAGCATTGTCCCTACATGGTTTCAATATATTTTACCACATTTTGAGAGCCACATAGACTTCTGAAGTAAATTCTGCCTTTGATAGTGAGATGCTTATGTTTTGTTAAGTGCATGGCTACCCGAAGGCTTCCCCGCGCAGGATCAGACCCTGCACACAAAACAAAGGGATTAAGGGCTCCAGCAATCTCTTCGCTTAGAAGAGATGACTGTCCCATGGACTGTACTCCTATTTTGTGAGGAGAAAAAATGGTATCTGACAATTTTTGGTACTTCATAGAGAAAAAAACTAATTTGCAGACAGTGTGTGAATACATTGTAGAGGTTTATATTGTATAATAATCATAAATTACTTATTTGCAAATTGCTGGGTTCAGTTGGATGCCGCAGTACTTTCCAAATTGAATTTACAAATCGATTACAATAATTGACTGTATCTAAATGAAAGAGATTAATAGCCACTGAACACAGCAAGTTTGTCACATTTCATTTTTAAAACAGTCATGCCATTTGATCGTGTGCCAGTAGCTTTTGGGATTTATGTTAAAGCTGCTTTTAGGGACACCTGAATACTTTTACAGTATTCTATCTAGATAACGTCCTCTAATTTCCAAAAGGCCAAGAAAAGAATAAACCATATGCAAAGATGCCACTGCAGTCACAAATAGTAAACATAAAATACAAAATAAAAATGTGCACGTTAAAACCAGAAAGTGTGCATTCCATGTGTGGAATTGACGGGTTCTGGGACCTTTCTTGAGAGAAACCAAAGAATGATGAGGCTATCCAATATCTTTCTGGCTTGACTATTTTTATAAACTAATTCTATATTGCTAATCAATATTAGCAGACCTTATATTTCATAATCACATCCCAGTCTTTAGATTAGAATGTTATGCTAGATGTGGTAGTGCCCTGCTCAACGGCCTCCCATACTAGCCCGTTAAGGGCATCCTACATACAGTAGCATGTCTCATCCAGTCCCTGAGTGAATATGATCATATCATCCCCATTCTGATGGAACTTCATAGACTCCATTTTCTGCCTGCACAATCTTCAAAATCAGCTGCATCATTTACAAAGCCATCACAACCAGCACCCCTGCTTATCTTGCAGACAAGCTCACAATACCTGTTGATTCTCAGCATTCCCGCAGCTGTGACACCTATCAGAATACAAAAGTTATTTCCATCTTTGCACCCAGGAACAGTAACAACATTCTTGCATCCATCAGGGTCACCCCAAAACTGCTCCAATTTAAGAAAGAGTTGCAGGCACACCTCTTTAAAGAACACTAAATTGCAATGCATTAACAGTCCATAAACCAACTAGCTCTCCAATCACTCACTGACGTTATAGTGGACTTTGACTTTGACTATGTACAGCAATCTTCTGCCTTTTGGCTAAGTTTACACTATAGAAATATCACATACATACATACATTTAAAACCTTTAACAAGTAACAACCATATACCGGATGTTGAATCACTGCCGATTATTCAATTGGAATGGATGTTTGAATGTACTGGAACTGAAGTCTGACATGAAAAGTGAAATAAACATTTGTTCTTAAAGGAGTCTTTAAATAAAATAAAAAGGAATATGATCACTAACAAAGTGTAGTAAATATAGTATGGAAAGATAAGCAATATAATTTCACATTCCCTAGCTTCACATGCAACACAATGTGCATGGGGTAATGAAATGAGCAAAACTGGTTATACGAACTGTCATACTGCGTTGCCTGTATTACCTATTACCTCATGGGCACAATTTGATTTACCAAGTTTAATTTGTCTTATCTCAGTAATTTCGTGCTACTTTTGTTAATTGAAATTCTCGAAATTATGGTATTATACGCCATTCGCAGTAAAAATGTACTGTGAATGCACAGTTTGCAGTAAAAATTTACTGAAAACACAGCACAACTTTGCAAGTGGCAGAGGTCGAGCGGCAGTTGTTCAGGGTGCTTTTTCTTGCACTTTTCTTTAACCAAAAAATGCAACTTTGAGTCCAAAGTAAATGTGGGTACACATTTCATGCTAAAATAGAAAGGCAAATGCCAATTTTGCATTTCAGGTAATAACCTGTAATTTTGCCATCATTTTGTGTAATTATGCAAAAGCAAATTGCGCAAATTTCTTACACTCCTAATCAAAATGACTGCATGAGTTTTCAGCTAATGAATTTAAATATGATGGCTTATTCAACTCAAACCCACGGCACATTTCAGTATCTGGCACACATGAATCACTGTCCTGATATAAGGATATACAGTACATGAAAACACATTAATTAGCCTCGGTTTATATGAAGAAATTCCTGCTACAGCGTCCAGTCATTATGTAAGGCCAATTTTGAGTAATTTACTCTGAAACCCTTTGGCTAAAGATGTGCCCTATTGCTTCAATTTAAATTCCAAGCTAATAGGCTGACAAAATAAGAGTATAATGTACCACAACTATTCGAGATCTCATGCTCACCATCCTGTGTAACATGCTTCAAAACACACTCCAAAGGACATTTTTATCCCACCTAGGATATATGTTGTGCAACATGAAGAACTCACCTTTAGAACATCCCCTTGTGCTAAGTGAAATGTTCTGGCTGAAATGTTGATTCCTTTTCCTGCTTGCACCTGGATGCTGTAAATGCATTCATGGTTGTTTTCATAGTTCAATGGATAATTTGGGGAGAGCAATATTCCTTCATTGTTTGTTGTAGTTGCTCCACATTCAGCTGGATATAAGACAAAATATTGCAGTGTACATTACTGCATACGTCTTAACTACTACTGAATTATATAACGAAATACAGTCAATAATTCAATAATAGCATTGAAAGTGGTAAACAGAAGAGATTTAGATGTCATTCAGTTAAGTTGTTCCTAATATTTTTTAGCATTTACATAATATTGATTTACACTGCCAATGATTAATGTTTGGCACCATTTGTACATGATACATATTTCTTAGTGATAGAATTATTTAGAGTAGGGGTGTTAGCTAAGAGCTATCAATGAGCCATGTCTTTGCCATCATAAAAACACAGAACCACTAAACTCTTCTCACCAGTGGCCTGCTTAGTCATCAAATTTGCCCTCTCACCCATACAGTCTTGAAGATCTAGAGGAAGTCTTAGTGAGCACCTGGCTTGGCATTCATGTATATACTGCAGAAACAGTTGGAATTTCGTCTTACTAGCAACTTAGACAACAGCCATGCAAAACAATGCCTACAACCTAGTTAAACATTGATTGGAGCCTCTCAAAATGAGATTAAAGCAATTTCCAGAAAAAGCAATCTCCAGAATTCTCCTCCATTTCTCAAAGTTAAAGAAGGTTTGAGGACACAGTCCTAATCCTGATTCATTGGCAGAATGTTATCCTTTCAAAGGAGATCTATAAATGCTGAAATTCAATGATTCTATATTTAGGCATAGGTGGGGTGGGGGGGTCCTGTTGCTGAGTGGTCCCACTTGCAAAATTAAATGAATTCGCTGTAAGCTTGTGGATATTCTCATAAGCTTTGCAGTTTTATTCATACTTTAGAAATACTTGCAAATGTACTATTGTCATGTCAGTACTAAAATGTTCCACAGAGAGAGTGTGGGGGAAAGGGCTCTAAATTATATAATGACTCTATATTTTAGGGACTGTACAGGTTGGGGCATCTCCGCGTGGAACATATTTTCCACAGAGAGATAGAAAATCATTTTTAATTGTGTGATTGCGTGCAAAACGTCTGCAGGTGATAATTTCCACCTGATTAAAATCCCACTAGATATTTAGTTCATGTGAGTGCTCTTGAGAATATGCAGCGACTATACATTTCTTGGAGCACCCCAGGGGGTGTTTGAGAATCCCAAATTGCTGAAGTTTCTCCAATGGGAAGAAAAGCATTGTGGGAGTTAAATTCCCATTAAAATGCTTCTTTTTTTCTCCGATTGTGAATAAAGCCACTGTTTCTACGTGGTTGTACCCAAGTGTTTCTTACTGAATCAAACATAGCCACAATCATAGGCTCCTTTACGTTGGAACTATGAAAAGACTTCTCAGTGGAGTCTAGAAAATATAATACATATTGTATTTGATGTTGATTCTAAATATCATGTTACAACGTGGTCATCTTTGCTTACAATTCTTCATGGAAATAACGCTATACACGTTGCTGGACAGTTTATCCAATACCATTCGTCACAGAATTTGTGATTAGAATTGCAAAAACACTTCCGAAAGTCAGCAGATCAATGTGAGAGAGAAAAAAACATTTCCTAACAGTGTTCAAAGCCAGGAGCACCCTGCCAACACTCTTGAAACCTGGTAAAGTAGTCTTCTTCAGACACAATGCACAACTCATATTACTTAAATATTAATTGCCGTAAGTTCAGCCTACCTGGCTAAATATGGATTTAAGTGTTTGGATCCTTCAGGGTTATACATGGCCACTATGTGAATGGTCTCAGAGTATGTCCTTGAAGTATGAGCTTATCTTTTTTACGCAGAATGTAGATAATCTCAATGCATATTTAGGATGGGATAAATGATTGGGAATTCTAAATTATTTTTGTTTAAATCTGTCTATTTAATATAAGAAAAAGTCTGGGACATACAAACAACTCTATAGCTTTCCCCCTGAGAAACCGCATACGTGTCTTCCAGCAGCGGCCCATACAGGTAAGAGCGGTGGGCGGTGGGGCTGGGTTGGGGGGGATTCGACTGAAGACCACGAGGGAAAATTAAGTAAATAAACATTTTTCCCTCCTTGTCATCTGTCAAAATTCCCCAACACCCGGCCCCACCGTTCTTACATGCACGGGCCACTACTGGTATCTTCAGAATAATGGATGGGGGGCCAGACTGAAGTAACATTAACCCCTTTTCAGGGTGCTTATTGAGACTTGGAATAATACTGATAACAGTTTTAGCCATATCAAGGTGTGTCCTGTCCCATTTCCATGTATTTATTGAATAGAGTTCAACAGCTTTCATGCTGCAATGGAGCTAGCATATCCAAATGCACAAGTGTATTCAGCCAATATGTTTTTTTAGTTTCAATTTCTAGGGAAGCATCCAAAAAATAATCATTAAAAGAGATCAGTCAATGATCCCTTGTCCCCTTCTTGGGCATTGTTGGACTTGGCCCTTTTTGCAGGGTCATCCCTAAACTTTTTGCCTTTCTCCTAGCCTTTTTTCTGACATGGTGTTGGTGGTTTTAGGCCTTTGGGCACTTTAGCACTGCTGTCCAGTGTAAAGTGCGTGCGCTCTCTGTGTTACATATGGTAAGATTGGTCTACACCTGTTTGGCCTATTTAATTTACCTGTCAGTCCCTTGTAAAGTGGTATCTCATATACCCAGGGCTGGTAAATTAAATGCTACTGGTGGGCTTGCAGCGCTGATTGCGCCACCCACCAAAGTAGCCTTTCAAACCTATCTCAGGCCTCTGCCATTGCAGGGCCTGTGCGCGCAGTGTTACTGCCGCTGTGACGTGGCACCTAAAGTGTGTGCCATGTCTGTGACCCCCCTTTTACTACATGTCAGTCACCCCTAAGGTAGGCCCTAGCTAGCCCTATGGGCAGGGTGCATTGTAGGTAAAAGGTAGGACATGTACCTTAAGTGTGTGACATGTCCTGGTAGTGACAAACAGCCATTTTGGTTTCTAACTACTGTGGGGCTGCCCTCCCATAGGAATGCATTGGGGATTCCCTGATAAGTGTTTCAGTGGTAATTCCTGATATGAGAGGAGCAGCGTGGTCAAGATTAGTATATTTGGAATGGTAATAATAAATGCTGCGCAATGTGTGCGCAGATTTATTATAATTATTTTAGAAATGCCACTTTTAGAAGTTGGCATTTCTGTGTGCTATGTGTCTGCCTGCCTGATGTGAATTGCATGTCTGGCTTTTGAGTGACAGGGGCTGGTGAGGTGTGTGTGGCTCCAGGAGGGGCAGGGTGAGTCAGCACTAGGCTGAATGGGGCAAACATTTGGAGTAGTGGGAGGAGTAGTCCCCTGACCCTGAATAGGATTGTGCCTGCCCTGTACAATGCTGGCTCCGCCCCCTGTGTTGTGTCTGATCACCGAGCCCCCACCTTTCAAAGGGGAAGAGGAGCCTGGTAAACAGAGTGCTCCAATTCCCCCCTGAACCAGTTTTTGCTGGTTCCCCCAAGCCCTGTACTGCAGACAAAGCAAATGTGTGACATAAATATAGGGGCTGTGACCCCATGAATGGAGCTGTTCCTGGACTTGCTGGGGGCTTGCTGCTGCTGGGGGCCCAGGAGGAACCGCCACGAGGGCTTGCCTCCCTGCTGGAGTGCCCTGTGTGCTGGCCTCCCTGGGCCCCGCTATGCCCCTTGATACCTAAACTCCAGCGCCTCGTGAGCGCCGTATTTTACTTGCCCAGGAGAGAGGAGCGCGTGGGCTTCGCACCACGTAGCTGCAGCCCTGCTAGAGGGAATCCCGATGTGGGGATTCCCCCGCATTTTGTGCTTACTAGCAGGTGCCCACCCCGCATTTTTGCCTTTTGGATCATCGCGGGTGCCCACCCCGCATTTTATGCGATTGAGAGCGGGTGCCCACCCCGAATTGGTGACGCTCGAGCGGGAGCCCACCCCGCTTTATGCATATTGAAACGGCAGGTGCCCACCCCGCGTTTCTGCCGCTTGTGGTCTCGACTGGCGGGTGCCCACCCCGCAATTACTTTTGGTCAAAGTGGGTGCCCACCCCGCATTGCCCTGCCGAGAGAAGTCACTGCCGTGGCCCGATCCTACAAACAGGAAGCTAGGTGGCCTTGCCTGACTGTGGTTGGGGCTTAGAGCGCGTCCGGCGAGCAGGGGGAGGAAGTCCCGCCCACCGGAGAAGCCGTCTGGAGCCTCGCGGGCTCCTCAGACTGCCAGGAGCCCGCCTTGCAGAGTGAGGAGAAGCTTAGAGGAGGAGAGAGCCCCCGAGGAGTGGGGGCTCTCCTGATGCATGCCGCATGCAGCCACCAGAAGAGGAGACCAGAGGAGCCTGCACCAAGCCCCGGTGAGTGGGGCTTTAATTTGCACATGGTCGGTGCCTCCCCCCTGCCAGAGGAGGCACCAGAAGTGCCCATGAGGGGGGAATTGTTGGGGCACATTGTCGGTGCCCGCCCCCGCAGTGAGACGAGCCCAGTGAGCAGGGCTCCAATTTCCGCATCGTCAGTTCCTCCCCCCCCTGCCAGAGGAGGCACCAGAAGAGTCCCGGTCCCAGGGGCTGAGTGCGGAGCATTGTTTTTGTGCGCCAGAAGCATGGAGAGTGCCAGTGCTGTTTGTTTCCTGCACAGCTGTGCAGCAGATGCAGGCGGCTGCAACGTTGGGGCCACGGGAGTTTCAGAGTCCCAGTGGGACTCAGGGCCCAGGAGCGCCAGCGCCTGTTTTGCCCTTCAGTTGCGCCGCTGTAGCGGGCAACTGCAACGTTGGGGGCCAGTTCTTTGTCAGTGAGGAAGGGGTGAGTTGCAGCCCACGCCACAGCGCTGGTGCACACTTTGTGTTTGCTGCCGAGGCAGCCAGGGGGTCATTTGAGAGATCCCCCCTAGAGCCCTGACTTTCTGGACAAAGGGCCTTTAAGCCCCAGTGTATGGCCAGTTGGCCAAGGGGTCAGTTCTATGTTGGTAGGGCGCAAGGCCCTAATATGATACCTAATGCGTAATGTGGTTATGCTTATGAGGTGATTCCATAATGTGTTTATGTTGGTAATGCCTAATGATGTTGCATTTATGCCTATGAGGATGCCTAACGTCAGGTTATTAGGTTCTGTGGTTTATGCCTGAACTAATGTGGTTCATGCTTACTGAAATATTGCTAACCTCATTATGGTACCAGTAGTTACTGGTTGTGTTTTATATTTACTACCTCCATTGTGATGGTTCTGACAGTGGCCCAATTGACCCTGTCATGTGTATATAATCCCCTGTGAATATTGCCTAGTGCCAGTTGGCACAGTGTATATTGTGTGATTATGTTTCTAATGTGTTTATGATAATACAAAGGCTATGTTTTATATAACCTTGTGTGGAGTTCCTTTTTGTGGTGTGCCTAGTGTGTTGCTGCTGTGTGTGTGTTGCGCAAACGCTTTACACATTGCCTCTGGGATAAGCCTGACTGCTCGTGCCAAGCTACCAAGGGAGTGAGCAGGGGTTATCTTCAGGGTGTAACTCCCTTGCCCTGACTAGAGTGGTGGTTTCTGCCTGGCTTTGGCGCAAGCCTTAGCCAACCAGAAATCCCATTTCTAACAGGCATACAAATGTAGGAATTGAGGTTGAGGTAAATCCCACTATAGCAATAATTTCTCCATGAAGGTGTACACTAATGAGTAAGAGTATGCCATATGCGATAAGCTGGCTTCTGCCTCACAGTGCCAAAAATTAGACTTAGTACAGACACTCACTTGATGCATTAACTCTTACAATGGCCTCACTCCGGCCGTGGCTCCAGTCACCATGCTACGTATCCCAACTAGGTCCAAGGTTTCAATTAATTTACACAAATGGTCTAAAAAGGCAGGAGACAGTGCTCCTGACCTATATACACACACACAAGTCATTGGGATTCATGATTGTAGGAGAGTAGGATCTGCTTCACATGGGTACCCCCACTTTTTGCTGATGCTTCACTGTTTTTCGACATTAGTCTGGCTGGGGCCCTGCTAATCAGAACCCCAGCCTAGCTGCTTCCTCTCTAAAATGGTTTCCATGTGCCTTAGGCACATCACTGATTGGGATCTGGAGTGCCCTTATAAGTCCCTAGTATATGGTATACTATGTACCAAGGGCATAGGTACCTCAGAGGCCTGCCAGGGGCTGCAGAATGTATTATGCCACCCCTGGAAGGCCATCCAAACTGACACCACAGGTCTGCTACTGCAGCCTGGGTAAGGTGGTGCATGCACCCCTTACTGTGATATAGGTTACCTATATCACTAAATACATACACACATATAAACCTATAAGTCACTCCTAAGGCAGGCCTTATCAATCCTAAAGGCAGAGTGCATGGTTCCTATGTGAGAGGGTGCCCCTGCATGAGCAGGGCCCCTCTGCAGCGTTCGGAGACCATCTCTGATGCTGTTTGTAGTGCAGCCTGACCATATACTCTTAAGCGCATTATATCCTCGCGGTAAAATGCTAACTTTGGAATGGCTGCACCTAAACATGTCGTGTTTGGTGTCAAACATCTTGGAATACTACCCCCCGCCAATCCTGGTGGCGGGGGTAGCATTCCACCCTTCTAGAGGGAAAGACATGTTAACTCTGACTAGTCCGGTAACTTCTTTCCAGAGCCCTGGCATCACAAAATGGATGCTGCTGCCACAGACACGAGTCTGGCCTCCTGCTGCTGGACGAAACTCCGGCAGGGGAGGCCTGGACAATAGGTTTCCTGTCCCAGGGAGGTGTGACCACCTCCCCAGACAGGATAATGTGTATTGGGGCTGGGCGGGAGCACTTTCGGGTGCTTTGAAGTCCTGCACTGGGGGCACATTTGGTGTCCCTGTGCATACCCCAGTTCAAACCGGATCAGGGGCTTGCAGCCCCTGCTTTGGCGTGAACTGGACAAAGGGAAAGGGGTGTAGCCACCCCTCTGCCCTGACCCACCCATAGGTGGGGCCACAGAGTAATCCAACCCCTATCTTTAGTATAAAGGTAGGAACCCAGTCCTTAGGACTTTAGATTATCCCTGGACGAAACTCTGAAACTGAATCCTGGACCTTCAACGCTCTACTCACGATTAGAGGACAGAAGAATCTCCCTTGGGGTCAAGGAGTGACTCCCCTGCTTGGCAGGCACCAAAGAAGCATCTGTCCGGTTCGCATTTCTGAAGCTCCTGTCGGACGCCGAAGTCATCGCATCACCAGAGGTGGATTTTCAGACTTTCCCAAGGCTACCCTGAGTCCCCAGCAAAGCTGAGGCCCGTGGCTATCGTGGGTGACTTGGGACCGTGACCCCTGGACACCAAGCACATTTGCAAGTGCATCCTCTTCTGGGTCTCCCAAGAAGTCGTGCTTTGGGCTCCGAGTAGCCCTAGCCTCCAGCACCACCTGCACCGAAGATCTCTGGCCCCCACTCCACGAGTGTCCTGTAAGCCAGATCCACGTGCGGCGTCACGAGGCTCCTTCACGGTCGCTAGCCCGTTGGCTAGTAGCCCTTAATGAAGGTCAATCCTTTTCTTACTTGGCATCCTGGTTGCTCCAGGCCTGACCTCACTTACCCTCGCTGGGTGAGTTCCACAGACCTTGCTGGTCTGCACCATCGACGATCTACATCTTCACCGAGACTTGCGGTTGCCAAGGATTGTTGGGTCCAATCCGGTCACCGACACCTCAGCACTCGACAGACATCGTGTACCAGCCCGAATCCTGCTCTTGGTCGCCGACAACGCCTCCTGGACCTCGTGGCTGAAGAGTCAAGATGACCATCAATGCACCTGAAGCACTCGACATCGGTGGGCATCTGTCCATCGCCTTCCTGGTCACTGGCTAGTGACCCAGACTCTGTCCCCTCTGCTTTCAGGTTCTTCAGAACTCCGATCCACTCTTGGATCCACCCGGACACTTTTCTCTTGGCCGCCAGCAGCACTTTGCAGCAGATCGCCATTCGAATCGACGACGAAACCCGACCCCGAAAGGCACCTATGCACCCGGCTTCCCTGGGTGAGGTAACACGAGTACTCCGGTGCTCCCGTGGGTAGAGACTCTTCAAAGTCCTAGATCTCAAAGGGTTTTGTCCTAGTCCTCTTTTAAGTGTCCCTTTTCTCTAATTTCCCGATCCCGACTTTCTCCATAGAAGTCAACGGCGTATCGCGGTTGTGTATTTACACTGCACGCGTCTCCCGTAGGTCCCCTGTGTCACTACCTTGGGTGGTTCCTTGTGGTCCAAGCACTTCTAGAGGCTCTAGGCTTAGTGTCTAGTTCAGTCGTGGTTCGCATACCACTTTATTGGTATATGGTTTGGTACGCCCCTAGGGCCCAAATGTGTATTTGTGCTATTACTGTGATTTAATAACTTATAACTTATGTACTTCGAACTGTAGCCTCATAAAGAGACTAGAGGGGTGTGTTTAGCAATAAATACATATATTTTGAATATATACCTGGTGTGGTGCTCTTTCATTTGATCACTCAAGAGATTATAGACTGGTAAAACAAGCTGCTTTACATTCCTTCAAGACTTAGCCTGAAGGCTGCTCTCCATAGCTACCACTAGGATAGCTTTCAATAAGGTTGTCTTTAACCTATCTCCAATAAGGGGTTGTTTGGACTGGTGCAAGGTGCCCACTATAATTAGTGGACAGCATATACCAGGCCAACTTCTCACATTGGTGTGCAGCGTGTGGGATTCCAGCTTGCTATTGTTTTACCAGATAATCTCAATTGAATTGATCAACTGAAAACCACTAAAGGTACCTAAGGTACATATAATTTAAGCTTAGAATACAGTAAGTTCTACTGAACTTAGAGTTGTGTGTTAAGGGATAGCACAACCCTTTCTACAACTCAAGAGAGTTTAGTAGGCCACACTAGAGTAGGTAGTGCATACACCACACCAGTAATGTCTTTAAGGGCAGGATCCAAAGAATCCTTGCAGGAAGCCATTGAGCTTCCACCCTCCAAGTATGATACACTCCCATTCTTGGAATTGAGAGCTTTATGTAACTTGAGAAAAATAAGGACAGGCCAAAGCCCCACCACCCAACACCTCAAGGAGTTGTTGGTGGCTTATGACCTTAGTAAGCCCTTGGGGACTGAAGGGGTAGGAGCTGAGGGTGAGGCAGGAGAAGAGGAGGAGGCCAGGGGTACCAATACCCCCAGCCCCCCCTCTGAGACTGGCCAGGAGGGTGACAATGACCCTGACCTGGATAACCCAATCCCTCCAGTGGAAGATGATGAGGATGATCAGGATGATGCCCTCTTTGTCCCCCCAGGAAGGATTAAGAGTGTGCCCAGGAAGTCTAGATCTCCTTCTCAGGAGTCTAACCACTCTGGCACCTCTATAGGGAGCTATGTCTCCTCTCACAGGAGGGAATCCTCTCATGAGAGGAGAGCCAGACTGGTCCAGTATGAGGAAACTCAGCTGGAAATCAGAAAAAAGCAATTGGCTTTAGATAGGGAATCCCTAGATCTCCTTAGAGAGAGAAGAAAGTTGGGACTAGAGTCCCATGGTGGCAGCCATGTCCCTAGAGACAGGGAAAGGTCCTATGACCATAGGAACCTGAGCAAGATTGTCCCTCCCTACCAGAGTGGGGATGATATCCACAAATGGATAACTGCATTAGAGAGGGCCTGTAAGGTACAGAAGGTCCCTCAAGAGCAGTGGGCAGCAATCTTGTGGCTCTCCTTTGCTGACAAAGGTAGAGATAAGCTCCTCACTGTTAGAGAGGAGGATGCTGATAATTACAAGGTCTTGAAGAGTGCTCTTATTGATCGGTTTGGCCTAACCACTGAACAGTACAGGTTGAAGTTCAGAGATACCCAAAAAGCACAGACTCAAGACTGGGTAGACTATGTGGATTGTTCTGCCAAGGCTCTGGAAGGCTGGTTGATGGGCAGTAAGGTGTGTGACTTCTCAGGATTGTACAATCTGATAATGAGGGAGCAGATTCTTAATAACTGTCAAAATCAGCTGTTGCATCAATACCTGGTAGACTCTGATCTGACCTCTCCCCAAGAATTGGGAAAGAAGGCAGACAAATGGGTCAGAACCAGGGTGAAGCAGAAGGTACAGAACCAAGGTGGGGAAACCAAGAAGCAAGATGCTAAGAACTCTGAAAAGGGTGGGGAGAAGGGTAAAGATCAAAAGTCTTCATCAGGCCCCCAAAAATCTTCTTCTGGTGGGGATTCACAGTCTACCAAAGGGAAAGGCCAAAGAAAACCATGGTGCAAGGTCTGTAAGCAAAAGACCCACTGGACCAGTGATTGCACCAAGTCCAAAGACTCCAGTCCAGCACCCACCAATGCCCCTAAGGCACCTGTTCCCCCTAGTACAGTTGGTGGAAGTGCTCCAGCAAAGGGTTTAGTAGGGTTCACCCTGGGAACTGAGTTGGGCTCTGACCTAGTCAGAGAACTGACTCAGGCTGTGTTAGTCTGTGATGGAGGCATGGATGTGACCTCCACTGTGAGTCCCAGTAATCTGGGCAAGTACAGACAACAGCCTTTAATCAATGGACGTGAGGCTTTGGCATTTAGGGACACAGGGGCAAGTGTCACAATGGTGACACAAGACCTTGTGCTTCCTGGGCAAGTTATGCTTAGTGAGATGTACCAAGTGACCAATGCTAGCAATGTCAGAACAGACCATACTCTGGCAGTTGTTATCTTCTCCTGGGGAGGGGTAACTGGCCTTAAGAAGGTTGTGGTAAGTGCAAACCTACCAGTCGAATGCTTGCTTGGCAATGACTTAGAGACTTCTGCGTGGGCAGAAGTGGAGCTCAGGACCCATGCAGAAATGCTGGGGATCCCTGCAGATGTGTTTGCTGTGACCAGGTCACAAGCCAAAATGTCTAGCACTGAACAGGCCTTGGATTCTGGAAGAATGGACCAAGTGCCTTCCAAGAGGAGGAGTAGTAGGGTTAAGGCAGTGCCTTCCCCCTTGGCTCAGGAGGAAGATCAGTCCCTTGAGGGGGATGATCTCAGCCCTGAAGAAGGAACTGTCCCAGAGGAACTTGAACCTGACCAGGTTGAGTTCTTGGGGACAGGGGGACCTTCTAGGGCAGATCTGAGCCAGGAGCAGCAGAGCTGCCCCTCCCTTGAACCCCTCAGACAGCAAGCTGCTGCTGAGGCTGCTGGGAAAGCTAGTGGTCCCCATACAGTGTATTGGGATGATGGACTCCTGTACTCAGAGAGTAGAGACCCCAAGCCTGGTGCTACCAGGAGGTTGGTAATACCTTTGAAGTTCAGGGGCTTCCTATTGACCCTAGCCCATGATATTCCCTTAGCAGGTCACCTGGGCCAGAACAAGACTTGGGACAGATTTGTCCCTCACTTTCACTGGCCCCACATGTCTGAAGACAGTAAGGAGTTTTGTCGCTCCTGTGTAACCTGCCAAGCCAGTGGCAAGGCAGGTGGCACTACAAAGGCCCCCTGATACCACTACCTGTGGTGGGGGTACCCTTTGAAAGGGTAGGGATTGACATTGTTGGTCCCATGGATCCCCAAACAGCCTCTGGGCACAGGTTTATCCTGGTGGTAGTGGATCATGCCACCAGGTACCCAGAAGCTATTCCCCTCAGGACCACTACAGCACCTGTGGTGGCAAGGGCCCTCCTGGGAATCTTCTCAAGAGTGGGCTTTCCTAAGGAGGTAGTCTCAGACAGGGGTGCTAACTTCATGTCTGGGTACTTAAAAGCAATGTGGAAGGAGTGTGGAGTGACTTATAAGTTCACCACACCCTATCACCCACAATGCAATGGTTTAGTTGAGAGATTCAACAAAACCTTGAAGGGCATGATTAAAGGGCTCCCAGAAAAGCTTAGGCGTAGATGGGACATACTCTTGCCCTGCCTTTTATTCGCATATAGGGAGGTGCCTCAGAAGGGGGTTGGTTACAGCCCTTTTGAACTTCTGTTTGGCCACCCTGTGAGGGGTCCACTGTGCTTGGTGAAGGAAGGATGGGAGTTACCTCTCAAGCCCCCAAAGCAAGATATAGTGGACTATGTACTTGGTCTCCGCTCCAGGATGGCTGAGTATATGAAAAAGGCAACCAAAAACCTTGAGGCTAGCCAGGAACTTCAAAAGGCCTGGCATGACCAAAAGGCTGTTCTGACTGTTTACCAGCCAGGACAGAAGGTGTGGGTGTTGGAGCCAGTGGCCCCAGCAGCTCTCCAAGATAAATGGAGTGGACCCCACACTATTGTTGAGCAGAAGGGTGAGGTCACTTATTTAGTAGACCTAGGAACACCCAGGAGTCCCCACAGGGTTCTCCATGTCAACAGGTTAAAACCATATGTGGACAGGGCAGACATGGGCTTGCTCATGGCTACTGATGAAGGGCAGGAGGAAGAGAGTGACCCACTCCCTGACCTGCTCTCACAGAACCCTGACGATGGGTCAGTTGATGGTGTAGCCTTGGCAGGCAGCCTCACTACCCAGCAACAAACTGATTGCAGGCAAGTCCTCAATCAGTTTAGACATATGTTTTCACTGACACCCAGTCAGACCACCTGGTGCACTCATGAAGTGGACACTGGGGACAGTCTGCCTATTAAAAACAAGATTTATAGGCAACCTGACCATGTCAGGGACTGTATCAGGACTGAAGTCCAGAAAATGTTGGAATTGGGAGTTATTGAACCCTCAGATAGCCCTTGGGCTAGTCCAGTGGTCCTTGTACCGAAACCTCACACCAGTGGTGGAAAAAGAGAGATGAGGTTTTGTGTGGACTACAGGGGTCTCAATGCAGTCACTAGGACTGATGCCCATCCAATACCCAGGGCAGATGAGCTCATAGATACTTTGGCCTCTGCCAAATATCTCAGCACATTTGACCTAACAGCTGGCTACTGGCAGATCAGACTAGCTGATACTGCAAAGCCCAAAACAGCATTCTCAACCCCTAGTGGACATTATCAATTTGTGGTAATGCCCTTTGGTCTGAAGAATGCACCTGCCACTTTCCAGAGGTTGGTGAATACAGTTCTCACAGGACTGGAAGCCTATAGTGCAGCATATCTAGATGATATTGCTGTCTTTAGCTCCACCTGGGAGGATCACCTGGTCCACCTCAGGAATGTTTTACAGGCCCTGCAAAAGGCAGGCCTGACTATCAAGGCCACTAAGTGCCAGATAGGGCAGAGTCAGGTTGTGTACCTGGGCCACCTTGTGGGTGGAGGCCAGGTTCAACCTTTGCAGAGCAAGATCCAGACCATCATGGACTGGACTGCTCCCACTACCCAGACTCAGGTGAGAGCCTTCTTAGGCCTGACTGGGTACTATAGGAGATTTGTGAAGGGGTATGGATCAATAGTGACACCCCTGAATGACTTAACTTCTAAGAAAATGCCCAAAAAGGTTCAGTGGACAGTTAGCTGTCAAAAGGCATTTGATGACCTCAAGCAGGCCATGTGCACTGCTCCAATTCTGCAGAGTCCTGATTACTCCAAAAAAGTTCATTGTTCAAACTGATGCATCTGAATTGGGGGTAGGGGCTGTACTGTCACAATTGAATGAAGAAGGTCAGGATCAGCCAGTAGCTTTCATTAGCAGAAGGCTGACCCCTAGAGAGAAACGTTGGTCAGCCATAGAGAGGGAGGCCTTTGCTGTGGTCTGGGCTCTGAAGAAGTTGAGGCCATACTTGTTTGGTACCCACTTCCTGGTTCAGACAGACCATAAGCCCCTCTTATGGCTAAAACAAATGAAGGGTGAAAACCCCAAACTGCTTAGGTGGTCCATTTCCCTACAGGGGATGGACTTTACAGTGGAACATAGGCCTGGGAGTAACCATGCGAATGCAGATGGACTCTCTAGGTATTTCCACTTAGAACATGAAGACTTAACTGGGCAAGGTTAGTTTAATGTCCCTACGTTTGGGGGGTTGTGTAGGAGATTAGGATCTGCTTCACATGGGTACCCCCACTTTTTGCTGATGCTTCACTGTTTTTCGACATTAGTCTGGCTGGGGCCCTGCTAATCAGAACCCCAGCCTAGCTGCTTCCTCTCTAAAATGGTTTCCATGTGCCTTAGGCACATCACTGATTGGGATCTGGAGTGCCCTTATAAGTCCCTAGTATATGGTATACTATGTACCAAGGGCATAGGTACCTCAGAGGCCTGCCAGGGGCTGCAGCATGTATTATGCCACCCCTGGAAGGCCATCCAAACTGACACCACAGGTCTGCTACTGCAGCCTGGGTAAGGTGGTGCATGCACCTCTTACTGTGATATAGGTTACCTATATCACTAAATACATACACACATATAAACCTATAAGTCACTCCTAAGGCAGGCCTTATCAATCCTAAAGGCAGAGTGCATGGTTCCTATGTGAGAGGGTGCCCCTGCATGAGCAGGGCCCCTCTGCAGCGTTCGGAGACCATCTCTGATGCTGTTTGTAGTGCAGCCTGACCATATACTCTTAAGCGCATTATATCCTCGCGGTAAAATGCTAACTTTGGAATGGCTGCACCTAAACATGTCGTGTTTGGTGTCAAACATCTTGGAATACTACCCCCGCCAATCCTGGCGGCGGGGGTAGCATTCCACCCTTCTAGAGGGAAAGACATGTTAACTCTGACTAGTCCGGTAACTTCTTTCCAGAGCCCTGACATCACAAAATGGATGCTGCTGCCACAGACACGAGTCTGGCCTCCTGCTGCTGGACGAAACTCCGGCAGGGGAGGCCTGGACAATAGGTTTCCTGTCCCAGGGAGGTGTGACCACCTCCCCAGACAGGATAATGTGTATTGGGGCTGGGCGGGAGCACTTTCGGGTGCTTTGAAGTCCTGCACTGGGGGCACATTTGGTGTCCCTAGTGCATACCCCAGTTCAAACCGGATCAGGGGCTTGCAGCCCCTGCTTTGGCGCGAACTGGACAAAGGGAAAGGGGTGTAGCCACCCCTCTGCCCTGACCCACCCATAGGTGGGGCCACAGAGTAGTCCAACCCCTATCTTTAGTGTAAAGGTAGGAACCCAGTCCTTAGGACTTTAGATTATCCCTGGACGAAACTCTGAAACTGAATCCTGGACCTTCGACGCTCTACTCACGATTAGAGGACAGAAGAATCTCCCTTGGGGTCAAGGAGTGACTCCCCTGCTTGGCAGGCACCAAAGAAGCATCTGTCCGGTTCGCATTTATGAAGCTCCCGTCGGACGCCGAAGTCATCGCATCACCAGAGGTGGATTCTCAGACTTCCCCGAGGCTACCCTGAGTCCCCAGCAAAGCTGAGGCCAGTGGCTATCGTGGATGACTTGAGACCGTGACCCCTGGACACCAAGCACATTTGCAAGTGCATCCTCTTCTGGGTCTCCCAAGAAGTCGTGCTTTGGGCTCCTAGTAGCCGTAGCCTCCAGCACCACCTGCACCGAAGATCACTGGCCCCCACTCCACGAGTGTCCTGTAAGCCAGATCCACGTGCGGCGTCACGAGGCTCCTTCGCGGTCGCTAGCCCGTTGGCTAGTAGCCCTTAACGAAGGCCAATCCTTTTCTTCCTTAGCATCCTGGTTGCTCCAGACCTGCCCTCACTTACCCTCGCTGGATGAGTTCCACAGACCTTGCTGGTCTGCACCATCGACGATCTACATCTTCACCGAGGCTTGCCGTTGCCAAGGCTTGTTGGGTCCAATCCGGTCGCCAACACCTCAGCACTCGACAGACATCGTGTACCAGCCCGAATCCTGCTCCTGGTCGCCGACAACGCCTCCTGGACCTCGTGGCTGAAGAGTCAAGACGACCGTCAACGCACCTGAAGCACTCAACATCGGTGGGCATCTGTCCATCGCCTTCCTGGTCACTGGCTAGTGACCCAGACTCTGTCCCCTCTGCTTTCAGGTTCTTCAGAACTCCGATCCACTCTTGGATCCACCCGGACACTTTTCTCTTGGCCGCCAGCAGCACTTTGCAGCAGATCGCCATTCGAATCGACGACGAAACCCGACCCCGAAAGGCACCTATGCACCCGGCTTCCCTGGGTGAGGTAACACGAGTACTCCGGTGCTCCCGTGGGTAGAGACTCTTCAAAGTCCTAGATCTCAAAGGGTTTTGTCCTAGTCCTCTTTTAAGTGTCCCTTTTCTCTAATTTCCCGATCCCGACTTTCTCCATAGAAGTCAACGGCGTATCGCGGTTGTGTATTTACACTGCACGCGTCTCCCGTAGGTCCCCTGTGTCACTACCTTGGGTGGTTCCTTGTGGCCCAAGCACTTCTAGAGGCTCTAGGCCTAGTGTCTAGTTCAGTCGTGGTTCGCATACCACTTTATTGGTATATGGTTTGGTACGCCCCTAGGGCCCAAACGTGTATTTGTGCTATTACTGTGATTTAATAACTTATAACTTATGCACTTCGAACTCTAGCCTCATAAAGAGACTAGAGGGGTGTGTTTAGCAATAAATACATATATTTTGAATATATACCTGGTGTGGTGCTCTTTCATTTGGTCACTCAAGAGATTATAGACTGGTAAAACAAGCTGCTTTACATTCCTTCAAGACTTAGCCTGAAGGCTGCTCTCCATAGCTACCACTAGGATAGCTTTCAATAAGGTTGTCTTTAACCTATCTCCAATAAGGGGTTGTTTGGACTGGTGCAAGGTGCCCACTATAATTAGTGGACAGCATATACCAGGCCAACTTCTCACAATGATGAAAATTGTGATCCCTATATTAAGACAATAGTCAGCATTTGTCTACAAATGTTTTTATTTTGTATTCCAGAGCGTGCTACATATGTAATTTTAAAACCTGAATGCCTGCCCTCTGTGCCAGCAGGCACATGTAAATACGTAGATAGTGGGAATTTTGTGAGGGCTGTATATTGTGATTTTATAACCCCTCCATATGTGCTCAAAATCACACTATCCTTTATTATCAAGCTTTAAGGGTCGTGCTATTGGTAGAAAGTCAATGACATGGTCCAACTAAAATAGATACAACTTCTAGGAATCCACAGCATTTAGGTTTAGCCACACAGAGTGAGCTGAAGGATTCCTGAGACATTATCCACTTTCAATTCGACGAAGGGCTGAGCTCAAGGTCCTATGCTATACAAGGGATGATAGATGCAAATCAAACCAGAATGCCTGCCCACTGTTTCAGCAGGTACACGTAAATTGTGGAATAATGTGGGATGATCCCATTTGTTCTCGCAAACATTCTTTCAAAAGAACATTTTTCTGGCTAAGCCATAATCCATAGACGGCTTGAAAGGACTTTAAATAATGTGGGGATATAATTACACATTATACAAAAACCCCTGTGGTAGTCTGGCACCCTTTCAAATTCAGGCCATTGGTACATTGCTGCAGAGGCAGGCAACACAGCCAGGAACACAGAGCATTGCTCTGGTCTAAAAAACTCTACAGTAGCTAGTTTGGGTGAGCATGATGGAATAGGTATACACGCATGTACTCTGGTGAAAGCTGCGAAGAATGTCATCTGCGGTTGACATACTATTTTAGTTCTATATTTTAGTCCTATTTCTGAGGATTGACATATATGTTTTCAGATTTCAATTTGTGTTCAAGTCAGTGAATTAAGTGCTTGTACCTCCAAGCTAGGGGTTTAATGAACTCTTCCTCCTGAAGAAAAGAGTATGAGACATTTTCCTGCACACTCCCACAGTCAAATGTTCTACCACATAAGCAGCAACTCGCTTCTCTCTCTTCATGTATCCTATAATAGTCTCCCTAATACCTAAACCATTAATTGAGCAGCTTAGCTGTAGAGGAGTTGCATACATGTTACTGGTCATCCTCGCCACCCTTTCTCTGTTACACTGGTATTTTACACTCATCTGGTGGGGATACTCCTGCAGGTTCCTTTATGCTTGACAATCTCCTGGTGGAGACGGTGTATTTCCTTAAACCAGCACACCTGCTGGCTCTGTGGTTGAACCTGCCTACAACATGCTACTCAATTCCACTGACTTAATTCTTCTCTGGATCTGCCCTATGTTTCTGTGCTCTAGTGGTGGATGGCATGGGGAGTGAGTGTTTGGCTTGTATGTTTTGTGTTGCTCTACAATACACCCATATTGGCCTAGCCACTATGTATGTGATGTAAGGTACTACTGTCCTCCACAGAGCTACTATGGCGCTTTGTGATATTGCAGCCCTGACTGGAAAATCAGCACTACTACATGAACCCTGCAGTCGAACAGCCCAATGTGAACACTGGCACCACAATTAGAAACCTGTGGTGTCCTTACCCAGACAAACTAGGATTCTCACTGGAGCCCTGCAATGACACACGCTTACCCTCACAGTAAGCCATGATTTGGACACCTCCCATTTCACAGTCTATCTCATCCTCTACTGCTTCTGAAAAGCAGCACACCTTTGGAGTCTAACTCATTACGCCCTTGGACACTAATCTATTAACCATTTGCACAATCAACCTCCTGGCTTGTGCATGTAGTAAAATTCATATGCCTGAAATTATTAGGAAGACTCCATTACAAGTACTGGTAGTGTGAACATCAGTTTCTTTCTTTAGCTAGTAAGCTGATGAAAGTCAGAAAAACCTAAAAAATTCAAGTCAAGTGGCACTTATCTCAATACTCTTATGGTTATAACGTGTCATTGGATGATATATGCTGCTTTATGTTTACATCTCAGCCACACTGTACACTAGTGCTTTCTGCTGTTATGCATAATCAGGTCCTTGGCATTTCATCATGGGATCGGTCATATCTACAAGTGATTTAAAAGCGCACGTATTGTCAAGTTTTGAGTTTCATAAAAAAACAAAATTCTGATTTTTTTGTTTAGCAGATCTGCTAAAAATAATAACGGTGAAGTAATGAGATAGAAAGTTATCAGCCAGAGCTAAGCTACGAATGTTTCCTCCAGCCTTGCAAAGGCTGCCATACTCCAATCAAGTTCTCTAAACTATTTTGTTTTGCAGACAATATATCTAGATGGTTTCTTTCAACTGTGCGGGACCATATCTACGGAACGGGGTGTCTCCCACTTGGAGCATTTACTGGCCACTGATGCTAACATACATTGGTGCACTTTTGGATCTGTCTACGAGTCTCTTGCCTCTAACTACTTTTAAGGTTGTTCCCGTTCCTATTTTGACACATAAGGGCACCACAGATACCTACGGATACGTAGTGTGCCCCTCAGCTACACACCTTCGCTCTCGTGTACTATATGAGGCACATTCCTCCCAAGCATCTCCAAGTACCATTTTTCATCTCGACGTTTGATATTCCAATTTTTTCTATTGTTCTACTCTACTTTTCAACAAAACGATTAGAGGACTACTGACCTTATCTGTGTCTACTACAGTCCGTGTTTGAGTCTTGAAGAAGTCGTCTACACGACGAAACACGTGTCGGCTGTCTGCATCAACATGACTTCAGCATTCCAACGATACTATAAGCTTTATTGACATTTCATATATGGACATTTTTTCATTTGGATTGTCTTGTATTTGGATTATATAAGACTGTTCACATAATTGTTTTTTTCTCCATTTGCTTGTCTGTAATTAAAATTGACTGACAACAGAGTCAGTGTCTAAAACAATTTTGCTGTGCTCCACATTGTATACATTTGAATATATCTAGATGTGTTTAGAAGCAGTAGTTGCATCTATCAATTTCTTTTACATGCTGAGTATTGCCTATTATTTTACAGTGTGATATATGCAAGTCAAGATAAATCCACAACTAATTTTAGTTCATAATGGTAATTTCATGCAAGCTTAGACTTGTGATTTTGAAATCTTATTTCAAATTTGATTGGTAAATATGATAGCTGTTGTTGGACCTGGCTCAGTCTGCAGGGTCACCCGCAAACTATTTGCCTTTACTCTCCACTTTATTTGGCTGTATTTATCTTTGTTGGACACTTAGGGCTCTGTGCACTTTACCACTGTTAACCAATGCTAAAGTTTTTGTGTTCACTCCTCTAAACATGGTTTAATTGGCTTATACCCAATTGGCATATACCCAGGGCCTGTAAATTAAATGCTACCAGTGGAACAGTAGCGTTAAATGCTACCTGTGGGACGTGTTGTGCCACCCACATAAGCAGCACCTTAAACCATGCCCAGGCTGCCACTGCAGCATGAATGCAGTTTTAAACTGCCTTGTCGAGTTGGCATTAATCTTCCCTTGCCAAGCCTTTAATTCCATATAAGTCTCCCATAAGGTCGGCCCTAGGTAGTCCAGAGGGCAGGTGCTGTGTAAAGAAAACGTTGGACATGTACTTTTCAGTTTTACATGTCATGGTAGTAAAAAACTCCTAAATGTATATTTCAACACTGTGAGGCCTACCCTACCCACAGGATAACATTGATGATTCCTTATTCCATTTAATAAGCTGTAATTTTCCAATGGCGAGCTGGACACTATGACATGTTTAGTGTCTTTGGAATTGTTGTGAAGAGCTCTATTTAATGGTAAAGTCGGGTTTTTTAACACAATTTTTAAAATGCCACTTTTTAAAAGTTTTCATTTTCTCCTTTTTAGCCCTTTTATGCCTGTGGCATGGCCTGGGTTACATGAGTAGGTGTAACTGACAGTTATATTTTGTGAATTCCTACCAGACAGTTACACAATAGAGGGATTAGGTATGCCTGTATGGGCCATCTCCTGGCAGGATGGGGGAGGAGGAGTTGAGCACAGACCCACTTACAACTGAAAAACATATGCTCTGCCTTCGCACAAAGGGCCTAACAACCTCATGTTGTTACTGTAGCCAGCTTGGAGCCAGAGCAGGGGAGGCACAAAATTCCATGCACTTCAAAGCCACTGTCTAGAAGCTTCTCCCACCTTCCAGAACCAGGACATCAGGGCATTAAAGTAGGACCTCAGATACCAACTCTTCAGTACACTTCTGGACCTATGGATACTTTGCCAGGAAGAAGGACTGCTGTGCTGCTGGAAGGATTGCCACTCTGCTGTACTGCTGCTCTATAAGACTGCTGACCTGCTGGTTTGCTGTTCCGTTTGTCCTGCTGCTCTACTACCTTCTGCCTCTGGACAAGATCTTTAACTGTCCCAGGACCTCCAGAGTGACTCACAAGGGCTAGTTTGCTAGCCTCCTGCTCAGTGCCACAGGGACAAAAACGGCGTCCTCCATCTTAAACCTGGACCCAGCCTGAGTGAGTCCTGACCCTCCAAGAGGTGCCCCTCCAGTCCTGTGCCCTTGGAAGTGGTGCTAAAAGTGCCCAGTAAGACAAAATCCCAAAGATGGGATTTTTGGCTAAGAACTGCTCTGAGAAAAATGAGAAGACCGGGATCAGCCTGCTCGCCTATTCGCCTGAGGTACCTCTCCAGTCATATTGAATTTACAGATTCTCCCGCTACGTTCTCCTCCCCAGAAGCAAATCCATTTCAGTGGTCCTTCGCTATGGGGTTATCCAACCTTGTGGAACTGTCTTCGCTCATCCCTCTGCCACATCCCGCTGGAGATTTTTAACTTTCAGAGACTAAGTCTGAACATAGAAATCTTCACTGAAACTTCAACCAAAGGGTTACCGGCAATGATCCTCCCTTATCAGACATCCCCACAGCCTTGCCCCACTGAACTTTACATTCTCAGAACACTTTTCTCAAGAATTCCGAAGGTAAGCGCTGACCGAGCCCGATCCACTTCTTGTATCTGAACCACGCTCAATTGAGGTCGGCCATATTATTCAACTTTGACCCAATGTCGCGCTACTGGATGTCATCGATTGGTGCTTTGAACATTTAGGCACTAGTTTTTGCTAAAAACTTTACAAATATTTAACTCAGGTCCTACTGATTGGATGTTTATCATTTTGGTATCAAAATATGTATTTAAATTTACTCTGTTTTTCTAAATTGATTTGGGATTTTTCATGTGTTGTGTTTTTACTTTATTACTGTTTGAGTGCTGCATAAATACTTTACACATTGCGTCTAAGTTAAGCCTGACTGCTTTTTGTACCAAGCTACCAAGGGTCAAGCACAGGTTAATTTACTGACTTTTTGTTCACCCTGCAAGGGATTGGGTCTGTTGCTTGACCAGGGTTCACACCGCAGTCAATCAACAACCCAACTTCTAATAGCTGGTTTATCTTCTACTGTGCATTCATGCACTTTAAAACTAATACTGACCCCGGAAGGTTTAAAACTTTGACTTGCTATACTAACATTTTACTGAAAGACAAACATCGAGTCTGTCAGTATATTTCAAAATTATAATAGATATTTTATGACTTAGGTGACCTTTTATATGAGAGAACTGTTTATCCTTGGAGTTGATGTATGAAGCCTTAAAAAAGTTTATATCTAACCTTATATACATTTTACAATTATAATAGCGTGTATTTTGTGAGGGTTGTACATTGTGATTTTTTAACCCCTCCACATTTGTTCAGAATCACACTATCCTTTAATATCAAGCTTTAAGGGTAGTGCCATTGTTAGAAAATCAATGATGTAGTCTAACTTAAATGGATGAAGGTTCTATGAATCAACAGTTTGTACGTTTAGCCACACAGAATGAGCCGAAAGAGTCCTGAGGCATTGTCCACTTTCAATTAGAAGGTATGAGTTCAAGGTTCTATGCTACAGAAGGGATTACAGATGCACATCACAACATGCACAATTCAGTGGTCTCACAGATAAAGAATATAGGGGCATATTATCAAGGGATTTATCGCCGCTTTAGCGGCACTTTTTGCCGCTAAAGCGGCAATATTTATATCGCCCTATTAGCAAGCTGTCTCTAACTGGTGTTAGCGACAGCTTTTAGGCGTTAGCGGCCAGGATTCACATCGCCTTGCATGTCAGCGATAATTATCGCTAATGACATGCAAGGAAGGCGTTCTCTACTAAAAGCGACTGGAAACAGTCGCTAACTCCACTACCCCCTATTAGCAAGGCAGGCTAAGCGCGTTTATCGCTATATTTTATCACCTGCTAGTGAGGATGACTTACCTGTTTAAAGTATAGGAGGTGGATTCTAATGCTGAATCCACCTTAGCGATAATGCGAGAATATCGCTGCTTTTCCAGCGATATTCTCACATTTTGCCGCTATCGCTGGAAATAATATCGCTATGGAGATAAACCTTACTAATAGGGTGTTATCTCAGCGATAATTTCCAGCGATAGGCGGCGTTAACAAAAAACGCGCTAAGCGCGTTTTGCGATAAATATTGCAATTCCTTGCTAATATGCCCCATAGAGCCTGAGTGATTGACAGAGAGATTGCAAACAGTGGGAGCAAATTGTGCACTGACGTTTTGTGACCCATCTCTAAATTTGTGATACCACGTATGCACTAGTAGGCCACTATCCATACTGCCAATTTCCAGGGAGTTGCAGGATGACCTGACAATGAATAATAATTAGGAAGATTGGTATTTGCTACCTGCTGTGATTAGTTTGAACATAGGGGTGGTGGACTGCAAGGAATTTTAGACCAGCACCACTGTGATTTCTTTACAAAATGGTAAACTTTTATAAAGCAGCACATTTCCTTTAAAAAAAAGTGACTGCCATTTCAGAAGACATTGGAGTAAGCAGGGAGTGGTCCCCTGTACCACTGTCTACTTCTTACAAGGCTGCCTGGCAATTCTCAAAAGGAAAGCTGTCTAATGGGGAATAGATTTCTGCCACCTATGAGTTGCTTGTAACTTTTCAATAGTTGCACCCACAATACCGAACACGAAGTATTGATACATCATCTCATTGCAAATCACTGTTAGGCAGCAGGGACAACCCCTTTCATGTCCATTCATAATTGCAATTCAGAATAAGTCACAAATTCTTTTTTGCAATTTCGAAACGCTTTAGTGCATTTGCAAATACCATTATCAGTCAAAAAACTTTCACATTTGTAAATAACAGGGTTTGCAAACAACAAATGTTTCAAGACAACAGGCCCAAAATATCCCGAGAAGAAATATTGAAGTATCTATATTTATTGATTAGTAGATTGTAGCAAAATTTTAGAAGTATTTTCTCAGAATATAAATGGAGTTAACCATTGACCATAGGTGAGAGGCATAGTATTATAAGAATGATGTATTATAACTGTCCATTAGGGTGAAGTTGCTCCTAGTTTGGCACATGTGCCCTTCTGTCAAATGTTACCTTTGAAATTTGCTACCAACTGAAAACATTGAAAAGCTTAAAAAATGGCCCACAAAGCAAAGACTCAATTTGGATGCTGAGCTCTCTGTTGCCTAGCTACAAAAGGCGTTATGTGCCAAAGAAGGTGCCAGCGATTGTTCTTTAATTGATGATGCTTAGCACCATTGGAAGCCAGACATTCACACTATTCAAAGATGCTGCACACAGACCAGAAAGCTACATGCAAATCAAAATGGTCAAGTAGTACACTTCTTGGGACTAAACATTATAATCTTGGATTTTCAGAAACAACAGAAGGAAAATGATATGGTATGTTTACATTGGAAGTGCTACCCTAAAACGTATGCAAGTACTTGTTGGTGGGTGCATTGTAAGAAATTGGGTTGTTGGTTGACTGGGGTGTAAGCCCTGTTCAAGCAGCAACCACAATCCTTGTCAGGGTAAGACACAAGCAAAACCCCAAATTACCTGTGTAAAGTATTTGTTCAACACTTCAAACAATAAATCAGTGAAAGCACACCACAACAGATTTAGAAAAATAGTCATTTTTAGTAAATAAAACAAGACCAAAATAACAAAAATCCATTTAGTAGATGCAGAGATGTTGCAGATTACAGTTTTTAGTGAAAGTAGCGCCAAAAAGCTCAAAAGCGCTACTGGGGATATGTGGTCGCGCTGGAAAGGGACAAAGTCACAAGTTCTGACCGACCACAATGGAGCAGGCTAAAGGGACCCAGTTAGGCCCACTGAACAGAGAACTTTAAATCCTGGTTGTGGAGCGTTGTGTGGATCCACATTGAAGATGTGCACACAGCTGAAGCAATGCATTGGTTCCGAGATGAGGCAAGGCTGCGGTGTGAGGTCCTGTTGCATTGTCATCCAGGATCCCCCTGATGTGGCTTGCGATGCGAAGTTCAGCATCGAGGGTGCGGCACACAGCTGGCGATGTGTTGGTTCCAAGCAGCTTCAAGGCTGCTATGCAGAGTCCTTCACCATCATTGAGGCTGCCATCGACGTGAGATGCGAGGCCCTGGGCTGTTGGTGTGCCACGCAGTCTGGGCGATGCGTCAGTTTCGAGGGCTACAGAGGTGATGCGGGTCTTTGTGATGGGTCCAATCCACGCAGTAGCGACATTGCTGATTTTACCCAGGGATGCGCCACTCAGCCGAGGAGATGAGTCAGTTCTATTTGCAAGCATCTTAGGCCCATTTCCAAGGGTCAAGGACTGGAGTGGCACCACTTGGAAGGGTAGACTCACAGATGTCAAAGTCCAGGTGCAGGTGTAAGGTTGCTGAAAGCCTGTTATGTCCCTGAGGCTTCAGATCAGGAAGCCAGCCAATTAGCCCTTTGAGTCACTCTGGGTTCAAGAGATGCGTGCCCAGTCTTCTCACCCAGGCAAGAGAGCAGCAGGTTAGTACAGCAGGAGTGTAGAAGAGTGCAGTCCAGTAGAGCAGCAGTCCTTCAGTAGAGCAGCAGTCCTTCAGCAGCACAGCAGTCCTTTTTCCTGGCAGAGTATCTACAGCTCTAGAATGCACTGTAGTGGTGTGTCTGAGGTCCTTCTTTTATACACAGTTTTGCCTTTGAAGTGGGGAGAAGCTTCTAGAGACCATGTCTTTGAAGTGCACAGATGTCCTGCCTTCCCTGCCTTGGTGACAGACTAACTACAGTGGGTATGCAGCCCTTTGTGTAGGGATAAGATATAGCCTATTCAGGTGTAAGTGAGCCTGGGCCAAGCTCCTCCCCCCTATTCTGCCAGTGATAGCCGCAGTCACACATAAGCTCCCATTGTGTGTGACTGTCTAGGAGGAATAAACAGAGGCCAACTGCCAACTACTTGTGACCAGAGACAGGCTGTAGGCACCAAATCTCAAATGCAAGAAAATGCCAACTTTCTAAAAGTAAGACACACAATTTATGGACGGAATACATAACAAATCAAAATATTCACCCCCAGTCAAGAGATCTGGGTTAAATCCATCATTCTTTTGATCACCATGCCACCCCGGTTTAGACCTGGCCATATGCAAATCAGTCTTGACCCTGTGCCTCATGGAAACAGTCCAGCCCGAACTGCTGGACTGGACCGGACTGAACCAGAACCAAGCATCATAGGACCAGTTTTGGGGTGTTGCCCCTCATCAGCCAGGATAGCTTGAATCCAGTGGCACAGTGAGCCCAGGACCCACGTCTGGGCATACCCGGCGCGCTTAGGACGAGAAAGCAAAAGACACACAATTGATGGACGGAATGCAGAACAATCAAAACATTCACCCCGAGTCAAGAGATCTGGGTTAAATCCATCAATCTTTTGCTCACCATGCCACCCCAGTTTATACCTGGGCATATGCAAATCAGTCATGACCCTGTGCCTCATGGGAACAGTTCAGCCCGAACTGCCAAGCCAGGTCCTCCCTGGACTGGAAACAAACATCCTAGGACCGATTTCGGGGCTTCACCCCTCATCAGCCAGGATAGCATGAATCCAGTGGCACAGTAAGCCCGGGACCCACATCTGGGGTCTAAAAGTGGCATTTTCAGATTTGTAATTTAAAATCAAACTTCACTATAAGTTAGGATTACAAATTAGTATTCCAGAAACACCAAACTTGAACAAGGCATACCTTACCATTTGGAAGTGACACTTATAAAATGTAATAAGGTAATCCCAATGTTATCCTATGGGTGATACAGGCCTAGCAGTAGTGAGCAATGAATTTAAGAGTGTTTCACTACCAGAACATGTAAAACGTAAAAGTACATGTCCTGCTTTTTAAATACATTGCACCCTGCCCTCTGGGCTGTCTAGGGCCTATCCTAGGGCTGACTTGTATGTTTCAAAAAGCAAAGTTTGGAGCTGGAAAAAGGTTTATTTTGCCAGGTCAAAATAGCAGTTTAAACTGCACACACAGGCTTTGCAATGGTAGGCCTGAGACATGCTTAAAGTGCTTGGGTGGCACAATCAGTGCTGCAGGCCCACTATCAGCAATTAATTTACATGTCCTGTGCACTTATAGAACCACTTTACTAGGGACTTATAAGTAAAATAACTATGCCAATTGGGTATGAGCCAATATTACCATGTTTAGAGGATAGAGCATGTGCACTTTCCCACGGGTTAGCAGTGGTAAAGTGCTCAGAGTCCTAAGTCTAGCAAAAATGAAGTAAGATAAAATGGAAGAGGGAGGCAAAAAGTTGTGGGGAAGACCACCATAAGGCTGACAGGTCTAACATCTATCGATTAAGGTGCACTGTCAGAAACACACTTTAGTAGAAAGGGGACAAATACAAATATTTTAATAAAACATTATGTTTTTGCTTTTAATTTGTCTCATAGAATTAGAAATGACAGTAATTCCATAGACTCACTCTACACTCAAAAAGATGGTGCAAATAAGCTTTGTGCCCTTACTTGATAACGGCTACTTTCTGGAAACACAAGATGCACTTGTTGCATAGCTCCCCAGTAAAGAAATACTTTCGAGAGTATCTTCCAGGGGATTAGTGAATGTCTGCCTGGATTAGGTAACTCAGCCACTGGACACACAATATAATTTTCCTATTTCCGATTTTTGAAAAGTCATTTCTTTCAAAGAACCTCATGGAATATAATTCTCTCTCTTCATGCCTCTGCTAGGGGCCATCCCATCCAATTAAGTTAGGTGAAGCATAACAATTTTCTACCCTTCTAAGCATGGTCCCAAAATATTAAATAATTATAAGTTACTGACTCTATCACAGTGACATTTTGCACTTTGAAATGGAAGCTTTATAAAAAAATCACTTTACACTCGCCTTATGTTCATTTTAACTGCCTTTCACCCATGCCTTTAAGCCGCCCACATGGAATTGTGAAATCAGGATGCAAGTCTTAGACATGTGAAGGCAAGCTGTATGTCAGAATGCATAGTTTGACATTTAGTTGTAAATCATTGTATTATTCTGACAAAGGCTTCCAAATACATTTTTTGCAGTTTTATATAGCACAAACTTGACCGAAAGTTATTGGTACTCTTTACATGAGCATCCGTTACATTACATATATTCACATTCATTCATTCTTTTCTTTTTTTTTTTTTAGGCTTAGGGAGATTTTGTGATTTTCCCAGAGTCACAGGATGTTGAGCCGACATTGAGACTTCAACCTGGTTCCCCAGTTCCAAAGTCGGCAGCTCAGTCCAAAATGCCAGGGGTAATGTAACTATGTAGACCAATTCTCAAAACTGATAGCCCACGTTTGAAAGATGCAATTAAAGCTTCACATAGTTTCAATTAAACCACTTTTGGTATTATCACACAATACCCTTATCCCTTTGGGTGCCTTAGACGTAACGGTTACGTCCAAGGCTGTGGCACTCCGGTGCCAATGACGTAACCGTTATGTCCAAGGCACACCGTTTAGAAATCCCTCTGCTGTGAACAGCAGAGGGATTTCCTTTTAACTTTTTCTGCCTCAGGAGCTGGGGAAGAGCTTCCCCAGCTGCCCGAGGCATTTATTTTTTCAGTGTAATGACGATCAGCGTGCATGGCGTGCCGATGTACTTACACTGAAAGTGAACGTGAAATGAGGCAATCGCCTCATTTCACTTTCACTGCCTATGTGCTCGTGGGGCTGAGGCAGATGGGAGAGGTACCATTGGAAAGGGGAGAATCTCCCCTTTCCAATGGTACCCTTCCCTAGTGGATCCCTGGTTGGGTATCGCCGCAGGAGGGTGAACGCCAAGCAGGGATCCACCACTTGACACCAGGGAGGGTGGAGCAGCCCATTGGGAAAGGGCCTTTGCTCCCCCACAACTATTTTGACATTTTCAGTCTTTCTGGGGGGCAGATGGAGGCAATAGCCCCTAATCTTCCCCCGGCAGAAAGCACACTAGACACCAGGGATTCTTTTTATATCAATATGTGGGGTTGGGTCTGCCAATGCCCACACCCTCCTTAAAACTAAAGGGACAGTCTTTCTGCCCCCTCAGGGTGGCAGAAAACACATTAGGCACCAGGGATGTTTTTTGTTTTGAATGTGTTGGGGTGGGGGTTGCCCAAAATGGGCATGCCAGTGACCCCACCCCACCAAAACACTTATGGGACAGTCTTTCTGCCCCCACTGGGGGAGGTTTCCCTAGATGTCCGCCTAGCCTGGGACCAAAAACGCAGGTGCCCCCTTGCAAATCCCGATTGTTTTGTGATATATAATTCTGATGTCTCCACAATATGTTTTGGGCCCTCACTGTCGCAGGTCCTTGGCTCACCCACACAAGTGAGGTACCATTTATATTGGAAGACCTGGGGGATGCTTGGTGGTAGGAAATTTGTGTCGGCCCAGTGATCCCTCAACTTTCTCACACAGAAATGTGTCAAAAATGTGATTTTTTTAGCTACATTTGAGGTTTGCAGGGGATTCTGGGTAAGACAACATTGGGGGATCCACACACAGTACACCTCCCTAGACTCCGCCGGGTATCTCGTTTTCAGAAATGTTTGGTTTTGGTAGGTTTCCCTAGATGGCCGTAGAGTCCAGGACCAAAAACGCAGGCGACTCCCTTGCAAAACCAGTTTGTTTTGCGATAAATAATTTTAATGTCTCCACAATACGTTTTGTGCCATTTCCTGTAGCAGGCATTAGGCCTATCCACACAAGTGAGGTACCATTTTTATCAGCAGACTTCGGGGAATGCTGGGTGGGTAGATGTTTGTGGCTCCCTACAGATTTCAGAACTTTCCATCACAGAAATATGAGGAAAATTTATTTTTTTGACAAAGCTTGAGGTTTGCAAGGGATTCTGGGTAACAGAACCTGGTGAGAGTCACAAACATCACCCAATTCTGGATTCCCCTGGGTGTCTAGTTTTCAAAAATGTAAAGGTTTGCTATTTTTCTTTTGTGCTGGCTGAGCTAGGGCCCAAAATCCATAGCTAGGCACATTGCAAACAAAGGGTCAGTTTTCACTGGAAAAATGTGATGCGTCCACATTGCGTTTTGAGCCGTTTCCTTTCGCGGGCACTAGGCCTACCCACACACATGAGGTACCATTTTTATCGGCAGACTTGGGGTAATGCTGGGTGAGTGGAGGTTCTTGGCTCCCCACAGTTTCCAAGACTTTCCATCACAGAAATGTGAGAAAAATGTGTTTTTGTTTTTACAAAGTTTGAGGTTTGCAAGGGTTTCTGGATAACAGAACCTGGTGAGAGCTGCACAAGTCGCCCTATCCTGTATTCCCCAGGGTGAGTAGTTTTCAGAAATGTACAGGTTTGCTACGTTTCCCTAGGTGCCGGCTGAGCTAGGGCCCAAAATCCCTAAGCATGTTGCAAAAAAGGGTCCTTTTTAACTGGAAAAATGTGATGTGTCTACATTGCGCTTTGGGCCTATTCCTGTCATGGGCACAAGGCCTACCCACACAAGTGAGGTACAATTTATATCGGGAGACTTGGGGTAATGCTGAGTGAGTGGAGGTTTGTGGCTCCCCACAGTTTCCAGGACTTTCCATTACAGAAATGAGGAAAATATGTTTTTTTTATAAAGGTTTGAGGTCTGCAAGGGATTCTGGGTAACAGAACCTGGTGAGAGCTGCACTAGTCACCCTATCCTGGATTCCCCAGGGTGAGTAATTTTCAGAAATGTACAGGTTTGCAACGTTTCCCTAGGTGCAGGCTGAAATAGGACCCAAAATTCCCTAAGCATGTTGTAAAAAAGGGTCCGTTTTCCCTGGAAAAATGTGATGTGTCTACATTGCGTTTTGGGCCTATTCCTGTCATAGGCACAAGGCCTACCCACACAAGTGAGGTACAGTTTATATCGGGACACTTGGGGTAATGCTGGGTGAGTGGAGGTTTGTGGCTCCCCACAGTTTCCAGGACTTTCCATCACAGAAATGAGGAAAATATGTTTTTTTAAATAAAAGTTTGAGGTCTGCAAGGGATTCTGGGTAACAGAACCTGGTGAGAGCTGCACAAGTCACCCTATCCTGGATTCCCCAGGGTGTCTAGTTTTTAAAAATGGGCACGATGCCTGCCCACACAAGTAAGGTACCATTTTTATCGGGAGACTTAGGGAAATACTGTGAAGGGGGAAGTTTGTGACTCCCCACAGATTCTAGAATTTTCCATCACAGAAGTGTGAGGAAAATGTGTTTTTTTTTTTACAAACTTTGACGTTTGCAAGGGATTCTGGATAACAGAACCTGGTGAGAGTCACACAAGTCCCCATTCTGAATTCCTCTGGGTGTCTAGTTTTAAAAAATGTACAGGTTTGCTACGTTTCCCTAGGTTCCGGGTGAGCTAAGGCACTAAATCCACAGCTAAGCACATTGCAAAAAAAAGGGTCCGATTTCACTGGAAAAATGTGATGTGTACACGTTGTGTTTTGGGCCTATCCCTGTCACGGGCACAAGGCCTACCCACACAAGTGAGGTACCATTTTTATCAGGAGACTTGGGGGAATGCTGAGTGGGTGGATGTTTGTGGTTCCCTGCAGATTACAGGACTTTCCATCACAGAAATGTGAAGAAAATGTGCTTTTTTATAAACGTTGAGGTTTGCAAGGGATTCCGGGTAACAGAGCCTGGTGAGAGCCATACAAGTCATACCATCCTGGATTTCCCTTGCTGTCTAGTTTTAAAAAATGTACAGGTGTGCTAGGTTTCCCTATGTGCCGGCTGAGCTAGGGCCCAAAATCCGCAGCTAGGAATATTGCATAAAAAGGGTCAGTTTTCACTGGAAAAATGTGATGTGTCCACGTTGCGTTTTGAGCCGTTGTCTGCCGTGGAAACTAGGCCTAACCACAAAAGTGAGGTACAATTTTTATCTGGAGACTTAGGGGAACACAAAATAGTCAAACAAGTGTAAGACAGTCTGTAAAAAAGAAGTAATTTTGAACAATACCCTCTAATTCACATGCTAATATGGGTACTCACAAATTCAGAGATGCACAAATAACCACTGCTTCTAAACTCCATATCTTGTTCCCAATACAGGAATACACAGGTTTCTTTGATACCTATATTTCACTATCAATATTTTACCAAATGAATTGCTGTATACCCGGTAAACAATGAGAAACCATTGCAAGGTGCAACTCAGTTATTGGCTCTGGTTACCTCGGGTTCGTGGTAAACCTACAAACCTCATATATCCCTGCAACCAGAATGGTCCTGCGGACGTAACGATATATTGCTTTAAAAAATCTACCATAGTTAGAAGTTACAGGTGAAACTGTAGGCCCAAATGGCTGTTTATTTCAACTAAATGTCAAAATGTTGTATTTCAACTGTTACTTTCGATAGGACAAGCTTGAAGGATTTTCACAAATCACCCCTTGCTGAATTTAGAATTATGTCTGCTTTTCAGAAATGTATAGCTTTCCAGGATCCATTCTTGGTATCATACCCATTTCTAACACTAACTGGAAGGAGGCTGAAAGCACCAAAAATAGGAAAATGGGATATGTCCCAGTAAAATGCCAAAACTGTGTAGAAGATTTTGGTTTTCTTACAAAAGTCTGCCTGTTCCTGGGAGCTAGGAAGATGCTGATTTTTCCACCAGAAACCATTTGTTGATACCATTTGCAGGGGAAAAAACAGACACTTTCTTCTTCAGCAATTTTTCCCCATTTTTCCCATAAAACCCCAAACTTTGCTTTATTTTGCCCAATTTCTCAGGCCCCTCGAGGGGAGTCCACAAACCCTGGGTACCTTTAGAATCCTCAGGCTGTTGGAAGAAAGGGACACAAATTTGGCGTGGATACCTTATGTGGACAAAATGTTATGGGGGCCTAAGCGTGAACTACCCCAAATAGACAAAAAAGGGCTTGGCATGAGGGAGTGGGGGGAGGCCTGGCAGCGAAGGGGTTATAAAGTGTCCGTAAACAGAAGTTGCAATTACCTGTGTTCCCGCAAGCCTTGTCTACTGTAAAGTAATAATCGCTAGGTTGCAGAAGATATAATTTGGAAGGAGAAATCATTTCTTTCTGACTTTTTGCTAACTAAAATGCTGAAGCTATATGACATTTGTGAACTGCCACACCCATATAGTACCTGATTTTACCACTGCATGTGCAGGACAAACACATAAATCTACTGTATATCATCTACCTCACAAATGTTCACGACAAATGCAGTGCAGATCTCCTCCAGGGCAGACCATAAAAACATCACCAACTAGAATCTCTGGTGCAGACAATTATGTTACAATTTAGTTTGAGTCCAAAATTGTGCATGATTAATTAATTCTGGACTGCTCGAAGTCATCTCCATTGCAAGTTAAATTCACAGTTCATGTCATTCCGCCAATGCACCAAACACACATGTTAAATTATGATTGGGTCTACAAAAAGTAACAAAAAGTGTGACTACTGCATGGAAGCGCGTGCAAATAAGCATTTTCAAAACCAACAGACCTAGGTTTTCTGCCAGCTTTTTGGCTGTGTTAGATCTTGTTTTGTTACATTTTTTGTAAAACATTATGGGACAGATTTACAAGCCCCTTGCGCCACTTTTGCGTCGCTTTTCCCATGTTAAAAATGACGCAAAAGTGGCGCAAATGCCTTGTAAATAAGCCCCTATGTTTGGATAAGCCGCTTGGCCCTCACCAAAATAAAAATTAATGATTTTAAAGCAAAAATAATATTTGGTATCAAAAGCAGACAATAGGGAACTACTTTGTGTGTCGGTGTGCTCCTTTTTTAAGAGAAGAATTTCTTACTAACAGTGAAGGTAGCCAATGGCTGAAGTGGGCAGACCCATTTCCCAATGTTGTATGTTGTTATGGCTGAAAGAAAATGTGAATGAAATTACAACAGATCAATGAATGAAGAGGGCTGACTAAAACCCCCTATAAGTATGTTATATGTTTAATTTTATCAAAACAAATTGCCTTCTCTAAAGTCATACCTTAAAAGGCAAACCAATCACAGCACATTGCACACATTATTTAAATGATTACTCATTGTGTCAAGGAAACAGGTTTATATTTCTCATATTTGCCTTTTCACCAAGATCAACAAATCAATTCCTTGCAATAAATATATTAGATGTGTAGAGAAAATAGATTTGTCACATAATTACTATTTCACAATTGTGCTTGAGTAGGAGTCAAACTTACATTCAGACATTTAAACACAGCATTAACTAGTTCACAGTAAAACCTAAGCATCCTCTTTAATTTCTCAGTATTCCTTTAAAAGTGAATTTGCTTTCAAGGCTAGTCATTGACAGTGGCAGCCAGCACGGCTTGCGGGTGGCGGGGAGGGAACGAAGGAGTGCGCAGTGTAAAAAATATTTGAAAAAAAATAAACACTTACCTTGTCGCCGGATCCCACGCCTGACCAATCGCAACACTGCAATGCAGCGTTGTGATTGCTAAGCACCCAGGCTCCCCTGACCAATCATAACGCTGCAATGCAGCGTTGTGATTGGTCTGAGTGTCGTGATTCGATACTCAGCCAGGGAATGGGGGCCTGGGCATGTTCTCCACGCAGGCTGTAATGCAGCCTGCGTGGAGAACAGGGAAAGTGTGCCATAACGGAGGAGTTGCCACTGGTTGTTGACCTATTTTAACATGGAAGGAAGTCCTTTAATTTCTTGTCAACAATTGTGCTGCCTCATATCTTTGGTACAGGTGCTTACATGCCCCTGGAAAGGTTTCTGGATCAATATTTTGTGATACTCAAAGCATCAGGTTTTAAGAGTCACAAATGTTAATTGTACTTTATTAAAACCACCACAGTATAAGTAATCAAGCCTATTAAAAGAGTAAGTTAATTTCAAGCGTTAAAAGCAGGAACCTCAGGTACCGAATCTAAAATCCGAGTGAGACCATTCTCACAGAAAAAAGTATCAATAATAAACAGATTCATATACTTCAGAAACGGTGTTAACACAGCATTAAATACATAGTTGATTTGTTTATGCTTGAATGTGTTGGGGCACAAGAGGGTTTACATATTTAGAATGTACACTAGTCAGTTGGGGAATCCTGTGAATGTTCCAACTTTGTTAGTTACTTGTTTCAGCTGAGGAGATAGGATGTGTTGGCCCCAACACCTCTACAACTAATAAAGTTTATAATCATACCCTGGCTCTGTATGGACTTATGAATTTAGGCGACGACTGGAAGTTCTTATCCACTTTGTATAAACTTTTTGAGGAATGATCACCTGTCGTGCTGCGTTGCCGCTGGAAGTGCAGTGTTTCTGCTAATCCTGCAGAATATTCTGTGGTGAGTGGGGGCTGACACGGACCCTGTTTGTCACCCTCTGGCACTTTGGAGCAGGTAGCGCCAAGTTTTGGTGAAGGTTTTGCTCGTATGATGCGTGGTGCCACAGCAGTTGAGGAACAGAAGAGGTGCTCGCAGCTTTGAGGGCGAGGACTGCGCACATGCGCGCAGCGGTGTGGGTGAGGACTGCACTCACAGAAGAGTCCTACTTCTAAGTGTGCTCGTCAGTAAGCAATGTCAGTAATGTGCCGCCATTTTGGTTTTTCTAGATCGCATTAACCTATGCGCGACAATGTCTTCACGCTGAAGGCCAGCACTCAAATGTCCTGAGGTCTATGCGACAGCGGACGGTGCTTCGTGTGATGTGTTTAATGTCCTGTACATGGCTGATGTGATGCACATATCACTGGGAGCAGCTGTGGGGCAAGAGTTCATGGGGTAATTAGCAATGAGGTGCTATTTTGAACTGCTGGTGAAGTGCCATTTTGTTTTCTTGCAGCAGTTTTTCTCAGGTGCCGGTGAGATGCTGCTTTGCTTGCCTTACAGCAATGTTTCTCTGAGGTGCTTGCTGTTTTAACAGCTTACTACAAGGAATCTGCAGTACATTTGAAGGCTGGTCAAGGGTCGAGAGCTACTTTGCAGCACACTGTTGGCAACCGTCAGTGGAGGAACTGTCACAGTTTTCCAGGGTCATATACTAGCAGCACCGATTCACCTACGGTCTGTGGAGGAACTGCCATTGTTTTCACTTCTATTCGATTGGGTGTGTTCAGGCATTTAAAAGTGCTTACTTTACCTTGCTTATTTTGGGGGTTAGTTTTCGTGCAACTATGTCTGCATCCTATACTTTCTCTTTGACACCACCACAACAATTTTTAACCGGTATGGGGATTTATGGTAAGAGTAAAATTGACTTTTAGGGTTGGTAAAGGGCAAATTCTCCAATTCGTGGAGGGTGGATGAACTTTTTACAAACTCTGCAAGGTTGTGCGATGGCAAGGTGTGGCACATGAGTCGGTTTGCTAAATGTTTGCAAGGGAGCGTTGATGAAGGAAGGGACAAAGGTTTGCAGTTTTGGTTTGATGATTCTATTATTGACAAGAAAGATGGTCCGTGTGAGGATGCTGGTGAAGGGGTTTGAGTGAGAGTGTAGTGAAAGGGAAAGTTAGGGCCTGGCAAGTGGGTGCACTTGCCAGGTTGACATGGCAGTTTAAAACTGCACTCACAGGCACTGCAATGGCAGGCCTGAGACACGTTTATCTGACTACTCATGTGGGTGGCATAACCAGTGCTGCAGGCCCACTAGTAGCATTCGATTTACAGGCCCTGGGCACCCACAGTGCACTTTACTAGGGACTTACCAGAAAATCAAATATGCCAATCATGTATAACCAATCAGTATTACAATGTACACAGGAAGCACGTGCACTTTAGCACTGATCAGCAGTGGTAAATTGCCCAGAGTACCTAAACCAGAAAAACGAAGTCCAGCACACAGTCAAAAATATTAGGAGGTAGAGACAAAAAGACAGGGGAAACCATGACAAGGAAGCCAGGTCTAACAATGATGAATGCTGACAGAGACACTCTGCTTGGAGTGAGTACTCATGGTTTCCAGATCAAAGGAAAGAGCTGACAGAGAAGCAGCTAACATGGAGGCTGGAATGGCCAAAATGAGTCAGCGCTGAATGTGAAAAGTAAGTTCAATACAAGGTAGAAGGCCATAAAGTTATGGCTCCAAATAAAAAGAAGTTGTGCTTCCGATGTGGATTTTCCTATCCACATGAAGGTAAATGTCCCGCCACTGGACAAATATGCAAAGGATGTGGGAAAGAAAACCATTATGTAATGGTTTGCAAAGTGAAGGAAAGATCATTTATGTCACGACAAGAAAACAGAATGGCGGAAAGATCAAATACGTCACATCGATAAAACAAAATGGATGCCAGAAATCTCCAGAGACGTTCCAACCACACCCACAGAGCCAAGCGGCAACATCAGTTGAGGGAAGTAGAAACTGAACAACGTCGATTGTCATTAATTTACTCTTCTAAAGGTTTGTCACTGTCATTGTCAATCGACAGTCAGGAAGATGGGTGTGCGATATCAATGTTGACTGATTGACGACATGCACATGTAGGATTAGCTTCTTGCAAGGAAAAATACAGGTCGATGGTAGGTCGACAAGTGAAAGTGCGAAATACCTTTGGACACTGTCCCAAGATCACACTGAAAGTGAATGGGTGCTCCATACCTTATTATACACAGTGGCGCATCAATAATCATTATGCAAGTGGAAAAGTACAATGAACTATTTCCAATGCCCTGTTTAACCTTGTCAAAAACCAAAGTGTATACATGAGCTGCTTCGATGCCACTGCAAAGTCAAGGTTCAGTCAAAGCAACTGTGAAGCATAAAAAGATGAAAGTACAAGCACCAATTCATGTCTTGCCAGGCACTCATGGAGTGCATGTTTACTCAGTTTCAGTAGTGCTGCTGACATGGGGCTGATTTCTGTAAACTACAATGTCAATGCCTATCTTGAGATAGTTAGTTTCCAACCTTGTTTCATGGAGTAGTAGACTTAATACCATGAAAGTGCAACTTCACACAAATTAGGACATCTGTCCCGAAGCTCAAAGACATCATTAAATTGCATTTCATTTACAAGAGACTGTTGAGAAAGAAATTGAGATACTATTAAAGCATGACATCATTGAGCGATCTACTGGTCCGACCCCATGGATATCACCCATAGTGGTAGTGCTGAAGAAGGATGGTGGAAGAGCCGTGCGCACCTGCGTTGATATGCCCTAAGCGAACAAGATGTTTGAAAGAGAACAACATCCAGGTCCGAACATTGCTGACATGGTTACACAGCTGAATGCAGCTAAAGTCTTGATTTTAACCAGGGATATCACCAGCTCGAACTGGAGGAGAATTGCAGGTACATTACTATCTTTTCAACTCATGTTAGTTTATTTAGATATTAAAGGCTACCTTTCAAAGTGTCATCAGCTGCTGAAGTTTTTCAGGATGTCATTCGTCGCATAATACAGCCAGTCACAAATACTTTGAATTACAGTGATGACATACTAGTTTTTGGGGCCACACGAAAGGAACATGATAAAGCTCTTACACAAGGGTGTTGGATTCTTGCCAATGCAGGACTCACTTTAAATGCAGCAGAGTATGAGTTTCATAGAACCAAACTCAAGTTCTTTGGTCATATCTTTTCTGATGGGCGAATGACTCCGGGTCGAAATAAATTCTAAACCTTGTCATCCACTTCTTCCTAACAAGATCTAACTATGCTGCAATCCTTCCATGGTATGGCCAGTTACTGTTCACTGTACATACGTGGCTTTTCCACTGTAAGTGCCCAATTAAGAGACTTAACTAAACAAAATGTATCATTTGGATGGTCAGGTGAATGTGTACAAAGCTTCAAGAAAATCAAGCATGCAACTGAGAATGCCACTAAAATTGCATACTTTGCTCTGAAATTACAGACAAAGGTTGTTGTTGATGCAAGCCTACTGGGGTTGGGTGCCATCCTTGCCCAGCACACTGCTCATCCCAATGCCCCAAGATTCATTGTGGCTTATGCTAGCAGAAGTTAGCCAATGACTGAACATGCCTATTCATACCACAAAAAACAAGATTAGGGAGTGAAGAGGTGCGCCTCGTGGGCGCTAGAGATGGATACGTCCTCCTCAGATAATCATATGAAACAAAAAGATCCACCTCAGAAGAGGTTTTTTAAGGGAAATGCGTTTCCAATCTTGGTAGGATACACACAGTGTTTGCTTAGATACCCCTCACACACCAAAAGGGCCCTTGGTGTCATGCTTCATCATAGGGGTCTTCCCGCCCCGCTGCGGGAAGGGGCGTGCTACAACCAGCGACTACACTGGAGCACTGATATTTGTAGTGCTATGTGTGGTGTAGAGGTAGTGAGAGGAAGGGAAAAGGGTGGATGAGGGAAGTGAATTAAAAAGTACCTGGCCTCATGGACTTAAGGAATTTTAATAGGTCAAAGAGGCTGGTGCTGTTAAAAAGGTGGTTCGGAGATGTCCTGCGTGTAATGTGCGGATACTCCTGATCAAGTCAACATGTTTCGAAGCATCAAGGCTTCTTCATCAGGACTAGAAATGATCCCTTCAGTACTCACTATGTTGCTATCAATAAGTGTTGGAATAATGTGCTATATACAAAAAAGTGAAAAAAATGCACAATATCATGCACTCTATACAGTACCCAATCAATAATGCTAAAATGTGAGCCCACTCAGTATTTCTGAAATGTAAGCCTGGAAAAGAGAGAGCACAGTTAGTTTTTTACAGGTGCGCCTCCCAATGCGCAAACACATTTAGCCTGTGAATACAAAGCGTTAAAATGTGACTGTGGTGTCCTTAGCCTTAGTTTGTAACTTTAAACCAAGTGCCGTGACCTGTTAGGATAAAAGGGACAAAAACAAGACACACAAACAGAAAACAGAAAACACACTCTCTATGTTTGGGATTCAAAGTCACTGTAAATAAAGGTTAAGAGTATGTTAAAACAATGATCCATGGTAGGTACATACTAGAGTAAGCAGGAGATAATGCTCCCTGAGCCTTTATAACGGGTGGGAAGGGTGTTGCCACTGTATTCTATTCAAAAAAGGAAGAAAATGCGGGAAAAAAACGTTTTTCACAAAGGATTTGGTAGAGAAAACACAAGACTGGTGTTTCCATGAATTCTTTAGAAAGACTCCTAAGTTACTGGTTCCCTACACGGCTGTGCCGTACTCACATCATGGTCAACAGCTCCTCGCTTCCGATAACGCCATCCCGCGGCTCCGTTGTGTGAGTGAGACCGCATTTTCTTCCTTTTTTGAATAGAATGTCACGGCACTTGATTTAAAGTTACAAACTAAGGCTAAGGACACCACAGTCACATTTTAACGCTTTGTATTCACAGGCTAAATGTGTTTGCGCATTGGGAGGCGCACCTGTAAAAAACTAACTGTGCTCTCTCTTTCCAGGCTTACATTTCAGAAATACTGAGTGGGCTCACATTTTAGCATTATTGATTGGGTACTGTATAGAGTGCATGATATTGTGCATTTTTTCACTTTTTGTATATAGCACATTATTCCAACACTTATTGATAGCAACATAGTGAGTACTGAAGGGATCATTTCTAGTCCTGATGAAGAAGCCTTGATGCTTCGAAACATGTTGACTTGATAAGGAGTATCCGCACATTACACGCAGGACATCTCCGAACCACCTTTTAACAGCACCAGCCTCTTTGACCTATTAAAATTCCTTAAGTTCATGAGGCCAGGTACTTTTAATTCACTTCCCGCATCCACCCTTGACCCTTCCTCTCACTACCTCTACACCACATATAGCACTACAAATATCAGTGCTCCCGCGTAGTCGCTGGTCGTAGCACGCCCCGTCCCGCAGCGGGGCAGGAAGACCCCTATGATGAAGCATGACACCAAGGGCCCTTTTGGTGTGTGAGGGGTATCTAAGCAAACACTGTGTGTATCCTACCAAGATTGGAAACGCATTTCCCTTAAAAGACCTCTTCTGAGGTGGATCTTTTTGTTTCACATGCCTATTCATAACCTGAAAAAGGAATCCTCACTGTGGTGTGGGCTTGCTAGCATTTTTGTGTGTTCTTGTATGGAAAGCATTTTACAGTTGTAATCAATGACCAAGCAATACTCATCATTTTTGGCAATCCTAAAGCCAAGATATCCCCTTGCATTGAGAGTAGGGGGTTGTGATTGCAGGAGTATGTTTATACGATTGTGCATCATCCAGGAAAGGATCTAAACCCAGCTTATTCCTTCTCATGTGAACCCATACAGTGTCATGGCACTACTACTAAAGTGGCTGATGCTTATGTTAACTTCATCGTGCAATCCAGTACCCCTGTTGCTATATCGGTGGAACAGATCATTGATACCATGAGCACTGGCAGAGATTTGCTGAGACTCAAAGACAATATTAAACATCAATCATGGTGAAAACATACTCAACCTCTTCATGATGACCTTGAATACCAGAAATTCAAAAATGAGCAGGAAGAACCTTCAGTTACCTCAGAGGGCATCATCTTATGGGGGTCGAGAATTGTCATACTCAAGAGTCTGAGACAACAAGTTATTGTACTAGAGTTGTTGATACTAAATGAGCTCTATGGGACTGAGTGTGGTTCCCTCGTCTTGATGAAAGAGTTAAAAAGAGTTAAAGGCATGTCATTTGTGCAACTGCTTGTCATCCAAGACCACCTGGCATCTGTTAAACATTCCTTATCTTACAAAGCATGTGTGTGAGAACATTGCAATTGATTTCTTTGGCCCCATTGACAATGGACATCATCTACTAGTAATTGCTGATGAATGGTCCCGTTTCCCCCTTGTGGGAGATCTGTCATCAGCTACTCATAACAATGGGGCGTGGTCTGCCGAGCTGCGGAATGGCCGCTCTGTGAGCGAGCTCCGCCGGCCAAGACATTATCCTTAAATAATCCGCTCATTAAGGGGAGTCGAAGTCCTGCTATTTTCGCTTCCTCGGAAGCGGTACCCTCGCGGCGACCAGCGGTGTTGTTATCTGCCGCCTAATCTACTCCAGCGCTGAATTACACGCCCCGGAGAACTGAGCGCGGCGGAGAAGGTGCATCGGACGGAGGTGAAATGCGGCAGCCAAGACTAATTGAGACCGAGGCTTCAGTGTGGGTCTGAGAGACGCCGGATACAGCACTCGAAGCTCCGGATCGCCCGCGCCTGTGGGTGCAGGATTGGCCCAGCTGCGTTGTCGCCCCTATCATGTGCAGAGGTGGACGGATGCGCCGAAACACGAACCACTCGGTGGTCCCTTCCAGGTCCTGAAGGCGCCATTTTGTGATCCGGGGTGCCGGCCGGGGTCTGGCCGCCCGCTGCAGAAGTGCGCCCTCCACCGGGGAGATCGGGCGATCTGGTGAGGCAAAACGAAAAGGGGCACCGCCTCGCTCTGAGAGCACACTATTTACTAGAGGGATCGGTGGAGTCCGCTGAACCACGTGCACATTTCTCAGGGACTACACACTGACCCGGTGGATGCGTCTGAGTTGCAAGATGGCCCCTGAGCTGCCACTCGCTGCACGCTGCTAGTCGGGAGCTGCTCTTCTTCAGCCGAGGTGCGGGGAGGCACTGGTGGAGGCGCGTTCTGGCTGTATTGACTATGCCTGGGCAGGAGCTGTGCCGCCACTGTTTGAATGCAGTGCAGGGAGAGGAGGGAGAGCTGGCTAGCATTCTAAGGTGGATTGCGGTGGGGAATCGATCTGAGCCCGAATTGCTCCTGTGTATACTGCGCCGTTGCTGCCTGGAGTTCATTGCGCGGAGCACGGTACATGCTGCTCCCCCCACACACAAAAGGAAATAAGGAGAGGGGTGCGGGCAGTGAAGTGACCGGGGCCGACATACACCGTACGTCTACTGGTGCTCCGACAAACGCTGAGGTCCACGCGCTGGGAGAGGGGCAGTGTATGTGGAGAGAACATCGTGCAACCCAATCTTCGCTGCGGTGGTGTGCCCCCCTAAAATTAAGTCATGGGCAAACAGGATGCTAAACAGCCCAAAATTAGCTTTGATCAGCGAAGGGCGACCGGCCTTACGGAATCGGACCCGGAGACAGCCGCGGGAGGCTCTACTGAGGGGCAGCTGGGGGACCAAGGAGAAGACAGCCGTACACTTATGCTCGAAATGCGCTCAAGCCTTTGCACCATCGACGCGAAATTGGACACGTTGACGACACAAATGGAATCTGTGAAAACTCAAGTAGGGGTTCACGAACACAGGCTGGATGTGCTGGAGAATAAGCAGTCAGATTTTCACGAATTTCCGGTGGAAACTAAAGACCAACTGCTGCAGATGGATAAGCTATTGGGTGTCATCCGTGCCAAAAATGAAGATTTGGAGGCGAGGTCCCGCCGCAATAACCTGCACATCACGGGAATTCCGGAAACTACAGCAATTACCAAAATGAAGATGTATGTGTCGGAACTGCTACGAGACCTGTTTGCTGCACACCTCTCACCGGTCTTTGCGGTGGAAAGAGCCCTTCGCGCTTTGGGCCCCAAACCTCCGGTGGGGGCTACTCCCCGGCCCATCCTCGCGAGACTTTTGAATTACCAAGATCGGGTTGTGGTGCTGCATCAGGCGCGCGCAAGGGGGAACATAACGCATCAGGGGAATCATGTCTCCTTTTACCCAGACTTCACACCAGCGGTGCAGGCAGCAAGACGCAAGTTCCTGCCGGTGAAGCGGATCCTGCTGCAGGCGCAAATCGCATACTCGCTGTTACATCCTGCTAAACTTAAGGTGTCTCATGATGGCTCATCCCACTTTTTCTCTGATGCTAAATCCGCCCTCAAATTTGCAAAACATGTGGGTGGTAAACAAGCCAAGAAAAGTCCCAGACTGGAGGAATCGACCGAACACCAGCTAAGTGACAATGATTGAAGACAGTGTGACATGTTCCTCTGTATAGCATGAAACAATATTTTTAATTCCTCCTAAGTCCGTGAGAGGGAATGTATGGCTATTCTGTTTTGGCACCAGTTCCTTGCCCTTTTGCACCGATAAGTGCTGTTTATTGCTCATTAATACTAGCTTAAACTGATTATTTCACGACGGCCTGCACTGGGGTGGACACTGGCTGTGGGTTGCCCTGGGAGAAGATTGTTTTATTCTACGTCGTCGGTGCTTTGTTTTCCATAACTGTTTGGTATTAGATTGTGATTGGAGTGGGACGACGGGGGTGGAGGTTCTACCTACTGATATATGGTTGCATACTTATCATTCTGTTACACTGCAGACTTGACTCCCTGCAGTTTCTTGGCCACCCTGCCATGGTAGGGAAGTATGCCGGAGCTCATACATCCCCATGGGACCTTTCTCGGATTTATACAGTTTAACATTTTCTTTTTGGGGGGGGCACTCTTCAAACTGATTGGTGGGTTGGTGTGGGTGGGGGGTGGTGGGTCGGGGATGTTGTTCAATGTTTTACTGGTGTATTGGTATGTTATTAGATGGAACACGTGACCGGACCAAAGACAAGCCTATGTTGCCCTAGACGCAGTAATGTCACACACCTTACCTTATTGTGCTCCACGAGACCAGTATGAACTGCTTATCATGGAACATTAGAGGTTTAAATGATAGTAGAAAATCTAGACTAGTGCATGCCTATCTTACAAGGCATAATATTGATTTATATATGTTACAGGAAAGCCACTTGCATGTTAATCCCTCCCCAAAGCTGAAGCATAAAAGATGGAGTTTCACATACTCATCGGTCTATTCCAACTATTCCCGTGGGGTGGCGGTGTTGGTTAAGCGTGGCATTGACTGGAGGGAGAGGGAAGTACACACGGACCCTGAAGGCAGGTACATTATTCTGTTGGGCTCGTTACGGGAGGTTTTCATGGCCTTGGTAGCAATATACGGACCTAATATAGATTCTCCCAGCTTTTTCCAAGATATCTGGGCTAAAATTAAAACTGCGATTCTATGGGGGAGACTTCAACGCCGTTTTAAATGATGACCTGGACAGGCAAGGTACGGCGAGGACACATCATCCCGCTGCTGGAAAAGCTCTAAATGCATTACTCGAAGATGGGGACCTGGTTGATGTTTGGCGCTTACAAAATCCGCAGTCTAGGGAGGGCACCTGCTTCTCAGAGCACCATAAGGCCTGGTCTCGGTTGGACTACTGGCTGGCGACTCGGGATGTGGCGAGCTGGGTGGTGAGGGTGACACACTTGCCGAGAACACTATCGGATCATTCCCCATGCCTCCTGAGTCTCTCGCTCCCTGATGTCACGCGGAGAGCGTTCTCTTGGAGACTGCCCCCGCATGCGTTATTAGATGAGGCGTTTAAGGAGGACATCCGTAAAGATATTACTGACTATTTCACTCTCAACTCAGGATCTGTTGATACTGAAGCCTCTTTATGGGAGGCATTTAAAGTGGTCATTCGGGGACAGTGCATTTCTCGGCAAACGGGGGTACTTAAGGCTATTAGAACTACATTGACTGCCATTGAGGGTCAAATAAAAGATCTTGAAACACGCTTTTACTCGGATAGCACGCCTGCTCTTTTAGCTCAGTTGAAGGCCAAATTACTAGAATATGACGAAGAGGCGCAGAGGGAGGCGTGCAGATATGGAGAGGGAGACAGACCAGGACGGACGCTAGCTGGCATGATCCGCCCTTCGAGGTCCACTGCCCACATCCCCAAGCTGACCAACAAAGACGGTAGCACTGTCAGAGGACCAGTAGCTATACTTAATGAGTTTTCTTCCTTCAATGCCCAATTGTATACTGCTACACAATCCGGCTGCCCGGAGGGCATGCAGAGGGTTCTAGATTCCCTGGAACTGGTTTGGTTTAACAACAGGCACAGGGAGTACATGGACCTACCATTTACGGTGGAGGACGTGGCCTCCGTGATTAAAAGCTTGCCCTTAGATAAGGCCCGTGGGTCGGACGGGTTGACGAATGCCTTTTATAAAGCGTACGCGGAGGAGCTTGCGCCCAGACTCCTGGCGGTCTATGAGGAAGGCCAAGAGACGGAAATACTACCCCCTACAATGCGTGAAGCAATTATTATCACCTTGCTAAAATGAGGGAAACCGGATACCGACCTCGATTCATATCGCCCCCTGTCGCTCCTTAATGTGGATGTTAAAATTCTGGCAAAATAATGGCGAAAAGGTTACAACCTATGCTCCCCATCATTGCCCGCCCAGACCAATCAGGTTTCATACCAGGGAAATCTACCTCTCATAACCTCAGGACGGTCTTCTCGGTCCTACATTATTTACACCCGAATGTGCAGGCGGCGGCGGTGTTCTTAGACGCGACCAAAGCCTTTGACTCGCTTGAATAGCCCTATCTCTTTGGGATATTGGAGCGGGTAGGGTTTAGCCCCCTTTTTATTAAATTGATCAGGTTATTATATACCGAGCCCACAGCTAGGTTACGCACGAATGGTCTCGTATCTGCTTCATTTCCGATCACGCGGGGCACGCGTCAGGGGTGCCCTCTGTCCCCCCTGTTATTTGCCGTTGTGATGGAGCCACTAGTTGCACGTATCCGACAACATCACACGGACAAGGGGATAGGGTTCGGCTCTAGGAGTCTCCTGATATCACTTTACGCGGATGATGTCACCTTGTATATTTTGAACCCAGCACAAAACGTAGACGTTGTACTGAGAGAGTTCATCAAATTTGGTGGGCTGGCCGGTATATCCATAAACTGGGCTAAATCAGTAATTTTCCCCTTAACAGACAACACCAAGGCTGTGACTTCTGAGTTCCCGCTGCAGTGGGAGGATGAGAAAGTGAAATATTTGGGTATCTGGATAAGTCGAGACTTACAGGAAATATGGAACTTGAATTATGGTAGAACCATTACTTGGTTGGAAGAGAAGGTTGCTCTATGGGCTAAGATTCCTTTATCGTTGGCAGGGAAGATCGCGTTGGCGAAAATGGTTGTACTACCTAAATTTCTGTATCTCTTTGTGAATTTGCCGATCATACTTACACAACCATTCTTTGGAACGCTGCGCTCACTGTTAATATCTCTGGTGTGGGCAGGCGGACAGGCTCGAGTATCGTGGGAACTATTGTCTCTCCCGCTGAAACAGGGAGGCCTGGGGGCACAAGCACAATTCCTGCATTACTGGGTCCACCCAACGCCCTTTCAGCCCCATGTGGCTGTGGAGAGGGATGCGGTGGCACCGGTTCCCTTACAAGTCGCGGTGTATCAGACATATCGATGCCCCACAGACGATATCGACACTTCCGAAACCTTAAGATGGGCTTGGGATGGTTTGCAGACGCGGGCGGGAGCCCAGATATTGTATGCCCCTTCAATTCCCTTAGCCCGAAATCCAATGTTACCCAACGTCAAAGATGAGATAAGCAAAAAGGTTGCGCAGAAGATGAAACTTCACACGTTTGCGGACCTCTACCCAGGGGACACTTTTAGAGACCCCCCGGTGGCGGGGGAGGGACAGAAGGTGCCATTCGGGGAGATATTTCTCTATCGCAAATTACGGGCTGGCAGCAGCGCATTGCACAGCGATTTCCCAACCCCCCCACCCCCATTATTAGCCCTGGAGAACATACTGCATTCCCCATCACCACGTAGGCTTATAACCAGACTATACACACATATGCAAACCGACGCCCCTGTGACGCGACCTAATGCATTGTTGAGATGGAACGCTGAGTTATCGCCCCCGCTGTCTGACGATCAATGGACATACTGTTGCACTCAGCTAGCTGAGTTGTCTCCGAATTACAGGCTTTGGTTGATCCACTTCAAATTCCTGCATAGGTATTATAGAACACCCATTAGCCTACGCCGAATGGGGCTAAGAGATGATGACTGCTGTTGGCGTTGTGGGGTGGCTCCGGCCTCCTTCCTCCACATGGCATGGGAGTGTCCCGTACTTGCTGACTACTGGTCCCAGATTTTCACGTCTATTAATCAAATCCTGGGTATGTCCTTGTCCCCATCTCCGCTCTTGGGACTGTTAGGGTATGTTAAGGAAACGCACATCAAAAAATGTAAATTACATGCATTATTGTTGCTGTTCGCCAAACGCCAAATTGCAGTTCACTGGGGGAGGAGGAGGAAGCCTACGACCATGGAATGGATTAGAGAGATTACATACGGTCACGTTCAGCTAACCACTTTCTGGGAATTGATGCCACCCACTTCTAGACCCAAATAGATATGGGAACCATTTATTACCTGGGTTCGGGAGAAGACGAGTGTAAATGAAGATGCTGGGATTACTGCGGTCCCAACTGGGGATGTATAATTAATATGGCATGGGGAATTGATATGTGTACAGGATGGGAATTGTAAGATGCACTCTGGACACTGCTATTATATTTAGATAATATCACCTCTGTATGTTTATTGTTTCATGAATACTGTTCCTGGGGCTATAGGGCCGCATTGCTGTGATGGGCAAATGATGACGGACGATCAATGTGTGCTTTGCATTATAGTATAACTAGAACTGGTACACCAGGTTTGTTAGTTGTTGTATAAAATGTATATTGCATTTCTCTTGAAATACCAATAAACAAATTTACAAAAAAAAAAGCTACTCATAACAATCATTGAGAGACTAGAAAATATTTTTGCAACATGGGGTGTTCCTTTGATTTTGAAATCTGACAGTAGCCCTCTGTTCAATAGCTGAGAATTTAAAGATTTTCTCACTCATCTAAATGTCAAGCATCAGAAAAGCCTCTCTGGCCAACCAATCAATCAATCAGGGAATTGTAAGCGCGCTACTCACCCGTGAGGGTCTCAAGGCCCTGAGGGGGGGGGTCCGCAGATCTGTTTAGCCAAAGAGCCAGGTCTTGAGGGTCTTCCTGAAGGTGTTCAGGGAGGGGGCGCGTCTGATGTCTGCTGGTAACTCGTTCCAGGTCTTGGCTGCAATGTGAGAGAAGGATCTTCCGCCTGCTCTGGCTCTGTGGATGCGCGGGGTTTCGGCCAGTGCGAGGTTGGAAGATCGGAGGTTTCTTTTGGGTACGTGGAAGTTGATTCTGTCGTTGAGGTATTTGGGTTCGTTGTTGTGTAGTCATTTGTAGGCGTGAGTGAGGATTTTGAAAGTGTCTCTTTTCTCCACGGGGAGCCAGTGGAGACTTCGTAGGTGTTGGCTGATGTGTTCGTGTCGGGGGATGCCGAGGACAAGTCTGGCGGCGGTGTTCTGTATTGTCTGGAGTTTGCGGAGTAGGGACTTGTTGATGCGGGCATAGAGTGCGTTTCCATAGTCCAGTCTGCTGGTGATGAGTGTGTGGGTGACTGTCTTCCTTGACTCAGGTGGGATCCACTTGAAGGTCTTGTGGAGGATGCGGAGGGTGTTGAAGCAGCTGGAGGTGACGGCGTTGACCTGTCGGTTCATGGTGAGTGATGAGTCGAGTGCCACAGGCGAATGGTGTGGTCGAGAGATTTATGAGCACCCTCAAGAAGACGGTTCAGCGCCCTGTGCTGGAAAAGCTTGAACTCAAATCAGTGCTTCAGTCTATGCTTTCTGCATACAGGTCAACTTTCCCATTTTACAACCGGTGAAAGCCTTGCCACCGTAATGTTTGGGAGAGCTATATGCACCAAATTGCCACAATGGACCACAGAAGGATCTCTTGACATTGATAAACTTTGCACTAGTGATTCATCTCACAAATGCAAAACGAAGACCTATGTGGAGAGACGCCGCTGTGCTTGAAGCACTGTGTTCAAAAGAGAAGACCAAGTCATTGTCAGGCAGAAATGGAAACGCACATCTGATGCTCCTTTTGATGCTGACCCGCTGAGGGTTGTGATTAGTAAAGGACACATGGTAACTGCTCACTGTCCTGGAAAGTCCATTACATGAGATTTCTCTTATTTCAAGCACCTGCCTCGACCTTCACCAGCTCCAAATGTCAGAAGGGAGACTTATCCACCTGAGAATCCAGAGAGCCCAACGACTGTGCCAGTCTCTCTGTCACCAGTGGCCGACATGGACACTTCTTCTGTTACTCTGCAACCTCACATGACCATCTGGGCAATTAAATCGAGCATCAAAATGACTTACTGAAGAGCTGCGATGTATATATGTATTGTTTTTACTTTACATTTAACAAATGGGGAGCTGTAGGGCCATATTATCAAGAACGGGTGATAACATTATCGCCGCTTTAGAGGTAGGAAACTGCCACTAAAGCGGCGATAAGGGGCTTGATAATATGCCCTATAGAATTCCAATAGAAGCCCAGGTTCTGGTGTGAAGGACATCAAACCTGGGCTTCTATTGGAATTCTATAGGGCATATTATCAAGCCCCTTATCGCCCGTTCTTGATAATATGGCCCGTAGTGTCTTGTGAGTTACAGATGACAGGAACCTTTTGGTTCCTAACGGACTCCATAGAACAGTGATGTAAGTGCGTTGGTGATAGAATTTGGGATGTAGAATGTTCAGTTAACAGTTACATGCTGAGGGATAAAGATGTGTAATACCAAGCTCAGTGTGTTGCGTGATCATTTGCATGTACCCGGGCTGAGGAGGGAGCTACATCTGTTATAGGGCGCGCCAAAGTACACAGCCTGATAAAAAAAACAATGCTTGTCACCTTTCATTTCATAGCAACAGCTGCATGAAGCATATGTTATACAACCAGTGTATGCATTAGGATGCATGGTTTTTCATAAACACATTTTAAAGTCAACAAACATCAAAGTATAAAATCAATATGTGCCATAAAACAGAGCTCTAGTTTTGTCAGAAGATGAACATGCACAGTAAAAACGATCTGTTCTCCAAATGTAAGCTGTTGGTCGGGTGCTCGTGTCTGTGCTGTTTCCATTGTCATTACCAAATGAGATTGAGACAGGCCATTGTTTCATAGCAAGCAGCAATGGGAGCAGACTTTGGAGAGAAAATGTCTCTGAGATATAAAACCGTCAAGTGGAATATCGCAAATGGCAGCGCCAAGGTTACGGAGGTAGTTTCAGTGATACAGAAAAAAGAAATACCTGCTTGAAATTCAAAGAGGAGCTAAATGGTACTCTGGGGATTTAGTGGGTAAGTATTAAGGATGGAACGGATGGAAATTTATAGAGCGTTGACTTGAGAAATCTTCACCTTCAAGAGCTTCACCTTTGCATGAGCCCGTTCAGATTTTAGTAAATCCTGCAGACATTCACCCTTTAACTCCCAACATGGCGCTGGTTCTTACACGATGCAAGATGCACATTGTAGAAAATAATAAGGGCTTGTGGAACATGTTTAATGTAGTTTATGCTCATCCCATGCACAGATAAAAATGATGAGCTCTGGGAGAGAAACAGGCCATGTGGCATCGAACATCCATGCGAGCCAGCAGCGGTTGAACATACCTTGTTAGTCCTGGTATTGTAGAGGTAGTGCTTATGATGTATTTCATTTTATGATTTTATGTGGGCACACATACAGCTGCAATGAGTACTGATCATATTTTGACCAGCAAAACCAGTTCACATCCAGAGAAAGGACAATAAAAAAGAACAAATGAGAAATTTCACCTTTACAGGAATGTTTACTCTTAGGTGTTTACATTCACTTTTCTGATTTTTAATTTAACAAATAAGGTATAAAAAATGGAATTGAGTGGCTGTTACAACTAATATGATTTACTGTATCTTTTATACGGCACAGTAGGTCAAATAATATCTTATTTGCTAATGTATATAGATTATTAGTGTTTGAAACAGAAATCCATAATCTGTAGGAAAGTACGTGGTTCCTCGATTATGTTTTGATTGATTTGATGGCATATTTGAACTTCTAAGCCGATGAACGGTAAACCCCTTCTATTGCATATAAGAGAGTCAATATCCTGAGCAACAATCAGATAGTTCAAGCAAAAAATTAATCCACGCAGTAGTCTTCACAATTGTTTTCTTTATGCTTTATTCCGTATCTTGTTTGTATCAGTCTAAGCTTCAGTCTTCATCAACAACAGATAGCCACAGATCAAGCCAACACGTGTTTCATCTCATGGGTATAACCAAAGACTTCATCAAGGCTAGAACAAACAAATACATCAGCTGTATTACATTTCCACAAGTGTACAATCACTTACCTGGATCCCTTCTTCACATTTGGTGGAGGTCTTTGTGACTTCTTATTGGACATTGACTGTATGGATTGTAATACAGCTGATGTATTTGTTTGTTCTAGCCCTGATGAAGTCTTTGGTTATACCCATGAGATGAAACACATGTTGGCTTAATCTGTGGCTATCTGTTGTTGATGAAGACTGAAGCTTAGACTGATACAAACAAGATACGGAAAAAAGCATAAAGAAGAACAATTGTGAAGACTCCTGCGTGGATTAATTTTTTGCTTGAGCTATCTGATGGTTGCTCAGGATATTGACTCTCTTATGTGCTATATGTGTGTGGATTTTTCTCCACACCTCTTGACAACGCGGGGTGGTCGTTGTACAATACCCTTGGAGCACTCTCATTGAGGAAAGAAGAGAATTTTGTACTTACTTGAATAACATAACCGTGCGCAGCTCATACCCCACTGCTCCTTCGTACGGATTGCCCTTCTATTGCATGTTCTCTATGCCTAAATCCATTTTCCAGATTTTACTTTCAGTTTGGGTTGCGGTAAAGTTGTACAAACTGGGCTATGGACATAAAGTTGAGATGCTGGATGTGGATCATGGTGTGGCCTTTCACCACCCTCATAGCAGGTTTAATAAAGATGGCATCAGGACTGCCAGGCAGGCCTGACTGGATGCAGACCCAACAGTAGCCTTAAATTGACAGATTAAACCATTTTTACAAGTTTCAACTGAAATTAGCTTACACGGCCGAGGACACAAGACAACATTGACCCTCTACTGGAAACTAATGCTAGCAATTTATCGATCTTCTGAGCAGCCCTGCACACGCCATTCTTCATAAAAATATCATGTGGAAGTGAATATAAAAAAGGATTTCAGAGAGTAGGTAGTCAGACTTGTCAATCCTTACGAAAACATGTGTTTCCAATTGAATACAAACAATTACCCAAGAAGGCCATCATAAAGTGACATGGATCAACTCAAAAGTAGGCCATATACACCAACATGTGAACCAGGGTGGATTGCGCTGTCCAACAGTACATGAAATGATTACATCTACACACAGAGGCACTTACAGACAGAGGCAGAGATACAGGATCCTAAGAAGGACCCTTTCCGATGCAAACAGGTAGCTGTGCAAGCAGCGCCAACTTGCTTTTCATATTAATGATACAATTGACTCTAACTAAGATTATGCATCTCTTGCATAGTTGATATCTAAATTTCAAAGATTAAAGACTGACCTTTCTCTTCCACAATTATAGCCCTCATTTTACCTAAAGTTGTAAATTAGAATTATAAAACAAATTCTGAAGGAAACATAAGAGGTTCACTGCCTTTTTTGTCTATAAAACGTGCACACCTACTAACAACTACTAGTGACCTCATAAGGTCTGAGGTAAAGAGAATGGAGGAGGAAGTCATCAACAACCTCACTAACAGAACCTGGTAATCCTGGTTTGGGTACATACGATAGTTCAGCTGAATCAAGATTACAAGTAACCTTGATTTACCAAACTCCCAAGATATTTTCCCTTTCCAAATTTTGCCATGAAAAGCCAGGTGAAATTGGCAGTGGGCAAGACCTTGCAACATGTGGTAATTATGCATGCAAATGCTACAACCGCTTGTTATGCCTCCTTCAATATCCCCAGTTTGGAATCAACTGGTATACTATAAGGGCAAACACTACATCCTGATTGGTTGAATGAAAGAGAAGCACAGAAATATTGTGCTACAAGAATATAGTATTAATTGTATCGACAACATAATATTGTGGAGGTAAGTATATATTGGTAAGTATACATTTACTGTTCTTAACTCAACATCTATGTACCTTGAAATTATATATCGTCAAGGTGCATTGGAGTGAAAATAAGTATTGTAAACCTACTTACCTACATATATGCTTACTTTATCAATATTTTGTTCATCAACTTTTTTGCTCAGATATTTTTGTAGCAAAATATTTTTTTAAAATTATTTTGATACGGTAACCCGAGTTGTAGAGATATTTATCTAAGAGGTCTCACTACATGAAAAAACAAGGACACTAGTAAAGAATCCCAAGCTGACTCTTGCTAGACTCCTAAGACCATGAATTTGCATCCCATCCCACTCAGATCCTCAAGTTCCCTCACTCCTGCATTTCAGGAAGAAACTTTATGTCTCCCTCTTCAGGCAACCCCACATCCACATATATTATTTATGTATCGTATTTATACAGCAAGCGAGTAACTGATGGAGTCCTTGCACTGTAGAGAAGGTCTAATGTACTAATGCAAACCAGGTAATAGACAAACAGGATCAACAACCAAGTCGGTCTTCAGTCTTTTCTTAAAGGCCAATAGAGTGCCAGAGGAGCTGATGTCAACAGGAAGTGTTTATCGTACCATAGCTACTTGGTGTGAGAAAACTCTGGACCCCCCCTCTTGTCCTCATTACCTTGAGTACTGCCAATGAAAATACCAAAGCTGAACCTAAATGGCACGTAGGGCAGTGGCAGGAAAACATCTGCATTATGAAGACAAGACGCTTACCATGAAAGGCCTTAAAACAAATGCAAATTCCTTTGAACCTCAACCTCTAGTTTACAGGTAATCTGTATAAAGAATTCAAGTGACACCCCTGACACTTGTGCATTCAATGAGAGTTGATAATGAAATATCACCCTCCTACCAGGTTTTTCAGCATCTTTGCCAGCAAATGACAGCTCCCTGAAGCATACAGCTACTAATCAGACAGCGGGCTACCTACGATCAGTACGTCTCTCTTAACAGAATTCTTTTTTAACAGCTTTCTTCTTCCAATCAGCCACTTCAGCCACACAGGAGTGACACTAGTGTCGAACGCCTCATTCGCTCCATCTATCTTAAAAATCAGTTGGGTATCAGCCGCATAACACATGCAGTTAAGTTGAATGGGAGAATGACGTCTGGTAGAGGAGCAATGTAAAGATTAAACAATGTATGGTTGAGTGGAGTGCCCAGAGTAACTTTAGAGAAGAGTTATTGAAGCAGACCTAAATAGGGGCACGTGCACATTGTAACTATGGTTAGTTAGAAAGGAACAAATCCAAGTCAGTGCTGTCCTGCTGAATCCTGCGCTACTCAACCTATCAAGTAAGGTGCTAGGACAAACCTTTTGAAAAGCTGCTGGCAGGTCTAGTAAGATGGATGCTGCAGCACCACTAGGATCCAATGTAAATCAGACATTGTTTGCAAAGGAAACCAGAGCAACTGTTCTTCCATAAATGGGTCTAAAACCTGCATGAAAAGCAGCTGCGGCCCGTGCAGGTAAGAGCGGTGGGGCTGGGTGAGGGGGGATTTAGATGGACGATGATGAGGGAAGACCTTCACGGGCCGCGGCTGATGAAAAGGAGTCAGTAACATAATGGCCTGGATGAAATGAGTGAGCAGTCAATTTTATTTCAGCTACTTTGGCAAATCATGGAAGAAGCGAGCAAGGTGTACTCGATGCACCATCAGCACAGGGAAGGGAGTGGGACGGGTTGCGCCAGGTCTCAGTAGGAATTAAAAACGGTTTTTGAAATGGGCAGATTTTGGGCCCTGTATGCATGTTCTTTTCTTTTCAGGCAGAAACACTAATTGATTTCTGACCAATGAGTGTAAAAAATGTCAAGGTAACCAATATTATTCCTGCTTTTATTTCACGTGTTTTAGTTAATCTTGCATTCCCTATGAGTGTCTGCTTTTTATGAGATGTTGTGTTACTTATTTTTCTCCAGGCAGCATATTACTAATGTCTAGGGCATAAATTGAATTGGGTCACATCCAGGTGTTTATAACAGGGCAGAATTGAGTTGTGGCTGAAGGCAGTGTGAGTTTCTCTCAGTGCCTGTCAATGGGGCAAGAAGGTGTTCAGAATAAGTGGTCATCCAATCCTTGGCCTCTCTGCAAAGCGCTTAGATCAATGATCATCTATGCTTGTTGCAGTTGTGAATCTTTGCAAATGTGAGGGTAGGGTGGCACACTATGTAAATTTTAGCTTACATGTTTAAGCCATGCCCTTAATTATATAGGCCCCGTCCCTTTCAGAGACCCTCACTTTTTTTCATCCCACTTAAAGCCCCACATCAGGGAGCTTCTTAAACACATCGGGGGATATTCACAAGAACGTGTGCTAAACATCTCCAAAAAATGTTAACGCAACTTTACACATCGCAGCCTATCACGGGAAAACAACCCTGTGTTAACGTGGAATTCACAACACGGCGGTACCATGCGATAGTCTCCCGAAACCGCGGCCAATGTCCGCGATACAACCACCTCGACGGAGATAAAAACACAAACCCCAACACCAAAAAACATGCAATGAGCCCATTCGCGAGGAGGAAAGCAGCGATAAGCAGCACAAGGCCCGCAACACATATACAGCATGCGGGAATAAGCACAACAAAAGCAGGGAAAAGAAAGACAAACCAAACAGAAAACAGAGAAGCACAATGGAGTCAGTCGGAGCTAGCACACAACCCCACAAGCACCATTGGCAACAAAACATTAGACATGGCAGGCCATCGTGGACAAGGTGAATGCAGCCGGAGTGCGGAGGAGGACAATGGCAGAAAACCAGAACAGCTGGAATGATGCGAAACGCACAAACAAGCACAAACACGCCAACAACCACAAGGCAGCAATGCACACTGGAGTTGGGAGTCCAGCGCCACACCAGGAGCTGGATGACATGGAGGAAATGGTGTCCACCACATCAGTCTGGAGATGGTGGCAGGAGTCGGGGACCGGAAACTGCTCAAAATCAACAGACACAACAGCAACAGGGAGAGGAACGACCAGGGACTGGGGGGACGGGGGGAGATGGGCACAATAGCACACATGCACAATTAAGCACAGCACAACTGCAGACAAACCATGCCCAAGAGGGACAACACCAACCAAGCGCACAAGTCACACAAGTCGGCAATATCACACCACTGAACAAGCACAGAAGTTAAAACCACACTGCCTGAAAGGGAGAAGGGTGAGCCAAATCAGAGCCGAAGGGACATCTCACACACAATGCAGCACACACACAAAGGAAGCAGAGCACCCCAACATCCAACACAATGTGGTACAAACACCAACATCAGCACAACCGAACACAGGACACAAGTGCACCCGCTTGTGGCCGGGAAATGGGCATACGCATCTGGCAAAGCACGAAACAGGGACATGATAATGCACAAGTACCAACCCACAGCTCTGATGGGGCAGCAATGCATGTAAGGCAGGGACCCAGATAGGCCATGACACACACATTGGCATACAAATAAACACTCAACACAGTTGGAGACAAGTGAACGTGCGGAAACTTTATCAACAATTGCGTGTCAGTATGGCCAAGGGAAGTGCCACGACATGCAGACCAATGCAGCAGCATGTCTGAATGAGGAACGTCGGAAAGCACCCATGTCCACCCCGGGAGAGTCCATCACCAACACAAGTCATTGCCAACCCGCGTATGTTGTCCGCGCATGGACCAGGAGTCCAGGCCAATGCAGCCATGTCCACTGTCTCCCAGGGACATGTGACCAGATCCCCAACATGCACCCAGGCGTCGGGACACGTGCAATGGGTCACATGCAGTCCTGGCTGCAGTTACCTTGTCATTCGTCCATGAACGCGAGTGCAGCAGCGTAGGCCAACATTTCCAATGCGAGATCGTTGTCCACCACATCTGACATGTCGGCGACGTAACCCATCAGCTGTCCCGGACAGATGTGCTCACTCCAACCCATGGCCCCAATATGCACGAAAGCCCAATCAGGGAGCGGCTCAATGTGGTCACTACACACAATGACTCCTGCAATCTACCAGGTCCAGTCCCCAGCATGCATGCCAAACATCCAGGCATGCCATAAACGGGCATCACGGTGACACTCCTGGTCATGGTCTAACAGGGGGCGCACACACACTTTGAAATCCAGGTCAGCTACAGTCACGTTGGAGAGGCAGACATCCATGGTCCACTCGAATATGCACGTGCGACAGTGCAACACAGGCTGAACGCAGGTGACGTTGGCAAGGCGGAAGCTCAGCCTGTAACTGATCCGCAGCACTACCAATGGCAGTGCCCCCAGTACATGCAGCAGACGTGCACGGTACAGGTCCACGTGACTGGAGTAGAGCATGTGTCCGGGATGGTCTGCCATTGCGTCAGTGGCTCTGATTGAAGTGACACTGTGAGGACCTGCGCCAGTCCTGTGGATGAAACGCCACAGCTCGGAGCAATGAGCAGTGTCTGTGTGCAATGGGTGCAGGCCTGGGGTGTGGTGGGAGTACGAGTGAAGGCCATTTCACGCATGCAAACTACGACCAAGGACTTCTGTGTGTGGGATGTGTACACGCTGGCCTCACATCTGGCAGTGCGTAGTGTGGGAGTTGCCTGGAAATGCTATCCTATCTGTCAGGGGGTGCTGGGCACATGCAAGTCACACCTAGGAGCTGCAGATATGCTACCGCCAGATAGTGCAGACAAAGGACCATTCATCCCTACAGTAACTACACCATCTGCGTGCATTCAGGAGACGCACAGAGGCCTGCCTTGGGTGTGGTGGGATGTCTGTGAGCCTGGGAATCATGGATGATATGCCCAGCACGTGGCACATGTGCAGCCTCACTGTGTGTTACGTTGCCTCACAGCTGCTCCACCCTCCCATGAGCCCCCACACATGTGTGCCCTGCGTGGTTGTATCACGTGCACTCCTACGGCACACCATTGAGATGCCTGTCTGCGCATGTCCAGCGGCATCCCACCAAAATCGTGATGCTGGCCTTTGAAGGTGTGCGGCCAAGTGAGTGTAGGCCAATGGTCCGGACAGGGCAGACACAAGTGTACAGTCCATGGCTGGCTGTGATCACACTGCGAATGAGGCTAGGCAACTGACTCATGCAGCTGCAGGACCGATACACATAACACTTGGCATGCATGTGCCAAGACCCCGAGCGGTCTTGCGCTCCTACATTTCCCCGTCCGTGCGGGCCCACCCTCCTGGTGCATGCTACATTGCAACATCGTCTACTGTGGCCCCGGTGGCGACAACACCCCAATACAGAGACACACTTACCGCACATCCTGCCCAGGGCCAGGTACGAGCCATGCCCTGCTCCCCCTGCCAAATCAGCACACCCCTGCGCTGAACTGACGTACGCCGGACCTTCACACGCCACTTGTGCATGCAGGGGGGGCCGGGCGAAGCTACATGTCCAAGGTCACTGCCAACGCTGAGGTGACATGGTATCGTCCGCTGAGGATAGCACACTGTGATGTTGCAGTGCCGTGCCCATCATGCTGACACAATGACCACACGGACACACTTGCTCAGCTGGTGTGAATGGCTATGAGCACTTGCGCCCGGCCACATTTATTAGCAGGCACACATATCAAGTGACACCTGTGTTGGATGTGTGTGGGGTGTGTGCACACAAGCCGGCAAGGGCTGCCTGATGCAGTTAGAAATCGACAACAGTGTACATCATAAAGGACACAACCATTCAACCGTAAAGGACCCATGACCTGAGCTGCACAGAGTTAGTGGCCCCGGATGCACAGCGTCCTGCACGGGCCACCGCCATGGTCCGCTGACTTGCGGTACACTGGGGCAGGGTCATGAGGGCAGAGCAGGTTCCTGCAGATGACTAGGGGGGTTGTCGCGGAGTGTCTCGTGGACAGTGGAAGGTGTACCCCCAGGGCATGACGCCGAGGGCAGAACCATGCAGAAACAGTCACCATGGTGGGGATGAGTGGAGCAAACACATGTCGGACACCAAGTCCGTCTCAGCCAGATGATGATGCAGACATGTATAACTCTTTTGTTGCAAACATTATACTTGGGCTTTTATACTGGACCTATTCAAAAAGCCCATAGTCCCTCCTTTGTTGACTGGTTTCTGCACGGCTAACCCCCGTGGGACTTTTCTTAGGTGGGTAAACCTTGCGCTGTCCCCCTTCCATAATCACATCCACATCTTTCACGGCTATAGTCTAGCCAAGTATCCCTTTTGAGCATTTCCATTTTTCTCCATCTTTTTCTCCAGCACACCTGTCTCTTTCATTATGGAAGGACAAGGGTTGAGCTATGGAGAAGAAATAGCAGCAGAGATATTGAGGGCACCCTCCATCCTGGGAGTAGAAGGAGGTGCAGCTTCAGGGAGCCAGTCGGATGACTGGCTGTCCCTGACGTCCATGAAAAGAGAATGGGTCAGGATCACCCTACATGGGGCACTCATGACAGAATATCTGAGGGCCAATGTAGCACCCAATGGTTTACTTATCAAGAATTTTCCACGCATCTTCCTTGAGGATGACACATTCAAAATAGAATGGTCACAAGTTTCATGGAAGTGCACACGAGATTTATTGATACTGATAATCAACACAGCTAAAAGACTGGCTGATGAACTTTTATCAAGAATTCAGGTAGCAGAAAGCACTTTGAAAAGTGCCAGCTCACAGACCAGTTTCAAGACGAAACTTACAGAACTCAATAATGAGATCATGGAACATAAGGAATACCTCATGAAACAGAAAGTAGTCAAACTACAGAAAGACATCCGTAGATTTGACAAAGAAAAAGTCTATCCCTATTTGAAACAGGATTTTGTTCCCCCAGACTCAGACGTCAGTTCTAATTCCTCTAGGAGGGGCTCGTCTAGTAACAGTGACTCGAGCACAGAGAACGGCAACTATAACTACCCTAGGAGAAGGGGCCGCCAGGGTTTTCAGGGATATCCCATACCCCATTATCAGGGTCCACCGTATTGGCAATACCCCATGTTCCCTCAGGGCCCACAATCTTTTGGCATACCTGGCCCACAAACCTTTGTCCCTGGAGGCCTGAGCCAACCTTTTTAGGCAGAGGTTGGGGCAGAGGGCGCGGGCGAAGAAGAAACAATCAGCAAGACAAGAGGGTACACTGGGAGGAACCACAAGAACGAGTAGTGGAAACCCGGAGTGTTACCAAGAAGAAAACCTGATTGTTAATCTGTCTCCCAAATCTTTGACGGAGATTGAACACAGGGTCCTACAAAAGGGACTAGGTTTTGTCCCTACCCCTAGGGTAGACAGATTTAAAGAACAGTGCGAACTTCAGCGTTTTTCCGCAAAGTTCGCCTTAGAGCCTTCTTTCATGGTACCCCCCACAGGAAATCTGTGACTCTGGTCTACATAATCCTGCAACTTTTACTCCCCATACTGGTATGGTACCTAATGAGGTTATTACCTTTGAACAGGCTGTCCTGAAGGACCTTCAAAGGGAGTCTTACTCGAGACGCAACTGTAACATCACCGACGAAGAGTTAGTTGCGATTTCTGCCCTGTCCAATGACATTAATATCACTATCAAACCAGCTGACAAAGGCGGGGCTACAGTCATCATGGCAACCACTGACTATGACACCGAATGTCTCAGACAACTGAGTGATCGGCGGTATTACACCCCCATCACCACCAATCCAGTGACACGCCTCAATACAACCATATCCGCACTGATTTTTGAGGCAGAGACCCATGGCTGGATAAGTAGGAAGGAGGCTGACTTCCTCATGAAGAAAGAACCTAGGATACCCTACTTCTATATTTTACCTAAAATACACAAGGGAGTCACACCAGTACCTGGACGCCCTATTGTTTCCGGAATAGATTCCATACTTGAACCTCTATCACAATTTTGTGATCATTTTCTACAACCGTTAGTGAGACAAATACCATCCTACATACAGGACACTTCTGACGTACTACGCCTGATTTCTGAGTTTCAACACACAGGCGATATTGATCTCCTCATCACCCTAGATGTAGAGGCACTCTACACCAACATCCCACAGAGAGCGACTCTAGATGTGATTGAGGAGGCATTGAATTTGACATCTTGGGACTCTAGCACACCATCTAGTTTTGTCCTTGAATGTGCGTCGTTGGCATTGACTGAAAACTTTTTTGAATTCAAAGGGCAACTTTACCATCAAAAGCAAGGTACTTCCATGGGGAGTACCTTTGCTCCCAGTTTAGCATGTCTTTATATGGCATCCTTTGAGGGTACACTGATCCTCCACGATTCAAATCCATACCGATCCAATATCTGCCTATGGAAGAGGTTCATAGATGACATTTTGGTCTTCTGGAAAGGTGATTTGACATCTTGTGAACAGTTCTGTGTATGGATCAACACATTGAATCCATATCTGAGATTCACCAGTACCATCTCACAGGAACAGATACCATTCTTGGATCTCACGATCAAACTTACACAGGGCAGCTTATCTACTACTATGTACAGAAAAGCAACTGACCGCAATAGCCTGCTGCTGTATAGTAGTCACCATCCTTTGTCCTTGAAAGAAAACCTCCCCTTTGGACAATTTCTAAGGGTGAGACGTAATTGCAGTGAAATTACTGACTACAAAAAGAATCAGAAATATTGGCCAACAAATTGGTGGCACGAGATTATCCTCCAAGAAGTATTGCCCTGAGTAGAAAAAGAGCCAGAAACAACAACAGGGAAGCACTCTTAGAACAGAGAACTAAGATCCCTAGTGATACCATCACGTGTGTGACCACCTTCACACCCGGGTCTAACAGACTAAGCAAAGTAATCAAGAAACATTGGGGTATACTGAACACTGGTGATATGACATTGGATTTACCGCGCTTTGCTTTTAAGCGCTCACGTAATTTGAGAGACATGCTAATCAACACCAGACCCAAGACAGTTGCAGTAACTGTCCAAAGAACCCTATGGGATTTACCTCCGGTTAAGGGCCACTATCCCTGTGGGTCTTGTACAGCATGTGCTTTCACCACCATATGCAAATCTATCACTTTTTCAAATGGCTTTACGTGGGAATTACGGTCCCATACTAACTGCAACACATCTAATTGCATCTACCTGCTGACCTGTCCCTGTAATTTGCAATACATAGGGATGACTACACGCACCATCAAAACCCGTGTTGCCGAACACCGGAGCAACATTCGATGTCACAAATCCAACACGAAAATGTGTTCCCACTTTCTAGAGAAAGACCACTCACCTGATGCACTTAAATGGCTGGTGTTAGAAACATTCACGAGGATTAATAAGCATGCCCTCTTTTTGAAAGAACAGAGATGGATACATCGCTTGTCCTTACACACTCAGGGTTTGAACGATGACATACCTTGGAACACATTGAGGATATGATTTTCCAAATACCCTCCTGCTCTTTACAAAGGGTTTTTCAATGTTCATTTTAATATAGACTTTATTATTTTTATACAGACTTCAGTATTTTTCATAGAATACATGAGATTCATGCTGGTTTCGTATTTGAGACTTAGGTCTTGGCTCATATATATATATTTTTTGGTCTGACGATCAGGCTTACATACTGAGGTCCCTTGATCCTATACCAGCTTACATACGGTAGTCATATTACACTATTCCATGTTTTTACTTATGCACCTTTTCCATCTAATAGGATGTGTTATCCCCGCACTATATCGCATGACACACCTCCTACACGTGCAATCTGAATTGTCCTTGACACCATTCCAAGATGTCTGCCGTAGTCATCCCCTTCTCTCCCTCTTTTACCTTGCTCTAAGTAGGCGATTCATTTTGTTAAACGCTTGCTATACTTGTTTCAATTATTTTCCTCCTCCCGTAACCAAGTAATTTGTCCATATATTTACGACAGATCCACATCCCCTAGTGTTGTCTCTTTTCAGTCTTACATCTATTTGAAACTGTTCTAAGACGTCTGCCATAGTCATCCAAATCTCCATCACGAATTACCTCTTTCCAATATGGCCACCAATGAGGTTAGCATTCGATGCACTCATACTTGCTACATTCACTTCCTGCCTTCCGGAAACGAGGAAAGACTTAAAAACACTTAGACCTACACCACTCTACCACCCGGACCTGGTAGGAGTGGGTAGGTCTGCAGCCCTCGTGCGAACGGCACCAATGTGAGTACTTTCAGTGACACTCTAAGGATGTAGGGGGTCACTTTAGCATGATAGTTAACGAGTTTAGTCAGGCCGATACTGTTTTCTTCGGCGCCTTAACACAACAGATAGAATTTACTTTCACGCTGTATCGCTGATCCTCATCGGAGGCACGCTAACGAGGGTGACAGTGCAGTCATATTAACGGTTAGTACGCACTTGGTAAATCACCACTCCCATTGAGGTGCATATTTCGCACTATAATGTAATATATATATTCTTAGGTTGTGGACCCACACGTACCGCTACATTGATAGCTGATGTCGTTTCATCACTATACTTGACAGGTCTCAGGAGGTCATGTGTGTACACGAGCGAGTGTGCCATTGTTTATTTTATATAATTTTATACCTTGTTGACATGCTAGTTGTTTCTTTTTCTTCTTCCTTCTCCATGCTGGTTTTCAGTACATGAGGAACCCCTCATGTGTACTACCTACCGGGTACTGTGATGCCTGGTCAGTTCATTTTTGCGGGTAAGACCCTCATTTCTGCTCGTTCTGTTACCTTCACGTGTGTCACATTGGGTGTAATTCGATGCTTGTTCACCTGATGTTTTTACCGTTTGACACCGTGACATGTAATGGTTTCACAGCGTTTTAATGATTCATGCTCATTTTAATGTTCCGAGAGACAGTTCAACACAGACTCCTTGTTGAGAAGTCAGTCATTATCACATTATATTGATTCTTGTTATGCATTCTCTCCTCTTAGGAAGTTCCTGCACAACCAGGTACTCAACCTCTTTAGTCGTATGGTTGTTGTGAGTATGTTGCCACAACTTCTATTGATTTTTTAGTTGTAGATAGTTATTTTCCTGGTCCTGACGAATCGCCTGTTGAATACTCATTTTTGGCGAGAAACATGTTGACCGATCACTCATAAGAGCGTCATTTACTGAGATACAATCTCAGCTTTACGCCTTAGTTTTTGTTTTTTATTTAGGGTAGGAGACCCCTGATTAAAGTTGTTTTCATAGGTACCCCTACTCTATTTTACATTCACTATCACCATGCACACACATCTACACATATGAGGCCCCCCACCCGCACTTCACCTGACGGGCGCTTGGAAAAAGATCTCCGATAAAGTGCCCCTATTATAGGGAGCCCGTCGGGCATTGCACCGCGACCCGACGAGGAGCCGCCCAATGATGAAGCATGACACCCGTCAGGGTGTGTGAGGGCATTATAATCCAACATAATGGATTCCTTACTCTGATTCTACTAGATCAGTCGGTTAAGATTCCCCTGTGTATTGTCTCTCGCTCCATAGGAACAGTATAACTCTTTTGTTGCAAACATTATACTTGGGCTTTTATACTGGACCTATTCAAAAAGCCCATAGTCCCTCCTTTGTTGACTGGTTTCTGCACGGCTAACCCCCGTGGGACTTTTCTTAGGTGGGTAAACCTTGCGCTGTCCCCCTTCCATAATCACATCCACATCTTTCACGGCTATAGTCTAGCCAAGTATCCCTTTTGAGCATTTCCATTTTTCTCCATCTTTTTCTCCAGCACACCTGTCTCTTTCATTATGGAAGGACAAGGGTTGAGCTATGGAGAAGAAATAGCAACAGAGATATTGAGGGCACCCTCCATCCTGGGAGTAGAAGGAGGTGCAGCTTCAGGGAGCCAGTCGGATGACTGGCTGTCCCTGACGTCCATGAAAAGAGAATGGGTCAGGATCACCCTACATGGGGCACTCATGACAGAATATCTGAGGGCCAATGTAGCACCCAATGGTTTACTTATCAAGAATTTTCCACGCATCTTCCTTGAGGATGACACATTCAAAATAGAATGGTCACAAGTTTCATGGAAGTGCACACGAGATTTATTGATACTGATAATCAACACAGCTAAAAGACTGGCTGATGAACTTTTATCAAGAATTCAGGTAGCAGAAAGCACTTTGAAAAGTGCCAGCTCACAGACCAGTTTCAAGGCGAAACTTACAGAACTCAATAATGAGATCATGGAACATAAGGAATACCTCATGAAACAGAAAGTAGTCAAACTACAGAAAGACATCCGTAGATTTGACAAAGAAAAAGTCTATCCCTATTTGCAACAGGATTTTGTTCCCCCAGACTCAGACGTCAGTTCTAATTCCTCTAGGAGGGGCTCGTCTAGTAACAGTGACTCGAGCACAGAGAACGGCAACTATAACTACCCTAGGAGAAGGGGCCGCCAGGGTTTTCAGGGATATCCCATACCCCATTATCAGGGTCCACCGTATTGGCAATACCCCATGTTCCCTCAGGGCCCACAATCTTTTGGCATACCTGGCCCACAAACCTTTGTCCCTGGAGGCCTGAGCCAACCTTTTAGGCAGAGGTTGGGGCAGAGGGCGCGGGCGAAGAAGAAACAATCAGCAAGACAAGAGGGTACACTGGGAGGAACCACAAGAACGAGTAGTGGAAACCCGGAGTGTTACCAAGAAGAAAACCTGATTGTTAATCTGTCTCCCAAATCTTTGACGGAGATTGAACACAGGGTCCTACAAAAGGGACTAGGTTTTGTCCCTACCCCTAGGGTAGACAGATTTAAAGAACAGTGCGAACTTCAGCGTTTTTCCGCAAAGTTCGCCTTAGAGCCTTCTTTCATGGTACCCCCCACAGGAAATCTGTGACTCTGGTCTACATAATCCTGCAACTTTTACTCCCCATACTGGTATGGTACCTAATGAGGTTATTACCTTTGAACAGGCTGTCCTGAAGGACCTTCAAAGGGAGTCTTACTCGAGACGCAACTGTAACATCACCGACGAAGAGTTAGTTGCGATTTCTGCCCTGTCCAATGACATTAATATCACTATCAAACCAGCTGACAAAGGCGGGGCTACAGTCATCATGGCAACCACTGACTATGACACCGAATGTCTCAGACAACTGAGTGATCGGCGGTATTACACCCCCATCACCACCAATCCAGTGACACGCCTCAATACAACCATATCCGCACTGATTTTTGAGGCAGAGACCCATGGCTGGATAAGTAGGAAGGAGGCTGACTTCCTCATGAAGAAAGAACCTAGGATACCCTACTTCTATATTTTACCTAAAATACACAAGGGAGTCACACCAGTACCTGGACGCCCTATTGTTTCCGGAATAGATTCCATACTTGAACCTCTATCACAATTTTGTGATCATTTTCTACAACCGTTAGTGAGACAAATACCATCCTACATACAGGACACTTCTGACGTACTACGCCTGATTTCTGAGTTTCAACACACAGGCGATATTGATCTCCTCATCACCCTAGATGTAGAGGCACTCTACACCAACATCCCACAGAGAGCGACTCTAGATGTGATTGAGGAGGCATTGAATTTGACATCTTGGGACTCTAGCACACCATCTAGTTTTGTCCTTGAATGTGCGTCGTTGGCATTGACTGAAAACTTTTTTGAATTCAAAGGGCAACTTTACCATCAAAAGCAAGGTACTTCCATGGGGAGTACCTTTGCTCCCAGTTTAGCATGTCTTTATATGGCATCCTTTGAGGGTACACTGATCCTCCACGATTCAAATCCATACCGATCCAATATCTGCCTATGGAAGAGGTTCATAGATGACATTTTGGTCTTCTGGAAAGGTGATTTGACATCTTGTGAACAGTTCTGTGTATGGATCAACACATTGAATCCATATCTGAGATTCACCAGTACCATCTCACAGGAACAGATACCATTCTTGGATCTCACGATCAAACTTACACAGGGCAGCTTATCTACTACTATGTACAGAAAAGCAACTGACCGCAATAGCCTGCTGCTGTATAGTAGTCACCATCCTTTGTCCTTGAAAGAAAACCTCCCCTTTGGACAATTTCTAAGGGTGAGACGTAATTGCAGTGAAATTACTGACTACAAAAAGAATCAGAAATATTGGCCAACAAATTGGTGGCACGAGATTATCCTCCAAGAAGTATTGCCCTGAGTAGAAAAAGAGCCAGAAACAACAACAGGGAAGCACTCTTAGAACAGAGAACTAAGATCCCTAGTGATACCATCACGTGTGTGACCACCTTCACACCCGGGTCTAACAGACTAAGCAAAGTAATCAAGAAACATTGGGGTATACTGAACACTGGTGATATGACATTGGATTTACCGCGCTTTGCTTTTAAGCGCTCACGTAATTTGAGAGACATGCTAATCAACACCAGACCCAAGACAGTTGCAGTAACTGTCCAAAGAACCCTATGGGATTTACCTCCGGTTAAGGGCCACTATCCCTGTGGGTCTTGTACAGCATGTGCTTTCACCACCATATGCAAATCTATCACTTTTTCAAATGGCTTTACGTGGGAATTACGGTCCCATACTAACTGCAACACATCTAATTGCATCTACCTGCTGACCTGTCCCTGTAATTTGCAATACATAGGGATGACTACACGCACCATCAAAACCCGTGTTGCCGAACACCGGAGCAACATTCGATGTCACAAATCCAACACGAAAATGTGTTCCCACTTTCTAGAGAAAGACCACTCACCTGATGCACTTAAATGGCTGGTGTTAGAAACATTCACGAGGATTAATAAGCATGCCCTCTTTTTGAAAGAACAGAGATGGATACATCGCTTGTCCTTACACACTCAGGGTTTGAACGATGACATACCTTGGAACACATTGAGGATATGATTTTTCAAATACCCTCCTGCTCTTTACAAAGGGTTTTTCAATGTTCATTTTAATATAGACTTTATTATTTTTATACAGACTTCAGTATTTTTCATAGAATACATGAGATTCATGCTGGTTTCGTATTTGAGACTTAGGTCTTGGCTCATATATATATATTTTTGGTCTGACGATCAGGCTTACATACTGAGGTCCCTTGATCCTATACCAGCTTACATACGGTAGTCATATTACACTATTCCATGTTTTTACTTATGCACCTTTTCCATCTAATAGGATGTGTTATCCCCGCACTATATCGCATGACACACCTCCTACACGTGCAATCTGAATTGTCCTTGACACCATTCCAAGATGTCTGCCGTAGTCATCCCCTTCTCTCCCTGTTTTACCTTGCTCTAAGTAGGCGATTCATTTTGTTAAACGCTTGCTATACTTGTTTCAATTATTTTCCTCCTCCCGTAACCAAGTAATTTGTCCATATATTTACGACAGATCCACATCCCCTAGTGTTGTCTCTTTTCAGTCTTACATCTATTTGAAACTGTTCTAAGACGTCTGCCATAGTCATCCAAATCTCCATCACGAATTACCTCTTTCCAATATGGCCACCAATGAGGTTAGCATTCGATGCACTCATACTTGCTACATTCACTTCCTGCCTTCCGGAAACGAGGAAAGACTTAAAAACACTTAGACCTACACCACTCTACCACCCGGACCTGGTAGGAGTGGGTAGGTCTGCAGCCCTCGTGCGAACGGCACCAATGTGAGTACTTTCAGTGACACTCTAAGGATGTAGGGGGTCACTTTAGCATGATAGTTAACGAGTTTAGTCAGGCCGATACTGTTTTCTTCGGCGCCTTAACACAACAGATAGAATTTACTTTCACGCTGTATCGCTGATCCTCATCGGAGGCACGCTAACGAGGGTGACAGTGCAGTCATATTAACGGTTAGTACGCACTTGGTAAATCACCACTCCCATTGAGGTGCATATTTCGCACTGTAATGTAATATATATATTCTTAGGTTGTGGACCCACACGTACCGCTACATTGATAGCTGATGTCGTTTCATCACTATACTTGACAGGTCTCAGGAGGTCATGTGTGTACACGAGCGAGTGTGCCATTGTTTATTTTATATAATTTTATACCTTGTTGACATGCTAGTTGTTTCTTTTTCTTCTTCCTTCTCCATGCTGGTTTTCAGTACATGAGGAACCCCTCATGTGTACTACCTACCGGGTACTGTGATGCCTGGTCAGTTCATTTTTGCGGGTAAGACCCTCATTTCTGCTCGTTCTGTTACCTTCACGTGTGTCACATTGGGTGTAATTCGATGCTTGTTCACCTGATGTTTTTACCGTTTGACACCGTGACATGTAATGGTTTCACAGCGTTTTAATGATTCATGCTCATTTTAATGTTCCGAGAGACAGTTCAACACAGACTCCTTGTTGAGAAGTCAGTCATTATCACATTATATTGATTCTTGTTATGCATTCTCTCCTCTTAGGAAGTTCCTGCACAACCAGGTACTCAACCTCTTTAGTCGTATGGTTGTTGTGAGTATGTTGCCACAACTTCTATTGATTTTTTAGTTGTAGATAGTTATTTTCCTGGTCCTGACGAATCGCCTGTTGAATACTCATTTTTGGCGAGAAACATGTTGACCGATCACTCATAAGAGCGTCATTTACTGAGATACAATCTCAGCTTTACGCCTTAGTTTTTGTTTTTTATTTAGGGTAGGAGACCCCCTGATTAAAGTTGTTTTCATAGGTACCCCTACTCTATTTTACATTCACTATCACCATGCACACACATCTACACATATGAGGCCCCCCACCCGCACTTCACCTGACGGCGCTTGGAAAAAGATCTCCGATAAAGTGCCCCTATTATAGGGAGCCCGTCGGGTATTGCACCGCCGACCCGACGAGGAGCCGCCCAATGATGAAGCATGACACCCGTCAGGGTGTGTGAGGGCATTATAATCCAACATAATGGATTCCTTACTCTGATTCTACTAGATCAGTCGGTTAAGATTCCCCTGTGTATTGTCTCTCGCTCCATAGGAACAGTATAACTCTTTTGTTGCAAACATTATACTTGGGCTTTTATACTGGACCTATTCAAAAAGCCCATAGTCCCTCCTTTGTTGACTGGTTTCTGCACGGCTAACCCCCGTGGGACTTTTCTTAGGTGGGTAAACCTTGCGCTGTCCCCCTTCCATAATCACATCCACATCTTTCACGGCTATAGTCTAGCCAAGTATCCCTTTTGAGCATTTCCATTTTTCTCCATCTTTTTCTCCAGCACACCTGTCTCTTTCATTATGGAAGGACAAGGGTTGAGCTATGGAGAAGAAATAGCAGCAGAGATATTGAGGGCACCCTCCATCCTGGGAGTAGAAGGAGGTGCAGCTTCAGGGAGCCAGTCGGATGACTGGCTGTCCCTGACGTCCATGAAAAGAGAATGGGTCAGGATCACCCTACATGGGGCACTCATGACAGAATATCTGAGGGCCAATGTAGCACCCAATGGTTTACTTATCAAGAATTTTCCACGCATCTTCCTTGAGGATGACACATTCAAAATAGAATGGTCACAAGTTTCATGGAAGTGCACACGAGATTTATTGATACTGATAATCAACACAGCTAAAAGACTGGCTGATGAACTTTTATCAAGAATTCAGGTAGCAGAAAGCACTTTGAAAAGTGCCAGCTCACAGACCAGTTTCAAGACGAAACTTACAGAACTCAATAATGAGATCATGGAACATAAGGAATACCTCATGAAACAGAAAGTAGTCAAACTACAGAAAGACATCCGTAGATTTGACAAAGAAAAAGTCTATCCCTATTTGAAACAGGATTTTGTTCCCCCAGACTCAGACGTCAGTTCTAATTCCTCTAGGAGGGGCTCGTCTAGTAACAGTGACTCGAGCACAGAGAACGGCAACTATAACTACCCTAGGAGAAGGGGCCGCCAGGGTTTTCAGGGATATCCCATACCCCATTATCAGGGTCCACCGTATTGGCAATACCCCATGTTCCCTCAGGGCCCACAATCTTTTGGCATACCTGGCCCACAAACCTTTGTCCCTGGAGGCCTGAGCCAACCTTTTTAGGCAGAGGTTGGGGCAGAGGGCGCGGGCGAAGAAGAAACAATCAGCAAGACAAGAGGGTACACTGGGAGGAACCACAAGAGCGAGTAGTGGAAACCCGGAGTGTTACCAAGAAGAAAACCTGATTGTTAATCTGTCTCCCAAATCTTTGACGGAGATTGAACACAGGGTCCTACAAAAGGGACTAGGTTTTGTCCCTACCCCTAGGGTAGACAGATTTAAAGAACAGTGCGAACTTCAGCGTTTTTCCGCAAAGTTCGCCTTAGAGCCTTCTTTCATGGTACCCCCCACAGGAAATCTGTGACTCTGGTCTACATAATCCTGCAACTTTTACTCCCCATACTGGTATGGTACCTAATGAGGTTATTACCTTTGAACAGGCTGTCCTGAAGGACCTTCAAAGGGAGTCTTACTCGAGACGCAACTGTAACATCACCGACGAAGAGTTAGTTGCGATTTCTGCCCTGTCCAATGACATTAATATCACTATCAAACCAGCTGACAAAGGCGGGGCTACAGTCATCATGGCAACCACTGACTATGACACCGAATGTCTCAGACAACTGAGTGATCGGCGGTATTACACCCCCATCACCACCAATCCAGTGACACGCCTCAATACAACCATATCCGCACTGATTTTTGAGGCAGAGACCCATGGCTGGATAAGTAGGAAGGAGGCTGACTTCCTCATGAAGAAAGAACCTAGGATACCCTACTTCTATATTTTACCTAAAATACACAAGGGAGTCACACCAGTACCTGGACGCCCTATTGTTTCCGGAATAGATTCCATACTTGAACCTCTATCACAATTTTGTGATCATTTTCTACAACCGTTAGTGAGACAAATACCATCCTACATACAGGACACTTCTGACGTACTACGCCTGATTTCTGAGTTTCAACACACAGGCGATATTGATCTCCTCATCACCCTAGATGTAGAGGCACTCTACACCAACATCCCACAGAGAGCGACTCTAGATGTGATTGAGGAGGCATTGAATTTGACATCTTGGGACTCTAGCACACCATCTAGTTTTGTCCTTGAATGTGCGTCGTTGGCATTGACTGAAAACTTTTTTGAATTCAAAGGGCAACTTTACCATCAAAAGCAAGGTACTTCCATGGGGAGTACCTTTGCTCCCAGTTTAGCATGTCTTTATATGGCATCCTTTGAGGGTACACTGATCCTCCACGATTCAAATCCATACCGATCCAATATCTGCCTATGGAAGAGGTTCATAGATGACATTTTGGTCTTCTGGAAAGGTGATTTGACATCTTGTGAACAGTTCTGTGTATGGATCAACACATTGAATCCATATCTGAGATTCACCAGTACCATCTCACAGGAACAGATACCATTCTTGGATCTCACGATCAAACTTACACAGGGCAGCTTATCTACTACTATGTACAGAAAAGCAACTGACCGCAATAGCCTGCTGCTGTATAGTAGTCACCATCCTTTGTCCTTGAAAGAAAACCTCCCCTTTGGACAATTTCTAAGGGTGAGACGTAATTGCAGTGAAATTACTGACTACAAAAAAGAATCAGAAATATTGGCCAACAAATTGGTGGCACGAGATTATCCTCCAAGAAGTATTGCCCTGAGTAGAAAAAGAGCCAGAAACAACAACAGGGAAGCACTCTTAGAACAGAGAACTAAGATCCCTAGTGATACCATCACGTGTGTGACCACCTTCACACCCGGGTCTAACAGACTAAGCAAAGTAATCAAGAAACATTGGGGTATACTGAACACTGGTGATATGACATTGGATTTACCGCGCTTTGCTTTTAAGCGCTCACGTAATTTGAGAGACATGCTAATCAACACCAGACCCAAGACAGTTGCAGTAACTGTCCAAAGAACCCTATGGGATTTACCTCCGGTTAAGGGCCACTATCCCTGTGGGTCTTGTACAGCATGTGCTTTCACCACCATATGCAAATCTATCACTTTTTCAAATGGCTTTACGTGGGAATTACGGTCCCATACTAACTGCAACACATCTAATTGCATCTACCTGCTGACCTGTCCCTGTAATTTGCAATACATAGGGATGACTACACGCACCATCAAAACCCGTGTTGCCGAACACCGGAGCAACATTCGATGTCACAAATCCAACACGAAAATGTGTTCCCACTTTCTAGAGAAAGACCACTCACCTGATGCACTTAAATGGCTGGTGTTAGAAACATTCACGAGGATTAATAAGCATGCCCTCTTTTTGAAAGAACAGAGATGGATACATCGCTTGTCCTTACACACTCAGGGTTTGAACGATGACATACCTTGGAACACATTGAGGATATGATTTTTCAAATACCCTCCTGCTCTTTACAAAGGGTTTTTCAATGTTCATTTTAATATAGACTTTATTATTTTTATACAGACTTCAGTATTTTTCATAGAATACATGAGATTCATGCTGGTTTCGTATTTGAGACTTAGGTCTTGGCTCATATATATATATTTTTTGGTCTGACGATCAGGCTTACATACTGAGGTCCCTTGATCCTATACCAGCTTACATACGGTAGTCATATTACACTATTCCATGTTTTTACTTATGCACCTTTTCCATCTAATAGGATGTGTTATCCCCGCACTATATCGCATGACACACCTCCTACACGTGCAATCTGAATTGTCCTTGACACCATTCCAAGATGTCTGCCGTAGTCATCCCCTTCTCTCCCTGTTTTACCTTGCTCTAAGTAGGCGATTCATTTTGTTAAACGCTTGCTATACTTGTTTCAATTATTTTCCTCCTCCCGTAACCAAGTAATTTGTCCATATATTTACGACAGATCCACATCCCCTAGTGTTGTCTCTTTTCAGTCTTACATCTATTTGAAACTGTTCTAAGACGTCTGCCATAGTCATCCAAATCTCCATCACGAATTACCTCTTTCCAATATGGCCACCAATGAGGTTAGCATTCGATGCACTCATACTTGCTACATTCACTTCCTGCCTTCCGGAAACGAGGGAAAGACTTAAAAACACTTAGACCTACACCACTCTACCACCCGGACCTGGTAGGAGTGGGTAGGTCTGCAGCCCTCGTGCGAACGGCACCAATGTGAGTACTTTCAGTGACACTCTAAGGATGTAGGGGGTCACTTTAGCATGATAGTTAACGAGTTTAGTCAGGCCGATACTGTTTTCTTCGGCGCCTTAACACAACAGATAGAATTTACTTTCACGCTGTATCGCTGATCCTCATCGGAGGCACGCTAACGAGGGTGACAGTGCAGTCATATTAACGGTTAGTACGCACTTGGTAAATCACCACTCCCATTGAGGTGCATATTTCGCACTGTAATGTAATATATATATTCTTAGGTTGTGGACCCACACGTACCGCTACATTGATAGCTGATGTCGTTTCATCACTATACTTGACAGGTCTCAGGAGGTCATGTGTGTACACGAGCGAGTGTGCCATTGTTTATTTTATATAATTTTATACCTTGTTGACATGCTAGTTGTTTCTTTTTCTTCTTCCTTCTCCATGCTGGTTTTCAGTACATGAGGAACCCCTCATGTGTACTACCTACCGGGTACTGTGATGCCTGGTCAGTTCATTTTTGCGGGTAAGACCCTCATTTCTGCTCGTTCTGTTACCTTCACGTGTGTCACATTGGGTGTAATTCGATGCTTGTTCACCTGATGTTTTTACCGTTTGACACCGTGACATGTAATGGTTTCACAGCGTTTTAATGATTCATGCTCATTTTAATGTTCCGAGAGACAGTTCAACACAGACTCCTTGTTGAGAAGTCAGTCATTATCACATTATATTGATTCTTGTTATGCATTCTCTCCTCTTAGGAAGTTCCTGCACAACCAGGTACTCAACCTCTTTAGTCGTATGGTTGTTGTGAGTATGTTGCCACAACTTCTATTGATTTTTTAGTTGTAGATAGTTATTTTCCTGGTCCTGACGAATCGCCTGTTGAATACTCATTTTTGGCGAGAAACATGTTGACCGATCACTCATAAGAGCGTCATTTACTGAGATACAATCTCAGCTTTACGCCTTAGTTTTTGTTTTTATTTAGGGTAGGAGACCCCCTGATTAAAGTTGTTTTCATAGGTACCCCTACTCTATTTTACATTCACTATCACCATGCACACACATCTACACATATGAGGCCCCCCACCCGCACTTCACCTGACGGCGCTTGGAAAAAGATCTCCGATAAAGTGCCCCTATTATAGGGAGCCCGTCGGGTATTGCACCGCCGACCCGACGAGGAGCCGCCCAATGATGAAGCATGACACCCGTCAGGGTGTGTGAGGGCATTATAATCCAACATAATGGATTCCTTACTCTGATTCTACTAGATCAGTCGGTTAAGATTCCCCTGTGTATTGTCTCTCGCTCCATAGGAACAGTATAACTCTTTTGTTGCAAACATTATACTTGGGCTTTTATACTGGACCTATTCAAAAAGCCCATAGTCCCTCCTTTGTTGACTGGTTTCTGCACGGCTAACCCCCGTGGGACTTTTCTTAGGTGGGTAAACCTTGCGCTGTCCCCCTTCCATAATCACATCCACATCTTTCACGGCTATAGTCTAGCCAAGTATCCCTTTTGAGCATTTCCATTTTTCTCCATCTTTTTCTCCAGCACACCTGTCTCTTTCATTATGGAAGGACAAGGGTTGAGCTATGGAGAAGAAATAGCAGCAGAGATATTGAGGGCACCCTCCATCCTGGGAGTAGAAGGAGGTGCAGCTTCAGGGAGCCAGTCGGATGACTGGCTGTCCCTGACGTCCATGAAAAGAGAATGGGTCAGGATCACCCTACATGGGGCACTCATGACAGAATATCTGAGGGCCAATGTAGCACCCAATGGTTTACTTATCAAGAATTTTCCACGCATCTTCCTTGAGGATGACACATTCAAAATAGAATGGTCACAAGTTTCATGGAAGTGCACACGAGATTTATTGATACTGATAATCAACACAGCTAAAAGACTGGCTGATGAACTTTTATCAAGAATTCAGGTAGCAGAAAGCACTTTGAAAAGTGCCAGCTCACAGACCAGTTTCAAGACGAAACTTACAGAACTCAATAATGAGATCATGGAACATAAGGAATACCTCATGAAACAGAAAGTAGTCAAACTACAGAAAGACATCCGTAGATTTGACAAAGAAAAAGTCTATCCCTATTTGAAACAGGATTTTGTTCCCCCAGACTCAGACGTCAGTTCTAATTCCTCTAGGAGGGGCTCGTCTAGTAACAGTGACTCGAGCACAGAGAACGGCAACTATAACTACCCTAGGAGAAGGGGCCGCCAGGGTTTTCAGGGATATCCCATACCCCATTATCAGGGTCCACCGTATTGGCAATACCCCATGTTCCCTCAGGGCCCACAATCTTTTGGCATACCTGGCCCACAAACCTTTGTCCCTGGAGGCCTGAGCCAACCTTTTTAGGCAGAGGTTGGGGCAGAGGGCGCGGGCGAAGAAGAAACAATCAGCAAGACAAGAGGGTACACTGGGAGGAACCACAAGAACGAGTAGTGGAAACCCGGAGTGTTACCAAGAAGAAAACCTGATTGTTAATCTGTCTCCCAAATCTTTGACGGAGATTGAACACAGGGTCCTACAAAAGGGACTAGGTTTTGTCCCTACCCCTAGGGTAGACAGATTTAAAGAACAGTGCGAACTTCAGCGTTTTTCCGCAAAGTTCGCCTTAGAGCCTTCTTTCATGGTACCCCCCACAGGAAATCTGTGACTCTGGTCTACATAATCCTGCAACTTTTACTCCCCATACTGGTATGGTACCTAATGAGGTTATTACCTTTGAACAGGCTGTCCTGAAGGACCTTCAAAGGGAGTCTTACTCGAGACGCAACTGTAACATCACCGACGAAGAGTTAGTTGCGATTTCTGCCCTGTCCAATGACATTAATATCACTATCAAACCAGCTGACAAAGGCGGGGCTACAGTCATCATGGCAACCACTGACTATGACACCGAATGTCTCAGACAACTGAGTGATCGGCGGTATTACACCCCCATCACCACCAATCCAGTGACACGCCTCAATACAACCATATCCGCACTGATTTTTGAGGCAGAGACCCATGGCTGGATAAGTAGGAAGGAGGCTGACTTCCTCATGAAGAAAGAACCTAGGATACCCTACTTCTATATTTTACCTAAAATACACAAGGGAGTCACACCAGTACCTGGACGCCCTATTGTTTCCGGAATAGATTCCATACTTGAACCTCTATCACAATTTTGTGATCATTTTCTACAACCGTTAGTGAGACAAATACCATCCTACATACAGGACACTTCTGACGTACTACGCCTGATTTCTGAGTTTCAACACACAGGCGATATTGATCTCCTCATCACCCTAGATGTAGAGGCACTCTACACCAACATCCCACAGAGAGCGACTCTAGATGTGATTGAGGAGGCATTGAATTTGACATCTTGGGACTCTAGCACACCATCTAGTTTTGTCCTTGAATGTGCGTCGTTGGCATTGACTGAAAACTTTTTTGAATTCAAAGGGCAACTTTACCATCAAAAGCAAGGTACTTCCATGGGGAGTACCTTTGCTCCCAGTTTAGCATGTCTTTATATGGCATCCTTTGAGGGTACACTGATCCTCCACGATTCAAATCCATACCGATCCAATATCTGCCTATGGAAGAGGTTCATAGATGACATTTTGGTCTTCTGGAAAGGTGATTTGACATCTTGTGAACAGTTCTGTGTATGGATCAACACATTGAATCCATATCTGAGATTCACCAGTACCATCTCACAGGAACAGATACCATTCTTGGATCTCACGATCAAACTTACACAGGGCAGCTTATCTACTACTATGTACAGAAAAGCAACTGACCGCAATAGCCTGCTGCTGTATAGTAGTCACCATCCTTTGTCCTTGAAAGAAAACCTCCCCTTTGGACAATTTCTAAGGGTGAGACGTAATTGCAGTGAAATTACTGACTACAAAAAAGAATCAGAAATATTGGCCAACAAATTGGTGGCACGAGATTATCCTCCAAGAAGTATTGCCCTGAGTAGAAAAAGAGCCAGAAACAACAACAGGGAAGCACTCTTAGAACAGAGAACTAAGATCCCTAGTGATACCATCACGTGTGTGACCACCTTCACACCCGGGTCTAACAGACTAAGCAAAGTAATCAAGAAACATTGGGGTATACTGAACACTGGTGATATGACATTGGATTTACCGCGCTTTGCTTTTAAGCGCTCACGTAATTTGAGAGACATGCTAATCAACACCAGACCCAAGACAGTTGCAGTAACTGTCCAAAGAACCCTATGGGATTTACCTCCGGTTAAGGGCCACTATCCCTGTGGGTCTTGTACAGCATGTGCTTTCACCACCATATGCAAATCTATCACTTTTTCAAATGGCTTTACGTGGGAATTACGGTCCCATACTAACTGCAACACATCTAATTGCATCTACCTGCTGACCTGTCCCTGTAATTTGCAATACATAGGGATGACTACACGCACCATCAAAACCCGTGTTGCCGAACACCGGAGCAACATTCGATGTCACAAATCCAACACGAAAATGTGTTCCCACTTTCTAGAGAAAGACCACTCACCTGATGCACTTAAATGGCTGGTGTTAGAAACATTCACGAGGATTAATAAGCATGCCCTCTTTTTGAAAGAACAGAGATGGATACATCGCTTGTCCTTACACACTCAGGGTTTGAACGATGACATACCTTGGAACACATTGAGGATATGATTTTTCAAATACCCTCCTGCTCTTTACAAAGGGTTTTTCAATGTTCATTTTAATATAGACTTTATTATTTTTATACAGACTTCAGTATTTTTCATAGAATACATGAGATTCATGCTGGTTTCGTATTTGAGACTTAGGTCTTGGCTCATATATATATATTTTTGGTCTGACGATCAGGCTTACATACTGAGGTCCCTTGATCCTATACCAGCTTACATACGGTAGTCATATTACACTATTCCATGTTTTTACTTATGCACCTTTTCCATCTAATAGGATGTGTTATCCCCGCACTATATCGCATGACACACCTCCTACACGTGCAATCTGAATTGTCCTTGACACCATTCCAAGATGTCTGCCGTAGTCATCCCCTTCTCTCCCTGTTTTACCTTGCTCTAAGTAGGCGATTCATTTTGTTAAACGCTTGCTATACTTGTTTCAATTATTTTCCTCCTCCCGTAACCAAGTAATTTGTCCATATATTTACGACAGATCCACATCCCCTAGTGTTGTCTCTTTTCAGTCTTACATCTATTTGAAACTGTTCTAAGACGTCTGCCATAGTCATCCAAATCTCCATCACGAATTACCTCTTTCCAATATGGCCACCAATGAGGTTAGCATTCGATGCACTCATACTTGCTACATTCACTTCCTGCCTTCCGGAAACGAGGAAAGACTTAAAAACACTTAGACCTACACCACTCTACCACCCGGACCTGGTAGGAGTGGGTAGGTCTGCAGCCCTCGTGCGAACGGCACCAATGTGAGTACTTTCAGTGACACTCTAAGGATGTAGGGGGTCACTTTAGCATGATAGTTAACGAGTTTAGTCAGGCCGATACTGTTTTCTTCGGCGCCTTAACACAACAGATAGAATTTACTTTCACGCTGTATCGCTGATCCTCATCGGAGGCACGCTAACGAGGGTGACAGTGCAGTCATATTAACGGTTAGTACGCACTTGGTAAATCACCACTCCCATTGAGGTGCATATTTCGCACTGTAATGTAATATATATATTCTTAGGTTGTGGACCCACACGTACCGCTACATTGATAGCTGATGTCGTTTCATCACTATACTTGACAGGTCTCAGGAGGTCATGTGTGTACACGAGCGAGTGTGCCATTGTTTATTTTATATAATTTTATACCTTGTTGACATGCTAGTTGTTTCTTTTTCTTCTTCCTTCTCCATGCTGGTTTTCAGTACATGAGGAACCCCTCATGTGTACTACCTACCGGGTACTGTGATGCCTGGTCAGTTCATTTTTGCGGGTAAGACCCTCATTTCTGCTCGTTCTGTTACCTTCACGTGTGTCACATTGGGTGTAATTCGATGCTTGTTCACCTGATGTTTTTACCGTTTGACACCGTGACATGTAATGGTTTCACAGCGTTTTAATGATTCATGCTCATTTTAATGTTCCGAGAGACAGTTCAACACAGACTCCTTGTTGAGAAGTCAGTCATTATCACATTATATTGATTCTTGTTATGCATTCTCTCCTCTTAGGAAGTTCCTGCACAACCAGGTACTCAACCTCTTTAGTCGTATGGTTGTTGTGAGTATGTTGCCACAACTTCTATTGATTTTTTAGTTGTAGATAGTTATTTTCCTGGTCCTGACGAATCGCCTGTTGAATACTCATTTTTGGCGAGAAACATGTTGACCGATCACTCATAAGAGCGTCATTTACTGAGATACAATCTCAGCTTTACGCCTTAGTTTTTGTTTTTTATTTAGGGTAGGAGACCCCCTGATTAAAGTTGTTTTCATAGGTACCCCTACTCTATTTTACATTCACTATCACCATGCACACACATCTACACATATGAGGCCCCCCACCCGCACTTCACCTGACGGCGCTTGGAAAAAGATCTCCGATAAAGTGCCCCTATTATAGGGAGCCCGTCGGGTATTGCACCGCCGACCCGACGAGGAGCCGCCCAATGATGAAGCATGACACCCGTCAGGGTGTGTGAGGGCATTATAATCCAACATAATGGATTCCTTACTCTGATTCTACTAGATCAGTCGGTTAAGATTCCCCTGTGTATTGTCTCTCGCTCCATAGGAACAGTATAACTCTTTTGTTGCAAACATTATACTTGGGCTTTTATACTGGACCTATTCAAAAAGCCCATAGTCCCTCCTTTGTTGACTGGTTTCTGCACGGCTAACCCCCGTGGGACTTTTCTTAGGTGGGTAAACCTTGCGCTGTCCCCCTTCCATAATCACATCCACATCTTTCACGGCTATAGTCTAGCCAAGTATCCCTTTTGAGCATTTCCATTTTTCTCCATCTTTTTCTCCAGCACACCTGTCTCTTTCATTATGGAAGGACAAGGGTTGAGCTATGGAGAAGAAATAGCAGCAGAGATATTGAGGGCACCCTCCATCCTGGGAGTAGAAGGAGGTGCAGCTTCAGGGAGCCAGTCGGATGACTGGCTGTCCCTGACGTCCATGAAAAGAGAATGGGTCAGGATCACCCTACATGGGGCACTCATGACAGAATATCTGAGGGCCAATGTAGCACCCAATGGTTTACTTATCAAGAATTTTCCACGCATCTTCCTTGAGGATGACACATTCAAAATAGAATGGTCACAAGTTTCATGGAAGTGCACACGAGATTTATTGATACTGATAATCAACACAGCTAAAAGACTGGCTGATGAACTTTTATCAAGAATTCAGGTAGCAGAAAGCACTTTGAAAAGTGCCAGCTCACAGACCAGTTTCAAGACGAAACTTACAGAACTCAATAATGAGATCATGGAACATAAGGAATACCTCATGAAACAGAAAGTAGTCAAACTACAGAAAGACATCCGTAGATTTGACAAAGAAAAAGTCTATCCCTATTTGAAACAGGATTTTGTTCCCCCAGACTCAGACGTCAGTTCTAATTCCTCTAGGAGGGGCTCGTCTAGTAACAGTGACTCGAGCACAGAGAACGGCAACTATAACTACCCTAGGAGAAGGGGCCGCCAGGGTTTTCAGGGATATCCCATACCCCATTATCAGGGTCCACCGTATTGGCAATACCCCATGTTCCCTCAGGGCCCACAATCTTTTGGCATACCTGGCCCACAAACCTTTGTCCCTGGAGGCCTGAGCCAACCTTTTTTAGGCAGAGGTTGGGGCAGAGGGCGCGGGCGAAGAAGAAACAATCAGCAAGACAAGAGGGTACACTGGGAGGAACCACAAGAACGAGTAGTGGAAACCCGGAGTGTTACCAAGAAGAAAACCTGATTGTTAATCTGTCTCCCAAATCTTTGACGGAGATTGAACACAGGGTCCTACAAAAGGGACTAGGTTTTGTCCCTACCCCTAGGGTAGACAGATTTAAAGAACAGTGCGAACTTCAGCGTTTTTCCGCAAAGTTCGCCTTAGAGCCTTCTTTCATGGTACCCCCCACAGGAAATCTGTGACTCTGGTCTACATAATCCTGCAACTTTTACTCCCCATACTGGTATGGTACCTAATGAGGTTATTACCTTTGAACAGGCTGTCCTGAAGGACCTTCAAAGGGAGTCTTACTCGAGACGCAACTGTAACATCACCGACGAAGAGTTAGTTGCGATTTCTGCCCTGTCCAATGACATTAATATCACTATCAAACCAGCTGACAAAGGCGGGGCTACAGTCATCATGGCAACCACTGACTATGACACCGAATGTCTCAGACAACTGAGTGATCGGCGGTATTACACCCCCATCACCACCAATCCAGTGACACGCCTCAATACAACCATATCCGCACTGATTTTTGAGGCAGAGACCCATGGCTGGATAAGTAGGAAGGAGGCTGACTTCCTCATGAAGAAAGAACCTAGGATACCCTACTTCTATATTTTACCTAAAATACACAAGGGAGTCACACCAGTACCTGGACGCCCTATTGTTTCCGGAATAGATTCCATACTTGAACCTCTATCACAATTTTGTGATCATTTTCTACAACCGTTAGTGAGACAAATACCATCCTACATACAGGACACTTCTGACGTACTACGCCTGATTTCTGAGTTTCAACACACAGGCGATATTGATCTCCTCATCACCCTAGATGTAGAGGCACTCTACACCAACATCCCACAGAGAGCGACTCTAGATGTGATTGAGGAGGCATTGAATTTGACATCTTGGGACTCTAGCACACCATCTAGTTTTGTCCTTGAATGTGCGTCGTTGGCATTGACTGAAAACTTTTTTGAATTCAAAGGGCAACTTTACCATCAAAAGCAAGGTACTTCCATGGGGAGTACCTTTGCTCCCAGTTTAGCATGTCTTTATATGGCATCCTTTGAGGGTACACTGATCCTCCACGATTCAAATCCATACCGATCCAATATCTGCCTATGGAAGAGGTTCATAGATGACATTTTGGTCTTCTGGAAAGGTGATTTGACATCTTGTGAACAGTTCTGTGTATGGATCAACACATTGAATCCATATCTGAGATTCACCAGTACCATCTCACAGGAACAGATACCATTCTTGGATCTCACGATCAAACTTACACAGGGCAGCTTATCTACTACTATGTACAGAAAAGCAACTGACCGCAATAGCCTGCTGCTGTATAGTAGTCACCATCCTTTGTCCTTGAAAGAAAACCTCCCCTTTGGACAATTTCTAAGGGTGAGACGTAATTGCAGTGAAATTACTGACTACAAAAAAGAATCAGAAATATTGGCCAACAAATTGGTGGCACGAGATTATCCTCCAAGAAGTATTGCCCTGAGTAGAAAAAGAGCCAGAAACAACAACAGGGAAGCACTCTTAGAACAGAGAACTAAGATCCCTAGTGATACCATCACATGTGTGACCACCTTCACACCCGGGTCTAACAGACTAAGCAAAGTAATCAAGAAACATTGGGGTATACTGAACACTGGTGATATGACATTGGATTTTCCGCGCTTTGCTTTTAAGCGCTCACGTAATTTGAGAGACATGCTAATCAACACCAGACCCAAGACAGTTGCAGTAACTGTCCAAAGAACCCTATGGGATTTACCTCCGGTTAAGGGCCACTATCCCTGTGGGTCTTGTACAGCATGTGCTTTCACCACCATATGCAAATCTATCACTTTTTCAAATGGCTTTACGTGGGAATTACGGTCCCATACTAACTGCAACACATCTAATTGCATCTACCTGCTGACCTGTCCCTGTAATTTGCAATACATAGGGATGACTACACGCACCATCAAAACCCGTGTTGCCGAACACCGGAGCAACATTCGATGTCACAAATCCAACACGAAAATGTGTTCCCACTTTCTAGAGAAAGACCACTCACCTGATGCACTTAAATGGCTGGTGTTAGAAACATTCACGAGGATTAATAAGCATGCCCTCTTTTTGAAAGAACAGAGATGGATACATCGCTTGTCCTTACACACTCAGGGTTTGAACGATGACATACCTTGGAACACATTGAGGATATGATTTTCCAAATACCCTCCTGCTCTTTACAAAGGGTTTTTCAATGTTCATTTTAATATAGACTTTATTATTTTTATACAGACTTCAGTATTTTTCATAGAATACATGAGATTCATGCTGGTTTCGTATTTGAGACTTAGGTCTTGGCTCATATATATATATTTTTGGTCTGACGATCAGGCTTACATACTGAGGTCCCTTGATCCTATACCAGCTTACATACGGTAGTCATATTACACTATTCCATGTTTTTACTTATGCACCTTTTCCATCTAATAGGATGTGTTATCCCCGCACTATATCGCATGACACACCTCCTACACGTGCAATCTGAATTGTCCTTGACACCATTCCAAGATGTCTGCCGTAGTCATCCCCTTCTCTCCCTGTTTTACCTTGCTCTAAGTAGGCGATTCATTTTGTTAAACGCTTGCTATACTTGTTTCAATTATTTTCCTCCTCCCGTAACCAAGTAATTTGTCCATATATTTACGACAGATCCACATCCCCTAGTGTTGTCTCTTTTCAGTCTTACATCTATTTGAAACTGTTCTAAGACGTCTGCCATAGTCATCCAAATCTCCATCACGAATTACCTCTTTCCAATATGGCCACCAATGAGGTTAGCATTCGATGCACTCATACTTGCTACATTCACTTCCTGCCTTCCGGAAACGAGGGAAAGACTTAAAAACACTTAGACCTACACCACTCTACCACCCGGACCTGGTAGGAGTGGGTAGGTCTGCAGCCCTCGAGCGAACGGCACCAATGTGAGTACTTTCAGTGACACTCTAAGGATGTAGGGGGTCACTTTAGCATGATAGTTAACGAGTTTAGTCAGGCCGATACTGTTTTCTTCGGCGCCTTAACACAACAGATAGAATTTACTTTCACGCTGTATCGCTGATCCTCATCGGAGGCACGCTAACGAGGGTGACAGTGCAGTCATATTAACGGTTAGTACGCACTTGGTAAATCACCACTCCCATTGAGGTGCATATTTCGCACTGTAATGTAATATATATATTCTTAGGTTGTGGACCCACACGTACCGCTACATTGATAGCTGATGTCGTTTCATCACTATACTTGACAGGTCTCAGGAGGTCATGTGTGTACACGAGCGAGTGTGCCATTGTTTATTTTATATAATTTTATACCTTGTTGACATGCTAGTTGTTTCTTTTTCTTCTTCCTTCTCCATGCTGGTTTTCAGTACATGAGGAACCCCTCATGTGTACTACCTACCGGGTACTGTGATGCCTGGTCAGTTCATTTTTGCGGGTAAGACCCTCATTTCTGCTCGTTCTGTTACCTTCACGTGTGTCACATTGGGTGTAATTCGATGCTTGTTCACCTGATGTTTTTACCGTTTGACACCGTGACATGTAATGGTTTCACAGCGTTTTAATGATTCATGCTCATTTTAATGTTCCGAGAGACAGTTCAACACAGACTCCTTGTTGAGAAGTCAGTCATTATCACATTATATTGATTCTTGTTATGCATTCTCTCCTCTTAGGAAGTTCCTGCACAACCAGGTACTCAACCTCTTTAGTCGTATGGTTGTTGTGAGTATGTTGCCACAACTTCTATTGATTTTTAGTTGTAGATAGTTATTTTCCTGGTCCTGACGAATCGCCTGTTGAATACTCATTTTTGGCGAGAAACATGTTGACCGATCACTCATAAGAGCGTCATTTACTGAGATACAATCTCAGCTTTACGCCTTAGTTTTTGTTTTTATTTAGGGTAGGAGACCCCCTGATTAAAGTTGTTTTCATAGGTACCCCTACTCTATTTTACATTCACTATCACCATGCACACACATCTACACATATGAGGCCCCCCACCCGCACTTCACCTGACGGCGCTTGGAAAAAGATCTCCGATAAAGTGCCCCTATTATAGGGAGCCCGTCGGGTATTGCACCGCCGACCCGACGAGGAGCCGCCCAATGATGAAGCATGACACCCGTCAGGGTGTGTGAGGGCATTATAATCCAACATAATGGATTCCTTACTCTGATTCTACTAGATCAGTCGGTTAAGATTCCCCTGTGTATTGTCTCTCGCTCCATAGGAACAGTATAACTCTTTTGTTGCAAGCAGACAACCCCCAGGCCATGGACTCAGACGACACCAAAGTTCAACCAGAGAGTGCCCATGAGTCATTGTGCACAGAGTTAGTGGCACCTGTGCTGATAGGGGATGCCGCCTGCGATGAGGCGTGTCCAATGGTGTGGACTCCTCCATATCTTACCCAGGACACAGTTCCACATGTGTGGCCTACTGGACTGCAGTGTAGGCCTGAGGCAGCAGCCAGCAGGGGCCATTCACCGAGTGTCGCCGGATTAGGTTGGATGGTCCCACCGGCCTGCGTAGTTCAGGTTCAGTGGCACCACGGGACTGAGACTTGCGTTGCACAGGGTTAGTGGCACCAGGTCAGTTGTTGCTAGTGTTCGGTCACCTTGTAACGAGGATCCGGCTTTCATCCGGACTGAACCGCATCTTCCTCTTACTCCTCTCCGTGCGGTCACTGGTATGGACTCTGCCATCCATGAATCACGACTGGGTGCTGGACGTGGGGCCTACTAGACCGCAGTGTAGGCCGGGGGCAACGGTCAGCACAGGCCCACAGACATGTGTCGTGTGCTTGTGATGCATTCGTTTGCTTCTCTGATAGCAGGGAGTTTAGTGATATCACCCTTGCAGTAGACATCTGGTCACTGCCATTCAAGACTCAGGACACAGTTCCACATGTGGGACCCACTGGGCCGCTGTGTAGGCCTGTGCCCTCATCCATGTGTGACCGGCTTGCATTGAACAGGGTTAGTGGCACCACGTGTCGCCGGCTTGCATTGAACAGGGTTAGTGGCAACACGTGTCGGCGGCTTGCGTTGAACAGGGTTAGTGGCACCACATGTCGCCGGCTTGCGTTGAACAGGGTTAGTGGCACCACGTGTTGCCGGCTTGCATTGAACAGGGTTAGTGGCACCACGTGTCGCCGGCTTGCGTTGAACAGTGTTAGTGGCACCATGTGTCGCCAGCCTGCGATATGGAATTATGCCTCACTGATCGAAGGGAGTCTGGTGCTGTGGCCGCTGCCACGGACTTGGGGTCACTGCCATTCATGACTCAGGACACAGTTCCACATGTGGGACCCACTGGGCCGAGGAGGACGCCGGTGGAGTATGTAAATGTAAAAGGAGTACTGTGGGCCTGAACCGCGGAGGCCAGGGAGGTGCTGCGGAGGCTGCAAAGGTCGCAGGCCTGGAGCTTGCACCGGCCCGTGCTGGGCCCTCTTTGACACATGCCGGTGTCAGCAGGTGAGCGGAGCCTCGTTGGTGCGCTGGTGCAGGCATGACGGGTCGGGGCCCAGCAGCCCGGGGTGCAGCAGGCACACAGGGACGCAGGCCCCGCTGCGCTTGGCGCCAGACTCGTGGCGGGCTGAGAGGCGCCGCCCTGGCAGACGCGTTGTCCATTCCGAATGAGGACCACGCCCAGTGCGACAGGCTTTTTGTTCACACCCCTAGGCCAGGCCTGGCATAAGCAGGGCCAACCCACTCCGCCCGCGCATGCAGGGGGGGACGTAACGTGCGACATTTCCGTGTTCTGCCCCACTGCCTGTGGGGACATGGTAGCGTCCACTGGCCACTACACTCCATGCACCAGCAGTTAATCTCCACATGGCCATTTCCGTGGTTTGCACTCTGTGGTCTGTCCGGCACCTCCACGCCACACCTGGCATTGGGTGGGTTCACATTCCTTGATCACTTGCCGCTCTCGCACATGCCTGCTCCATGCCTCTCCTCACATCCTGCTATTGTGTGTCTGTGGTGCCATGCCGTGGCTGGGTTGTGGGCATGGCAAGGCCAAGTTCCTAATGGAGTTGTGTTGTCGTGTCTGGTCGGTTGGCATGTTGTGTGGCATGTTGAGTGTAGTTGTGCTGCGTGCCCATTGCCAGTGTCTTGAGTTGCATGACTGTGGGCTGGAGGTGTGTGGTGTGTTCATTTGGTACTTACCAACGAGCACTGCATTGCCATGGGTGCCATCCTGGATGCGCTGGGTGATGATGGACTGTCGGGATATGTGTGAATCAGGCACGCTGCCTGGGGAGTTGGCCACGACATTGTTGAGGGGTCCCGGGCGGTCCACTATTGCCTGCACATTCATGGGATGCGTGTGCTTTCAGTTGTGGTAGTTGTGTGCAGTGTCGGCAGGGGGCACGAGGGGTACATGTGTGCAGTTGGCCCTGATACGTGAGAGAATCCAGCTATGGCGAAGGGGCCTTGCTTGGCCTCCAGCTGCTCCTGCGCAGTGTGGGTGAAGTGGAGGGGCTGGGGTACCAGGCTGATGCTGGCATCCAGGACAGGTGTGATGCCCTTGTATGGGGCTGGCTGTGTGACTCCTCCGACTCTGGCAGTTGTGGGTTAGATGGTACCAGAGGCAGACATGTGCTGCGCAGCCGGCAGCTTTGTCTGCGGAGGGATGTTGGTTATCCGCTGGGTTGGTACCGTCAGCAGGTGGGGAATGTGGGTCAGGATGCGGGGGTTTGTTGTCCTTTTGGGCCTGTAGTGGGCAATGTCCTCCTCTGGTGTTGGGTCTGTGCGGCAGGTGCGATTCAGGTGGGTCCGCTGTCTTTGTGTACGCTGCCTCTGTGGTGTCACTGGGGGGGCGGGACGGGTCCTGGGGGTGGTGGCGGGCCTGGGGGTGGTGGAGGGGGGTGTTGTGGCCCTCATGGGTCTCGGAGCTGCATGATCATTGTCTCCATGGCATCTGTGGGTCTTCAGGTGTGGCTCTTGGCTGGGCTCCCTTTCATGCTGCGGGTAGTCATCTTGCTTAGCACCAGCAAAAGGCAGGTGTTGAATCCCTGGTGCTACTGCGGCTTATCGCCTGTTTTTGGTACGCATCGCGGATCTGGCAGTTCGTTGTGAAAGTGGTGTAGTGGTGTTTTCGTATGTTTTTGCACAGGAACGCCTACTCTGCATCTCATTAGGGTTAGTTGGTGGTGTCCACCGTGGAGATACATTTTGGGGCAGTTATCTCGGGAATACTGGCGATGTCTGGAGTTTGCACCCGCTTGTGAATGGGGTGTTAAATCTATCTCCACTTTTGATGAGTTAAGGTGGCGATAAATCGGTGATGACTCCTTGTGAATATGCCCCATCGTTCTTTCCTCAAGGAATAAGGCTATGTTGATCTCTTTTGCCCATTAGATCTTGCTTGAAATATAAATATTTAGGTTGCTACGATGCATCGCACATGTGTAGTAATGCAAGTCCTTTTCAATCCCGAACGAAGCCGCTGTGTGTTAAAAATGGTTAAGGTAGAACACCTCCGATGGCTCACACTTGCCATTTTGGCTCAATGATAATTTCCTGAGCCAGGATAGTGCTGACTGAAGTGTTCTCTGTAAAGAGTTTGGAGCCTCTCAAGCTGTGCTGCCTTCGGTGTTAATTGCATTGAAACAGTTAGCGCGCGCTGCGGCGCATTGATCATTAGCATCTCGCGGGTTTCTAGGCTTCAATTCCGGTCTTTGATGCCCACGTTTTAGACCTCGTTTTTGCCTTTTTATTACTTTACAGTCTGCATATGTTTTTTTTAAACTTTTTTGTTAATTTGTACTCATTACAGGTGGATCAACAACCGTGCGACGCAAAGCATTGTCTTATTAGGTGCACTCATCTTCTTGATCTGGGGTTAAGAAGTTCAAATTCAAGTGTGGCGAAGTTTTCAATCTCCCTGAGGTAAATTAAATAAGCTCCGCTTTTATCGATATAATTATATCCCTAATGCAGAGCCTATTTCTCAAGCGGATATAGCTATTTGCCTGCTGGGTTTCTATTGCACAGAGGAACATTACATTGTGAATCATTAGGCTGCACGTAGGTACATCTGGAGCAAATTCTGACCTTTAATAAGGAGTTCAATTTAGATTCTGCCTCTTGCTCTGCTCATGCAGTCAGGTCTTTAACTCGAAAACAAGCACAGATGTTTATCAGAAAGACAACTGTGGAATAGAGCAGCTCAGAGGCAATGTATGCAAGAAATGAGCCCTTACACTCAGGGCCTCATTCTGGGAGGGGTACTTCATCTTGTAAACACTGGTGGTGCCCAGTGGTGTATTACCGCCTCATTCCAGAAGCTGCATCTAGTAACAGGTGGAAGTCGCTAACTCGGTAATACCTCAAGTTTCCGCCATTTGGAACAGCAAATCTCAGAACCGGCAGTACTTTCTGACAAGGTTTTTCTGGTGAAACCTCTACAGCCAAATTTGTATTATAACTGCACTTAATTGTAATGAATGCCTTAATTTGGCAGAGAGGTAAAAGCCCAGTACAGCTTTGGCCACAACTATGCCAGGCGAAAGAACCAGGCCATGACCTAGGATCTGACACAATCAGAGAGGCAGAGTACTATTATATATTAGTATATTTAGCCATGCTCTTTATTCATCATGACTGCGAGCTTTGGGCTGCGGCATAAATCTGGACAAAAACAATCTATCAGTCCTCCTAAAATGCGAGAACAAAACACTGAAAACTAGCTGGAGAAAGAATTTGCAAATTTCACCTTCAGTTTGTCGAACGGTCCTTGCACTTTGGATGTGATATATGTACTAACAGATTGCATCACAGAATCTCCATTTGCAGGGGTTACTGAATGACCTAATGAAAAATAATTAGGCAGGTTGCTATTTGCGAACCCCTGTGATTATCTACAAAAGCATGGATCGTAGCCTACAAGGAACAGTAGACCACCGTCCGTCTGTTTGCATTCTGAAATGTGAATCTTTTATGGAACACAGGCTGTTTTAACGAGCCCACATTGCGTTAAAAAAGAAAAAAAAATGTTCACACTTGAGAAAACATCAAGAAGAACAGGCAGTTGTTCACAGGATCATTCCCTACTCTTCTCAAGGATGCTGACACATTCATGTTTAACGAATCAGTTATCACCTCCTTTGAGTTGTTGGTAACTAATCAATGGTTTGCGGATGCAGTTGTGGTCACAAACCCATTGATATATACCAGCAGTTTCTGGCTGGCTGATGGTGCATTGCAAGATGGCAGGTGTACCTGGCGCTGCCCCGTATCGCGCTCAGGGATGAGGTCCCTAGCTCCCCCACCATTTTCCTTTTGCCGACTGATGCTGGGGGACGCATGGCAAGGGAGAGCAGGTGCCCTGCTCCTGCTTGGTTAAACGCCCTCAGACACTGCCTCTGATGCCGCAAGCAGAAGCGATTGAGCAGCATATGTGGAAAGAGTGGTGAGAGGGAGTGGAAGCAGACAGGCGTGTATCCCACACTGTGCTTCAACGCGTGATAGTGGTGAGGCCCCCCCGCACAGGCATCTAGGTTTCAGCAGTTGCGGGTTTCCGAGCCGCCGTAAGAAGAACGCGAGGCGAGCAAGACATTTTCCCTGCATCTAGGATGCCTTTACCAACCTTCAGGCGTAACTGATGCTGCGAGTAGGAGCAGCTTGAACAGCAAGGCAGAGAAAATGAAAGTGGCCATGTCAATAGCTCCTGAAGAAGCCCAAACAGATAAGTGCTTCCTTGCACCATAATTATGGCAAACTAGATGTGTTGACTGCCAGGAAAATCAGCACAGGGCGCCCCAGAAGCCCTTTCACGCTGCTGACTCTTCTGGGCAGCTGGCTGGGGTGGGACTCAGTCCCCCAGTGTTCTGTGTGGCGCGGAAGGTGGGGTCAGCTGCACTTCTGCAGCGTGTAAATGGCCGTTCAAGGCCACGCTGGGCCACCCACCTTTCGCTGGATGCTAAAGGCACACAAGCTCGGAACCAGAGGCAAGACAGGGCGAGTGTTTGTCCCACTAAACAAACTTCTAATGTTTTTTGGGAGCTATTTAATACAGCCATACCTCAAAATACATGGTAGCGGGCTGTGCAAATCTACTTTGAACAATTAATAAACTCCTTGATTAAAGTGCCACATCGATAAGGAAACCCGGAAACCCCAGCACTAGTGCAGAGACTGTAACAAAATCAGTCCAGAAAACAGCGCCGAATGGCCTCCACCCACATGCCAGGAGTTGGGGCGGGCTCCGTTCACCCTATGGTAGTATCCCCAGCCTACACACAGGAACGGAATTCAAGTGAAACCAGGCTGACTTGACAAGCCAACAGAAAGAGGGACACAGCAGCCACTGATACCATGAATCTACCTGTGATTGGACTGCCCCCCAAAGCCACTCCCTATGTGGCTGTGATGGCTGGAATTCCAAGTCTTAGAATGGACCAAAAGGAAACATTTCCTGAGCTAAAAAATAAGTGTATTAACTGGTTGAGATTATACAGGAAATTCTCCTTGTCACTAGCTGATAACATTCTTTTCACCCAGAGAGTGGGCTGGATAGGAAAGGGGGCCAAGGATCTAGAAGGAGATTGTATTATTATCAACTTCAGAGATCCAAAGGTCGTGAGGACCCTATTACAGAACAGGTCAAATAGATATCAAGGGGGCAAGGGGTCTTCAAAAATAAAACTTCTCCCATTGGGGTACTTTTATAAACTCTTAATAGGATCCACCAAGATCAATACTCCATTGCCAAATCCAGGATGGCACCAAACTAATGAAATATATATAACGTCCCTGTATATAACAGGTTTGGGCCCCTCTACCAAGTTGATTGACTGAAGGCAGAAGAATAATCCCAATATCCATCATACCAAACAAGAATTGTTCATGAGACTAGGGGGAGTAAAATTAACATACACTCAAATAGTTATAAGGGGTCCATGGGGAAGCAAGAACCAGTTGGTAAAGTAAATGCTCTAGAACAAGGAAGTCAGGTTTCTCATACCCACATATAATTCCCAGACCCTAATAGTCCCGGGTACAACCGGAATGAAAAAAGAAGAGTGTAAATTCTAAACCCAGTAGACTACCCAAAAGTACAATAGCAATCATTGCTTAGACTACCACAAAAGGGGCTCCTGAGAAAAAAACACATAATGAACGTAGTCTTATGGAATGTTGCTAGAATCGGCTCAAAATATGGGAACCCAGACTGAGAATCCTTTGTAGAACAGTGTAACATCTGTCTCTTCCACAAAACCTGGCACTCTTCTCGCATTTATTTGTCGGGGTATGTTACACATGGTATTACAGCAATATCAGTGGCACGTGGCAGACTATCAGGGGGCTTGCTGACCAGGGTGGGGATGCATCTTGGATTTACAGTGGTGAGCGCAGAGGAGGTTTAAAAAGATATTCTGTGAGTAACAATCACATTTTTCAATGGTCTTATTCTCAGTATATACAATATATATCTGAGACCCTCCACAAGCAAACAGGAATCCTCCCAATTAAGTTACCTTGCTCTACATATGGCAACACTACCACCTTCAAATATGAAACTAATAGGCAGGGATTTTAATTGCCAGTTCGAACCTCAAGATATTTCCTGCTGCACTAGCCTCTCAGAAGAAGATAGACTTTGGGCTATTCCCGACCTAAACCTCCGACCCATTAAAAAATGGTCAGCCCTTGCAATTCAAATCAACTTGATAACTCTTAACCAGGGCATTCGAGCATGTAACCGCAGGACTAATTCAGACAGGATAGGGAACCGAACCTTTAATAGAGTATCTAGTCTGAGTCTAATAGATTACATCCTGGTAGATGTTAGACTATGGCCCTGTGTACTGGATATGATAACGATGAACAGGATAGTGATCCTAATGCCCTAGACCTCTCATTGAGTATAACTATGAGAAAAGATGAGGATACAATCTTTCACCCCTTAGACAATAGATGCCAGTCATCAAACAATAAGCAAAGAATTCCATGGCAGTCAGTGATACGTTCAGAGGAAACCATGAGATACATATACAGATTAGTCGAAAGGGGTTTAGGGGCAATTTAGACTTAGATTTAAATCAAGCAAAATCTCTGAAATCAATAGGGGAAATCCACTCTAATCTTTTTAAGGACCTCGAGATGTCTTCTATATAAAAGCGGGGAAACAAGGCAAAAATAAAAGGGAAATACCGACTTGGTTCTGCAAGAAATGTAGACTGGCCAAAGAAGTCCTGATAAATGCAGTAAAAACCAAGGATAGACGAGAGATACCAAAATGTCGGGCAGATTATATTAAAAAACTAAAAGATGTAAAAAAGAATGGGATCGAGAAAAGTGGACCGCAACAAGAGGAAAAAACCATACAACCTTTTGAAATTTGGTTACCAAGGGTAATGTGGAAGGGATCACTATAATTGTTACCAATATAGCTGCAGAGGTCTGGATCTCCTTCTTTTCAAGTCTATACTCAATCCCGCAATGTATCGGATCAATTGATGAAAAACCCGAGGGCCCTAGAGGAATTAATCTAACTGTTTGGAATAGTCCCGATAACCTTCCAATCATAACGTGTGAAGAAGTAGAAAATAATATCAGGAATGTAGTTCCCCATAAAGCTCCAGGTCCAGATAAAATCCCGGCTGATCTATTCTTGACAGGGATAAAAATATGGGGGCCCGACCTTAGTTTGATATTTAATTTTAAAAGGTCTACAGGTACCACACTCCTGGGCTGGAGCAGAAATGTTCCCAATTTATAAAAAGGGAAGTCCTTCAGACCCCCGCAAATTATAAGCCAATTAGCCAAATAGATACTGCCCAAAAATCTTTTAGCAGGGTCATTCTATCTCGACTCTAACAATGACTAGATGACCAAAAAGTCCTAATCCCCTTTCAGGCTGGCTTTCGAACGAGTACGTCAACCATAGATCACATTTTTAGGCTCCAGTTAATTTATTTGAAGACTGTAACTATTAATAAAGTAAGACTCTACGCTGTATTTGTGGATCTTAGATCAGCTTTTGATCTGGTGCTTAGGGCCACTCTATGGAGGGTCTTAGCCAAGATGGGAATACCAGATTACTTATGTAGAATCATAGAGAGACTCCAGGAGTCTAACTTTGCCCAGGTACGGAGTGGCAGACTAGGTGAACCTACAGAACTCCTTTTTCGTAAATAAAGGTGTGCGGCAAGGGGTTGTGCTTGTGCTTGTACATCAATGGTCTGGTTGGTTATTTAAATAAATGTGATAACGACACACCCAAACTTGCAAAGATGAGGGTTCCGGCCCTCACATTTGCAGATCATACTCTTCTTTTGGCTGAGTCGCTGTTGGGGATCCAGAAAATGCTGAACCAGTTCAGCAGGTTCTGTTGAGATATGGGTCTAGAAGTTAACGTGTCAAAGACTAAGTATGTGGTCTTCAACCAATGCCACTCGACTCGATCCAACCCAACACTAAACGGGGTCCCTATAGAACAGGTCCAATTGTCCGAATATTTGGGTGTCACCCTTAGTGGAATGATGGCATGGGCGAACCAAATCAGCAAACAAAGGTTTAAATTAGAGCAACAAATAGGAGAGCTGCAAAAGATATATCGGGGACTCTATTTCAAACCATTCTCTCCAGTTGAGCAGCTCTAATCAAGTCAGGCTCTGGGGATGGCCCTATATGGAGCGGAGTTATGGGGACATAAAAATCTTAAAACCCTAGAGCTTATGGAAAATAGATTCTTGAGGGAGGTTTAAACCTACCGGCTAGTACCCTGATGGAGCAAGGTTTCAAAAATGAAACTTGCTTGTACGTAATCCTCCTCATAGTATTAATTTATTAAACTTGTATTGTAAATACTAACCTTTGCATTCACAAACACAAGAGGGACAGAAGCTTGCCTATGTGTTTTACTAATGAATAACGCTTGTCTGTAATCCAAAATGTCTGCTAAAGCGCGGGAACCTCAATGCCCATGTCGCAACCTGATCACATGGTGTGACCTCTTTCTTTGCTTGGTGGGAAACTTCTGCTTCTGCGCAGTGTGCACTAAAATGGCCGCTAAATGTTTTCACATGCTTAAGCTTGCTCTCATGTCATTATTAAATAGTCGTTTTCTTAATGCTACTAATGCAGGATAGTATTATAATTAATTGGGAATAGAGTAGGGAAATTGGGTATACAGTGAAACTTTTTATTTGTGATTTTAATATTTTCTTCTTACACTTTTAGTAATTCGTAAACTTGGGCCTGGGTTGGTGACTTGAAACTCGAGAGACAGATGGTTCTGCGCATGTGTCCTGTGTGCCTGCCAAGTGAAGTCAACTTGGACGTCTTCCAAGGCCATGACCCATTGGCCGAAGATGCTGTATTTCATGTTTCCGGAGGACAAAATGATACTTTTCCCCTGTAAAATGTATAACATTTGTCGTGAGACGGGTGGGAAATAAAGTGAATGTATTAATTTGAAGGGGCGGGAACGTAAAGACAATAGGCTTTACAATTTAGGCCAAATCGATATGGTGCGAGAATCCACCCCCTGTCCCTGTCCAATCAGAAGTAGTGGTCCCATATTTTAGCAACATTAAGGGGAGGTACATGGGCGTAGAAGGGTATAATAGATATAGAATTAGCTAATTAGTTAGCACAGGAGAGCGGAGATGCTGACAGGAAGAGCTCCAGACCGCTAAGCTGATCGATTGCAGACTGAATCCCTGTCCAGAAGAGGTCCTGAGGAGGGGCGGCGGAGTCCATTAGAAGGAAGAACGGGAGAATCGAGGAGAAGTCGAGTATCAGAGAGGGGAACGGCGCAGGCGTCGTTGTAGAGAGGTCACCGGTCCTGTCCTGATCCTGGAAGAAGTCTTTGCTCTTCATCCTTCCTGGGTCCTATCTTTTCCAACTCCTTGGCCAAGGGGCTTGGTTCTCGCATTTAGGTAATTATACTGCAACCTTTAGTTGCGCTGCTGTCTCTATCTTCTCCTCTTCCTTAAACACCGTCAATGATTAGCAAAATCATTTCTATGCTTTTTCTTGGGTATTTCAATCAAGTACCGTGTTTTCTGTATTTTACTCTGCTAAAACTTTAGATAAACAATTTTAAAACTTCCTGACTCAGTGATTATTTCAGGATTATGTACTATAATGAATGTCACTCATTTTAAACTTCCCAATTAGCAAAGGATCCATTGGTAAGTTATTACTCTTCAATCAGAAGGTAATTGGTAGCAGGGACTTTGATAAAAGAGTACATCTGACACCCAGCGTAAGTATTAGTGTAGTGTGAATGTATGGGCCCAAGTGAGTATATGGTGTATGAATGTTGTTGGCTAATATTGCGCTGGATCAGTTTTCTGGTAAGCAGAGGACGGTTTTTGTTACTCTTTGTTAATTGGGTAATGAGAATTTTATTTGTATTTTTATGAACTAACATCCGCTTAAAATTTAGAGTTTGTTATATGTTGTCCAGAATACCCGGGGTAAAAAGAATAGTGGGTGGCAAGTGGAAGCCATACTGCAGTGAGGTTATCTGTCAGGCAGAAATAGTACTGAGAAGTTAAGCAGGACTTCAAGTACTCGTTAGGGACTCTATGCGTGTGAGTAATAGCAAAAGAGTGCGCTGATAAAAATGTGATGTTATATCACCTAGTAAGGGTAACATTGGAGAAGTAACAGGTACTTCTGGAGCTTGTGTGAAGAGTAGACGGAAGTGTTTTACTCGTAGTATATGTTTTAGTAAAAGGAAGGGTTTTACTAAAGTGTGGAAGAAACTATCCTTTTCAAAATTAGTGGAAACTGGCACGATAGCAAATGTTTTATGTTGTTACTGAAATTTAATTAAGATTTATAGAGAAAATAAGTTTGCGTAAATTTTTTGTAAAGGGAGGGTCAGTTGCCGGAGAGGGAGCTGACGTAACAAAACGCCGCGCTGTGGTAGGTTGAAACAGCGGGTGTGGAAAAACCCTTGTAAAGGAGGGGTCAGTAGTCAGGAGTAGTACTGACGTCACAGGTGCCGCGCTGGGATTGGTTAAACCAGCGAGGACAGAAAAGAGCAGATTGTAAAGGAGGGGTTGACAGATAAACGTCACCAAAAGGCCGCGCAAGGATTGGCTCGGAAATAAAAGATAGCAGACATTTGATTGGTCGAAATTATAGAAGCAAAAATCTTAGTGGATAAAAGATTGCATGTTAAAACGCGATCCGACTTTAACAGGAACTCGTCCGGATAGGAGATTCCTAGGTTTTGCAGAATATAATTTTGTACACAGAAGATTAGATAGAATGTACGGAGAAAGGAGAAAAATGTCATTTTTGCAAAAGATTAAGAATTATTTTAAAAAGGACAAACCAATCAAAACTAGAGAAGGAATTATTATTCCACCAGCTAAAACGCCAGCATCATTCATGATGATGGAGAGAGGATTATCATACCTGTGTATGGATGGAGAATTGGATAGAATACACTAAAAATGATGGAATATTAGCATTTCCCCAGAATGGCACGTTCAATGGGCGAATTCTTCAGAACTTGAGATTGAGGATGAATGACTTAGAACCTAGACCTAGATTAACTCAGTACGAAGCTCTAGAAGAATGGGAAACCGAGGCATTTGAGCGGGATAGATCTAGAAGTAATAGGAGTTATCCAGGATTTTTCCCCAGATATCTACGTGAGTCTAGAGAGGGTCAGATGAAACAATGGAGAAGGGCAATGATTACAGAGGGATTGTATCCATTATTCACAGAAGGAGAGAAATCAGGAGGCAAATGTACAGAAAAGACAAAACATTTAATGAGAAATGAGGAATCTGAAGACAAATTTATGGAGGAAATGTTAAGAAATCCCCCACCACATCAGGAAGGGATAAGTGGATGCACCCCAAGTGCACCACCGAAAACTCCAATGGTACCACAAGTAATGCATGAGTTCACCCCGAATAGAATACTACAGGATAAAGAAAAAGAAGCCATAGAAAAAACCAGAGCAGAATTAATACAGAAAATAACTCAGATAAAAGTACATCCTGATTCGTTAACCATACCTGTAACAATTGGTCCAATAGTTCCATTATATGGTATTCTGGGAAGTTGTCCTATACCGATACTTACACCTACTCCTGTGAATAATCCCAAACCTGAAGCTCCAGTTATAATTGAGGATCAATTTAGTGACTGTGTATCCACAATATCACTTATGGACTTGCCTATTCGAGGTTCTGTAAATAGTACTCCAAGAAAAGATGTACCTGGAGGTTCAAAAGATGTAAGTTTAGTAACTTCATCGGGAGCAAAAAGTGCTACCATAGTAACACCTGAAGATTTAGAACAATGGGTGCAAGGGTCAGTTAAACAGTGCACACCTCCGAAAATAATGGACATTCATAAATTAAAAGTCGAATTAGAAGAAATAATAGCAGGAAATGTAGGACTAGAACGCTTAAATACCTATGATGAAGAAGAATTATTATTCCTGTGCAGGAGTATCACCAGAAATGTAAGGTTATTTCATGAAAAATTATCCAATTTAGCACTACAGATGGGAATAGAAATAGGGAGATCAAAAGTACTACAGAAACTCTATAGAGCAGAATTTTCAGATAAAGATTTAGAAAATATGAATGCATCTGGAAGAAGATTACAAATAAGAGAATTAATGTTAGTTTTACAAAAATGGGGAGACCTAGATAAATGGAGAACTAGGTGGGCCAAGAAAAAGGAAGAAGCACGAACAAGTAGAACAGCATCAGAATATGTGATGAAGGAAACAGGAAAAGCAGATCAAATGTATCCAATGCGAGAAGTGGCGGGAGGAGGATATGTAGATGTCCCATGGAGCAGACAGGATATTTTATCATTTACGAATGATTTTCAAAAATTGAGAGAAAAACCAATTGAATGGTACAAGCAGGTTGAAAGGTTTGTGAAGGTGTCAAAGGTATTGTTGAAGGATTTAGATGGTTTGTTTGACATAGTGGTACCTGCCGATTTATGGACAGATTGTAAGATCACAGTCGATTGGCCTAGTGATGAATATCCTAGAGATCCGAACACAGGTGCCCCGTCAAATGATGTAATGAAAAAGTATCAGCAGGTGATAACATACCTGAAAGGGAAAATACCCCGAAAGAAACAGATTGGGTGAAAATAGATCGAACCACCCAAGAAGCCAGTGAATCAGTACATTCTTATTATGAGCGCCTATTGCAGGTGTTTAAACAGTATAGTGGATTTGAGGACATTGGAGACAAAAACATGAGTCAGTTTGTGTATCGGTTTGTTTATGGTCTGAAGCCAGAGATTTGCCAGATGATTAAACAACACATGCTGTGTTGGCAGGGAAAGCCCATAGATGAGATTCTGAAGTATGCAAAATATTGTGGAGACGATATTGAGGATAGACACAAGAAATTACAAGAAAAGGTGATGTGGGCTCAGGTGAAAATGGCAGAGAAGCAGGGAATTAATTTGGAAAATCCGAGTGAAAATCAAGGAAAAGATTCTGGAACAAGTGGTGATACGGGAAATGGTGGAAAAGTTAGAGGACGAATGAGTAGAGAAGAAGCTAAAAAGAAATTTCCTTCTCATGGATGCGGAAAATTGGGGCATTGGAAGGACGAATGTAAAAAGATTCGGAATAATAATGGCCCAAATCAAAACTTAAATCCACAGACGCAGAATGACTCACAGCAGGGTGTAAATCCCCAGAGTCAATTACCACCTCCACCTGTTCAGGGTAATGTAAGCAGAGCAAAGCATGGTACAGACATTGGATACCCGGGAGGGAGTGGTAAGAATGATTATATGACATCACAATTTCTTTTACAGGACAATTACTGTGAATTCAACTCATGACGGTGCCTAGGAGAGGGGAAGAAGGAGTGCATACTTGGCGCATCCTTACAGGTAGATCAGTCTGGTCCATATGTTGAAGGAAATGTGAAAGGTAATGATATTACTTTCCTTTTGGACACTGGTGCTACCAGGTCTACGGTGAGATCAGCAGATATCCCAGACCTTCCTCTCTCTGGTGAAGATATCCACGTAGTAGGGGTAGCTAATCAAAGAATTAGAACGCCTCTTACAGAACCAATGGAAGTCAAAATAGGAAACTTCAGAGAAATGCACCAATTTGTAGTGTGCGATTCTAGCCCAGTGAATTTATTAGGTAGGGATTTATTGTGCAAAATGAACTGTACAATTTTCTGCACGCCAGATGGTGTGGCAGTTCAGACACCAGATGAGGACCATGTATATAAAATTATGGTTGCAAAACAAGGTACAGAAATAGACGAAATGTTTTCGTTAATAACAAGAGATGAGTTACCAGAAGAATTAAAAGGTACAGTAAACCCAATAGTATGGGATTTCACCGGAAAAGAAGTAGGACTTATGGCAAAAATAGATGCAGTTCAAATTACGGTAAAAGAAGGTGCAATTTTCCCAAATACCAGACAGTACAAAATGAGTGCAGAAGTAAAGGCAGGAGTCATTGAAGAAATAAAACGAATGGTAGAACAAAACATCCTAAAAGAAGTAATGAGTAGCCCATGTAATTCACCAATCATGGGACTAAAGAAACCTAGTGGAAAATATAGGATTGTTCAGGACCTGCGTAAAATAAACAAGATTGTGGAACCATGTTGTCCCATAGTACCAAATCCTGCAGTAATTCTATACCAGATCCCTTGGAATGCAGGATGGTTCACAGTAATTGATTTGTGTCAAGCATTCTTTTCAATTCCATTGCATCCAGACAGCCAGTATCTTTTCTCATTTAAATTTGAGAACAAAGTCGATGTGTGGAATCGTGTTCCTCAGGGGTACACAGAAAGTCCTTCCATCTTCAACCAGATACTGAAAAAGTGCCTGGAAAAACTAGTGATGCCAGGAAGCTCAGTCTTAGTCCAATATATCGACGACTTATTGGTGGCGTCGACCACCCGAGAAGACTGTGTTGTTGACTCCATAGCATTATTAAATCTTTTGGCTGAGGAAGGGCATAAAGTCTCACCTGAAAAGTTACAGTTTTGCAGGACAGCTGTTAAATATCTGGGACATCAAATTGAGAGGGGAAAAAGAAGAATAACCTCTGAAAGAGTAGAATTAATAAAGAGAATGCAAATGCCTGTAACCCAAAGACAAGTGCGAATGTTCCTAGGAATAGTAGGCTACTGTCGACAATGGATACCAAATTTTTCCATGTTAGCTAAGCCCTTAATTAACATGACGAAAAAGAAAGCAAAGGACCCTGTTGAGTGGGAGGATGAAAGTGTAGAAGCTTTTGTAAAATTGAGAAACGCACTTTGTTCAGCACCTGCCTTAGGCATGCCTGATTATAAAAGAGAATTCGCATTATTCTGTCAAGAGAGAGAACATTGTGCACTTTCTGTCCTAACTCAGAGACATGGACTAGACAGACGTCCTATAGCGTACTTTTCTGCTACATTGGACCCAGTAGCAGCCGCGTTGCCAGGATGCTTAAAAGCAGTGGCAGCAACTTGTTTGAGCATTGAACAAAGCGAGTCAATTGTGATGGGACATCCTGTAAAAGTGTATGTTCCACATGCAGTTGTGATTCTGTTGACAAGAACCCGAACTCAGCATCTTACTCCTAGTCGGCTGACTAAATATGAGAGGATAATAATGGGTGCTGAAAATGTGACCATGGTAAGGTGTACAATAATAAATCCAGCAACTTTATTGCCGGACCCATATCATGAAACAAATAAAGATGACGAAGAAGATGAACATGATTGTGTACAAATTACAGAATTATGTACAAAACCACGCCCAGACATAGAGGAACAGCCTCTTAAAAGCCAGACAGGAGCTATTTGTCGATGGTTCATGTCAAAGACATGAAGATGGTAAACTAACTGCTGCCTATGCGGTATGTGAATTAACTGGAATAGTCGAAGCATCCTATTTACCAGGAGTAAAATCTGCACAAGTAGCTGAATTGATTGCTTTGATAAAAGCTTGCAAAATTGGGAGGAATCAGAGAGTGACCATATTTACAGATAGTCAATATGGTTACGGGGTTGTGCATGATTTTGGCCAACTGTGGATGCAGAGGGATTTCATGACTTCTTCAGGATCCCCCATTAAAAATGGACAATTTGTAAGGGAATTGCTAGAAGCAATACAATCACCAAAAGAATTGGCTGTGGTGAAATGTGCCGCACACCAGTCAGGAGATGACTGGGTGGTAGTCGGCAACAGATATGCAGACTTGGTGGCTCAACATTGTGCCAAAACCAGAACGTCAGTCAATAAGAGGGTGGAAAGAATGGGAATCAGCTGCCAACTTATGCTGTATATGCCACCTGAAACTTGGAATGAGGTGAAGAAATTGCAAGATGAGGTTGATGAAAGTGAGAAAAATTTGTGGATTAAAGTGGGTTGCTCCCAAAGAGGAGAAGATGAAGTGTGGATCAGTGCAGATGGCAGACCAGTCATGCCAGACTGTTTACTCTCACAAATGGCCAGAATGCATCATGGAGACACACACATAGGGAGAGATGCAATGATTAGGCTGTTCAGACAAAATTGGAACAATCCCAAATTCAGGGCTGTTGCAGAGAGTCTTTGCCAGAGATGTCTAACTTGCCAAATGCATAATCCAGGCAGGAAAACGATAATTGGGTTTGGAAAGATTGGAAAAGCAGAGGGCCCATTTATAAGACTCCAGTTCGACTTCATACAGTTACCACCATGCAGAGGACTAAAATATGTACTAGTCATAGTGTGTCTGTTTTCAAAGTGGGTGGAGGCTTACCCTACTAGGAGGAATGACAGTATTACAGTTGCAAAACTGTTGTTACGAGAGCTCATACCTAGGTTTGGTTTCCCAGTATCTTTGGAATCAGATGGAGGAAAACACTTTAATAGCGAAGTGATCCAGATAATCTGTGAAGCATTTCAAATAAAACAGAAATTGCACTGTGCATATCGCCCAGAGCCTTCTGGAGTGGTTGAACAATTGAATGGCACTATAAAGTCAAGATTGGGAAAAATGTGTGCATCAACATCATTAGAGTGGCCAGACGCATTGCCACTTGTCTTGATGGGAATCAGAAGCATACCTGACAGAACAACAGGATTGAGCCCCCATGAAATAATGATGGGAAGAGCAATGAGACAAACACATGTTCCCACAAACAAATTAGTAAATATATCTGATGATATGGTTCTGGATTATTGCAAAGGATTGGCTGACCTAGTGCGTTCTGTCTCTCATCAGGTTGGAGAAGACGCAGTTTCCAGGCAGCCTGAACTAGAACATGATCTGAATCCTGGTGATTGGGTGGTAGTGAAGAATCACACCAGAGAAACGTGTTTATCACCCAGGTGGAGCAGACCTTGTCAAGTTATATTGACCACCAATACAGCAGTGAAGTGTGCAAGATTTCCTAATTGGATTCACGTAAGCCACACAAAGAGAGTACCAGACCCTGAAGAGGAGAATTCACAGACAACACCAATCACTGAAGAAGCTGAAGGTTGCCCAGCAGAGGAATCTCAGGATCAAGGTTCGAGAGAAGCTGACGGAGAACAACCGAGCACAAGTCAGGATTGGATACCAGTGGTAGAAGTTCCTGAAGTATACCACAGAACAAGAAGTCAAGCGAAATTGGAAGAAATAGAAGAAGATCAGATAGGTGAAGAAGAAGCAGCTCAGGTACCAGAAGAAAAGACAATAAGAGAACCTGAGCAAGGTCAGATAGGGAAAGAAAATTGGACTCAAAACAGTGAAGACTTAATAGACTTTGAACAGGGAAAGACAGGTTTAGAAGAATCCGGTTAGGCTGCAGAAGTTCACAGTGCAATAAGCCCTGATCAGAAGCAGTTAGATCAAGAAGAATTCACTAAAGAAAAAGGGGTTGATACAAATGAACATAAAGAAATAAAAAAGGAACAAAGCCAACATCTTGAAAGTCATTGTGGAGCTATTGAAGAGAAACCAATCAGACCTGAAAAAGAACAAACAAAAGAAGCAGTAAGCAAAGAAAACAAAACAGTATTGAGCAGTGAAAATAACAAGATCTCTGAAGACTTAAACAGAGAAACAGTGCCAACAAAGAAAACAAGAAAAGGAGATCATTGGCCAAGTGTCATTAAAAGAGTAAAGTACCACATAACAACCAGAAGTGAAGATCCAGAACAAGTACCTGAAGTGACAAGTCAAACTGAACAAGAGAAAATGTCAGGAAAAAGAAAAAGTAAAAGACTGAGACTTGTGAATAACAAATTCAAGGGTCCTGACTGGAATTATATCATTCTTGAAGATTTTGAAAGCTCAGAGTCAAGTGACAGTGGTGGCGAAGGAACAAGTGCAGAACTAACATATGAAGAAGAAACAAGACCACCCTGACTAAACAAAAGAATCCTCTAAAGAAAAGAAGAAGAGATAAGAAGAGCAATCTTCCTTGTCGAAAAATGCCTGACGATAGAGTTACTGGGAGACCAAAACGAAATTGTTGTAGGAGATGCTGTGCAATCTGCATATGTAGTCTAGTATTGGTGTTTATAGTATGGTTAGTCCTGATTGTAGTAGTTCCTTACCTTATGATAATAGATAAGAAGATTAATAATGAAACTAAAGGGAGGACAGCAAACATGAAGGGCAATAGAGTAGAATTAATGGCAGAAGATGAGGCAGAAATTCATCATGAAATAGCTGATAACGACACTAGTTTAAATGTTTTCACAAAGTTATTGTTTCAGTATGTAGACACAATGGAAGTTAGTAATTGTTATTTCTGTATGAAGTTACCTGAATCAGTAGCGGAAGGATTAACATACCATCATTTACCACTGACATATGGCATCTCATGTAGTGTATTAACAAGTTTATTTTATAGAACAGGTAGGCTACAGTATTATTATTCAAACTTAGATGTGATATTTTCTGAGGTTCCGATTCGCAAGAGTATGAACCCAGTGCTTAGTAGTCAAGACGCACAGTTTATGGGAGAGTTTTTCTTAACAATGAAATCGATAGACATAACACATGCACATAGACACAATCTAACATGTTCTTTACTAGAAGAAGAAAAGATATTTTTGAATTTAGTAGAAGATAGAAGACATGATTTTCAAAAGAAAGCTTCAGAGCATTTGGCTCAGTTGCCACCTTGGGCGGAGAAGGAAGGGAGTTATACACCTGGTAAAGCTCAAGCTGCAATGGCTCTGGATTTCGTAAAGAAAGGGAAAATTTGTCTTCATAGGTTAAAGACTGATTATAACAATGTTTTCATCGGTACCAGTGAATGTGAACACAATTTTTTAATTCTGGGAGGTTGGGGACTCAAAGGAGGAACAGATTCAGTTTTTCCTGGAATCTATTATGTATGTGGGAATAAGGCTTACTTTAGGCTTCCTGCACGGTGGTATGGAAGTTGTTATTTTGGAATAGTTTTTCCAAAGATATACCACGTAAAAAGAAACACTGGGAGCAATGAAAACAATAATGAATTAATACGTAGTAAAAGAGCTAGTTTTTCAGAAATTGTAGGTGATATATTTGGAGCATTGATACCTTCAGTGGGAATAATTCTGAACTCAAGGAAAATATGTAAATTGTCTACAGTGGTTGATCGTTTATCAACGGATACTGCTGGAGGTTTTCTAATGATTAATACGGAGATGGTTGCGATTAGATCTATGGTGATGCAAAATCGACTTGCTCTTGACATTCTATTGGCAAAAGAGGGAGGAGTCTGTAAATTATTGAAGACGAAACATTGTTGCACTTATATTCCTGATAAGAGTGCAGAAATTGGAACGTATATTCAGAACATAACTAAACTTGAGAAAGAACTTAAACCACTGGAAGTTGATAGTGTATGGGAAAGATTGACAAATAGTATTGCGTCAAGTGGAACCTGGTTTGCTAATATAGGGAAAGGACTTATAGGTCAAATATTAGTACCCCTAGCAGGGATAGCAATAATAATATTGGCAATAACAATATGGTGCAAATGCTGTAGAAAGAATGGAACATATAAAGTGACAGGAAAAGGAAAGAAGAGAAAACTAGATGAAATAGAACTTGAAGAATGGAGAAGTGATTTATACAAAAAGTTGAAAGGGGATGTGAAAAACAGAAAATTTAAAAATGAGAATGAAACGAATTGCTAGAAGTTGGCATCTAATTGAGGGTAGTATTTTTGATGGCTCAGAAACGCCATCAGAGAGGGGATTGATGGAGCAAGGTTTCAAAAATGAAACTTGCTTGTACGCAATCCTCCTCATAGTATTAATTTATTAAACTTGTATTGTAAATACTAACCTTTGCATTCACAAACACAAGAGGGACAGAAGCTTGCCTATGTGTTTTACTAATGAATAACGCGTGTCTGTAATCCAAAATGTCCGCTAAAGCGCGGGAACCTCAATGCGCATGTCGCAACCTGATCACATGGTGTGACGTCTTTCTTTGCTTGGTGGGAAACTTCTGCTTCTGCGCAGTGTGCACTAAAATGGCCGCTAAATGTTTTCACATGCTTAAGCTTGCTCTCATGTCATTATTAAATTGTCGTTTTCTTAATGCTACTAATGCAGGATAGTATCATAATTAATTGGGAATAGAGTAGGGAAATTGGGTATACAGTGAAACTTTTTATTTGTGATTTTAATATTTTCTTCTTACACTTTTAGTAATTCGTAAACTTGGGCCTGGGTTGGTGACTTGAAACTCGAGAGACAGATGGTTCTGCGCATGTGTCCTGTGTGCCTGCCAAGTGAAGTCAACTTGGACATCTTCCAAGGCCATGACCCATTGGCCGAAGATGCTGTACTTCATGTTTCCGGAGGACAAAATGATACTTTTCCCCTGTAAAATGTATAACATTTGTCGTGAGACGGGTGGGAAATAAAGTGAATGTATTAATTTGAAGGGGCGGGAACGTAAAGACAATAGGCTTTACAATTTAGGCCAAATCGATATGGTGCGAGAATCCACCCCCTGTCCCTGTCCAATCAGAAGTAGTGGTCCCATATTTTAGCAACATTAAGGGGAGGTACATGGGCGTAGAAGGGTATAATAGATATAGAATTAGCTAATTAGTTAGCACAGGAGAGCGGAGATGCTGACAGGAAGAGCTCCAGACCGCTAAGCTGATCGATTGCAGACTGAATCCCTGTCCAGAAGAGGTCCTGAGGAGGGGGCGGCGGAGTCCATTAGAAGGAAGAATGGGAGAATCGAGGAGAAGTCGAGTATCAGAGAGGGGAACGGCGCAGGCGTCTTTGTAGAGAGGTCACCAGTCCTGTCCTGATCCTGGACGAAGTCTTTGCTCTTCATCCTTCCTGGGTCCTATCTTTTCCAACTCCTTGGCCAAGGGGCTTGGTTCTCGCATTTAGGTAATTATACTGCAACCTTTAGTTGCGCTGCTGTCTCTATCTTCTCCTCTTCCTTAAACACCGTCAATGATTAGCAAAATCATTTCTATGCTTTTTCTTGGGTATTTCAATCAAGTACCGTGTTTTCTGTATTTTACTCTGCTAAAACTTTAGATAAACAGTTTTAAAACTTCCTGACTCAGTGATTAATACAGGATACAGGATACAGGATTATGTACTATAATGAATGTCACTCATTTTAAACTTCCCAATTAGCAAAGGATCCATTGGTAAGTTATTACTCTTCAATCAGAAGGTAATTGGTAGCAGGGACTTTGATAAAAGAGTACATCTGACACCCAGCGTAAGTATTAGTGTAGTGTGAATGTATGTGCCCAAGTGAGTATATGGTGTATGAATGTTGTTGGCTAATATTGCGCTGGATCAACCCCTTTGATCCCCATAAGACTGGATACTGGCCTTAGATCAATCGCAGAAAAAGCAGCAGTCCGACCTGACACTCTGGAGAAAAGTCTGGGCTACTCCAGAATTAATATATTATCGCAAGGGTCTTGAGGACAGTCTTAGATATCCCGCTGCAGCTGAATTACCGTGGCTAAATTATATTAGGGTTTCTTTCAACAAATTGGGTTTATCTAAATTGTGGGATGATCCAGGGACTAGCTGTTGCATCATCTCAAGCAGAGAAATATAGCTCCAATTTAAAGCACATAGACAAAACTTATTATTAACCTCATTGGCATCGGGCAAACTAACGGACAACTTTTTAATGATTAAGGACACATGCAGAATTGAACCCTTTCTAGATGACATTGAGCCAACCATGGCCAGGAAACTGTATATGCACTTTAGATATGGGACATTGCCACTTTGCACATTCACCTCAAGATGGGCCAAGACAATTGACCCTGCTGCTTAGAGTTGCCTAACTTGTGGCAATGATAAGGAAACTATAGCACATATGCTGTTTTTCGGTCAGACATATAGCAGGGCAAGGGCGAAATGGATAAACCCCCAATATGTAGATGTATAGGAACCACTAGACACCTGGAGGCTTGTAAAATGATTCAGACCGAGCTGACACCCTCAACATTGTTTGCTGTTTCTAGATTATTATAGTGTATGTGGTACACAAGGAAGAAATATATGATAACTGTTGACCCTATGTAATTTATTGCCCTTTTTACAGCTTTTATATTAAGTGTAAATCACGATGCTGGAATCTTATTAGGCAATTAACCATTTTATCTTTAATTGTATCAGTCTCTTTTATGGTATTTTACTGAAATAAAGAGTTTTCGGATCAAAAATATACCATGCCGAGCCGTATTTTGGAGAGAACGGCCTTTTCACACACCTTATTTATTGCAATTTGGAATGGGTCAGTAAACCCATTTGGAAGTTCCAAATACTATTTAATGACCTATATTACAACATTATCAAACAAGCTGATTCATAATATCAAAGCCAAAGAACCCAAACAATCATCATGATTATGAAAGGTGCACACAGCACACAATTTGAGCTGAAACGCCCCTTCACTGGATGCACATTGTGTGGACCAAGTTATGCTCCTCACTACAGGAAAAAAAAATTAAAAGATTGATGTATCACTCCAGCATATGTGCCATCTCTTTGAGGATACGACACAGCAGAAAAACATGAAATGAGGTTTCCCTCAATTCTCTGTGAGCAAGTGACTCCCGTTCTTTTAAGTCAGCCCAGAGGGTTTACAGAGGAGTCACAGTCTGTTTTGTTACACTGTCAGTGTCTATTCATGGCCTCACTCATCTCCTCTACCCCGGTAAATTCTTCGAGGCCCCAGTACCCCTTGTCAAAAAAGAACCCCAGGCAGCATGCTAAATGTGTAACCCTCCTGGCTGGTGAACCTTCAGCAAAAGTCTACCAAGGCCTTTTTGGCCATACGAGTGCATCACTACTAGGGATATGCACCATGGCAAACATTCCCTCATTAGCATGAGTCTATCACACAACACAAATGGAAACAGGTCAAATTCCCATTGTTTGGATGCAGTGAGTGTTATAAAAGTGCCACCACAAAAAGATATAGCCGATTCTATAATTTCAAAATGCCCAGAGCTCATAAAAATTAGCATAAAGGACCACGGTAGACCTTGTCATCATGCATTATAGAACTACTAAACTGCTATACGTACCCTGTGTATTAATTATGAATCCATCAATTCCATATGGAAAAATATAGAAAATCATATAATATTCAATAGCGGCATCAACAGAGTTAACAGCATTACCACCTATTCCCCTACACACAGCATGTGTTTGGGCAGAATAAACAGTCAGAATGTGAAGTAAGTTTGAGTAGCAATCACCTACTGTAAAAATTAGTGATTAATACATATTTCGATTGAAGAAATACATTTGAACTATCTTCAAGAGTAATTTTATTTTCTCTTCATAATATACCACTATGTTGTTTTTTTATAATATGCCCATAAAATTGATTTCATTTTATTCATCTGGTGAATTTCTTCAAACAAGTCAACATAACTTAGAACATTGGGATATTGGGGGATGCTTTGAAGACAACGAAGTTGCTCAGGGTCAATATTGGCTGGTATAAGTCTTCTGCTCCAACATTCCAATATTTGCCTTTCTATTTCTCCCTTTTTAATTTAGAAAATTCTACCGTCAGTGGATGGAGTGTTCTTACAGCATTATAGCCCTTCCTTCTGCCCAGGAATATACCAGTCCCTCATTATGCCTCGGCTGCAGGGCCTTTAACAGCAGGTCTTGCCCTCGACAGCTGACTATAAGGCTATGTTGGGTGAGAAGATATTGTTAAACTTTAAGATAAATACTGTTTGGCATTCTAATGTTCACCATTCACATATGTTAAAAATGGTAAATACATTAGTGAAAAAGGTTTAAGCCAGGCACTGGAATATTTTGCTTTTTTAATTTTGAATGAAAATGATGCTGACTCTTTGAGGTTTTCTCAGGGTGTAGACTTTTCGTTTGCCTGTTTTCATTAAGGAAGGAATTAATTTAAACACTAATGTTGCAGCCTTGAACATTAGGCCTATAGATAAAGAAATGTACAACATGTTTCTTACAAGATTTAACACCCTCCATGTTTTCTGATAGCATTAATAATCAAATTATCATTCTCCAGGGAGAAAACAACTTCTAGCGCATCCTCCACTCTTCTGATACTATGTCCTTGCAAACGCTATTGTAAAGTCTGAAGACGACAGGAGAAACTCACTCTGAAGGCCAGTACAGTGATGTTACCCATCAAAATGAATAGGAGGATTAATGAAGCTAGTGAATTGTGAAGGAATAGAGTGAGGATTCCCTAAGATATGAGGGCTGAGATGCAGGGCCTTTAATTTGATTGCTAAAACTTTCTAGGCATGCATGTCTTTAAATTAATTATCTAAAATTACAGTTGCCCTTAGTCGTTTGCAAGTGCATAGGTACTAAACGTTCATTTTTAACTTTACCTTCTCAGCACAGAGGATCAGATCCTCCAGCATCCATCATTCCTCTTCCTGCCACCACTTCTCAACACAAGGCCTCCATGCCCATCGTTCACCTAAGCCTTGGACTGCAGTCCATCTTCAGAATAAGAGCTCTCCTTCCTTGTGTAATTGTGATATGCCATGTATTAGTCACTCACTCACAACCTAATTATGCTTGCACTTAAAGCCATGCAAAAACGAAACCTACAAGTACTACAATGCACTTGGGTATGCAGGACTCAATGGTATGGTCATGTCTTCCATGGAATGACTAGCATAGTGAGGAATTCATTGGGGATTCACCATCCCCCTCTTTGTTGTTTTTTCCCTTCCCATATAACAGATACGTTTTCCATGTTGAGGTTGATGGATAAGTTATTCAGGCTTTTTCTTTTCTTTCCATTCTGGTACCTATAGTCCTGAATTATTATAGGAAAACACTGTAATTTAAAGGTGCTATATTAATACAGTCTATTTCATGTGAATGCATGAATACCTATTAAAAGACTCAGATAACTAAAACAATACCCATGACGCAACCTATACACCACGGATCACCACACTGCAGAACCCTATAACTCATTACACACAGTTAGACCAGACCACCACAATGGACAAACAGCACACCATAAAACATTATCCCACAACATACTATTCAACATGCCTCCCCACCATGAACACAACAGTACATATTCAGTAAAGAACATTCCCCTACCATGAACATATTGCAAGACGTTTTCCAAAGATGTAATCTCACAAAATGTAGTACTAGTATTAGTCATAAATACATCCCACCAGCAATCCCCTACACACCATTATATGTCACAGTATGCAATTACTTTAAAATGCCAAGCGAGAGAGCAAATTACATCATGCAGCATTCTCACTAAACACACCACATAGATCACCAAAAATATCCTCAATAATACTCTAGACCATGCAGATAATGAGCATAAATTTCAAAACTATTGGTAACCCAACAAACTAAGAAATCTTATGCAAGTATCACAACTAAAATCCATCCATAATAGTCCCACATCGCTATGCATGTAAGCATGCCAGCAAATATATTTCACACCTCTACCTCACACACGCTTCTCTAAACAAAATCAAAAAATCCAGTTTGCCATAATTCAACATTCCCATAGACTATCACACTACACATCACCACACCACTGCACACATGTCACACATTTCAAGACACATTACACTACTATACCTTACCACATCACACCTTACAAAAAAACAACCAACAGCAGAAGCATCGTACTATTGATGGACCAACCCATAACTCATCATTTTTTAGCAATACCAGCTACACAAATAACATCAGATCAAACCACTCAATTCAACATTAACCATCTAATTCAACATGTGCACCTCATTCCAGTGAACACCATAACACACCATGTTGCACAATCTGTAACATACTCAACAATACACACCGAACACATGAGCATACTATGCAACCATAGCTTCAGATTACATCACACTCACAAATGTACACACACATTCAACAGCACACTAGCTAAACATATTCTTTATAACCATACTACAGCAAACAACCCACCATATGACTAAATCATTCCACAGCATCTTGTCACAATGGTATGCAACTTGCCCTCCAACCACTCCACATTACCCAGCTGTAACATAATGCACCTCTGCAAAACTAGTCCGGCATTCACCTTACTACACAGTATCAGTTCAACCTAATCTTCAACAGTAAACAGATATGGTGCCCTGGAAACCAATGACAGGAATGGAAATGATAGTTAGGACCACTAAGAAAGAGTAACAAAGACAAAATTAAATCAAGCATGCACTTGCATAAGATACTTCCTAAAGCACCAGATCATTCCAAACCTTGCATACCACCTGCACAGAAACAGATGACCAGTCACTGCTATCCTGCCTAATGCGATGACTGAGAGAATGTTTAAACTGACAAGGCAGGCCTGTGCACACAGAGCCAACATATGGGCAAACAAAGTTCACCTTTAATTATTACAAATATCACCAAGGAAGCTAAAGACATTCGCATGGATACCATCTCCAAAAACAAAGGCAATTGCACATCACACATTTCTCATATCCACATAGTGGCATGCGTGGGTGTTGCAAAGCTACCACTTTTTGGATGGTCACCTCTGATTTTTATTTTGTTTCCAGCGATACATCTGCTGGTAAACTTAAACTCCAATACTGGGGCACTGCTATACTCTCATAATTAATATATCTTTTCTCCCCTGGGTATTCTCTTTCTTGAGTTACATGTGCTAACCAATACATTTAGAGTGAATAGGTATGATTAATAGAATGCACCGTTGGTTTATATTTTTATGTTTTGCAGCATGATATTCAAGTATTTATTGAATATACCTGCAGTATTTAATCTAAGTGCTGACTGTTCTGTGTTACATTTCTTGTTATTGATTTCTGAAGAGTATCAAGAAGAACAGACGTTTCTAGAGGAACAGTCTTGCAGAATGAAAAAAAGTGAAACAGCATCATGCCCATCTTTGTTAATTGCTTATTCAGAAGAGTTTCAACACAGTGAAATAATGCTATAAAAAGCTAAACACAAAGATAGAGGTGTTAAAGGTTTCATTCTAACTGAAGATGAAGGGAACTGAGGCACTTAGCCTTCATTTACTCGTGGAAATGATCAGTTCCAGATGACCTACAATCACAAGAATATCTGGCCTTGCTGCTATATTGGTGGTAAATTTTTTGTTAAAACAATTATCTGGAAGCGAACCATCTGAAATTCAAAATATTTTTTTTCTGCTATGCTAGAACTTGATTACTACTCAGAAGTAGCAGAAGGGTGGTACTGTTGCTAAAACATATAAATGCAATCACCCTAGAGGACTTCCCTTCATTTACACTTTTTAGTAAACATTGTTGCTGCCATTTTATTTGTCTTTATTGTGGTTATCATTCATATCATATGTACTAGATTAGGATTTTGATTTTCAAACAAATCTTTGAAATGGATTCCTCATTTTCGAGTGTTCTCAAGTGTGTTATTAATTAATTAAAGACGGTTTGGGGTTCAATGTATTATCCCTGTAAAGTCTCATGGGATTGATCATTATCGGAAACACATCTCACTTAGATGTTGCTCAGTGGGTTATGGGGTGTTTGCAGTTCAACCGGTTTTCTGTTTTGAGTTGGCATATTGACTGAGCCCTTAGTTCCAGGGGTCTAGGAAACCAAACTCTGCGGTTCTAGAACAATCTAGAAAACCTATAAATCCAGTGCCCAGTGTGCATGCTCTGACCCCAAAGCATGTCGAAATTGTCTTACAAATTGATTGGTACATTTAACTTTCCTAGTAAGGCCCTAGAATATGGTGTGAAACTACACCCATGGCATGGAAAGATCAATTTCACTTGTGGACTGCAGCACCTATGGGGCCATCCACTACAGTGGCACTGAACAAATGGCTCCAGGCCTACCATGTGTGGCTTAACTGCGGAAGTGTAAACCCTGCAGTGTGAATTGTCAAAATAATCATTACTGTCATGTACAGACCACCCTTTTAACCCCTTGGGTGCTCATGACGGCTCCACGCCGTCATGAGTCACGGTAGGCGTGTGCTCATGACGGCGCGGAGCCGTCATGTCGCTGCCGCTCCGCCCACGCGGCACTAATTCCCCGCCTGTGCGGGCGAATTAATGAACAGGCGGGGTCATGACGGCACCACACCGTCATGAGCACACGCCGCCCTGACTCATGACGGCGTGGAGCCGTCATGAGCACCGAAGCACCACGCCCACCCCCTAGCCCCCCCCGCGCCGGAATTCGTGGTGCAGGGAAGGGGTTAAATAACAGTAGCTCACCGCAAATAGGCCTTTTAGCCCATAAGAAAGGATGCATGATATTTAAAAGTGGTACATGTAGAAATTGAATGTTACCATACTTCTACAGTGACCAGGCCCTAAAAGCTATGTTCACTGTGAAAGGCCAAGCTGTGCTATGTGGTAAACCAGAGTGCTCCTTAAAATTGTAAAAATGCTATGTGATGTGAAAAATGGACCCAACTAGACAAAGAATGAAAACATTATTTTAATAGTTATTAAAAATCCTATTCAATGAAGTCTGAACTTTAGATACATTAGAGGAAAGTAACTTTTAGAAAATTACCTCTTCCCTGCCTGAGCCTTCATGGGCTAATCAGCATTAGCCTCTGACAGAAGGTTAGTCTGTATGTTGCCTGAATGAGGAGTAACTGAGATGTGAACATCCTCCCAGGAGCTACACAACAGGTCAGTCTGATTGTCAGTTCGACCTGAATGGGCAGGGATGACTCCTTTGAGCTCAGCAGACTATTTACAGAATGTGGTCTGTGGGCATCCTGTTTGTACAAGAGTGTAGAATCCTGCCTTACCGCTCTGTCTGAGGCACATATAAAATGTTTGCCCTCTTGAAATGGATCAAACAAGCTCAGATAACAGTTATTGTGTACCTCCTATCTGGTCATGGAGGGACTCTGCTTTGGTTTACTAGACATCTGTCTCCTGCTTTGCTGTGGTTCTAGGGACTGCTTCAAACCGGATTTTAGAGTTAGATGTAGGAGGACCCTAGTGATTTCCCTATAAAACTCCCATACACAATCTCATCCTTCAGAGCCGAAGTTTAGTAAGGCTGAAGACTTCGGTCATCTTGGCACTGTCCTGCCAACATGCCATTTTGGGCCTGTTTTCAGAAAAGGAAATGGGAACTACTGAAAATGTAGGCAGGCCAGGGCCTGGAAATATTTAATCCACTAGTCAGTCGTAGGTTTTCCCCTGTCCACAAGCTAGTGACCCTTACAAAGCTGAGCCCTGGAAGAACAGAAAAAGTATGGACCTGCTGTCTGTGACCTAAGAGGAGCCATGAAGGGTTGGACCTGCTCCCTCTTCTATCCAGGACAAATAAGTGGACTCTAAGACTCAGTTGACTGACCTCTTGTATGGCTACAGAGATCCATTAAGCTGCATCAGGCCTTTTCCTGAAAATGCCTAGTTGACCAGTAGCAACTCTACTTTGCTGTTGGCCTCTGCCTGACACCCTGGGAGTTTATAAAAAGTCTCCCATGAGATCCTGGGGAACTTAGAAGTGTGCTCCTGTGGATGTTCAGGCTACAGAAGAAAATTAAAAAAAAATTGAAAACCTTTCCTCAATAGCTTGAAGATAACAGGAAAAATAGGTAAAGTTTATGCAGCTGTTGCATATATCTGTGTGTAACGCAAAGCTTGCACTTGTCAATACCAGTCAGGCATGTCACACCCTTTCGTTTTGAATGAAAGTCGTGTTTCTCAGCCCGGCTGCTAAAGCTTCCAGGACATGCACACTTCTTTAAGTGATGTGTGCTGTGCTGGGCTGTGCCATGCCTCAATGCAAGTCTCGTGCAAAGTATTTCACAGCTTATCCAGGGGCTGAACTGCATAAAACAAGTACAGGTTCTGTGATCCCGAGTGCAAAGGGAACCGGGCCAGAGAAGTGTTCTGAAAAAGAACAAAGCATTCTACAACTATTGAGTTGGCCTTTCACCTTCATGTAAATGAATATAACTACACACACTCTTTAAATGAAAATGTTATGCAAATTAAAGTAACCAGTGCCAAATGCATTCTTTTATGTTATGAATATTCTGTTGATTAACATTATCACGGCAGATGTCTCTGTGTGTAACCAGCCATACAACTAAATTCTGGTTAGTGCACCAGGGAATAGTGATGTGTAAGTATATGCTACAAGCCCTAGTCTGAAGCAGAAAGCACTGTAAATATGCAAGTTATTATTTTTAAATTGTATTTACACACAGCAAAAGATAAGCTGCAGCAAATTGTGCAAACAAATTTTGGGGATGATGTATAAAGCCATACTGCAGTTATAAAGCCTGTGATTCACAAAATCACAGGCACTAAATGCCTATTTTTCTTTTAAATGTACTAAACCCATTTTGTGACTTGGTAACAGGTAAGCAATTCACAAAAGGTCTTTAAAAATGGCATCCAATCATAGTGAATCGCACTTTGCCCCCTACCTCATGAATATTGATAAGATAGTTCAGATTATGACCAACAGTGATTTGCAATTTTGTGAACAGACCTATTAGTATATAGGTCGGTTTACTAAATAATTTTCCTTTCGCAAAACATTGGTGCTCAATTTGAAACCACTTTTTGTCAATCAATATTTGGTATATCAGGCCCTTGGGGTTTAAGATAAAATAAGTGTGATAAAAATATATATTTGTAGTAATACGCAATCAGACTATACATAGTGCAAACCTTTTTATTAAGTTTCCATTAGAAGGAAGCAACTGATAACACACTTACATTACCTCTCAAAAAGAATAAACATTGTCACCATGAAGCAGCAGATAACTGCAACAATTAAAGATGTTCACTGGCCCTGGAGCAGCCTTTAGATTTGTTTATTAACCAATTACACACATTTACAAAGATTCCAGGTGGCAGGCGCCCTGCCGAGAAGGCTTGTTTCTTCTTTTGCTGACTGCTTCTACCTTGGCTTCCGAGAAATGGAAACCACATCCCTTCCTTTTCAGCCAGAGAAGCATAAAGGCCACCATTATTTGTTCTGGAATGTTAGTTTTCTTTTTTTTTTTTTTTTAAATATGCCAAATGTTATTGTAAAAATCAAAACAGATTTTCAGTGTGAAGCCTAATAGATCCTGCCCACTGAGGTCATCCAAAAGTCATATATAGGAAGAGGATGCTTTTTATAAATAAAAGAAATCCATTGCTTCTCGTGCCTTATGGTACCTATTGTCCTTTCTCTGCCTAATCAGCCCACTTCAAGGTGCACATGGTCTCTGATTGACAACAGTGTGGAGCGGAATTCCTGTGGGAAATTCAACTCCATACCACACAATTTTAAGAGGTCCAGTGCTCCTGCTTCAGGATTTACTGGCTGAAGGAACAACGAACCCAAATTTACAGGTCTGGACACCTAGCATGTAAAATCACTGCAACTTATCTCTCAATCATTTTCTTTTCAAATTCATGCAGAAGCACAGCAGCAAAATCGATTAAAGCATAACTCATGGCCTGATGTACAACATCAAAAACACTCCCCATATAGGCAACTAGGCAAACACACCCTGTTCCATCAGTGGCACTCCACAGAGTAGAGTGCTACTTGTCTGCAGTTGCATAGTGGGGACCGCATTAGGAGTATGAAGTACTGTATAAATACAATAAAACATACTTAAACCCTATAGTAGTGCAAGTCCCTAATAATGGCAATAGAGAGCTAGGCAAATTACTGCTAACATAACCTATCCCTGTCTTTTATAAACATACATATTTTACTTGGGCATTTATTCCAAGATATGTTTTAAATTCCAATCCAGGCAGAATGTTTGCTCAAAGGTCCAAGTTCTGAGTCTTTCTTCAGTTACCACATTCTGCAGTTTTCTCCTAACAGATTTCCCCAGAACAAGGCTGAAGAAATCTATCAGGAAGAAATGCTCAGACATAAATGCAAAACATGCAGAAATTGGTGTGGTAAACTTCAATTCCACTTGTTAGGCTATATTCTCAGGTGGGAAACTCAGGAAAAGTTAATGATGTTACCCATTAAATACCCCACACTAGGGGAGCGATAATTACCATGTGCACTAATTATTGCCCAATACTACCTAACTTGAAATCATGGTCTTAGTCTCAAAATCCGTCTCTGCAATTCTGGCATGATAATATCCATAAAGGTAAACAGGATCCATTATACAGTGCTATGTTTTCCACATAGAACTTAATATGAAATAGGCTCCATGCTGCTTATGTGTTTGCTTTCAAGTCTAAATTATCCTTTCTGCTGGTAGATGGTTTCCTGGTTGGTTGGGGGGGAGAGTAACCATTCTCAAGCAGCAACCACAATCCCTGTGAACCACAAGCAAACCACAAATGAACCTGCACTCAAACCTCTGTTAGCATGGCAAAAAAGCAGTCAGGCTGAATTTAGAGGCAATATATAAAGTATTTATGCAGCACGGAAACAGTAATAAAGTGAAAACACAACACAAGAAAAATGCCACACCAATTTAGAAATATAGGGTAAGATTTAATAAATGATTTGTGACCAAAATAACAACAATCCAATCAGTAGAACCGGAGATATGCAATTTTAAAGTTTTAAGTGAAAATATTGTCTAAAAGCACAAAGCGCCATTATGTGATTATCTGGTTGTGCAGGACCGGGACAAGATCATAAGTTCAGTCTGACTGCGATGGAGCACAGGCTGAATATAGGGGCCAAGTTAGGCCCACTGACCAAAGTATCTTAAATTCTGGTTGCAGAATGTTGGGAGTTCCCTCGCTGAGGATGCTGCGGGGCTGTGATGTGAAGTCCTGCATCATTGTTGAGGATGCCGTCGACAAGAGGTTTGCAATGAAAATGCTTGCATCAAGGATGTGTCTCGCAGCAGCAGTTCTAAGGAATCTGCGATGCGAGGTCCTGCATCTGGGATGCGATGCACAGTGGCAGTTTCAAAGCGGAGCTGCACCATGCTGCATTGGTTCTGCCCAAAGGACTACAAGTGTGCTGGCAGAGCACCTTCAGGCCCACTTCCAAGGGTCCAGGGCTAAGGTGACACGATTCACAGCAGAGTGAGTCCAGGTGCTGTGTTCAAGGTGGTTGGAGCCTTTTCTGTCCCTGAGGCTCTGATCAGGAGGCCAGCCAACTAGCCCTTGGTCCAGGGATCAAGATGCAGGTCCAGTCCTTCTCACTTAGGCAGCAGGATAATAGTGTAGCAGTCCTTCTTGCACAGCAGACCTTCTGAGTCTTCCACAGGTCCAGAGGTGCACTGAAGAGTTAGGTCTGAGAGTCCACTATTTATACCTAGTACCCACTTTGAAGTAGAAAAAGGTTCTGGAGGTTTCTACCCTCAGAGATGTTTGGAACTTCCTGCCTCCCTGCCCTGGCCCCAGCTTGTTTAGGAACACAAAAGACTAGTGTATTTTGTAATGTGCAATTGTGGTAGGGGACAGCTCCTCCCCCCTAATCAAGTCAGAGATGGCCCATCCTACCAACACCTATCCCCCCTTTGTCTCACTGTCTGGGAGCAATACAAAAAGACCAAATGGCAGCTACACCTAGTCATATGGCTCAGGATACATGCACCAAATGGTCAGGACAAGAAAATGCGAACTTTCTGAAAGTGGCATTTTGAGAAGAGTGATTAAAATCCACCCTCACCATTAAAGAGAGTTTGCAATTACAATTCTTTAGACACAAAATTAAATGTCCGAATTTGGTGTAAGCCAATTTTTCCATGTTTTAATAAGAGAGCACGTTAGCAGTGGTTAACTGTAGAAAATCCACGAAGTACCAAAAGCCAACAAAAAAGGGTTCAAAAAACTGGAGGGTGAAGGCAAAAGGTTTAGGGATGACCCCGCATGGAGGGCCAAGTTCAACACCTTCATTGAAGTTCTTCCCTCCTGCCGTTTGTCCCCTGATTTAGAAAGGAATGGTGTGGGGTAGAATGGGATGTTCCTTCTCTTTCATTGGTTCCTCTGTTTCCACCTTGGCCTGCAAAAAAGAGAGGACAATTCTCTGTTGGGCTCATAAAATATGTTTTTCATTGACAAGATATCTTGTCTGATGTTGTTAGTCAGTTCAGTGCAAAGGTGCCTTAGTGTGTTTGTTGCACTTAATAAGTAACAACTCAAATCAAATACCTTGCATATGAAGGATTTCAAACTATTTTTTGGGTGCCTTTAGGCCCTAAACACTGGGCCAGTGGGAATCTTAGAACAAAGTGGGCTGAAATTATGAGTTTTCACTTGTCCTTTGGTGATGGAGCATTGTCATCTGAGACATAGCAAAGGTTTCTGCTGCTTTACCCGTGAGTAGACGCGGTTGATGGGGATGATCAATCCTCTTACGAGTATCACTGTTGCATCCGGCTACCAGAATCAGGAACGTTGGTACATTTATGTGATAACAGACTGTGATTGTATTGATGGAAGGCACGTGGGGTAGGAGACATCTCATAATATTTTCTCTGATGAAATCTCAAAGGGAGAAGATTAGCATTGGCTGGGCTGCTCCTGTCTATGATTGATGGAGCTGTGATGAAGAATAAAGCCTGAAAAGTTTTTAAATGTATGGCATCTTAGTCTCCTTATTGGATGGCACAAGATTGAATACATAATCTTGTCTAAAGGGATATTGGAAAAACTTTAATTGAAAACATCTTGAATAGACTAGAAACTGTACTGAACTTGATAAGTGCTTCCCCTCTGTGGAATTTCTTATATGTGAATAAGTGAGTTGGAAGGCAGCTCGACCCTGGGGTTCAAGCACCTAGTGTCTTTGATATCAAAACAATACACATGTGCAGTGGGGATTTGACCATTTCTGCCAGAAAGCATAGAGGTTTAATATATTAGGAATCAAACCTGAGACTTGTTGGTCACACATCCCCAAATCGGGTGCGCTAACCCAATAGGATCAATATTCTGTGACCTGTACATGTGTGTGGCCTCAATGAAGCTTCCGTTGCAACATTCAGATGAGCTGACTGAAAGTGGCCCTGTTGGTCAACAGTCAGACAATAGTGTCTTTGAGAAGATGAAATAAAAAAATATTTCATGTGTTCATTGTTATTTCACAGAAGGAATTTTCAGAGAATTGACAAAAAAAAGGCTACCTTTGCAAAATTCACGACTTTTTTTTTTCAAAGATCTGTCAATAGCCATAAAAATTGGCACATCTACTGAAACATATTTGCTGTAATCATATCTACTTTGACCAATGTTTAAAATGTACAATTTTCCCTCTATTTTCTTCTATTGGCTCTAAAGATAGCTCCGCACCATATCTTGAAGTGTTAGCCCCCAACTCTATTGGCTGAACTGTTAGCCCTCCCCTCCCCCCACCCCACCCCCCACACCGTACGTTCTGGTCTATTTGCATCTGATACCAGTGATGTTGGTAACTGGGGTCATGTATCCTCTCCAGAGATATGTTGTCTAGCATGTCAGTGGTCGACTTCAATACCAATAAAACAGGGTAGGTAGATTTATTGCGCACCTCCTGGAGGGAGATGTGAGTAATCGGGAGATTATGAATTTACCTTGCAAGTCACAGTTTCCAGTCTACTGTAGATAATGTGATGGTCAAGCTGCGTACTTTACAGAACTACTTTCAATTTGCAAACGACATGCCCTAATCCGGGGGAAAGTATCTCAGGCTTATTTTGCTGCACAAATAGGTGTGTAACATGCAGATCACGTTTGAACAGGTTTCAGTTTCTGCAGGGCCAACTCAGCATTGTGCCAATCTAAGTGTAAAAACATGGATACACCTAAATATGTTAAATTGAAAGGGAGTAGTGAGGGAAGTAGCGATTATTAACTTCCCTCAGAAAAGTACCCTCAAACACCTAACAGAATTCACTTGTAAATAGAGGATAGATGTAAATGACATGACATTTTTTTATAAATATATACTCTCTTCATAACAACTGCCAATGGGCCTCATATATATATATATATATATATATATATATATATATATATATATGCTCCAGTGCGCCCTTCAAAATACAGCACTCTCGAGCGGGTGCTAGGTCATGCGCGGGCTCACGCACTTGACATTATGTTCCACAAAATTATGACCAGCACTCACGGGGAACTGTTATCCAATTTATTGGAAAACTTGTGCACTTGACAACAAACGCGTTTTGGCTGGACGCCTTCCTCAAAGCATTTTTCCATGGCCATAGGTTTTCAGAACTATCAAAAAAACAAAGAGTGGGGGGGACCAGGAGCTTGTTAATGGTCCAGTGTCCGTGCTCCCAAAATAACCATGAAGTTAACAAAGAAAGGGGAACACTGTTCCCAGGTGAGTAGTGCAGGTCGTCACTATCTCACTGCAGGAAAGGAAAGAAAAGGAACAAAGAAAAAGAGGGGGAGGTGGAGGTATCCTAGGTCTGGGACTCAGTGGGGAAGAACAAGTCTTGTCTCTTCTAGCCCTCACACACCCCAAGGGATGTCATGCTTCATCATCGGGCAGTTGCTCCTCGTCGGGCCGGCTCTGCAATGCCCTATGGGTCCCCCGAAGGGCCACTTTATCGGAGATCTTTTGAGAACTGCCGTTAGGTGCATGTGGGTGTGTGGAACGAGTCCTATGTGGAAAGTGATAACGTACGTGCAAAGAGTTAAAACTGTCTGAGGGTTACCAAAAGAGATGCTCTAATACGGTGGTACCCTTGGCAGACTAACAAACCCGTAGGTTGGGAGTTACCCTTGTAGGCATAATGTGCCCAGGTAACTAGGAGGTCGACATGTTTCACGCCTCAATGGTCATAAAGATCCCTGACGTTTCATCAGGACCAGAAAAAAGCTGTGAAGGTAGTGTGGTGCACGTAAGAAAATCTAAATACTAATACTAACAGGAGGGTGAGATTAACCCTCTGGGCGATCAGTGGGAGCCATCAACTATGAATCCTTTAGTTAAGGCTACAACATAATAATTGTGTCCACTCCTGATCGTGACCTAGAAGGGAAAAGGATAAAAGACAAAAGAGAGACATACTGCAGGTCAGTAGAGGAGGTTAAGGGGTGAACCTCTACGCGCATATGTCGAGATAACGCGTTTTGCGTATAGTGCGTGAAAAGAAGAGGGAGAAAGGGAGACAAACCAAGTTCCGTAGTACCCTCTGCTTCAGGTACCCTGCGTTATGAAACCACCAGGTGCGAATGTCAGAGGACCAACAGTAGACCCGCCTGTTAGGCGGCGGCCGTATCGATACCCCGTCCGGCACCATGGTAGTCTCAATGTCGGCACGGGCACTTGAGAGGCATGCGGGGCCCATGTAACCGTGCATGTAGAGGTGCTGGTCAGGCGTCACACTGGCCTGCTCCAATTCAAGCTGACATCAAGCGCGGTATGGAAACAGCAGATGGCGAGGGCTCATGGTAGCTCCCATGCGCACTCCAGCATCCGAGATTAGAGAGAAAGAAGTGTCGGAACGTGTCATGTGACACGGTATAGGCAGGTTAAAGTTGCTGGGACCCTTACCTAATGGGGGGAGGAGAGATAATCCAAAGGCTAATGGCGTAGGGTGCCCGCACCTTACCGGGCTGTAAAGATAGTAACAAAACAGTGCAGGGGGACAATCGTAAGCAAACTTGCACGCCACACAAAATTCTGTAGCATTCACTTACTTCGATGCTGTCCTTCATCATGGTCAAAGCTCAGATACTCACATATTAGCTCGGGTGTCGGCTCATCTAAACCTGCCCCATCCTGACGCCTGCCTGAAAGTGAGAGGGAAGAGGCGGGGGCCGTCTAGAAATACTCTTGTTAATTGAACGAGGGCGGCTCCTACTTCCGTATTGCCTCGTAATAGTGTCCCCATGCTGCGCATGCGTGAAATACAGAGGTGTCTCTGTGATGCGCATGCGTGCTCTAATGAGCATGGACCAAACTGCGCAAATGTTCAGGGAGGGACGGAGGTTTCTCCTGTTGCTGCATTCTAAGCTCGTGCGCGTATGCACTGTAATCGAGTGCGTGTATAAGTATAACAATAATACCACTCAATTACCCTTGCGCTGGGAGCGTTGATGTTAAGGTCATCTCTCTACGGAGAAGAGGTGTTTATTGCCTGGATATTCATGAGTCTAGAAGGAACAGTGGCTAACCCCTCTTAATTGTGCTACGAAAGACATGTCAGTGGATATCAAAGACATACATTGATAGATGGCGTATGTGTCGACACCATGTGTAAAAAAGAGAGGAAGAACTACTAATGAAGATGTTAAAAATGTGGCAGAGATGAACCATTATTGAACACCTCCAGGGACAGGCAGTGTCAGAGTAGGCCATGAGCAGTCTCAGATATGGAGTCTATTTATCCCTGATCATTGCCCTTAGAGACACAGGGTAATCAGAGATCGCTATTGGGTAGCAGCTTCTCAGGTCTAGATGTTAAGGCAATGGTCAAGCCAGGGTATTGGTGTGTGTACAAATGCCCGGATTGGACCAGCTAGGGAGGGTGGTGAGGACCTGACCCTGTCCCTAAGTTGGAACTGGCATTTAGATATCGGTAGGGGGTATTCAGTAGTCATGAGTATACATATGGTAGGGGTGAAGAACCAGTGTGGCGGTGTTATAAAGAGGCTCTTAAAGTTCAGTCCATGGTATTTCATCATTCAAGCCTCGTTCATCATAGGTTCTCAGTCACAAACCTTAACATGCTAGCCTATCTTACTAGAAACAAAAAACACCTACCCTTTCTACTAGTGTTGTTTGTATAGCAAGGATTCTCAAAAGGTGTTCCAGATAACCCATATGACATAGGGGACACTGGCAGCAATTAAAGACGATTCACTGAGACTACAAACAGATACATGGGGGCATGTTCCATACTTCCACATAAAAAGAAAATATACAAGGAGCAGCATTGTATATTTATATACTATTCTGTATATTCCTCCCCTGAATTAATTAGAGAATACAGAGGGGGCTATTGGTATATCTCCTTCATCACCCTCCACATCATAAGAAATATATTTTGACATTGTGATCCTTCAATAATAAAGACATGGAAAGTTAAAAACTAGGTAGCAAGAAAATAAAGTCATGCTTTACATTGTCAAAACAATGACCACACAAACAAGCAAAGGAAAGCTGCTGACCACGTACCCACACACCTTGGCAGAGGTGCACTCCAAACACGACGACCACCACCAAGACAGATGACTTCAGATGCTCCTTCGAGGCGATAACCGGGTAAACAGGAGAAAGTCAGTGTGTCTCCAACTCCAAAGTTATATCCCATTCTGTTACCAAACTGAGGAGTGCCCGTGTCTTCACATGGCTCAAGATTGTATTCTGTAGGGAGATAAAACCAACAAGAACTGTTAACATGTTATATCCTATGTATTCAACCATCTTTTACAAATTCTGTTTGCATTCAAAACTGACTTTAAAAGTTCTTTTATTTAAATACAAATTAGCATAGGTAAGGTTCAAATACATTACTAAGATGCTTGTGTATAAGGTCCTGTTTTTTATCCAATGGTAAGAGTTCTAACATGAGATGAGTGAATGAGGACAATAAAAAGCAGGCTATAGAAACCTACAGCTCTTTTTGGTGGTATGGTTTGTCTACCTCTTCTCTACCCTCCCAAATTAATAATTTTTGCCTCTCTAAGTGATGATGTTCATTCAGCAATATTCTGATTGTATTGCTGGTCACTGAGTTGCTGGTAATAAGGAAACTGAAGTAGTGCTGGACTTCAGAGAAACAAATGGGACATCTTGTGCATTGTGTTCTTGAACTCCGATGCTTTTCGTATGGGTCCGCGTCCTCAACACAACTCAATATAGATTCAGGCCTAACCACAGTACAAGGACCTCCCTCAACGCTGCCATGGCCAAAATCTGGATTATCATCCACAGAAGTGACTCCCCGGCCCTCACCCTATTGGATCCTTCCACAGCCTTTCACACAGTCTCCGAACCCATTCTTATCGAACGGCTGAACAAAAGCCGGCATCCAAGAACCAGTACATCACTAGATTTGCTTGCTCTTGGCAGGCTGCAATCTCATGTTTAGAGTTTCTGAAGGATCCTCACTCCGCCCCATTCTGTTCAACGCCCACATGACACCACTCACCAGCATCATCTACACCCATGGAATCAACATCAGACCCTGTGCTGACAACACCTAGTTCAAACTCTCATGCACTGACAAGACCCCAAACACCCAAATCAATTTTTCTGTCTGCATGACTGTAGCCGCCAGACTTATGAAAACCAGATGCTCAACAGACAATAAGGAAATAGTAGTCTTCTACAAAGACATCTCACTCTGGGACTCCACCTGGTGGCCTCTCGAACTCGGTCACACCACCCACCCGGCAACCCACAGAAAGAACCTCAGAAAAATAATTGAAAACCAATTTGCCATGACTAGCCCAATGAATGCAGTCTCCGTTTCCTGCTTCCACACACACAAAGTGCTCAAGAAAATCTTCAAACACCTCCCCACCAACACTCAGTTCACAACTCAAGCCCTCATCATCAGCAAGCTGGACTACAGCAACACACTCTAAGCTGGAATCAACGTTCAACTTACCAGGAGACTCCAGACCATAAAAAAACCTGCAGCCAGGCTCACCTTCAACCTCTCACCCTGCATGTATATCACACCACACCTCAAAAAGCTCCACTGACTCCCAATCCACAAACAAGCACTCTTCAAAATCCTAACACACACGCACAATGCCTTTCTGCACATTGGTCCCACATACCTCAACAACTGCATAAACAATTGCACAAACCTACTAGACTCCTCTAAGCTGAACTCCTATTCTCACACACTTTCCACATATGCAAAAACAGTTTGGGCAGTCTTGCATTCTCCTATCTCACTCCTAAACCTGAAATTACCTGCCCAGCACATCAGAGCCTCCACCTCAGTTCTTGAACTCCAAAAGAAACTGAAGTCCAGGTTCTTGACCTAGCCCCAACCATGGCTTGGCCCACACAGCTCCTGATTCAGCGCTGGGATAAGAAGAATTGGTCTGACTTGTTGAGGGACCATGATAGACTGCTCAGAGAAGAAAGTCTGTTTTTTATAAATCCTGCACAAATTTCACTGGCATCCCAAAAGGCTGAATGATGCAGGCCTATTCAATAGAGCGTAATGCCTGAGATGGGCACACCCAAATAGTAATATTGTACACTTGTTTTGAGAATGTCCTAATTTAAGCCAATACTGAAAAAACTATGGGGCATAATAAAAGAGACAATGGACATTAAGGATACCTTGACCAACCAATCAGTTCTACTACACAACATAATTACTTCCCCAGAAATCACTCACCAATGGAAAAGATGGCTCGTAACATCAACAACAAAAATTTGCATTCTTAGGCTTTGGAGGACTAGAGGCAAACTGGAGCTAGGTTCTTGGCTACAAGACATTTACAAAATGGCTTCATACAGAAGGGTAATCTACAGAATTAATGCTCAACTAGACAAATGAAACTGCAAGACATAAGGGTAAAATTTACTAACACCAACTGAGCATGTCTGTCCTCTCCCCACTGCTTGTCAGACAGTTGGTGTCTTTCATTAGGGAACAGAGAAGAACTACATGAAGTAAACAATATAGAGAGTTCTGAACAATTAGCATACTTTAGGAATTTATATGGTTAAACAGATTGAATATTCATATAGCTCTGCCTAAATCATTTTGGGGCAGATCTACAAGAAAGTGCCGCAGCGTGGCGCTGCAAGCCCTTTGGCTGCGCCACGCTGCGGCACTTTCAGAGCACAGGAATGCGACATATTTACAAGAATATGTCGCATTCCTGTGCTCTCCCCTGCGCTGGCGCACAAACAGCTGCCAAGCGCTGGCGCAGGCACCCTTGCACCATGGTGCAAGGATGCCTGCGCCATGGGGAGATTGTTTCTGTGCAGGAAGGGGCACCTTTCTGCACAAAAACAATCAGTACAGGCTTTTCCTCTTTCAATGCGTGCTGCAGAATGCAGCACGCATTGAAAGAGGAAAACGAGGAGAAATCCTCGGTGCGCCTTGCTACGCCACCTCTAGGGTGGCGTAGCTTTCAGACGCATCTCCAGATTTACGATTTCTCGTAAATCTGGAGATGTGTCTTGTTCCATGGGTGTTGCGTGGGAACACCCACAGCAACACCCATGGAACGCCCCTTCAACGCAAAGTGCTGCGTGTGAAGGGACGGTATTTACAAGGAGAGGAAAAGTCACGCATGGTGGCTTTTCCTCTCCTTGTAAATATCGAGGAGCCCCCTGCGCCACCAGTACGTCACGAAAAGTGACGTACTGGTGGCGCAGGGGGCTTGTAAATCTGCCCCTTTGTTTTTATCTGGGATTAGGATAAATACTAATTCTCAGTTGGGTGCCGAGTGGTGAGAAATGGAGAATTCTTGAGGCACAGGAAATTAAGTTGAGATAGAAAGGCATAATGTGACAAATATATTTATAAGATTGCAGTATAGCAGGACATATTCGATGAAGGTATTTTGATAGTTTGAAAATTCTAATAAAGAATACAATCTAAACTCTTAAGTGCATTTAGTTTGAGGGAAGGCAATGGGCAGCCATAATATATTTGACATTATGTTATTGTGAATATTGGGACACCGGAGGAATATTCTAGGCATTTCCCTTCCTTCACAGTCTGTGACATAGAATCTCCCAGTGCAGTTTGGGGATATCTGCCACACTCTTTATGCTCTTCGTGCCACATTTAAAATGTCATTTTCTTAAATCAGAGTACTTTTTGTGTAATGGACCTATGATATTATGTGGCTTAAAAAATCTGTAAAGAAACTAGAGACATACCAGAAACCTATCATGAAGCCACATTTTGTGGTTATATGATACTTGAGCTTACAATAAGTATTATTTTATCACTCTTTAGTTTATCCTGACTTAATTAATATCTGTACTACGTAATGTTACAACACTATGGTAGGCTGATGGTGCCAATATATGGTTTACAGAGTTTTAAATGCTGTGGTTTCTGCATGTGTGCCTTTATGTATGATGTTTGTGTGTGCATGGTTGTTTGTATTTGGTTTCTGAATGTGCCTATGCTATTGCCCTTACCTTGTGTGTGTGGGCAGGTATAATTTCTCCATTAAATCAGACCTATCGTTTTTTATGACGTTTGTTTTACAATGTGGCCTCTTTTTGTACTCAGTTTTGCAACTACTCAAAGATTTGACTAGGGATGATAATTTGCAAATCCAGATAGGAAAAATTTGGTGATAATACAGATTATGCGTAGAAAGTTTATGAAACCTTGTCAAAATCAACAGCAGTAGAAAATACGCAGAGGAAACGTTCATAGGGATTTTATATAGTAGTACAAGCTGTTTTTCTGCTGTGCAACACTTTCTCTTAACTATGAGAGTGGCAATACACAGTCATCTAGCTGGTGCAATTAGACAAAACACACTGTTACATGAATGGCTCTCATTTAATTATGATAATAATAAAGATGATAATAATAATTCATAACATAACAATTTTTGCTAAAATCTTTTTTCATTCATACCTGAAAAAGTAATGTTAAATCCTTCGTAGGCAATTGAAAAATCTGAAATAAAGCGCAACTGAGCCCTGAAATTTCCATAGAGACCAGCGTTGATTGCAGCAGGGACTTCGGAGCCAGTTAGCCGTGCCAGTGGCTGGGTAAAGCTGCCATTCTCGGTGATTAGCAGGTAGTCATGAAGATCTTCCAAATGAAAAGTGTGAAAGGTGAACTGCACTCCTGTTAGAAGAAGCAAGATAGGGAAACTTTAACACAAATGCAATTTTGCATTATGTTATGCCTCTAGAACCATGGGCATATTAGCAAGACCGGCGATAAAATTATCGCCGCTTTAGCGGCAGGAAACTGCCGCTAAAACGGCGATAATGGGCTTGCTAATATGCGTTATGGAATTCAATAGAAGCCCAGGTTAGATGTCCTGCACATCTAACCTGGGCTTCTATTGGAATTCTATAACGCATATTAGCAAGCTCATTATCGCCGCTTTAGCGGCAGTTTCCTGCCGCTAAAACGGCGATAATATTATCTCCGGTCTTGCTAATATGCCCCCATGTTCTCCAATACAAGCACGGCGTTTAAGAACAACCAAGATTTAAATTCTAAAGTGTTGATTGGCATTTCACAATGTTGTAATCCAATTTAAATATATGGTTAGAAAGGCACAGTTTAATTCCATTCTATACATGCAAATACGTGATTTAGTGGCAAAAACTATCATGTGTGCTGCCCACCATGTGGCTTTCTTGATTGGTAGTTTCTTGTGCCACTGAGCACGAGACATGGCGTGTCTATATGCTGGTAACCAAAACTGACACATTTCTGTGGTTTTCCGTGTTTGACCCATAACCAAAATTGTGCAAACTTAATTTTTTTAATGACATTTTTAATTCTGGCTGTGCACAACCTTTGGATATGTACAGAAAGGGTTGGCTGCAGGCCCTGGCCGTAGGAAGTCAACATCCAATTCTTCGGCCTTCAGCTGCCTGCAGAAGGAGATGCCTGCACGGCCTGGCCTACAGCCAAACTCTGCACATCTTCAGTTGTGGACGGCCAGCCCACACTGTACAAGGCCTGTGGCTGTGGACTGGGTTGGTTAGGTGCATATGGCTATCCCCTGCACTTACCCACCATAGGTGATCTGCTTTCCCTGCTCACGCCCTGGGGCCAGGCCCTGCACCCAATCCACAGCAGACGGACTGACACAGCTGCGCACAGCTTTCAGTGGAGTGTTATGTGGCTAATCCCGGCTGTGAGTTGGTCAATGGTGCTTGGCCTATAGCCAGGTATTCAATTTTTTAATGTTGTTTACATTTGCAAATCCTAAACAGGATTCACAAATCTGAGGGATGCTTGAGTGTGTTTGAGGTAGCTGATTAGAAAATTCCCAACACCTACAATAGCAGCTAGAGAATGTGTTACAGACACTGGCCACCATTTTAGGTGTCAGTGAAGCTAAAGGGGCCCCTTTGAGGATCCCACCACTATAACTTACGGTCAAGAAGTGCCTACACTGCTGCCTTATGTTCCTTCAGGACACAAGGATTGATGTGCGGCAGCCAATTAGATCACTTGTTACCACAATTTGGTCACGGGTGGGGGGGCAGCTAAGAGGAAGGTTAAAAAAAATATTCCTTTGCTAATAGCTCTGGCATCATCTGATAAATACACATGAGAGACATATAGGGGCTGATTATGATGTCGGGCGTACTCACATCTGCCCGACACCGTTGCGTAATCGGGAACGAGCAACCTCCGGTTGGCGGTCCCAACCACATTATTTGTATTCGACCGCACAGAGTGCAGTCACAGACTCCCATTTCTCTATGGGAGTTTGTGCTGCGGTTGGAAACCGGCCGCAGCACAAGCTCCCATAGAGAAAAGGGAATTTGTGTAAATACCTGCACTGCGTGGCAGTCACCTCACAGTGCCTGCCACATGGTGCAGGGATTTTATGGTGCCCCCCAAGCTCCCAACTGGAGGCTGCGGAGGCATGGAGGCCCTTCAAGGGGCCCCCAAAGTCGCTTTCGGACAGGCTTTTCATGTCGGAAAGCCCAACATGAAAAACCTGTCGGAAACCAACATCATACTTCCAACAGCCGAACCGCCTTCTGTAGGGGATTATTTGTGGCCTCCGACTGGCCGTCGGGCTCCTTGAGCCCATCAGAAGCCAGACGGATTGATCGGCCGGTTTCAAATCTGACAGCCTTAAAACCTTGGATGTCTGTCGGAAAAACTCCGACCTGTGGTCGGAGGCTTTCTGACCGACATCCAACTCGGCCCCTTAGTATGTGAATTATTTTGTTGGTATGGCTAATAACTTTAGCGTTGTTTAACAAATATGCATGAAATTTGGCAGACTGTTAGCAAGGTAAGGCCAATGCAAAAAATTAAAGTTTCATGCTGATCTCACAAAGGGTTGGGCAAAGTTAAAATGGGGATGTGAGAAAGTTCCTCTTTTTTCAAGGTCATCCACATTTTTTACTGACTGGTATTGCTTAATTTTGAACTTTGCATACTTGTGCACTGCTGTCTAGGCCCTATTGTATGTGTTATGACCTCAAAAGAAGGGAAATTGTCTCTTCCCCAGTAGACATATTTAACTTTACAAGAAGGCTATAGTTTACCGTGCAGGTAAATATACCAATGGCATGGAAAGTTAAATGTAACTATAACTCATGCCCTAAATTAAATAAAACTTGCACCCCCACCATGCACAGTTGCCATCAATGATGTCATTTCAGATGTTGCAGTGATGTTATCAATGATCTCATAGAAAATGTCATGTGTGATGTAATATTTGAGGTCATAAGCAGCACATGGCAAGGGTGCAAGTAACAGTTACTTTAGGGCACAAGTTATAGTTACTTGAGAGGACTATAACTGGTAAATTTCAGTGGTTTTGTTTGTTTAAAAGGTTATGTTTTAATCAATATTTTCATCAAACTATAAAAAAAATTAATGTAAGGTAATATTTTATTACCATACATAATGCCAACCAGATGCCATGCAAGGCCTTTGGCCATGTGCAGCGTGGGGTTTGCCTCAAGGACTGGCATGCGGCCAGGCCCTCCGGCCAACCCCTCATGGGTAGCCAATTCCACATCCTGTAAGGCCTTAGGTTATGCTCAACGTGGGGTTGGCTGCAGGGCCTGACCAGCAGCCAGGCCCTACATACAATGGGCATAATAGGAGAAATTCTTACATATGACCACACGCTATGAAGTAGAGTGTATTGAAAAAAGAAAAAATTAGCCCGGATATTTGTCTAACTTGAGGATTGTGACAGAATTGAGACTGGACTAAAACCAGTGTGACTGCGCTTTTTGACGCCAGGAATTGTTGTTGCCCAAATTTTGGCAACTACACAATATCTTTAAGTTGTTCCTCGTACCCCTGTCCTGATGAGGCCCAAATAGAAGGGCTGAAACGCGTAGACAACTGGAAAAGGAGGAATCCGTTGAATATTAAATTGATATATATTTATGGACTTGCACATAAAAACGTTTGCTCTGAGGTGAAGAAGATACCTCACTTGTGCATAAGGGTTACCTCACAGTGGATCGCAACATACTTTTATGAACGAACACTTGTTGAAAAAAACTTGGGGTCTAGGAAATGATTATTATTTTTGATCCTTTGTAATTTTGTATGTGTTTTATATGTATGGTGTATATATTTTTGTTTGATTATCTTTTCTAATATTGGCAGAAAAAAGATAAAAAGATAACCAGATATGAAATAAGAAATAAAATATGGTTTTGACCAGGAATGAATAATGAATGTGATTTATATTAAAAAATATATTTGAACTTGATGGGATTAGGATCCTATGCATAGGAGTAATTAAATGTACCCTATTGCGAATACTTTGGATATCTGTTCCTCCACATCACATTGTCTTTTGAATATCTACATACAACCCCAGCAGGCAGTCAACCCCATGTGGCATAAGGCATTTGGCCCCTCACAGTGTGGGATTGCCCACAGGGCCTAACCTGTGCCCAGGCCCTGAAACTAAGACCCTGCTGGTGTTTAACCCCCTCCTGCACACAAGCCATGCACAGCAAGGGGGATGGGCCTAAGGCCTGGCACCAACAAACCCATGGGCATGCACTGCTGAATATAAAGTGTGAAGGCTATAGTTTACAGTGCAGGTAAATATACCAATGGCATGGAAAGTTAAATGTAACTATAACTCATGCCCTAAATTAAATAAAACTTGCACCCCCACCATACACAGTGTTGCCATCAATGATGTCATTTCAGATGTTGCAGTGATGTTATCAATGATCTCATAGAAAATGTAATGAGTGATGTAATATTTGCGGTCATAAGCAGTGCATGGCAAGGGTGCAAGTAATAGTTACTTTAGGGCACAAGTAAGTTACTTGAGAGGACAATAACTGGTAAATTTCAGTGGTATTGTGGCCAGGCCCTGAAACTAACACCCTGCTGGTGTTTAACCCCCTCCTGCACACAAGCCATGCACAGCAAGGGTGATGGGCCTAAGGCCTGGCACCAACATACCCAAGGGCATGCACTGCTGAATATAAAGTGTGTAATTTTAAGTAAAGCAGACCTACTGACTTTGTCATAACACCTAAATATAAAAAGTGGGCCTATTGTCTTTGTGAAGGGGTCAGAATATACATATATACAAATAATATGCATTGTCTGTCATTTAATCACCAATAATTATATTAAAATGCATTTTTCATCAATTCACACAGAAGAATGTTAATAAAAGGGATGGTCATAAAATAAAATCCAGTTTTGTTAAAAAAAGGCATCAATATAGCTGAGTCTTTTTTAAAAAAAAACATTTTTCAAGCTACAAAGTGAAGCCATGGAACCAACCACAAGGGGGCTCTGAACTCCAACTGAAGAGCTGTGAGATCCAGTTAGGAGGGATTAAAAAAAATATATATGTTAAGCTCTCCTGGGGTCATGGATTTAATGACCTTGGAGACTTACTGTGTTTTCTAAATGCTTCTGCAGGGCTGCTGCACTCCCTCCAGTCCCAAAAACATTTTAAAACAATTTGGTGTTGCCCGTGTGTCTTCTAGGGGCACCATCAGCATCCAAAAAAGCAAACAAATAGACCTTGCTGGGGCACACCTTGTCTGGAGCAGTGAATAATAAATAAGCTCATTTATTATTCTTTTTTTACATTTTTTTGGGTGCCCCAGTCCCCACCCATGGCATCCACTAGCTTGTTTTTGTTGGGGGCCATGGGGGGAGCACTAGGGCTCCCACTGCCTCAAACAGTTCCCCTAGCGAGAGCCAGCCATTTTTAAAATTTTGGGTGGGTGCCACAGTGCCCACCTGGGCACCCACCAACCTGACTTTGTTGGTGCAGTAGGGGAGCCCCAGGCCACAGTGGACCCAACTGGATCCCCAGCTAGCACCATACGTTTACATGACCTACTTTTAAATATCATGCACTCTGCCTTATTGGCATGTAGGACTTTCTTAGGGGTGACTTATTAAAATTTGAAAAAAGGACGATTTAGGCCTTGCAAATGGGTTATTTTCACAGATCAAATTTGTAGTTTAAACCTGCACAGTCATCTTACTGGTAGCAGGCCTGCAGTCATGTTTTACATTGTCATATTAGTGGCGGTACAATATGTGCGGCAGTCCACTGGAGACATTTAAGGTACAGGCCCTTCATACATTTTGTACCATATACCAGGAACTTATAGGTAGGATAAATGTGCCATCTTCATCACTTATCCCTGATGTAGCTATCAAAGCACCTGGAGTTGTGTGCCCAAGTGGCAGGTCTGATCAAAGCCAGGATAAGCTCCTCCTAGAGGACCATATGCCACACATGTTGACTGAGTAAACGCAGCACAGCCCATGGCGCCGTTGGGTCAGGACCAGTCAGAAGACCAAGTGACCAGAAACAAACCTTTGGGGTGCCTTGTGAAGAACCAAGATCATTGCTTTGAGGCAATGTGTTGAAGACAGCACCTCACTTGCACCGGCCGAAGAAACTTCACGTGAGCAATTGCTCAACGCGCTCAAGCAAAATCCCAATGTACTGACTAGACTGAGCCACGCAGTAATTCAAGTACCCACCAGAGTGAGCTGTGATGCATTGGAAGCCACATAGAAGAGGGCCAGTAACAAAGGCCTCTACTCCTGCATCAATTCTCCTTGTGACACACTTGTGCAGCATGGAAGCTGCAGGTGAGAGCCCACTGCCACATGAGGGCCAGACACTGCCCAGGCCTGCTCATATGAACTGGGAGAGAGACTTAACAGGCCTAGGCTCGGGAGATTGATTGCTAACTGAGTGCTAAGACCAAAAAGGGTGAGCAAGAGCTACACCTAATGTGACACCTTACATCATACTCTGAACCTGAGGAGGGAACTCAAAGATGGGGGGAGACACACGAAGGAACAGGTGGAGGGGTAATTGAATTAGTCAGCAGGTGGCCATGAAAGCAGGATGACTCCAAAGTCCTGTGACCAGCCTGAGAATACAACTGATGCAAAAATAACACATGTAGAGTTTTTTTCCTCAAACAAATATTGCTGGATAAAACTAGGAGAAATTTATGCAGGGAAAATGTTTAGCTATACTGGGATTTCCACACCTCAACTTGGGAGAAAATACGAAGTATTACTGTGTTATCCATCGACTTGAGGTACCAAACTTAGAGTGGGACAGTAACACAGCATGCAAGAAAAAAAAAAACCACACAGTACAGTTAATTCCCAGTGAAGAATGATAATGCTGAAATATGCTACATGAATACATCGAATATAAATTGCAAATCATTTATTAGATAACACTGATTTCAATTTACCATTATTTTTCATGACTTAAATGTAAAACAAATGTTTTCCAATGCGATCTATAGAATTCTCCACTGTGGGAGGCCTCAACTTAAAAACCCATACCTCTGTGATTTACTTGCATATTATAAGAGAATAGCTTCCGCGTGGCCTGAACACATCACTTCCCATCACCCAAACAGAACATTGGTACATGCTCTTCTTTAGCCAGACTTCACGGTAACTCTGAAGCTGAGCTTGTCTTCATAAATTGCTTTACCCATAAGACACAAATGAAGCAGAGCTGGAATAGTCAGCTGTGGCTACAGCAGCAATATATTGTGGTTGTTGTTTAATCTTCTTTTTGGAAGTATTGCTGCGGAATCCGCTTTTTTTTATTGACCCTATGAAATTTATCTGACGGTTATGTATGAATTCAATTTTGTTTGCACCAAATCGCACAACTCATCAGAAGAAACCTATTCTCCTCTTGGGAAATGAACTACCTGACTGAAATCCACAAAGATAGATAGAGACTGAAAAGCACAACAAAACTGGGAATGCGCAGCGTGTTTACCTTTTCCGTGGGTCACTTCTATCGTCCATGTACAGTTCAATGAATTGGGATAGAACTCAGGGTAACCAGGCGACAAAATTGTTCCGCTAGGGCCTCTGACATCTCCACCACACAACGCTGGGAAAGAAACAAATTAAAATATGTTTTTGTAACACATTCCTCGCTTTTTAATAGAAAGAATGCTAAGCGCACTACAGCACATTCAGTATTGTCGACCAGTGTCTACCAAGTGTCATATCTGAGCGACAAATAAAATGCAGTCAAAAGACCCTTAAGGAAACATTAGATCTTCATGGTAAGTACTGTCAATGTGCTGCTTTACCAGGACGCATTTCTGTAAGTAGTGCATGGTTTCAGTGGTAGTTTTTACCTGTTTCTGTATTTTACGGCAGGGAAAAATCATTTGTAAAAAATAAACAGTTTTTTCAATGGAAACACCTATAATGAAACAACTTATTTGCGGTACCTGATTGTAAATCTGTTTTCATGCTTCAAATAGAGACGCGGAAAGAACAGTCAAATATCATAGACTAAAAAATATATCTTATTTTTCTTGTTTTTTTATTTTTTTTATTTATAACAGGCAGATCCATGAAATTATTTGTGTCTAGGCGTGATTGAGCAGAATAAATGAAAAAAAAATCAAACAGACCAGTTACTACAATCGCTGTATTTTAACATAAAGTGAAAATCAGCAGAAGGTGCTGAACACCTAAACCTGGAAAACTGCTGGATCTAATTTCCAAATAAATGAGAAAAATCATTTAAAGAAAGAGTATCTCAAAAGAGACTGCTTGCTCAATGGAGAGCCAGTGCATGAGAGATCATAAGTCAAAGACAGAAATTATCTTACTGGGGCGTGGTCTCGCGCTGGACCAAGATGGCGGCTACGAGCTGAGCTCCGCTAATCGCGGAGCTCGCTAATTGTTTAATGCCACAAATTTCACCGCCCGAGCGAAGCAGAAGCGCTTCCAATGTCGCTGAGCTACGGAGGCATCTTTTGAAGCCGTCTTTCACTTTCTCCAGCTCCTGCCTGAGCCTATAAAGAAGACGGTAATTCTCTCGTCCTTCACACACCAGCGGCCGCCATTTTGTGCCTGCCACTCGTTTCCTTTGACCTCCTACTGAGGTAAAACCTGCGCATTAATATGTAGCGCTTGCCAACGTTTTTTTTCTTCTCTTTTTTGCTATAATTTTTGTTTCTCATCTAACTGGCTAACTCTATCCTGCAAATACAATGACCTTTTGCTGACAACTTTGACTATTTTTACATGCTTCTTTGGAACTATTCATCTCCTGCTGTTCCCTCATGAGTGCGCTTGAATAATTTTGCTCAGATGATGCCCACATTTTAATTTTTATTGATGTTTGGTCGTCTTGAGAGCCTTTTCTGAGGGGTCAAATAATACCTTCTTATGAGCGCTTACGTACTATTTTAAAACCAACTCCTGTCTACTTTAAATTTCCAATGGAGAAGGACAATTTTTTCTTTTTCTGCATATGGGCAGATTGAGGTCTCCATTGAAAGTGTATTTTCATCCTTCTCGACGTTCCATGATGGCCAGTGACAATTCTTCTCACGACAAAGCCTCTTCATCTGGTACAAAACCTAAGAGCTCTTCATCTGGTACAAAACCTAAGAGCCTAAGACCCTCCTTCGCCCATTCTGTCATCGCATAACCCTGTCCTTGATTCAATTCTTGATGAGGTGAGGGGGTTAAATTCTTTTATGCCCATTACCAAGGATAAACTCCAACAAATTGAAGATAGGTGGATCACAATGGAAGCGAAGGTATTCGACATGGAACAACGTATTAGTGATCTACACGATGTTTCTATCAAAATTCCTATTCTGGAACAGGAGATTCAGCGTCTCAAGCTTCACACTGAGGACCTTGAAAATCGCAACAGACACAATAATCTTCGCCTTTATGGCTTACCAGAAAATGTAGAAGGTCATTCTCCTTTTTCTTAAAATTTTTTTGTCAGAGCTCCTTGATCTTCCTCTAGAGCCTTCACTGAATATCCAACGTGCTCATCATTTGGGTCGTCTTCAACCGAACTCTGTTCGACCTAGAGGAATTATAATGCTATTTTTGGAATTCACAGACCTTATGTGCGTCCTACAGGCAGCAAAGGTGAAACGCCGACTTGTCTGGGCTGGCCACACCATTTTTCTCTCTCAGGATATCTCCAATGCTACTAATACCAGAAGGAAGGAATTTCTTGCTCTTCATCCTCAGATGAGACAGTTAAACATTCGATATGGCATTCTGCATCCATGCTTGTGTAAAATTACTCATAATGGCTCCTCTCGCTCGTTTGATGATCCTGCCAAATTGAAGTCTTTCTTGCTCAATCTTACACCAAACTCTATGGATAGTTCTACTCAATGTCTTTAGCTTCTCTCCTTTATCTCTCTCTAATAGATTTCCTATGGCTGTTTCTATGTCTATCTCTTAATTTTGCTCCTCTGCTGTTTCATCTGTTCTCGGTGCAGTTACGCTCCATGCTCACTTTGTTTACTCTTTTTCTTAGATCTGGATACCATTCCTTGATCTATCTTTTCTTTTTGTATCCTCTTTTCTTTCTCCATTCTTTTCTGTTTATTCTTTCTTTTTGACAATATGTTGCTTGTTGCACGTGCCTATTGTTGTTATTTGTTGTCATACATTTTGTTTTCTATATTCATCTAATAAGTGGTGTTTTTCTGCTTCCAGCTGTTCTCCTGAAGTGTATCATCTCCATTCATGTGTTACCCTCCCCTCCTTCCATTATGTGTAATGTTGTCACGTGGAATGTTCGTAGTCTTGGAAACCCCGTCAAAAGACAAAAGGTACTCTCTCATTTGTCTAAACTGAATTCTCATGTTTCGTTTATTCAAGAAACGCATTGTAATGATATGGAGTCACTTAAATTGAAGAGACAATGGGTGGGTCAAGTTGTTTATTCTCCTGCCTCTAATCGAAAAGGTGGTGTTGCTATACTATTTCATAAATCATTACATGTACAAATTTTATCTATGCAATGTGATAGTGATGGACGCTGGGTAATGGCTAAGGTTGTTATACAAAATAAAGAACTTGTCTTATTGAATATTTACGGCCCTGTTAAGCCAGATCCTGACTTTTGGAATAGCATTAAGATTTTACTCTCCTCTATTGATGGCCCAAATATTATTGTTGCTGGGGATTTTAACCAATGGTTGGACCCTTTCTCTGATAGACAATCTAAGTGTAAATTCAGTCCTGATAAAACTCATAAATCATTTCAATCTACCATTGCCTCTCGTTCATTATATGATGTTTGGAAGACCAGTAACCCTGATACCCTTGAGTTTACTTTTTTTTCTAATGTCCATCATACTCGTTCTAGAATTGATTATATTTTGGTTAGTAAACCCTTACTCCCATCTATTCAATCTTCTGAGATTGGATCTATTTTTATTTCTGATCATGCCCCTGTTTTTTCTGTTCTTGATCTTTCCCTGAGTTCTCCAAAATTTGGTCGTTGGAAACTTCATAATTTCTTGTTATCAGACACTGCTTTTGTAACTGAAGTTACTACTTTTATTAACGAATTTTGTGCTATTAACAATCCTTTGGACACCTCCTTTACTAATAATTGGGATGCCTTTAAGGCCTCCTTCCGTGCCTTTACTATTTCATACTCAGCAAAAAAGAAGAAAACTGCTAAGGCCAAGTATACAATTTTACTACAACAACTCAAAATGCTGGAACATAATTACTTTACTTCTAGAACTTCCTCTGTTCTCCATGAACTAATTAAGGCCAAATCTGCTCTTAACAAGCTTGCCACAATTGATGCATGTAATGTCCTTCTTAAAATCAAGTCTAAGTATCACAAAGGTCAAAATAAAGCTGGTAAGATGCTGGCCAACTACTTAAAAATAAAATCTGAACGTAAAAATATTGGTCCTATTCTTAATGAATCTACTAATAATTTAGCATCTTCTGATGAAGATATTGCTAATGCATTCTATGATTATTATCAATCATTATACACTGATGATACGAATCCCTCCAATCAAAATGTACACTCCTTTTTTCGGGCCTCCCTAAGCCCCCTTTGCTTCCTGATGAATTTGAATTACTAGAAAGGGAGGTTACTCTTCAAGAGATAACGGAAGCCATCAAATCCTTAAAAAATCGAAAGCACCAGGTCCTGATGGTCTTTCTGTTGAATTTATTTCCACTTTTTCCTCTATTTTTTGTTCCCTGGCCCTTTTTAACTCATTTATTGCTGATTCCAAAGCTTCTGGTTCCTTCATGGAGGCCTTGATTGTCCTTATTCCCAAACCTGATAAAGATCATTCCCTCTGTAAAAACTACCGCCCCATTTCTTTAATCAATTATGACTGTAAGATATTTGCTAAAATCCTTGCCTCTCGCCTTGTGAATATTATTCCACTATTGGTTAAGACAGATCAAGCTGGTTTTGTTAAGGGCAGATTGGCTTCGGACAATGCTCGCATGTTTGCTAATGTCATCTCCTTCGGGAGGAAGTATAAATCTCCACTTGCAGCACTGTCCTTAGATGCTGAAAAGGCTTTTGACCGCATAAACTGGAAATTCATGTTCAATACACTCCAATGGTTTGGGTTTGGTCCAAATTTTATTTCTTATGTTAAACTGCTCTATTCTTTTCCTCGTGCTAGTATTTTTGTGAATAACCATTTTTCTAAATCTTTTCCGTTATATAGAGGTACACGCCAAGGATGTCTCCTTTCGTCCTTGTTATTTGTTTTATGTCTTGAACCTTTCCTTGAGCGTATTCGAGTTAATTCACGTATTTCTGGCTTTACACATAATTCTATAGAAACTAAATTGTCAGCATACGCTGATGATAGACTGGTATATATGTCTGATCCCAATACTTCCCTCCCTCCATTTTTGGATGAGGTTCAGTTGTATTCCAGTATCTCTGGATATAAGTTGAACTTTTCTAAGACAGAAGTCTTACCCTTGAACTCTATTTGCTATCAATATATGTTTAATAATACTAATTTTACCTGGTGTCCCACAAAAATCAAATACCTTTGTATTTGGTTTTCCTCTACGTTATCTACCACCATTAGTTATACGTTTAATGTACTAACGACCAAAATACAGTCACTCCTTCTTTCCTGGTCCCCTCTTCATTTGTCATGGTGGGGTAGATTAGATACTATTAAAATGATGATTGTGCCACATGTCCTTTATACATTATCCATGTTACCTTTTCGGATCCCTGTTTCATATTTTTCACAGATTAATTCTATTTGTACAAATATTTTATGGAATAACAAACACCCCCGCATTGCTCTTATGAAACTCAAACGTCCCAAAACAGAAGGTGGTGTGCGCTTTCCTGATTTTAAATCCTACCATTTTGCATTTTTAATTCGTCAATTTTTTGCCTTAACTTATGATTTTGCTGATTTCCCTATCCCTCGTTGGATTGTTTTTGAGCGTTCCCTATTAAAAGATTTTTCTTTTCGAAATATAATATATATGTCTAACTGTACCTTCATATCAGATAATCCTATTTTAAAATACTCCCGACAATTATTATACAATATTTTTTCCGATGGTCTAGATTCATATCAATGTTTTTTGTCTTCCACTATTTGGTATAATAAATTTATCAAATATAAACGTAAATCATTTTATTACAAACACTGGAAGGAGAAGGGAATTATTTTTATTCATCAATTAATCCAGCATAATTCTGTTATTCCCTTCCATGAATTACAATTACATTATAATTTACCTGATTCATTTTTTAATGAATATCTTTTAATATCAACAGCTTTGCAGTCTTATTTATCCTCCAAACATTTCCCTTTAGCTTCTCCCTTACTCACTCCACCCTCACCGTTATATAGTATTACTCAGGAACATAGACCCTAGGCTTCCCTTATTTATAAGATGTTATCACCTGTTACTGAACGACCTAAATCCCATATAGAATTACTCTGGGAAGCGGACTTATCTTTGTCACTTCCCATCTCTTCTTGGGATAAATTATGGCTCAAGTTATTTAAAACTTCTATTGCCACTCGTATTACTCAATCCCTATACTTTATTTATAGTAGAGCTGTTATTACCCCTGTTTGTATATCCAAGTTTTCCCCTACTTCCTCATCCCTATGTTGGTCTTGTTCTGAATCCACTGGGACTTTAATTCATCAACTTTACGATTGTTCTAATGTATTGAAGTTTTGGCAATCTATTTGGTCTAAATGTATGAAAATATTTCAATGTAATATTCCATTATCCATACAAAATGTTTTTCTAGGTTCCTCCTCACCTGATTTTGATGTTTCTAATCATATTTCTTTGCTGTTTGATTTATTTATTGCTCTAGCATTTAAGGTGATTATGTCCTGTTGGAAAGATAACTCTAATCATTATTAACTTAGTGGAACTATATTTGTGATGAACACAGAATTGCTAGTGTTTCTTCTCTTACTCTTTCGCAGAAAATTAAATCTGACCTACTTTGGCTACCTTTTACTTCTTATCTTTCTACACATGCACCTGCATCTTAATTTCTTACTTTCTCTTAATTTCTAACTTTCCTTTATTCCTTCTTTTTCTCTTTCTTTCTTTTCTTCTTTTCCTCTCTATCTCTTTCTATCCTCTTATTTTCTTTCTCTCTTGCTTCACCTCTTTTTATCTTTTTCTCTTTTGAATTATTTGCTCATGTTTTTCTCTTATATATTAATTGTTATATTTTATTCATATTGTGTTCATTTGATTAATAATGTTTCTCTTTTTCTGAAATCTTAATAAAAAATTATTAAACAAAAAAAAAAAAGAAATTATCTTACTGCAAACAAAGATGAGAATCACATCTGCACTATACATAAGAGTGAAAAAGTAGATTATTAACGTGGTGTCCCAGAAAATTAACAAAACACTATGGGCCTGATTAGGATATCGGCGGACGGGTTTCTCTGTCACAATGGAACAGATATCCTGTCCACCGAAATCTAAATCCCATAATATTCTATGGGATTTAGGTTTCGGAGGATGGGATATCCATCACCATTATGACAGAGTTATCCATCCACGATATCTAAATCAGACCCTATGTTGTTAGATTAAAACAGTTCTACGAGAAAACTTGCCTCAACCTCTGGTAGCTGTGGTACAAGCAGCAAACATTTCCTCAGAAAAATGAGTGATCTAGTGAAGCAGTAGCAAACAACATTAAAGTAAAGAAAACAGTGAAATATAATACCCAAACTAATTTACTCAAGCATTTGCAAAGCCAATAGTTTTCACCAGGGCACAGATGTACTGGTTTTGCCAATGTTTGTTTTATCCCCAACTGGATGCTGTGCATACCCATTCATGCATGGGGCCATTTTGGAATGTGTTTTCATGAAACAAAACGAAAATCATTGAAAGATGGTGTGCGAAAATACCACTTTTTGCATGGTCATCCCCATGTTTTTCAGAATTGTATTGCTGGTTTTATGTCTCCACACAGTGGGGCACTGTCAGTCACCGCCCAGTGTTTATGCTGTGACCCTAAAACATGTAAGAATTGGCTAATTCTTGATTGGTGTATTTAACTCTTCTACAAGTACCTGGTATATGGTGAAGAAACTACACCCATAGCATGGAAAGTTAAAGATCTCATGTGGACTGCAACATGTATTGTGCCAGTCATCCACTAATATTACAAGGAAAACATGGCTTTATGCCTACCCATTGTAGCCTGATTGTTGCTGTGTAAAACCTGCAGTGTGACCAGTTAAAATTAGTAATTTTCGACAGGTATAAACCTCCCTCTTTAAATATCTTTAAGTCAGTCAGCGAGATTCCGTTGAGTTCGGCGATGGGATGAAATACTTCATGCTCACTTGGTGGTGCCAAGAATCCAGACCCACTGTATGAGGGCTTCACAGTATAGCATCCTATCAGTTCAACCCAGCCCTCATGGAGGTACACCAGCTCTGAGTGGATGCAGTGTCTGGTGGCTTAGTGGGCTAATGTGTCCACTGTAGGGGCCTGTGTTTGACCTCATGGTTACAGGTTCAAATTCTGGTGGGTCCACTCACCTTTCACCATTCTGAGATCGATAAAATGAGTACCATTAAGTTGAGTAGCAATAAACGTCTGTTATTCAGGGCCAAAATACACTTGGGTGAACCTGCGCTTTACAAATACACGTTGTTATGTTACGGTAAACCAGCATGGGCACAGACGCATCGTCCTCCCTGGTCCCTCTCTGGCTCGGCCACACTCCAGTCTTCCACGGGAGAGGCAGAGCTGCCTGCCCTCCAATAAGGTCTCCAGGCGCTAGCACCGTCAGTGAGCAATAAAATTGCCACTATCGCCTCTTAGCTCGGACGTGCCGATCTACCCAACTTCGCTACCATGTGCTCTCCGTGCTCAGGATTTAATCAGCTTTCCCTCCAGACATCTCTCAACTCCCCGGCCTACTTTTAACAGTTCAATGCACCTGCTCACTGCTGAGCACTTTGATGCCGAATTCTGGGGAGGCTAAAGATGGCTACCCCCTCCACACACACACACACACAACATGATCCTCAGGAGGAAAATGCATGTACAGAGGAGCGTGCTGCCAGGTATGCGTTTACCTTAATGCTGCATGCAACCCACGCTTTCAAACTGAAGGGCATTATGTATATATGTGACAATGCCCACAATAATCTCGTGAGTCAAACGATGAGGGACAAACTTTTAATCATGACCTGAGAAGCTTGGGCCCAAGTCTCTGTTCACAGGTGCACTCATATGGCCTCATTTACTACTACACAAACACACAAAACATTATACAACAAAGTGGTACCATGTGACTGGATGGCGACAGCTAAAATGCCTGTGATGATGTGGTCAGCAATGGAGGGAGGGGTATGCGACTGAATTGTGTGTTGTAGAGTCATAAGAGACGTTTGTGCGTTTTTTAAATATAGAAAATATTTCAGGCCATCTCTTGCGTGTCTGTCCAAAAATGTGAAACTTTCTAAGGGGAAGTAGATTGTCATGATGATTAAGAGGTTGGCTTATCTTGTCCTTTTGCCACACGTTCAACTGGAGGAAGAACAATAAACAGGAAACCTAAATGGTTGTGAGACAGTGCTTATGGCCTTGCTTTGAAAACAGGCTCAGCAGAGGGGCTTTTCTCCTCAGGCTGTAGTTTTGGCCAATGTGCATAAAGCAGATGGGAGTAGTGCCCCAGCCTCTTAACCCAAACTATTAATAATTAACCTCATGGGTGCTTGTTATTAACTGGGCATCTGTAGAAAACATCGGGAAAATAGCAAAACCACTGCAATGTGGCCCTCACAGATTCCAGGCCCCTTGTGAAAGACAAAGTTTGAGCTGGTAACATTATTGTCAGCTTTGCAAATCTGATCAACTCAGCTCAGAATCTCTGGTACGACAGCAGCATGCGGACTCGCCTGGTCCTTGCACTGGCCTTAACCTCGTGCTGCAGCTATGTCTGCGCTCGAACTGAAAGATTTTCTCTCCCTTTTAGGCAGAGATACATATGGAAATAACGAACCTTGTGTGCGACCTATTATCCACCCGTTCTTCATGGTTAGCGGCCAGAGGGACAACTAGAAGATTGTATGATCAGGCAATGCAAAAGAGACTGCTACTGAGGAGTAGTAGACCGCAGAACTCTTCAGTACTCTTTCCCGTGTCTTACAGATCTGATCGAAGGCTGGGGTAGACTTCTGCCGATGATAGCCACCCGGCTTGCATCATACGTAATGAGTACATTATTTCCCGGTCCCACATTGAGTGCCCATTTCAATGTCCTGAGCAGCAACGGGCATCACATGATCTGTATAGTAAACAAAAGCTTTGAGCATGTTCTGTCCAGGGGGGAGCGTCACTGCATGGGTAAACTCTGCCACAAAGCAATAGTGGAGTTTTGTTGAACACAAAACACTGCCAGTGGAGTGGAGTTTACCGCCCACCCCATGTCAAATGACTGGATGTAGCTGACATTTGGGCTTTGTGTATTCCTCCTAGACAGCCACACACAGTAGAAAGATTAGGTGTGCCTGGATGGGCAATCACTGGCAGGATGGGAGGGTGGAGCCTGGCACAGCCCTAAATATACTTAAATAGCTGTGTCCTGCCTTCATACAAATGGCTGCATACCCCCTGTAGTTAGTCTGGAGCCAGGGGAAGCAGGAAGCCTGAGCACGTCAATGGGAAACCTCTAGAAGCTTCTCCCACTTCAAAGTTGGCACCTGGTATAAATATTGGACCTCAGACACCAACTCTTCTGAACAGTTCTGGACCTGTGGATACTCTGCCATGAAGACGTACTGCTGTGCGGTGAAAGGATTGCCACTCTGCTGGACTGCTGCTATGCTGGACTACTGCCCTGATGGACTGCTGTCTTGCTGGATTGGTGCCCTGCTGCTGTCCTGCCTGAATCAGAGGGATTGTAACTGCATCTGACCTCAGAACTCCCAGTGTGACTCCAAGGGCTAGTCTGCTGGCCTTCTGTTCGGAGCCACAGGGACATAACAGGCTCCCAACCACCTGCACCAGCACCCAGATCTAGCTGGAGTCAGTCTCTGACCCCCAAGTTGTGCCTCCCAAGTCCTGGACACTTGATGTGGCTTCAGTGGAGCTGAATTGAACTTTTTGGGCTCTACATGACCGTTGGTGCCAAATCATTGTCGTTCACACTGCCCACCAACCAGACTCTTCATGTGACAGCACCTACTACTCACAAGGAGCGCAGCTGCGAAGCTCCGGCCCAACCATTTATGATGACAACAGGATCTTCACACTACAGCAACGGCTGTCCATGATGCCAGTTCTGCTCTTCGCGCAACATCAATAACCATCTGCAATGCTTCCCTGCTCATTGCAGCCCCCCTCCACTGCAAACAGGAATGTTTGCGCTGGATTGAGGCGGTAACCTTTCAGTGGGACTAACCTGGTCACTGTATCCGACCCACGCTCCATCGCAGTCGACCTGAACTTTTGACTTTCTCTTAGTCTCACACAACCCGATAGCCGTGAGTGCCGCTTTGAGGCTTTTGGCTTCGGCTTTCACTTAAATCTTTAAAATTGTGCATCTCAGGTTCTACCGATTGGATGTTGTTTTGGTCATGATTTATTTATTAGATTCTACTCTATTGTTCTAAATTTAGTGGGGCATTTTTCTTGTGTTGTGTTTCCACATTATTACAGTATGAAGTGTTGCATAAATACTTTACACATTTCCTCTAAGTTCAGCCTGACCTCACTGTGCCAAGCTACCAGAGGGTTGAGCACAAGTCAATTTGGGGTTTGCTTGTGCCTCTCCCTGAAAATGCTTGTGGTTGCTGCCGGAGTAGGGTTTCACCTCCCTCAACCAATGACCCGATTTCTTACATCCAGGCAGAGCAGTAGACTCCCAAAGTCAGTTGACTGACTTTCTCTGTGACTGCAGGGACATAACAAGCTTCCTAAATCACCCAGCTGACCAGTAGCACTGGACCTGGACTGGACCTTGCTGTTGGCCTCTACCTAATACCCTCTGAGTCTATAAGTGCCTGACCTGAGGTCTTGGGTTACTTAGAAGAGCATGCTTGTGTTTAGTTTGGGCACCAGAATAAAAGTTGGAAACATTTCCTCTAGACCAGTGGAATTAAGAACTGTTTGACTTCCAGACTTTCACCAAGACCAATACACTTGCCCCCATCCTGGTCAGCCCAAAATCACATTGTTGTCCCAGTCTACTGCGACTATTGACTATAATTGGCATTTTATTTTTCCTTGATTATTTTTCCCCTTAAACCATTAAAAATTCATATCTCAAGTTTCCCTTACTGGAATGTTGTGGCATTAGTGACTTTATGAGTATTACATATTTCTCTATTTTTATAACTTGGAGCAGAGTGTTTATTGTGTTGTGTTTTGACTTTTTAACAGTTTTACTCATGTTGGTTAAGTTAACCTGTCTGCTCTGTTCCAAAGCAACCAGGGCTTGAGCTCAACCTTTGACTGGATCCAACAAGATAGTGACTTTAATACTTGTGATGGACACCAATTAAATAATCCAATTACTCACAGATGTCCCCCCCTACATGTACACGCATGCCCAACAGCCATCTTTAAAATATTTGTTTTTTTTACGAGCAGGCATGCACACATAGCAGGGCCATGGTTATTTTGCCATCTTTTTCACTTTGCATAAAAATACTGGCCTCTGTGGGTTATCTTTTGTGCAAGGTGGACATCTTGGAATGATTTTTCTTACAACAAAACAAAACAAACATTATTTCAAGGTGGTCAGTATGCATTCTTAGGATTGGGGGGTGACCATCATGAAGTTTGTTTTCAAATGTTGCTTTAAAAAACATCATTCCTAGATAGTCACAAGGTTTGTATGAACATGGACAGCATCAATATTGGAATTATTTCTTAAGGCAATTGAAAAACGATTCCATGGTAGTTGTCAAATAAAAGCATGACTAGGCAGTCACTTTGGAATGGTTTCTAAACCTTTTAAAGACACCCTTGCCAATACAGTGATGGGCAAAGGTTAGAGCATAAGAGGGGCAAGCAAGTGATGGGGGACCTATTCTCTCAATAAATTGAATGGGATTAATTCAGCCATTTAAAAAAACAAAAAAACTGTGATGGCGTGTGAGGGGGTGGACTACGCTGTAAGCTGCTCCTAGAAAGTGTTTGTCACGGATGTTGGGTTGATTTGGCAGCTCTGGATTGAGCAGAGACACCCACCGTCTAGCACTCTCCAACTCTACCTTTACACCCAGTAGAAGGGAAAGATGAGGAGTAGGGCAACTACAGAGGAAGAAGGAAGGAACCATTGTGGGCTAATCTCTTTCTGGAGTGGAGGGAAACTCTGGAATTGTACTTGTGCTGACACTGCTGGGTGGCACTGACCTCTCCAATCTCTCTAGGGGACAGTATAGAATTGAGTTGCTGGATTCCCTGAAAGAGAGGTTTACCGGGGACTCCTGTGGACTGGCCCTGAGGCGATTACCCCTGGATGGAGACCCCCTGACTCCTGCTGGACTGGGCACAAAATACCCTTAACAATGGCCTAGAAGACATGAGGACTTTGGAATTCAGACAGGCAGTGCTACCTGCCTAAAGGGCCACAGTATTCTGCTGAAGGAAGATTTGGCTGGTGATTATCAGATGCACAGCTCTCTACTGCTGGAAGTGGGTGCCTATTCTCTGGAGTTGTAAAAGAGGCTTGCAAAAATCAGGATTCCAGGAGATAAAGGGTCAAAGGGCATGTCCCTGAGCTCTGCCTCATCATGGGAGAGCAGTTTAAACTAAGCTTGAGCAAACAATCTCAAAATGTATAGGCTGCGAGGCTTGGACTTGACCCTCCTGGTGGCTCGCTTTCACCAGTAGGACAAAATGCGCAAAACTTCATCAAAGATGGACCATGGGAGGGATATCCTGAAGCCATCTTACTGGGACAAAGTGTACTGCAAGGAGTGGTTTCATAGATAAGATGAAGGGGAGGGCCCCATTCCATGGGGCACAAGAGCAGTACTCTCACAGCAGCATGTGCCCTCCAGTCTACTGGGATCTTTGAATTGCTGACATAGTCCCTATTGGAGAAAGATTAATACTGATTTGCAGATGATAGGGCCCAAACTGAGGTGGTATGGTGAGCAAAAGAATGATGGGCTGGAATCCTATTGCCAGTGGTTAGACTCATTGCAAGCATTCCTCCCATCACCTTTTGTGTGTTACATGCCACTGCCAGGAAAGGCCAGTGCCTCAGGGGACAACCAACATGATCTGAGCAGGTGTGCTCAGCTTTTTAATTCACACCCCCTGGGAAGGTCAGTGCCTTGGGGGAAGAGCAGGACCTCCATTTTCCTCCCATTTACACTGCAGCCTACAGACAGTAAAAATATAGTGCAGTCAGCTCTTCTGTTGGTACTTGGCAGTGTGTCGAGGGAAGTCATACAGGATGCACCATCTTGGGCTGTCACATAGCCTCTGGAAAGCACCAAGGAGTCCAACATGTGAGGCAGGGGCATCCACTAAACAAGTAAAGATGCATCAGTAGGAAGGTCTTTAAGCCTATCCCCAGGCTCCAAGAAGTGCCAAATAATGTAATGTCAATAAAAGGTAGTACCAGCATGTTGGAACTGGACCTCTCTGCATGGTCACCCCCAAACATTTTGCCTTCCTCCTCCCCTTTCTTTGCTAAATTCGTTTTTGCTGGCTTTACGATTCTGGGCACTTTACCACAGCTGATCAGTGCTAAAGGGCATGTGCTCTCTACTTGAAAGGTGGTAATATTTGCTTATCCACAATTGGCATATTTTATTTATTAAAAGTCCCTTGTAAAGTGCACTATATGTGCTCAGGGCCTGTATATTAAATGATACTAGTGAGAATGCAGCACTAATTGTGCCACCACTTCAGTAGCCCTTTAAACATGTCAGGCCTGTCACTGCAGAGCCTGTGTGTGCAGTTTTAAACTGCCATTTCGACCTGGCAAGTTAACCTACTTGTCAGGCCCAAACCTTCCCTTTTGCTACATACATGCACCCCTAAGGTAGTCCCTAGGCAGCCCTATGGGAAGGGTGCAGTGCATTTAAAAGTAGGACATGTACTTTTGAGTTTTACATGTCCTGATAGTGACAAACTGCTAAATTTGTTTTTCACTACTGTAAGGCCGATCTCTCCCATAGGTTAGCATTGAGATTGCATTAAAACATCTTTTAAGTACAATTTCTAATTGGGAAAAGATAGAGATTGGGAGTTTGGTGTTTCTGGACTCACAATTTAAAATCACAACTTATGGTGAAGTCGGATTTTAAATTGTTAGTCTGAAAATGGCACTTTTAGAAAGTTGGCATTTTCATACTTTAACCATTCTGCATCTCTGCATCTCTCTGAATGCACATCTGGGTTGGGTGACAGCTGAGCTTTGTGCATTCCCTCTAGACAGTCAATCAAAGGGAGCTGGAGTGTGACATTTACATCCTGATGGCCCATCACTAGGCTGATAGGCCTTCCTGAGGTAGATTGTTAGGGAAGAGCTGACACTTGCACCTGAGTAGAGCTGTGACTGTCCCCACACAAAGAGCTGCATACATCCCCGTAGTGAGTCTGGAGCCAGGGAAGGAAAGGCAGGGACCTTGTGATCTTCAAAGGCCTCTTTGAAGTCTCCCCCACTTCAAAGGCACAACCAGGTATATGTACTGGACCCCTGACACCAACAAATCAGAACTTTTCTGGAACCAAGGGCATTCTGCCTGGAAAAACAGCTGCTGTGCTGGAGGAGGGACTGGAGGGAGTGAGAAGGACTGGACTTTCACCACTTGAACCCAGAGTAACTCAAAGGGCTTGACTAATTGCCTCCTTTTTTTGCAGTCTCAATGGCATTAAAGACTGCCTGCAACTCTCCATCCAGCCCCTGGACTCTGCCATCTGTGAGTCATACCCTTGCCTGAGGTGTCTCCTCAAGTCCAGGGCCTCAGAAGTAGGAAAAAATCATGCAGTCCCGACTTTGCGCCAGTCAGAATGTTGTAATCTTTCTCTTCTTCTTTTCCACCTGCCCATGGTTCCTTCCAACCCCCCTCCTCCTCCCTTCTGCCTTAGTTTATCTTAGAATGTTGGTAAGATTCTACTGTGCGCTCCCTGAGCCTAACTGTCATTTGGGCCATGGATGTAATAACTATAGGGGCAACCCACTCAGCGCTCTCGATGGGCTCAATAACACTTTGATTGACCAGCTTGTCCAATTCTTGCCAAAGGGGTTCCTTCAACATTATGGGAATATTCCTGCACTTGTGTACCACGGGTTTGGCATTTTCCTTCAAAATTATCTTTTGTTGGAAATCCTTCAAACACCCATGCTTGTCTGTGAATACTTCTGGAAATTCTTTGAGTAATTCCGTACCACATACAGATCTGTCCACAAGTAAGACAGGCACTTCAGCGGTAGGATCTAGTTTAATTCCTAAATCTTTTTGATGTGCCCATCCTAAAAGATTTGAACCTCGTTTGGCTACATATACTTTACCCACAGTGCTTCTGTCTTTAAACATAATTTTCATGATGGCTACACCTTCCAAGGGCATGGGGTCTTTGTTGTACCCTACAGGAACCACATCAGGTTCAACAAGTGGTAATGCCTGATCATTGAACTTAGAATGAAACGTTTCACTGTTGATAAATGTAAATGGCGAACATGAGTCTGCAAAAACTTCCACAATTCTTCCATCCAATCCTATTTCACATTGATATAAGTTAACCATATGTACTTCCTTATTACCTTCCACATCAACTTGTAATACATATTTATTCTTGTCTACATCATTAGTTTCAATAATATTGACTGTTCTGCCAGACATGTCTTTACACATACGTGCAAAATGTCCCTTGCGGTTACACCTTCTACACGTAGCTGTCCTGGCCCAACAAACAACATTATTGGCTAGATGCCCCGAGCTTCCACATCTGAAACACTTCATCTTGTTTTCAGGAGTAGGTCTTCCCTTGTTTTTCTCTTTAACCATTTCACTTTTCCTTTGTTCCTTAACGGCACAAACATTTTTAAAGTCACCACAAATTTCATTTACTTCTTTATCACTAGTATCAGACATTTCTTTTATACATACTGCAGTGTGCTCTATGCTCTTCGCTATCTCAATAGCCTTTTTAAATCCGGATTACCTACTAATAATTTCTCCTGTATCTTTTTGTTATTTGTGCATCGTACCAATTGGTCCCTAATGAGGGAATCAGTTAAATCATTAAATTCACATGTATTCGCTAGTCCTCTCAATATCGCTATATAATTACCTACTTTCTCATTCTTACCTTGACTTCTGCCAAAAAATGTATGTTGTTCTAACACTACATTGATCTTATCTGCAAATTGTAATTCTAACTTCCTAAGAGTAATCGCATAAACATCTCTCTCCCCATATTCTGCTTCATCCTCCTCAATCTCTGGAAGACTGTCATACACTTTCCTCCCCTCAGCGCCAAGGTTGTGTAGTAATATGTGCTGTCTACGTAACGCCGAGAAACCATTTGCACCTATGGCTATCAAATAAGTCTCAAATCCGTTAATCCAGTTCTTCCACGTCATGAGGGGTTCCCCTGCCTCTGATAGAAAAGGTGGGGGCTGACTCATGCTCGCCGCTGCCATTTTGATATCCGATACTAGCAAAATAAATACTCTTATAAACAATACACAACAGACAGTGAATATAGTTTGAATAAAATAGAAGTAAATCAACAATTCAATATTTTAAAATATGTAACCATAGGATATTTGAATTCCAAAGTTCAGCAGATTGCGATCCTGTACACTGCTTCTGAAAGTCTATTTTCTAAAATGAATGAGCCAACTTATTCTAGTAGTGTACTTCAGTTATCAATCTTTAGTATTTTGCAGTACATCCGCGCTGCACTCTCAAATATATTAGTTCCTTGTAATGTTATAGTGATAATTATGTTCTTTGACTCTATGTACTGGTTAATAATACAGTTCCATAAATATTTCCTGAAAGGATTCTTGAAGAACACTGCTGCGTATATTTTCCGAGAACTACGCCCTTACAGTGACAAGTAGGAGCTCCACACAAATGTGCTCAAAAAAAAAATCGCCAGTCTCGTGCTTCTGATGAATATGCTAATCAATGAAAGTTCCGATGTTGACGAGATCTAATCCAATATTGGAGAATACTCTTCTGAATGTGAATAGAAGGAAAATTCTCTCATAAATTTGAATTCCTGTCACAACATGCAAGATTACTCTCTCACTGCTTGTGAATTTGCACTTCCACGACATGCACCGCCAAAAGCTAATGCGCGTTTACCACACTGATGAGGAAAAAAAAAAAACGCCACATACACCTCTACTCTGTCTCCTTGCACTGAAATTATCCAATTCTTCCAGTCCGCAGCGCAAACAAAAAAAAGGTACAGCTATAACTCACCGATGACAGTGGAATACTAAAATGCTGACAGGATAATCCCTTTCAGAAATTTTCCACACTGAAGGAGTTACTGCATTGCTTCTTCTCAGTCATGGAACTCCTCCCCAGGGGCAGAGCCAGCATAAGAGTTTTTACAAAGATTCTCAGTAAAACATTTGCAATCTGCTCTGTATTGCCCAAGGGCCAATGGTTTAGTGGAACGTGTAAACCGTATGATTAAAGATTGTATCCAATTAAATGTTAACAGTGGAACGAACATTAAGAAAGAATTGGACGAGATGATCTGGTCTTATATGGTAACTCCTCACTCAGTTACTAAGGTTTCACCCTTTAAATCTCTCAAAGGAAGAGAACCTGGCACCAAGTTAAGTCCTCAGTGGCTAGTGGGTAACAATATTGGGGAGGCAGACCGAGGAATTATAAGTGAGAAGATTCAAGAACACCAAAGGAAATATGTCAACAGGTATAATAGTAGAGTGTCGGAAAGAAATATGAAGTGGAAAGAAGGAGATGTTGTAAGAATAAAATTACCAAGATCTGTTCATTCTGGTTCTTCAAAGTTTTCTGAGAGGAAGAGAATATGTAAAGTATTCAAAAATGTAGTACAGCTGGATGATGGGAAAGTGTGGAGTTATGACAGGGTTGTCAGAGACAACAGTGTAGATGTACAAGGTTCATCCATAGAACACGGAACCCAGGTAAACGACAGACCTGATAACATACCGGAAAAAAGGTTTCTCAGGAACCAATGTAAAAAACCGTTGTGGCACAATGATTATAGTATGGTTTAAATTTGTTCATGCTTTGCAACTTACAGTGTGGTCACAAGTATCTTTTTTCCATTTGTTTCCTAGGGAAGGAGATGTGTTGTAATCTTTCTCTTCTCCTTTTCCACCTGCCCATGGTTCCTTCCAACCCCCCTCCTCCTCCCTTCTGCCTTAGTTTATCTTAGAATGTTGGTAAGATTCTACTGTGCGCTCCCTGAGCCTAACTGTCATTTGGGCCATGGATGTTGTGTGAAGCTATTCAATAAAGATTCTTACCTGAAGTAAAGCTTCGTTATTTCACAGAACCAAGGCATTTGTAATTGATGCCAAAGCAGCGCCTTCAATGCTGAGGCTCAATTATGTTGCGGGACCTCCAGTATGACTCGATGACAACGTAGGGACCCGACTGCGCAGTTCAGCACCAACGCATTACCCACATTCCTTTGGATCAACAATGCATTGCCTCCTCCACTCCTCGCAGCCTCTCCTCAACGATGACATTGACGCTTGTACTCCGAGAAGGTACTGTTTTAGCGGGGCCTGCGTGGCTTGTGTATCCGACGTGCGCTCCATCGCGGTTGGCTTGACTTTTCAGATTTGACTCGGTCCACCGCAACCTCAAGAAACCCCTTAGTGCAGTTGACTTTTAAGCACTATATATCAAGATATTCTTCAAAAATGTATGACTCCAGTTCTAATTATAGGATTTTGGTCACATTTTTCTTGTTTTGTTCAATATATGAAGCTCTATTTGTCTAATCAGGTGTGGGCTATTTTTGTGTGGTGGCTTTCACTGTTTTACTGTAATAAGTGTTGCACAAATACTTTACACATTGCCTCTTAAGTTAAGCCTCCCTGTTCTTTGCCAAGCTACTAGAGGGCAAGCACAGGTTAATTTAGGGAGTGTGTCTGATTTACCCTGACTAGAGTGGTGGTCCCCACTTGGACAGGGTGCATACCTCTGCCGTCTAGAGACCTCATTTCAAACACATCGTGAAAGACATTAAATCTTGATTTGCATTGTACTTGAGCATATATTTTGCCTTTGAGTGTTATGGTGACACTGTAGCAAAGCAAGTATAGACTGACTTTTTATTAATGCTTGAGTAAGTAATGATATAATTTTTGTTCTGGGTGTCCCAACTTTTCCAGTCTGGTTTGCTTGCTTTAACATTCTGAGCACATTACCACTACTAAACAGTGGTAAAATGTGTGCCCCAGCCCTTAAACCGTGTCCTGTACAACAGAAGTTCCCTGTCTGACCTATTTAACTTCCCAGTAAATCCATTGTAGAAGGTGCCTAAAATGCATTTATGGCATAAAAGGTTAGGTTTCATATATAGGTGCAGTGTGCATTCATTCAACACTCGTAGATGACAATAGAATATGTCTGCCAGGAGTAACACCTGGCAAGGAAAAGTGTTTTTCCCATGTAGGAAAATCTATTCCTATATATTAATTATTAATCCCCTAAGTCTTTCTTGTAGCCACAGGACAGGGTGAAAAGAACAAGCATATATAAAATTGAGCACTATATATTTAAAATATTTGTCCTCACAGTGGCTGACATCCTAAAAGCTCTATCACTGTATCAGTACAGTTACATTTGCCACAAAATCCAGCTTTGAATCACTTGAAGCCTTTCATGCCAAAAGCAACAGATTCAGAGTGAGACTGATTATGAGATATTTGACTTCAAGAGACCCTCCTGGACACAGCCTTGGACAGTGCCCTGATGGAAAATGTTTATTTCCATTTCAGAGACAAAGTCCGTAAGTAAAACCTTTGACTGGATATGCCTGCTTGGTGAATCTGACTACTGCTTCATTGTGGTCAGCCTAAAATTATGTCTAGGTCCCAGTCAACCATGAACTGCTGATGTTCAATAGTACTTTACTTTTTCTAGGTGGGTTTTGCATTAACCATTAAAATGTCACATCTACGTTTCCTCTCAACCTATTTTAAAGATCTTGGTCTAGGCTTGCTCATTAATTCTTTTTTTGTTCTAAATTGGTTCGGGAATTTTATTGTCCTATATTCTTTACTTCAAAATTATTAGTACTGTATTAACTTATGTTGTATTTCTTTGGGGATTGCCGGCTGCTTGTGTCATAGCTACCAATGATTGAGCAGAGATTCTCTCAGAACTGTGTTTTGACCTAACCAAATTGTGTTTATCATGTTGACAAGCTCACCCCTTCCCAAAGTAATAACCTAAATTTGTTAAAATTCCCTTCACATTGTGCTAGGCACAAAGGGGGATGCCATGTTTTAAGGGGTTATGGCTGGCTGGCATAGAGACGGTTAAAGATGCATTCAATGTAGGGGGTTCAGGGTAGGTGTGCGCAGAACTCGTGGATTTTTACTTTGCTGGCTTACATAAAAACTCCCTGAGATTCTGCAGAGTTCCCCGAGTGGTGACATTTCAGTGCTGCTTGCGCTGATTGTTAGTGCCAGGAGCTTGTTCCATGCTGTAAAACCAGCGTAAATGGCACCATGGGCCATGCCAGAGGGCGCTGTTTCTTTCTGCCGCTCAAGTAGATTTTCTACTCAAGCAGCAGCTTGCTCAACGCAAATGGTAGCAACCTGCTGCGACTGCCCACATTGAGAAACCATGCCGAGACTTGTTCTCACGCTCATTTTTTCCTTCTCGCCAAATAATGTTGGCAAGCTGCATGCCGGAAAAACTCTGCCAGATGGCGGTTTGTGGAATTTTTCTGGAACTCCATGCTCCAGGCAGAGCGCAGAGTGGGCCAAACTCCACAAACTCCAACGCAAGAGCAGAGTTTACTGCCCACCCTTACTTCAGGGTATATTTAGGAGTTTACATGACCTGTGGGACATTTCTTTTTTTTCTTTTGTTTAGAGTGCATCCATTCTTGGTTGACAGGTCATTTAAACAGTGTTACCATAAACATTTTCATCTGTCATTCTGCATTTGTTAAGTTGTATGTTGCATTTAGTGGCATATGTAATAATGTACTTTTCCTTCTTATATGAAAATACACAGATGGGAAGCTGTTCAGTACGCCCTCCCCTGAATGTCTTAGGGCTCTCGAACACAGATTTATTACAGGATTATAACTCAGTCGGTCCCATTATTAGTGGCAGAAAGAACGGCATCATCTAAGTAGTGATTTTTAATTGTGTTCATGCGGAATATGTGGCTTCCATAGTGATTCTAGATATCAGTGAAACATTGTATTGCAGTAAATTAGAGTATACCAGCTTGAGAGATCATTGTGATGTCTAAAAATGTAACGTTATTGCTGTTGCTAAGAGGTGAGGGAAACACTCCAACACCTAGATCTACAGTTGACACTACCAATGGGAGAAAAGAGGTTTTCACTACAATTCTCCAGCTTTGATCTTATCACTGTGGCTTGATTAAAGATACTTACCCCTACATAATCATTGACACATTTCATAGGCTACTAGTGCTTATCCTCAGACTTTGGAGATGCTAAACCCTCATCTCCATATTATCTGCCAAACTCATTCTCAAAAAGATTTTCTCCACTTGCATGGTGGAACATATCTGGAACGGGGGATTGTGATGAAGTGAATTGCATTGCGCTCTACATCTAGTATTTACTTTTGGAAGGGTATTCCCTGCTGTTATTGGAGATAGCATTTCAAGATGTGACAATGCCTTTTCAATTTTTCCATATATTTTCAAAAATACTGCTCTGAGGCGATTTAAAAATGAAAAGCTGGGGTCCTGCTACACACTAAATGCAAAGCACAAATATCCTCCGTGTTACATGATCTAGCTTTCAATTATTGTAAGGTTGCTTAGGCAATCATACGTCACATGAGAATGATGTTCATTTTACATGTGTGCTTTAGAGTATAAACACTAGTGATTTCTCACACAATATGCATGTTAATATTCATCCCTACAACTAAAATGGCTAATTGATAGATATGATTTCAAAGGCTGGGTTATAACCAGGGCCACTGGAAGATTTTTCTACAGATAGTGAATTTGACACACGTCACAGTATCCACCAGAGCAAGCGGATTTTAGCCAAATATATGCTTTCATGAAATAATTCACAAGTAATTGTAATAGTTGCACAAAGTCAGCAATGCCAACTTGCAACCATTAACTAGTCATCCCACAATTTTTTATTACTGTATTCTGACATGACACACTTGCAGGGGTAGTATGATCATCCTGTATAATGGACTGAAGAAAGGGGTTTATCTGTAGCAGCCAACAATACCTTTAAATATCAAACTCTGAAAAGATGGAAAAATTACTCCTTTGTAAAGAAAATGTTTTGTTTAACTTCACAAAAATTTATGATTACATCATTACACCCTCCGCCGTGTAGTAGTGACTTCAAGATAACACTTAGAATTAAGAAGATTTTGAAACTTGAGTTTTTTCATTTTAAAATCCCATGTTTTGAAGTCTAAAGTGCCTCTTAGTAAGACATGTATATAATAAAAGTTAATGTTCACTACTGTTCTGCATGACTGCTCCTTAATGAAAGGAAGGGCTTTTGGACTGCAGCATGGTCATCCCAGATTGTTCGCATATTTCTGGAGCGTATATATATTTATATATTTTTTTAATTCTCAACACTTTACTCCTGCTAAGGATCCGTGCTTCCCTTTAAACATTTGTAAAGTGGCTTACCCTGTGATTGACAAAGTTAACTTTCCTACAGATCCCTTGTATATAGTGTAGGAAATACACCCAGGGCATGGAAGGTAAATGCCACCTATTGACTTCAGTACCTATGCTGCCAACTACAGGGCTGGCCTGTAAAATATGGCTTTAGACCTATCATGTGAAGCCTGGCTTCAACATTATGAAAACCTGCTGTAAAAACTGTTAAAATAGCCCTTTTAAACAGCCACAAAACCCAGCTTTTAAATATTCACAACCCACCCCTAAGTCCACCTGTTACCCACAAGGTAGAGTGACTAATATTTTAAACTGGAACATGTGTGAAAATAAATTAGGCATGTTCATATCCATGATACATTCATGATACTGCTGGATCCTAGAAAATGGCTAAATACAAATTCTAAACTTTATTCTGTAACTTTTGCCAGGAACTGGCTAAAATAGACATTTAAATAGAGATAGCGTTTTTCATATTTATTAAAAGAGAAATTCATTGGATAAGCTGGATTTTTGATAAATACTTAGGAAAGGTACCTTTCAGAAAGTTACGTTTTTAATGCCGGAGGCTCCTGGAGGCTAACTTGCATTGGCGTTGAGCTGCTGCCAAGTAAATGCTTGACATAAATGAGGTAGCTGCCAAAGCAGAACAATCACTTAGGCCTGGAGACATGCGGACTGGTTGTGAGGCATTTTATCCTCATCAGCCCAGGAAGAACATTTGGGGTGGACTCAGGAAATGTATCAACTTGAAAGGGATAGAGGTAAGGTCTGCCCATTCAAGGTTTAATGTAAGGAGAGAGCTGAAAAAGGAAAGCCTTTGTCCGCAAGGCCCACACTACCCTGACTGGCTCTGAAGCCAGTGGGAAGAAAGCTACCCCCCAACAACTAGTTTAAAGTGGAAACAGAGGAGGAACTGATCATTTCCATGACCACAGCTCTGGATAGAAGCAAGAGCTCTGCACAAAGAATTAAAAGGCTTTCCCATCTTGGATGTTGGAAGTGAGGGGCACTGTGGGATTGTTTCAGTAGGGCAAATAGTTAACTGCTAGAAAAACTGGGTATGGTTCCCCCAGGAACTTTCTACCCATTAGTTATAGTGTGTCAAGGAGTCACCTAATGCCAGTCATAAATGAGCCACTCCAAGAAATCCTCTTCAGAACACTTTCTGCAACCACAGAAGATCAGAAGAGGACTGTTCTTGATGTCTGTGACCTGAGAAGAGCCCTGAAGAACTAAACCTGCCCTCTTGTACCCAGTACAAAGAAATGGACTGACCTTGTTTGTGGCTACAAGGACACAATAGACAACAAGAGGCCTTTTTCCTGTAATGACCATAGGACCAGTACCAAGTGGACTTGGGCTGGAGCTTCCTACTGGCCTCTACAGGAGTGTGTCATTGCCCATAAGTGCTCTCCTAGAGGTCCTGGGAGCCCTAGAAGTGACCCAGAGGAGCTGTCCCAGAAACCTTGAAAAGTGGGAGCATTTGTGAACTTCCAAGTCCTCTGAAGTCATCAGTGGGACCTCATGACAATGGAATCAGATATCAATGAACAGCATCAGGCTTGCCCTGCTGAAGGATTTTGAGCAGCATAAATGGGGTGAATCAGAAGGTAAAATCTTTCACTAGGACAAATCTGTTTCATGTATTGTGGTTCATCCATCCAACAGATAATCGTACTTGGCAAGTACCATCATCATTTGGATGAATGACGCATTATGTATCAGAACACATCCTTCATTTTCACTTTGACATGGGTACCCTCTAAACAAAGGAAATATCTTTGGGGCATACCCATATCCATATTTAGAAACACTGCACTTGTGTAGAAGAAAAAGTTTACAGCGAGCTCCTATCCAGTGGTTTCGGGTGGTACTCACCTACCTGAGTGAGAAAATTAAGCAACCCACTAATATTTGTGGATGAGGTATCTTCTCCTAACATCTAAATATTTCTGTTAAGTACTAGGTAAGTCCATATTAAGGGATTCCTCCAGTTAAAGCCCTTTTACCCTTTTGTGTTTATAGGTTTCTCACAAGAAGAATGTACAACAATCAATCTCTGTTTATGTGCAGATATGTAGTGAGGCATACCTAGATCTCTAAGCTTCATTGATTGAAGAATGCACATTTTATTCAGTGTCTGTTGCTGCAAATCATTACCGGGGAATTACCGTCCTATTAGTTTGATAGACTCACTACAAAAGATAGTGGGTAGGATGATCCTCAACAAGATTAATGAATGGATAGATGAATATAGTATATTGACCCCCCTGCAGGCTGGGTTTCGGGCATACACCAGCACCATTGATCAGGTGTTTCGGTTTACTCTAATACTATGGAAAACAGTGGTCCTGGGGAAAGGCAGCATATATGCTGCCTTTGTAGATTTAAAGTCCGCATTCGATCTTGTTCCCCACTCCAGCCTGTGGGTGACGTTGCTGGAACTGGGGTTGCCCAAAGAACTACTTACACTTATAATGAGGCTGCACGAGGACAATTACTCTAAAATTCGCTGGGGATCTCAGGGCATGGTTACCAGTTTGTTTCCGGTAGAAGGAGGGGTGCGCCAGGGCTGCGCCATGGCACCTACCCTATTCTCCCTGTATATTAATGGAATAGTCGACTGTCTGTCTCCCGTGAATACTGACACCCCGATTTTAGCCGGTGTTAAAATACCAATTTTAATGTTCGCAGACGACACATTGATTATTTCGAAAGACCCCGAGTGGGCTCCAGCGTGCGCTGTCAATTTTTGAAAAGTTTTGTTCCGATCGTGGTCTCGAAGTCAATGTGTCGAAAATGAAATTTATGGCTTTTAACCCGCATAGAGCTTTTAAAGGTAGCATCATAATGAACAACCGACCATTGGAACAAGTCAGAGCATTCACATATCTGGGGATAAACATAAAGAGTGATTTAAAGTGGAATCAGCAAATTGACCTGGCAACACTCAAGCACCGGCAAATGTCGGGAGCAATACAACTGGAGCACAAAAAGGCATTTACCAAACCGATTAGACCTGTGCTCCAAGTTTATGATATGAGAGTGGTAAGCTCAGCCCTCTATGGTGCAGAACTATGGGGGTTTGAGAATGCATCTAAACTTAGTGTAGCTGAGAATAAGTTTTTATGTAGTATTACTAATCTTCCCCTAAGTACGCCATTGTGTCCGTTACATTATGATCTAGGAAGAAAGTTTATATCAGATATTGTAAAACTACGTCCAGTGCTATATTGGCGCAGGTTGTGGACAACACCAGAATTAAAGCCATATGCCGTAGGTTTCTTGGACATAATCAATTCTGATAGTTTCCATAAAATTAGATGGCTCAGGGGTATTAGAGATACTTTAGTTGACATTGGCTTGAAAATGCTCTGGGAAGATCCGACAATGGCGAGATTTCCTTCAAAAAAGTACCTAAAGGAAAAATATTGGGAGGTGATCACTTATAACACCATGAGATATAGCGAATCATCCACACTGACAGGAACCTTCTTAGAATTTAAGGACACCTCTTACCTTGAACCATACTGGGACATTATAACAAAACCACTAGATAGGAAACTGTATTTTCAGTTGAGGGTGGGTTCGCTACTTTTAAGATCTTTTACGTCTAGGTGGTCTAAATCAAGTGATAACAAGTGTCCCACTTGCCCGGCCCACAAAGAATCAGTTGCACACATGCTATTTGCCTGCCCAGCTTATGCAACTCCTCGTCGAGTTTGGCTGAGACCCTTATGCAAGTTGTTAGGCACAAGTAGGAGTGCGGAAGCTGAAAGAATTCTATGTACTAGCACCTCACCCACTATTCTAATTGCAATTGCAAAATATCTTGGGTGGACATGGGCAATAAGGTCAAAGTCAATGTAATTACGACATTTTTATGCCTAATTGTAAATATTGATGAAGTCCTGCAAATATTTTTATCAACCTAGTGTAGCTGGTCTCTCCCGTGTCCAATGGTTTACATGAAGAAGCTACCCTTGTTGTGATCCCCCGACAGTGAACTCTGTGTGAATTTTATCTTTTTATAATAATGATTTTTTTTTTTTTTTAATTGATGTTCAGTTTTAACGAAAATCGACATATGTATTTATCGCACTTTCTGATAATGTTTTCTATTGTAAATGATGGAATATTTTTTGTAAATTGCTTTTATGATGATATGTCGAATAAAGCTTAACAAACTGGCAAACTGGCTATGTATAGCTCTCTTATTGTGATGTCTTCAATGCTGTTAGATTGATGGTTATGCTTTTCTAAAGGCCCAGGTGTCAGTTAATGACATGTATTGTTTAAAAATAATAAACATATTCCAGCAGGGTAGATATAGAAAACCAGTCAAATTATTTATAGACCCACATGATCATTCTTTTATCCTAGTTATAGTTACACATGTAATTATATTCTGCCTAACCCCACACACTATGAATGGCCGTGGTTAGAATATTATTAAAATATAAACCTTTGGACATATTTATTTTCTAATTCATAAACAATATTATTACATCAACTGCCCTTTCGTGAAAATACTCTCTGAAAATGTAAACTTTTGGTGCATGTTCACATATTTTCTGCAATACATTTGGAATTCCATTGGACATGTTTCTGAGTGTACACAAAGATAAGACTATTTAAGTGTTTTGCTCATTCACCGCCACCGTACCACGCATCCGCAGAACCACCGCCGGAGGAAGATCCTTCTCCTACCTGGCAGCCAAGACCTGGAACTCCCTCCCCACTCACCTTCGGCGAACCCAGGACCATCTCTCCTTCAGGAAGCAGCTCAAGACCTGGCTGTTCGAGCAGTAACTTACCCCCTCCCCCAGCGCCTTGAGACCCTCCCGGGTGAGTAGCGCGCTCTATAAATGCCGTGATTGATTGATTGATTGATTCAAAAAGTATTCCCCTACTCACAGTCCTAGCTCTCCATTGAGAATGACAACTTAGAGATTTCCAAAGGTGGGGAGGCAGGGTGCCATCGAATATGCAGACCAACCAGAAGATTCAGAGGAAACAAGTCCATCAACATCTATAAGACATTTAGGGCTTGTTAGCTATCCCTAATTCATTGATCAATTACTTGATCACCTTATAAACCCCACCATGACTGTTGATTTTTAATGTCCATTTTAATTCTAGTATATGTTGCCAGAGAGTTCCTTGAAAACTATTAGCACCATTTTCAGTTCTTTTTTTATATATCATGATTTTCACTCCTCTTTTTATCAATGCACCTTCTTTAGATAGCACATTCTAAATGTTGAATGTTAGTACTTTATAGTCCTCTTGTGTTTGCAAAAAGTAAGTTGCAAAGAAAGCAATATATTATTCGTTTATTAATTTACTAATTTATGCAAATCCATGTAGAGCTTACATGTGTGTATTTCTTGAAAACTTTGACTACTATACCAATAAGCAGGGGACACCTGTGCATCCGTAACTTAAATGGTTTTAGCATTGTGAATCACTAGTTAGATACGTACGAAGAATTTACAATGTTTTTCGTGTATCAGAAACACATATGAGAAAGAAGTGTAAATCAATCCAATTTGTATTTTATATTTGTAAATGTTTCCCCTTAAAGGCGGCGCTCAATGAATAGCCAGTGTACACTCTAACTAGCCACACTTTGCAAAGCTTTCTCAATTCATGTATGTGATTTATATACTGCAAAATCATAACTCACGTATGTGGGTCTTAGGACTTATTTAAAGTTTGGTTGATGGGATACACCATCAAACATGACAGCTATCCTATTCACTGTATCAAGTGCGATAGGCTATAACGCACTGGTATTATGGTGAACCGGACATCCGCCATGTTTGTGATGAAGCGTCCCATCTGCCAAACTCTAAGTCGGGCCCTTAATGTTGAATCACAAACATTAATGTCTAATTTATGTATTCAAATGTTTCATTTATTTCCCCAGAACCACTGCTAAAAATCAATGGAAGAGCAATCTCCATCCATGCCACTTTTTACTTGTCCTGAAGAGGCATTTGAATTTTTTCTATCTACCACAGTTCTGGTGGGGGTCCCTCATACAAGGAACCCCCAAACTGCCAATTAAAGATACAGATGGAGCACCCTAGGAATGGGGAGATAACCAATCGGGATCTTGACTCTATATTCCCCAGGGTGAGCATTCTTTGGTATCCTTTACCCGAATCCTGACTAATGGAAGCAATTTGCAGTGGTTGGGTGAAGTCGCTGCAAGCAGGGTGATGCCCACTGGATTCCCCATAAAACCAAAGGCCAACAGGACCCCTTTCCATTAGTTTCTTTACTTCTAGATGGTTATGATAACATTAGGTGCATTGGTGTTGGAATACCGATTGTACATTTCACATGTGCAGATGGAAGATTGGCCTCGAACACCCTTGTCTTTAGGATTCCGTTTAGATACCTTTTATTTTAGAAGAGGGAGCTAGATGCAGGATGAATGATGCCCACCGAGAAACCTGAAGTACAGCGCCACCTAAAGGTCATACAGATAAAGCCACCACCTCTAGTAGCAAGATCTGCACTTCCTGGTTGTGAAGTCATTAACCAAGATTGACAAGGACCTCCGAGAAATCTACTTGTCAAGCGACTGCTGTCTCTAACAATAAACGTCTGCAAGTACCGCCGAGCTGTACAGAAACAGACATTCCCACAGAAGTGTCAGAAAAGTGGAATGTAATGCAAATGAGGGAAATGCCAGTAAAATTGTTATTCTGTGTTTGTTCATGAACAATTGAGATGCACTTCTGAATAGTGCAATATTACATGTATGATGCACGCAAACGTTAACAATAATCCTCGAACTGCCAATGCTTTATGCAAACCGCCGAAAGGAAAAATACAATGGTAGTTCGAAGCTATACCTTAAAAGGGTGCCTCGATATAGAAATAAATGCTGTAGTGTATGGTTTAGTTTCGTGTTGGTTTACTTATTTTGTTACCTCGTGTGACCTGCTCAGTACTATTTGTGTCGTGGCAGCTCAATATATATATATATATATATTTTTTTAATTTACATGCAATATGTGTATTATTTTTCACCAACGAGCCGCAGCGACATTCATATATTGCTTTTGGCAGTACTGCTGCAAGCAGCATTACTCAGCAAATTCTTCCCCTTTCTGCAATCAATCAAGATGTTTGATTGATTTTATAATTGAACATGTTACATTAAGCCAAAATACAGCCCATGCATGCGCCTGCCAACCACAATGAAACAACAATTTTCTTTTACGATTCTTGAAATAAATTTAATTTAAACCCATTTGATATTGATGTTCATGTCAAAATTAAATTTTATATAAAAAATTAATCAAGATCTTGTGGTCACTCTCTATTAATTACCAGTTCGAGATCAGAGTCCTGAATGTGAGTCAACATATTACTTATTTTCCTACATTTTCGGCACACCAAGTCAAGGACATGTTTTTATGAATATTTTGGAACAATGAGACAATTTGAGAGTTTAACAGAGAAAGAGAGAAAGCCGAAAGTATACATTTAGGGGCAGATTTACAATAACCGGCGCATCCCTGCATATTAGCAGGGATGCGCCAGTTATTGTGCGTGACGGAAAAATAGCCTTGCGCCACCATGGATGCGCCGCATTTACAATGGGGCGCACCGTGGCGCAAGGATAGACAGATGCATGACTCATCTGTCGGCGTAAAGGTGACGCAGTGCTGGAGTCGTGTCGCAAGCGTGACGCAACTCCAGCACTGCTCAGGGGCGGCCTATACTTGCTGTGCTGCGTCACTCCTTATGCCTGCTACAAGCAGGCATAAGGTTTTGACGCAGCGGGGTGGTAAAAGTGACTCAGTGAAATCTTGTAGATTTCACTGCGTCACTTTTACTAGGCTGCCTTGCGACGGAACGCCCACCCTGCATACATTATACCTGACACAGGTATAATGTAGCGCAGGGCTTTACAATGTGACGCAACTCCCTAGATGAGTCATGTTGTAAATATGTTGCATAGTGGCGCATTGTTTACGATGCCGCTGCGTCACAGAAGTGATGCAACAGTGTCGTAAAGATGTCGCAAGGGGCTTGTAAATCTGCCCCTCAGAATGCAAGAGAATCAGAGAAACATTTATAATGATATACAAGGAATCTAGGAGATGATGAGAGGGAGAAAGAAGGAGTGAGACAGCAAAAGAGACATGATGGTGCACAAGTAGGAGCATAAGAAGATTGGTTAAATCTTCCTTTGAAAGCAATTGTGCTCTTAGCCTGAAAGGCAATAGCATTACACAAAAATGTAAAACAACACGCAAGAGAAATGCTGCTTCGCAGTGTATCGAGAGGCAAGGTCTATGCTCACTCATTTGCATGATTAGACCTCAATCCCAATTAAATTGAAACGGTGTATGTAAACATACACACACACATCCATAGTAAACTTCAGTTCAAGCAATATAACAAAGAAAACTAGAAAAATGCAATTCTTTAGCTATAGTTAGGTATACAACCATTAATCCCCAAACCAGAAAAAATATGGTTCCTAAAATGACTGCTAATGTCACGTATCACATCACCATTGACATCACTAGTGACTTTGCCTTAGAGTTCATTGAGCTTAATGTTTGGCCCCGCCCAGAAGCCTCTGCATAAATGACCTGGCCTTTGACCAGTGCCTATGCCACACAAAGTTTGGCCCCGCCCAGAAGCCTCTGCATAAATGACCTGGCCTATGCCACACAATTCCTTTCGACCCCAAGGAGGACAGAACTATGGTTTAGCCCGGTAACCTCTTGAAGCCAATAGTTCTTGACCTTTACTTAGGGCCAGCAGACTTGGGGCTAAGGGCTTGTCACTTGGTCTGGCTCTCCGTCAAGCACCACTTCCTATGTACCTGTACCACGCCCAGAAGATTTCACTGCATGAAGCATCTCTTTCCATAGAGCCTGTTGTGCATGGCCATCAGTCATGGCCTGTGGATTTTGGACATTGTGACTCTTCTGCAGGCTGGCCCCGTGTTTAGTGCGCTTACCCAATAATCCACTGAGCATGACCATTGGTTTAGTCCTTTCAACATCTCTATGTCCTTATAAGAGATGCATATAGAAACAAGGTTATGCTTTTATAGCAATCAGTTTCAGTTTTAGAGGTGTCACCGATGATGACAATGTGTAATATGACATCACCAGCGATGTGATCTTTGATATCACAGTGATCAATCACATCATGTGGTGGGCATCAAGAGGATAGTTGTGGTTGCACATCTACCTATAAATGTAGAATTTCAGAGCTGCTGGGGTATGATGGAGCAGGGGTTTAAGAAAATAAAACCTGCTCGGATTAATTCCTCGGTAACATTTACTAATGGTGTGCGGTGAAACTAACATGCAAAAACACAAAAAACACTGTGAAATGCTTATGCGCATGCGTGCACTAATGTGTGGACTAATGCATGAAAGCTAGGCCGCATTCATGTTCGGTTTGAAAAATTAAAATAATAATAATGCTGCTTTCTGTGCGTTAATGCTTTAATAGATAAATAACGTGGGATAGTGCAAATGGTGGGTGGTGAACAGTGAAAATATTATTTCATGAAAATAACAATGTCTGTGTTTTATTCATCGTAGTGAAGCTAGCATGGGCTTACATCGGTTACATGATGAGTCAAGGGTTAAATAGCAGAAGAATGAAATAAAAGCTGAAAATTCGAGCTATGAGAGAGAGATGAAGAAGGCAATGTCAATGACCTTCGTGATCCATTATTTGTCTGCTAAGTAACGGAAGGATGGCCGTGAAATAATTAACAAGTGAACAAACTTCTTCCACGGAAGCTGCTGAAGGCAGACAACAAAATATAACGTTTTTCGTAACATGTTGCAAATGGAAGGAAGCTGTATTTGTGAAGGTGGATTACGTTTTGAGGAAATGTTTGAACAATGAATGCTGTGAAAGCATGGACGTTACTATGGTGGTGTGATAGAACACCCCCTAAACTGACCAATGAGAGACTGAGATTCTAAAAACATTTGCTACTATGGTGGGATGGACATGTAGGTTTTTAGAGTATAACTGGGGCGTCTGGGAGGTGTCATTTTTAGGCGAGTTTGCTGAACAGTTCGAGAACTCTTGGGTCGCCTCTTTGAAGAAGCTAGAGAGGGGAGATCGTCACTGACCGTCGGTTTGCTGTATGCAGATAGAGGCCTACCTGTTTCCTGTTCCTGTCCTATTCTTTGTTTCCTGAATATTTCTTGGGAAACCCCCATCTATTCTCGTGGCCAGGGGGTAGATTTTCCACTAAAATACTTAGGTTCGTATAGCTAAAATCTGTAATTTGCATAATTACTTGCAAAAGTACATTTGTCTCTGAAACTTATGTCTCTTCATCTATCCACTCCCTTATTGCATTCTAATCATTGTGATATGAGTTTGATATCTTTTTGCTTTGATAAATGTTCTCTCTCAGTGATATATTCTTTGTTTGCTTTGTAAAACTGTACCGGATGAGCATTTACTTTCACATTATTTGCGATAAATATTATTAACCTTATTTTGAGTTTGTGCTTTATTCAGTAGTATAGATCAATAATTAGTTATCATCAACTCTTCAACTAATGGTCCATCGACCAGAGGAAAGAGAGTTTGATTATAGGTTCAAGTATGTTAGGATGAGCCTATAGATAGTGAACAACTGATTTAACGATTAAACTTGAAACAGTGCTATCGGGGATTTATGTTGGGTGTCTGAGTATGGGCCAGTGATTGAGTATTATCGATTATCGATCCCTGATTGGCGCTGGATCCATTTTTGGTAGCAGAGGATGTTTATTATTGATTAGTTTGATAATAATGATTGATTATTGATTACTTGTTTTCTTAACATGAAGAATTAGTGTTTTGTTCTATGTTGTCTTGAAGTACGGGTACGGAGTTCCCTAAGATCCCGGGATGATAATGTTTTAGCCTGAAGAGGCAGAAGAATAGTGTGGCTAAGGTATCACACTGCAGAAGTACTTTGTCTGTTGTCGTAATACTCAACGGCGAGAGGCTGTTGGTGTTATATTAGGGACTATTTAGTTTGAGAGTAGACTTTGTGTGAAATAGTGAAGGGTACACTTGCAAAACTCTGGCCTTACATCCCCAAAGGAGTACCAAGAGCTCTTTCCACGTGAAAGTCCTCTTCCGAATCTTTGGCTAGTATCCCAAGAGGAGTACCAAGTCCTCCTGTAGCTTGTTTGGGTGTAGAATAGCGCTGGTTGTTATTTTACTTGAAGTGAGAGAATATTTCTTTTTTGAAGTGAAGACTATCTCTTTATTTAATGGAACAGACAAAGTAGCATTGTTTTATGTTTGTTTCCTAACAAGTTTTATTGAAAAAGTATGCTAAAAACATTGCCGTATTATTTTGTAAAGGGAGGGTCAGTAGAAAGGAGTAATAATGACGTCACGAAAAGCCACGCTGGCATTGGTCAGGCCACTGGCATTCAAAGTGCTGTGATTGGACGATCACTGTGAGCCGCGCTAGTATTGGTTAAGGTACTGATTACGTAGGAGTGTTCTGATTGGTTTGTTGGTGTGAGTCGCGCTGGTATTGGACGGTTGTTAGCAAATAGAATAAGCAAAAATACGAAGAGTTTGTTGTTCATTTACTGAATTATATTTTAACGAGAAGTCTTAGGAAAAATGAAGTTGGTTAATAAGATAAAGAGTTTCTTTAAAAGGACAAACCAATAGATACGAGAGAGGAAATTCTTATTCCACCCCGGGAACAGCTGCTTCTTTTATGATGTTGGAATGTGGTTATCATATGTGTACTTGGTTAGAGAATTTGGTGAAATACACGGAAGTTGATCGTGTTTTAGCCTTTCCAGAGCATGGTACATTTAATGTAAGGATTCTACAGAATCTGAGAGAACGAATGAATTCTCTTGCACCTAGGCCTAGACCTACTCAGTATGAAGCACTTGAGGAATGGGAATATGAGGCATATGAGCGAGAGAAGTATAGGGGCGGAAGAAGATACAGAAATATTATGACTAGATATCCTTTTGAAAGTTGGGGAGAAGGAATGAAAAGATGGAGGAGAGCGGTTGTGACAGAGGGTCTGTATCCAGTTTTAGTTGCTGAAGAAGCAAACGGAGGCAAATGTAAAGAGAAAAAGAAAAATGTGTAGTCATCAAGGATAGATTTTGTCCTAAGTGATTCTGATGATGAGTTATTAGATGACATTTTGACTAAAAAACCTCCACCTTATCAAGAGAACACAAGTGAGGCAGTCCCAAATGCACATTTAATGGGAACCCCACTTATTCCGCATGTTTCACAAGTTCCAGTAGTGACTAGAGCAGTACAAGAGAGTGAAATGGATATGTTGAATAGGGCAAGAGAGGAGTTGACTCAGAAAATTAATCAGTTGAATCTGAATGCGGCAGCATTAACAGTGCCAGTAACGATTGGACCTGTAGTTCCGTTGTATGGAGAAAAACAGAATATATCAAAAGTACATACGTTGACCGTCCCAATAAATAGAGACAGGAATAAAGTGGTAATGATAGATGATCAAGTAGAACAGTCAGAGATAAATACTTCATTAATTGATTTGCCAGTTTGTGAGATGTTAACTGAAACCCCTAAGAGAAGTGCGCAAATGGATTGGAGAAGATTAGTGCAGAATATCACTCCGATATCAGGGAGTTCAATGGGACCCTCACCAGATGAATTAGATGACTGGATAAGGGGAATGGAAAACGAAAACCTCAACCACAGAGTATAGATGTGGGTAAACTGAGAGTGTATTTGGAAGAAATGATTATTGGTACAATAAGTCCAGACAGATTGGGAAATTATTGAGATGAAGAGTTATTTCTGTGCAAAAATATTACTTGGAAAGCGAGAAATCTCCATGAAAAGTTGACAGAGGCTGCTTGTGAATATGGAGTGGAAATAGAGAAGTCAAAAGTGTTACAAAAAACATATAGACTGGATTTTCCTCAAAAAGATTTAGAGAGTTTGAATGCGTCTGGTAAAAGATTGCAAATAAAAGAATTAATGAATATTCTGAAAAAATGGAGAGATGTAGAACGGTGGAAAGGTAGATGGGCGAAAAAGAAAGAAGAAATGAATGCCAATAAGAATGCGTCTTTATTTCCACTGAGAGAAACAGAACAGGCTGAAAGGGTGTGTCCAATAAGAGAAGTTCCGGGTGGTGGATATGTTCACGTACCTTGGACAAGACAGGATATATTGTCTTTTACTCATGACTTTCCTAGGTTGAGGGAAAAACCAGTTGAATGGGACAAACAAGTGGAGAGGTTTGTGAAGGTTTCAAAAGTCTTGTTGAAAGATCTGCATGGTTTATTTGTGATTGTTGTTCCAGCAGATTTATGGACAGAGTGTAAAATTACTGTTGATTGGCCTAAGGAAGAATATACTAGAGATCCGAAAACAGGTGCACCTTCAGATGAGGTGATGAGAAAATATCATCAGGTGATTACATACTTGAAAGGAAAAATTTCTCCCAAAGAAACAGATTGGGTTAAAATTGACAGAACAACCCAAGAAGCATAGGAGTCAGCACATGCTTATTATGAATGGTTGTTACAGGTGTTTAAACAGTACAGTGGGTTTGAGAATATTGGAGATAAAGATATGGGACATTTTGTGTATCGTTTTGTATTTGGATGAAAACCAGAAATTAGTAACATGATTCAGCAACATTTGATTTGTTGGCAGAGTAAAACGGTTGATGAGATACTGAGGCATGCAAAATATTGTAGTGATGATATTGAATCGAGACATAAGAAGCTAAAAGAGAAGATGATGTGGGCACAAGTGAAGTTAGCAGAACGGCAAGAAGGAAACAGTGGTTCTCAAACAGATTTTCAGATGAGCGGTCAGAATCAGAGTGGTCAAGTAATGAGTGGTGGTAGAGGTAGAGGTAAGATGAACAAAGATGAAATGAAAAGGAAATATCCTTGTCAAGCGTGTGGAAAATTTGGACATTGGAAGAACGAGTGTAAATCTGCTCAGAAAAATAATGGGTTGAATCAAAATTTAAATTCACAGATGCAGAATGAGGTGGTTGTGAGTCAACAACAGCAACAACAGTAGCAGATAGTTACTCCACAGTTACAGGTACCACAAGCTCCAATGCCAAATAATGTGAATGCTCAGGTGCAGAGATACAGTGTGAACACTGGATTTCACGTGAGCGAACAAATTGGTAAGAATCAAAATGTACAAATGATTCCGTAATATTTGTTGCAGTGCAATGAGAGTGATTCAGACTCATATCAATGACGGTGCCTGAGGGGGGAGGAAGAGTGCGTGCTTGGCGCAACTCTAGAGGTAGATCAGTCAGGTCCATTTGTTGATGGAAAAGTGGAAGTTAATGATATTACATTCCTAGTGGATACTGGTGCTACCCGTTCTACTGTGAGAGCAGCAGAAATTCCAAACCTACCCCTCTCGGGAGAAACTATCCAAGTTGTAGGAGTTTCCAATTAACATATCAGAAACCCAATAACAAAGCCAATAGAAGTTCATATTGGAAGATTCAGAGACATGCATCGGTTCGTGGTATGTGATACGAGTCCGGTAAATCTGTTAGGGAGAGATTTACTGTGCAAAATGAATTGCACAAATTATTGTACACCAGATGGTATTGCTTTCCAAACACCAGATGAGGATGTTGTGTTTAAAATGATGTTAGCAAAGCAAGGGACAGAAGTGGATGAACTATTTTCATGTCTTACTGAAGAAGATTTGCCTGCAGAATTGAGAGATACTGTAAGACCTGATGTATGGGATTTCTCAGGTAAAGAGATTGGCCTGATGAAAGGTGTGGATCCTATTCAGGTTACGGTGAAACCGGGTGCAACATTTCCAAACACACCCCAATACAAAATGAGTCCTGAGATAACAGCGGGAGTAATTCCTGTGATTGACCAAATGATTGAGCAAGGTATTTTAAAGGAAATACTAAGCAGTCCTTGTAATTCACATATTATGGGAATTAAAAAGCCAAGCAGAAAATATAGGATAGTACAGGATTTACGAAAGATAAATAAGATTGTAGTACCCTGTTGTCCGATAGTGCCAAATCCAGCAGTAATTCTATATCAAATTCCTTGTGATGCAGAATGGTATACAGTAATTGATCTGTGTCAGGCATTTTTCTCGATTCCCTTACATCCGGATAGTCAATATTTATTTGCGTTCAGGTTCGGAGATCGTGTTTTGGCATGATGCCGAGTTCCTCAAGGGTACACAGAGAGTCCATTGATTTTTAATCAGATTTTGAAAAAATGTTTGGAGACTTTGATTATGCCAGAAAAATCGGTTTTGTTTCAGTACATTGATGACCTACTGGTGGCATCAAAAACACGAGAGGCATGTGTGACAGATACAATTGCCTTACTGAATCATCTGGCAGAAGGGGGACACAAAGTGTCACCAGCAAAGTTACAGTTCTGTAAACAAGAGGTCCAATATTTGGGACACAAAATAGAGAAGGGAGTGAGAAAAGTGACACCAGAAAGGATCAGTGTGATTCAACAAATGAGTCCTCCAAAAACTCAGAAGGAAGTGAGAATGTTCCTGGGAATGGTTGGATACTGCAGACAGTGGAACAGTGTTTTTTCACTGATTGCAAAACCTCTACAGAGGTTGACACACAAAGATGTGACTGATCCGATTGAATTGGATGATGAAAGCATGAATGCTTTTATTGAGTTACAAGACAGTCTTTGTTGAGCACCTGCATTGGGAATGCCAGACTATACAAAGGATTTTGCGTTGTACTGTTGTGAAAGAGATGGGTGTGCACTTTCAGTTTTAACTCAGAAACATGGAATGGCACAACGTCCAGTGGCATATTTGTCTGCTACTTTAGATTCAGTGGCTGCAGCATTACCAGGTTGTTTAAAAGAAGTAGCTGCTACTTGTGTGAGTTTGGAACAAAGGGAAGCGATTGTGATGGGACATCCAGTTAAAGTATATGTGCCACACTCAGTTGAGATCCTTTTGACAAGGACATGTACGCAGCACATGACCTATAGTCGGCTGACTAGGTATGAAAGAGTAATACTTGGTGCTGAAAATGTAACAGTAGTGAGATGTATGACAATAAACCCGGCAACATTGTTGCCAAGTCCGTTTTGTGAGGAGGTAAGAGACGAAGCGGATCATGATTGTTTGGATGTGACAGATTTGTGCACGAAACCAAGGCCAGACATTAAGGATACTCCGTTAGAGGAATCAGTGTGATGTTTGTTGATGGATCTTGTCTGAGAAATGAAAAAGGCGAATTAAGTTCTGCTTATGCAGTATGTACAGTGGCTGCAGTTCTGGAAGCATCCTGTCTAAAGGGGGTAAATTCTGCACAAATTGCTGAGCTCATAGCTCTGATTAGAGCATGCAAAATTGGCAAAAATTTCAAAGTAACCATATTTACGGATAGTCAATATGGTTTTGGGGTGGTTCATGATTTCGGACAATTATGGATGCAAAGGGGATTTCTTACTTCTTCAGATTCTCCTATAGGGAATAGCAAAAATGTGAAAGATTTATTGGATGCTTTGCAATTGCCAAAGAAAATTGCAGAGGTCAAATGTTCTGCACATAAGTCAGGAAATGATTATGTGACAAGCGGCAACAGATACGCTGATCAAGTAGCGCGTTTCTGTGCACAAAATTCAATTGCGATAAACAGAGGGGTGGAGAAGAAAAAAACTAATTGCCACCTAATGTTTTCCTCTTGGGAAACCTGAGATGAGATTAGACAATTACAAGAGGCAAGTGATGAGGAAAAGGAAATTTGGAAAAAATCAGGCTGCAAAAAGAGAGCAGAAGACGAAGTTTGGGTGTATATAGATGAAAGACCAGTTATACCAGATTCTTTACTTTCCCAAATGGCAAGGGTATACCATGGAATTGCACATGTTGGAAGAGATGCAATGATTAGGCTCTTCAAGCAGTCATGGTATAATCCTAAATTCAGGGTCATTGCAGAGAGTTTATGCCAGAGGTGTGTTACCTGCCAGCAGCAACATCCAGGCAGAAAGACAGTTGTAAGTTGGGGACGAATAGGAAAGGCAGCAGGACCATTTACGAGGCTCCAGCTTGATTTTATCAAGCTTCCCCCATGTAACGGACTTAAATATGTGTTGGTTGTTGTTTGCTTGTTTTCTCGTTGGGTAGAAGCTTATCCAACAAGAAGAAATGATAGTTTTACTGTTGCGAAGCTGCTACTAAGAGAACTAATTCCTAGGTTTAGTTTTCGAGTCACTATAGAGACAGATAAGGGAGCTCATTTTAACAATGAGATATTTTGGATGATCTGTGCAGCACTACAGATTGAACAGAAGCTGAATTGTGCCTACCGACCAGACGCATCTGGCGTGGTCGAGCAAATTAATGGCACTATAAAATCCAGATTGGGAAAAGTATGTGCATCCACAACTCTGAAGTGGCCTGACGCTTTACCCCTAGTATTGATGAGTCTCAGAAACATCCCAGATAAAAAGACTGGATTGAGTCCTCATGAAGTGCTGATGGGAAGTGCAATGAGACAAGCGATTGTACCAGCAAACAAACTGATGAATATTTCTGATGATCTAGTGCTTGATTATTGCAAAGGATTGGCTGATCTGGTGCGTTCTGTGTCTCATCAGGTTGGAGAAATTGCAACCACAACACAGCCGGATCAAGCACATGATCTGAGTCCAGGAGAGTGGGTTCTTGTCAAGAAACACGTGAGGTAGTCGTGTTTAGAACACAGGTGGCATGGACCTTATCAAATTATTTTGGTGACAACAACAGCAGTGAAGTGTGGTGGATTGCCAAACTGGATACATGCAAGTCATACCAGAAGAGTCCCAAGTCCACTTGAATGAGAAGGTGAGCAGCAACTGGTGAATAAAAACAAGAAACCAGAAGCTGAAGGTTGTGATGCTAAAGAATCTAGAGTGACAGATTCTGACAAGCAAAATGATGATGAACAGCCTAGCACAAGTCAAGTATAGTGGGCGCCAGCTACTGGGTCTCGTAAGACTGCTGTTGAGCAAGTAGAAAAGGAAGATACAGAAGATCAAGAGCAAGTTCAACAAAGAAAGGGACTAAATAAAAGAGTCTGTGAACCAGAAAGAAAGGGTGAAGAAGTGGTTCAAGCAAAGAGAGCGAAAAAGGGCAATAATTGGCCAAGTGGAGTAAAAAGACTGAAATACACTCTTGAAAAGAGAAGGCCAGAACAAATAAATGAAGTATCAAGTCAAACTGAACAAGAAGAATCAGAGGAAGAATCAGTACAAAGAACAAGGAGAATAAGAGTCCCAAGCAGGAAATACAGAGCTCCTGAATGGACATATGTAATTTTGGAAGAAATTAAAAGCACAGATCAAATAGAAAGAGAAACTGGTACTGGTACCGAGCAAATTGATGAATGCAAACTAAGACCGCCTTAGAAGAGAACAGTGAAAGATTAAGGTGAAACAAAATTCAGTGAAAATATTTGGGAAGTTCCAGATGATCTGAAGAAGACTCTTAAAATAAAAAAAGGAAAGAAAAAGAGGGGGGTAAAGAAGAAGCGTTCTTCTTGAAGTGTTGGATACGCTATTTTTCCGGTGGTTATTTGGACAAGTTTGTCAAAAGATTTTTAGAAAGTTTTTAGGTTTTTTCTTAGATTTTTATTTTTTATAGTATACAAAATGGCAGAAGATATAGTGATTGGAAATCAAGAACCTAGTTTTAAACGTAAATGTATTAAAGCTTGCTTATGTAGTGGTCTGCTATTAATGTTAATATGGTTAATATTAACTGTTTTTCTACCTGTTCTAATGGTGACTAATATCAAGAATAATACTAATAATGTGATTAGTGAAAGAATGGATCCTGTTACTAAAGAAACCCCTAAAATTAACAATGATCATGTTGATGATAGCATTTATCATCATGATAAATCAATTAGTGATTTCTCGTTAAATATCTTTAACAAATTGTTGTATGAATATGTGGATACGATGGATGTGAGAGACTCTTATGTGTGCATGCAATTACCTTCGTCTGTCTCAGAGGGGGTGACATATCCTCACCTTCCTTTAACGTATGGTGTTTCATGTAGTGTTCTAACGAGTCTTTTTTATGTGATGGGGAAGTTGGAGTATTATTATTCAAATATGGATTTAGTGTTTTCAGAAATTCCTATTAGAAAAGATATGAATAAGGTGTATAGTAATAAAAATGCGGGATACATGGGAGAATTTTTCCATATTACACAGACAATAGATACAGTATATGCTTATAGAAATAATTTGACTTATAGTTTGCGGGCGGAAGAGAAAGAATTCACTAACATGGTTGAAGATAGAAGACAGGATTTTCAAAGGAAAGCTGCTGAACAGAAGTCACGTGTACCACCATGGGCTTTTAGAGAGGGAAATTATAAGAAAGGCGAAACTTACGCTGCAATGTCTCTGGATTGGTAACATAAAGGGAAATTTTGCTTACTTAGACTAAAAACTGACTATAATAATTATTTCATTGGTCCTAGTGAGGGTGAACATACTTTCCTAATAAGTGGTGGATGGGGATTAAAAGGTGGAACTGATCCTGTATTTCCTGGAATATATTATGTGTGTGGTACAAATGCTTATTATAGGTTGCCTGCACACTGGTATGGTAGTTGCTATTTTGGCATTGTATTTCCTAAAGTTTACCATGTAGATAGAAATAATAAACTCAATGAAATAAGACATGGACTAACACGTATAAAGAAAGCAAGTTTTACAGAAATAATTGGTGATATATTTGGTGCACTGATACCCTCAGTTAGAGTCGTTCTAAATTCGCATAAAATTTGAAAATTGTCCACAGTAGTTGATCGTTTATCAACAGACACTGCTGGTGGGTTTTTAATGATTGATACTGAAATGGTTGCCCTGGATATTTTATTGGCAAAAGAGGGCGGAGTCTGTGGCATGTTGAAAATACAACACTGCTGTACTTACATACCTGATAAGTCTAGAGGGGTATATAAAGAATACTACGAAATTGCATGAAGATTTGACTCAACTGGAGGTTGACGGTGTTTGTGAGAAACTTGGTAAGAGTTTTTCCTCTATAGGTAAATGGTTTTCTATATTTGGGAGTAGCTTATTAGGTAAAATACTAATACCAATTATTTCAATAGCTGTAGTGATTCAGTTTATAATAATGGCATATAAATGTCGAAAGGGTAGATGTGGAAAGAAGGAGATGACAGAAGTAGATAATAAACGTAGAGCTAGGAAAAGAAGGAGAGAGGAAATAGAATTAGAAGATATGAGAGGAAATTATTATGAAATTATGAAAAATCTTGATGGGAAAGAGGCAAAACGAGAAAAGAGTACAATCGTTTAGATAAAATAAAGGTGGAAATTAGTTTGATGGAGATTTTTGTGAAGGCTCAAAAATGCCATCAATGGGGGGAATTGATGGAGCAGGGGTTTAAGAAAATAAAACCTGCTCTGATTAATTCCTTGGTAACATTTACTAATGGTGTGCGGTGAAACTAACTTGCAAAAACACAAAAAACACGGGAAAATGCTTATGCGCATGCGTGCACTAATGCGCGGACCAATGCATGAAAACTAGGCCGCATTCATGTTCGGTTTGAAAAATTAAAATAATAATAATGCTGCTTTCTGTGCGTTAATGCTTTAATAGATAAATAACCCGGGATAGTGCAAATGGTGGGTGGTGAACAGTGAAAATATTATTTCATGAAAATAATAATGTCTGTGTTTTATTCATCGTAGTGAAGCTTGCATGGGCTTACATCGGTTACATGATGAGTCAAGGGTTAAATAGCAGAAGAATCAAATAAAAGCTAAAAATTCGAGCTATGAGAGAGAGATAAAGAAGGCAATGTCATTTTTTTCTACAACAGTTGATCTCTAACTTGCATAATTGTTTAAACAAATTGTGCTATCTAATGGACTTTTAAAATCTTCATGTTAAACTATATTGTTGCACTGTATTACAGAACGCCTCACGTTTTCTCGGAGTAATGCCTTGCTGCTCTGTTCTAATGCCCAGAGTGGAGGTATGGAAACCTTAGGGAAGCCTTTATTACTCTGTGGACAGAAGTATGTGACATAGCCAAACAGGTCGGTTTCCCAAGAAATATATTCCCTTTGACTGAATTGATACTTCCCAAAATTGCATTGAGTATATGACACCCTGGCACTATCATATTATTTCCTTGATCTATTGCACCAAAGTCTTGAGGGTCCTCCCCAACCAATAATAATACGAACGGTATAGGCACCAGTGAGCTTGATAAGCTCGACAAGAGTTGACCATAGTCTTATAAAAAGGAAACTGAAACAACAGTTCGGTGAGGCTTGCAAATTTATGTCAAACAAGGAATCAACACAACTCTGCCTGAAAGTCTCCTCCTCTCCAGATATCCAACACCTCAAAAACTACATGCAACTCATTTTAACTCGGATGTTCAACATCTACCTGATGCTCAACATAACCAAGACAGAATTCATGCTAATTGCCAAGACCAACAAGTAAGAAATAGTACAAACCTGGCTTAATGACATGAACCTTGAGGTTCAAACTCAAATTTTCTCAGAATACCAAGTCACTTTGATGGACCTTGGACACCGACCTCACACTTAAGTAACACTTAAGTAACACACTACCAAAAAATCACCAAGAACGCATTCAACTAGCGGTCCCTTTTTAAAGAAGCAAACTGTTTCTTCCAAAAACTTCAGAGCCCCTGTTAAAGCCCTCGTACTCCTGACTCTGAATGATGGTCATGCCCTGCTCCATGGCCATCCAGACTCCACACTTACACCCCTTGAGGCCAGCCAACATGCCGCAGCACATCTGATTTAGGGCTGCAAGAAATAGGATTACATTACCCCCATCCTAAGAGAACTCCACTGGTTTGCCTTGCTGGGTCACATCATCTACAAAACCAATGACACCATCTACAAAGTCATCATGAGCAGCAGCCCCCTTACCTTGCAGAGAAGTTCACCATCTTTGAAGGCTCTCAGCACACCTGGAGCCAGGTCACCGTCAGAATAAAGACTAAGAAGTGCAAAAAGGAAAAACAAGGCAGCAGACCTTTCCATCTATGCACTAAGGACCTGGAACAACATTCCCACATCCAAAAGGACAGCACAAACGCTGTTCCAATTTACCAAAAAGTCTAAGACACACCTCTTTGAAGAACACTACATCACAATGCAGTAACATTCCAATAACCAGCTACCTCTCCTGTCATTCATTTATTAACTGTATGCTCTGCTTTGACCCTGTACAGTGCTCCACAGCCCTTTCGGCTAGGTTTGCGCTATCCAAATGGCAAGTATATATATATATATATATATATACACACAAACGGTTTACAGTAAAACGTAAAAGAAAACCTCAGCACTCTGGTGCAGTTGGTAATTTTTTATTTTCTTCGCTGCAGAATCAATAACGCCAACGTGTTTCGGTGCAAGGTTGCACCGAAACGCATTGGCATTATTGATTCTGCAGCGAAGAAAATAAAAATTACCAACTGCACCGGAGTGCTGAGGTTTTCTGTTACGTGTTACTGGAAACCGTTTGTGCATTTACAACAGCGCGCGGTGAAGCGCTGTAAACTCAGCACCACCAGCGGTTTGGAAGCCGGAAGGAAACTCGCAGAAACCAGGAGGATATATATATACCTATTTCATACAGAGATGTTATTGGATATGATGCACGTATGTCTCACACAAAACTTTTTCACATTTGATAATAAGATCTACAGACAGACCCTCGGTACAGCGATGGGGACCTGCTTTGCTCCAAGCTTTTCAGGCCTCTATTTGGGGTACTGGGAGGAGCAAGTTGTGAGCAAATTAGACCTCTTTACTGAGAAGGTCATTATGTGGGTCAGGTACAGAGATGATATTTTTTGTATCTGGAAGGGCGATGAGAATGAGGCCAACCTGCTAGTCAACACATTAAATGACAACCTTCTAAATCTTAAGTTCACAAGCCAATTCGCTAGGGACAAGATTGAATTTTTGGATCTGTCACTAACTGTTAGCAATAACAAGTTGGACAGCTATTTGTTCTGCAAAGAGACAGCGGGCAATAGTCTGCCACCCAAAAAACCTAATTTGAAGTATCCCTTTAGGGGATTTACTCAAAGCAAAACGGAACTGCAGCTCGGAAGAGGGTTTCAGAAATGAAGAAATTTGAATGATGAAAAGATTCCTACAGAGAGGATACACTAGACCAATTATTAAGAAAGCAAGCCGAGAGGTAGAGAAAAGATCTAGAATTGAGTTGCTGACACCAAAAAGAATGTCCGAAAATGAGTCAGAACAAAAGATCAGGTTCATTACCACTTTCCATAGTCGGGCTAGACAAGTTAGAAAGGGCTTGAAAAGTTTTGGCAAAGACTCAAGACAGATGAAGATCTAGCTGGAAGCATTGAGGACTTCCCGCAAATAACATTAAGAAAGGCTAAATCTCTCAAAATACATCTGTAGAGCTTCAATTACACCAGCAGTGAAGACATCAAGTATACAAGGGTTTTATGTCTGTGGAAGTTGTAAGGCATGCAAATTTAGGAAATATTGTAAAGAAATAAAGTTGTCACCTGACTGTAGACCCTATAAAATTGATAAACATTTATCATGTAACACAGACCATGTTGTATATGCCCTAAAGTGCCCGTGTGAAAAATCATACTTTGGCAGTACAATCCATAAAGCGAAAAAATGGATTCTTGAACACCTTCGTGCTATTAAGAATGGGGATAAACAGTACCCAATAGCTAGGCATTTTAAAACTCATCACAATCAGAATAGCAGTCTTTTGACTTTCTGTGTATTGGATACCATTCCAATACAAGAACGGGGTGGTAATCGAGTCCAGGATCTAAGGTGCCTGGAATCGAAATTAATAATCCAATATCAGACACTAGCCCCCACAGGTCACAATGGAGACGAAGAATTGTTAGTCCATCTAGGATGAATGTTGAATGGGGATTCCTCTGTTTTAACTATTACTGAATGCATTTAGTTGCTTTTACAATTTTAGTAACATCAGCTGTCACGAATGTTTTTTCCATGTATTGTTTACTGCACACCATTTTTCTTTTTTCACTGTGTTGTATGAAGTAATACGTGACCATTAATTTCTCACTTTTTTATGTTTTGTTACAGACATGGTGAATTGTGAATTGACGAGTAGAATGCACTGGAGCTATTAATATCTGTATACCCAAAAGGGGAATGTTGTAGAATTGGTCCCTTCGAATGACTATAGCCGGGTATGCCCACTGGGGCTGTATGTAACCGTGTGAGGCAGTATTCACCAATTGACTGACTCTGTGCCCACTGTGGTGTGTGGTTTTCATTTATAATGTAGAAATCTGGCTTTTTGAGTTGACACATAATAATATTGATTGAGTACACATGTACGCAAAATCCCACTGAGGATGTATAGGAAGATCCAAAGGTGTCCGCCTGAATGCTGTACATAGCAGGACACAGAATATAATTATATTTTGTATTATGACTCTATCGGCCAATCCCTTTTCGAATGTGTGCTTGTTGTTACAATATAGGGAGTAAAGTTGATTCAAAACTTTATTAATTAAAAACTACTGCATACAAGAATATATCACGTTTTCCTAAATATTTGAATCTTATTTTTTCACACTCATTATGCTGAAAATATGGAAATTTACAATGCCTTTTTAGCGCATTTAAAATGAGAATGAATTTTGAACTGTGTTGTATCGAGTGAAGTAACTCGATGTGAGTACCAAAGTCTGTCTGCCGTGTCTATTGTTAAGGTCACATGTTTATTTAAATCACAATAGGAATGCAACAGAGTTACTCGTGACCAAGGAGCGCAAGCTCTGAAACGCGTAGAGTTGTTGCCAAGCCGAAAATAAAATCACCGCTTTTGCAATTGAAGAGAGTTGTTGCCAAGCCGAAAATAAAATCACCGCTTTTGCAATTATCTGAGTCCATGGCATGTTGTTAGTTAACGCAGGAGAGCAGCACTTTGGTTTATCTATCGGGACCCGCCACCCCGCCGTGGAACGCCACCGCTGGAGGCTCGGGTAAGGCGATCTTGTCTTGCTGTGGGAATATATGTATATAAATATATAAACATTCATTCACAGGCTGTGCAAGGCATTCAAGTACATTTACCTTATAAATGTAAACTCCTAACGGATGGCAAACATGCTTAGGCATAATGAGTGATGTTAGTTTTTCATTTTTATTCAAGTTTTATTTGCAAGTTGGTTTGCTAAAATTTCAGAAACACAACTACTTTGGGATCGAGCACAAAGCTGAAATTGAATTGCTGCTCGTTTACTAATCAATCTCACTTTTCAGACTGTTGAAAATAATTAATTTCAACAATCTCTCAAAAGTAGAGCTTGTTACAACGCCAATTGATATTGAACATGGTAGTGAACAAACAAAAAATGTCAATGTCATAGGTTTTGCTTTTGTACAGTGCAAGCATGCAGATAAATGCAACACATTAATCACACATACATGGTCACGTGCAGACATATTGGTACCCAAGTACATAGACCAAAAAATACAAAGGTACGTATGCAGACATTGCACCTGATCTGCAGAAGAAAGGCCAATGGGCATACTTCAACCAATGAATATAGGAAAACAGACGTAGAGCTATTGATGCATTCAGCCAAGCATGCATAATAACCTCCTCAAAGAGACCAACACACATACAGGTACTCATGCACAGAGGCTAACTAATAGACAAGCACACTTCATATACAGATATCCATATAATGGCTGTAAAGTCATGAAATTCTTAGTGTTTATAATAATGCCAACCTCACCATCTGATTCCCCTCCTTTCAAAGGATTTAATCGAGATTCCTTTTTGCATTTTGTAAAGGACAGATTACAGTAAAATGGATGCATATAATCTTTATCTCTTTGTTTCTCAAACTTTATCTTTAGCCTGCATTTGAATTTCATTCACACATTAATGCTGCATCACATACTACACACGGGTGAAACAAAACCTACGCATCGCATGGATATTGATTTATTTTAATCAGGTCATGCAGCTCTTACAGCAAATGCCTGGCAGAGAAAGGACTTCTGGGAAAAAAATATTTCTGTTTTTAACAGTGCCATAAGTAAAAACAGCAGATGGCATACATGCATAGTGCAACAATTAAACTCTAGGTGACTTATTTATGAGAGGCTTGTGCTGCCAGAACGTCACTTTTTCCTGACACTCCGGCAGTGCCAACCTCTCAATCCTATCTAAGAGGCCACACAAAGCCAGTTTGCGTGGCTTTGCATGGCCTCATTGGTATTGAGTAAGGCAAGGCAGCGAAAGTTGCTGCGTTGTCTTACTCTGCACCAGGGAGGCGTTCCATGGGCATTGCGGTGGGTTTTCCCATGCAACACCCATGGACTTTGATGCTGCCCCACATGTACTTAATCACATAAACCTGGGCCAGCGCCAAAACCTTACTCCACCTTGTTTTTTCCTCTTTCCATGCATTCTGCAGCACACGTAGTAAAAGGAAAATGCTTCTTGGGATAGCTTTTGTGCAGGAAGGTGCTCCTTAAATATTCAACTGATTCTGACTAGCACAGATAATCTCCTTATTCTTATGACTCCCCTAAAGTATGGCATGGATGTCACAAACATCCCTAAACTAAATCTGCAAACGTGGTTTTACTTTTTTGGTACCACAATATTACACAAAGAAGGAAGCGAGTCTGGGGACCTTTTGTACTGTCAGACGGGCTCATTTCAGCAGAACTGCTACAAATTAAATTTTTTTGTCTGTATATAAAAGGTCACTTTTAACAACATGCTGAACTGTCAACTCAACAGAAAATAGTAAGGTGGCTTAAAAGTCATCTTTCTGCAGAATGTCTAATTGATTATTCACAGGGCTTATCTAGTGTCCTGACTCAGTCATGTCTGAAATGTGAATTTTAATGTATTAAAACTTTGCAGAATTGTCTTTGATCCCTTGAGCGCCTCCACTAGAACAGACACAAGGAAGAAAAGCAATACATCACAGTAAGTTCAGATTCAGTTTCTAAACCTTGCTGGTCCTTCCTCTACGTGTTACTGTAGCATCCTTGTTCCACTCATTTCCCTCTTAACTTTCACATTTGAGTCATTCTTTGGCTACTCTGTTCATGGTACACGGTTCATGACAAGGGTGCAAGCGATCATTAGAGTCGCAGGTGCAGTTGTCCCAGGACACAAAGGCTGAGGGGCCCATTGCACACATAAGGGGAACCGGGAGAGCGTTTTCTTTATTCACATTAGTGCCCATGGGTTCATATTTTATCTGTAGAATGTTTGAAATCAAATGTATTTTCCATATTCTTTGTTTTCCACTCTCTGGGGCATATTAGCAAGGGCCTTATCGCTGCTTTAGCTGCACTTTTTGCCGCTAAAGCGGCGATATTTCTATCGCCCTATTAGCAAGCTGTCGCTAACAGCTGTTAGCGACAGCTTTATGGCAAAAGCGACCGTTTTGGTGCCGCTTTGCATGTCAGCGATATATATCGCTAATGACATGCAAAGTAGGCGTTCCCAACTAAAAGCGACTGAAAACAGTCGCAAACACAACTTCCTCCTATTAGCAATGCCCGCAAAGCGATAAAAAAACTCGCGCTAACCGCGATTATCGTTAGAATCTAACACCTGCTAAAAACCTGACTTAACCATTCTAGTCAATGGGAGGTGGATTGTAAGGTTAAGTCCTCACCTGCCTATTAGCAAGCTTTTCATTAGCGCGTTGAATTTATCGCTCGATTTCTCGCGCTATTGCTGGGTTTTGCCGCTATCGCTGGATTTTTTTATCGCCTTGGAGGTAAGCGTTGATAATAACGCGTTATCTCCGCGATAAAATCCAGCGATAGCCGGCGATAAAAAAAACAGCGCTAAGCGCGCTTTGCGATAATTATCTCAATTCCTTGGTAATATCCCCCTCTGTCTTTTGGTATGTTTAGTTTGAAGCTACATGCACTTCTTTCTCCGTCGTTCTCAAAACTGATTCTTGCATCTAAACTTTGTGATTATGTTCATACCAAATAATTATTACACGTCCATGACAGTCTACATGTATTGTTACTGATTTTGTACTATGTTATTCATTTTGTTGTACATTCTCAGTCTTCAAAGCTATAAATATGAAACTGGGCTTTCCCTCATGCTCTATTCTGTTTATTTCACCCGTCATAAAATGTATACGAATTAGGAGACATTATTTGCTGTAAATATGCTTACAATTTCTATTTGTTGTTTTTTTTACTAAGTTGTAGGAAGATGGACCATAATGTTAGTCATGTTTACATGTACTGTTATCATAAATGTCTTTGGAGATCTTTATTACGTTAATAGTGCATTCTCGCTATAAATCTAAAAGAAAGTCTTAACCCAAAAGCGCTACACAAATCAAATAAAAAGGTTAGGCCATGAAACAATATTTATCACTCCCTTTACATGACTTTATCAAGTGGTCATGTTGTGATCTTGACAGAATATATGTTGCTGGGAGTTCTACCATTGTGATGTCATGTATTAAGTGGTGGAGTTGGATAATTCTAAACTAGGCAGCTGGAACATGTTGTTCCTGCTGATGGCTGGTGAATTCTTAGCTGTGTATCAGGAGAATAAGCTTCTTAACTCACCTGCTCATGGGAGCACTTCCTTTCATTTGATTAATTTGGCCCACGAGGGACATCTTGAATGGAAAATGACAAAATCTAGACTCCAGCAATGGTACTGGTGGCCTAGTATTGACCGACTGGTTGAATATGTGGTAAAGGATTGCTGGCTGTGTGCTACGATGACAAAAACAAATTTACACATACAGCTCCTTTGGCACCTGTGGAGATTCCCTTAGAGCCTTCAACTAAATTAGGATTAGACAGTATGGGGCCATTTGATTTGTTGGCTCAAAAAGAAGATTTTGTTTGTCTTCTACAGGACTATACCTCCAAGTAAGTTGTTATCAAATGTGTTAATGCTGTGAACACCAGTGTGGTGATAGAATTATTGAAGGCCGAGTTTATTCGGGAGGGTATTCCCAGGAGTTGGTCACCGACAATGGTGTACAGCTCAACTCTCAGGAAATGTGTGATTCTATGCATAGTTTGGCTATTTAAAAACGACACTATATGCTCCACAAGCTAATGGTTCAGCGAAACACATGAATGGGGTGGTTAAGAGTTGCGTGCAAAGAGCTGTGAAATCTGGGAATTCTCTGACAAATGAGTTACAAGAAACTTAGTGGGCACATTTTGTCACTCCTAATTGTGTCACATTAGAGTCACCATTGTTGTCTCTGAAAAAAGGGTTACTGAATTCAAAAGCTGAACCCCGCTTGTTTGGAAGTGGGTAGAAATGTACAGAACTTTAAATCGATATTTGATAAAGAAATTTGCAAAATACAACAATGTTATCAAAACAAATATAAAGTAAGATATGATGATGGGAAAAATTTCAAACGTGGTGTGGAAGGAAGGTGATGCTGCTTTTGTCAAGAAAAGCAAAAAGAACAATGGATGGACGGAATGCTGAGCAATGCAAACATTCACCCCCAGTCACAAAGATCTGGGTTTAATCTATCATTCTTTTGCTCACCACTCCACCCCAGTTCGGATCCAGCCATATGCAAATCAGTCTTGACCCTGCTCCTCATGGGAACAGTCCAACCCGAACTGTCAAGCCAGGTCCTCCCTAGATCGGAAACAAGCATCCTGGGACTGGTTTTGGAGCATCACCCCTCATCAGCCAGGCTAGCTTGAATCCAGTGGCGCAGTGAGCACAGGATCCACATCTGGTCATACCCTTCCCACTTAGGGCGACAAAAGCAAAAGGAACAATTGATGGACGGAATGCTGCATAATGCAAACATTCACCCCCCAGTCAAAATGATGGATTAAACCTAGATCCTTGAGACTGAGGGTTGAATGTTCATATTGTTCAGCATTCCGTCCATCATTTGTTCCTTTTGCTTTTGTCAAGAAGCCAGGGTGTGTTGATTTATGGGCCTTTTCATAATTAGTGAGGTGAGGAAAAACGTGGTACTATTGGATTCAGGAAATATGTGGAGTATGTCAAGATTAGTGAGAACTAAGTGCCTGATTTAGATCTTTGTGGATGGGTTACTCCGCCACAACAGTGACGGATATCCCGTCCTCTGAAATATAAATCCCACAGGAAATAATGTGATTTATATTTTTGCAGATGGGATATCCGTCACTGTTGTGACAGAGTAACCTGTCCACCAAGATCTAAATCAGGCCCTAAGATACTTAATAGGAAGAGTGTTACATTGGTACCAACCAACAGTTGGTCCAATTGTCTTGCTGCACTTGAAGATTCTGCCCAGAGATCTGGAACTGAAAGAGTAAGGAGAACACCAACTTGGAATAGAGACTATCGTGTAGGTTGAGTTCTTCCTCACCTCTTAATTCAGTAATTAAGTTTAACATGTGTATGAGGGAGCAAACCTTTGGCCATCCTGAAAGGTTATGATATATTTTTTCTAAATTATGTTATAGATTGCATGCCTTATAACTTGTTTCATAATCTCATATCTTTTATGAGCCAGGTCATGTTTAACATACTCATTCTTGTTTCTATTGTAACTGTTATTTCATTTTTGCTTGTTAAGGGTTGTTCTTTTTTGTATTTTAAGGGAAGGAGGTTTGTTGTTGTTGTCTTGATAGAATGTATGTTGCTCGGAGCTCTACCATAGTGATGTCATGTACTGAGTGGTGGAGTTGGAGAACTCTAAACTTGTTGTTGGAAAATGTTGTTCCTGCTCATGGCTGGTGGTTTCTATGCTGTGTAGCAGAAGAATAAACTTATTTTCTCACATGCTGATGTGAGCTCTTCCTTTTGTTGGATTACAGCTTAACAGGTCAGTAAAGGAGATGGGTTTCCCATGTGGGCACAGTATGGAGGCTGAAATATTGGAGGACTCTGAATTTGTCAAATTGACATTGGATGATGGTAGCAGGGCTGTGGTCATTCTTTTACACCTGTCTGCTGATTTTGACACCGTATCCTGCAAAATTCTATTCAAATGTCTGGAAATGATAGGGGTCAGGGACATTGATTTACGATGCTAAAATCCTTTTACAATGGATTTCTCAGATTTAAGATTCTGTGTTCCACAGGGCTCGGGTTTAAGCCCTATTCTCGTTAACATCTTTATGGCCCAACTGGCAGAGGTAGTTGAACCATGCAGCTTAAAGGTTGTGTCGTATGTTGATGGCACACAATTGTTTCTCTCTTTTCAGCAAGTTGACAAGGCACTGGAAGCACATTTTTAGAGTTGCCTGAAGTTGGCTCCAAACTGGATGCAGGTAAACTGCTTAAAGCATAATAATGATAAGTCAGAACTATTGGTTTTTGGCAAACCCTCTCCTTTTGACTTGAACTCTCTTCGGCCACAGTCTCTGGGTGCACCCCCCTTTGCCTGCCGGTTAGAAACATTGGTGTATTGGTGTAATTCGATTCATATCTTTCCTTTAAATCTCATATTCAGGATATTACTGGAGTATGTTTTGGACTTTTAAAATATCTAAGTCTCTAAAATTTGTACTGGAGAATACCAGGAAACTAATTGTACAAGACATGGTGACCTCCTGGTTAGACTATTCTAACTCGCTTGTTTTAGGCATTTCTCCTAAATTTATCCACAAACTTAAGTTAATCCAAAATGTGGCCTCCGGCTCATTTTAAGTATCTCAAAAATACACTCTATTAGACAGGGGTGCAAGCAGTTGCACTAACTGCTGAAGGAACAATGGATCAACTTTAAATCTTTGCTGAATCCTCTTTTAGCCATACACAAGATCAGCTCACTCTTTTTTCAGCATAGATTTAGTTGTATAGGCCACAGAGAGACTAGCACTCCTGCAGTAAGCTGCACCAAGTAAAATACTACTACATGTACCCAGGGCCTATAAATTAAATGTTGCTACTGGGCCAGCAGCACTTATTGTGCCACCCACTTAAGTAGCCCTTTAAACATGTCTCAGGTCTGCCATTGATAGATGTGTGTGCAGTTTTAAAATGCCATTACAACCTGGCAAAATAAATCTTATGCCAGGCCTATACTTCCTTTTTAATAATTATAAGTCACCCATAGGGTAGGCCCTAAACAGAGCACAGGCAGTCCGTCCCTAGTATCAATGTCATGAGTGCACCCTGTAGTGAGTCATGGGGTAAGGGAAAAAAGAGAGGAAAACTGCCCCACCAAAAGGTCGCAGTGTCAGGGTAGGGGAGAGGATGACACTCTCCACTGACCCATACTGCTCCATGGAAGAAAGGAGGTCAGGGAGAGGTTCACTCTCCTCCTCCTCTCCGTCATCCATGACAGGAGCATTTTTACTTCAAACCTCTCGAAGTGGGGTTTGAGGCAATTGGTTTGCAACACTCTTAAAGAGTTCCTAGCAGTCTTGAAGTCCACAGGTAGGTGACCTCACTCTTGTACTCGTTCACCTCATAGGGCCCAGACCAGCAGTCTTGTAGGGCTCTGGGCCCCACAGGCTCCGTCACCCACACTTTTTGTTCAGGCTGAAACTCAAACAGACTAGCCTTCTGGTCATACCACCATTTCTTGACTACCTGGCTGGTTTCTAGATTCTCTATGGCCTTCTTCCAGGCCATCGCACAGGTGGCCTATGCAGAAGTTCAAAAGGGCAGAATCCAACCCACTTCTGTGGTACCAAACTGTATGAAAACAGTGGGCATGGCAAGAGGACATTCCACTACCATCTCAAGGGCTCTGATAGGCCCATGATCATGCCCTTCGGGGTCTTGTTGAACCTCTCTTCAAGCCTATTAGTTTGGTGATGATAGTAGGGTGTGGAGAGCTAATATGTTTCCCCTCACTTCTTTCACAGGAACCTAACTTAGGAAGACATGAAGTTGGTTCCACTGTCAAATATGACCTCCTTGGGGAACTCAGCATGAGTAAATATCCCTATCAGTGCCCCAGCCACAGCGGGCACAGTCACAGTCCTCAGAGGGATATTCTCCAGGTAACAAGAGGCATGGTCCACCAAGATCAGGATGAACCTGTTGCCAAAGGCTGTCTTAGCTTCCAGAAGCCCAACAATGTTGATGCCCACCCATTCAAAGGGAGTGGCAATGTCAGGGAATGGCTGCAGGGGAGACTTGCACTTCCTTCCTGACTTGCCACTGGCCTGGCAGGTAGAGCATGACGTGCAGAAAGCATGTGAGTCAATCCTCACCCGGGGCCAATAAAAGTGGGTGACAAGCCTTTCAAAGGTCTTGTCTTGCCCTGGATGGCCTGCCAGAGAAACATCATGAGCCAATTCCAGGAGGAAGGCCCTATAGCACTGGGGGACCAACAACACACAAGTTGCACCTGAGCGCATCTGAGGCCATCCTCATTCGGAGACAATAAAAGTGGGTGACAAGCCTTTCAAAGGTTTTGTCCTGCGCTAGATGACCTGTGAGGGACCATCATGAAACATCTCCAGTAGGAAGGCCTGTGGCACTGGGGGCCACCAATACATGTGTTGCACCATGCTCATGAACCTTAGAGTAGGTATACAGGAGACCAATCTCCCAATAGCTCACCAGAGGTATCGCCAGCTGCCTGGGCCTTGGCCTACTGCCATAGTTTCCTCCAGAGTAGGGCACTCCATCTGTGCCTTGCAGAACTCCTCCCTGATGGAGGCCCTTTCCTTCCGCCAGTTGGTAAGTTCAGGTAATTTTCCCAGGGCAACAATGTCCTCCCCTGTAGGTTCCAAGGCATCGCCCTCAGGCTCAGCCTCCGCCAGGACTGTGGGAATTTCAGTAGCAGGTTTCCTGCACCCCTTGCCCTTCCTCATTTTGGTATGCACCTGAGCCATTCTTCTAGGCACCAGGTCCACCTAACTACCCTCTTTGGAGATCATGCACTGTGTGGCCAAGCACACCCACTCAAGCAACCCTAACATCTCCAGGTATGACCTGTGTTCTACCTCTTTCAAGATGGTGTGGTCTAGGTCATTGCCAAGTAGACAATCCAAGAGTATGGTTGGACTCACAGCTACCCTCAAGGAAACTCAAGAAACCTTACAACCCCCCACTCAAAGGGAACCAGAGCCATGCTACAGTCAATCTCATGTATCTCAACTACAATAGCCTGGTGGAATGCACTAGGGGCTACCTGCTCTGAGGTCACCAGACCACATGTGACAGTTGTCATGCTGGCTCTACTGACTCTCAGAGCCTCCACTCTCTGCCCATTTATGGTGACTGGCTGCCTGTATTTCTTAGTATTACTATGCATGTGAGCTGTTAGACTTGTCAGCCTTAGGGCGGTCTTCCCCCCAACCTTTGACCTTAATCCTCCATTTTGTGATGATCTCATTTTTGCTGGCCTTAGTACTCTGTGGACTTTACCACTGCTAACCAGGGCTAAAGTGCTTGTGCTCTCTTCTCTAAACACAGTAAAATTCGCTTATCCCCAATTGGTATAACTAATTTACTTATAAGTAATTAGTAAAGTGCTACTACATGTACCCAGCGCTAAATTAAATGCTACTAGTGGGCCTGTAGCACTAATTTGTGCCACCCACTTAAGTAGGACTTTAAATGTGTCTTTTGCCAGGCACAAACCTTCCTTTTTAATACATACAAGTCACCCCTAGGAAGGCTCTGGACAGCCCAGAGGGCAGGGTGCAATGTATTTAAAATATAGGACATGTACGTTTATGTTTTTCATGTTCTGGTAGTGAAAAACGATTAAATTCATTTTTCACTGCTGCAAGGCCAATATCTCCCGTAGGATAACATTGAAGTTGCCTTCTTACATTTTAACAGTGCAATTTCCAAATAGGAAGAGATAACCAGTTCATGTGGTTATGTACTGTAACTTAATAAAGTTTATTGATGATTATGAACTTCCAATTCATGTTTGGTGTCTCTGGAGTCACAATTTAAAATCCTAACTTATGGTGAATTCGGATTTTAAATTGCAATTCTGAAAATGCCACTTTTAGATAGTTGGCGTTTTCTTGCCATAACTATTTAGTGCCTGTAGACGGTTTCTGGTCACATGACTGGGTGTAGCTGACAGTTAAACTTTATGTATTCACCCTAGACAGTCACGCACAATAGGGAGCTTAGATACGCCTGGATAGACCATCACTGGGAGGATGGGAAGGAGGAACTGGGCACAGACTCACTCACACTTGAATAGGCTGTGTCCTGCATCCACACAAAGGGCTGCATACCCCCGGTAATTAGTCTGGAGCCAGGGCAGGGGAGGCAGGTTGCTTGGGGACTTCAAAGGGTAACCTCTAGAAGCTTCTCCTCCCACTTTACAGGCACAACTTCATATAAATACTAGACCTCAGATACCTATCTTCATTACACTTCTGGACATGTGGATACTCTGCCAGGAAGGAGGACTGCTGGGCTGCTACAAAACCTGCAACTCTGCTGGACTGCTGCTCTAAAGGAACTGCTGCCCTGCTGTGCTGATCTGCTGCCTTCTGCCCTGTTGCCAGGGGAAGAAGAACTGGACCTGCAACTTCATCTTGAACCCAGGTCCCCAGAGGGCTAGTCTGCTGGCCTCCTAAACTGAGCCTCATGGACATAAAAGGCTCTCCAACCAGCTCCTGGACCCAGTTGCAGCAAGTTCCTGATCCCCAAATGGTGCCTCTTAGGTTATGGACCCATGATGTGGCTCACAGGCTCCTAATATCATACTTTTTGGGTATTCGTGACCGTAAACAGGCCATTCACACAGGCACTCGCACCAAAGTTCAGTGCAAGCCGACCCCAGCCCATCTCTTCGCACAGCAAGCATCGATCACCCGCAGAGGACCACCAACGTGAGGTACCAGCCTGCCTGTCCGCGATGCCCTGCCCTTTCATTATGCTACTAGTGAGGCGTGGCTTGCATATATTCTTCATTTTAGAGTCAACTCCTCAAGTTGACATCTCTTTCGTGGTGCCTTTTGCCACACTTTACTACTAACTCGTGAATGTGCTGTATGCATATTTATGATAGGCACTGACTTCTTGTAGTCTGTACAGTTCCAGGGTAATACATGAAGTCATTTTAGCTACACAAAATCAAATTCGCTGTTCTGTGCGTCTGCCACAGTTGAGAAGTACAGCGTTTTACTATATAAACAGCTTCAGCGCTAAAGCTCTTTGAGACGAGCATTTCCATGCTGTCAATTATCATGGAACTATGGCAGACAGTGACTGGGATGAAGCCCTGCTGACTCCGACCTCCAACCTAAGAACAAGGTATTGGGGTTAGACTAGCCTAATTGATCTGGCAGAATAATGCTATCGCTATGCTCTCTTTAGTATAGTGTAGGTAGGTACAGATAGGAGTAGGCAAACATTAGCAACAATTAACATGGTTGAATTGTTCATACTGTTTACCATTCTAATAATTGCAGTTCACGCTTTTTATGCAACAATATGATAATTTCAATAAATGTTGGAAACTGCATTGTTGTATCTTTCTTGTGTTTACCTTGGGCATGCAAGAGTGACAAATGAAAGGGTTAGGTCTGTTTCCACGGATTCCTTGGGAATCAGTGTCATGTTTGAGGTTGCCAACAACATCTGTTACCCTAGTTAGTTTAGGGGTTAGATGAAGTACTGTGAGCTAGCTGAAACCCAGCAACACTCACTGATGATATATGTGGACTGAGACCCTATATTCTGAAGTTTGTGTTGGTCTAATACACAGTCCTGTTATATTTGCAGGAAATATATAACACCAGGGGGTTGAGCACGGGTTAATTTGGGGATTGCTTATGCCTTAACCTGACTAGCATTGTGGTTGCTGCTTGATGAGGGCTGACACAACAGTCAACCAGTAACCCAATTTCTAACATGAGCCCCATTGCACCAAAACTCCATCACCCAGGGGCACTAGGGTATCCTCTACACTAGGATAAACTCTACTATCCTCCATACTCTCTGGGGTGATCTCCTCCCCTTGTGCCTCATGAGCCAGCCCCAGTGTATGCCCGCCAGTGTTGGGCTGTGCCTGCTTCAATCAATCAATGAATCAATCAATCAATCAATCGACATTTGTTAAGCATGCAGCTGATTCAGTAGAAGCGTCCCGGTGCTCAAAGCAGACACAGAAATCCCACCACATTATCCAGGTAGCTGGCTGCTTCACACAGCCAGGCTTTTAACTTTCTTTTGAAATAGCCAATGACTCAGCCCAGCTCAGCTTAGGCGGCAAACTGCTTGGGACACTTGGCATCCCCCTTGCAGTGCCCAACCTATTAGCACTCATAGCCCTTAGGGAGTGCCTTCCCTGAGGACTTATTCTCAGGGAACAACTTCTGATTTTTGCTCAGGCAGGGATTGGGAGTCTTTATCCTCAGAGGTTGTTTGGGGGCCTTTAGAAAACTCCTTACTTTTATGTTTGTCTCCCCCCTCCTTTTTCTGGTGGGTACCCTGCCCAACCTTGAGGTGATTCCCCCTCCAGTTACCTTCTGTGGACCCTGGTGCTGAGTCAGTGGTCCAACTCCTTAGCAAGCTCCCTGGGGTCAGTGAGCATACTATCAATTAAATGTTGGCACAGCTCTAGAAAACAATCACTGAACATTTTCTCTCTTACAAACAGCTCCTACAGCACCGTAAAACACAAGACCGCCGCAATTTACCCTGTGCTCAAACCTCTGGTAGCTTGTCAAACAGCAGTCAGACTTGTCTTGGAGGCAATGTGTAAAGTATTTATGCAGCACTTCAAACAACAAAAAAGTTAAAACACAACACAAGAAAAATCCCACATCAATTTAGAACAATAGAGTATAAGTTGATAAATTATTTGCGACCAAAAAACAAAAATTTAAATCGTAGAACCAGAAATATGCAATTTTTAAGATTTAAGTGAAAAAGAGTGCTTAGAAGCACAAAGTGCCAACTATGGTTATCTGGTCGCACCAGACAGGGACAAAGTCCCAAGTTCAGGCCAACTGTGATAGAGCACGGGCCAGGTATAGGAATAGGGAATAGGTAAGGCCCGCTGAACAAGAATTCCTTAAATCCTGGTTGCGTTGCGTTGTGAGGCCCCGCATCGAGGATGCGTTACGCAGCAGCAGTTCAGAGGTGCTGCTGGTGGTGATGCAAGGTCATGCATCAGATGAGCATCGTGCACTGGCGATTCAGAGGAGACCGTCGACTGAGTTTGTGATGCGAGGTCCTGTGTTGTTGTTGAGGATGCCATTAACGAAGACTTGTGATGTGAAATTCTTCCTCAGCGATGCGTCATGCAGCAGCAGTTCCGAGAAGCTGCAGGCTGCAATCCAAGGTCTTGCGTCGGAGATGCATCATGCAGCAAGGTTCTGATGCAGTGCTGCAACGAGATGCATCGCGCTGCTTCGCTTCTGCCCAAGAGACCACAGCTGATCTGGCAGAGCACCTTTAGTCCCACTTCCAAGTCTCCAGTCCTTCCTAGTCTTCCACTGGTCCAAAGGTGTACTGAAAAGCTGAGTCTGAGGCTTCAGTATTTATACCTGGTGTCCACGTTGAAGTAGGAAAAGGTTCTGGAGGTTTCCACTCACAGAGGTGTTTCCTGCATCCCTGTAAACCTGTGCACTTCAAGGGGAAACCCCTAGAAGCTTCTCCCACTTTAGGAGGCACCTGGTAAAAATGTATTAGCTTACACACCAACTCTTAAGTATACTTCTGGACCTGTGGAGACTCTGCCAGGAAGAAGGACTGCTGATCTGCTGAAATGACTGCAACTCTGCTGCACTGTTGCCCTGCTGGACTACTGCCTTGCTGGACCACTGCCTTGCCAGGCTGCTGTCCTCCTGTCTGCGTCAGAGGGATAGGACCTGCACCTAAACTTAGGACTTCCAGAGTGACTCCAAGGGCTAGTCTGCTGGCCTCCTGTTCAGAGCCACAGGGATATAACAGACTCCCAACCACCTGAACCAGCACCCAGATCCAGATGGAGCAAGCCCACGATCCACAAATGGTGCCTCTCAGATTCTTGAACCTAGGTGTTTTGCCTCAGAGATGCTGAATTAAAGATGTTTGGCTCTTCACAATTGTGAATAGGCCCCTTGGCACCAAAGCCTTGTTGTTCGCACAGTCCACCAACGCGAAGTTCCGTCAACCCGACTCTTCACAATACAGCATCAACCGCTCATGGATAGTGCCACCGTGAAGATTCAGCCCACCCGTTCATGATGAAAACAGAATCTTCACTGCAGCGATAACCGACTGCGATGCCAGGCCTGCCCTTTGCACTACATAAACGACCATCTGCGATGCTTCTCTGCTCCTCACAGCCCTCTGCACCTCAAACGAGACTCTTTGCACTGGACTGAGAAGGTAACTGTTTCAGCTGAACTAATCTGGTCTCTGTATCTGCCCCGCACTCTATCGTGGTCAGCCTGAACTTGTGACTTTCTCACAGTCTCACATGACCAGATAGCCACAAGTGGCATTTTGGGCTGTTTGGCATTATCTTCACCTATTATCTTTAAATTTGCATATCGCCAAATCTATGGTTGTATTTTTGTTGTTTTGCTTTTGATTTATTTATTAAACTTTGATCTATTTTTCTAAATTGGTGTCTGATTTTTCTTGTGTTGTGTTTTCACTTTATTACTTTTTGCAGTGTTGCATAAATACTTTACAAATTGCCCCTAAGTTAAGCCTGACTGCTCTGTGGCAAGCTACCAGAAGGATGAGCACAGGTTAATTTGGTTTGCTTGCTTGTGCTTCGAACTGACAAGGATTGTGGTTGCTCCTTGAGTAGGGTTTCACCCACCTCAACGATTAACCCAATTTCTCACACATATAAAACACAATTTACACTTCATGTTGATCTGTGGTTCCTCAACAATATGAAGGGGTGAAAAATACAACAAACAGCATCATAAAATATGTGGTACATATCAGGTAAAATTTCCCAGCAGTTTTACATTACTAAAAGACAGACACAATAATGACTTTTCAAAATAAAGCATCAGGTGAAAATTGCAAATTGGGGCAGTGTAGCAAATGCCTTTGCTATTTTGATGAGGATGTATTTAAAAATATGGGGAGTCCTCATAGTTGGATCTGTGGTTATATGAATGGTTTTGTGATCAAAGCTCTCATCCACTTACCATTTACACATCCATGGACTGCAGTTCTGAAATTTGATGGCACATAACTTTTAGATATCTACAGTTTGGGCTGTCTCACAATTATTGAATAGTTTTACTTAGAAAGCAGTTTATTTATCACAACTATTTCTGCACAAATAAAGGACAGGGTGGTATGTAATAAAATGTAACAATGTCCATATTTATGCACCCCTAATACGAAATTCGAAAGACATATACCAATTACACCTTTCAGAGTAGGTTCAGTAACTTGTTTAGTGTGAACTGGTGGGTGGACCTTGGGGGCAAAGTGCACCCTTTCTAAAATTAACTAACCCCAAACTTTGGGGTCCTACGTTCTCTGTTACCATCTGAAAATGTATTTTCCAAATCTTTATGAGTCACTCATACTAAAACGTAGTAGGAATCCTTCAGGGACATATTTCGGCCTTCCCATACACATAGGACTGTTTTCCAGATCTCTATATTATGTGTCAATATCAATGAATGTTCGTGTCATGGCAGATTCCTTTACTTCTTTGGTATGCCACCATGGCCAGAGTCCCAGTAGTGCATTTCACCAATGGCCCATTCTAACGCCCGAATTTCTTTGGGGATTCTCTCCCTAACATCCTCTGAAACTCATCAAAGAGAAGCAGGAACTAAAACACAACGCAGTCAGAGTAAGAACAGCCTTGCAAAACTCACTATAGTGACTAGGCACTCCTGCATCTTTGGCAAGCCCAATGTGTCAAACTGCAGAAAAAGAAACAGGAATTCTAAATGCATTTCTGGCATACTTACCAAAATGATGGGTGTAGACACAAAAGTATTGAACTTCCAAAATAACTTTAAAGTTGATGGGTGATAGTTCATCTTTACTTTGGGGAAACATTTCTAGCATCCTTATCAAAATGAAAATCTGCCACTTATGTGCAAGAAGCGTGCAGACACAAACTTATTGAACTTGCAAAATAACTTTAAAGTTGATGGGTGAGGGGTCATGGGGAAACAAGTATCTTATGTAATATTATCATTACAACGCGGGTACTAATATGCCAGTACCTTTACAACGACCTACCATTGCAGCATAAACTTTTACAAAGCTTACGCCTTTACCACGCATGCCATTACAATGCAAAGGCATGCATGGTAAAGGCATACACGTGGTAAAAGTGGATGAGGTAAGTGATTGTATATATATATATATATATATATATATATATATATATATATATATATATATATTATTTACTGGCGGTCGCCAGTAGATAGTTATAGTTAGGACCTATTTTCCATAGGAAATCCGCAACATTCTATTTGAAATAACTCTTGCGTCGGTTGACGAATCTTCGCGAAATTTTCAAACTGTATGGCCCGCTCCGGTCCGCTCCTACCCTGAAAGCTTCGGGGTGATTCGTCAAGCGGGGGCCGAGAAAAAAGGGGGGTCCCAAAACGTGTTTTCCCCATTCATTTTCCCATAGGAAACTTTAGCCACGGCTACAGCCCGAACTGCTGAACGGAATTACACAAAATTTGGCAAAGAGGTAGTTCTTGGTTCAGAAAGAACCCTTTTTGTTAAATGGTGTAAATCCGTTCAGTAGTTGTGGAGAAATTAAAAAAATAAGAGTCAAAAAATCAATTTCCCATAGGAAACTTTATGCAAGGCTGCAGCCCGAACTGCTGAACGGAATTACACCAAATTTGGCAAAGAGGTAGTTCTTGGTTCAGAAAGAACCCTTTTTGTTAAATGGTGTAAATCCGTTCAGTAGTTGCTGAGAAAATCAAAAGTAAAAACACATATACATCTGGGCGGAGCCTAACCACACATGTCATCGTGAGATCTGATTGGCTGTCAGCACTTCATCCTGGAATTGCTGGCAGCCATCTTGGGACCAATATAAATGATAGTACCCCATTGAAATGCATTGTAGTGAATCGAAGATTTTGAGGGTTACCAAAAGGAGAACTATAAAGGGTGATAACAGACTTTAGTTACATTAGAATTCATTTGTTGATGGTACCATAATAATTTCAGGAATTGTGGTGTGTTCTAAGGTGATTTTACCCTGTGAAAAACCTTCTGCTGGGATATCATGAATCATGTTTGAGAGAAAACTATTTTCACATGCTTGTCCCATACAGTTTTGGAAGGTGCTCCAGAAGCTAAAATGAGAGCATATTTTCTGTATATTCACATTATCTTTCTCAGTCATGTGAGAATGAAGTCTGACATTCTCAGTAAAACATGTACATCCAACAAGGGCAGAGACTGTCAGTTGATTCCTTTGTGTTCTACTGCAGCTTCCCAGAGAGTTCTAAAGAACAACTAGAGTGCTAACAGCCTTACTTATGACAAAAGTATGGCACACCTGAAGCCATCTTGATTGGAATAAACTGGTAACACTTAAAACATTTAATTTAAAAAGGAACAAAATGATGGGGTTCATCTTGTCATAGAAATTATGGTTAGTGCTCTGGAAAGAAAAATTAGGACATGTTTCAAGTGTGATCTCAAATATCTTCCTGTTATATTTCAACAGGAGCAGCCTGTCAGTTGATGCCTTTGTGTTCTACTGCAGCTTCCCAGAGTGTTCTAAAGAACAACTAGAGCGCTAACAGTCTTACTTATGACAAAAGTATGGCACACCTGAAGCCATCTTGATTGGAATAAACTGGTAACACTTAAAACATTTAATTTAAAAAGGAACAAAATGATGGGGTTCATTTTGTCATAGAAATTATGGTTAGTGCTGTAGAAAGAAAAATTAGGACATGTTTCAAGTGTGATCTCAAATATCTTCCTGTTATATTTCAACAGGAGCAGCCTGTCAGTTGATGCCTTTGTGTTCTACTGCAGTTTCCCAGAGTGTTCTAAAGAACAACTAGAGCGCTAACAGTCTTACTTATGACAAAAGTATGGCACACCTGAAGCCATCTTGATTGGAATAAACTGGTAACACTTAAAACATTTAATTTAAAAGGAACAAAATGAGGGGGTTCATTTTGCCATAGAAATTATGGTTAGTGCTGTAGAAAGAAAAATTAGGACATGTTTTAAGTGAGATCTCAAATATCTTCCTGTTATATGTCAACAGGAGCAGCCTGTCAGTTGATGCCTTTGTGTTCTACTGCAGCTTCCCAGAGTGTTCTAAAGAACAACTAGAGTGCTAACAGCCTTACTTATGACAAAAGTATGGCACACCTGAAGCCATCTTGATTGGAATAAACTGGTAACACTTAAAACATTTAATTTAAAAGGAACAAAATGAGGGGGTTCATTTTGCCATAGAAATTATGGTTAGTGCTGCAAAAAGAAAATGTAGTGCATGTTTTAAGTGAGATCTCAAATCCTCTTCTATTTCATTAGAAAATTCTGACATGCAGACTGAAACAATCACTTTCAATACCAGCAGTAGACTTCCAGTTAACTCCTTGGTGAGCAGTAGCTTTACTACAGTGATCTAATGAACAACTAGAGTGCTAACATTCTGAATTTATGGCAAATGTGTGACACATCTGAATGCCTTCTTGATGGAATCAAAGTAAAAAACTGAAAGCATTTCCTACTGAGGAGACTGCAGTAAATGAGGAAATTAGGAAACTTCATAACAAAGAAGTCTTCCAAGATGGCCACCAGTGAAAAAGAGCCCAAATGTAGCACACATATTACCCAGATGTAGCCCACATACAGCCCAATGACAAAAGTGTGCAAAACACTTTATTTTTAGTTTTTTTGCAGTTTTATGCAGTGCAGACTGGTCAGGTATTGGAGCGTTGCATCTTAAAACATGACCCCCCTACACTGCAAAACCACCACTGCACTACCCTAAACCCTAAAACACTACCCCAGCATGACCCCCTACACTACACAAGCACCACTGCACTATCCTAAACCCTAAAACACTACCCCCAGCATGACCCCCTACACTACACAAATACCACTGCACTACCCTAAACCTAAAACACTACCCCAACACCACTGCACTAACCTAAATCCTAAAACACTACCCCCAGCACGACCCCCTACACTACCCAAACACCACTGCACTACCCTAAAACATGACCCCCTAAACTACACAAACACCACTGCACTACCCTAAACCTAAAACACTACCCCCAGCACGACCCCTATACTACACAAGCACCACTGCACTACCCTAAACCCTAAAACACTACCCCCAGCATGACCCCCTACACTACACAAACACAACTGCACTACCTTAAACCCTAAAACACTACCCCCAGCACGACCCCTACACTACCCAAACACCACTGCACTAACCTAAATCCTAAAACACTACCCCCAGCACGACCCCCTACACTACCCAAACACCACTGCACTACCCTAAAACATGTTTCCCTACACTACACAAACACCACTGCACTACCCTAAACCCTAAAACAGTACCCCCAGCACGACCCCCTACACTACACAAGCACAACTGCACTACCCTAAACCCTAAAAACACTACCCCCAGCACGACCCCTACACTGCCCGAACACCACTGCACTGCCCTAAACCCTGAAACACCAGCCCCTGCATGACCCCCTACACTGCCCGAACACCACTGCACTGCCCTAAACCCTGAAACACCAACCCTAGCACGACCCCCTACACTGCCCGAACACCACTGCACTGCCCTAAACCCTGAAACACCACCCCTTCATGACCCCCTACACTGCCCGAACACCACTGCACTGCCCTAAACCCTGAAACACCACCCCCAGCACGCCCCCTACACTGCCCGAACACCACTGCACTGCCCTAAACCCTGAAACACTACCCCCAGCAAGACCTCCTACACTGCCCGAACACCACTGCACTGCCCTAAACCCTGAAACATCACCCCCAGCAAGACCCCTACACTGCCCGAACACCACTGCCCTAAACCCTGAAACACCACCCCCAGCACGACCCCTACACTGCCCGAACACCACTGCACTGCCCTAAACCCTGAAACACCACCCCCTGCACGACCCCTACACTGCCCGAACACTACTGCACTGCCCTAAACCCTGAAACACCACCCCCAGCACGACCCCCTACACTGCACGAACACCACTACACTGCCCTAAACCCTGAAACACTACCCCCAGCAAGACCCCCTACACTGCCCGAACACCACTGCACTGCCCTAAACCCTGAAACATCACCCCCAGCAAGACCCCTACACTGCCCGAACACCACTGCCCTAAAACCTGAAACACCACCGCCAGCAAGACCCCTACACTGCCCGAACACCACTGCACTGCCCTAAACCCTGAAACACCAGCCCCAGCACGACCCCTACACTGCCCGAACACCACTGCACTGCCCTAAACCCTGAAACACCACCCCCTGCACGACCCCTACACTGCCCGAACACCACTGCACTGCCCTAAACCCTGAAACACCACCCCCAGCACGATCCCCTACACTGCCCAAATACCACTGCACTGCCCTAAACCCTGAAACACCACCCCCTGCACGATCCCCTACACTGCCCGAACACTACTGCACTGCCTTAAACCCTGAAACACCACCGCCAGCACGACCCCCTACACTGCACGAACACCACTGCACTGCCCTAAACCCCGAAACACTACCCCCAGCAAGACCCCCTACACTGCCCGAACACCACTGCACTGCCCTAAACCCTGAAACATCACCCCCAGCAAGACCCCCTACACTGCCCGAACACCACTGCCCTAAACCCTGAAACACCACCCCCAGCAAGACCCCCTACACTGCCCGAACACCACTGCACTGCCCTAAACCCTGAAACACCACCCCCAGCATGACCCCCTACACTGCCCGAACGCCACTGCACTGCCTAAACCATGAAACACCAGCCCCAGCACGACCCCCTACACTGCCCGAACACCACTGCACTGCCCTAAACCCTGAAACACCACCCCCAGCACGACCCCCTACACTGCCCGAACACCACTGCACTGCCCTAAACCCTGAAACACCAGCCCCAGCACGACCCTGTACACTGCCCGAACACCACTGCACTGCCCTAAACCCAGAAACACCAGCCCCAGCACGACCGCCTACACTGCCCGAAAACCACTGCACTGCCCTAAACCCTGAAACACCAGCCCCAGCACGACCCCCTACACTGCCCGAACACCACTGCACTACCTAAACCCTCAAACACCAGCCCCAGCACGACCCCCTACACTGCCCGAACACCACTGCACTGCCCTAAACCCTGAAACACCAGCCCCAGCAAGACCCCCTACACTGCCCGAACACCACTGCACTGCCCTAAACCCTGAAACACCAGCCCCAGCAAGACCCCTACACTGCCTGAATACCACTGCACTAAAGCCTGAAGCACCACCCCCAGCAAGACCACCTACACTGGCCGAACACCACTGCACTGCCCTAAACCCTGAAACACCACCCCCTGCACGACCCCTACACTGCCCAAACACCACTGCACTGCCCTAAACCCTGAAACACCACCCCTGCACGACCCCCTACACTGCCTGAACACCACTGCACTGCCCTAAACCCTGAAACACCACCCCTCAGCACGACACCCTACACTGCCCGAACACCACTGCACTGCCCTAAACCCTGAAACACCACCCCCAGCACGGCCCCATACACTGCCCGAACACCACTGCACTGCCCTAAACCCTGAAACACCACCCCCTGCACGACCTCCTACACTGCCGGAACACCACTGCACTGCCCTAAACCCTGAAACACCACCCCCAGCACCACACCCTACACTGCCCGAACACCACTGCACTGCCCTAAACCCTGAAACATCAACCCCAGCAAGACCCCCTACACTGCCTGAACACCACTGCCCTAAACCCTGAAACACCACCCCCTAGACTGCACGAACACCACTGCACTGCCCTAAACCGTGAAACACCACCTCCAGCAAAACCCCCTACACTGCCTGAACACCTTTGCTCTGCCCTAAATCCTGAAACACTAGCCCCAGCACGACCCCCTACACTGCCCGAACACCACTGCACTGCCCTAAACCCTGAAACACCACCCCCAGCATGACCCCCTACACTGCCCGAACACCACTGCACTGCCCTAAACCCTGAAACACCAGCCTCAGCAAGACCCCTACACTGCCCGAACACCACTGCACTGCCCTAGACTCTGAAACACCAGCCCCAGCAAGACCCCCTACACTGCCCGAACACCACTGCCCTGCCCTAAACCCTGAAACACCAGCCCCAGCATGACCACCTACACTTCCCGAACACCACTGCACTGCCCTAAACCCTGAAACACCAGCCCCAGCACGACCACCTACACTGCCCGAACACCACTGCACTGCCCTAAACCCTGAAACACCAGCCCCAGCACGACCCCTACACTGCCCGAACACCACTGCACTGCCCTAAACCCTGAAACACCAGCCCCAGCACGACCCCCTACACTGCCCGAACACCACTGTACTGCCCTAAACCCTGATACACCAGCCCCAGCACGACCCCTACACTGCCCGAACACCACTGCACTGCCCTAAACCCTGAAACACCACCCCCTGCATGACCCCCTACACTGCCCGAACACCACTGCACTGCCCTAAACCCTGAAACACCACCCCCTGCACCACCCCCTACACTGCCCGAACACCACTGCACTGCCCTAAACCCTGAAACACCACCCCTGCACCGCCTCCTACACTGCCTGAACACCACTGCACTGCCCTAAACCCTGAAACACCACCCCCAGCACGACCCCTTTACTGCTCGAACACCACTGCACTGCCCCAAACCCTGAAACACCACCCCCAGCACGACCCCCTACACTGCCCGAACACCACTGCCCTAAACCATGAAACACCACCCCCTGCACGACCCCCTACACTGCCCGAACACCACTGCACTGCCCTAAACCCTGAAACACCACCCCCTACACTGCCCGAACACCACTGCACTGCCCTAAACCCTGAAACACCACCCCCAGCACGACCCCCTACACTGCCCGAACACCACTGCACTGCCCTAAACCCTAAAACACCACCCCCAGCATTACCCCCTACACTGCCCAAACACCACTGCACTGCCCTAAACCCTAGAACACTACCCCCAGCACGACCCCCTACACTACCCGAACACCACTGCACTACCCTAAACCCTAAAATACTACCCCCAGCACAACCCCCTACACTACACGAACACGACTGCACTGCCCTAAACCCTCAAACACTCCCCCAAAACAATCCCCTACACTACCCGAACACCACTGCACTGCCCTAAACCCTAAAACACTCCCCCAGCACGACCCCCTACACTACCCGAACACCACTGCACTTCCCTAAACCCTAAAACACTCCCCCAGCACGACCCCCTACACTACCCAAACACCACTGCACTGCCCTAAACCCTAAAACACTACCCCCGCATGACCCCCTACACTACCCAAACACCAATGCACTACCCTAATCCCTAAAACACTACCCCCGCATGACCCCCTACACTACCCTAAACCCTAAAACACTACCCCCCGCACGACTCCCTACACTACCCAAAGACCACTGCACTACCCTAAACCCTAAAACACGACCTCCTACACTACACAAACACCACTGCACTACCCTAAACCCTAAAACACTACCCCCTACACTACACAAACACCACTGCACTACCATAAACCCTAAAAAACTACCCCAGCACGAACCACTACACTACCCAAACACCACTGCACTACCCTAAACCCTAAAACACTACCCCCAGCAGTACCCCCTACACTACACAAACACCACTGCACTACCCTAAATCACTACCCCCAGCACGACCCCCTACACTACCCAAACACCACTGCACTACCCTAAACCCTAAAACACTACCCCCAGCACGACCCCCTACACTACCCAAACACCACTGCACTACCCTAAACCCTAAAACACTCCCCCAGCACGACTCCCTACACTACCCAAACACCACTGCACTACCCTAAACCCTAAATCTACCCCCAGCATGACCCCCTACACTACACAAACACCACTGCACTACCCTAAACCCTAAAACACTACCCACAGCACGACCCTCTTCACTACCTAAACACAACTGCACAATGTGTTACAGGCGTTGCAACGCAGGCCTGTGGTGCTTACTGGAAGTACCTAGTGGGCTAGTTGGGCCCCAGGGACCCTCAGGATTCAAGGTGACCTAATCCCCCAACTTAAAACGCACCACGGGCGCGTTTGCACAGTGGTGAAGGGAGGGGCGGGGCCTCAGGTGACATGTGCGCAAACACGCCCTGTGGTGCGTTTTAAGTTGGGGAATTAATTCCCTTTGAAACCTGAGGGACCCTGGGGCCAACTAGCCCACCAGGTACCTTCAGTAAGCACAACAGTGTTGCGTTGCAGAGAGGTGAAAAAGGTGCGTGGCCTCGGAACGCCTCTCTGCAACTCAGCTCTGTGGTCCTAACTGTAGGTACCTGGGGGCTAGTTGGGCCCCAGGGACCCTCAGAATTCAACGGGACTTAATCCTGCAACTTAAAACGCGCCACGGGGTGCGTTTGCACACATGTCACCTCAGGCCCCCTCCCTTCACCATTGTGCAAACGCGCCCTGTAGCGCTTTTAAGAGGTAGTTTTAATCCCCCTGCCCTATTATGTACTAGGGACTTGCAGAGGAGGTCATGCTAATCACATGGGTACCCCAACGCATAGTGTTCCCTAGTGTATGTAGGTGTTTTCACTGTATTCTAAGTGTCTTTTAGCATAGCACTGGCTCTGGTTAGTCAGAGTCAGTTACCACCAGTACCCGTCTGAAAAAGTTGTGGGCTCAGGATGATTTTGCAACAAGGCCTCTTTCTGCTCCTCTGTTGGTTCTTTCTGCACATCTTTTGCTTCTTTCTGTGCGTTTTTCTTCTTTCTTCACATGTCCTACCTCTGTAGGCATAGTTAGAAACTAGCATTTAAAAAAACCTTTGAAATTCACTTAAAAATCATATGTTTCAGGCACGTTATAGTTAGAAATTAGCATTTAAAAAACCTTTGAAATTCACTGAAAAAACCATAGGTTTTAGACACGTTATAGTTAGAAATTAGCATTTAAAAAACCTTTGAAATTCACTGAAAAAACCATAGGTTTTAGGGACAGTTATAGTTAGTTGGACATTTCACTCGTACAAAACCATAGAAATTCCCCCGTTATAGTTAGTTCAGCTAACTATAACTCGCGCCCCCGCAATGCACTGCTGATGACGTCACATATTACATCACTCATGACATGGTCAGTGACATCACTCATGACATCACTGATGACATCTCAAATGACATCACTGATGACATCATCCATGTGATAATGTCATGCATTTTCTCACACCCTAATATAACTTTTGATACACCCACTCTAAATTACAGACTGCCATTCTCAAAACCATAGACACTCCAACACCAAAAACTACATACCCACTCACTGATTCTTAGGTCTACACACACATCCACTCACTCACCCCTACAGTCACTCATACTTAGTCACTCAGTACATGACTATCATATGCACTCATACACCTATATAAACACTCACACACCGCCACTCATCCATAGAGGTACTCACACACCTAGTCAGTCATGCAAAAACGTAATCACACACCCATTTACTCACCTATACAGTTATACACACACCAGCTCACTTACTCATACAAATACTAGCACATTCTTATGCTCTTATACAATCACTGATACAAGTACACACTCATCCATACAGCCACTCTCACAATCACACACTCTCACTTATAGCCATTTATATACTCCAACACACATATATACTGCCTTTCACATATGTAGTTACTCACACATGTACCACTGAGATATACATTCAATCACTAACACACCCATACACACACTCACCCACCCATACAGTCCATCACAGATGCACTCTTGAAACCATGCACCCAGTGAATCACCAACTCACACATCTATGCACAGAGTCACACACACCCCACCCACACAAACACTCAGGCACCCATACAGATACTCAGACAATCAATCAATAACCCATGTAGACACTCATGTAGCTATTCAGAAAGCCATGCAGCCGCTTACAAACCAACAGACAGATGGATACAGACATTCACACAGTTTAGTCACTAACCCATGCATTCAGTAAGATACATTTAATCACTCACTTGTAGAGTCAGTCACTCATGTACTAAATCATCCATTCAGACACTTATACACCCACTCATTCTTCAATACGCCTTTCCCTATATATATTAAACATATTTAAACTTTACAGAAACACACATTCACTGGATGATGTCATCAGTGATATAATCAGTGATGTCATTTGAGATGTCATCAGTGATGTCATCAGTGATGTCACTGACCATGTCATGAGTGATGTAATATGTGACGTCATCAGCAGTGCATTGCGGGGGCGCGAGTTATAGTTTTTTTTTTTTTTTTTTTTTTTTATATCTAATTTGTATAGCGCTCGTACACCAGATTGGTTTCTTGGCGCTCCTCAGGAAGGTGATGGATGCAGGTTTGTTCAGATGATATACGAAATCCACGAGTTACGCGAAAGCCTGTTTAAATAGCCATGTTTTTTGAAGTTTACGAAATGTTATGAAGTCGGTACAGGATCTAATCTCTAGGGGCATAGAGTTCCAGTATCTTGGACCCAGTGTAGAAAACCTGGATCCACCAAATCGTTTCTGTTTAAAGGAGGGGGTTGCCAGGAGGTGCATGTGGGCGGATCTCAGATTGCGAGCTGAACTAACTATAACGGGGGAATTTCTATGGTTTTGTACGAGTGAAATGTCCAACTAACTATAACTGTCCCTAAAACCTATGGTTTTTTCAGTGAATATATATATATATATATAGATATAATTTATTGGCACCCCAAAACCCATACCCACCCTGAACCCTAAAATTACCCTTGACATTCCAAAACCCATACCCACCCTAAACCCTAAAACTACCCTTGACACCCCAAAACCCATACCCACCCTGAACCTTAAAATTACCCTTGCCACCCCAAACCCCATACACACCCTGAACCCTAAAATTACCCTTGCCACCCCAAAACCCATAACCACCCTGAACCCTTTAATTACCCTTGCCACACCAAAACCCATACCCACCCTAAACCTATATACTTGCCTTATACTTACATGTATAAGGTAAGTACCTTTACCATTCATGCCTTTCCAACAAAATTTGTTGTAAAGGCATGCGTGGTAAAGGCATATGCGTTGTAATGGCATGTGTTGTGATGGCAGTGCGCTGTAATGGCACTTACGTTGAAATGGCATACTATGTAATAGCAAGCGTTGTGATAAATTTGTTGCAATAGATGTTTCTTTCACTTGATAGGTGATATGGTGTTATTTCATAATTCATACTGCGGCAGATCAGGGTCTGTAATTTGAACTTTCTTAAACCATTGCTTCTACTAAAAACTGTCTGAGGACAGAGTCTGTAATTGTAATATAAGGAATACAAAGCTATAAGGTCTTACTTAACAGAGTAGTGACTCTGTTGTCTGTGCCTGTAAAATCTATGTTAACTTAAGGATAGCCCTACTCTTAAACAGCTAAGATTGAAAGACAACTATAAAATGTTATCTTACCAATGTCGCTATTCCAAGTATTCCCTCAGTCAAATTATAAGATACTTAGAAGAGGCAGAGAGGTGACTGCAGATATTAAATAATGCTATTGTATATATTTTGAAGACAATAGGTGGTGACATTTAATATGCATATTATTTGAAATTCCTGTAAAACCTGTGTTTTTGTAGACTTTCCGAAATTGTGATTCAAATGCACAAATTGCACTTTCCAAAGTATGGTTTCAAGGTCAAGAAAGTTTAGCATAGAATGAAAATCTTGATCTGTTTTCTACATCTCCCTATAGAAATTTCTTCAAAAACATATGAGTTTGATCCAAATTATTTAAAAAGTATGCTTCAAAGTGTGGTCATACTAAAAAAAAGAAATTGGGGGAAAACCCTCCCCTCTTGCCATTATTGAAGAGTAAGGGCCACTTGCTCCATTCCTGTAGTTCACATGCTGAAATGAAGAGCAATGGTATATCTGACCACTCTGAAAGTACACCATTCATCACTGAACAAATCTTCACACTTTCTGTCAAAAAGAAAGAAATCACATCACACCAGATCATCTTTCTAGGCTTGCAAGTGCTTTTTATTTTTCAATTTTACAACTCTTCACACATATGAATTTTTGTTCAATTATTTTTGCATACCTCAATGATTTTTTTCTTTTCAAATGTTCTACAAACTGAAAAGCCTTCACCTAGTAATTAACCTACCTGAATCTGAAGAAAAGCTGAAATATTATCTTTTGACCTTCATTGGTGACAATAAGTTTTAGAGGTTTTAGAAAAATAATTAAATAAAAATGAATACTTACAAAACACATACAGACGTATAAAAGGCACATGTAAAAAAATTTTCTTTTTGCATGATCATCCCCTCTGTTTTGACTGATGTTGCTGGATTTTTAATCTGTGCACTGGGACTTTGCTAACCAGGCCCAAGTGCATGTACTCAGACCCCTAATAAATGTTGAAATTGCCCATTCTAATAATTGCCATATTTATCTTCCACTAGTGTACAGTACAAAGTGTATCCTGGGCCTGTAAGTGTAATGTCACTAGTGGTCTACAGCACACAATGTGCCACCATTAGAGTGACAGTGCAAAACATCACTGCAGACACACTTTTGTGACCTTTCTAAGCAATTTAAAACTACAATTTCAACCTGTGAAAATAGCCCTTTGACAGGCCTAAACCCTCCTTTGACATTTTAATAAATCAACCATAAGTAGGTTTTAATGCCTAATAAAGCAGGGTGCAAGGTTTCTAAATGTAGCATATGTATAAGTTTAATGTAAAACATTGTCTTACAGTGACAAGGCCCCAAAAGCTATTTTCACTGTACCAGGGTTAGCTGTGTCAAAGAAAAGCACTGGGATATAATATTAAAATTAAAGAATGTTACCTCTGCTTAGGAAACAACTACAAAAGTAATTATTGGACAGTTTAAAACATCTATTACAAGCCCAATTCATCCTGCTGAGTGAGGAGACAAGGCCCAGGGAATCCAAGAACACCTGTCCTGGAGCCTGGAATACCAGCGCCTGCCTGCTTGCGAACACCAGTGTGCCTTGTGAGGGAGAGGAGAGAGTTGGAGTGAGCAAGATCCGGTGGGGAGCCCTATCGAGTGGACTCCCTTTGCAAGGTGAGAGGTGACATCTGCTGTACCAATCAGGTTGTTGGCTGTGTGCAGAACCAAGTCAGTGACTCCTGTATGCCAGAGGATGGCCATCATGAATTGAGCATTGTGCATAGCTGAGCTGATCGGGCTTGATCCTGTGTGTAGTTGGGAGAGGTGACCTTGTATGCCAGGAGAGTCTGCTGTGAGAAGACTGCCATGCGGTACAGGCCACAGCATGTATGCGTTAGTGGACTATGACCCCATATGCCAGGAGGGGTCGCTGCAGAGGACTTAATTGTGCCGATCGGGCTGAAGTCGGTGTACTGTGAGGATACAGTGACCATGCATGCAATAGAGGGTCACCAGGATCAGAAAGTTTTGTGACCTGGTTAGTGGTGTCACAGAGAAAAGACATGCCTCTGTGGGACCCTGTGCACCTTCCGAGGACAAAGAATTCACAGCAGGATCTTCACACCGCCGCCACCCCCCATCTTGGGGGCAACAAGAGACTTACCCTAAAAGAGAATCCGCAGAGAACCTCTGGTTGCTATGGAGGCGTGACTGTGTGTGAGGACTCTATGAAAACTGAGTACAGCCGCTTGGGCCGCATACAGTGAACTCATCTAAATCAGATGCTACCACTACAGGGCCTGTTGAAGGGGCATGCTAAGAACTCCTGTTGCTCCAATACTGTGAGGTTCAGGTAAGAGTGATTATGGGCCAGTTTGCCCTGGGGGAACTTGCTGCAAATGTGTGCTACAGTACTGAAGCACTGTTGACTTTAAAATAGTCATAATGGACTATTGGGACTCGTACTACTAGTGGGGTTTACCCTGGATGTTGTCTTTGGTGAATGGGGAATAACCACTACAGCTAGAAGCCAGGAGAGAGTGAGACCCTGGGAACCACCTAACGAAACACTGGAGTCCTAACCTCAAGGGAACTGTGTCACTGTTTGTGAATGTTGTACTTTTCCTTTGTTGTGTTAGCAGTAAAAGTAAAATACTTCCTTTTTCCCATAAATGTGAGTATTTGGCTGGATAATGACTTATTGCTGCTGCTGTGAGCATTTTGATTTGTACGCCTGTGTTCACTCCCCTGTATCCATGCACCCCCTCACACAAGGGGGACTTGGACTGCTCGGACCATGCTATTACAGAGAGTAAAGTGCTGAAGGGATACTTGGCTCAATTGCTCAGAATCCATAGTAAGTCAATCACTGTGACATGAGAAGTAAAAGACCTCAACCCCCACCATAGTGCCCAATAAACCCTGCTTGCCCCGTGGCCCTCTAAAAGGGTTTCTGACACCCAGGAACTTAATTTCAAAGAGGCATACCCTGTCACAGGCAGATGTAACTAACACCTGAGCCTGCAGTCGCCTTTGTCCCTCTAGCCAGCCAGGTACTAATCCCAGTGGGAGAGGAGCTGCCCCTAGAACTAGTTTTGAGTGACCACAGAGGAAGAGTTGCTAATTTCCATGGGTGGGTACAGGGCCTCTGCACAGGGGATGAAAGGATCTGTCATGTTGGATTTAGGCAGAGAGGGGCTCTGTGGAATGGTGTGCAGTAAGGTACACAGGAAATGCTGTTAAAGTGGGTAGGGTTACCCGTGGGAACTTTTTCGTCTATGTTTAGGGAGGGGCCAGGACTCATCCTCACCCACAGGCTAGTGCCAACCAAAAATGTGTCACCTCTCAGCACCCTCTTCGCTGCTACACTACTGGACCTGTGGATGACAGAAGGTCTGCAGCTGCTGCTGAGACGTGTAGGGAAAACCCTAAAGACTTGACCTGCTTGCAGTTGTAGCCAGGTCTTAGATGTGGACTCCAAGGGTCAATTGGCTGACATTCTGTTAAGGTACAGGGACACCAAAGCTGCAAGAAGCCTATCTTCCTGAAAGAGCCCAACTCACCAGTTTGCTTAGACCCTGCCCTGGACCCTGCTGGTGGCCTGCGCCTCCCTAAAAGCTGGGACTTTGCAACATTTTGGCTGGAGATTCATCGGGGGACTGGAACCAACCTGAAAACTGACCTGCCAAGGTTGCATCACCGGTGCAGCAGCAAATCCATTTCAGCAGGACTGATGCCAACCAGCATCGGATGAACCCTTCTTGGCTACAGCTTGCAGCCTTGCCCTGCTGAGGAAAGCCAACTTCCAGAAAAGAGTCTAAGTTCGAAGGTAGAAACTTCACCGGGCCCGATGCCAAACAGCAGTCAACGGTGATGACTTGCTGGGCTTGAACTCCAGACTTTTCTCACTCTGAGCTTTACCCACTTTCTTTGACGGCTTCACCAAGATGTCGTCCTTCATCAACGAGTCATAAACAAGCCCATCTCGGGTGCAGTCATCAGCCTTTCCCCAGTGAACACTCTCCCTTCACTGAAATTATCCAAGTGTTAAGGTAATTTTCCAACCTGGAAAAATCTGAGTTGTGTAAATGATCCACGCTCCATCCCAGTCGGCCTAAACCCGTACCCTTGTAAAAAAAAACAAAATGCATGAATTTCTGACTCATAACCAATTCCTATTCAGTCTGTTCCTTTGCAGCTTCTATATTACCACAGGGTGCTGCACACAACGCACTGGGACAAAAGCCTAGTGGTCATCATTCACCGAGTCATCATCCACCAAACAACTTTCACGCAGGCCACAGTGCAACCCAAACTTATTCCATGCAACCACTCAGCGTAGCGAACCACTAGGCCTCTCATGCACTTTCGTGCCTCATTCAGGGCCGGACTGGGAACGCAAACCGCCCCTGGCAATTGAGTCGGGCAGACCTTCGGGGGGGGGGCGTGCAAAGCACTGCAGCTTCTTTTTGTTAAGGGGTAGCGATATTGCAGCTATGTTGCAAAACCGGCCCGGGTAACAAAAGCGGCCCCCCAGGGGTCCAAAACTGTCCCCCATACTGGCGGCCCACCAGGGAAACGGCCGTTGCCTGATACGGCTAGTCCGACCCTGGCCTCATTGGGGTTTCGTAAATCTAACTGCAACATAGCCCAATATTTGTATAACTCGACCGTAAAGGACATTTGGTGAGCTCCCCGTTATAATCATGCTCTCTGTAATTATACCGTTATTTTAGTTGACAACTGTTCTGCTCAGCTTTTCTCTAACCTGCTACAAATGATCGGAATGTATTTAAATGTAAACTATTCAGAAATACCTATTGGTAAAGTTGACAGGAAGTTGCATTTACAAAATGTAAATAATTCGTCAGACATGGCAGATTAAATAAATGCGCTCAGGGCAACAAATTATCTAAAGAGAATATTTGCTATCCAAATTTAAGCCCAAAGGGCAGCCGGAAGCAGGCTGTCCGCAGCAGTAAATACAGCGTGACGCCACACGGGAGGATACCGACACTGCTTGGTTCTGAATAAAATTTAGTGAGGTGTATTAGCCAGGATGATCCCTTGAGAGGGGACACAGGCCACTGATTAAAAAAAGATGGAGTCTCGCAAAACAAAACTAATGTAGTCATAATTAGCTCTGAATGTGAAGTACAACTAAATCCAGGGAAGGGGAATGGCCGGGTCACTAAATTCCATCAAGGCTGCCTCCAACTGCAAACAGTGAAGTCCAAAGGGAGGAGAGCCGGGGGCAAAGGTCTTATTGCTACTGCACTAAGCCACAGATGGATACGACAGGCTTTAATAAAAATGCATGAGCGGCGCACATTTCACGAGATTAGTTTGATCTCCAAATATAGAATTTTAATGAATTACTTTTAACACACCATAGAAAACACGACAAAACATTAAAAATGGCCTTTAATGAAACACTGATTCATTATAAGTTCTGAAACATCTCTTTACCCTTCTTTTTGAGACATACTTTACAATGTGTCAGTGCACGGACGTTCAATGAACGAAAGGGTTTGGGAATAATTTATTAACATGGAGGTCCCCATACTAAACGGAACACAACTGACCCTCTATATTTACATGGTGTTCACATTATACCATTCAATTGCACTATGACAATCATGAGGAATGTAACAGAAAGAGAAGACATACTTGTTCTATTGCATGTAAGATGCACTGAGTCAACAATTTCAAGTTATTTGTAGGAAAATGCAGCACCTTATTCTAACATAGCTAACAGGTTCCATTAAAGGCTCATGAAATGGTTGCTCTCACTGAAAGATCCCTTTTCACATAAATGTACTCCAATGGAGCCAACAGGAAATCAATATAAAAATCAAAGACAGGCTCTGGAAATACCTCAGCTTCTTATAATTGTATTTCACTACTTCATAGACAACCACGCCAATCCTTCTCAGCACTTTATGTCAAAATTCTATTATGTCCCTTTGATCAGGTGTCTTTTTGTTGCCATACTTGAAATTAATGAATCCTTATCTTTTCTTTGTAACATTATTTTCCAATCAATGGTTCTCACTAGTATGTGCGCGCAACTGTTTTACAGGGAAGGACATTTCTCACTCACTCTACGGGTTTTCACTACATAAGTTTAACCAGGTCAAACCTGGAAAAACCCTTGCAGTATGTTTACACGTTTTTTATAACAGAACAGGGGAGAATTTGCAGAATTACCGCATAATCTCCCATGGTGACAAACAGAGGTTAGAAAATGGGGAGGAAATACAGCATCAGGGGGCATATTACCAAGGAATAGCGATAAATATCGCTAACTGCGCTTAGCGCGACTTTGGTTAACGCCGCCTATCGCTGGAAAATATCGCTGAGATAACACCCTATTAACAAGGTTTATCTCCATAGCGATAAAATTTCCAGCGATAGCGGCAAAACGTGAGAATATCGCTGGAAAAGCAGCGATATTCTCGCATTATCGCTAAGGTGGATTCAGCATTAGAATCCACCTCCTATACTTCAAACAGGTAAGTCATCCTCACTAGCAGGTGATAAAATATAGCGATAAACGCGCTTAGCGCGAATTATTTTATCGCTTCGCCTGCCTTGCTAATAGGGGGTAGTGGGATTAGCGACTGTTTTCAGTCGCTTTTAGTAGGCAACGCCTTCCTTGCATGTCATTAGCGATAATTATCGCTGACATGCAAGGCGATGGAATACGCGGCCTCTAACGCCTGAAAGCTGTCGCTAAATGTAAATGTAGTAGTATTTGTATAGCGCCCGAATCGACCCCCGAAAGGGTATCACAGGCGCTTGTACGCATACCGCTGTGGAACCCTTCCTGGCCTTTCCCTGTGAGATGCCCACTCCTGGGCACCCCCAAGGTGAAGCCAGGCATCCTAGCGTTGTGGGGGCCGTTGTGGAGATTAAGCAAGCTATTGCCCAGAGTTGCAGAGTGGGACCCATGATCAGAATAGGCACCGAGGCGAGAATTATCAGGTCCGAGGAAATTGAGCCCAAGACCCGCCGAGGCGGGAATTGAACCCTGGTCCCGGGCTAGACCTCTGCATCAGGGTCTGCCGCTCTAACCATTGAGCCACAGGGTCTGCCGCTCTAACATTGAGCCACACTTCTCCACGCCTGTTAGCGACAGCTTGCTAATAGGGCGATAAAGCCCTTGATAATATGCCCCCAAGTTTGAAAAAACACAGGGGCATATTAGCAAGACCCACGTTAAAATTATCGCCGTTTTAGCGGCAGGAAACCGCCGCTAAAACGGCGATAATGGGCTTGCTAATGTGCGTTATGGAATTCCAATAGAAGCCCAGGTTAGATGTCCTGCACATCTAACCTGGGCTTCTATTGGAATTCTATAACGCATATTAGCAAGCCCATTATCGCCGTTTTAGCGGCAGTTTCCTGCCGCTAAAACGGCGATAATTTTAACGTGGGTCTTGCTAATATGCCCCACACTACCTTGGGGTAATGTTATTTCTCTGGGCGGGATTACTTTGCATTAGACTGTCAGGCTGGGACTCTAGGCCAATGTGCTACAATTGTAAATGTACATAAGTCTTTTTTTCGCTTGTGCAACTCTTCACTCGAACAACTGCTGGTAGCGCTAATATGCGTATACTAGAAGCAGGGTTTAAAAGGTGTGAAAAAATCCTTACGTTTGTAGAGTGAACCCTGTTCTACTAGAGTCTGTTATAGGAGACAGTGATGGCTGCCCTTTCTCTGGTGACCTCACAATAAACGTCTTTTGACACATGCTAGTGTGATCGGCCTTCAAGGTAAGACAGATGCCCCATTTCTTACCACTTTAGGATACAAAGTGAGTTAATGCATGTCTTTGCTTCAAAGTGAGTTAATGCATGTCTTTACTTCAAGGACGTGAATTAAAATTAAATCAGAAAAATTACTCTTTTTTTTTTTTGTGAAGCCAAAGAAGTCTCACAGGTTTAGCCATTAAGTGTGATTGTACGAACTGTGAGGTATGTGCTAAATACGTTGGAGCCCCACATCTAGTTATGTAATAGCAGAAGAACCTTGTGAAGTGCATAGTTGCATTGAAATGGTCTCATCAGAAAGAAATGAGTAGCATATCAAGGTAGTTTGTTCTACATGAGAGAATCTTGAGCTTCGCCTGAAAACGGTACGACCTTACGGGAAGAAATGTCACAAGTTGTCGAGTCACATCTGATCTCATTCGAAAGAAAAGCTTGTGACGCTGGTGTTACGTGTGGCATACTATATCTTGCACTTCTAATTCATATTGATTCACAACCCCTTAAGAATTATTTATCAGGAATCCATAATGCAAAGTGCAGTAATGCTTCTCTGTGTATCTTGGACGGTGAGGTATCACAGTACATCTAATCTTACCACAATTTTTGGAGTCAAGAAACTTTTTACAATAGGTATGCAGACAGAATTGGTGCCTACATCTAAACAGCATGGCTCTTCTACCAAGTGCACAGACATTTTACATTTTTCATTTTACAGTAATTGTCTTGGAAGTGGACATTGTCGATGACGGCATATGTTGAGCGTTCAGTGTATTTCGGTGTCAGAAGCGACGCTATAAATCCAAACAGCACATGTTTATTCAACAAAGAAGGCTCTTTGGTTTGCATGGGACTATATGTAATGGAAATTGCATGTTCCCTGGAGGCCCCAGTATGAGACCTGGCCAATACAGCTCCTAAGCAATGCTCAGATTACAGGCCATCCAGGAGGTTCTCCTCAATTTGGAGCGCCCTTTTTGGAGAGGAAAAAGAGGGTTTCATTGACTGCAATCTCCAGCCCTGTTCTTGTACTTTCAATATGCTGCTAAAATAAGGTAACCTTCAAATTGTAACAAAAAAGAGAATTATATTAGAAGAACAAATAGTAAATGTATGAATATTGGTGTATTTGTTCATGAGGAATATATGACAGCTAAATAAGAAAAAGGAAATTGATCACTAAAAGTTCTCTCATTCCCTGCATTACTTGGACAAATGAACCCCACTGCCTCCTATACACTTTGAAATGTAGCTCTATAGTGGATAAAGGTAAGTCATTCATTGCATGAAGAAAGTTAGTTTCATAATATGATATCAGTTTTCACTTGAACACAGTAGAAAAAACAGGCTGCTGTATCTTGCTTCGCTTTCCATCTTCCCCTTCTTCTGAAAGTACCCACTGTAAAAACCCTTTGTTTACAGCACAGTTCATCTGTAGCCAGGTGAGCAGTGCACAACACACACAAAAGCATAGCAGAATCTGCTAGTGTTGAATTAATTGTTGCTCTTAATGCTGTCAAATCAATGTTCATGGCTAGACTTTTGGGCATGTCTTGTACCTTGCAATGTTCAAGGAAAACAATCCAATTTATGTGAGACTATAATGAAACAATTGCAGCACTTCAGGAACATAACATTAATTTTGAGAAGGCTATCAAAGGAATTCCCATTGGACTGTGTAGTTCTGAGAATCAAAGACAACTGGCTGAAAATGCAGTGCTATAAAAACAACTTTGCCTTAAGCAAAGAGAATTCTTCGAAGGAAGCGCCTCTCCTATGGGGATGGGGCATGCTTATAATAAAATCAGATTTGACAAACAAAATGTATGATTCACCACATAGGGAAAAGAAACATAAGAACATCTTTTTTTTATCAAGGGAGCTTATTCAGTTCCCTTTAAAAAAAATAAACACTTCTGAAATATGGATACAAAGACAATATAGACCTTGTAACATCTAATACCTTAAACATAGTGTGTTTAGTGATTTTGAGATTCTAAATATCATCAGAGACACACTGAAATACCTTGGCATGTTATAAACATGGTTGACGAACAATGCCAGCCTGAGGCTCATCTCGAAATGTGACACACCTTCATGCTCTCAGTTTAACTTAAAAGATACCGCAACATTTAAACCAAACTCTGAAACCAGAGCTTTGAGAGGAAAGACGATCTTGGGACCTATCGGGCTCTGTAGCTGACTGGTACAGCAAGATGGGAGCTCACTGCTGACACCAGCTAAGACTAGAAACTCAGGAGCTGAAACTTGGCCATGGCCAACTGAGCCCTCAATTAAGTAGATGGGTATAGATGGTTATCAAATCCATCTCCAATCACTTGAAGACTTCTATTTCCTGAATTTCTTATTTGAGTTCTTGTTCGGCTTGCATGAACAGTCACATAAATGTTCAAAAATGTACACGCAAAGCATTTGAAAACACTGCAGGCAATGTGAAGGGTCTTCTTTTCCTTTGAGATTAATTCATTTCCATGGGATTAAAGCAGCGCAAACTGCTGATCTGGAATTTAAATGTCTGCTCAGTCCCTGAAGACAACAAATTACACAGCGAAGGATTGAAAGACACTCATCAGACTCATTTGGGGAGAGGATGTGGCTTAACAGCTAGATCGGTGACTTTGAAGCCGGGAAACCAGGTTCGAGTCTGGAAGGAGGCTCAAACATCCTGTGATTCTGGGCAAATCACTTAATCTCGCCATGCCTAAAAATGAATGTATCGGTCTGTAATGCAACTGGTGCTCATGTAAAATGCTCTGATACCTTCGGGTCGGAGTTCACGCTATATAAAACTGCAAAAAAAAAAATTGTTCCCACAATGTGTGGCTTCTAACCTTCTACTTTTCTTATGATTCCAGACAGGGTCAGACATGGGAATTGCACCAGCCTGTAGAATGATGCGTTCACTCTGCGATTGTAGCCTCTCTGAAGCTTCACGCTTCTTGAGCAGTGTGGGCTAGTTACTTAAAGGGCATGATCCTGCTTAGCCAGTCTTTTAACTGGAGATTCTTAAGTACTCACTATTAGCAAAATTGATGCTCTTGAAGTATCACGACCTATGTTTAACCACTGACATGTATTCTTATATTTATTTGCAGATATTCATTCCAGTAATTTCCCTTCTGTCGATCTCTCCCCTATCAGGATGCTCACATTATCACTTTACCTTAGACTATTATTGATACTTGTGACCTTTCCAAATGGCAAAAAATCCTGGCATATGTGCCCAGTAGTCAGTCAAAACACTTTATTTCGGCCACCAGGGCCATAAAAGTACAATTCATCACACTATACGACATACATCACAGAATAGATCATACAAATACATCGATTATTGCCTAAAAACATATTATATATCTATCTATATATATATCACTGAAAAAACCATAGGTTTTAGGGACAGTTATAGTTACTTGGACATTGCACTCGTACAAAACCCGTGAAATTCCCCCGTTATAGTTAGTTCAGCTAACTATAACTCGCGCCCACAATGCACTGCTGATGACGTCACATATTACATCACTCATGACATGGTCAGTGACATCACTGATGACATCACTGATGACATCTCAAATGACATCACTGATGACATCACTGATGACATCACTGATGACATCATCCAGTGACTGTGTGTTTCTGTAAAGTTTAAATATTTTTAATATATATAGGAAAAGACGTATTGAAGAATGAGTGGGTGTGTAAGTGTCTGTGTGGATGATTTAGTAGGTGCGTGACTGACTCTATAAGTGAGTGATTTAACGTATCTTACTGAATGCATGGGTTAGTGACTAAACTGGATGAATGTCTGTATCCGTCTGTCTGTTGCTGTGTAAGTGGCTGCATGTGTTTGTGAATAGCTACATGAGGGCCTATATGAGTTATTGAATGCTTATCTGAGTATCTGTATGGGTGCCTGAGTGTTTGTGTGGGAGGGGTGTGTGCAACTCTGTGCATAGATGTGTGAGTGGGTGATTCACTGGGTGGATGGTTTCAAGAGTGCATCTGTGATAGACTGTATGGGTGGGTAAGTGTGTGTAAGAGTGTGTTAGTGAGTGAATGTATGTCCCAGTGGTACATGTGTGAGTAACTACATATGTGAAAGGCAGTATATATGTGTGTTGGAGTATATAAATAGCTATAAGCAAGAGTGAGTGATTGTGATAGTGGCTGTATGGATGATTGTGTGCTTGTATCAGTGATTGTATAAGAGCGTAACAATGTGCTACTATTTGTATGAGTAAGTGAGCTGGTGTGTGTATAACTGTATAGGTGAGTAAATGGCAGTGTGTTTAATTATTTGCATGACTGACTAGGTGTGTGAGTATCTCTATGGATGAGTGGCGTTGTTTGAGTGTCTATATAGGAGTAAGAGTGCATATGATAGTCCTGTACTGAGTGACCGTAAGTATGAGTGACTGTACGGGTGAGTGAGTGGATGTGTGTGTGTAGACCTAAGAATCAGTGAGTGGGTATGTAGTTATTGGTGTTGGAGTGTCTATGGTTTTGCGAATGGCAGTCTGTAATTTAGAGTGGGTGTATCAAAGGTTATATTAGGGTGTGAGGAGGTGCATCAGATTATCACGTGGATGATGTCATCAGTGATGTCATTTGAGATGTCATCAGTGATGTCATCAGTGATGTCACTGACCATGTCATGAGTGATGTAATATGTGACGTCATCAGCAGTGCATTGCGGGCGCGAGTTATAGTTAGCTGAACTAACTATAACGGGGGAATTTCACGGGTTTTGTACGAGTGCAATGTCCAAGTAACTATAACTGTCCCTAAAACCTATGGTTTTTTCAGTGAATTTCAAAGGTTTTTTAAATGCTAATTTGTAACTATAACGTGTCTGAAACCTATGGTTTTTTCAGTGAATTTCAAAGGTTTTTTAAATGCTAATTTGTAACTATAACGTGTCTGAAACCTATGGTTTTTTCAGTGAATTTCAAAGGTTTTTTAAATGCTAATTTCTAACTATAACGTGCCTGAAACCTACGGTTTTTTCAGTGAATTTCAAAGGTTTTGTAAATGACAATTTTTAAATGTATTAATTGTTATATTAATTTTTTTCATACTGATTTACTACATTTTTAGAAACAATTTTTTTTAACATATTTTATTTTTTAAATTACATTGTAATTACATTATACATTACATTACAAAAAATACTTTCTCAGAATGAATTACTTTAGTTTAAATACTTTGCAGATAGGCAATAGACTTTTAAGTACAGTAGTTACAGTTGTTGCAATGGGCAACACATTTTCAAACACAATGCAACATTCAGCTCAATGTGAATTTCTAGTTAAATGCAATTAGTTACTTTATGGATTACTTTTGTAACCACAGGACTGGATCCTAGATTCAGTCCTGGTACATCTCCTGTAAACAGTTGAGTAAAAGCGTTTTGGTTACAGTCGTGATTTTTAAGGAATATTATTGTATTTTAAAAGTTGACACTTAGAAACTTTTTCTCATTGAATCACCAATGTTATCCTATGGAAGGAAATTCACTTAGCAGGTAAAAACTGTTATCGTTACTTTTTTCTTACTCAGTGTTGGATCCTGGATCCAGCACTGGTGCATCTCCTGTAAACAGTTGAAAGAATGCGTTTAAGTCATACAGGCGATTTTTAAGTAATATTTGTAGTTTGTGAAAATCAACACTTTGAAACTTTTTCGCTGAAAACCAGTCAATCTTAGCCTATGAAGGAAATTCAAGTTACCGGTAAGTACGGTTAAAATTACTTTTGAGGATCAGTACTGGGCTGAAAGATGCAGCACTGAGGTCTCTCCTGATAACAGGTGAGTAAATCGGAATTCGTATTTCGGCTGATTTTAGAGGGAATATTTTAAAGTTCCAAAACTCCACACTTAGAAGAATTTCCAAGTGAAACCAGTCAATGTTAGCCTATGAAGGAAATTCAAGTTACCGGTAAGTACGGTTAAAATTACTTTTCAGGACCAGTACTGGGCTGAAAGATGCAGCACTAAGGTCTCTCCTGATAACAGGTGAGTAAATCGGAATTCGTATTTCGGCTGATTTTAGAGGAATATTTTAAAGTTCCAAAACTCCACACTTAGAAGAATTTCCAAGTGAAACCAGTCAATGTTAGCCTATGAAGGAAATTCAAGTTACCGGTAAGTACGGTTAAAATTACTTTTCAGGATCAGTACTGGGCTGAAAGATGCAGCACTGAGGTCTCTCCTGATAACAGGTGAGTAAATCGGAATTCGTATTTCGGCTGATTTTAGAGGAATATTTTAAAGTTCCAAAACTCCACACTTAGAAGAATTTCCAAGTGAAACCAGTCAATGTTAGCCTATGAAGAAAATTCAAGTTACCAGTAAGTACGGTTAAAATTACTTTTCAGGACCAGTACTGGGCTGAAATATGCAGCACTGAGGTCTCTCCTGATAACAGGTGAGTAAATCGGAATTCGTATTCCGGCTGATTTTAGAGGAATATTTTAAAGTTCCAAAACTCCACACTTAGAAGAATTTCCAAGTGAAACCAGTCAATGTTAGCCTATGAAGGAAATTCAAGTTACCGGTAAGTACGGTTAAAATTACTTTTGAGGATCAGTACTGGGCTGAAAGATGCAGCACTGAGGTCTCTCCTGATAACAGGTGAGTAAATCGGAATTCGTATTTCGGCTGATTTTAGAGGAATATTATAAAGTTCCAAAACTCCACACTTAGAAGAATTTCCAAGTGAAACCAGTCAATGTTAGCCTATGGAAGGAAATTCAAGTTACTGGTAAGTATGGTTAGAATTACTTTTCAGGACCAGTACTGGGCTGAAAGATACAGCACTGAGGTCTCTCCTGATAACAGGTGAGTAAATCGGAATTCGTATTTCGGCTGATTTTAGAGGAATATTTGCACAATGGTGAAGGGAGGGGGCGGGGCCTGAGGTGACATCTGTGCAAACGCGCCCCGTTGCGCGTTTTAAGTTGGGGGATTAAGTCCCCTTGAATCCTGAGGGTCCCTAGGGGCCAACTAGCCCACCAGGAACCTCCAATATGCGCCAGGGGGCTGCGTTGCAGAGACGTGTAGAGAGGCCACACACCTTTACACCTCTCTGCAACGCAGCTCTGTGGCGCTTTCTGGATGTACCTGTTGGGCTACTTGGCCCCCAGGGACCCTCAGGATTGAAGGGGATTTAATTCCCCATCTTAAAACGCGCCACGGGGCCTGTTTGCACACATGTCACCTGAAGCCCCGCCCCCTCCCTTCACCACTGTGCAAAGGCGCCCCGTGGCGCGTTTTAAGTTGGGGGATTAAGTCCCCTTGAATCCTGAGGGTCCCCGGAGTCCAACTAGCCCACCATATACCTCCAAAAAGTGCCACAGATATATACATACATATATATTATCTACTGGCGGTCGCCAGTAGATAGTTATAGTTAGGACCAATTATCCATAGGAAATCCGCGACATTCTATTTGAAATAACGTTGGCGCCGGTTGACGAATCTTCACGAAAGTTTCCAACTTGTTGGGGCGCTCCGCTCCGCTCCTACCCTGAAAGTCTTGGGTTGATTCGTCAAGCGGGGGCCGAGAAAAAAGGGGGGTCCCAAAACGCGTTTTCCCCATTCATTTTTCCATAGGAACCTTTAGTCGCAGCTACAGCCCGAACTGCTGAACGGAATTACACCAAATTTGGCAAAGAGGTAGCCCTTGGTTCAGACTGGTGCCTTTTGCTTAAATGGTGTAAATCCGTTCAGTAGTTCCTGAGAAATTCACAAGTAAATTCACATATATATCTATGGCCGAGTAGGGTCCGCGTACCCTCCCGATCACGAGCTGCATGCTAATTGGCTGTCAGCTGGCTGTCAACATTCCGATTCAGGAAGTGTTGGCAGCCATTTTGTCCCTCGGTAGAACCGAGGGACAGAAACAAGTGCGCAAAGCGCACAAAGGGGCAGGGTAGAAACACCCTAACCCCTAGGCCTGCTCAGGGGTCCCACAAAGACCCCCTGGGCAAAAAAAAGCATTTTTAAAAAAAAAAAAATCGGCAGGATGCGCTCAGGGTGCGCGGATCCTGCCGAAAAAAACAAAAATCGAAGCGCGGTCTCCCGCACTTCGATGTTAATTTGCCGCCGGGTGGGCCAAGTCCCGGGGGCATGGTGGGGGAGGTTAGAGTTTATGTATGGGGGGCCTCTAAGGGCCCCCAAGCCCCAGGGACCGCCACCCCCGGGGCTTTAACAAAAATGGTGCGGGAGGGCTCCTTGCCCTCCCGCTGCCCCGGGGACCGCCACCTCCCGGGGCTTCTGTTTTATTTATTTTTAACCTTTGTGGGGGGGCTCCAGCCCCCCCACACGCCCCAGGGACCGCCACCTCCCCGGGGCACTAAAAAATTAAAAATGGGGGTCCGTTTTGGACCCCCGAAGCCCCAGGGACCACCACCTCCCGGGGCTTTGAAAATGTGGGGAGGGGGGCCGCGCGGCCCCTTCTGGAGCCAGTGATGGCCCTGGGGACCGCCACCCCCCAGGGCCGGCTCCTGCAGTGTCCCGGGTGCCTACCCCCGGGACACTGCTGTTTGCAATGACAGGACGGGAGCCTCGCGGCTCCCGTCCTGTCATTGCAAACTTGCTTTGGATATTGGAAGAGAGAGCAGGAAACCTGCTCTCGCTTCCAATATCCAAAGCTGATTGCTTTCCACATGGGGAGCAGCATGTTAGCTGCTCCCCATGTGGAAAGCAATGCCCGGCTCGCGCAGGAGGCGGGGAGCCGGCTGGGACTGTGGGGGATTGGGGACCCCCCACAGTCCCCAACCAGAGGCCAGGCCCCGGGGGATGGGGTCCCCGGGGCCATAAGTGGCCAGGGAGGGGGGCCACACAGCTCCCCTCCCCAAATTTAAAAAAAGAAAAAAAAATGCAAGGCCGGCCCCGGGGGATGGGGTCCCCAGGGCCTTAAATGGCCTGAAAAGGGGGGCCACGCAGCCCCCCTCCAAATAAAAAAATCAAAAAATCGAGGCCATGCCCCGGGGGATGGGGTCCCCGGGGCCAATACAGGCCCAGGGAAGGGAGGCCACGCGGCCCCCTTCCCGTTTTTTTTTTATTTAAAAAAAAAATGCTCAGGCCCCGGGGGATGGGGTCCCCAGGGCGAAAGTGAGCAGGGAAGGGGGCCACGCAGCCCCCTCCCATTAAAAAAAACTAGAAAAAAAAAACGACCGGCATTGTGCCGGAGGCCCCGCCCCCCTCCCTGCAGTACTCTGCAAACGAGCCCCTTGGCGCGTTTGCAGAGGGGAACGAATTCCCCTTGAATACTGGGGGTCCCTGGAGCCAACTAGCCCACCAGGAACCTCCAGTATGCGCCAGGGGCTGCTTTGCAGAGACGTGTACAGAGGCCACGCCCCTTTTACACCTCTCTGCAACGCAGCTCTGTGGCGCTTTTGGAGGTATATGGTGGGCTAGTTGGACTCCAGGGACCCTCAGGATTCAAGGGGACTTAATCCCCCAACTTAAAACGCACCACGGGGCGCGTTTGCACAGTGGTGAAGGGAGGGGGCGGGGCTTCAGGTGACATGTGTGCAAACAGGCCCCGTGGCGCGTTTTAAGATGGGGAATAAATTCCTTTTCAATCCTGAGGGTCCCTAGGGGCCAACTAGCCCACCAGGTACCTCCAGTAAGCGCCACGGAGGTGCGTTGCAGAGTGTTGTAAAAAGGGGCGTGGCCTCTGAACACCTCTCTGCAACGCAGCCCCCTGGCGCATACTGGAGGTACCTGGTGGGCTAGTTGGCCCCTAAGGACCCTCGGGATTGAGGAGGAATTAATTGTCGAACTTAAAACGCGCCACAGGGCGTGTTTGCAGACATGTCACCTTAGGCCCCACCCCCTTCCTTCACTCATTGTGCAAATATTCCTCTAAAATCAGCCGAACTACGAATTCCGATTTACTCACCTGTTATCAGGAGAGACCTCAGTGCTGCATCTTTGAGCTCGGTACTGATCCTGAAAAGTAATTCTAACCGTACTCTACCAGTAACTTGAATTTCCTTCCATAGGATATCATTGCCTGCTTTTTGCTGAAAAAGTTTCTAAGTGTCGATTTTGAAACATACAAATATTCCTCTAAAATCAGCCAAAATACGAATTTCGATTTACTCACCTGTTATCAGGAGGAGAGACCTCATTGCTGCATCTTTCAGCCCAGTACTGGTCCTGAAAAGTAATTTTAACCGTACTTACCAGTAACTTGAATTTCCTTCCATAGGCTAACATTGACTGGTTTCACTTGGAAATTCTTCTAAGTGTGGAGTTTTGGAACTTTATAATATTCCTCTAAAATCAGCCGAAATACGAATTCCGATTTACTCACCTGTTATCAGGAGAGACCTCAGTGCTGCATCTTTCAGCCCAGTACTGATCCTGAAAAGTAATTTTAACCGTACTTACCAGTAACTTGAATTTCCTTCCATAGGATATCATTGCCTGCTTTTTGCTGAAAAGTTTCTGTGTCGATTTTTGAAACATACAAATATTCCTCTAAAATCAGACGAAATACGAATTCCGATTTACTCACCTGTTATCAGGAGAGAACCCAGTGCTGCATCTTTTAGCCCAGCACTGACCCTGAAAAGTAATTCTAACCGTACTTAACAGTAACTTGAATTTCCTTCCATAGGCTAACATTGACTGGTTTCACTTGGAAATTCTTCTAAGTGTGGAGTTTTGGAACTTTATAATATTTCTCTAAAATCAGCCGAACTATGAATTCCGATTTACTCACCTGTTATCAGGAGAGAACCCAGTGCTGCAACTTTTAGCCCAGCACTGACCCTGAAAAGTAATTCTAACCGTACTTACCAGTAACTTGAATTTCCTTCCATAGGAATCCATTGTCTGGTTTTCAGCAGAAAAGTTTCAAAGTGTCGATTTTCACAAACTACAAATATTCCTTAAAAATCGCATGTGTGACTTAAACGCATTCTTTCAACAGTTTACAGGAGATGCACCAGTGCTGGTTCCAGGATCCACCACTGAGTAAGAAAAAGTAACGATAACACTACTTACCTGCTAAGTGAATTTCCTCCCATAGGATAACATTGGTGATTCTATATGAAAAAGTTTCTAAGTGTCAACTTTTAAAATACAATAATATTCCTTAAAAATCACTACTGTAACCAAAACGCTTTTACTCAACTGTTTACAGGAGATGTCCCAGGACTGAATCTAGGATCCAGTCCTGTGGTTAGAAAAGTAATCCATAAAGTAACTAATTGCATTTAGCTAGAAATTCACATTGAGCTCAATGTTGCTTTGTTTTTTTAAATTGTGTTGCCCATTGCAACAACTGTAACTACTGTACTTAAAAGTCTATTGCCTATTTGCAAAGTATTTAAACTAAAGTAATTCATTCTGAGAAAGTATATTTTGTAATGTAATGTATAATGTAATTACAATGTAATTTAAAAATAAAATATCTAAAAATAAATAGTTTAAAAAATTTTTGTAAATCAGTATCAAAAAAATAAATATAACAATTAATACATTTAAAAATTGTCATTTACAAAACCTTTGAAATTCACTGAAAAAACCATAGGTTTCAGACACGTTATAGTTAGGAATTAGCATTTAAAAAACCTTTGAAATTCACTGAAAAAACCATAGGTTTCAGACACGTTATAGTTAGGAATTAGCATTTAAAAAACCTTTGAAATTCACAGAAAAAACCATAGGTTTCAGGCACGTTATAGTTAGAAATTAGCATTTAAAAAACCTTAGAAATTCACTGAAAAAACCATAAGGTTTTAGGGACAGTTATAGTTAGTTGGACATTGCACTCGTACAAAACCCGTGAAATTCCCCCGTTATAGTTAGTTCAGGTAACTATAACTCGCGCCCCCGCAATGCACTGCTGATGACGTCACATATTACATCACTCATGACATGGTCAGTGACATCACTGATGACATCACTGATGACATCTCAACTGACATCACTGATGACATCATCCATGTGAGAATTTAATGCACCTCCTCATATAACCTTTGATACACCCACTCTAAATTACAGACTGCCATTCTCAAAACCATAGACACTCCAACACCAATAACTACATACCCACTCACTGATTCTTAGGTCTACACACACACATCCACTCACTCACCCGTACAGTCACTCATACTTATGGTCACTCAGTACAGGACTATCATATGCACTCATACTCCTATATAGACACTCAAACACCGCCACTCATCCATAGAGGTACTCACACACCTAGTCAGTCATGCAAATAATTAAACACACTGCCATTTACTCACCTATACAGTTATACACACACCAGCTCACTTACTCATACAAATACTAGCACATTCTTACGCTCTTATACAATCACTGATACAAGCACACACTCATCCATACAGTCACTCTCACAATCACACACTCTCGCTTATAGCTATTTATATACTCCAACACACATATATACTGCCTTTCACATAAGTAGTTACTTACACATGTACCACTGGGACATACATTCACTCACTAACACACTCTTACACACACTTACCCACCCATACAGTCTATCACAGATGCACTCTTGAAACCATCCACCCAGTGAATCACCCACTCACACATCTATGCACAGAGTCGCACACACCCCACCCACACAAACACTCAGGCACCCATACAGATACTCAGACAACCAATCAATAACTCATATAGACACTCATGTAGCTATTCACAAACCCATGCACCACTTACACAGCAACAGACAGATGGATACAGACATTCACCCAGTTTAGTCACTAACCCATGCATTCAGTAAGATACGTTTAATCACTCACTTATCGAGTTAGTCACGCACCTACTAAATCATCCATACAGACACTTATACACCCACTCATTCTTCAATACGCCTTTCCCTATATATATTAAAAATATTTAAACTTTACAGAAACACACAGTCACTGGATGATGTCATCAGTGATGTCATTTGAGATGTCATCAGTGATGTCATCAGTGATGTCACTGACCATGTCATGAGTGATGTAATATGTGACGTCATCAGCAGTGCATTGCGGGGGCGCGAGTTATAGTTACCTGAACTAACTATAACGGGGGAATTTCACAGGTTTTGTACGAGTGCAATGTCCAACTAACTATAACTGTCCCTAAAACCTTATGGTTTTTTCAGTGAATATATATATATATACATACATATCTATATATACATACATATCTATATATACATACATATATATATACATACACACATATATATATATATATACATACACACACATGTATATATATATATATAGATATATATACACACACACATATACATACACCCTTATCAGAAGAGGCCATCACTTGTTTAAATTTTGTTTCTACCCATATTACCGGTGCCATTCCGATATCATGAAAAAGAATTATGAACAGATGCCAGTTAAAAAAAAAGTACACACAATTATAAAAAATGGAACAATATCATTAAAAGTAAAATATTAATAAAATATCCCGAATGGAATGCACTTGGATGTAGGACATCAAACGGGAGAGCAACAAAGAGCTTTTCTGCGGAGCACCCACATTGCAACCAAACATTTGGCTATAGAAATAACCATTACTGTGCAAGAGTCTGATCTGAGAATGTGGAGGGCTTCCTGATGGTTCAGTACACCTATTAACCTGCACATTGGTACCAACCAATTATTCCGGGGGGATAAATAGCCTGGGCAGATGAACAAGACATGGGAAAAAACTTTCCTTCTGGGGGTCACAAATGGGACAAGTGGTGCCTCCTTCACCCTTCCAACCTGATGGAAACGTTCTGAGTGGTAAAGTGCCTGTGCGAAACTGAAAATAGTGTTTTCTATGAGGTGGGACACTCACTACGTCCCAAAATAATCCCTGCCCCCAAAGGGGCTTAATATCCATATAGTCAAAGGTTAACTTGGCGGTTGCTGACTTCCGAACATCCTCAGCCTCCACAAGTGACCAGTATTTCATTTTCATCTCGACCTTGGATGGAAATACAGATGTGTTCGGTTGGTCCCATAAGTCAAGGAGCCCTAATGAATACAAGACTGACTTCATATTTGTAAGCCAATAGATTTTGTTAAATTGGACAGCCTTCATAACATCCTTCAGACTGTCAGCATATTGGGCGAGTTCCGGAGTGGTCCACAGGCACCTCCAGTATAACAAGGGACGCAGACAAATTTTGTCCATGGCCCTAATAAAGCCCAGGTCACAAAACAGTGGATATAAAGGAGTACTAACTGGGAGAGATGTCAAGTTCCTAAGGAATTAGTTCTCAGATTTTTTAATGTCATCGTGTTTTGAGAACCACCACAACTCAGTCCTGTACCAAGCTGACCCCAAACCCTTAGCCTCATAGATTATAAGTACAGGAGAGATGGGTTTGGAGTAGGATTTCAAAAACTCCTTGAGTATTACGCCAGACATCTGCTTTAACCTAGTGGTGGCCTTACTAATATGCAGGTGCCAGGACATACCCTCTGCAAAAGTAACCCCCAAGTATGCAAAGGAATCAACTTGTTCTAAAGGGACTCCTCCCAAGAGTAATTTACTCTTAAAAGATCTATGCTGGTCAAAAGACATCACCTTGGTTTTCAAAGTGTTGATTTCCAAGCTCCAATCCACACAGAACTCATTGAAATGAAACAAGAATTTCTGGAGGCTTGACGGTGTCTTTGAAATCAGCAAGGTGTCGACAGCAAATAAGAGAATCTGAGTTTTGAAGCCCACCAAGGATAGAGCGCCTGCTTTCAATTGTGCCAGAAAGGGAACAATGTCATTAATAAAAAGTGAAAATAGGGTGGGTGCCAGCACGCATCCCTGACAAACGCCTTTACAGACCGGCACTCTTTCTGTCAGCTGGGTCTGATCCCCTCCCCATCGTATGCGTATGTAATTATCTTTATGCAAATGAATAAAAAGAGATAAAATCTTAGGAGGCATTCCCAAATCATCCGGGATACTCCAAAGTTTGGGTCTTGAAGTCAAGAAGAAAGACGAGTTTAGGTCCACAAAGGCAACATAAAGACTGCCTCCACAAATCAGCACAGTTCTCCAGTAAATTAACATAAATCGAAGAGCCTGGTCGATAGTTGAAACCCTGGCAGGGAAGCCTGCTTAAAAAGGCTTAGGGTATTGTTTTCATCCATCCAATTTTGTATCTTATTAAGTCAGCACCGGCCAAAGATTTTCTGGATACAATCTATAAGTCCTGTTGGCCTGCAGTTGAGTGGTTAGGAACGTCACCATCTTTAAATATGGGTAAAACTATAGCACCTTTTCATGAGTCAGGAAAGGGGGCCCCCGCTGCAATTGCATTGGCCAAGGCTAGGTCATAAAAAGACCAGGACTCTTTCTATGTTGGTTAAAAAGGTTTTGGCTAGAATACCATTGTGGCAAGCTGCTCGCCCACGCAAGACAGAATTCAAGTTCTGTAAGATATCTGCAATTTAGAACATCAGTGTAGTACTGAATTTTGTCTGGGGTAGTATATAATCTATTGGTGCTAGAGGGTGCGCAGGATTGCCAGCATATAGATTGCCAAAGTATTTTACCCAATCAGAAGCGGCCAGATTATTGACCAGAGTCTGTGTAGCTCCTGAGCCATCCCGAACCACCAAAGCCCAAAATTTGGACGAATCACCATTAGAACATGTATCCAAAGTGGCCCGCCATCTCTGTTCATCCCACTCTTTTTTAGCATGCAGAATAGCCTTTTTGTATGCTTTCCTTAGAGTTGGTATACAGACCATGTCTTTAGTTTTTACATCCTTAAATGATAGGCGACTGATGACTCGACATTCATTATTGTACCATGAGTGCTGCCTTCTTTTTTTTTCTTCGTGAGCGATACATTGGGGGTTATAAAAAGAGAGAAAACTTGTATAAAAAATGCCTGATGGATTGTGGCCAATTTGTTGTCTTCACTATCGCAGGTATCTTCAATCTGTGTGAGGACTGCGTTGAGGTCGTCTTATATCGCCTCCAAAATTTGTAGGTGAGCAATAATCTGGGGCCATTTCAGATGGTGTTTGTCCCCTGCTAGGGCGGCCTCCCTGGTCTATGTGGTTGGTTCGCAGTCTGAGTTGATGAATTCACAAAAGGCCATAAAGGTTGCAGATAGGGGATTGTGGTCACTGTCAGTTCTTTATCAATGGCTGTTGACCACAACCTCAAATTGACCAAAATACAGTCTATGCAGCTTGGGTGGGATGGCTATGTGCTCAGTACTTTAGATAGACAATAAACCAGATTTCTAGTTTAACCATATAATGCACTTCTGCCCATCCATGCCAAGGATGATTGAAGAGTTGTCTCTAATTGAGCACATGCAACTCTTTTCATTTAACATCTTTGTTTGTATAAATTGGTGGGCGTAGCTTTCTAGGTGAGTTTTGTGGCTTCCTGGTGTAGGACTTAGTACTATCTGGATACATGGCCTATGATGATGAAGAGGGGTTGACCTGATTGGAGGGAGGATGAAGGTCGGGTGATGATATTTAAATTAATCATGTGGCAAATATTCTGCATTAACGAATAGGACCTTGCCTGGCAAGGACATAATTTTACGTTGAGTTGAAATAGTTGTAATACTCTAAATTTTTGTTTTTCAGCAGTGGACTAGTTTCAAAGTGGGAGCAATAGATAGGTTGGAGCATTTGCTTATTTATGGTTTAAATATGTTTTGACATTTCATATAAGTATAAAAGTTGAATTATTTACAATTATTATGTCTCCTGCACCCTGGTCCAATTTTTTGAGGCTTGAGCTTAATTTTAAACCTTTCCATATATATCAGCATTCTGTGGTTTTATTACTTTGAACGAGGGTGCTGTAAAACCTCTTCTACACCCAAAATATCAAGGGACTGACACTGCCAAAATCGATAACCAGGTGAAAGGTTTATGGTCCTCCGCGGATTCATATTGTTACACGTCATCTGATGTTTTCCTTTAATGGCAAGAAAAACTTTAGAAATAATCAAAGCAAAACATTATGCTGTACACAGACCGTAGACAACTTAACATCAAACTAACAACCAAATCTGATCCCCAAATCCTGTCAAACTAGCACCTCAAAATCCAAAACTGGATGGGTAAAAGAAACCTTAGATTAAATTACTCCAAATGCAAGCTCATCCTCCTTGCATAAAAATGAAACAAGGACTATTGTGAAGTGGCACTTTGCCCTAAAGAAATGTGGATTTTGTGCTTCAATGATGAAAACAGCAAAATCCTGAAGCTATTGCAGGTAAACGGTTGGTAGTCTTATCCAAATCCCACTAGTGAATGGTATTAGTTTTATCAATAGTTTCTGCTAACTTCCCATGCTCCTGTTTTTCTTGTTAGCACCCTGAACACACAGCTTAAGCGCTTCAAGGATTGGTGAAAACTACCTTCTAATGAGTACTGTCAGAAAGTAAATTATTGAGGTGGATGTGAGTACACAACAAGGATTAAGACTGCAAATATTTCAGGTAAACCGCACCTTCAAAGATGTAAAACTGAGCTCAGCCCCTTGGTAGCTATGGCACAGATCTGACAGATTTTAAATTTGAAAAACGTGTAAAGTATTTAGCAGTAACAAAACAGTTAAAAAGTCAAAACACAACACAATAACAATTTTGCAACAATTTTTTAAAATAGAGAAAGATTTAATGCACAACATGACACCAAGGGCCTGATTAAGATGCGGGTGGGACCGCCATCGACAGCCCATCAGTGAAGGTACCACCGCCATTGTAATGACAAGTACCGCCCGCCACATTAGGATGGTGGGCGGATGTTTGGTGGTCAGAGACACCGACCGCTGCGGAACCGCCGGGCTCGTCGGAGGGAGTTGTATCCCTACAACAGTGGCGGTGCTTGCTCAGGCACCGCCGTAGGGATTACAATGTTAACCCACCATGAAAAGGCTGGCAGAAAGGGACTTTGAGGGCCCATAGAGGGCCCCCATTTCCCCCTGGCCCTCCGATATGGGCCCTGGGGGGACCAATGGTGTGCCCCTACATATCTCTGCACCATGTGGCAGGCACTGCATGGTGCCTGCCACATAGTGCAGGGATATGCAAAAAGTGTATTTTTTGTACAGCGGCGTGTGCTGCAGCCTGCAGCACATGCCACAATACAAAAAATACACTTTGAGATGTCCTTGAAGGTGGTTGCATTGTAATTACTATGGCGGGACCGCCGACAGCTAGTCGGGTGGTCCTATTCTCCACCAGGATGGGGGTCGGGTGAAAGCCCGACCGTCATCATAATCAGGCCCCAAGTTTTAGGGAAAAGAAGCACAAAGAAAAAGTAAAGCACCAATCAGAAGTCTCTGTTTGCGGTTGAACAGGGCCTAAACCCAATTTCAGGCCCACTGCAATGGAGTGGAGGTCAGATACAACAAGCGGGTTGTCCTAGTCAAAGAGTTTACCTTCTGACTTATTCTCAGAAATGGAAGCCAAGATCCTTCAGCGGGCAAGGTTGTAGGCTGCATTCAGAGAAGCCCTCTCCAAGTTGCATAGTCAAATCATGAGGTCCTGCTGAATACGTTGATTTTAATGGGAAAACTCGGATTCTAATTTTATACCTGTCAAAGTTCTCTTGTCATTCAGATACTTTTCACTCCTTCGTTCGCTCAAGCCTGATTTAAAGTTTGGTGGATGGGTTACTCCATCACAAACATAACGGGTATCCCTTCTGCCTTTTTACAAGTGCCATAGGATATAATCCACTTGTAATAAGGCAGATGGGATATCCGTTACATTTGTGATGGAGTAACTCACCTGCCAAACTCTAAATCAGACACTTATAGCTCAATTCACTAACTGCAATTTGTAGTACATAAAGAAGTACTACAGTAATACAGCTTACTTACTACAAAATGCAATTCACTAACTTATGAGTGTAAACCTTCACATCCATCTCTCTTATCTTTTCTGTGGGGAGTGTCTCACACATGTACATTGACTACTTAGTAGTAAAAGTAGGAGTGACCACGATGAGTGCCTGGAAAAAGGGGAGCACTTACTGCTACTTACTACTCCATGGGAGAGGTTTAGGGAGGAATAAGTAGTGGTTCAGGGAGTAGAAAGAAGGGGTTAAGGGAGGGACTGATAGATACCTACAAAAGAGTAAGCTCATTGCTATTCACAAACTTGCAATTCTAAAGTTACTACAGTCAAAAGGACCCAAAACAGTAGTGAATGTACTCCAGCTGTTACCTAGGGTATGTACAACGCTACACACAGCCAACCACTGGTACAGAAACACCATTGCATAGAAATAATAGGGGAAGAGGCTTAAAATAGTGCCCCAAGGTGAATAATATCAATATAAATTAGTTCCAACTTTTAAAAATATATATATACATGCAATTTCATGTTAAAATATTGTATGAATAATATTTTATGGTAAAATATTTTGAATATTTAAAAAAATAATTTTATACAAAGGTAATATATTTAAGTTAAATATTGAATTCAAAATTAAGTTAATATTGTTGTACCTTTTTCTATTGTTCATTTCAACTAAATAAAATAAATATATAAAAATTAACGTATAGCAAAATTGTATAAATTCCTGTTTTGACTATTTTCTTAAAGTCTAATAAACTTTTAAAATGTTTCCCATACTTTATCTTAGGGAGTTCGAAACCATAATTAGGAGAATTCTGCCTACATGTGAAAGGTCGCTTTATACTTTTAAATCAATTTTGAATTAAATATTTAATTAATATACACATTTTAAATTAAATTTAAATTCGTTTGTAAAGATGTATTTAAGAAAACCTACCAAAAGTTAAATGTTTGTATTTGCTTCCTATGTATTAAAAATTTCAAAACAATTATATAGAATTCAATATATATTAAATATTTAAAAAATCAAGTTAGTCATTTTAAATTTTAAAAATGGTTATTAAAATATTTTATCGTAAAATAGTTGCCTTTAATTTACATATATTATTTTAAATAATAAATTAATTTCATGTGATGTTAAAATGTCAGATAAATTTATGTCATAATAACATTATTTGCTACTGGTTCGATTTTAAGCCCCAGTCGCCATTATTTTTGATGGGAAGTGTTGCAGTACCAGCAGTGGCCATGTGTGGTACTAGACATCCTCCAGGGTCCTTTTTTGCTGTAGTAACTTTACACTCATAAATCTGGCTCTATCCCCTGTTTAGGGGTGGAGACATGCAAGTCTAAACTTTATATTAAATTACAAGTGTAGAATTGCTGACATGTAAATTTACCTTTGAGAATAGGCCCTTTAGTCTGTAAAGGAGGTCCAAACCCTCCAGTGGGGCAAGCCTGCAAGCTGTATCAGACAAAGATCTCCTGAAGTTGGACACCTTTGCCACAATGTCATGCAGATTCTCCAGAGCTCTTGTGTAAGAAAGTGACCTGTTTAGTTGCAGAGGATGTGAGTCCTTCATGAGTAATACCTCTGCATCCTTCCATTTACCCGGGAACAAAGTACCGAATTGTAGCACCAAACTGTCTCAGGGTAGCAAAGAGGAGCAGTCCAAGGCCTACTCAGGAGAGGTGGTGTCGGCTGTACCTAAGTCTATAGAAATGAAATAAAAAACACTCAATAAATCATGGTCCAGTCAGCGCTGTATCTTACATAGAGAAAAAGTACTGTATTATGCACACACTACTGAATACTGCACGCTAATTTACAAATATCTAGAAGAGGATAGATGGAAATACCTAAGGCAACACCCTCCTAATAGTTCACAACCCTAGTGAGGCCTAAACCAGGTAACCACAATACCTCCTACCTATGCTGGACACAATAGAAGGGGGTGTAATTATTTAAAAAGACCTACCAGCTTTGCCAGGATGTCACCACTTTAATAAAGAGCAGAATTAAATCACACCAAACTGATTTAATACTATTAAAATCACTTTGGATGGTGCCTGTTGGACTTGGACTTCTCTGCATGGTCAACCCAAACTTTTTTGCCTTTACTCCCTTCATCTGCTGAACACATTTCTGTTGACGTTTAGGACTCTGTGCACTTTACCCCTGCTAACAAGTGCTAAAGTGCATGTGCTCTCTCCTCAAAACATGGTACAATTGGCTTACATCTGATTAGTACATTTAATTTACTTGTAAGACCCTAGAATACTTTACCACGGGTAACCAGGGCATGTAAATTAAATGCTTCTAGTTGGCCTGCAGAACTCATTGTGCCACCCAATAAAGTAGCCTTTTAAATCATGCCTCAGGCTGCCACTGCAGCCTGTAGTGCAGTTTTAAGTTCCCATTTCAACTTGGCAAAATAAGCCTTTTGCCAGGCGTAAAACCTTGTTTTTAATAGATGTAAGTCACTCCTAAGGTAGGCCCTAAAGGCTAATAGGACAGGGTGCATTATATTTAAAAAGTAAGACGTGAGTTTAAGTTTTACATGTCCTGGTGGTGAAAACCTCCTAAAGTCATTTATCACAACTATAACGCTTAGCTCTCCTAGTTACCTTATTATATTTAATACGTCTTATGTTTGGATTTTAAGCAGGTACAGAGTTCATGTTTATTCTCAAATGAATTTTCATTTAAAATCCTCTTTACTGGTAAAATTATATTTTAAGTTTCAGTTTTGAAACTTCCGCTTTTGGAAACTTGGCCTTTTCTTGTCCTAATGCCTGCTGCCGGTGCCTGGGTCACATGACACTGAATAGCTTAGCTGTTGGGCTTTATGTATTCCCCCCAGACAGTGAGACAAAGGTGTTGGCAGGATGGGCCATCCTTCCAGGTTTGCTGGGGGTGGAGCTGTTCTCTGCCCCACTTACACTTCTAACGGCGCCCTCTAGCACTCATGCAAAGGAACCTGACACTAACCTTTTGAAACCCCAGACTTCTTGGAGCCTTGGCAGGCAAAGAAAGGAGTTTTCCAGAACTAGATGTGGGTGTAGTCAAGAAGGTCCCCCAACTTCAAAGGCTTGCACCAGCTATAAATATTGGATACTCGTTGCACTTCTTCAGTACACTCCTGGACCTATGGAAGACTTCAGAAGGGCTGTCTTGTACCCCAGAAGCATGCCCTGCTGCGTGAGGCCTGCCTTGCTTCCTAGAGGACTGCCCTGCTACTTGAGGCCTGCCTTGCTGTTTGAATCCAGGACTACCAGAGTGAAACCAAGTGCTAGTTGGCTGGCATCCTGTTTGAGCTACAGGGACATAACAAGCTCCAGAGACCTAGAACCCTGCACCTGGCCTGTGGTGGAGTGAGCCCTAATTACCAAAGTGGTGCACTCCCCCCTCCTTGGCCAGGACCCTCGGAAGTGGCATTAGAGATGTTGCTCCTGCCTAACCCTAAAAGTTGGGAACATTTTCACCAAAAAGTCATTTGATAACCGATACAACACCGGGACCTACCAGCTCGCCGATACACCCAAAGTGCTTTGCCAGTTGGCCTGGCTCAACGGTAGCTTCTGCTACCTTCTTCTCTGCAGCAGCAAAGAAAAAATAGTGAAAATGTCCAGAGGTAGAAATCTTCAACAGGACACCATCCAGCGGCTCCCTAACAATGACGCCTCCTCCTTGGAGACCAATAACAGCCTTGCCCTGCTGAACTTTACCTTCAAAATTTCTTCAAAGTCCAAAGGTAAGCTAAGACCGGCCCAAATCCACCTTGTGTGTCAGACTTGCACTCCATCGCGGTTGGCCTTAACTTTTGACTTTGCCCCGGTCTTGCACGACTAGATATCCGCAGTTGATGTTTTGGTATTTTTTGGCACCGTTTTTCACTTAAAAATAAAAAAAATCATAACTTCGATTCCACTAAATGGATTTAATTTGTTTTGCTGTCATTTTATTTATTATAATGTCCTATGTTTCTAAATTGATTTGGGATTTTCTTGTGTTGTGTTTTCACTTTATTCCTGTTTGTGTGCTGCATAAAAACTTTACACATTGCCTCTACGTTATGCCTGACTGCTTTTGTACCAAGCTACCAGAGGGTTAAGCACAGGTTAATTTCTTGATTTTTGTGGCTAACTCTGACAAAGAATGTGGTTGTTGCTTGAGTAGGGTCTTCACCCCCTCAACCAATATCCCAATTTCTTACACACACCAAACAACGGGGCCTCGGAATTTGGAACTGTCACCACATAATGCTAGGTTGTTGCAATGCAAAGACAAGGATACTGGGATACTGTCCCTTGGGTCAAACTTGATCAGAAACCGAAATCAATAGAGCAAAGGCCAGCTAAACATCTGGTGGGGCGCGGTGCAAGGGAATTGTTTGCCCCTCGTCATAATGGAGGAGTGGGTAATTTTATTGGTAGAAGTCTTTTGAAATGAATGACCCACTCAGTATGAATGTCCTGCATTATTACAGCCATACTATTATTTAAACTTCCTCCTCATCTCACAAGCTGACCTGAGGCTGAGTGGTGCTTGGTTCATAAGACATGTCTGTAGGGAAACGACATCCAATATCAATGCACCTAGAACAACAATCTCTGTGCAAGGTGCTAGATAAATAGATATCACCCACTAAAAGCACAGTATCCTTTTGGTAAAATAGTTTTTTGTTTTATCAAGTCAACTACAACCCACACCAGAGTGCAACCCCCATTAATGCAACATCCAGAGCCAGGTTACTGCTGCACTTTTGGTAGAAGTATGTACATTATACTTTGTTGTATAGTTTAATTGGGCTTTTTGCTAAACAGTATTGGTAAGCCCATCCAAAGTACATACTAGCATATAAAATAATAGTTACCCGTTAAAGTTGAAGAGCGTACTCTCAACCACCAGGGTTAGAATATGGCGGGAACAAGACACTGTGGGATATCTGGAAAAAGATAAGCCGAGCACAGAATCTAGTAGGAGCAAATTAAATTAGCAAAGACTAGACAATGGGCTTCATAATTTTCATTAGGGAGCTCAATTTAGTCTCTACCCAATTAAGTTAGCTTAGTACAGGTGAAAAATGCTAAACTGCAAGGACAAAAGTGGACGCAGGGCAAGCCACATAAGTCAAGCAAATGGCCCAAGAGGGTACATTCAAGAACGAGAGGAAAATAAGACAAATAGGGTTTACCCAGGAAGTCTGAGTTGTATTGGTCATATGACCGGTTTGCTGTGTGTGGGTCAGATAACTATGAATTACTGAAGCGTGAGCTACAGTGTAAAAGAAGGAGGTGCAACGAATGCTTGGTGAAAAAAGGGCAGACAGTGAAGAGATATGAAAGACTTCAGACCCTTATAAGTCATTAAAGTGTTCACCCATATGATAATTATAATTATTAGCCCAATTTAGGAAAACCTTAGTGCGATCAAGAAAAGGAAATAAACGCTCAGGAGAGAACAGAAAGGAAAATCATTGTCGTTGACATGCATTCATCAAAAAGTTGCATACAGTCTTATAGATTATTGATTAAATATGCGGTATCTATCACGTGTGTGAAATTACAGTATACTGTTCCTTGGAAGTCGTTAAAAGTTAAACTTCTAATAAGTCTTTTGCCTTTTCCTCCCAAAGAGTGTGGAGCCCTCCACTATGGCAGGCAGTGGCATCAACCATTATCATTTTCTACTACCACAGTGCTTTTCATGTGGTCCTGATGTTATCTTACGGTAGCCTCACCATTATCTGCTCTATGTATCTTCACCTTCTACCAGCCACTCAACCCCTATATAACAATTCAGCCGCAACCCACCTAAATTAAACTCTATTATGCCAGTGGCTCATTGATTCTGTGCACCCAGCCGACAGACCTCACCTGTCTATGTGATGGCAGCACCCCTGGTTGTTCAATTGCTGCATGCACACCTGAGGATAATAACAGATGGCAACCTAGCAGGCGATGAAAGATGTTGGCAGGCAGATGCATTTGCAGTCCACCCCGCTGTAGCACTTTCTCCTGTGCTGCTAAGTGGTGGTTTCTGAATTAGCAGGACAGTCTGGACATATCTGGTTGCCAGGATGCCATACTGTGATTGGCAAAATATGTTCCACTATATAACCAAGAATACATGTCTGGCTGGCCAACTTTCAATTCTTTGGTTCATGGGATGTTTTTTACAGAGGCTTTAAGATGCAGCCAGATGACCTACTTCATCAATCCTAACAAACAGACCTTATGTAGCTGCATGTTATGCACTCCCCTTCACCCCAGAAACAGACTCCATTTTTGACCAATCACCATTGGATGAAATACGTAAAACTGTGCAGTATTTATTGTGGACTGATCAAAAATGACAGACTTCTAAATCAGTTGCTGAAAAGGGGATGGTAAAAAAACTGTTACTGAAGGGGTTAGCCACTTTCTTTGAATTGTGTTGACCCGGGCTCTGGAGTCTCCAAGAAGTCTGCAGCTGGACCTAAAATACTTTCTTCCACTCTGAAATATGGGAAATACATGTATGGAACCATAGTGGCTTACTTCGGAGTACAATACATTATGGCCCCAAAAAATAGTATTCGTGAAAAATGAAAATATATTTATTGCATTAACACCAGGTAGGACGATGAAAATTATTATTACATTTGAAATACTTTGAGAAAATATCGTGTTTATTAAAGTGACTGGAGGAGACAAGAAGGCACACACTGAATTTGGCTGAATACATTATGTTTGCTAAAGTTAAAGTCTGTGATTTGTTATTTTCCTTTCAGTTTAAGAAAACAAAGCTATTCCGTAAAAACCGTTTGTATCTCACTCATAGCTTTCTATTCCACGATGGATTCGATCTCTAAACTGCTGAGCAAGTATGCCATCCATTAAGCAGATTAGATTATTTTCTTCCGAAAGAACATCACTGAACGTCCTTTGCTCTGATCCAGTTTCTGATGTGCCTTTCTCCTATACTTGGACAAGTTGCACCTTCCTTCACTTTAATGATGCATGTAGATCTTTGGAGGAGAGGCTGAAGGACAGACGCTAATGAGTACATCCTCTGGAAGTCAGTGCATTATGGGGACACATGAGCGATAATGGCTGCGATAAAGATGTGATTGAAATTACACTTGCCAACTCTAAATGAGAGGAATGGCCGTTGGCATTATAATATAGATCTCTTACATTCAAATGTAGTTCATAGAAGCATATGAGAAAAATTGAGAATTCATGATATGAATTCAAACAACAAACTCAAACAACAAACTCAAATAATAAACTCAAACAATATAAGAATAAGATAAAAATTCAAATAATGATGAAAATACGAATTCAAATAATTCAACTAACTAAAATCGGAGTTCATTTGATATATTATTAAGTATGGTATTAAAAAATATGAAATGAAATGATATGAATTCAGATAATATGAGCATTCATAGTATGAGCATTCATGGCTTATGCCATCCAGTGTACAAGATCTGGGAGCACCGAGGATGTATATTTGTAAGTGAAAGATACGAATGAGGGCTTAGGTATAGCTTGCTTTAACACTTCGATCTTCCTGCGTCTGCTGTAGTTTCGCCCATTGACCTTAAGCCCCTGCAGCTAAGGTGTATGGCCCACTTTGTTCTGATAATGAACATCCTGATTCCCCAACCAGAATTGTGTATTGATTACTGACCCTTTCTCAGAGTTCAGAATGATCTATACAGCTAAATAACTTCTAACAAAGCTGGATATGGCCTTGGTGAACTAAACCGCAAAAGTTTCTTCAGCGTAGGTTCTGGAGCCCAAATGTGAGCAAGCGAGCATGGCATCGACACACGGGTGACCTTGAGTAAACTGGTTAAGGCCTGCACAGGCATTGTGATTCAATTGGGCATCCAAAAATAAATGATCCCATTTCTTTTTGACTTGTGTGTGGGGCAGTAGTGCTTTACTATCGGGCTCTAGTGCTTTACTATGGGGCTAGAGTGCTTTACTCTAATCACGCTCTGGGTGAAAGCTGCACCACAATATTAACTTTGCATTGGCTTGATATGCAGAACAGACTAAGGGGCATATTATCAAGGAATAGCGATATTTATCGCTAACCGCGCTTAGCGCGAATTTTTTTAACGCCGCCTATCGCTGGAAAATATCGCTGAGATAACACCCTATTAACAAGGTTTATCTCCATAGCGATAAAATTTCCAGCGATAAGCGCTAAATGTGAGAATATCGCTGGAAAAGCAGCGATATTCTCGCATTAACGCAAGGATGGATTCAGCCTGACAATCCACCTCCTATACTTTAAACAGGTAAGTCATCCTCAGTAGCAGGTGTTAAAATCTAGCGATAAACGCGCTTAGCGCGATTTATTTTATCACTTCGCCTGCCTTGTTAATAGGGGTTAGTTGTGTTAGCGACTGTTTTCAGTCGCTTTAGTGGGGAACGCCTACCTTGCATGTCATTAGCGATAATTATCGCTGGCATGCAAGGCGATGGTAAAACCGGCCGCTAACGCCTGAAAGCTGTCGCTAACGCCTGTTAGCGACAGCTTGCTGATAGGGCGATAAAATTATCGCCGCTTTAGCGGCAAAAAGTGCCGCTAAAGCGGCGATAAAGCCCTTGATAATATGCCCCTAAAGTCTCTTTCTATATATGTATAAAAATGGCCACAGTGTTAAATATAATGTTAATTTGGCAGGCTTTGCTGCCTTTCATGTGCTTTGAATTTTGCAGTTCTTTTCCAGATTTAGCCCTAAATGTGATTCGGGAACTGAATTACCCTGTTCGATCAAGTTGTTCTGCAGACCACTACATCGACCAAACCCTCCTGCTTAGAGTAGGTCCATTTGAAGGGTATTTAGCCTTTGCTTGGTAGGATGAGAAGGGTGAGAGAGAAATCTGCTTTTGTTTCCTTACTGTCAAACCTGGCTGCGCACTTCTCATAGGAAAAAAGGGAAGCAGGCAGACCTCTGACACCACTCACAGCAGGGGCTCTCTTTTGAAGACTTGGAGAGAGGAAATTGTTTTTCAGTGTTCGTTATAGACAGGGCTAAGGTCATGGTGAGAGCTGATAGGAAACAAAACCTGAATCAAACTTCTCCAAAATACCATATTGTTATGTGAGGGGATGGACCAACTAGTGTACTGGTCCTAGAAAGAGTCTGTCAAAGGTTTAGTGGTGATCTAGCCTCTCTGAATTGGACAGTGACATCCAACATATAGGCCTGCCTACCTCCCCTTTTAAACCACTGTACATGGAAGAAACTCTTAGGAGAAAAAGGAACTGCAGAAGAAGAGAACAAGTGGAGCTTGTGTGGAAGAACCCCTCTAGAGAGTGAAGGAACAATCTGGACTTGCACATCTGGACTCTGTTGGACTATTGTCTCCAAAGACAGTGGCACAATCATCCCCACTCTGCTCTGTAGGACAGCAGATTCTGGACTTGCTACAGACTTTATGGACAGGTCCTGTGCTTGGTCCCCCTGTAAAGGGACCAGCTGAACTGGACCTGCAAGGTTTCAGAAGGCCCTAGCTCCTGGGGAGTACAGGCAGGTAGTGTAATCTGTCTTGGGGGCATAGTGGTGCTCCTGAAGTAAGAACCTGAGCCAAGTAATCTAGGCAGGACAGCGCATATGGGGCTGGTTGCAGCTCCTGCTGCTGGAAACAGACAGATGACTCTGGAGCTATAAGGGAGTTTTGCTAATTCACATTGCCAGGAGAGCAGGTCCCTCAACTCTTGCTCATCAGAGGAAGAGCAGTTGAAAATCAGTTCCAGAAAATTAAAAAAACAAATTAAATGCCAGTATGCCCTTAACTTTAACTCCTGGTGTGTTGAATATGCCACTAGGAATAAAAAAAACATCAGAAACGTTGTCCAGTTTAGTCCAGAGGGGCCCAAGATACCTGTTTCCCCAGAATGTGTCAAGCCTGCCCAACAAGTGCCCAGTGCCACCAGGCCCAAAAAATATAATCATATCTCCTGGGGGATCAACCGGACTTTAAGCACGCATGATGCACCCCTCTGCCCCACTATATTACCCTGTGGAGGACAAGTGCCCTTAAGGATGAGCCCAGTCAATCTTACCACTGCATGTACAAATAATTACTGTCAGGGAGAGCCAGTGCCCTTGGAGCACTAGATGGCCATCAGCCCCAGGGACCCCCCGGGTCTTCCAGAGATGACCTGTGAGGGGTGTTCCCCCAGGCTGAAGTTGTCACCACACTCTGTTACACCAAAGTTCAGTGAGCATATAAAGAAAGTTTACACCCGCACTGCTGCAGGACCCTGCAAGTGTGAGAAATAGAAAGAGCTGCAATGTCTCTCACAGGCTCCAGTCAAAGTGCCAGGTGGTGCTTAGCCCGCTTGGCTGTGCATGCTTGGGCTCCCATGTGGTCCTAAACAAAGGCGTATTGATGCCCTACACCAGCGATACTCAAAGTACCGCCCGGGGGCCGCATGCGGCCCTCCTGACTTTTACACGCAGCCTCCTGGCTACTGTTGATTTGTCTTAGCAGTGACTTCCAGAAAGCTTTAAACCAATAAGTATTTTTTTACATATTAACTGAAGTAAAAGGAAAGGAAGCAAAAAAGGTGTCCTGAATCCTTATCTTTAGAAAGACCTTTATGTGAAATACATTGTGCAAACAATATGTAAAAAATATGTTAAAGGCTCTTCCAAATTAAAGAAGTGTATATCACTGCAGTGAAAGATATTTAAAAAAAATTATAGTTTTCAAACATGAACTTGGAAACATCATGCCTTGTCCGCTCTGACAAAAATGCCATCAGTGCTCCAAGAGGCAAGTCAGTGGTTATGTGCACCCTCTATATGGCGAAGGTTATTATACATGTTCCATAACAGTTTACTTGTCAAACACAAGATGTTTTGTACCGTGCACATCCTGAACTTTTATTTCAGGGTGCGTTCATATGCGATAATTAAGAAAATCGAGGTAAATAAAACAATTGCTTAGGATCACATATTTTGGTCAAGTGAGGAAGCCGGTATTGATTCCAGGTTTGATCCCTGCTTCTAAGCACTCCTAATGTTTACAAATAAGAGACTAAAGGCATAAGGAGATTGTGAGGCCTAAGATTCTATTTCATTCAGTAATCAAGTTACTTTCTTTGTACACTTGACTCGCCAAAGGTAGGGATAGCAAGCAGAGAAGGCTCCACCTAGGGTGCAGTAAAGGAACAGCGACTTAGATAAAGTATAAAACAGTACTGTCAATCAATGACTCTTCTAGAGAGTAGGGGCTTACTTTATAGGGCAGTATGTAAGGAAAACCTCAAAATAACTCTACAACCCGCTGTGCACACACTGTACATGCTTCGCTTCCCCTGCACTCACCTTTCATCCCCTATGCCTTACACCCCCAGCCTGCTGGCATCAATGTGGCCCTCAGTCACACCACGGACCATACTTTTTGGCACCTGGGAAAATGTTTGCGAGTATCCATGCCATACACAATAGGACACAAAGGTGTCACCCTCTTTTTTATGGTTAAAAAAAGAAATATTTACCTGCTTAAAGAGGCCCATCAATTTGAATATCCTGATCTTTGGTGACTGCCACCCTTAGGGCCAGATGTATCAACGCTTGTTCGCAGAATCGGCCCGTTTGCGAACGCAAAAATGCGTTTTGCAATGTATCAACATTTTTTAATTTGCAATATGGGTAATCGCAATTATTTACGATTACCTAAATTGCGAATGCAGTTAGGGAATCGCAATTTGCGATTCCCTAAATGCAGTTCTTCTAGCTATTGAAAATTGCAAATTAGCATTAAGGAATCGAAAATTACCACCAACTTCTAGTTGGTGGTAATTTGAAAATTCCTAGAAAAATTCACTTTTTTGCATTTTTCTAGGTGCCATGTGGCATACATACATGCCCTTAGGGCATGTATGTGCGCCACATGTGCACACATGCAGGGGTGCAACAGGGTGTCCTTTTGGTCCCCTTGCACCCTTGGAATTGCATGCGCAATTTGCAAGTACCTATTGGGTACTTTAAAATTGCGCATGCAATTCCCATTCATTACTATGGGCCTCTATGCCCATAGAAATGAATGGGAAGCCATTCCCTATTTGCGACTCGCATTGCGAGTCGCAAATAAGGAATGCGTAGGAATTGCAATTTTATGTGCGAAACCTACATACATTGCATTTTGCGAGTCCATAATAGCGAATCGGTACAATTCGCTATTAAGGACTCGCAAAATACAATGTTGCTACATCTGACACTTAGTCTCTTGCGTCATCGATTCCATGACCCCAGTAGAATTTGTTTTAGAGAAAATAAGCAGTCACGGAGCTTGAACGTTTGTTTTAAGACTCTGGAGTGCATACACATTATTTACGAGGTCTTATAGCTGCAGCTTTGTGGACTTGTTGATGGTAGAAGGACAGGAATGTTTGACTATTGATATTTCAAATCACACGTTTCTTATGTAAATCACTGCATATATCATCAAGTCAATGAAAGGTGGCCACATCTCGAAAGGTTTTGAATGCTGTTGTATATGTGTATAAGCTCATAGTTTGCTCAAAATGCTAACTCTGGCTGAAATCCACATCCTCTGATTGGGAATCAGTTACTGCTTCATCAATTATTTGTCAAAATCGAATGATGCAAGGGTCTCCCAAATGGTGCACCAGGGGCTTGAATGGAAAATGACATTATTTAAGATACACATTAACATTAGGAAATACACTGGCAGCCATTCATCGCCTAGCACTTGTATTTCACACGTGTTTTTTTTTATAACCAACTTTGTTGTACGTTTTATGGCAAGGACATTCATTATCACATACAGGAAGAGCTGTGCGTAGAGTAACTCATTAAGACATAGCATGAAAGGAGCACTATTTTCCCCACACATGTTCATGTTTATGAGGACACCCACAAGCAGCATAAATGGGCTTTTCCTGCTGCGCATACAAATCTACCCCCAGCACCAAGACAAGATCGAGTCATTTCCATGTGTGGGCCACATCTCTCTTGGCCACCAAGCTGGCCACCCCAAGAAAAACTTGTTTAGCCCCTGGGCCACCCATCTCCTCAACTATCCCCAGCAGCACATTGTGTGGAGCCAATTCCAGAGGGCGTCCAAGAACCTCCAAGAGCTCTTGACCCACCCCGTCCCAGAAGGCCCGCAGCACCGGGAAGTTCCACGCCACATGGAAGAAATCCGCCGTCGGGCATGCACATCGCATGCGAGCAACAGGGGCATTGGGTGACATTTGCTTCAATTGGCGTGGGGAGAGATAAGTCGCATGAAGGCAGTTTATTTGGATCATGCGCAAACAGGAAGAGATTGCCAATTTACGGGGTGAGAGACAAGCTTCTGTCCAGTCATCCTCATCGAGGTCCCCCACCCAAAGTACCCATTTCTGTCTGAGCAGATCAAAGCCATCTGGGGCATGAATGACTAATGAACAGTGGATCAGAGAGATGGCACCTTTCCCCAGGTGCCCCAGGAAGATTTAAGCTTTATGCAGACTATATTCAGGGAGTGGGGTGTCTGAAGAGATATGTGGTTGCAGGGTGTGTCGCAGCTGAAGGAAGCTAAAAAAACTGCGAATTAGCTAAAGCGTATCGATCCTACAGATCTTGAAAGGACATTAAGATTTCCTCTTCATACGTCTCCTAAGTAATTAATGCCAAATCCGTCCCACTGGGCAAAACCCTCCAATGTATAAAGGTGACAGAGCCATGTACCCCGCCAGAAGAAAGTAATCGCAGTTAGATGGCGGTCCAAATTAATAAGACGTAAGGCTGCCCTCCAGCAGACAGGAGATATTTGCATGTAGTAAGGCAATGCCAATGGCAACCGTCCTCCATACAAGAGGTCAATCAGACCATCAAAACCCACAAGATGGAGCTCCAGGCGTTAGGCAGGATCATCCTTACCCCCAGTGAACCAATCGGTACTAGGTGCACTGCCAAATAATAAAGGTATATGTTAGACCTGGCATCCTTGGCGTGGGTCTCCCTTCCATTTTTTCATAATGCCTCCACTGTTGCCGATATGTTTTTGCTGGACTAGATGCTCATGGGCACTTTGCCGCTGCTAATCAGTGCCAAAGTGCAAGTGCTCCCTATCGGTAATTGATATATGTATTAGTGACTCCATGATTGGATGATTGGTTTACTTGTCAGTCCCTAGTACAGTGCACTCAGTGTGCCCAGGGCTTGTAAATCCAATGCCGCTGGTGGGCTTGCAGCACTGGTTGTGCCACCCACAGAAGCGGCTGGTAAAATGTGTCTCAGGCCTGCCATCGCAGAGCCTGTGTGCAGCCTAGGGCTGCCATGTCGACTTGGTGAGTACACCCACTTACCAGTCCCTAAAACCTTCCCTTTACTGCATGTTGGTCACCCCTAAAGTAGGCCCTAGGGCAGGGTGCATTGTAAGTATAAGGTAGGACATGCCCTGGTGTGTGTGGCATGTCCTAATAGTGAATTACAGCCATTTTCGTTTTTCACTATTGCAAGGCTACCTGCTCCCCATAGGCCAGAATGGGCAGACTGACTATTACACCTTATAGTCAGAACTGACCCAGGGAACATGGTAGAAAAACGAATTTAGTATGCCTGAACTCAGGATGATAAAATACATCTTTTAGTGAAGTTGGTTTTAACATTCTGTGTTCGAAAATACCACTTTTAGAAAGTGGGTATTTTCTTGCCTAACTATCCAAGCCTGCCTCTGCTAGGTTGTGTATTCCTTGTCTGGAGATTGAGTGACAGGGGCTGGGGGTGGCTACCGGAGACAGGGTGAGTCAGCGCAGGGCTGAATAGAAAGATCTGCAGCCAGAGTGGAGGGAGGAGTTGCACCTGGGTCTGAATAGGGCTGTGCCTGCCTTCCACAATGCTGGCCCCACCTCCTGCCGGGCGGCTGAGCACTCTGCCCCACATTCTGAAAGGAAAGAAGGAGTCAGAAAACAAAGTGCTCCAGGACTGACCAGAACTGGTTTTGGACTAGGCAGAGGCCTCTCTGCCTCCAGAGAACAAAGAGAATCAGGGTATAAGAGGGGCACCCAGACCCCAGGAAAATTAGATCACTTTTGGGAACAAGAAGAAACCTTTACTGAGGAGCGGAACCAAGAAGAAACTGAGGAGAAACTATCCCTAAGCCTGAAGTGTTGCTTGGGGGATTGGCCTGCAGTGGTTTGCCTGACTGCCAAAGAGAGGAGAAAGGAACTTTTGCTTTGCTGTGACTTTCATCAACTTGTGAAGGATCTCCAAGGGCTTGGAAGAGAGCTTGCCCCCTGACCGAAGTCCCAGGACCATTGGACTTCACCCCCTTTGTGAATTGCTGCTGGAAACTCTGTTTCAGTGGCTACAGAGGTAGGGAGCTGTGACCGACTCTCACGACCGACTCGGTGTCCTGCAAGCACCGCATCGAAGCACCGTCTCGCCCTGCAACGCACGGCCCTGGTCTCACCGACTCCGTCAACGAGCCGCTGCCTGCACCGCATCGAGGGACAACGCGTCCTGCAACGCTCGCTACGCCGAATCGAACTGGTCCGACCGACACGGTCACTGCTGCTGAGTTCGAGTCCTGTGACCGCACCGGAGTTGGGCACCGCTCGCACGCTTTGCGACGCACCGCCCGACTCGCACCGCTGTCCGGACTGATCGACGCCAGCTCCTGAATCCGGCTCCGTCGCCGCACCGCAACCTGCCAGCACCGCATCGAAGCACCGTCTCGCCCTGCAACGCACGGCCCTGGTCTCACCGACTCCGTCTCGACGACGTCAACGAGCCGCTGCCTGCACCGCATCGAGGGACAACGCGTCCTGCAACGCTTCCATTTTTGCATCGCGACCGCGACGAACAGCCATCCGGCTCGCACGCCCGTGCCCGCCGCTTCAAGTAAAAGGTACTGTGACCGAGTCTGTCTACGCTGGGTTGGCCCGCCTCGACGCGGTCAGCTGGATTTGTTAGACTCTGTTTGTTCTCGACTCCGCCGTAGCCGGAGGAGGCTACCGACTCGCACAGAACCTTGAATTAAGCCTTTTTGATCAGAACTAAGTATTCTTAACAGTATTGTGGATTATTTTTGTCGTTTATGGTCTTGTGATAAATCTATATAAAGTATACCTATTTTTATAAATATATAACCTGTGTGGTGTCCATTTGTAGTGTTGTCACTTGATTACTGTAGGTGTTCACAAATGCTTTACACACTGCCTCTGAACTAAGCCTGTCTGCTCGTGCCAAGCTACCAAGAGGGTGAGCAGGGGTTATTTCGGGAGTGTACCTACTTTCCCTGACTAGACGCAAGGGTCCCTATTTGGACAAAGGTACATACCTCTGCCAACTAGAGACCCCCAAATCTAACATTGGTGGCAGCGGTGGGATTCTGGACTTGCATTTGTGACTCATGTACAGTGATTGGTGAACACTACTTAGTGAGTGCAGACCAAAACGCAACCACATACTTTAATAGCATTTTTTCTGGGATTTCCTATTTTTGCAAATGCCAAGTTCAGTCACTATGGAGAAACCAGCATCAGTAGCCTCTGTTGAATGTGATTGGGAAGAAGAGAGGCTAGAATGCTACACCCTTAAGCAGCTCAAGCAATTCTGCAAAAAGTTTAAAGTGTCCATGACCGGGATCTCCAGGAAGGAGGACCTCCAAAAGGCGCTGAGGGCCTGGGTCGAATCAAGGAGTGCCCCTATGGAGGGGGCTGAGAATGCAGAAGGGCAGCTGGAGGGGCTATTGGGTCTAGGGGCTAGAAGACCACCTTCCCCAGTAGGTAGCAGTGTTTCTGCCAGAGGACTGTCTCCAGAGGAGTTGGAGGACAGGAAAGAGAGTAGGGTGCACGAAATGGAGCTGACCAAACTCAAGCTGAATAAGCAGTTAGAATTCGAAATGCAAACAAGGAAATTAGCCCTAGAGGAAAAGAAAATGCAGTTTGAACATGAGAAAGTTTTGAGGAGTTGGAATTGAAGGCCAAGAGCTTAGAGATTACTCCCTCTGGTGGCAGTGTGACCGCCCTGTGCCTGTTGAAGCTAGGGTGTATATTCCCAAAGATGTGGTGAAGGAGTTTTTTAAAAATGACGACATAGGGCAGTGGTTCAAAGCCTATGAGGTAGCCATGTCTTCCCACCGGGTCCCTGAGAAGGATTGGGGAGCGGGGTTGTGGGGACGGTTCCTCAGTGAAGGGCGGGATACCTTGTTGGATTTGCCCTCTGAAGTCTATAATTCGTACAGCCACATGAAGGATGCCTTAATGACTAGATATGGTTTGACCCCTGAGCTTTATAGGCAAAGGTTCAGGAACTGTAGTAAGATTGAAAGCAGTACCTGGGTTGAATATGTGACCTTCTTTTGCAGAGCCTTGGATGGTTGGGTAAAGGGTAGCAAAGCGACTGATTTTCAGGCGCTCTTTGATTTGATTGCCTGGGAGCACTTGTCCGGTAATTGTTTTCCGGAGCTACGCCAGCACCTGATTGATAGTAAGCTGACTAACCCTAGGCAGCTTGCTGAGGAGGCGGACCGCTGGGTGAGTACCCGGGTCCACAAGGGTCACGTGGGAGACTCCGCCAAGGGTGGGCAGGGTCCCCAGCAGAAGAGTGGGGGGGACAAGGGTAAACAGAAGGAGTTCCATAAAGGGCCCCAAAGTAGACCCCAAGGGAACCAAGGGAAAGGTTCCCAGCCTCCCCCTGAGAAGAAGCCAGTGGCCCTGACAGGCCCCCTGTTCACCAGGGACCACTGGTATGTTACAAGTGTGGCGCCCTGGCCACAAGGCAAACGATCCTCGTTGCCCTTTGCATGGAAAACCAGCACCCACCAGTGCAGTCCCCCGGCAGTTGGCTAGTGTAGCCCTGGGGGAGGAGTTGGGTGCCCAAGGTGGGGGGATCCCACAGTGTTTTCCCTTGTCTCATTAGGAGACTCTGAGATGGTCCCTAGGACCCCGCTGCCTGAGAACACTAAGAAATACAGGCAGTGGGTGACCATCAATGGCCATAGGGTGGAGGCTCTGAGAGACACAGGAGCCAGTGTGACAGCTGTCAAGTGTCACCTGGTGTCTAAAGAGCAGGTTATCCCTGATGCATTCTATCCGGTTGTTGCCGCTGACAACACAGAGAGTCACTGCAAGGTGGCTCAGGTTCCCTTTGAGTGGGGGGTCTCGGGTACTCTTCAAGTAGCTGTGAGGCCAGCCATGCCTGTTGACTGTTTGTTAGGGAACGATTTGGAGAGCTCACCTTGGGCTAAGGTGGAGCGGAGTGCGCATTTAGAAATGTTGGGCTTGCCTGATTGGGCATGTGTGACCACCCGGTCAATGGCAGCTAAAGGTGTTCAAGAGGACCTGGAGCCTGAGAGGGAGGCCCAGGTGCCTGCCGGAGAGAGAGGAGGCAGGGGCGCGGGAAACCGGCCTCCGAGGTTCCCACGGTCCAGGAGGAGGCAGACCCTGAGGGGGATGCCCTGGAGCCTACAGGGGAACAGGTAGCTGAACTGGGGGACCTACCTGAGCTGACCCATTGGCAGCAAGAAGGAGGACCCTCCAGGGAAGAGTTCTGCAAGGAGCAGAACACATGCCCTTTCTTCTCGTGGGTCTGAGGCAACAGGCCACAGACCAGGCAGCAGGTGATCAGTCTGGATCACATTGGGTTTACTGGGAGAATGGTCTCCTGTATTCAGAGCCCTAAGGTTGCTGAGCCTGGGTCAGCCCGTGTGCTGGTGGTACCCCAGCGCTTCAGAGCCTTCCTACTGGGGTTGGCTCATGATGTACCGTTAGACGGGACATCTGGGGCAGGACAAGACCTTTGACAGGCTTGTTACCCATTTCTATTGGCCCCAGATGCGCAGGAGTGCCGCCACTCACTGCAGAACATGCCAGACTTGCCAGGCAAGTGGAAAGAGTGGGAGGAAGCACAAGGCTCCTCTCCAGCCATTCCCTGTGGTCAGCACCCCCTTTGAACGGGTGGGTATTGACATTGTGGGGCCACTGGACCCCAAGACAGCCATGGGCAACAGGTTTATCCTGGTCTTGGTGGACCATGCCACCCGGTACCCTGAAGCCATCCCTCTGAGGACTGTGGACGGCCCCCGTGGTGGGACGGGCACTGATGGGAATTTTCTCACGTGTGGGATTCCCTCAAGAGGTGGTGTCTGACCGAGGTACCAACTTCGTGTCCAAGTACATGAAGTCCCTGTGGCAGGAGTGCGGTGTAACTTACAAGTTCACCACTCCTTACCACCCTCAAGGAAATGGTCTGGTTGAGAGATTCAACCCGGACCCTCAAGGGCATGATTATGGGTCTGGAAGAACCCATGAGGCGTAAATGGGACGTCCTCTTACCATGCCTGTTGTTTGCATACCGGGAGGTGCCACAGAAATCTCTAGGGTTCAGTCCCTTTGAGCTCCTCTATGGACACCCGGTGCGAGGACCTCTGAGTTTGGTCAAGGAAGGCTGGGAGCAATCTCCCAGGAAACCTCCCCAGGATGTATACAGTTACATGCTGGCCTTCAGGAACCAGACTAGGCGTTTCAGAGAGCTTGCTGAGGCAAATCTGGAAGCCAGCCAGGAGGAGATGAAGCGGTGGTACGACCAGAATGCCACTCTGGTAGAGCTTCAGCCTGGTCAGAAAGTGTGGGTCATGGCCCCTGTGGAGCCCTGTGCGCTCCAGGACAGGTGGACCGGCCCTTTACGGTGGTGGAGCGCAAGAGTCCAGTTACCTATTTGGTGGACTTGCAGTCTCCCAGGAACCCCTTGCGGGTCCTGCATGTGAACCGCCTGAAGCCCCACTTGGAGAGGTCCCAAGTGGGCATGCTCTTAGCTACAGATGATGGAATGGAGGAGGAGACCGAGCCTCTTCCTGACCTCCTGTCAGCCCGAGAGCAAGATGGATCAGTGGAGGAGTAAACCTCTCTACCTCCCTGACACCTGAGCAGCAGGGTGACTGTCGCCAACTGTTGGGACAGTTCCCTGACCTGTTCTCCCTGGTTCCCAGTGTCACTCATTGGTGCGTCCATGATGTGGACACTGGGGACAGTCTTCCTGTGAAGCACAAGGCTTACAGGGTGACTGACAGGGTCAGAGCCTGCATCAAGGAGGAGGTTTCCAAGATGTTTGCGCTAGGGGTGATTGAGTCCTCTAACAGCCCTTGGGCCAGCCCCGTGGTCTTGGTTCCAAAAGCTGCCGCGCCTGGTGCCACACCAGAACTCCGGTTCTGTGTGGACTACAGGGGACTCAATTCCGTCACCAGGACTGACGCCCACCCCATCCCCAGAGCTGATGAGCTCATAGATCGGTTAGGGGCTGCGCGGTACCTCAGCACGTTTGACTTAACGTCTGGGTACTGGCAGATCGCCTTGACTGATGGGGCAAAAGAGAGGTCAGCATTCTCCACACCAGATGGGCACTACCAGTTCCGGGTGATGCCCTTTGGGATGAAGAATGCCCCTGCCACCTTTTCAGAGGTTGGTCAACCAGGTGTTGGTTGGACTGGAGGATTTCAGTGCCGCCTACCTGGATGACATCGCAGTGTTCAGTGCCAGTTGGGAAGAACATCTGCGCCACCTCTGGGAAGTGTTGATGGCGCTGCGGAGGGCAGGCCTCACAATCCAAGGCGAGTAAGTGCCAGATTGGGCAGGGTTCTGTGGTGTACTTGGGACACCAGGTTGGGAGCGGCCAGGTGGCGCCCCTCCAACCGAAAATTGATACCATTCTGGCTTGGGAGCCCCCCAAGACCCAGACAGAGGTGAGAGCCTTCCTAGGACTCACCGGGTATTACCGGAGATTCGTCAAGGGGTATGGCAGCATTGTTGCCCCCTTGACCGAGCTGACTTCCAAGAAGCAGCCCAGGAAAGTGATTTGGACTGACGCCTGTCAAAAGCTTTTGACACCTTGAAGACTGCCATGTGCACGGCGCCTGTGCTCCAGGCACCCAACTTCTCCAATGAGTTCATTGTTCAAACCGACGCTTCAGAGCATGGTGTAGGGGCTGTTCTATCACAGATCAATGAGGAGGGCCTAGACCAACCTGTAGCCTTCATCAGTAGGAGGTTACTTCCCCGGGAACAGAGATGGAGTGCTATTGAGCGTGAGGCATTTGCTGTGGTCTGGGCACTGAAGAAGCTGAGACCATACCTGTTTGGGACTCCCTTCCGGGTTCAGACAGACCACAGGCCCCTCAGATGGTTGATGCAGATGAGGGGTGAGAATCCAAAGCTGTTGAGGTGGTCCATTTCCCTACAGGGGATGGACTTTACGGTGGAACACCGCCCTGGTACAGAACACGCCAATGCTGATGGACTGTCCAGATTTTTCCGCCTTAGCGATGAGAACTCCCTAGGGGTAGGATAGTTCTCCCCACATTTCAGCTGGAGGGGACACGTGTTAGACCTGGCATCCTTGGCGTGGGTCTCCCTTCCATTTTTTCATAATGCCTCCACTGTTGCCGATATGTTTTTGCTGGACTAGATGCTCATGGGCACTTTGCCGCTGCTAATCAGTGCCAAAGTGCAAGTGCTCCCTATCGGTAATTGATATATGTATTAGTGACTCCATGATTGGATGATTGGTTTACTTGTCAGTCCCTAGTACAGTGCACTCAGTGTGCCCAGGGCTTGTAAATCCAATGCCGCTGGTGGGCTTGCAGCACTGGTTGTGCCACCCACAGAAGCGGCTGGTAAAATGTGTCTCAGGCCTGCCATCGCAGAGCCTGTGTGCAGCCTAGGGCTGCCATGTCGACTTGGTGAGTACACCCACTTACCAGTCCCTAAAACCTTCCCTTTACTGCATGTTGGTCACCCCTAAAGTAGGCCCTAGGGCAGGGTGCATTGTAAGTATAAGGTAGGACATGCCCTGGTGTGTGTGGCATGTCCTAATAGTGAATTACAGCCATTTTCGTTTTTCACTATTGCAAGGCTACCTGCTCCCCATAGGCCAGAATGGGCAGACTGACTATTACACCTTATAGTCAGAACTGACCCAGGGAACATGGTAGAAAAACGAATTTAGTATGCCTGAACTCAGGATGATAAAATACATCTTTTAGTGAAGTTGGTTTTAACATTCTGTGTTCGAAAATACCACTTTTAGAAAGTGGGTATTTTCTTGCCTAACTATCCAAGCCTGCCTCTGCTAGGTTGTGTATTCCTTGTCTGGAGATTGAGTGACAGGGGCTGGGGGTGGCTACCGGAGACAGGGTGAGTCAGCGCAGGGCTGAATAGAAAGATCTGCAGCCAGAGTGGAGGGAGGAGTTGCACCTGGGTCTGAATAGGGCTGTGCCTGCCTTCCACAATGCTGGCCCCACCTCCTGCCGGGCGGCTGAGCACTCTGCCCCACATTCTGAAAGGAAAGAAGGAGTCAGAAAAACAAAGTGCTCCAGGACTGACCAGAACTGGTTTTGGACTAGGCAGAGACCTCTCTGCCTCCAGAGAACAAAGAGAATCAGGGTATAAGAGGGGCACCCAGACCCCAGGAAAATTAGATCACTTTTGGGAACAAGAAGAAACCTTTACTGAGGAGCGGAACCAAGAAGAAACTGAGGAGAAACTATCCCTAAGCCTGAAGTGTTGCTTGGGGGATTGGCCTGCAGTGGTTTGCCTGACTGCCAAAGAGAGGAGAAAGGAACTTTTGCTTTGCTGTGACTTTCATCAACTTGTGAAGGATCTCCAAGGGCTTGGAAGAGAGCTTGCCCCCTGACCGAAGTCCCAGGACCATTGGACTTCACCCCTTTGTGAATTGCTGCTGGAAACTCTGTTTCAGTGGCTACAGAGGTAGGGAGCTGTGACCGACTCTCACGACCGACTCGGTGTCCTGCAAGCACCGCATCGAAGCACCGTCTCGCCCTGCAACGCACGGCCCTGGTCTCACCGACTCCGTCAACGAGCCGCTGCCTGCACCGCATCGAGGGACAACGCGTCCTGCAACGCTTCGCTACGCCGAATCGAACTGGTCCGACCGACACGGTCACTGCTGCTGAGTTCGAGTCCTGTGACCGCACCGGAGTTGGGCACCGCTCGCACGCTTTGCGACGCACCGCCCGACTCCGCACCGCTGTCCGGACTGATCGACGCCAGCTCCTGAATCCGGCTCCGTCGCCGCACCGCAACCTGCCAGCACCGCATCGAAGCACCGTCTCGCCCTGCAACGCACGGCCCTGGTCTCACCGACTCCGTCTCGACGACGTCAACGAGCCGCTGCCTGCACCGCATCGAGGGACAACGCGTCCTGCAACGCTTCCATTTTTGCATCGCGACCGCGACGAACAGCCATCCGGCTCGCACGCCCGTGCCCGCCGCTTCAAGTAAAAGGTACTGTGACCGAGTCTGTCTACGCTGGGTTGGCCCGTCTCGACGCGGTCAGCTGGATTTGTTAGACTCTGTTTGTTCTCGACTCCGCCGTAGCCGGAGGAGGCTACCGACTCGCACAGAACCTTGAATTAAGCCTTTTGATCAGAACTAAGTATTCTTAACAGTATTGTGGATTATTTTTGTCGTTTATGGTCTTGTGATAAATCTATATAAAGTATACCTATTTTTATAAATATATAACCTGTGTGGTGTCCATTTGTAGTGTTGTCACTTGATTACTGTAGGTGTTCACAAATGCTTTACACACTGCCTCTGAACTAAGCCTGTCTGCTCGTGCCAAGCTACCAAGAGGGTGAGCAGGGGTTATTTCGGGAGTGTACCTACTTTCCCTGACTAGACGCAAGGGTCCCTATTTGGACAAAGGTACATACCTCTGCCAACTAGAGACCCCCAAATCTAACAGTATATATCAGACATTCCAAGGCCGCCATCGAAGGGGGTCTTATGCGCTGATTTAAATGCATCCCATGATGCCCACCCACCCACACAAAGTTTGTAAATTTAGCAGTCATGGAGTGGAACCATCTATGAGGAATGGAGAAGAGGTCTGAGGGTCCCCGAGGAACAGGAGAATATCATCCGCATATACCTCTATGCGGTCCTCAAATCCATCTCCCTACCTCCATCCCCGCACCCAGGCGTTGCATCGTATAAGACGCGCCAGAGGCTATATTGCAAGGGCGAACAGCAAGGGAGAGAGCTGGCAGCCCTGGGGCTTACTCCGCCGGATGGGGAAGGGGGTAGATAAAACACCCTTCACCCGGACTTGGACTGTCAGATGATAGTAACCATCTGAAAAAATGTAACTCCTAGGCCTGCCTGCAGGAGGACCGTGTCCAAAAAGTCCCAGGAGACCATGTTGAAGGCCTTAGAGAAATCTTTGAGCAGGAGGGCCAGCATGCCATCTAAGTCCTGCATCTGAGAGAGAGAGAGAGGGAGGCGCTTGTACTCTACGAATGTAGTGGCAAGTGCTCTAACCCGGCATAAACCTGCATTGATCTGGAAGAATACGATAGGGAAGATCATGGGTTAGATGGGACACCAAGGCCTTAGCATAGATCTTAATGTCCACATTGAAGAGGGAGATGGGCCATTAGGATGAACATTGGTCCCTGGGAAGGGCCTCCTTAGGAAGAACCACAATAGTGGCGCAGTCCAGTTCCGCTGGACAGGAGCCCCACTGTATTGCATCAGTGTAAAAATTTAGCAGATGAGCAGTCAGAATGGCTCAGAATTGCTTATAATACTCAATGGGGTAACCATCTGGGCCTGCCATTTTCCCAGACTGCAAGACCGTTATAGCAGAGTCTCTTTCATCTAAGGTAAGGGACTGATCTAATTCCAGGGACATGGAGTCTAGGATGGAGGGTGGTGGAATATCATGTAAAATGGGAATCTCTCTCTCTGGGGGCCTCAGGTATATAGAGCTTGATAGAAATCCGCAAAAGACCAAGCAATATCAGGCAGCCCCTCCCTTAGGTGGCCGGAGTGATCCCAGACCGCAGGCAACACCCTGTCAGAGATGTCGCGGGTAGCCAACCAGTACAGCAACTTGCCAGACTTATCACCAGATTCATACACCTTCTGGGACGAGATGCTCCAGCATTGTTTCACCTCCTCAAGGGAGACCTGTCTTAGGTCAGCACGTGCAATGGCCAGAAGGCAACGAGTCTCCTCCATGTCATTGTGGCGTAGGTCAGTCTCCAGTCAAAGTATCTGGCCTTCAAGGTCAGTTATCCACCCCACCCGGCCAGCCTCATAATCATGCACATAGCCCTGCAGGTGAACCCTGAGGGATGGCTTGCTAGATGCCCACAACGTGGCTGCAGATGGCACCGAAACCACATTATGTTGAAAGAAGGCCTGCAACTCCTCTTCCACAAATGTGACACACTCCGGGACCTTTAGGTCCCAGGCAATGAATCTCCAAGTGGGACGGAGGTAGTTGGGCTGAATTCCCCATTCCATTAAGAGGGGTGCATGATTATAGATACCGCATAGAAGAATTTGCACCAACTGGACAGAAAGGATCTGCAGCCGGCAACAACAGTAGGTCAATTGGCGATTCCGTACCGTGAGCCACCGATTGATGTGTATAAGCTCATGCCGCAGGATGCCAGGAGTCCCATGCATTGCACAGACCCATTGAGTCAGCCCAGGAGGATAAACATGCAGAGCTGGAGCATCGGCCCAGGTACGAGGCATCAAGGTCGGAGTCATGGACCGCATTGAAGTCACCACCAATCATGGTAGTCCCCGAGGGGAGGGTTAAAATAAAGGAGCGTAGCATCTGGAAAGTGGATTGCAACAATGGAAGGCGTACATAGCAGTAGATGAAGTTATCGTGTTTGGCTGCCAGAGAACCCACAACTCCTACATATCGCGCTGGGGATCCCCATGGAACTTAGTGACTGTCAAAGAGAAGGATTTGTGCATCAGTATAGCAACACTCTAGGAGCCCCTCGCAAACCCAGATGGAAAAACCCTATCATACCCAAATCGACTGCCTGCTTATATCTCTTGAAATAGCGCAGCACCACTGAGCGTTTGATCTGGTCTAGTTTACCGTTGGTGTTCCAGAAGAAGACAATCAGGCTAGGGACAGATTTGGTGAGGGAGGAAAGGCGCTGCGAGGCCCTGCCAAGGATCATGGACATCTGAAGTGATACGCACAATCAATAAAGTACATGAAAAACCCTGGAAGTACTTTCCGTGGAAAACCCTGAAAAGGAAATTACATAGTTAGAACAATAAACCCAGCTCTAAGGGCCAACTGAATTCCCCCATCAACTCCCCCCACCCTACACTTCTAAGCAGGAAGCATCTGTCACCCATAAACAAACTACATTCACAACCTAGAAAAATATTGAGGACTTCTGTGGTACCTAGGTGCTCAGTAAACAGGAGAATATTCCTGGCAGCATACAGGTGAGAGTCTAGGAAAGCAATAAATATTTGGGCCAAGGCGGTGAGATTGTCACCAGATCCAGGCAGGGTGCAGCAAGAGCTACGTTGAAGAGCAAGCAATGGGCAAATGTTCATCCCAGCTAGCAGCTGGGAACAAGAGCAGTCTGCCTAGGTACCTTCGCCTCACCCCCCAACAACTGCAATGCAATGCAGGCAGACCACGTAACAAAAGATCAAGGAGTTGAGGGAAGTCGAGAGAGTGAACTCGGGACATCATTAAAGGACCAAAAAATCAATGGTGTGTCTGTCAAATTTTCATCTGGCGCCGTTGGCGCCAGGCCCAGCGAAGTGGCCACTTCCGGCCATTCCAACTTGACTTTCTGGAGCAAGAGCGACTTCCTCTGTTCCATCGAAGAGGAAATGTCTGAGTGCGTCCCCCGGGGTCACCGATTTGATGTACATCAGGTGAAGATCGTCACAGTGGCCGCTGCTCTGTAGCACATTCCCAGACCTTTTTCTGGGGCATCAAAATAAAGGGTACTAGACTGAAAGATAACGTTAAGGCGGGCCGGGAAGAGAAGCATATAATGAAGGTTAAGAGCACGGAGCTTCTGCTTTACCTCTTCTAAGGTGCAGCAGCAGCGCCGCTCCTTAGTGGAGGTAAAGCAGAAGCTTTGTGCTCTTAACCCGCTTTATAAGCTTCTCTTCTCTATGTCATTTCCTTTTTAGGGTTTTCCATGGCAAGTATTTACACAGTATTTCATGTACTTTATTGACTGTGCCTACCACACTTCAGATAGATGTCCAAGGTTCTTGGCAAGGCCAAGCAACTCTGCACCGCCTTGGAATAATCAAGAAAGATGAGGATTTTAGAGTTTGAATGCTGGAGCTCTGGATGAGAGTGGGCTTCACGCAGAATAGTATCCTGGTCTCTAAAGTTAAGCATTCACAGTATCACAGGCTGAGGTGAGGCCCCAATCGGAGGCTTTGGAGCCAGTGAACGATGTTCTCTCTCGATGATGAACAGTTCTGAAAGCCTGACTTTTGCAACCCAAGAAAGGAACCACTCTTCCAGAGTCTCAGCAAAGCCTAAGGGCTCCAAGGATTCAGTAAGACCTACGATCAGGAGGTTATTACACCTTCAGCAGTTTTCAATGTTTTCTGCCCCTTCAGTGAGGACCGCTATTGAGGTGGATAATTTAGATACTTGACGTTTGAAAGTAGCAACCTCGCCTTTGGTCACGGGGATCCGCGTCTCAGCTTCGGTCACTCTAGCCACTACATTGTGTAGATCTTGGCGCAGCAGGGAGAAGTCCACTTGGAGGCCCTCAACTTTGGAGTCCTGGATGGCCTTGAGGATCACTCCTAGGTCTGCTGCAGCAGGCTGCTCAGAGGCGGTTGCAGGGGCCCCACATTCTTCTTGGTGTTGGATTGGGGGACCGTATACTGGTCCATTCTTGTCTGGGCAGGCGTTGGCCGGGGACACTTCCTGCGACCCATCATCAAAGCACAGTGGCCCAGTTGCACACAGGAGGGTGACCAAGGCAGGCAGGCCTGCTTGCCACAAAGGCAGCACGAGCAGCCCCGGGCACCCCGGGAGTGGTACCCACAGATCACGCCGCAGAGGCCAATGCATGGCTAGTCACCAATCTGGAAACACCACAAGAATGGACAATGGCAGCAGGGCGTGAGGCAAGAGATAAGTCAGGCAGAGAGCAGGATCAAGCGTAATAGTTGGTGGGGTCCGGTAGACCTGTGCATCATAGCCCATTAGTGCAGGTCATGGACAACTGGGCCCCCAAAAGCGTATAATTCCCAGTAGATATCGGGGCCCTGGAATGACAGCAGCCGCCCCTTAGTGAATAGGCCCCTGTCTGCACAACATGCATGACTGACCATCAGTGATGGAAGTTCCCAGCTGCAGTTGGGGGGTGATGGGGAGGTGGGCAGCAAACAACCCTCCTCAATGTTCCACACACTGGGTCACAACAGCAGGCCTGGCCCACAGGCACACAGGAGCGGACCACGCACCTCACAGTTCAACCGCATTTCTGCCACAAGTGCGCATCATGGCACCCACAACAGGCCTCAGCCCCTCCAGTCCGAGACTCACCTCAGCCGGGTAACACAAGAAGGCCCAAGTACCACCCCTGGGCATCAGGGCCAACTATGCAAATTCTAGTGACGCATCCAACCAAGAGCTGATAAAACTTACCTCCAGGGAAGGAGGGGCAGGCTGTGCCCGTCCACTGCAGCCCACCTCAGGCCATGATGCTTCAGGCTGGCCAACAAGTGGAGAGCAGCACCACAGCGGTGGCCGGCACAGCCCATTGGGCCCCAGAAGAATGCCACTGCACCACCATCAGCCACCGTCTGAGCCGCTCACCTCAAGTCCTCACTCAGAGCGTGGCCGCGGCAGTGCAGCCACCATCGTCACTGTGGCCCAGACCCCAGTCCTCCTGAGCCGCTGCATGCCCAACGAGGCTCCACTGAGGAGGACAGGCTCCCTCCTCCAGTGCCGCACCAGGACAGGCAGCTCAATTTGCCCCTAGGCCAAGGGCATGCATGACAGAGTCAGCCATGGTGAGGGAGGAGTGCAGGGAGGCCCACAGCCGCACAGCCCCATCTCACCAGCAGAGTGGGCCCAGTCAAGTGGTCGGCACAGGAACAAAGAGTCTTCAGCGGCCTTGGTTTGCTATCAGGACAGAAGGGAGGAGGATTGGGTTCAGGTGACGGGAGCTTCACAAAAGCTCCGCCACTCCACCGTATTTCACACACGTTAAAGAAAGCTCAAAATAAAGTATTCTCCGAGTTCCGATCTTAATATAACCCCCTCGGACCACCTTTACTATTGGAATACTGTGATATGTGCTACATTTGCTGCATCCAAGCACATGCATCCGTCGGAAATGTGTGATGGCCCCATCCTTGTTCAATAGTGCAAAATATAATGGAAAAAATTGATAAATAATGGCTTACTGAGCAGTTGTTTGACTCCACGTTTGATTAAAAAAAAAATCTTCAGCAAACAAGACAGCATTGACTCAACAGGTTTGTCAATATTTGTAAATGCTGGGTGATTTCCCACTAACATATGGAAATCTTGCAGCTCAAAAATGCTGTGTTGGGATATGCCATCAGTCTTTTCATCTCCCTACAAATTCATTTTAGTAATTCTCCATCAACATTTTATCCACCAACAGCTAGTCATTTGAAATCAATCTCGTTTGTTGTGCTTCTTTAAATCACACAGTTTGTAACTTTTCTAATGTTTTACAAATGTTGTTTGAATCCAGTCTATCTACTAAACTATTTTGGGCTAAATGGCAGGTGTTTCTGTCTATGCAAGAATTCACTGGTTGTAAAATGTTGAATGTTGTTTTGGTAATGTAAATTTCTCTGTCACCCCTGGGTCTGCAATGTGCTGTACAGAAATGCAAATTAAAAAATATATAAATGTTCTGTAAAGAATACAAAATAAAAACCCTTCTAGAAAAGGTTGAAAAAAATCTATTTAAATAAAAACAAACTCGCATTGCAAGTACAACTGTGGAGTGCCAATAAAATGTGATGAAGATTTTCATCCCTTCAATGGAAACCAGAAACACCTCTACCAGAACAACAATGATGGTCAAAATTAACATCACATAACTATATTTAGACCCGGAAATTTCACGTCCGAATGTGTGTGAGTTTTCAGGAATTATGTGATAAAATAAGTTGAGGAAACAACTGAAGGATTTATGTACATAAAAGTGCAGAGCGAACCTTTCTTGACATCCCCTTGGAATCACCAAAGGAACGTCTCTTTTGTATAGCTTGAAAAAGAACACACAATGCCAGCCTAGTAATGGCAATATTTCACCAAATAGTAGAGGGTGAAGGACAAATGTTTGTGTTCCCGTGAAATAGGATGTTATAAGTTTGTGGCAAGGTGCACTAGGAGAAAAGGTGTGCCTAATTAATGCTGAGGCCAGAAATGTGCTTTTTTTGGGCACCGCTGCCAAATCTGAGAGAGTACTGAACTTCAGGGATCAATGTGCAGTTCCACTTGCTGGAAGTGAGCAAATTACAATTGGACAGGAAGACCTTTGCCACTTGCCCCTCCCCCTCCATATCAAGAATAAAATTAAAGGAAATGCTAAAGAAGCACACAACCAGTCTTTATAAGAAAGAAACAAGAGGGGATTTGGAAAAAAAGCATCTGACATCATGACAAATTCAATCTAACTCAGTTTCTAGCACACCATTCAACCATTTCTCTTCAGAAGGCCTACATAAGTGCACAAGAAGCTGCTGATGGATGTCACAGAATATGACCTGACTCCTTGTTTGTATCTTTGGTAACTCTTCCGTCTTTGCTTCTCTGCAGGGCTTCCCATGGTTCCAAAAGCCTACAGTGTGGCACTACCACTTCTCCATCTTGTGAGAGATCTCAGCGAGTAATGCAAATGTATAGACTGTCTCACTGATGGATAGCAGTTGAAATGCTCACACCACCTTTGCAAGAAAAGTCTCAGCGTGGTCTGTCTTCATATAAAAATACGATTCGGTCAAAGAAGAATACTGAATCTGATCTTTCATGAGTATGGCTTCAGACTGATGCTACTTAGCTTAAAAGTACACTTACCATAATGAACAGGTTCAGGTATCTAACCGCCTCCTTTGTTGACCCCATCAATATATATTCACCAAGTTCTTAGAAAGCAGTGGGGTCAGGCGATATGTAATAGTGCACATGATCCTTAGCTTCGGAGAATAAAAAGAGCATTTAAAACATATGATATATGCAAAGATCTCAAATTGTAACAGCAGGAATATAATCCGCCGCTTTCTTTTTGTTGCTTCTCATTTCTCACTCAAAATCAAAGGAACTTGAAAGACTGCCAAAATAAATATCAAAACTGCGTAATGCGGTTTTTGTCCTGGTAACAGCCCAAAGCATTTTATACTAAGAAGTGCCCTATTAAAAATTTCACTTCTTTTGCTGCCTATTGAACTCATATTCATGTGGGATGATGTTTCTAGTCTGCATATATTTACTGTTAATAAACAATTCCAAAGGGGATTTTCCATTTTGCTAGCACATCATTTGCTATTTGCAGCCTCAACATTGAGAGCAAAGCTTTACAGGAAGACTTAAGAACCGTATGAACAGCAACTTTAAAACAGTTGTCAAACTGTGGTAATAATAATTCTGTGCAATCCTATGCAAGGAGATTACTCCTGAGGATTTGAATGCATTTGAAGAAGATGCAAGAATGTCTATGCATTTGAATAGCAAAATTGCAAAAGGCCAGATAGAAATCTTTAAGGTATGCACTGCTTTGTCAGTAGTCTCAAAGATGCTATAAACACTGCTCGTGATACTATGTTGCATAATCACATTTTTAAAAGTCTATTTCACAATGGTAATTTTTCAATATCTGCACGTGACCCAAGAGTAGTCATGAATGCATGTGATTGGGAATACAAACTAAGGCCCTGATTTTGATGTCGGTCGGAAAGCCTCCGACCTGTGGTCAGAGGCTTTCCGTCCGATATCTTCGGTTTCAATTCTGAACGCCATATTACGAATGTGGCGTTCGGAATTGAAACCGGCCGGTCATTCCGGCTGGCTTCCAACGACCGGCACGTAGTCCCTTAAGGACGGCGTTTCCGCCATCGGGATTACGATGTCTGTTTTCCACAGGCTTTTCATGTCAGGCTTTCCGACATGAAAAGCCTGTTGGAAAGCGACTATGGGGGCCCCTTGCAGGGCCCCCATGCAACAGCGGCCTCTGGTTGGAAGCCTGGGGGGCACATATGTAGCCCCCCTGTCAATCCCTGCACCGCGTGGCAGGCACCATGTTGTGCCTGCCACGTTGTGCAAGGATTAACAAAAACTCAAATTTCTCTATGGGAGCTTGTGCTGCGGCCAGTTTCCGACCGCAGTACAAGGTCCCATAGAGAAATGGGAGTGTGCGACCATACCATGTGCGGTCGCATTCTAATTCTGCAACATGTTTTCCCCTGGGAGTCATTGGACTCGGGGAAGGAAGGGTAAACTGGCAAACATCTTGGTTGCCCTTTTTCTGGAGAGCCAACCCATAGGTACATGCCACAGTCTGAGGTTTTTCCCTGCTTGTGCACTATCTTCCCCATGGGAGGCCAGGGCACTACCTGGAGGGACTGGAGGTGGTTGGCAGGGTCCGTTGAACCCTGCTCTGTTGCCTTGAATTGAGGCTTTTGTTCTGATTTCACCCTTCTCAGCTTGGGTAACCTCTTAGTAGGAACGATTGGTCTACCTCTTCTACCTGCACCCAGCTTAAGCTACGTCCTCAGTAGGAAACTGCCTTGGGCTATTATATCATCTGACGGAAAGGTATTTGGGGTATCTCCTTAGTAGGATTTCTACCAGTCACCAGTATCTTCTTGAATCGATATGCACTTGGACTATTCCTGCAGTTAGACCTTCTCCACTCACTATGCTCTCACAACTACACTTTGACCTGGTGGTGAATGTTGTCCCTCTTACACCTAACGAGAATCAATTTGATACCTGTTCGCATCTACGCCAGAACTTTACATTGTACACCTCACTATTTACCCTGAGCGTCATTGTAGTTCTATGCACATACTGTCACACATTTTTATATGATGTCCTCGCCAACCTCTTTCCAATACAGGTCCGCTGCTTGAACACACCCACAACTAAATTTTGTTTTTTGCTTACCTCAAGCACAATTATGTCAGAACGTTGCATTGTACATCTTTATCTTGCATGCTTACAGCATTTCGCACACAGTATTACTTGTGCTTAAATTGTGTGGTGTATATTGCAACCATAATTATATAATATGTGTTTGGGTATGCGCTGTAAATTGTCGCTGTCTACTGGCCAACACGTTGACTGTATATGGACATTGGCACTGCCTACCTACACAGTCTCTAGTATGTATGTGACCCCTTGCTAGCAACAGTGGCTTTCCTTCCTGACATCTGGCAGACCCCAATTTACCCTGAATTTCAGACCACCATTCCTTTGCAAAAGAACATCTCACCAAGGGCCCACAGAAACACCCTCATGGAAAGACAGAGCCCCAACTCATTCTGCATCAGATTCCCAAGAAACCTTCCCTAACCTGCCGCAAAACATTTCAAGCATAACTTTCTCAAAGATCACCCTGAAACAGTAATAACAGACATCTACCACAGTCCATCCCATGGAGACCGGAAACTGGATGTCATCTTCCACACAAAAAAACCTGCCAAATGGAGAGCGAACTTATGTCAACACCTCCACGTAACCAATAATACCAAATCCCCCTATGGAGTAAAGCTTGCCATATCCCCATCGCAGTCCTTCAGAGGGGAAGTGTCCATCACCGTATATAGATCTGGGAACATACTAATCCAAGCCTCAGAGAGAAATCTAGCCATCTTTGACCGTCACTTCCCCACTCTCTGCAACTACTTGCTGTTGCTCCCCACTCCCACCCCCACTCCCCTCTCGCAGGGAACAAAGCCCTCCAAGAACATCCGGTCCTAGCTTCACCCCCCTCCCGCAGAGTACAAACCTTGCCACTGCCTTCTGGCCCAACCTCCACCTGCTCCCTCTCCCCAATGAGCCAACTCTCACATTGCTGCCCTTGCCCACACTCACACCCCTACCCTCTTCTAGAGAACCAACACCCCTTCCCTCAGTCAGAGAATGGAACCACACACCCGTACTGTCCCCTGTGCGGCCCTCTATCCCCTCTACTCACCACACTGACCCCTCTAACTTGCCCCGATCAGCACCCCACAATGTCAGACGACCTGACTTTATGACTATACTGACAGAATTACCTCCCCTTTCCCCATTGCGCACATCTACTGTCCATCCAAAACTATCTCCTGACCCCACCCTCGCACAACCCACCAATCCAAACAGGCTGGGTCTTTCCCGAGCCCCGACCCGATGAGCCCCAACATCCTTCCTCAACTTAGAAACTCTAGCCACCTCTCAACTGCTCCCTACAATAGCCTGCCTAGAACTAAAGGTCAACACTATCCTAGAAGAAATGTCATCGCTTCATATGGAGGCTAGGACTAAGCACTCCATCCTCTTACCCCTTGCATCTTAGCCGAACTCCTTCCCTGCACATTATACTCATCCTGACACCCCAGACTACACCCCCAACAAAGCCACCCCCAAACGCACCTGAACCCCAACACCAGAAACATCACAGTGAGACTGCCACCGCAGGTTGTGGATCTGTTGAGCAACACCTCAGACAGTGCGCCCAACCAGCTAGGCCATCGTAAGATCCCGGTCGCCCTCAACTCAAACAGGACCCTGAACGCCTATCGCCTACCTAGGCCACCTGCGCATCTAACCAACATCTAACCCTGTCAACCCATGTTGAATTTGCCACCTTTGCCCCAATGCCTTCTCCTGAACTGCCTATCAGCAGTTAGACATGCCACTGAGATAGTGGATACTATCCTTCAACACAACATTAACATATGCTTTCTCACTGAAACATCATCCGCAGCGATCGCCAGGGACGCGGGGGGAGGCTGAGGTGCTGTTATACACAAAAACAATTTTTTGCCTGACACTTTTCCACACTACCAACTACCTCTCCTTAAACTACTTAGGAAATCAGCTTTCCGCAAAAGGACCAACCCCCTTTAACAACAAAAAAAAACAATGCAACCTGGTCGAAATGCAACCCTGTCCGTGAAGAAGAAGCCTGCAAAATACTTGAGAATATGAAGCCGACATTGCACATCTCAGACCCTCTCCCGAAGGTGCTTGTAAAACAGTCCAGTCACATCATCTCTCCTGTATGGACCAAAATCATCAATTCCTCCCTATCGAGAGGCTCCTTGCTGGCTCCCCTCAAACATAGCCAAGTAACCCCCGTCATCAAAAAACCAGACACCGACCCAAATGACCTTAATAACTACAGAGCCACAACTAACCTCCCTCTCCTTGCCAAATCCATCAAAAAATGTGTACTCACTCAACTCAACACCCACATTGAAAAATCCAACTTACATGACACCTTCCAGTAAGGTTTCTGGAAAGGCTGCAGACAGAAACTGCCATACTTAACATAGTAGATGATCTCCACAGAGCACTGGACGAAGGGCAGGCATGCCTCCTAGTCTTTCTGGACCTATCAGCCGCATCAACACTGTCAACCACGACATCCTCCTAAACACCCTCTCGAAGAGAGTAGGCATCAAAGGAACTGTCCTCCAATGCTTCGCCTCTTTGCTAAGAAAGTGCACACAGCTAATCAAATTCAAAATGAAACCTCACTAGGGCCAACTCATTCTCCTGCACTATTTAACCTATATATGGAACCTCTCACAGTGACCTTGAAGCAAGCTGGAATTGGCTATCACCTCTATGTGCATGACACCCAACTCTACATGTAAATCTCATCAGTCAGTGACATCCAGCACCTAAACAGCAGTCTACACACAGTTCAATCCAGGCTAGCCAGAAACCACCTTAAACTCAACCCCAACAAAACAGAACTCCTCCTCATCAACAGAACTCCTCCTCATTGTCCTGCAAATGAATAGTGCAGGACAAATCATTTCCCATAGCTAGCTGGCTCAACAACCTCACTGCCCTAAACTGCAAACTGTCCACCTCTGACTCCATTAAATCCCTCAACAGTCACCTAAGCATGAAGGAACATATAAATGCCTCCACAAAAAGTGCCCTCTACGCACCAAAACACCTAAAAAAAGTCAAAGCCTTCATACCCAGTGATGACCTAAGGACTGTGGTGCAAGCCCTCGTCCTCCCCGAGCTGGACTATGGCAATGCTACATTCATGGGCACCCCAAAAGCATACCTAGCCCCTCTGAAAGCAACACTCCAAGCGGCAGCCAGGCTACTGTAAGGAGAGAGGCGTCATGACCACATCACTCTCAGTCTCTAACAGCTCAGCTGGCTTCCAATAGAGTCAAGCTCTATCCTGATCCTCGACGTACCACGCCACAGCCACATCACCCCCCACTTGAGGAACCTGCACTGGCTCCCCGTCGACAGGAGGATCACCTTCAAACTCCTCACCCACGCACACAAGGCACTCCACAAAACTGGCCCAGCCTACCTCAACAGACGGCTCTTCTTCTACGTCCCCAACCGCCAGCTCCGCTCCGCCGACCTCTCCCTCGCCACCGTCCCCCGCATTCGAAGAACAACCACCGGCGGCAGATCCTTCTCACACCTCGCCGCCAAGACCTGGAACACCCTTCCACTAAGCCTACGAAAGACCCAAGACCTGCTGACCTTCAGGAGGCTACTCAAGACCTGGCTGTTCGACCAGTAGCAGCATCCCCCCCCCCTTCCCTCTCCCCAGCGCCTTGAGACCCTCGCGGGTAAGTAGTGCGCTCTACAAATTCTGTGATTGATTGATTGAAGCTAGCCTGGCTGATGAGGGGTGATGCCCCGAAACTGGACCCAGGATGCTTGTTTCCAGTCCAGGGGGGTCCTGGCCTGGCAGTTGAGGCTGGACTGTTCCCACTGGGAACAGGGTCAAGACTGATTTGCATATGGCTGGGTCTGAACTGGAAAGGCATGGGTAGCAAAAAAACAATGGATTTAGGCCCAGATCTCTGTACTGCAGTGAATGTTTGACATTTTGCAGCATTCTGTCCATCGATTGTTCTTTTTGGCTTTTTGCATTTGTCACCCCAAGTAGGGCAGGTATGACCAGACCTGGGTTCTGTGCTCTTGATGCCACTGGAGTCAAGCTAGCCTGGCTGATAAAGGGTGATGCCCCTCAACCGGTCCCAGGATGCTTGTTTCCAGTCCAGGGAAGACCTGGCCTGGCAGTTCGGGCTGGACTGTTCCTATGGGGAGGGTCAAGACTGATTTGCATATGGCTGGGTCTGAACTGGAAAGGCATGGGGAGCAAAGAAAATGATGGATTTAGGCCCAGATCTCTGTACTGGGGTGAATGTTTGACAATGTGCAGCATTCTGTCCATCAATTGTTCTTTTTGCATTTGTCACCCCGAGTGGGGCGGGTATGCCCAGACGTGGGTCACGGGCTCTCCATGCCACTGGAGTCAAGCTAGCCTGGCTGATGAGAGGTGATGCCCCAAAACAGATTCCAGGATGCTTGTTTCCAATCCAGGAAGGACCTACCCTGGCAATTCGGGCTGGACTGTTCCCATGGGGAACAGGGTCAAGACTGATTTGCATATGGTTGGGTCTGAACTGGAAAGACATGGGAAGCAAAAAAACGATGGATTTAGGCCCAGATCTCTCTACTGGGGTGAATGTTTGACATTGTGCAGCATTCTGTCCATCAATTGTTCTTTTTGGCTTCCAATAGAGGCAAGAGCTATATTAAAAAATGCTTGTATAACTCGCAAGGCTCTATACCTGGATAAACCAATCTACCTCTCAAATAAACTATCAAAAGCTGGACAAAAGAGACCGCTTCAAAGTTCAAACAGCCTTCTCCTGATCCCATCAAAATTCAAGAAAGAAAAATCCCGAGCCTTCTCTTTCTCCCAAAATGCCCCCAGAATCTGGAACGCACTGCCTCAAGACTTGTGCGACAATCAATTCTTCCCCCACTTCAAGGCGAAATTGAAACTCCTTCTACTCACAAATATCTGAACCCACCCTCGTAAAGCTGACCCACGCTGCCACTCACAAAGCCAAGAACTAGGCCTCAGCACCATTATCCCGGTGAAAACTCTTATGCCCCACTCTCCCCCTGTTGCAAAGTGGCCCACCCCTAGCTTACCCGGAGCAATCGTGCCCATCCACTCGACTGCACCACGCAGTCCACTGTTATTATTTGGCTCTATGTACGTTCACTTATTCTGAATGTAACTCTATGTAATTGTATCTATGCGCTGCTAAAACATTATTTATATATATATGTGCTTATCTACCTCAATAATGTATCAGCTATTGATCCTAATGCCTTCATATATCTCGCCTACACACTGCCATTGTGTATGTATGCCCACCCCAATATGTTCTGCTAATATGCGTTGTTAAAACAATATTTATATCTATAGGTTCATTCCACCTCCAGAACTCTACAACTAATCCATTCGACTGCACACCCCAGCCCATTGTCATTTGGCTCTATGTATGTCTACTTATTCCCTGTGTAACCCAGTGCAAATAAAACTATGTGCTGCTAAACATTATTTATAAACATATACCCCAAAAAATTATATATGTGACTGATCCCAATGTCTTCATACATTTTGTCTACATACTGCCACTATGTCTTTATGCCTGTGCAAACATGCACTGCTAATATGCACTGTTAAAAAATATATATATATATATATATATATATATATATTCACTGAAAAAAGCATAGGTTTTAGGGACAGTTATAGTTACAAATTAGCATTTAAAAAACCTTTGAAATTCACTGAAAAAACCATAGGTTTCAGATATGTTATAGTTACAAATTAGCATTTAAAAAACCTTTGAAATTCACTGACAAAACCATAGGTTTTAGGGACAGTTATAGTTAGTTGGACATTTCACTCGTACAAAACCCGTGAAATTCCCCCGTTATAGTTAGTTCAGCTAACTATAACTCGCGCCCGCAATGCACTGCTGATGACGTCACATATTACATCACTCATGACATGGTCAGTGACATCACTGATGACATCACTGATGACATCTCAAATGACATCACTGATGACATCATCCAGTGACTGTGTGTTTCTGTAAAGTTTAAATATTTTTAATATATATAGGAAAAGACGTATTGAAGAATGAGTGGGTGTGTAAGTGTCTGTATGGATGATTTAGTAGGTGCGTGACTGACTCTATAAGTGAGTGATTTAACGTATCTTACTGAATGCATGGGTTAGTGACTAAACTGGGTGAATGTCTGTATCCGTCTGTCTGTTGCTGTGTAAGTGGCTGCATGGGTTTGTGAATAGCTACATGAGTGTCTATATGAGTTATTGATTGGTTGTCTGAGTATCTGTATGGGTGCCTGAGTGTTTGTGTGGGTGGGGTGTGTGCGACTCTGTGCATAGATGTGTGAGTGGGTGATTCACTGGGTGGATGGTTTCAAGAGTGCATCTGTGATAGACTGTATGGGTGGGTAAGTGTGTGTAAGAGTGTGTTAGTGAGTGAATGTATGTCCCAGTGGTACATGTGTGAGTAACTACATATGTGAAAGCCAGTATATATGTGTGTTGGAGTATATAAATAGCTATAAGCGAGAGTGAGTGATTGTGATAGTGGCTGTATGGATGAGTGTGTGCTTGTATCAGTGATTGTATAAGAGCGTAACAATGTGCTAGTATTTGTATGATTAAGTGAGCTGGTGTGTGTATAACTGTATAGGTGAGTAAATGGCAGTGTGTTTAATTATTTGCATGACTGACTAGGTGTGTGAGTACCTCTTTGGATGAGTGGCGGTGTTTGAGTGTCTATATAGGAGTAAGAGTGCATATGATAGTCCTGTACTGAGTGACCATAAGTATGAGTGACTGTACGGGTGAGTGAGTGGATGTGTGTGTGTAGACCTAAGAATCAGTGAGTGGGTATGTAGTTATTGGTGTTGGAGTGTCTATAGTTTTGCGAATGGCAGTCTGTAATTTAGATTGGGTGTATCAAAGGTTATATTAGGGTGTGAGGAGCTGCATCAGATTATCACGTGGATGATGTCATCAGTGATGTCATTTGAGATGTCATCAGTGATGTCATCAGTGATGTCACTGACCATGTCATGAGTGATGTAATATGTGACGTCATCAGCAGTGCATTATGGGGCGCGAGTTATAGTTAGCTGAACTAACTATAACGGGGGAATTTCACGGGTTTTGTACGAGTGAAATGTCCAACTAACTATAACTGTCCCTAAAACCTATGGTTTTTTCAGTGAATTTCAAAGGTTTTTTAAATGCTAATTTGTAACTATAACATATCTGAAACCTATGGTTTTTTCAGTGAATTCCAAAGGTTTTTAAATGCTAATTTGTAACTATAACTGTCCCTAAAACCTATGGTTTTTTCAGTGAATTTCAAAGGTTTTTTAAATGCTAATTTCTAACTATAACGTGTCTGAAACCTATGGTTTTTTCAGTGAATTTCAAAGGTTTTTTAAATGCTAATTTGTAACTATAACGTGCCTGAAACCTACGGTTTTTTCAGTGAATTTCAAAGGTTTTTTAAATGTATTAATTTTTATATTATTTTTTTTCATACTGATTTACTACATTTTTAGAAACAATTTCTTTTACATATTTTATTTTTAAATTACATTGTAATTACATTATACATTACATTACAAAAATACTTTCTCAGAATGAATTACTTTAGTTTAAATACTTAGCACATAGGCAATAGACTTTTAAGTACAGTAGTTACAGTTGTTGCAATGGGCAACACATTTTCAAACACAATGCAACATTCAGCTCAATGTGAATTTCTAGTTAAATTCAATTAGTTACTTTATGGATTACTTTTCTAACCACAGGACTGGATCCTAGATTCAGTCCTGGGACATCTCCTGTAAACAGTTGAGTAAAAGCGTTTTGGTTACAGTGGTTATTTTTAAGGAATATTATTGTATTTTAAAAGTTAACACTTAGAAACTTTTCCTCATAGAATCACCAATGTTATCCTATGGAAGGAAATTCACTTAGCAGGTAAAAACTGTTATCGTTACTTTTTCTTACTCAGTGTTGGATCCTGGATCCAGCACTGGTGCATCTCCTGTAAACAGTTGAAAAAAAGCGTTTAAGTCATACAGGCGATTTTTAAGGAATATTTGTAGTTTGTGAAAATCGACACTTTGAAACTTTTCTGCTGAAAACCAGACAATGGATTCCTATGGCAGAAAAGATAAGTTACTGGTAAGTACGGTTAAAATTACTTTTCAGGGTCAGTGCTGGGCTAAAAGATGCAGCACTGGGTTCTCTCCTGATAACAGGTGAGTAAATCGGAATTCGTATTTCGGCTGATTTTAGAGGAATATTTGTATGTTTCAAAAATCAACACTTAGAAACTTTTTCAGCAAAAAGCAGGCAATGATATCCTATGGAAGGAAATTCAAGTTACTGGTAAGTACGGTTAAAATTACTTTTGAGGATCAGTACTGGGCTGAAAGATGCAGCACTGAGGTCTCTCCTGATAACAGGTGAGTAAATCTGAATTCGTATTTCGGCTGATTTTAGAGGAATATTTTAAAGTTCCAAAACTCCACACTTAGAAGAATTTCCAAGTGAAACCAGTCAATGTTAGCCTATGGAAGGAAATTCAAGTTACTGGTAAGTACGGTTAAAATTACTTTTCAGGATTAGTACTGGGCTGAAAGATGCAGCACTGAGGTCTCTCCTGATAACAGGTGAGTAAATCAGAATTCGTATTTTGGCTGATTTTAGAGGAATATTTGCACAATGGTGAAGGGAGGGGGCGGGGCCTGAGGTGACATCTGTGCAAACGCGCCCCGTGGTGCGTTTTAAGTAGGGGGATTACGTCCCCTTGAATCATGAGGGTCCCTACGGACCCCATCCCCCGGGCCGGCCTTTCCTTTTTTTTTTTTCTTTTTTTTCCTTTGGGGAGGGGGGCTGCGTGGCCCCCCTCCCGGGCCACTACTTGCCCCGGGGACCCCATCCCCCGGGGCCTGGCCTCTCGTTGGGGACTGTGGGGGGTCCCCAATCCCCCACAGTCCCGCCGGCTCCCTGCGTCCCTTGGGAGCCGGCATTGCTTTTACACATGGGGAGCAGCTAACATGCTGCTCCCCGTGTGGAAAAGCAACCGGCTTTGGATATTGGAAGAGAGAGCAGGTTTCCCTGCTCTCTCTTCCAATATCCAAAGCAGTTTGCAATGACAGGACGGGAGCCGCGAGGCAAACAGCAAACAGCAGTGTCCCGGGGGTAGGCACCCCGGGACACTGCAGGAGCCGGCCCTGGGGGGTGGTGGTCCCCAGGGCCATCAAGGGCTCCAGGAGGGGGCCGCGCGGCCCCCTCCCTACATCAGCACAGCCCCGGGGAGGTGGTGGTCCCTGGGCTCTGGGGGTCCGTAATGGACCCCCACATTTATTTTATAAGTGCCCCGGGGAGGTGGTGGTCCCCGGGGCTTCGGGGGTCCAAAACGGACCCCCATTTTAATTTGTTAGTGCCCCGGGGAGCCCCCCCACACAGGTTTTTAAATGGCAAAAAAGAAGCCCCGGGAGGTGGTGGTCCTCGGGCTGCGGGAGGGCTCAGAGCCCTCCCGCACCATTTTCAAAAGAAAGCCCCGGGGGTGGCGGTCCTCGGGGCTTGGGGGCCCTTTGAGGCCCCCATACATAAATTTAACCCCCTCACCATGCTCCCGGGACTTTGGTCACCCGGGGGCAAACTGCAATTGAAGCGCGGGAGATTGCGCTTCGATTTTTTTTTTTTTCGGCAGGATTCGCGCACCCTGAGCGCATCCTGCCGATTTAAAAAAAAAAATATTTTTTTGCCCAGGGGTCCTTGTGGGACCCCTGAGCAAACCTAGGGGTCAGGGTGTTTCTACCCTGCTCCCTTTGTGCGCTTTGCGCACTTGTTTCTGTCCCTCGGTTCTACCGAGGGACAAAATGGCTGCCAACATTTCCTGAATCGGAATGTTGACAGCCAGCTGACAGCCAATTAGCATGCAGCTCGTGATCGGGAGGGTACGCGGACCCTACTCGGCCATAGATATCACTATCTTTTTACTTTTGATTTTCTCAGCAACTACTGAACGGATTTACACCATTTAACAAAAAGGGTTCTTTCTGAACCAAGAACTACCTCTTTGCCAAATTTGGTGTAATTCCGTTCAGCAGTTCGGGCTGTAGCCGTGTCTAAAGTTTCTTATGGAAAATTGCATGGGGAAAACGCGTTTTGGGACCCCCCTTTTTCTCGGCCCCCGCTTGACGAATCCCCCGAGACTTTCAGGGTAGGAGCGGACCGGAGCGGGCCATAAAGTTTGAAAATTTTGCGAAGATACGTCAACCGGCAAGAGAGTTATTTCAAATAGAATGTCACGGATTTCCTATGGATAATAGGTTGTAACTATAACTATCTACTGGCGACCGCCAGTAGATAATATATATATATATTTGTGTGCTGTTTCTACCTCAAAAAACTGTATCAGCTACTGATAATAATGCTGTCATATGTTTTGCTCACGTACTGCCAATTTTGCCTCTATGTCTACCTCAATCTGTAAACCACATAATTACTGCTATGCAAATATTGTGAAGCGCTCTGATGCCTTCGGGACAAGTTCGCAATATATAAAACTCTACAAATAAATAAAATAAATAAATAAAATAAAGTTTGTTGATGTGGTGTCCATTTTTTAGTGGTTTCACTGTGTTACTGTGCATGTTATGTAAACATACTTTACACATTGCCTCTGAGATAAACTTGACTGCTCGTGCCAAGCTACCAAGGTGGTGAGCAGGGGTTGTCTTGGGTGTGTAACTCTCTTACCCTGACTTGAAGGAACGGTCCCTATTTGGACAGGGTGCAAGCCACTGCCAACTAGAGATCCTCATTTTTAACATCTTCAGTTTCAGTACTAGCAGTATTAGGTGTGGTGCAGTTGCAAGAGCAGCTGTCTCCAGAGAGTGAGCCTTATAGTTTGATTGCTGGCGGCAGGTCAGCTCCGCATCATGTGACTCTCGGCAATAGCTCACTTAATCTCCCCGACGGCCCCCAGCACCTTAAAACCTTAAGGGGGGATATGTTTGCACTTTACAAATAGGAATTATTATTATTATTGCATTAGCTTGTGATCACACTGAAAGGCCTCTGAAAGTACCTTTTTCCATTACAACAGTACTATACATGTCACAGTAGAATAGTGCGATACATTATAGATTTTCAAACATGTCTCACAAGAGACACTTGTAAGTCTCTTGTCAGTGTACATTAAAAACAAATGAAACATGTTTCGGATACTTCTGAAATCTCAGGTTCCTATTAAAATAACTTCGTGTTTGAAAAAAATCTATAATGCAAAATGTGATTTGTAGGAATAGTGTAACAAAACATTTTCATGATAAAGGTGTAATTAGTCATTCCACACTCTTTGGATTACATTTAAGTAGTTTACATTTGAGATCCTGATTACTTTTTATTCAGTGTTGCACAAAATGAAGACTCTTTTGTGCATTAGCCTCTAAGATTGATTCGAAAAAGAAAATGTTAGTTTTCTGAATCTTCATTGACCTATTTTAATGTGAGGAACTATAAGTATTGTATAGATGGAACCTGATAGGGCCTCTTACAGCAGGCAGATTTATGATTCTAAAAATTCTGATGATGTCCAAAATCCCTTAATGATTTTAATGTAATTATGAATTGAAAGGTGTTGGCGTGAACCCATCCCAATAAAAACCCGATCCATGTTTTAGCTCAAGAAAATATCCTTAGGTATTACAGTATATTGCTTCTAAACATGATTTTATAATACATGCAGTGAATTGTTATAAAGGAAGAATAATGTTTCCACCTACTCAGATAAGCTGCCAATAAGGAACTATATCTACTAGCTGCATAATGTGTTTATCCCTTTCAATGCATTCTCTATAAAACTGTCCCTAATTTTCTTATCACAGTTTAGTTGTGATATACTTGTCACCTATAATAAGATGACATAGTTACTCTATTGTTTATATATATATAGTTTATTATACGTGCATTGTAACATCACAACTTATCTGCAAGAGCGAGCAGCTGCTGTGATAAGCAACTTTCCCAGCTAAGATCTTAATTGCCTTACAAACAATTAAAGACAAGACTCGTTTTTCAGACCCTGGTTGGGGGAATTTTTATGTTGTGTTCGTTACTTTAACACTGTTGGTTCTGCTTGAATTTAAAACACACTTCAATTGGGATTGAGCATATATTCTATCAGAACTAAGGTTGAACTGAACCTGATTGTGTTCATTAAGGTATTAAGGGTCATCAATCCCGAATTAAAAACCCAATTCCTGACACCAGATTATTCTTAACCTTCATTTCCAGCAATATAAGAGAAATATCTGCAGAGCCAGGATTAAAACAAGCACTTATTGTGTTCATTTATCATAAAAACTGGCATCTACTTTGTAATTAATAGACAACAATCTGTTGCGTCTGTGATATTGCCAGTAAAGGTTCTTTAACCACGAAACAGTCACGAGGGTTGATTGCAATTAAATGTTACCAATAATTAGTTTCAAAACAGCTGTTCATATTTGCTCTGCTCAATTAGATCAAATAACCAGAGTAACTGCCTTTACCACGATTGGTCGTCGTAGTTCATAACATTTATAAACACGAAGCCAGTGTCAAGTTTCTGTTTATAATAATAGCTTGAACCGGAGAAGTATGTTCGATTAAGACATAGATTATGGAAGAAAAAGACAAAGAAGGAAACAAAGACGTGAAAGAGAACCAATCCACCAATCCAATCCACAGAATGTCGTCTTATTTAAATGTTATCATAACAGTCCAGAAAATAAGTAAGGAGTAAATGCAATTTACCCTGCAGTTGTCACTTTAGAAATAAAAATGATCCTCCTATGTCAGTTCAGAAAGATTTTGCGTACAAGAAAATATATCTAATTTATTCCTAATTTTCCAATTTGTTTCAATTACTTTCTTATACACTATTAAAGCTCTAATGATCCAAGTTCTGTTTCCGTTTATTGGGAAATTAACCTGTTTCTTTACTGCAACCTCAATGCAGTAATCATATTTATCCTACCAAGTATCTTTTCCACAAAATTACAAATATTAAAGAACATACACTTACTCTAAGTGAATTTTGATTTTGTTCACATACCATTGTGAGTTAAACTATATATGTTAAGGATCATAGCAGTTTTGTCCTACTAGAGCACAAAACCTGTACTAATTTGTTTACAAAAACTGTATCAGTTTGTTTTCATATACGGAACATAAGCTAATAATTAACCCACTCGGGGATATTCAGGCACGCAAGTTGAGCGGTGGGTATGCAGGAAAAACAACAAAGATTAGCATTTGTGTGAATGTGTATGCAGTGCATTCACAGAGTGGCAAATGTGATGACAGGAAAAGCAGCAGATTTATTCAAATGCAATGTATCTGAGTTGTAAAGTACTCTGCACAGAAAAAGGATAGCTGCAATTCATAGTACGCAACTACTCTTTAAAACAAGTTGGCTATGTCAGATGAATATGTATTATTAACATACATTACATTTGAGGGTATCCTTTCCAGGTAAATTTCAGTCGTCATAAAAGCTGGATAAAAGCCCCTTAATTGAAATATGCTCTTAACATTACATTTACATATTTTGTTGGCTAGAATGAAACCAGTGTGTAGGTGCTCAAGATCATTGATTGTTACATGACTTAGGGCTTGATTATGCGTTTGGCGATCTTACCGCCGTCTCGCCGGTGGCCCCTTAAAGGCCACTGCGGCAGCGGTCTCCTCCACACTGTATTACGATGTGACCGCTGGTCCAGCTGCAATGTTTGACGGCGGTGTATATTTTTGATATCTGCCAATGCCGGCGTGTATATTTTGACTGCAGTGTACACATATGCATGACACATGTGAAAAATACCTTCTATGAGTACTTACCCATTGCTGGAGTCTAGACCAAATGTGCCCAGTCCAGTCAATAGGTAAATGGCACAAAACTGACTTACCTGAATTTCGCCGCCAACCGGGTCGTTTTCTTTGGGGTAAAGATGCTGCTGTGAAGGGGGGACCTGGAGAAAGGGATCCACATAGGAGACAAAAGGAAATGGGTGAGCATGCACCCCAAATCCTTCAATTCTGCTGAATCGAAGTAGGCGGTCCCACCATCATGGTTGGCTCATCAGAAAGCCAACTCATAATTCGGATGTCAGTGAAACTTCTCTGTACTGCGCTATGACTATGACTACAGCCAGAACCGCTGGATGGAATTACACCAAATTTGGCAGAAAGCTAGCTCTTGGTCCAGAAAGGGTGCTTTTTGTTATTTGGTGTAAATCCATTCAGCAGTTTTATGGTTATTAAAAGATAACCAAATTTGGATATCTAGGGACGCGGATCCTTCGCAAGGCCTATGCAGAGCTTCCCTAACCCACACACCAGGAGCAGTGCTGTGATTGGGTGGACACAACCTGTATAAAAAGTTGCGCTCACCATTTTATTAAGCGGGACTTGATCCCGGGGGATGGAAAATATGGGCACATTATACGGCTGTGTGAGGGACCCATTTACGAGTTGAAAATGGAAAAACATTTTTTTACACATGGTTGGAGTCATCGACCCATCATGGCGCTCAGTGCAGCCCCCCGTGTAGCATCACAGTGGAGTCACAAACCTTGCCGGAAAAAAAAAATCACAGACTTACTTGCACACTAATGCATGCACTCACAGGCCAACATCGAGTCACACACCTAGTCACAGATTCACTCAGAGACGTATGCCCTCACTCACAGAAACACTCAGACTCATAAACCAACTCACAGACCCACTCAGACACTCATGCACCCACTCACAGGCCCACTCAGAGACCTATGCACCCACTCACAAACCCACTCAGACACTCACACACCTACTCATAGACCCCCTCAGACATTTATGCATACACTGGCAGACCCACTCAGACATTCATGCATCTACTGGCAGCCCCACTGAGAGGGCCATGCACTCACTCATAGAGCCACTCAGACTCATGCACCCACTCACAGACCCACCACAAGACTCATACACTTACTAAAAGACTCACTCAGAGACTCATGCACCCACTCACAAACTAACTCAGAGACTCATGCATCCACTCACAGAATCACTCAGAGACTCATACACCCAGTCACAGACCCACTTAGAGGCTTATGCTCCCTTTCACAGACCCACTCAGACACTCACAAATCCAATCACAGACCCACTCAGAGACTCATGCACCCAGTCACAAGCCTATTCAGACTCTCATGCATGCACTCGCAGATTCACTCAGACACTAACCCACACAGAGACTCACTCACAGACTCATGTACCCACTTGTAGACAAACTCAGACACTTGCACCCATTCAAAGAACCACTCAGACATTCATACACCCACTCACAGATTCACTCAGAGACTCTTGCACCCACTCACAGACTCTTGCACCCACTCACAGTCCACTCAGACACTCATAAACCCACTCACAGACCCACTCAGACACTAATGCAACTACTCACAGACCCCCTGAGTTACACATGCACCCATTCAGACACTCATACTCTGACTCACAGACCTACTGACAGACTAATGCACCCACACACAGACATACTCAGACACTCATGCATCCACTCACAGACCCACTCATAAAGTCACTCAGAGACTTATGCACCCATTCAGATATCCACTCAGACACTCATGCCCCCACTCTCAGAAGCACTAAGACAGTGATGCACCCTCTCACAGACCCTCTCAGACAAGCATGCACCTACTCACATTTCCACTCAGAAAGGAATGCAAGTAGTCACAGGCACTGAGAGACTTATGTGCCCACTCACACTCACACACACACTTAGATACTCATAGAGCTACTCACAGAGCCATTGTCATGTGCATAGAGTCAATCTGAGAGTTATAAATCTTAAATGTGCTGTTGTGCATTGAATTCATGCTTTTGCTTTGTGGCTCCATTTCGGAGTCACAACTCCAAAATTCTTTTCTTGAAATAAGGTTTTGAAATGAAAATTATTTAGTGTTTGGTAACAGGGTGGCTCTTAGTAGAGCCTCTGGGTTTATGTGTGTAGATGATAACTACACATAAAACAGAATGCAGTCTTTGAAGTTGTTAAGTGATATCCTGTTGCCTTTCTCAGAGAAATGTACTCCATCACTTCTATATATGTGCTCCATGTCAAAGTGCAAGTTGTTGTTGTAGATGGAGCCCACGTTGTGGCCTCAAGGAATGCAGAAACAGTTTTATTAACATGTTTCCTGGCTTTGTCTATTTGTGGACAGAATTTGTCTGACCAGTTCCAATTCTGCCTTTGGCACATGTTGGAGTACACGAAGGCAATGCGAGGGAAAAGTGCCAATAATTGGCCAAAGGTCTCCTTCATTGGAATTTCCAATCCTACCCTAGTAAGAGTGCCTAGGTCATTGCCACCACAGTGCACAATTAATAGGTCTGGTTTTTGGCAATCTGTAATGCTCTCATCCAAAGGCAGCAATTGCTGCCACTTTAACCCTCTCTGGCCAATCCAAGTAATGTACACATTAGACAAACCCAGGTCCCTGTCAATACTGCTCTTTCTAGCATACTCTCTGGCCCACAAAACATAGCTGTGACCCACAATCCATATTCTAACCATTTTGAAGGAAGGAGCAATAGCACACAAGAGAAGGCGGCAGCTGAATGTGACAATTGGTAGAATGAAAAGCAGTTAAACGGAGGAGTAGACCTGGTTTAAGAAAAGGACGTATTTGATTGGGTGGTATAATTAATTCGGTAGTTAAAAATAGGTAGTGTTTTAATACCTAAAGAAAGTAGATCTGTGATTGTTTCTGAATAAATGTAAGAGAAGTTACGCTATTGTTAATATCCTTAGATTCTCAAGCAGCCACCACACCTGATACAGTTGAACTTGAAACTGGTATGCTCATGTTATAAAGTGCTGTGAACTTTTGACTCACTGGTACAGTAGAGTGTTTCAAAGGAGGCTGCTATGACAACTGATGTAAAGCAGAGTGCGAGAATGAATCCAAATACACTGTACTTTAGTACTAGAATACAAAGTCCTTTTGAAATAGTATGTATTTTCAAATAGCAATTTCCTAATTCAGTACTATGATTGGATCTCAAATGTAGTTGAGAAATAATAGGACTATATTTCTAAATGCTTGGCCCCCTTCCTGGAGCCCGTGATGGCCCTGGGGACCGCCACCCCCCAGGGCTGGCTCCTGCAATGTCCCGGGGTGCCCACCCCCGGGACACTGCTGTTTGCAATGACAGGGCGGGAGCCTCGCGGCTCCCGCCCTGTCATTGCAAACTGCTTTGCTTCATTGAAGCGAGAGCAGGGAAACCTGCTCTCGCTTCAATGAAGCAAAGCAGATTGCTTTTCCACAAGGGGAGCTGCATGTCAGAAGCTCCCCATGTGGAAAAGCAATGCCGGCTCCCGCAGGACGCGGGGAGCTGGCGGGACCGTGGGGGCATTGGGGCTCCCCCTACGGTCCCCAATGAGAGGCCAGTCCCGGGGGATGGGGTCCCCGGGGCTAGAAGTGGCCCAGGAGGGGGGCCACACAGCCCCCCTCCCCAATAATCATTAAAAAAAAAGAAAATAATGCAAAGGCCGTCCCCGGGGGATGGAGTCCCCGGGGCCATAAATGGCCTGAGGAGGGGGGCCACACAGCCCCCCTCCATAGTAATAAAAAAAAAATATGGCCCTGCTCTGGGAGATGGGGTCCCCGGGGCCCGGAATTGGCCACGGGAGGGGGGCCCACGCGACCCCCTTCCCGTTAATAAATTTTCTTTTTTTTTTAAATTGGGCGTCAGGCCCTGGGGGATGGGGTCCCCAGGGCCCCAAAAAAGTAAAAAGAAGGGGGCCACACAGCCCCCCTTACAAATAAATAAATAAAATAAACGCGATCGTGCATAGGCCCCGCCCCCTCCAAGCACCACTGTGGCGCGTTTTAAGTTGGGAAATTAATTCCCCGTCAATACTGGGGGTCCCTGGGGGCCAACTAGCCCACCAGGTACCTCCAGTAAGCGCCACAGGGCTGCGTTGCAGAGAGGTGGTCCAGGCCACGCCCCTTTTTACACCTCTCTGCAACGCAGCTCTGTGGCGCTTACTGGAGGGACCTGGTGGGCTAGTTGGCCCCCAGGGACCCTCAGGATTCAGGGGGATTTAATCCCCCAACTTAAAACGCGCCACAGGGCGTGTTTGCACAGTGGTGAAGGGAGGGGGCGGGGCCTGATGTGACATGAGGGCAAACAGGCCCTGTGGCGCGTTTTAAGGTGGGGAATTAATTCCCCTTCAATCCTGAGGGTCCCGGGGGGCAAACTAGCCCACCAGGTACTGCCAGTAAGTGCCACAGGGCTGCGTTGCAGAGAGGTGTAAAAAGGGGCGTGGCCTCAGACCACCTCTCTGCAACGCAGCCCTGTGGCGCTAACTGGAGGTACCTGGTGGGCTAGTTGGACCCCAGGGACCTTAAGGTTTGAAGGGGACATAATCCCCCAACTTAAAACGCGCCACGGGACGCATTTGCACAGTGGTGAAGGAAGGGGGCGGGCCAGAGGTGACATGTGTGCAAACACGCCCTGTGGTGCGTTTTTTAAGTTGGGGAATTAATTCCTCTTCAATCCTGAGGGTCCCTGGGGGCCAACTAGCCCACCAGGTACCTCCAGTAAGCGCCACAGGGCTGCGTTGCAGAGAGGTGGTCCAGGCCACGCCCCTTTTTACACCTCTCTGCAATGCAGCTCTGTGGTACTTACTGGAGGTACCTGGTGGGCTAGTTGGACCCCAGGGGCCCTCAGGATTCAAGGGAACTTAATCCCTCAACTTAAAACGCACCACGGGGCGCGTTTGCACAGTGGTGAAGGAAGGGGGTGGGGCCTGAAGTGACATGTGTGCAAACACGCCCTGTGGCGCATTTAAAGTTGGGGAATTCATTCCCTTTCAATCCTGAGGGCTCCTGGGGCCAACTAGCCCACCAGGTGCTTCCAGTAAGCGCCACTGTGCTGCGTTGCAGAGAGGTGGTCCAGGCCATGCCCCTTTTTACACCTCTCTGCAACGCAGCTCTGTGGCGCTTACTGGAGGTACCTGGTTGGCTAGTTGGACCCCAGGGACCGTCAGGATTCAAGGGGACTTAATCTCCCAACTTAAAATGGCCACAGGGCGTGTTTGCACACATGTCACCTCAGGCCCCTCCTCCCTTCACCACTGTGCAAACGCGCCCCGGGGCGCATTTAAAGAGGAAGTTTTAATCCCCCTGCCCTATTATGTACTAGGACCTTACAGAGGAGGTCATGCTAATCACAGGGGTACCCCAACGCATAGTGTTCCCTAGTGTATGTAGGTGTTTTCACTGTATTCTAAGTGTCTTTTAGCATAGCACTGGCTCTAGGCCTGGTTAGTCCGAGTCAGTTACCACCAGTACCCGTCTGAAAAAGTTGTGGGCACAGGATGATTTTGCAACAAGGCCTCTTTCTGCTCCTCTGTTGGTTCTTTCTGCACATGTCTTGCTTCTTCCTGCTCTTTTCTTCGTCTTTGTGGACTTCTGTTGCTTCTTTCTGCATTTCTTTTGCTTCTTTCTGTGCGTTTTTTCTTCTTTCTTCACATGTCCTACCTCTGTAGGCATAGTTAGAAACTAGCATTTAAAAACCTTTGAAATTCACTTAAAAAACCATAGATTTCAGGCACGTTATAGTTAGAAATTAGCATTTAAAAAACCTTTGAAATTCAGTGAAAAAACCATAGGTTTCAGACACGTTATAGTTAGAAATTAGCATTTAAAAAAACTTTGAAATTCACTGAAAAACCATAGGTTTTAGGGACAGTTATAGTTAGTTGGACATTTCACTCGTACAAAACCAGTGAAATTCCCCCGTTATAGTTAGTTCAGCTAACTATAACTCGCGCCCCGCAATGCACTGCTGATGACGTCACATATTACATCACTCATGACATGGTCAGTGACATCACTGATGACATCACTGATGACATCTCAAATGACATCACTGATGACATCACTGATGACATCATCCATGTGATAATTTGATGCATCTTCTCACACACTAATATAACCTTTGATACACCCACTCTAAATTACAGACTGCCATTCTCAAAACCATAGACACTCCAACACCAATAACTACATACCCACTCACTGATTCTTAGGTCTACACACACATCCACTCACTCACCCGTACAGTCACTCATACTTACGGTCACTCAGTACAGGACTATCATATGCACTCATACACCTACATAGACACTCACACACCGCCACTCATCCATAGTGGTACTCACACACCTAGTCAGTCATGCAAATAATTAATCACACTGCCATTTACTCACCTATACAGTTATACACCCACCAGCTCACTTACTCATACAAATACTAGCACATTCTTACGCTCTTATACAATCACTGATACAAGTACACACTCATCCATACAGCCACTCTCACAATCACACACTCTCACTTATAGCCATTTATATACTCCAACACACATATATACTGCCTTTCACATATGTAGTTACTCACACATGTACCACTGAGATATACATTCACTCACTAACACACCCATACACACACTTACCCACCCATACAGTCCATCACAGATGCACTCTTGAAACCATGCACCCAGTGAATCACCCACTCACACATCTATGCACAGAGTCACACACACCCCACCCACACAAACACTCAGGCACCCATACAGATACTCAGACAACCAATCAATAACCCATGTAGACACTCATGTAGCTATTCACAAGCCCATGCAGCTGCTTACACACCAACAGACGGATACAGACATTCACACAGTTTAGTCACTAACCCATGCATTCAGTAAGATACGTTTAATCACTCACTTATAGAGTTAGTCACGCACCTACTAAATCATCCATTCAGACATTTATACACCCACTCATTCTTCAATACGCCTTTCCCTATATATATTAAACATATTTAAACTTTACAGAAACACACAGTCACTGGATGATGTCATCAGTGATGTCATTTGAGATGTCATCAGTGATGTCATCAGTGATGTCACTGACCGTGTCATGAGTGATGTAATATGTGACGTCATCAGCAGTGCATTGCGGGCGCAAGTTATAGTTAGCTGAACTAACTATAACGGGGAATTTCACTGGTTTTGTACGAGTGAAATGTCCAACTACCTATAACTGTCCCTAAAACCTATGGTTTTTTCAGTGAATATATATATATACACAATCAACAAACTGCACCCTTTTACTTTCACTCGGACGAGAAAAAAGAGAGCACGAACTCCACTTGCTGTAGTGCGATTTCCTTTATTCAACTCACAGGCTTGTTCTTCATGTCATTGTACAACCCTTGTGTATCACGTGATCCAAATTAACAGTGTAGAAAGACTCAATTTATCACAAAAGGCATTGTATATCGCAATATCATTACCAACCGGTAACATGAGAATTCAAGTTCATTTTAACTATCAATTCACTATTAATTTATATAATTGCTAAAATTGTTAAAATCAATGAATACATAATGCCTAAATAAATACATAAGAGGATATATGTACACACAATGTTGTATTTAAACTCTCTTGCAGAACAGTCATTCAAGACCTAGTTATTCTGCCATTTTGTTACCATTGTGTTGTCAATACTCGGGAAATGCTGTATATATATATATATATATATATATATATATATATATATATTTATATATATATATGCAAACTATTAAATAACTCCCCTGAACTGTTTACCCGACTCCGACAAAGCTGGGAGTGTGACGTAGGGAGTCTGGAAGATGATGAATGGCCGGAGGCAATTGCATCCCCAAGGGAGCTGGCTATATGCTCACGATTCCGGCTGGTGCAACTTAAAATTTTACACAGGTCTTACTATGCCTGCACAACAATGTATAAAATGGGCAGGGCTGAGTCTGCGCTGTTCCACAGGGAATGTGCCCAGGAGGAGACATTGTTCCATATGATATGGGACTGTCCAACACTCCAGAATTATTGGGTGGTGGTGACAGCCTGTCTCATGAGTGTTTGCCAGGATGACATGGCACCATCAGCAAAGTGGTGCCTCTTCAATATTTGGGATGAAACAGACCTGAATAGTAGAGAACGCCTCTGGGTGACGATGGCGTTTATTGTGGCTTGTGGCCAAACGTAACATAGCCAGGATGTGGAGGGCTACATCAACTCTCATCCTGATGGAGTGGAAAAAAGACATGGATTGGTGTACGCAGGTGGAAAAGGTAGTTTATGAAAGCAGAGGTTGCCAAATAAATGTACCAAAATCTCAAGAAAATTGAATGAATATAGGGAGATGTTGTGTGCTCCTATTGAATGAGTTAACTCTATGGTGCTGTATTAAAAGTGCCTGGATCATATGGCTAAGGTGTTTGATGTATCTGAAGACCTGGGGCAATTGGTCATCGTACTGTCTCAATGCTATGTGACATGATACTACTGTCAGAGTAATGTTGTTTTCTCTACTTAAAATAAAAAGATTTAAAAAAAAAAAAGAGTATTGAAGAAACAGAAGTTTTTGATCATCGATGAGGTGAGCATGGTTTCAAAGTTAATGCTTGTCTTTGTACACGTAAGAATGTGGCAGATTCAAAAAATAGAGGTAAGTAGAATTAGAAACAGAATTTACTCTTTTAGAGGAGATAATTTGTGACAGTGGTAAACTTGAAAAATCTAAAAATCCATAAAGATCAGTTGACCAGTTCAGAACATCAGATATGGGTACCAGTTTAGCATTAGCCCCCCCTCTGCCCCCCACACACACATCACCAGCACTGCTGTTGCTACCACTGTTCTTAGGTGTCATGAAGCTGAAACAGAACGTAAATAGTGCTGTCAGAGTCCTGCTAAGTTTCTGTAATTTCCACTTTGTGCCATTTCCTGTCCTTCAGCTGTGAATTGCACAGTTCTGTAAAATCACCAGTCGGTCTAAACTGCCCCTGGCAACATGGTAAATCAACAAAGGGAATCGTGTCTCTGAGAACTAGCTTAGCTTTCTATGATACATATTTTGTCCTGGGTTTGAGTTTTAAATTAGAATATTGCAACTTTTGATGACAGAAATAAATATGAGGATATATTTTCAAGAAGCTTTTCATCATCTAACATTTCTGCTGTTGGAATTGAAACATGGATAATAGTGACGCTTTGGTAGTCCAGAAGCACACATGATCCCATCAAGGTAATTTTAAGCAACCCTTCAAATAGTAATATTAAAATTAATTAGATGGAGTACAGAGTTTCCTAATGATCCCTGAATGTTATAATAAAGAAGTCTTATGAAAATTACTACCAAATCCATAGTAAATTGAGTTAAGACTGAGTTTTAAACACAAATGTAACAGGTTTATTATGAAACATGAGCTGCAACCACACATACACAGTGATAGCTGCACATGGATGCTCCAAATATTGTTCACATTAAGAATGTGTGGCTAAGTGAAAAATAGTGTTTGGAGATGTGGTAGGAAATGGTAAATTATTGTCCAGACATTGGCAGATAATGAAGAAAAGAATAAGATCATCATCAACATTCTTTCATACAAGAGCATCTTGGTCTCATTGGTAATTCACTTCATGAACTATATTTGTTGAGAGGCAATAGCTCCAAAGTGCTAAATAATGGAAAAATCATTTACTGTTTTAAAATATTTATCCTTGAGCTTCCAATCCCTAAACATATAGTCACACTTGCAGCCTAACTGTAGTGTGCGAGACAAATAAACTCATGCACACTCCCTCAAACCTACCTCATTCTTTGACTGTACTTAAGAAAACAGCGTTTCCGAATTGAAGGATTATTTTAACTACTATGGACTCTATGTACACATATGCACATTCAAAATAGTTGATGAATCAGATGCATGCTTGCTTGTATTCAGTGCTTAATTTGTGCTAGTGGCTGCTGCTGGGGGCCACTGCCATGCCTTTTTGGGGACCGGCACTTATTTTTTCTCATCAGACATTTCCAGCGACCAAAAGAAGGAAAACACAGAAATGGGATAGGAGGAAGAGACAGACAGAAATCAGTCACCAAGGTGAAAGGAAGAACCTGCAAGAGTGAGATAAAGGGGCATGGGGTGTCTAGCAGTGGATTAAGGAGGCATGAGGTGGATTAATGCAGCCTTGTATTCGGTGCACTGACATTTAATAGTGGTGGCCACAGGCTTCTGAGCAGTGCTTCCGGCGTCCGCACTCATCATTTTACAAATTAAGCATCATAAGATCATCCTTCGGTGCCTGTCATAATAATCCGATGCCTGAGTCTATTCTTTCTTCAGGTTGATTTCATTCCTCTCCAACAGCTCAAACTATGAGTGCATACAGCTGTCACTCTGGTGGTTTACAGAATTGAGTAGTGTGGTCCTTATGATGTTTGTGCCAAAAGACTAGTCATTTATGTGATATTTTGTGACTTGTGACTTGAGTGATAGACAAGTGATATGAATGTTTCTCAATGATATGGAATACAACTAATAGGACTACACATTCACTATGAACTGAAGTTTAAAAAATGTTTCACTCTGTCCATTCACCACACTACATGCACACATACAGGCATACACAGACGTTTTAACATAGCCATCATTTCAGAAAATGTTCACTTGTTGAAAAGCAGTAGTATTTTTGAAGGTTTTGCAGGTATATGTATGCTTATGTTAAAAGCTGTACATGGTCAAAGGAAAGCTTAAAGTAAGTGAGTAATAGGAGAGGAAGCTGACTTGTGGATTGTTGATGCATTGTAATGTAGATGCTTTAAAGAGGCGAGTTTTTCAAATCATTCCTAAATTGGAGCAGCACTGGGGTGGTCTTGATAGATACAAGGATATTGTTCCAGATCCTGGACGCAAATATGGAATACGCCTGCTGTCTTGTTCTTTTTCTTTAGCACTTCTTGTCCTGCAGTCTGATGTTGTCCTGGCAGTGGGTATGCCAAGATCAATCAGAGTTGGTAAGCTTGCCTGCAAGATAAGTGAGGTGCTGGTTGTGAATGGCTTTGTAAATGATGCAGCTGATTTTGAAAATGGTAAGGTCTGGTGAGGGGAGCCAGTGCAGGGTGAGTAGAGAATGATATGTTGACTGTGTTACATTGTATACATTATGCACATTTTCAAATGTGTAGCAGTGATTTAAATACATTTGACATTGAGGAACTTAGGGGTGAGGCGGAAGCTAGTGGTTGAATTTATAATTCAAGTTTGAAGAAAAGCACTTTGAGGGCAATCTTGAGATGGCAATTCACACAGGGAGTGAGTTTCAGTGAAGAGGACCCAGCAAGGTTAATTAATTGAATCTGGACATCGTGAATAGAGTCTTGCAGTAGCAAAGAGGCTCTGATTAGCCAGACGGTGATTGAGAGTTGGGATGTACTGGCTGAAGAATTGTGGTAGACCTAAAGAAAATAACACATTTCTCCTGCCGATCATCTGTTCTCTCACAATGTTTGTTAAGTGATATTTTTACTAGGACTTCGAGTTAAGCATATCACAATCTATAAGGGCAACACATAACTCACAAAAAGTAGCAATCCCGATTTGTCTCAGTTTATTTCTAGCCAGAATTTAAGGGGAGAGTCTGCCTTGAAGCTATTAGTCAAAGGAGTATTTCTTACTGATATAACTTATGGAATATGAGTTGTCTGCCGACTACTGTCAAGGAGGAAAATGGATCTCGTATGAGTGAGAAAATGGATGCTGCTAAAGATACTTGAAATCATCTGGCAGATGATGCGATCAGATGAAGACATTTTTCACTCCTCCCCACCCAACGAAACTGGAAAGATAATAATGCTCCACCATGTTCCTTCTGGTCTTAATAATAGCAAGCAATGTATTGTATATATAAATATATCCGCATTTCTCAGTAACTGGTGTATCCAGTGAGCAAGTGAGAGATAATCCTTAGAATCTAGACTTCAGGGTGGCTACAAAGCAAATCACCTAAGAAGGCTTTCCTAGTTCTGCAAAGCTCTAAGCTCTAGCAAAGTTACCTCAATATTAGCTCTTGTGAAGGAGGAGCTCTGGAGACGGCTTGGAATTTCATCTAAATATCTAGCAACTTTACAGCAAGTTGCATTTCCAAATTTCTACATTTTCAAGGCCAGTTATGACTTCAATCAGAAGTTCAACTTTTTATTGGGTAGTAGAGCTTCACATGACAGAATGGGACAGAAACCACTAAATCCATTGTCAGCTTTTTTCAGAACCTAAATGGTCCATATTTGGAACGGGGATGAGCAGTGGCTGAGCAGGAACAGAGAAAACTGTAATTCCTTCTTGTCTCCTGCCTGGGTCAGAGAAAGGCATGGATGAAAAAACAAGGAAGTAAGCAGGATGAGTGCCCCTATTATTTGTTTCATTCCATTTTCATAATTTCAAAGTTCCACCCACACACACACTCAAAGCAACCTCACACCATTAACCAACAGAAAAAATAAATCAACATGGACTGCACAGGCAGTTCCAATGCGGCTGTTGCATTCTGTAACTACACAGCGTAACCACCAAATCTGCTACCAACAAGTACTTCTAGGGCATTCATTACATAAAGTGCATGCAGCCCAGTATGAAAAAGAGAGTAATTAAGATAAAAATGTCCTGAAAAAATGGGAGGGCTATATGTGCAGACGGAATTCGCACAGTCAGAGAAATATGCATTTGACTTTGAGCACATCTCTCTTTCTGTCACAGTATTCTATAGACATACTCATCCTTACATAGCTCAACACGCAGATGTTATGTCTCTCTTCGATCTCCATCACTCATTTGTACCTATGGTATAGATGTTTAACCATTACCAACTGAAGACACATATGCCAATGTAGATATTTTCCTTCTCAATATTTCTATCTTGGAAGTTTGATTCTCTTCCCATTTTTTTTATCTACTCTAATCTCTGAGATCAAATCTTTCTTGAAAAACATCTATGCTGGATGTTTAAATGCACAAGAGTGGGGAATAGGGATGTTGAAATTCTGTAAACATTTAGCTTTTTGAGGTTTTCTACATTTGGAAATTGGACGACTTCAATTCCGGCTTTACACAAATCTGAACACTCCTAACAATTGGTCCAGAGAAAAAGGTCAGCTTTGTTTGTTACTGAAATCTATTAAAAACTGCTTACACTAGTCAAGTTTACTTTATTCCGTTATGAAACCATCGTAATAATAAAAACAATAGCAAAATAAATCATAGCAAGATGCATTAGCAAGAAATAAATAGCGACACATATATATATATATGTATATACATATGTACATATACATGCATACATTTCACACACAGTAACAAAATTAAACAAAAGTTGATAGTTATGCATATGGTAAAGCATCAATGTGTTATACCACGCTCTTGATATCAAGTGCAAAGTGAATAAAAGTGCAATATAATAAAATTCACCTGCAATCCAATTGGGTCTCTCCAGAAGCTCAAATACATTATTAAAACTGTGCATACTTTAACATACTAACTCCAGAGACAATAGTAAAACAAATATAAACAAGAATTCTAAAATACATAAAACACATAATTTGCTTGTGCAAGAGCTAATAACAAAGAACCAGTCAGCAAAACCTCAAGACAATTTAGGTAAGATTCAAAGCCATCAAGGTGCTATGGGAAAGGACTTGAACTCAATCTAAAATCGGTCCCCTCTTATACCAGACACCTAACAAAAATGGCACACAGCAAAGACTATATCATTAGAAGCATCAGCTTTCAACACTCTGAGGGCAACAGAATATATCCTGGTCCCTAAATTCAGGCACATAGGGCAAATCCATTTGCATCGGGCCTTTAGGTACATGAGACAACAAAACAATATATGCTCCTCAGTTTCAGGACCTATACCACAGGCCAGGCAGATACTGGAAGAGAATTCATTTTGTCATTTCATAGTGAAAGCTTTAAGGGGTAAATTCCCGTTCCGGAATCTTACATACAGACTTTTAGCAAGGGTGGTGTAATGTTATCTAGGAACAGGGCCGGACTGGCCATAGTGGGCACCGGGCATTTCCCCGGTAGGCCGCTAGGGTGGGGTCCGGTTTTGAGCCCCTGGGGGGCCGTTTTTGTTACCGGGGGTCGGCAATATCGGCCCCCTGTAACAAAATCGGTAGAAACCAGCCCTCGCAAACTGCTCGGCTGCACTCCCCCTCACCCCAGGGGGGGGCGGCTGAGCAGTTTGCCAGGGACAGTTTCTGTTCCCAGTCCGGCCCTGTCTAGGAATGATTCAAATTGCAGTGCAATCTTAAAATCAAGATTTTGTTTGGTTAGGCACCCATTGTCTGGAATTGAAATATAATGATCTTATACGAAGGCCCAATAACTTCTCTTTGAAGAAGTTGAGTCTATTGTGAAAAATAAAGAACTGATTCCGGTTCCTAAGACTGGGCAGAAGCCTGTAAATGCCATGTTTAGATGGAAAAGTCACAAAATAGTGGTGATAATAGTAATGGGGAGGACTCAGCGCTCCTGTTGAAACTGCAGATTCTGATGGACTATCTTTGACCATGAATGTGCCGCTCTCCCCTATAATCACTAATCTTCCTTATATCACATGTCATAATAAGTTTGCGCTATTGTACATACTGAGCCCTGGGCCTCAAACAAACCCTGTGGGTGCTGTTAGGTTACCTTCCAGACCACCCAGACCACTTATCAAGCCACTAATAACAGTGTGCTAATTCCAGCAGAGGGTGGCGTAGGCAAAGGCTTAAGTACTTTACATTGTGATGTATAAGAACTAAAATCGTTAGTAGGGAAGCTTATTGCACGAATTGACGATCTTGTGAAATCGAAGCTCAGCACTAACCATAATTATAAGTGTGGGGCGGGTAACATCATTATTAGGAACCCTAGTCAAAATGCTGACCATCTGCGCTAGGCAAGTCCTTGATGACCACTGCCCTTACTTTACGGCCTCACATCATGGTTCCAACTCTCCCTCTGGCTAGCTCGGTCCCTGTGCCTACACCTAGGGCAAACCTGGGTTTGTTGCCTTCAGGGAGGGTTCCATATATAAATCAACATAACGAAGATACAAACCCTGACATCATCAGCAACAGACTTCCAACAGGTTCCAAATGGGCATGGCAGCCTCGTGGACAATCAATTGGCCCTGGGAAGATTAGTACAATCGAACAAGCCTCCTAAACCACATTGTAACATACCAGAACATGTAACAGCCCACCTGGAGTGTCAAGTGGATCTAGTGGATCCAGTAAGGTAGTTTATATGACCCGGATTCCCAAATTTGCCACTGATTCATATGGGGACATAGAATCCTTAGCCAATAAGGTCATACACTGAGTTAGAACTAAGTGTTAATGCTTATCAGTAATAGGATCTGGTATTGTTCATGTCATACGCTACCTGCTGGGCTCCTCAGGGTTCTACTATAATATATCTGTGATGAGGAAGGACAAGTCATTGGTTGATGGGCCTATTAGGTAAGAGTTGTGCACTAGCTCCATAGTTGGACTTGTCCCTACCGCCATTTGATTCAGGTTACATCCTGTCTCCTGCTTCGAAGTATCCAACCATCGCTGGTCTCTCTGCAATCCCTCAGGCATTTTAGAAGATACTGGCGTAGTGGGTACGAGTGCCGGCTCAAATGATTGACTAGGTTGCCAGCCCAAACAGCAATGTTGAACCAGGTGCAACTGATACCGCGGGCCTTCAGGTAACTCCTTTCTGGGGGTCGAGGGTTGGGATTCCGAGTGTCTTAGTGGGGTGGAAGGTGCAACTAGTCAAACTACTAATGCAGAATTAAGAGTAACTGATGATGAGGGCCTCAAGGTGACTCCGGAGTGCCTTAGGGTGACAGAAGGGTTTAGCCAAGACGGTCACTCCCAGGAGAAGTTTATGGTTAAGGTTGCATTGAACCAAAAGTAGAACTCCCAAAAATATCTTTAAAATGTTCTCATGTCATCTGGCTGGTATTAACTCCAAACTGATGCTGAGTGGGGCATTATATTGGGGAATTTGATGCACGTGCTTTTCAAGAAACTTGGGCCATGGATAAGGAGTATCTTAATGGATTCACCTCCTATAATGTTTATGCAATTCCACCCTGGAAATGTGGTCATCCTTCAGGGAGGCTATTGATCCTGGCTAAAATCTTTGCCCACAGATCACAATCACTGATTCATGTGGATTTTCACAATCTAATTAGGGTTTGCCTTAGGTTTTTCTCAGGTCTGAATGCAGTAATTTTCAATGTTTACATAAGGTCGGCATCTGCCAATGTGGATTCCCCAGTTTTAGAGCTTTTAGATGTCCTTATAGAATCTCACCAGAAATATGCAAAAATTATTATTACTGGGGACTTTAATGTCACCTTTTAGCCCTCATGTCGTATTAATTCCTTGGCCGAGTTGGAGGATGATCAGTGGAAAATACCTACTCTAACAGATAGACCTTTAAGGTTTTCCCCCAATATTTCTCTCCAGCTAGCTTCAATCGTAACAGAGAAGGGTTTAAGGGCCTGTAATGAAAGTACCCGCTCTGACCCTGAGGTTGCACCCACCTTCAAAAGGCGGTCATACAGGAGTAACAATGTTTATGTCCTTGTGGATCTAAATCTATGGCCGCTCTTTGAGGACATGAAAATTGACAATTGGTAGTGACCATAAGTCCTTGATCATCTCTTTCAAAGGGATGCTCTTAGTCACCCAGCCACCCAGCATTACGCAGAGGTTCCCCTTCCCTTACTAGCCAACAATTTTAGATGGGTCACTTGGTCCCAGGTTTTATCTAATTTAAACCTGTTATCTGAAATATACTTTTGGTTTGCTGAATATTTGGCTGGTTGTTGGGTATCCCAAGGGCGCAACTCCCATTATGGAGATCCATGCCAAGCTGTTCCCCAAGCTGTGGGAACTGTTTTATAAAAAGGTTATGCATAAGCAGCTCCCTTGCGTCAAAACAAAATCATTGTTTAATAACAAATGTGTGCAATCTAAAAAAGTAACTGCATGCACTTTTGTACACTGGATTCTCTGAAGTGTTCTCTACCTAGAAGTTGTGAATAAAGTAAGAAAGACAGAAAAGCAAAAGTGAATTTAGAAAAATTACTTTTCAAATACCTTTCCAACATGTCATATTGCATTTTTTAGATAGTGCAAGCTAAGATCATTATTCTTAGTACATTATCTTAACTGACAAATTGGTGAATGCTTACCATCACAAGTTGGAAGAGGATGGCTCCACCAGTGATTTTTTTCACACAAAAGAGGTTCTTCATGGCTTAGTGTGTATCCTGGATGGCAACCAAATGACACTGTGGAACCGATAGAGAAATCTTGTCCATAACGCAATCCATGCACAGGTATGCCAGGATCCAGACATGAGTATGTATCAACTGTCACACCTGTGAAGAAAGACATGAATGCAAAAAGCATTACAAGCAAGTCACTGCTAAATTTAAATTGATGTTTTTATGCAGCTGTCCAAAAATACAAATGGAATCTTTAAGCTTTTTTCCATCTTGCCACTAGGTAGCCAAATTACTATTAAATCAAACAGATGATTTAATAAACAATATTGCTGGTCTGGTTCTCCTAAGGCATTTAAGAAAAGTTTAAAATTTACTTTGGATTACTCTTTTGCTTGGCACAAATGGCATACATACAGTGTTGCTGAGTGGTCTTTGAAAATGTTGTGGCGTAGCACCTTACCATGATTTTCCACTAAGACCCTTTTCTCTTTCTCATAACCAATGCTAGTCATAGATCTTCAGGAGTACTTGCATTTGTAAAATGTATGCAAGTGGAATTCCACCAGGTGGAAAATTATGCAAACATAACTGTGACACATTTACCTGTTTTGCCCACAGAGAAAATATTTGCTTCACTTGAGAAACCATTCTTTTAGGCCCTCTGTTGGATATGGAATGTGCTCTAACCATGAGACAACTATTTCTAACTTTGACTAACTTTTGCATATTTTGGCAGAAAGGGAAACTACTTGCAAAGCACAATGTATGCTCTGAAAAACGTATAAGGTTGTGTGTGTTTACTTAATACTCTAGGCTGCACTTCCAAGCATTATCTACAATCCTTGGACATGTTCTAGCTTTACAGATGCAAACATCCTTCAAACCAACAGATATTACCTCTTACCTAAGCAATTTGTGAATCTAAAATTCCACTAATCCTGTTTCTGTGAAATTCAACTGAAAACTCACATTTTGAGAGGTGCAAATTTGAGCAGCTAAATTCAACTTAGCAAATATAAACATTTTTGAGTAGGCCAGCTCATAATTATCACTTCTTTCCAGATCCCAGCATTGGTGAGACATTCTATCATAGAGAACAATGTTCTCTAAATTCCTTCCTCGCAGAGAAGTGACAAACACAGATCCAGATATCCTATAAATAAGACAATCATCGATTCTTCAACTACAATATTGTATTTTATCTTGCTACAAAAATGTCATAGCAAAAACATCAAATATAACAATATTATGAAGGTAGCTCTAAATAGTTAAATATATTTTACTATTCTTAACTTCACATTTGCATCCCATGATCGTCTTGGTGCATAGATGTGGTGTTAAATGTAGTAGTCTACAAAAGAAAATTGTATGAAATGTATTAAATATTTTAATTCTAAGGTTAGAGGGTTACAGATATTAATAACACTAAACTTAATTCAAAAACACAAATTATTCTTTAGACAATCCATAATTTCCATTAAAATTTCTGCTGAATTTGAGCAAAATGCACCATGGTTATCGTGGGAAATGGTGTAATGCTCCAGTGAGTAAACTCATGGTTTAGTGTGCCTCATTTGAAAAGTAAATATTAGTGAATTGTAGAGACCATGGTACTGGATATAATAGGCATTGATGAGAACCGACGCTTATCCTCTCTTGAAGAGTAAGTGTTCATTTTTGCTAAATACAGGTAATTCCAGTTTGTGTTTTTTTGATGCCTTGTTTAATAGCAACTTTAAGTGCCTTATATGGTTCCATATTGTGTTTTATTTAGATCATTTAGGGGTCAGCTTGCATGCTTTTTTCAAGCACTTGAAAAGATATGAAATATTATGAGATGGTAAAACCATGATGCCTACAGCCCAAGAATATTTGGGTGAATCAAGCTTTCATATATATTACCAGCATGTTATTCAGTGAAAATCATGAATAAGTTCAGGAATTACTAATTAAATGAATTTAAGTATACATTAAATGAATTTAAGTATACATTAAATGAATTGCAATAAGTTAACAGTCTTGGACACTACTAATTAAAAAACAATCTTTTAATTTATATTTTCTAATTTATGGACATTTTTGTAATGAAAAGCACATTTTTAACTTTGCAATTTTATAAAGCTTAAGAAGCCAGACCAAGATATGTATTTTCTTCCAGAGCTTTTATGTATCTAATAACTAGTGAATGTACTTAATAATCTGGATCATTTGCTCAACTGTCATAGTGACTATAGTGAAAATATTAGGATGAAGGATATGACCATGTATCCTTAGCATGCAGTTCAACACAGGATTGAAGGTGTTGTTTCTCTATGTGCTTCTACCTATTATGCGTAAATATTTTGGATAACATAAAACAATTGTGGTTATTCCCAGATTTTATTTGTATTTGATCATTTAGTGGATGTTTACATTTGCTATTTGTGTTTACTACTGATGATTAATGACAAGTGTTCAAATGGTGCTTAACTTGCTGTAGCTAAATGGCAAAGTTGAGGTTGTTTAAATGGAGTTTGGTGCATTGGTCATTTGTCTCCTTTTAAAACAATATTCTCTAACTATATATGTCTGAAATTCTGTCTTTTGGAGGTCAATCTTTTCAGCTTTATTTCAATCTTTGGGTCATATGTTAAAATTGATTTTTGTATATATTTCTGACATCCCTGACAAAGTAGTTGTCATAAAGCAAAGCACAAAACGTGCTGGTCTGTATTTTTTGATTGCAAGGAACATTGGAAGAGAACTATTGTAGAAGAGGCTTTTTTATTGCACTGGGTGTGAATTCTGTTTAAATGAACTTGATGCTATTCGTATTGAAAATAATTCAAATGCTCTTAATGGATTAATAAGTGGAGCTTTCAAAGGAAATGAGATATTAAGGAATGATGCATGTTTTGAATAGTTTAGTGTCATTTATATCTGTACTCCCCTCCCCCCCAAAGTCTAGAATTTACTGAGCTAATTGATGGGAATCCAAAATTAAACTATATAAGAGTGCTTTATTGTTTACCTCGGGTTAGACCCGCCAGCCTTAGGTTTGTCTTCCCCCAAACATTTTGCCTACTCCCCTCCTGCTTGCTGAAACTAATTTGTGTTGGCTTTAGGACTCTGTGCACTATACCATTGCTAACCAGTGCTAAAGTGTTTGCGCTCACTCCTTAAAACAGGGTAAAATTGGCCTACACCTGATTGACACATTTAACTTATATATAAGTCCCTAGTAAAGTGGTACAACATGTACCCAGGGCCTGCAAATTAAATGCTATTAGTGGGTAAGCAGCACTTATTGTGCCACCCAATTAAGTAGCATTTTAAAACATTTCTCAGGCCTGCCATTGCTGGCTGTGTGCAGTTTTAAACCGCAGTTTTGACCTGGCAAAATAAACCTATTATCAGGTCTAAAATTCCAGTTTTAATACACCCCTAAATTAGGCTCTAAACAGCCCATAGGACAGGGTGCATTGTATTTAAAAGTTGGACATGTACTTTTAACTTTAACATGTCCTGGCAGTGAAAAATTCACAAATTTGTTTTTCACTACTGTAAGGCCTACCTTTCACTCTGGGTTACCTTATTACATTTCAATAAGTGATAATGTTTGTTTCGGAATAGGTAGAAATGCCATGTTTGGTGTCTAAAGAATTGTAATTTAAAATCCTCTTTAATGGTAAAGTCGAATTTTAAGTCACAATTCAGAAAATTACACTTTTATAAAGTTGACTTTTTCTTGTCCTAACCATTTGGTGCCTGTAGCCTGTGCCCTGGGTCATATCACTGTGATTAGCATGGCAGTTGGTCTTTGTGTATTCCTCCCAGACACTGACACATACAGGGACTTAATGTTGGCAGGATAGGCAATCCTGCCAGGATGGGAGGGGTAGAGCTGTGCACAGCCCTACGTACAATTCAAAGGAGCTGCCTCAGCACACTCACAAAGGACTTCACACTAGCCTTTGTCACCCCAGACAGCATGGGACCAGGGCAGAAAGGAAGGAAGGAAATTCCAGAACCATCTCTGGGGGTGGGCTTCAGAAGTTTCTTCCACTTCAAAGCTGGCACCAGGTATAAAAATAGATCCCTCATATACACTCTTCAATTCACTCCTGGATCTGCAGAGGACACTCAGAAGGCTTTGCCTGCACGTCAGAGGACTGCCTTGCTGCTTGAGGCACTGCATTGGCTCCAATGAGGCCACTGAGCAGGAGCTGCAATGCTAGCACCTGTGTCGGTTCTGATGTGGCCTCCGATCAAGAGCTGCGAGGGGATGCGATGCAAGGTCCTGCGTCAAGTTGTGTTGCTCTGCATTGGTTCTGATGGAACCCACAGTTAGGCACAGAGGAGTACACTCTGATACCAGCCAAGGATCTAGGACCTGGGGAGGTACCTCTTGGGGATCAGAAACTCACTACAGCAGAGGACAGAAGGGAGCAGGCAGGTCCAGTTGCATGTCCAGTGCAGCAGATCAGGTGTAGTTGCAGGGAGGCCTACGGATCTAGTTGTGTCCCTGTAGTTAAGACAGGAGGTCAGCCAACTGACATTGGAATCACTCAGTTTAGGGATGAAGGGAGCAGGTCCAGTTTTCCTTGTCAGAGAGCAAGGCAGTCCTCAAGCAGCAGGACTGTCGTCTGCACCCCTCCCTATGAGCCATTTAGGGCCTAGCTTAGGGGTGACATATGTATTTAAAAAGAAGGTTTAGGCCTGGCAAAAGGTTTATTTTGCCGGGTCGAAATGGCAGTTTAAAACTGCACAATAGGCTGCAATGGAAGGCCTGAGACATGTTTTAAAAGGCTACTTTAGTGGGTAGCACAATGAGCGCTGCGGCCCACTAGTAGCATTTACTTTACACACCCAGGATTCACCATGTTTCAAGGAGAGAACACAAGTACTTTAGTACTGGTTAGCAGTGGTGAGGTACACAGAGTTCTAAAAGTCAACAAATCAGGTTCAGCAAAGCAGGAGGGTGAAGGCAAAATGTTTGGGGCTGACCCTGCAGAGAGGGCCAGTTCCAACAGGTCCTTTAGCATGAAGTAAAGACAGCACACTTCCAACCACACACCCACATCGCATAGTGGTGATCTCTGTAAATAAGTGCATCAGCACCCCACATACAGGTAAGTAAGCACTATACAGTTGCTACAAAACACTGGCTTGCGTGCAAATAATGTGATTTCTTTATACAGCTTTACAACCTCACATTGCCTGAGTGCTATTACAAAAACAAATCCTCTCTATATTGCTAAATCCATGCATATTTTACATTACTTAACTGTCTGCCTTATTCTATACTATTGTTTATCTGCAAATGCTCCCAAATCATTTGAACTACTCATTTTGAAACTATACCCGTGCAACCAAACAATACTTAATTTCCTCCAGAATAACCTACCTATTTACCCCATCAATCATCTGCATCAGTTCAATACCCTGCATCAGTTTCCAACCCCGCCCAATAATAATCATATTACACCTAACTCTGCTCAATTTAATCTCTACACAAAACTGGCATAAATGCATGGATTGTTTTTTAGTAAGTAAGTACGTAAGGGATTTATAAAGCGCTCGATTGCCGAGGCGTCTTGGCGCTGGGGAGAGAAAGATGTGAGGTGAAACCCAGAAAGGTCAGGTCGTTACTGTGAGGGAAAGAGCCAGGTTTTCAGTAAGCCCTGGAATTTTGTCTGAACAGGTTGGGATCTAATGTACAGTGGCAGCTTGTTCCAGAGCTTGGAAGCAAGATAGGAGTGGCATCTACCTCCCCATTTTGCCTTCTTGATTATCGGGACGTTGACCAGTGCCTGATTAGCTGATCTCAGTACGCATCCGGGGGTGTACCATTGGAATAGTTTGCAATATTCTGTTGGTCCACCTCCATACAAGGTTTTATGAACCAGGCATACTGTCTTGAATTCAATCCGCTCCTTGACTGGGAGCCAGTGGAGATTCCTAATGGCCCCAGATATATGACTGTATTTAGGGATGTTCAGTAGGGTCCGGGCTGCGGCGTTCTGCAGAGATTGTAGTTTGGTTAACTGCCGTTTATCAACTCCTAGGTAAAGGGTGTTGCAGTAGTCAATCCGAGATAACACGAGTGCTACCACAACAGTTTTCCTCAGATCCATTGGAAGAAACGGTAAAATCTTCCGCAGTATCTTTAACGTGAAGTAGCAGGTCGAGGTAACCTGGTTGATCTGTCCCGAGAAACTGAGCTGAGTGTCACAGACAATGCCCAGGTTTCTCATTTAGGTGACAGACAGACTCCTGCCACTGCCGGCCACCAAGCAGAGTTCCAAATGGGAGGACCTGTGTCGAACTCCATATCCTCCGTCTACTAAGTATTTAAATTCAGATAGTTAAGGTGCATCCATTGTATGATGTGGTCGAGACAGCTGTGGAACCTAGCCGACGGCGCGTCTTCCATGGAAGATACAGAAATTATGATTTGCGTATCGTCAGCGTACGATACAAGCGAGAAGCCAAGGTCTTTGACTAGTTTGGCCAATGGAGTCACATATACGTTGAATAATGTGGGCGAAAGCGTCGACCCCTGTGGGACTCCGCAAGGGAGTTGAAATGTGTCCGACTTAAGGTTATCCCAGCAGTCCTTGTGTTCACTGCCTGTCAGGAACGAGGTGAGGAGGGCCAGCGCGCTGTCTCGGATACCACTTGCCTTCAGCCGTTGTGTAAGATCTAAGTGATTAACCGTGTCCAACGCGGCAGATAGGTCAAGTAGGATCAGGACTGCCCTGCCACACCTATCAATTTGCCATCGGACTTCCTCCGTGGCCATGACTAATGCAGATTCAGTGGAATGGCCAGATCAGAAGCCATGTTGAGAGCTGTCAAGCAAATTATTGGAGTTCAGGAAAAGGTTTAGTTTAGAGTTTATAGCTTTCTCCAGAACCTTAGCCGCCAGAGGCAGTCAAGAGATAGGTCGGTAGCTTGTAACGTCACATGGGTCCAAGGAGGGCTTCTTTAGAATGGGTCTAACGCACGCTTTCTTCCTTGCTGACGGGAAGTCCCCAGACCTCATGGTAGTGTTTAGAAGGGGGGCGAGTAGCACGCTGATTTGATTCGAGACACCATGAATGATGTCCGGTGGGCACGGATCATCCGGAGAGCCAGACTTAATGGTCAGAAGGAGATCATTCACAGAGTCTGGTGTCACTGGCGAGAAACTGGTCAGGTGATTAGTAATTGCTAGCCCCTCCTCCATTGCATGCAACAGTGGGTTTTGGGGGACAGAGCCTGACCCTTCCAGTTCCCTGAAAATTGTTTGGACTTTCGATTGGAAGAATGAGGCCATTTTGTCACATAAGGTTTGATCAGGGGAGAACAGATTTCCTCGTTGGAGCTTGGATAGTGCAGAGACAGTCTTAAAAAGTTCTCTAGTAGAGTTATTTGCCTCCTCTATTTTACTGGTGTAGAATTCCTTTTTGGCTCTAATAATGGCAGCTTTGTTCTCTGTTAGTGTCTGAATGTAGTTATTTTTACCCTCTACGCTATAATCCACCCTCCATTCATGTTCTGAGCACCTGCATTTGGATTTTAACATTTTTAGCTCTGCGGAGTACCATGGAGCGGTAATTTTGTGCCTTCATTGGGGGATCTTAAAGGAGCCAGTTGGTCAATGGCTGATCAGATCCAGTTATCAGAGCTGTCTGCATCCATGTTGGGATTGGATGCTAGTGTCAGCACATTTTTAGCCAGCAGGTTGGTAAGGGCGCCAGGGCTGATGTTCCGCAGGACCGTGCGTAGGTTGGGGGTAGACGCACTGCCTAGGGGTTGGGGTATGCCAAACAGGGAGATTACAAAATATCGCCCTATGGTCTGTCCATGTTAGTGGCAGTATTCTATTAATCTCAATAGCGGTATAGTTGGTAAAAATTCTATCCAATGTGTGAAGCGCCTTATGTGTAGGCCCTACTACTATCTGTGATAGGCCAAAGCCCTCCAGCTTATCAAGTAGTGTCATGGTCGAGGAGTCCGTAAGGAGCTCTAAGTGAAAGTTAAAATCACCTAGTATTGTGAAAAAGGAAGTGTCCAGACAGGACTCCATGAAGAAGAGTAAGCCCTGCATGAATGGTGCCTTAGGCACCGGTTCTTGAGAGCACAAGAGTGATACCAATAAATAACAATAACCAATAAACACAGGATTAACTACCAAATTTGCATTCTGGAGTAGTATGCTACTCAGCACAAAAGGATTTAATGCTGCATCATAGGAAGGGGGCATTTGTGGGTGGGGACCCTGCCTATGTAGATCAACTCAAGAAAAGTTGCAGTTTTTTACTATTATCAAAAAACTGCATAAAGGTCCAACTCTTCTACGACTCCTAAGCATAATCCTACAAAAAAGGGAGTAATGCTGTCGGAAGTAGATAGAAAACCCTCAAAATTGATGGGCAGGTAGAGGAAGATGCTGTAACAGATAAAGTATTTTCCCATGGAGAAAAAGGGAAAAACTGCAAAAGTGAAAATGACATTCATGCACTCCTAAATATGGTAAAACGTGCAAGAAGGATTTCACAGTGAAATTCCACTGCTGCTCATGGAACTCTGCGACACTCACACCAAATGTACTTGTATCCTTGCTAGTGTAAACGTCCCACTGTCTGTTTTGAAAACGTCTTTTGGCGTGCACGTGCTACTCATCCTAAGGTCCTTTTGTTTTTTTACAGAACAGGACACTCTGCAGCTCTGTAACAGATGGAGAGGAAATCCCCTGAACCCACTGCAATGTATTCTTTTTTATCAATCACCAACTATACATACCTAAATTCTGCAAACCCCTCATGCATGTCGTAAACCTGAACAGCAGGCTTATGAAATGCAGAATAACCAGCTGCTCGGGAGTTACATACCTAATCCGTTTTTGTATTGCACCACAGAATGTCTTTCTGCAGTGGGATGCAAAAAGAGAATTAAAGAGTTTTGGATCACTTAACAACATGGAAATAAGAACCATCTGTGTTTAACCTAACCCCATTAATCTTCCACCTATGCATAAAATTATACTTACAGACTGGTATTGTTACTCGCCATCCCCCTGTCCCATTAGTTTTCTTCCTTTCTTAGAAGTAATTAACATTATCTTGCTTCATTTTTGCTAATAGTCCGTCGTTAAAATGTAAGAGGATGGTTATAATTACCACGAGATCAAGGCACATGTAAAATACAAAAAATACTGACGAAATCTGCACTGCATGGATGACATCTTTTGTGCACACGTTTGTTTACCTAAGAACGCAAGTTTTTTTTTTGTTATATAAAGTAATGTTGTTAGTTTTTATGACGTAGGTTACAGGTAGTGTACATATTTTCTAAGCACTATTTCACGTAAGGAAAAATACTTGCTTACATATAATTAGATAGCGAATGTGAACCACACTTTTTATCAATAACAAACACAATCTAATGTCTTCATGTAACCCACTTATTTAGAGCCATTTATCAAGTTGACATTGTCTGGTTTTCCAAAGTGGGATGACATTTTACGCATCTGCAATCAGAATTAATCGATTCAGCAATACATCAATATTTCCAGCAAATAGGATGGAGCTCATATTGTGCCAATAAAGCAATGCATCTGAAAAAAATATATAACATGCAACTTGAACTGTTGCAGCATGCGAGTCAAACTACAAATAATTGTGTGACATCACACACTTTTAGCTACTTCCTTAAGTATGGGTATCGATATTTTTAAAGTCTTATTTATCTGTGGTTTTCTGCTGCATGAACTAGACTGAAATGTGACAAAGCGTCCACAGAGAAGAAGGGTATCGACATAAACGCAGAGAGGATACTTACAGAAAGGATATACTGGGCTTATGATAGACCTGGGGGTACACTAGGTCATGCACAGATAAAAAAAAAGGTAAACATAGTTAGATCAATTCACAGGTGATTTTGGTATTTTGGAACGATTAACCTTAGTTGAATAGCAGCTATTTTTCTAGGCTGTTGCAAAATAAAGAAACATACCATATAATCAAGATCAGTGATACTCAAAGTACGGCCCGGGGGCCGCTTGCGGCCCTCTTGACCTTTACATGCGGCCCCCCTGGTTAACAGCAGCACAAGCCGCTGTTTAATTAATGAATACTAATATTCAGAAAAAAGTGTTAAATAAACAGGCAAGCGTTTATTAACCTGCAGATACATGTTTGCCCGTTTATTTAACATTTTTTAGACCTCCTTACACAATCCCTGACCCACCCAGACCTCCTACTTCCACCCTGCTGGCATCAGTGCGGCCCTTGGACACACCACAGACTGTGTTTTGTGGCCCCTGGGCAAATGTTTGCAAGTACCCATGATCAAGATCATACCTACAGTGTTTGGAAGGCAGTATCGTAATGTTAAGGTAGGACCTTCTTGTTGTAAGGATGGCTCTGCTGAAAGTAATAGATTGTGAAATGGCAATTGATAAGGAGTGTATTTTTTTTTAATTTGAGCTACACTAAAGAAGTAATTTAACATGTCATGAGTGACGCAATATGTGAAGCCATAAGAAGTGCTTGACCGGGGCAAACGTTATAGTTAGGAAGTAAACTATAACTGGATACTTTTATAACATTTTGGTTTTAAAACATTAGTGTTTATTTTATTTCAACATCGAACAATATCAATCATTGTTACCTTTGTTTTTTTAATATATTATTTATTATACGAAAATAGATCTTGTTAAAGTGGTACTTTAGCAGGCTAATTAATCTTAAAAAAAGTGATTGCATAAATAATCTCAAATAGTTTTTAGAGTGAGAATTATGCCTTGGTGGCCAAATGTACAATTTACAAAATGTTGTACCTTTCACAAAGTGCTAAAGAAAAACTGTAGGCAAAATTTCAATTTTGCACACCTCATCCTTTGCTTAATGATGCCAAAGTCGGCACTGCCAGCATTTAGTGGTCCTTTAAGCTATATTAAGATCGGAGTCATGAATGCTCAACAGGTACTGCAGGCCTCTTTTAGCAACACAACAGAAACTTTTACGTAAATCAGATGCAACATTCTTAACTTTCTTCTAATGGAATATATAAAAAAAGAGTTGTACAAGTCTGAAAATGTACTAATGTACAAATTGAAAAATGACGTACACCTTGCTGAGGTACTTTTTTTTGTAACTGGCATCTGTTCACAATTCTTTTTCATGATATAAGAATGGTACCGTTAATATAGGCAGAAACAAAATTAAAACAAGTGACGGCCTGTTCTGATGAGGGTGGATATATATGTATACATATATATATATATTGTGCTCCATTGTCCACCTTGGGGCGTACTGCACTCTTTATGACGGGTGGACGAAAAAATGGAGGTGGATCCATTTTAATAATAAAGGCTCCTGTCTCCAACGGAAACATACTGCACTCACGGGGTTCCATCAAAAAATGCTTTATTCTTGCGAGGACGCGTTTCGGCGTTTGCCTTCCTCTGCTCGCGGTAAAACAAACAGCGGCATGTATATTGACAATGTCTTTTAAAATGGTAGATGATTTCTCATTGGCAGCAGTGCCTAAATGGAGGAAGGGGATTGGTCGCTTGTATCCCAATTGCATTACCCTCTGTTGATGATCAGGAGTTTTTCTTCTGTGCGCTGCGGGAGTTTAATTGAGACAATTACAGTCTGAATGACAATTAAATGTTTCCAGATTGTGCCACCATATGGGCACCCTCGCAATTCACAATGTTCTTAAAAGTCCTCCATTGCCTGCTGCCACACATTTACGATGCCTTGTCATGCTGTACAGATGATTCCTTTGACGAACCCCTCGTCAACCATGAAGCTCCCCGGAACATGACGCTGGAGTCGGTAGATCGCCGTATCCCCAACAGTCTGAATGACTGGCGACAGCGTCGGCGTCAGTCCCAAATATACTCAATTAAACTCCCACAGCGCACAGAAGAAATAAAGCATTTTTTGATGGAACCCCGTGAGTGCAGTATGTTTCCGTTGGAGACAGGAGCCTTTATTATTAAAATGGATCCACCTCCATTTTTTCGTGCACCCGTCATAAAGAGTGCAGTACACTCTAAGGTGGACAATGAGCACAGTATTTCTACACGGCGTTGTGCACCGCCATGCAGGCATATTTGGGACTGACGCCGACGCTGTCGCCAGTCATTCAGACTGTTGGGGATACGGCGATCTACCGACTCCAGCGTCATGTTCCGGGGCGCTTCATGGTTGACGAGGGGTTCGTCAAAGGAATCATCTGTACAGCGTGACAAGGCATCGTAAATGTGTGGCAGCAGGCAATGGAGGACTTTTAAGAACATTGTGAATTGCGAGGGTGCCCATATGGTGGCACAATCTGGAAACATTTAATTGTCATTCAGACTGTAATTGTCTCAATTAAACTCCCGCAGCGCACAGAAGAAAAACTCCTGATCATCAACAGAGGGTAATGCAATTGGGATACAAGCGACCAATCCCCTTCCTCCATTTAGGCACTGCTGCCAATGAGAATTCATCTACCATTTTAAAAGACATTGTCAATATACATGCCGCTGTTTGTTTTACCGCGAGCAGAGGAAGGCAAACGCCGAAAGGCGTCCTCGCAAGAATAAAGCATTTTTTGATGGAACCCCGTGAGTGCAGTATGTTTCCGTTGGAGACAGGAGCCTTTACATATATATATATATATATATATATATATATATATATATATATATATATATATATATATATATATATATATATATATATATATATATATATATATATATATATATATATATATATATACATATATATATATATATACATATCACCTGGCGGTCGCCAGTAGGTAGTTATAGTTAGTTACTTATTTCTATTCAAAAAGCGTTTTATCTTCACGAAATTTTAAAAACTAATGGTTCACTGAGGTCAGCTCCTGTCTTGAAAGTTTCGGAGTGATTGGTCAAGTGGGGGCTGAGAAAAAAGGGGGGTCCCAAAACTCGTTTTTCCATGTTAATTTCCATAGGAACTTTAGACACGGCTACAGCCCGAACTGCTATACGGAACTACACCAAATTTGGCAAAAGGTAGCTCTTGGTTCAGAAAGCGCCTTTTTTTAAATGGTGTAAATCCGATCAGTAGTTCCTGAAAAATAAAAAAATTAAAATATCGATATCTGAATGTGGAGGAGGATTCGCGAAGCCTCCCGAGCACGAGCTTCATTCTGATTGGCTGCCAAAACTCCAAACCAAAATGTGTTGGCAGCCATCTTGTGACTCGGTCGAACCGAGTCGCAAGAAAACAGTAAAAAAAAAGATAAAAAACAAGAAAAGGGGGCAGGGTGCAAACACCCTGACCCCCTAGGCCTGCTCATGGCCTAAAAAGCATTTTTTAAAAATATTTTCAGCCGAATTCGCGCTGGGTGCACGAATCCGGCCGAAAAAATGCAAAAAAATGAAGCGCAGGCAACCGCGCTTCGTTTCTTTGAGCCCCGGGAGGGCCAGGTCCCGGGGGCAATGAGGAAATTATATGCGGAGGCCCATGGGGCCCCCGCAGCCCCGGGGACTGCCACCTCCCTAGGGCTTAGTTTATTATATGCAGGGGGCACGCGCCCCCCTGCAGCCCTGGGGATCGCCACCTCCCCGGGGCTTTTTAAAAAAAATGCGTGGGGGACTCCTGCCCCCCTACGCTGCCCCAGGGACCGCCACTTCCCCGGGGCATTTCATTATTTTAGGGTGGGGGGCTTGCGGGCCCCCCAAGTCCCGGGGACCGCCACCTCCCCGGGGCTTTAAATTATTTTGGGCGGGCGGGTCTCATGGGCCCCCCCAAGCCCCAGGGACACCACCTCCCCGGGGATACATGATTTAAATGCGGGCGCCACTCTAGTGGCAGTTTTGACGCCATAAAGGGCATGCTGGAAAGAACAGATATGTATTATGTGGATAGCTAAGTGGATTAGTAAAGCCACACAGTAGAAACACTTTGAAACAGATGAAATGTATGTGAGAGAGGGGCTATGGAGAGATGAGGGGCACGTTTGCAAGGATGGTAGTGAGGGAATCAAAGGAGGTCATAGTGTGCAATTGTAATGCACACATTCACCCGTAGGCATCTTGGCGCCAAAATGATGGTCGCACTGGCTTCCACCAGTGCTAAAAGGCTGCGATGATGGGTATGTGGCAAGGTAAAGTAATACTGTATCTTTTTTCTCTCTTTCTTAGTCTTTTTGGAGAGCGTACGGATTTTGCAAAGGAAAGGTAGGGTGACTTCGTCATTATTGACTGTTAAACACTTCACTCACGCACACACCCACCTACACTTTAAAACCAAAAACCTATCTGCCTTCTACGTAGGATAGTGTTTTAAAAGGATAGTTTTAGGCACTAGCAGAGATGGCATATCGTTGGATGAATGCTGCCCAGCCCCTAAGTCTGGTTCTGGAGTCCAGCTCTGAGGCAGGATCAGAGACTGAGACAGCAGATACTGAGACAGCATCTGAGGGAGAGGACAATGGAGCCGAATCTGGGAGTGATTTTTCAGTCGGCGTAGTTCCATCCGACGACTCATCTTCCCGCGATTCTGAAGGAGACGATGTCAGTCGTGCTGTCCCTTTGCCAGCACAGTCTGTGCAGCAGGACACCAGTAACAGGTTAGAGCAACCCAGAGTGCAGGCACGTGCGGCCGCAAGCACAGACGGAGTGTTGTCTTGGCACCCTCCCAATTTAGTTCAAGCCCCAAATTCCGCCTTTCACTGGTGACGCTGGATGTAAAGTCGATACGGCAAATTTTTTGCCAATTGACTATGTCCATCTCTTTTTGGATGTTGACTTCCTTGACGAAATTGTGCAGCAAACAAATTTGCGTGCCGAACAATTTCTGAGGGAGCAAGGAGGCACTCTTGGGCCTCATTCTAGGGCGAGCAAGTGGACTCCCACTTCTTTAGGGGAGTTGAAGATATTTTTGGGCCTCACACTTAAAATGGGGGTAGTGCATAAACCAACCTTGCTATCCTACTGGTCCACTCACACGGTTTGGTTAACCCCCATCTTCGCACCATACATGAGCAGAGATTGTTTTTTTCTATTGCAGCGCATGCTGCATTTCAATGACAATTCTGCTGCATTGCCCCGGGACTATCCAGACCATGACAGGTTGTTCAAAATTCGGCCTGTCGTGGAACATTTGTCTGCCAGGTTTCCAGAGGTTTATACTCCTGGAAAGAATATAGCCATTGATGAGTCCTTGATCTTGTATAAATGGAGGCTGCTGTTTAGACAGTACATTCCGAGCAAACGCGCTCGCTATGGCATCAAGCTGTACATGCTGTGTGAGAGCTCGACTGGCTATGTGTACAGCTTGAGAGTGTATACAGGGAAGGACACAACTCTTAACCCTGTAGGTTGCCCTCCCATGCTAGGGGTCACAGGAAAGATCGTATGGGAGCTTTTCTAGCCTCTTCTTCACAAAGGTTATAACCTTTATGTGGACAATTTCTAAACAGGAGTAGAGCTGTTCAGTGAGCTCTACAAAGCTGGCACCATGGCTTGCGGTACAATTCGTTGTCGCCGCAAAGGATTCCCACAGGAGCTTGTTTGCAAGAAGCTCCAGAAATCCCAGAGCACTGCGTTGCGTTCCAACGAACTGCTTGCAGTCAAGTTCTCAGATAGGCGTGACGTATACGTGCTCACTGCAATTCATGCTGAGAGCACATCCCCTGTCACGGTTTGGGGTCAAATGGTCGAAGTACACAAGCCCACCTGTATACTTGATTACAACAAGTAGATGGGCGGAGTGGACAAGAACGACCAGGTTCTTCAGCCATACAATGCGAGTCATAAAACTCGCACTTGGTATAAGAAACCGTTTACTCACCTGATCCAGATGGCAATGTACAATGTTGCTTATCGTCAGACCACCACAGGAAGACTCATGTCTTTCCTTGACTTTCAGTTGTCTGTTATTGAAAGTCTCACTGCTGCAGAAGCAGCAGCCTCCACTTCATGTGTTCTGGAGGATGTGGCAAGGCTGCAGGAGCGACACTTTGCTGATAAAATTCCTGCAACACCCAAAAAGGAGCGACCATGTCGTCGTTGTAAAGTGTGCTCGATGCAGGGAAAGAGGCAGGAGACTCGTGTTTACTGTCCCCAGTACCCAAGTAAGCCTGCCTTCTGTTTTCCAACTTGCTTTATGTTGTATCATACTAAAGCAAAATACTGGGAAATTGACTGAAGTGGAGCTGCCAATAGGTAAGCCTTTCAATTGATGTGAATGTATACCTACTGTCTGTGGGCCACTCCTTCACTACGCAAGCAGGTGCAGAATATTTGTTCCTCTACTTCAGGAAATCATGGACTTCTCAACACCTTTATCTGCTTTCAGAATGTGGTAGTTGTTCTGTTTGCCAATTGACAAGTATAGTCCCCACGCTGCACATACTGGTGGACAGAACATATGCCACGTTGTCATGGAGTACCCGTGTTTCACATTCAACCGTTCTTCATAGTTTATGATGTTCTCTTTAGAAAGCTTTTGAAAATTTCCAGCATGTTTGCCTTAGTTTCAAAGGTAGATATGCTTGCTCAGCTCGAGGAATGACTTTGTGGCATACTCGAGCACCCCCCAACTTACATCCACAAACTGGAAGGAGTTGGATTGAGCATGGTGAGAGCATTGATAGCACGTGACAGAAATGTTTACTCAAGCTTCAAGTAGCTAGAGATGGAAGGCATTAGTATAGGGTCTCTTGACAATTGGACAGGATTAGTCAGGACTCTGATGAGGACAGACACATGAACGGGTTAGAACAGCTTACGGTAGGTGCGCTTTCTGAGGAATATTGCAAAGGTAGAAGGCAGATATTAAAGGTAGTATAGATACACGTCATGACTTCATCTTCACCCATGGATTCAAATCCATTGCTGCCACAATCACACTGAATTTACTGTAGTACTTTTGGGTCAATGCTGCTTGCCATGTTCATCCTCCATTAGAACTTAGTAGATGGTCAGTTTGCTGTATGATAAGTGCATTACAGTCACTGCACATAACAGTGGATTTGACATATGCTACGTTGTCACGGACTACCCGTGTTTCACATTCATCCGTTCTTCATAGTTTGTGATGTTATCTTTAGAAAGCTTTTGAAAATTTCCAGCATGTTTGCCTTAGTTTCAAAGGTAGATATGCTTGCTCAGCTCGAGGAATGACTTTGCGGCATACTCGGGCACCCTCCAACTTGCATCCACAAACTGGAAGGAGTTGGATTGAGGATAGTGAGTGCGCTAAAGACGCATGAAAGACATGTCTTCCTGAACCTTATGTGGCTGTCATGGGAGCCATTAGTAAAGGTTCAATCGGCATGCGTTTGGTAATGTAGGAGGGGGAGACTTTACAGGTGGTAAAATGTAGTCAAACTCATTATGTCTTGTGGCATATGAATGTGATGGGCCCTTGCATGGCGGCGGTATGTTTATGTGAGTGCAAGTGATCTGGTTGATTGGGCCCGGGGCTGGCGGTATGGAAGTCTTGTGTGTGGTGCGTGAATGGCGTGTGAATGGACCATAAAGTGGTTGGTGCCTTGATGTGGCTTTATGGCTACCCTTCAGAAGGCTTGGCTTCAATATTTATATACTTTGATAAGTATTTGTGCTTTGAAGCCAGCGTTTCTGGAGGTGCTAAAACCAACTAGTCTAATTGGTGGATTTGCTTTATCAAATTAGTGTTAGAGTTATATTTGTGGCGGTTTAATGGCTGTTTGTAAGACTTTTTATTTTGTCAATATGAGTAGCAGGGGACTTTGTGTCCTAGCTCAGTTGTCACCTAGGCAAACCTTCACATTTTTGAGTAGTATACAAGGGGGGGGAGTACAAGGGTGAATGACTTGTGTGGCTCTCATTGTATTTTTTTTACCCAACCTCCCCATGCAAACCTCAAATTTAGCTGAAAAAAATCACTTTTTCCACACATTTTTGTGTGGGAAAGTAGTGGGATCACCGGGCTGACACACATTTCCTACCACCCAGCATTCACCCAGGTCTCCCGATAAAAATGGTGCCTCACTTGTGTGGGAGGCCCAAGTACCCGCGACAGGCAAGGGCCCAAAACGTATTGAGGAGACATCAAAATTGCCTATCACAAAACAACCTCGATTTGCAAGGGGGGTCACCTGGGTTTTTGGCCCCGTGCTCGGCGGCCAGCTAGGGAAACCTACCAAACCCACACATTTCTGAAAACTAGACAACTGGGGGATTTCAGGGAGGTATGGCTTGCGTGGATCCCCCAACGTTTTCTTACCCAGAATGCCCTGCGAACCTCAAATTTAGCTGAAAGAAATCACTTTTTCCACACATTTTTTTGTGGGAAAGTTGTGGGATCACTGGGCTGACACAAATTTCCTACCACCCAGAGTTCCCCCAGGTCTCCCGATAAAAATGGCGCCTCACTCGTGTGGGAGGCCCAAGTACCCGCGACAGGCAAGGGCCCAAAATGTATTGAGGAGACATCAAAATTGCCTATCACAAAACAACCTGGTTTTGCAAGGGGGGTCACCTGGGTTTTTGGCCCCGTGCTCGGCGGCCAGCTAGGGAAACCACCAAAACCCACACATTTCTGAAAACCAGACACCCGGGGGATTCCAGGGAGGTATTGGTTGCGTGGATCCCCCAAAGTTTTCTTACCCAGAATCCCCTGCGAACCTCAAATTTAGCTGAAAAAAATCACTTTTTCCACACATTTTTGTGTGGGAAAGTTGTGGGATCACCGGGCTGACACAAATTTCCTACCACCCAGTTTTCCCCCAGGTCTCCCGATAAAAATGGTGCCTCACTCGTGTGGGAGGCCCAAGTACCCGCGACAGGCAAGGGCCCAAAACGTATTGAGGAGACATCAAAATTGCCTATCACAAAACAACCTGGTTTTGAAACGGGGGTCACCTGGGTTTTGGCCCTGTGCTCGGCGGCCACCTAGGGAAACCTACCAAACCCACACATTTCTGAAAACTAGACACCCGGGGGATTCCAGGGAGGTATTGGTTGCATGGATCCCCAACGTTTTCTTACCCAGAATCCCCTGCAAACCTCAATTTAGCGGAAAAAAATCACTTTATCCACACATTTTTGTGTGGGAAAGTTGTGGGATCACCGGGCTGACACAAATTTCCTAGCACCCAGCGTTCCCCCAGGTCTCCCGATAAAAATGGTGCCTCACTCATGTGGGAGGCCCAAGTATCCGCGACAGGCAAGGGCCCAAAACGTATTGAGGAGACATCAAAATTGCCTATCACAAAACAACATGGTTTTGCAAGGGGGGTCACTTGGGTTTTTGGCCCCGTGTTCGGCGGCCACCTAGGGAAACCTACCAAACCCACACATTTCTGAAAACTAGACACCCGGGGGATTCCAGGGAGGTATTGGTTGCGTGGATCCCCAACGTTTTCTTACCCAGAATCCCCTGCAAACCTCAAATTTAGCTGAAAAAATCACTTTATCCACACATTTTTGTGTGGGAAAGTTGTGGGATCACCGGGCTGACACAAATTTCCTATCACCCAGCGTTCCCCAGGTCTCCCGATAAAAATGGTGCCTCACTCATGTGGGAGGCCCAAGTATCCGCGACAGGCAAGGGCCCAAACCGTATTGAGGAGACATCAAAATTGCCTATCACAAAACAACATGGTTTTGCAAGGGGGGTCACTTGGGTTTTTGGCCCCGTGTTCGGCGGCCACTTAGGGAAACCTACCAAACCCACACATTTCTGAAAACTAGACACCCGGGGGGTTCCGGGGAGGTATTGCTTGCATGGATCCCCAACGTTTTCTTACCCAGAATCCCCTGCAAACCTCAAATTTAGCTGAAAAAATCACTTTTTCCACACAATTTTGTGTGGGAAAGTTGTGGGATCACCGAGCTGACACACATTTCCTACCACCCAGCATTCACCCAGGTCTCCCGATAAAAATGGTGCCTCACTTGTGTGGGAGGCCCAAGTACCCGCGACAGGCAAGGGCCCAAAACGTATTGAGGAGACATCAAAATAGCCTATCACAAAACAACCTCATTTTGCAAGGGGGGTCACCTGGGTTTTTGGCCCCGTGCTCGGCGGCCAGCTAGGGAAACCTACCAAACCCACACATTTCTGATAACTAGACAACTGGGGGATTTCAGGGAGGTATGGCTTGCATGGATCCCCCAACGTTTTCATACCCAGAATGCCCTGCGAACCTCAAATTTAGCTGAAAGAAATCACTTTTTCCACACATTTTTGTGTGGGAAAGTTGTGGGATCACTGGGCTGACACAAATTTCCTACCACCCAGAGTTCCCCCAGGTCTCCCGATAAAAATGGTGTCTCACTCGTGTGGGAGGCCCAAGTACCCGCGAAAGGCAAGGGCCCAAAACCTATTGAGGAGACATCAAAATTGCCTATCACAAAACAACCTGGTTTTGCAAGGGGGGTCACCTGGGTTTTTGGCCCCGTGCTCGGCGGCCAGCTAGGGAAACCACCAAAACCCACACATTTCTGAAAACCAGACACCCGGGGGATTCCAGGGAGGTATTGGTTGCGTGGATCCCCCAAAGTTTTCTTACCCAGAATCCCCTGCGAACCTCAAATTTAGCTGAAAAAAATCACTTTTTCCACACATTTTTGTGTGGGAAAGTTGTGGGATCACCGGGCTGACACAAATTTCCTACCACCCAGCTTTCCCCCAGGTCTCCCGATAAAAATGGTGCCTCACTCGTGTGGGAGGCCCAAGTACCCGCGACAGGCAAGGGCCCAAAACGTATTGAGGAGACATCTAAATTGCCTATCACAAAACAACCTGGTTTTGCAACGGAGGTCACCTGGGTTTTGGCCCCGTGCTCGGCGGCCACCTAGGGAAACCTACCAAACCCATACATTTCTGAAAACTAGACACCCGGGGGATTCCAGGGAGGTTTTGGTTGCGTGGATCCCCAACGTTTTCTTACCCAGAATCCCCTGCAAACCTCAAATTTTGCTGAAAAAATCACTTTTTCAATATATTTTTGTGTGGGAAAGTTGTGGGATCACCGGGCTGACACAAATTTCCTAGCACCCAGCGTTCCCCCAGGTCTCCCGATAAAAATGGTGCCTCACTCATGTGGGAGGCCCAAGTATTCAAGACAGGCAAGGGCCCAAAACGTATTGAGGAGACATCAAAATTGCCTATCACAAAACAACATGGTTTTGCAAGGGGGGTCACTTGGGTTTTTGGCCCCGTGTTCGGTGGCCACTTAGGGAAACCTACCAAACCCACACATTTCTGAAAACTAGACACCCGGGGGATTCCGGGGAGGTATTGCTTGCATGGATCCCCAACGTTTTCTTACCCAGAATCCCCTGCAAACCTCAAATTCAGCTGAAAAAAATCACTTTTTCCACACATTTTTGTGTGGGAAAGTTGTGGGATCACCAGGCTGACACAAATGTCCTTCCACACAGCCCTGCTTCAGGGTCCCGATAAAAATGGTGCCTCACTCGTGTTGGAGGCCCAAGTACCCGCGACAGGCAAGGGCCCAAAACATATTGAGGAGACATAAAAATTGCCTATCACAAAACAACCTGGTTTTGCAAGGGGGGTCACCTGGGTTTTTGGCCCCGTGCTCGGCGTCCAGCTAGGGAAACCTACCAAACCCACACATTTCTGAAAACTAGACACGTGGGGGATTCCAGGGAGGTATTGGTTGCGTGGATCCCCCAATGTTTTCTTACCCAGAATCCCCTGCAAACCTCAAATTTAGCTGAAAGAAATCACTTTTTCCACACATTTTTGTGTGGGAAAGTTGTGGGATCACTGGGCTGACACAAATTTCCTACCACCCAGCGTTCCCCCAGGTCTCCCAATAAAAATGGTGCCTCACTCGTGTGGGAGGCCCAAGTACCCGCGACAGGCAAGGGCCCAAAACATATTGAGGAGACATCAAAATTGCCTATCACAAAACAACCTGGTTTTGCAAGGGGGGTCACCTAGGTTTTTGGCCCCGTGCTCTGCGGCCACCTAGGGAAACCTACCAACCCCACACATTTCTGAAAATTAGACACCTGGGGGATTCCAGGGAGGTATTGGTTGCGTGGATCCCCCAACGTTTTCTTACCCAGAATCCCCTGCAAACCTCAAATTTAGCTGAAAAAATCACTTTTTCCACACTTTTTGTGTGGGAAAGTTGTGGGATCACAGGGCTGACACAAATTTCCTACCACCCAGCGTTCCCCCAGGTCTCCCGATAAAAATGGTGCCTCACTCGTGTGGGAGGCCCAAGTACCCGCGACAGGCAAGGGCCCAAAACATATTGAGGAGACATAAAAATTGCCTATCACAAAACAACCTGGTTTTGCAGGGGGTCACCTGGGTTTTGGCCCCGTGCTCGGCGTCCAGCTAGGGAAACCTACCAAACCCACACATTTCTGAAAACTAGACACGTGGGGATTCCAGGGAGGTATTGGTTGCGTGGATCCCCCAATGTTTTCTTACCCAGAATCCCTGCAAACCTCAAATTTAGCTGAAAGAAATCACTTTTTCCACACATTTTTGTGTGGGAAAGTTGTGGGATCACTGGGCTGACACAAATTTCCTACCACCCAGCGTTCCCCAGGTCTCCCGATAGAAATGGTGCCTCACTCGTGTGGGAGGCCCAAGTACCCGCGACAGGCAAGGGCCCAAAACATATTGAGGAGACATCAAAATTGCTTATCACAAAACAACCTGGTTTTGCAAGGGGGGTCACCTGGGTTTTTGGCCCCGTGCTCCGCGGCCACCGGGGGAAACCTACCAACCCCACACATTTCTGAAAATTAGACACCCGGGGGATTCCAGGGAGGTATTGGTTGCGTGGATCCCCCAACGTTTTCTTACCCAGAATCCCCTGCAAACCTCAAATTTAGCTGAAGAAATCACTTTTTCCACATATTTTTGTGTGGGAAAGTTGTGGGATCACTGGGCTGACACAAATTTCCTACCACCCAGCGTTCCCCCAGGTCTCCCGATAAAAATGGTGCCTCACTCGTGTGGGAGGCCCAAGTACCCGCGACAGGCAAGGGCCCAAAACGTTTTGTTATAGGCAATTTTGATGTCTCCTCAATACGTTTTGGGCGCTTCCCTGTCGTGGGTACTTGGGCCTCCCACACGAGTGAGGCACCATTTTTATCGGGAGACCTGGGGGAACGCTGGGTGGTAGGAAATGTGTGTCAGCCCAGTGATCCCACAACTTTCCCACACAAAAATGTTTGGAAAAAGTGATTTTTTCAGATAAATTTGAGGTTTGCAGGGGATTCTGGGTAAGAAAACGTTGGGGGATTCACGCAACCAATACCTCCCTGGAATCCCCTGGGTGTCTAGTTTTCAGAAATATGTGGGTTTGGTAGGTTTCCCTAGCTGGCGGCCGAGCACGTGGCCAAAAACCCAGGTGACTCCCTTGCACAACCAGGTTTTTTTGTGATAGGCAATTTTGATGTCTCCTCAATACGTTTTGGGCCCTTGCCTGTCGTGGGTACTTGGGCCTCCCACACGAGTGAGGCACCATTTTTATAGGGAGACCTGGGGAAATGCTGGGTGGTAGGAAATTTGTGTCAGCCCGGTGATCCCACAACTTTCCCACACAAAAATGTGTGGAAAAAGTGATTTTTTCAGCTAAATTTGAGGTTTGCAGGGGATTCTGGGTAAGAAAACAGTGGTGGATCCACGCAATCAATACCTCCCTGGAATTCCCTGGGTGTCTAGTTTTCAGACATGTGTGGGTTTGGTAAGATTCCCTAGGTGGCCACCGAGCACGGGGCCGAAAACCCAGGTGACTCCCTTGCAAAACCAGTTTGTTTAATGATAGGCAATTTTGACGTCTCCTCAATACGTTTTGGGCCCTTGCCTGTCGCGGGTACTTGGGCCTCCCACACGAGTGAGGCACCATTTTTATTGGGAGACCTGGGGGAATGCTGGGTGCTAGGAAATTTGTGTCAGCCCGATGATCCCACAACTTTCCCACACAAAAATGTGTGGAAAAAGTGATTTTTTCAGCTAAATTTGAGGTTTGCAGGGGATTCTGGGTAAGAAAACATTGGGGGATCCATGCAAGCCATATCTCCCTGGAATCCCCCGGGTGTCTAGTTTTCAGAAATGTGTGGGTGGGGTAGGTTTCCCTAGCTGGCCGCCGAGTACGGGGCCAAAACCCAGGTGACCCCCCTTGCAAAACCAGGCTGTTTTGTGATAGGCAATTTTGATGTCTCCTCAATACGTTTTGGGCCCTCGCCTGTCACGGATACTTAGGCCTTCCACACGAGTGAGGCACCATTATTATCGGGAGACTTGGGGGAATGCTGGGTGGTAGGAAATGTGTGTCAGCCCGGTGATCCCACAACTTTCCCACACAAAAATGTGTGGAAAAAGTGATTTTTCAGCTAAATTTGAGGCTTGCAGGGGATTCTGGGTAAGAAAATGTTGGGGGATCAACGCAAGCCATACCTCCCTGGAATCCCCCGGGTGTCTAGTTTTCAGAAATGTGTGGGTTTGGTAGGTTTCCCTAGACAGCCGCCGAGCACGGGGCCAAAAACCCAGGTGACCCCCCTTGCAAAACCAGGTCGTTTTGTGATAGGCAATTTTGATGTCTCCTAAATACGTTTTGGGCCCTTGCCTGTTGCGGGTACTTGACCCACTCACACAAGTGAGGTACCATTTTTCTTGAAAGACTTTGGGGAACGCGGGGTGGGTGGAATTTTGTGGGTCCACGCAGATTCCAGAACTATCCACCACAGAAATGTGAGGAAAATGTGGTTTTTAGGACTAATTTTTAGGTTTGCAAGGAATTCTGGGTAACAGAACCTGGTGAGAGCCAGCCAAGTCACCCCATCCTGGATTCCCCTCGGTGTCTAGTTTTCAAAAATGTATAGGTTTGCTAGGTTTCCCTAGGTGCCGGTAGAGCTAGGGTTCAAAATCTACAGCTAGGCACTTTGCAAAAAAAGGGTCCGTTTTCACTGCGAAAATGTGGTGTGTCCACGTTGCATTTTGGGCCGTTTCCTGTCGCGGGTACTTGGGCCTCCCACACAAGTGAGGTACCATTTTTCTCGGAAGACTTTGGCGAACGCGGAGTGGTTTCGAATTTTGTGGATCCACGCATATTCCAGAACTTTCCACCACAGAAATGTGAGGAAAATGTGTTTTTTTTGACAATTTTTTAGGTTTGCAAGGGATTCTGGGTAACACAACCTGGTGAGAGACAGCCAAGTCACCCCATCCTGGATTCCCCTGGGTGTCTAGGTTTCAAAAATGTATAGGTTTGATAGGTTTCCCTAGGTGCCGGCAGAGCTAGGGTTCAAAATCTACAGCTAGGCACTTTGCAAAAAAAGGGTCCGTTTTCACTGTGAAAATGTGGTGTGTCCACGTTGCGTTTTGGGCCGTTTCCTGTCGCGGGTACTTGGGCCTCCCACACAAGTGAGGTGCCATTTTTCTTGGAAGACTTTGGGGAACGCGGCGTGGGTGGAATTTTGTGGATCCACGCAGATTCCAGAACTTTCCACCACAGAAATTAGAGGAAAATGTGTTTTTTTTTACAACTTTTTAGGTTTGCAAGGGATTCTGGGTAACAGAACCTGGTGAAAGCCAGCCAAGTCAACCCATTCTGGATTCCCCTGGGTGTATTAGTTTTAAAAAATGTATAGGTTTGCTAGGTTTCCCTTGGTGCCGGCAGAGCTAGGGTTCAAAATCTACAGCTAGGCACTTTGCAAAAAAAGGGTCCGTTTTCACTGTGAAAATGTGGTGTGTCCACGTTGCGTTTTGGGCCGTTTCCTGTCGCGGGCCCTAGGCCTACCGACACAAGTGAGGTACCATTGTTTTTGGAAGACTTTGGGGAACGTGGGGTGGGTGGAATTTTGTGGATCCACGCAGATTCCAGAACTTTCCACCACAGAAATGTGAGGAAAATGTGTTTTTTTTGACAAATGATTAGGTTTGCAAGGGATTCTGGGTAACAGAACCTGGTGAGAGCCAGTCAAGTCACCCCATCTTGGATTCCCCTGGGTGTCTAGGTTTCAAAAATGTATAGGTTTGCTAGGTTTCCCTAGGTGCCGGCAGAGCTAGGGTTCAAAATCTACAGCTAGGCACTTTGCAAAAAAAGGGTCCGTTTTCACTGTGAAAATGTGGTGTGTCCACGTTGCGTTTTGGGCCGTTTCCTGTCGCGGGCACAAGGCCTACCCACACAAGTGAGGTATAATTTTTCTCGGAAGACTTTGGGGAACGTGGGGTGGGGGGAATTTTGTGGATCCACGCAGATTCCAGAACTTTCCACCACAGAAATGTGAGGAAAATGTGTTTTTTGGGACAAATATTTTGGTTTGCAAGGGATTCTGGGTAACAGAACCTGGTGAGAGCCAGTCAAGTCACCCCATCTTTGATTCCCCAGGTTGTCTAGTTTTCAAAAATGTATAGGTTTTCTAGGTTTCCCTAGGTGCCGGCAGAGCTAGGGTTCAAAATCTACAGCTAGGCACTTTGCAAAAAAAGGGTCCGTTTTCACTGTGAAAATGTGGTGTGTCCACGTTGCATTTTTGGCCGTTTCCTGTAGCGGGCACTAGGCCTACCCACACAAGTGAGGTATCATTTTTCCTGGAAGACTTTGGGGAACGCGAGGTGGGGGGAATTTTGTGGACCCACGCAGATTCCAGAACTTTCCACCACAGAAATGTGAGGAAAATGTGTTTTTTTGGACAAATATTTAGGTTTGCAAGGGATTCTGGGTAACAGAACCTGGTGAGAGCCAGTCAAGTCACCCCATCTTGTATTCCCCTCGTTGTCTAGTTTTCAAAAATGTATAGGATTGCTAGGTTTCCCTAGTTGCCGGCAGAGCTAGGGTTCAAAATCTACAGCTAAGCACTTTACAAAAAAAGGGTCAGTTTTCACTGTAAAGATAAAGTGTGTCCACGTTGCGTTTTGAGCCGTTTCCTGTCGCGGGCACTAGGCCTACCCACACAAGTGAGGTACCATTTTTATCGGGAGACTTAGGGTAACACAGAATTGTAGAGTAACTGTTATTACCTATTAACTTTCGATGCATTTCTGCCTTCCAAATGAAAGACAATGTATAAAAAAGAAGTCATTTTGAAAAATGACCTATAATTCTCATGCTAGTATGGGTACTCACAATTTTGGAAATGTGCAAATATCTACTTTTTCTAAACTCTATATTTTGTTCCAATTTCAGAAATACATAGGTGTCTTTCATACCGATTTTTCCATGTATATATTTTCCCAAATTAATTGCTATATACCCGGTACATAATAAAAAACCATTGCAAGACGCTGCTCAGTTATTCTCTCTGGGTTCGTCGGGTTCTTGGTGAACCTACAAGTCCTATATATCCCCACAACCAGAATGCTATTTGCTAACTATAACGTCCCTGGAACCTTTGTTTTTCTTTAGTGAATTTCTAAGGTTTTTTAAATTCTATTTGCTAACTATAACGTCCCTGTAACCTTTGTTTTTTTTTAGTGAATTTCTAAGTTTTTTTAACTAGCACTCATGTTTGCAGAGTGGTGGAGAAAGGGGGCTGGGCCTCCGACCAGCTCTCAGGAATTCCGCTGTGTAGGACTTACAGGAGGTACCAGGAGGGCTTCTTAGCCCCCAGGGTCCCTTAGGAGTAAAGTGGACTTCATCCCCCAACCAGTAGTGCGCCAGGAGGCACGTTTGGAGAGTGGTGGAGAAAGGGGGGCGTGGCCTCTGAAGACCTCTTAGCATTCCCAATATCTCTATTTATTATTGCCCCTGGGACCAGGCCGATCCGAGGGCCTAAAGTAAATGAAGCGCGGGAGACCGCACTTCGTTTTTTAAAAACAAATTCTGCCAGATTCGCTGATCCACCGCAAATCCTGACAAAAATTAAAAAAACAAAAATACTTTTTTTGGGCCCTGGGGGTCTTTATGGTACCTCCTGAACAGGCCCAGGGGGTCAGGGTGTTTCTACTCTGCCCCCTTTTCTTTTTTGTCAAGTTTTTGCTTGTGACTTGGTTCAACCGAGTCACAAGATGGCTACCAACACTTTCTGGCTTGAAGTTTTGGCAGCCAATCAGATCTCAGGCACGAGATCGGGAGAGTTTGCGGATCCACCGCGGCCACAGTTGTACACCATTTACCAAAAAGATTGCTTTCTGGACCAAGAGCTACCGTTTTGCCAAATTTGGTGTTATTCCATTCAGCAATTCGGGCTGTATCCGTGTCTAAAGTTTCCTATGGTAATTAACATAGAGAAAAAGCGTTTTGGGACCCCCCCTTTTTTTCAGCCCCCGCTTGATGGATAACTCAGAAATTTTCAACACAGCAGCTGAAGTAAGTGGCCCATTAGTTTTGAAACTTTCGCAAAGATTCATCAAATGGCACCAAAGTTATTGGCAAATCAAAAAACACTTTTCCTTGGAAACTAGGTCCTAACTATAACTACCTACTGGCGGCAATCGCCAGTAGGTAACATATGTATTTATATATAAATATATGTTTGTTGCAACATATAAGAGAGACCCAGGTCTATAATAAGATGAGATTATTGTTGCTCCCTTCCATCAGCATTCCACATCAGCAAATACACTCACTGCATATTTAAAGATAGACAATATTCAATGAAGTGGTCAATTATATCTTGTTGAATATTTCTTTCTGCTGAAAACGTAGTTCAAGGAGTTTTCAAGCGAGCTTCATGCTCTTAGAAAAAGAGAGTGAAATTGTCTTTGGTCAGGCCAAATGACTAACATACTCTGTGACATTGACTACAAAACACAGAATAATGCTGTACTTGTGCACCAAGCCAACACAATACTTCATTCATAATTTGTTGTTTCACAAAACCTTATGACACAATGATCCAAAAAGGCCACTGCCCCAGTGAGGGCTCAAGGTTTTCACAAACAGTGCTCAGATGTCTTAACTTATGAGGCTGCTTGACTCCTGAGTGCATGCAACTCAACATGGCTGCCCCACCCTTGAAAAAGACAGAGACAAATTGTCCCTGTATTTGCATGAAATTATTTGTTGTACCACTTGGTTCCCAGAGTGAACACAAATTCCATTTGACATAGCTGAATACCTTTATTCAGAGACTACAGTCTTACATACATTGCATTTTAGGGCAAATGCAACTGCTCAAGTAATCTCATGCCACCCATAGATAGTCCACACATGAACACTAGAGGGATGTTCCTATTTTCTTTATATGTAGTAAATCCCTTTGCGATGTCCTACTGCATTCAAAGATGCAAAGCAGACCCTTCCTCCAATAGCCACAGCCCTGCGGTAAAATCAGTTGTGTTGATCCTGCAATAGCTTAAAGGACCAAAGCACATTCTGCACTGATCCATATAAGTCCAAAAGGTCACACAATTAAGTGTTTCTCCTAAGTGTTAAAACAGCATACATCAAAGAGAAAAAAATGAAGTACTTTTGAATTGGAAAATACTAACATCTCTTACCAGTACATACAGGAAAGAACGTTAGGCAGTCAAATACCAACACATTTTAAGATGTCTTCTATATTTAACAAGAAAGTTATAGCAAGATGTGGAATCTGTACTAACACAATGATTTTTGTGGATAGCAAATGTGGATCCTATCTTATCATGGGAAAGAATCCTATATATATTTTATACCAGAAGGCTAGCCCACGAGACATTGAAAGTCCTTCAATGGAGCTTCAATAGGATTTATTTTCAGAATGGATTGTGTTCTTCATGCTATTCTTTTTTGATGCCGAAAGTTCAAAATATCCCTTTAGTAGAGAATGCACAGCCAAAACACCTTTTGTTCTAGTAGCAAGGCATTAATCCAGGAAATCAAAGGAAAATGAGAAAAAATGTTCTACCATAGATCTCTTACTTTTTTCAGGATATCACAGGGTGTCCAACTACAATTTAATGTCTGTTGTGATGTTCTCCGCACATAAATTATGTTTGTTTCCTCTCTGTGCATCACAATGGTTCTTAAATGTATCTCTGCAGATGAATAAGATTCGGAGTTGAGTTTATGACTCTATTCTCATCCTTACTGACTACTCTGTGACTGTAGAGCAAACAGTTAATGGAACTGTAAACCCCCCTGCAGTAACCAGTCTTCAAGCATTTAAGATGTTGGAAACAGGTGGAACATTTAGATTTCATTACCCATTTGAACTACAACCACAATATATGAGTTCAGGACCGAGCCGTATACTAGCGCTATACATTTATCCACTGGATATTACCTTGATAAAGTCCTTGCTCATTAGATAAAACAAGTGTCACCTGGGAAAGCCCCAATTAACGGAATGTTATAAACTTTTGGCAGCAAATTACCACATTAACGAAAAATTAAAGAAAGGACAAGATCCCCGAGCATTTTGAAATATTTTTAACACTGCAATTCAATTCTTTAAACATGTTATGTGTGCTAATCTTCTGATTAAAGGCCAGAGCATTTCCCTACACACTATGAAGCAATTATTGTTTTACCTAACAATAAATTATGTTGCATTTTCTTGCTACCTTCCTAACACAAATGTATCAGTGATACTGCGAGGTGCCAGGCAGGATGTTAGGATATATTTGTTTTATTTATATATTTTTTTCTATTTTAATTCAGGGACGCTGCAACACATATAAGTTGATGCTCTCACCTTAACTTGTGAAAACTATCTGTTGTAAAACCATGAAGCATTCAGCTGCCATTTTATCTAAATAAGTACAAATGAGCAAAGAGGCAAACTATCTCTATGGAGATTACATCAGTATTGTTGACGAGCAACAAAATGCAGGCAACGCGTGTTTCATAGGGGCTTTCTTTGTTTTAACTGATATTAAAATTCAAACCACAAGGGGTTCACATGACTACTCTCCAACAAACGAGCGTGACACAAAGTGATAACCATTTGTGATATGAAAAAGGCCTTAAAATGTTACAGCCAATCATTACTGGAACTTATATGGACGTTAAAACTATTGAAAATATAAAATATCGTCCAAGACTTTTACATTTTAGGGGAAATTATATGTTTGGTTATCACAATAGTTTCAATAATACTTAATAATCGAGCATATTTTTATATTAGAAGAGATTTGGAGACACTCAAATGTAAAACTGAAAACTAAACACTTACATTATGGAAAATTGCTTCTGAGTAAAATCTGTTTATTCAAACACAACAGTTCTACTGGCATAGTTATTTACCTCCTGGTTTCCCACAAAGACAGAAGATTTAAAATTCTAAACAGCAGGTATTTTTACGAAAGACACAAGAGGCAAATACTCACTCTCATAATGGATTTTAAATCCTCCATTGGAGCGGCTGTTATCAGTGGTAAAGAGGAGATAGAGAAAATTGATGCTGCTGAACAGAAACTGTGGGACCTGAGTTCCATTGTAAGATCCCAAGAGAGGCGACAATAGATTTGGCCCATCGTGAACTTCCAAAACGTCATAATTTAACTCTGTCTGAAATCTAAAGTGGGAGAGAAAGATGATTAATCATACAGAAAATCGATCATTATGCAGATTTCAAGAATCTTAAATTCAAGTTCCAGAAACAAGCATACAGAGGTAGCCAGTTGCATGATATTCTCAGTCCCAGTGTTAAACAATGGGGAACTTTTTGCAAATTCTTACTTTGTATCTATCACAGTTAAAGTCTGTTTAAAATGAGTGTCTTCAATAATCAAACCATTAACCCATTCGGCTTGGAAATGTATTGTTCACACTGGATAAATTATATTGCGGACAGATTTACTGAACTCCTACATGATTAACATAGAAACTTTTGTAGCGCTGTACTACGAGTTTTTAGGATTTGCATCTTTAAAAGAACACTAATATTTTACAATCTGAATTCTAAATCAGGTAGATATTACCATAAAATGGTAAATTCTCGAAGTATTTGTTGCTGAAAATAGGCCAGGGCAGATTAGCGGAAGCACATTTTGTGCACCAAGTAAAATGGCTCAAAAAAGGAACAGGAAAAGGATTACTTTTCCACTCAAAAGTATGTGTTCAGCATACAATAAGCCCCCATATTGAAAGGAAAACCTATTTGTTTTAGGGCCATATCATGAACCCCTAGAAAGGAGCTGTGCCTCCGTTTTTGAAGAAATTATACTGTGTACAACACTTGGACTATCTCAGTGGCTCCAAGAGCATTAGCACTTGACATCAGAAGTTAGAAATGTGTCGCAACGACTACCACTCTATTTTTCCAATATGTGACATTTACATGCAGTAGCTCACAGATAGCAAGTTAGTGCCTGTGTTGTAGACAGAGTGATCTCCCTTCTGAGCCAGTGGATGAAGTGTCCAATCTAAGCACTAGTATGGATGACACAAGCCTACATACACAAGCCTACATGCCTTTTGAAGTCTTGTGTGCCCATTTTGCAGTTGATGGTTGTAGACAGCAACACAACAACGTACGCCAGCATTCTCTCAATAAAGCTTTTTTAAATGCAGATTTATCTATTTCGAAAATTGCTGTACAGTTTTCTTCCATTCAGTTTTCCATTAGGCACTCACACGAGCTAAGCTGAGTATCACAATACTATTGATGTAATTGTTTAACTTGCCCTCTTCTTTTCCTCTGTAATGTGTCCTCTGTTTTAAAAGAGATTTAACAATGTCCAACCTGCAGTACTGACATTTATGGCTGATAAATCAAGAAAAATGTCTCACATAGTTGCAGCCGCGGTCCGTGCAGGTAACAGCGGTGGGGCGGTGGGGCCGCGTGGGGTGAATTTCGAGGGACAATGCCGAGGGAAAATGTATTATTTATATAATTTTCCCTCTGCATTGTCCCTCGAAATCCCCCCCCCCCCCCACGAGGCCCCACCGCTGTTACCTGCATGGACCGCGGCTGCATAGTTGATTATATTTCCTACCTTCAACTTTGTAAATTTCAGTGGAGCATTTCTGTGAAGGTGTGCCTATTTGATGTTCAATTGTGACTGAATTTGCTATCAACATAAAGCACTATATGGGAATATGAGCAATGAGTTAAGAGGAAACAATAAACGTTTGTGTACATCAAGTGGGCATTTTCACATTGAAGAACACCACGTTTCACTATTGCATCACATTTCAAATATTTACAATTTTAGGCAATGAGAAATTAAACAATTTGCCAAAACTCAGAACATTTTCACTCAAGTGAAGAAGCCAGGATTAGAACCTAGGACTATAGATTCAAACGCTGCACTTCAGAATGTAGAGAGCATAATGGGCCTGATTCTTCAAATTCATTTGCACATGAAAGTCAAACTTACATGCTCAAACACCTTGATTTATGAGTGTTAATTATTCATAAAATGTAATGTTGTACTTCTAGATCCAGGTATTCATTTTTGATTTTTCCCCAGGATGGTACAATACATAATCCAGTAGAAAATCCTTCTCCAGCGATGGTAAGAGCACCAATGAATGCAAAGATTTGTAGGAATTTAAAACGGTCTCTGAACCACGTCCATGCTGGAAGTGGTTAGTGGTAAGTGACTGAGTCTGGGGCTGTGCTCTATGTAAGCGCAGCTAGCATGTCAGTCACAGGGTTTACTCCTGTCAAGGAAAGGAGTAGGTCCTGTTCCAGGGTGGGAAACTACTTAGAACACGCACAGAGTTGGAGGTGCAGGGGAAGTGGTTGATTAAAGGGGAAAACTATTTTCCTTGTATGTGTATGAATGTGATATTTGTGTAGTGCACACCTAGCCAACAGGCAGTGAAGCACTGCATAATGTCAAAGGCAAAGATACAGTCAACAAGTGATGGGAGAGGTAGGTAAGTTCAGAGAGCAGAAGTGGACTGGTACCTCATTGCAATGTAGTTCTTTACAGGGGTGAATCCTCACCTCTTTCCTAAATTGGAGCAGTGTTGGGCAGTCCTGATGGACACATGGATGTTGCTCTGCAACCTGGACGCATGGATGGAGAAGGCCTGTCCTCTTGTGTTTCTTTTGTTCACTTTTTTGTGTCCAGTCTGATGGAGTCCTGCCTACCGGTGTACCAAGAGCCACCAAGACGGGGAGTTTGTCAACCAGCTATGCAAGTGTGCTGGCCATGATAACTTTGTAAATGATGCAGTCGGTTTTGAAGGTGAGAGACAGTAGATTGCATCATTGTGGAGGTGATGTGGTTCCAAATCTTCAGACCTTGCATGAGCAGTACCGTGTGAAGCGTGTATGATATCCTTAAAGGAGGCCAGTGTGGATTTTGGTAGGCCATAGCAAAGGGTGTTGTCACCATCCAGAAGCAGAGGTATGAGGACTTGAACAGTAGCTCTGATGACTTTCTTAAGTAAAGTGATTTGTTACGAGGCTTGAGGGTGAGGTTGGTGTCGAGGGACTCTCAATGAGGAGAAAAAACAATGCTATTTTGCAAAAGCAATGGCATTTCCCCATGTGCAATTTTACAGTATGTGCAACTTCACACACAGAAATTTCTCCTTATAGTCTCGAGGGTAGATTGACAGACCCTTCCCAAGAGTACACCTAGAGTTCTGCAAATGTACTTTGTAAATTGCTTAAATTTGGAAATCTGCTCCCAGGCCAGTTTATAAACCAAGGAGTGCAAAATTATTATTTGGCTTTTTTGCACACAGAGGCTAGTGTATTTAATTAATGGTCTTAAAATATAATTTAAGCTATCCTACCATACTTCTGCACACATTCTTTATGCATAGTGCTCTATGCATTAAATGCTGCTACATGATGATCCATAATCTGCGCATTACACCGCACCATGTCTCAAACAAAATCATCTTCCAACGATACAAACCAAATGGAGTTGAGACTTGTTCGACCAACCACAAAGCTCTTTTGGGACCCTACCAATTGGGAAAAGTGCTATGGAAGTGCTACAATGCAATACAATACTAAGAGTTCATGGTGTTCATGGATATAAATACAGGTATTTGTAATGGGCACGGGTTCATTTTAAAAAATATACTGAGTTGATTTCATTATCATGCATTAATGTTGAGGATAAATCCTCGAAAGATAAGGTAAGAGGTGATACTGTGGGGAGATCAGTGATTCTGATGCATTGTGTGCCATTGTGGCGACGTGATAACCGTAACCTTTATTCACATTGAAGCTTGCAAAGCGGCTCTTGCTGAGAGAAATCCATTTAGTTAAACAGGCCCTACAAGAGCCTTTCTGTAACAGTAATAACATTTTAGTGCTTCATTTATCATCCGACAGTGCTAAATTGGTGGCATCAACTGCTGAGTCAGTACTTTGGGGACACAATCATTTAACAGTGATGGTCATTTATCACATTACAATACAGTATGCCAAGTATCTCCAAGTAAAGACAAGAAAGAGCGCCTGGGCAATGAAGGGTCTACTTCAGCCAGAAGAAACCTCCTAATAGGAGCTGGTAGTGTAATGAAGAGCAATAAACGTGGAGCAATGCAATCACTGTAGTGAAAACATAATTCAGCCAAATGTTTCTGGCACATCAACGAATAATTTGCAACATGCCATTTAGACTTGAAATACTAGTGAAAGCATGACAGGGAAATGATGAGCTTATTGTGCACAATATATATGTGCAAAACAAAGAGAAGCCTGCTGCCTCTCATACAGAGGATAAGAATGGTAAGTAGCCCTCCATTTGAATACATTTGACCATCAGAGAATACAACGTGTGCATTATAGAAAAACTGAAAAATTCTCACTTGTGCAAAGTGTAACTAAATATTGCCTGACTCTAAATGGCAAAGGCCAGTCCCAATAAACGGCATCGAATGCTGGAGTATTAATCTGGTTTAGGGGCCTGAAGCCTGTTGTGCATGGATGGCATGCACACAAGACCAAAAACACAAAGCAGCAATTGGGGCTACCCCAAACCCCCCTGTTGGAAATGGCCCTTTTTGTAGGGTTATCCCCAAACTTTGTGCTTCTTTCTCCTATTTTTTCCTGACCTGTGTTTGTTGGCTATAGGACTCTGGGCACTTTACCACTGCTGATCAGTGCTAAAGTGCATATGCTCTCTGTGTAAATTGTTATTGTGATTGGTTCTTCCTGATTGGCATATTTGTTTTACCAGTAGGTCCCTTGTAAAGTGCACTGAGTGTGCCAGGGCTGGTAAATCAAATGCTACTAGTGGGCCTGCAGCACTGATTGTGCCACCCACATGAGTAGCCCTGAAAAGATGTCTCAGGCCTGCCACCACGGTGCCTGTGCGCAGTTTGTTAACTGCCATGTCGACTTGGCCAGTGCTCCCACTTGCCAGGCCCTAACCTTCCCTTTTCTTACATATAGGGCACCCCTATGGTAGGCCCAAGTTACCCCCCTGGACAGGGTGTAGTGTATGTGAAAGGTAGGACATGTACTGGAGTGTGTAACATGTCCTGATAGTGAAATACTGCCAATTTCATTTTTCACTATTGAAAGGCTATCTTGCCCCATAGGACAAACAGGGGAATGCTTTGTAACATTTTACAAGCATATCTTCCCATAGGGATAAGATAGAAAAATGGAGTTTGGTATCCCTGAACTCAGGATTTAATAACACATCTTTTAGTAAAGATGGTTTTTAAATTGTGTGTTTGAAAATACCACTTTTAGAAAGTGGCTATTTTCTTGTTCAGCCATCCTGTGTGCCTCTGCCTGTTTGTGGATTGACTGTCTGGCTTTCGAGTGACAGGGGCTGGGGAGGTGCAGTGGCCCCAGGAGTCTGGATGAGTCAGACTTTTAGATCATTCCTGGAATTCAAGAGGAACCTTTGCCAAGGAGAAGAGCTGGATAGACTGAGGAGAAGTACTGCCCTTGCTGTGTTTCTGGGGTTGGCCTGCAGTTGCTGTTTCTGCCAAGGAAAGGAGAAGGACTTTGCTGTGTGCTGTGTCCCCTGCTTGAAGGAGATCTCCAAGGGCCTGAAGTGAGCTGGCCTCCTGTTCAGAAGTCTCAGGGACACAAAGCCTTCACCCCCAGCTCCCCTGAACCCTGCTGTTGTGAGTTCTGACCTGCCTTGAGGTGCCTGTGCCAGTTTTGGGCCTCTGGAGATTGCTGCTGCTGTTTGGGAGCTGGAAGAAGGAAGAAACGTGAAAAACTGCTAAAATCGACACATCGCTCTTCTTGCGGCTGTTTTCTCGATGCATCTCCACGGCGCAAGAAGAATTTCCACGCATCGCCGTGCCACTGCGAAAACCATTGCAGCGCCTTTAGCCGCCCCATCGATCGCCAACGCATCCCGGATTTCCACGCATCGCACCTGTGCAGCACGCTTTCCAGACACATCACCTGCAAACCGGAACCGTCACGAAGAATCGACGCATCACTCTCCATACAGGCTGGACTCGACACAACTCATCCTCTGCATGTCGCAGAACTGTCGCATCGCCTCCCCAAGATCTCAGGAGTGTTGCATCTCTTTTTTTTCCGACTCTGCGGCTGTTTGGCTTGGGAACTTTGACGCATTTACAGGTACTTTGGTGAAAAGTCACTCATCCATAGTTTTCTATGGTGCAAGTTCTTGAAACCTTTTGAAAGTCATATTTTTAACGGTGTATGTTGGATTTTTGTTGTTTTGGTCTTGTTTAGTTTAGATAAAGATACTTTATTTCTCTAAACTGGTGTGGTGTCCTTTTGTGGTGTTTTCACTGTGTTACTGTGAGTGTTGATACAAATACTTTACACATTGCCTTTGGGATAAGCCTGTCTGCTCGTGCCAAGCTACCAAGGGGGTGAGCAGGGGTTATCTAAAGTGACTAGAAGCAAGGGTCCCTATTTGGACAAAGGCACCTACCTCTGCCAACTAGAGACCCCCATTTCTAACACCCCCTCCACCCAGACTGCATCAAAGGTTGCAAAGAAAGGAGCATCACTACATTCAAAAGAAGCACAATGGGCTCAGTCAGTAGCAACTGATCAAACCAATCCGCCCTTACCTAGGTGGTAATTTAATGGCCAGGTGTGGCACCAACAGCATCTTTGGAGTTTGGAGGCGAACTCCTACTCCTCCCCAGGCAATCACGTATTGCCGGGGCAGAGCACACCCTTTCACCTAGAAGAGACATGCTGGGAACAGCGCCAGTGATAGTCAAAGATCATCCCGCCTACAAAAGAAAAGGAAAGCCCGAGACAGTGCTATGGGAGTCCGGGGGATGCGGAAAGTAGTAATACTGCATTGGGGACGCATTTAGAAGTGATTACTAATACCATATGCAAGACCTGGCATCCTTGGCATGGTTCCCCTTGGCATTTTTCCTCCTGACCTCCTGTTTTTCTGACTTCATGTTTGCAGACTTTAGGATTCTAGGCACTTTACCACTGATAACCAGTGCTAGAGTGCATATGCTCTGTACTCTAAACATGGTAACACTGACTTATCCACAATTTGCATATTTAATTTACTTATAAATCCCTAGTAGAGTGCACTATATGTTTCCAGGGCCTGTAAATTAAATGCTACTAGTGAGTCTGCAGCACTGATTGTGCCACCCACTCAGTAGCCCTGTAAACATGGCTCAGGCCTGCCATTGCAGAGCATGTGTGTGCAGTTTTAAACTGCCATTTTGACCTGGCAAGTTAACCTACATGCCAGGCCCAAACCTTCCTTTTCATTGCATATAAGACACCACTAAGGTAGGCCCTAAGCAGTCCCATGGGCAGCGTGCAGTGTATTTAAAAGGTAGGACATGTACTTTTGAGTTTTACATGACCTGGTAGTGAAAAATTGCTAAATTCACTTTTCACTAGTGCAAGGCCCATCTCTTCCATAGGTTAACATGGGATTGCCTTTAAACATCTATTAAGTGTAATTTCTCATTGGGAGCAAATTGAGATTTGGATTTTGGTGTTTTAGGACTAACAATTTAAAAACACAACTTATTGTGAAATTGGTTTTTAAGTTGCGAGTCTGAAAATGCCAATTATAGAAAGTTGGCATTGTCCTACTTTAACTATTCTGTGCCTCTGCCTGTCTCTGAATGCACGTCTGGGTTAGGGTGAAAGCTGGGCTTTGTGCATTCCCTCTAAATAGTCACACAAAGGAAGCTGGGGTGTGACATCTGCATCCTGATGGACCATCCCCAGGCACATGGGCCTTCCTGATGTAGATTTGGAGGGAGGAGCTGACACTTGCACCTGAATAGGGCTGTATCTGTCCCCACACAAAGAGTTGCATACCCCCTGTAGTGTGTCTAGAGCCAGGGCAGGATAGGCAGGGAACTTGTGATCTTGAAAGGCCTCTTTGATGCCACCCCCACTTCAAGGGCACATTTTGGTGTAAGTACTGGCGCCTGACACCACCAAATCAGAACTATACTGGAACCAAGGGCATTCTGCCTGGAAGAAGAGCTGCTGTGCTGCACGAGGTACTGCCACGTAGCTACCTGCATTGCTGTGTTGGCCTGATGCCTGCTGTTTGCTGTGCTGCACAAGGGACTGCCACTTTGCTACCTTCTCTGCTGTATTGGCCTGCTGCCTGCTGCTTCTTGCCTGGAAGTGAGAGGGACTGGTCCAGCTCTCAACATCCTTGAAACCGAGTTCTCCAAGGGCTTGTTGGCTTGCCTCCTCTTCTCTGAAGTCTCAGGGTCACAAAAGACTTCTTGCAACTCTGCTGGTGCTGCTAGACTCTGCCATCTGTGAGTTTTACCCTTGCCTGAGGTGCCCCCTCCAGCCTTGGTCCCCAGAAGTGGGTTTCCTGCACTACAGCCCATTTAAAGGAAGCTTTGGTGCTCTTCGTGACCACGAATGGGCCAATTTGGTTCAGAAACCGCATCGTTCACTCGAAGGATCAGCATGAGCGGGCGCAAGATCATCTCTTTGCACAGCATCATCACTGCTCGAGACCACGAAGTCCCAGCCCATTTTTCTGTGATGCCTGGCAGCTCTCCGCGCCCCGCGGACCACCGCCAGCGACACTCACCGTGCTCCCAGCGAACTGTTTCCCCCTGAATGGGATGCATGGTTCAACTTGAGAAGGTAAAACTTCAGCGGGACCTGTTTGAAATTGTATCTGACGTGCGCTCCATCGTGGTTGGCTTGAATTTTCAGATATGGCCCGGTCTAGCGTGACCTCAAGTAACTCTTTAGCTCTATTGGCTTCTAAGCACTGTTTTTGGATATAATCTTTAAAAATTCATATCTTGAGTTCTACTGATTGGATTTTTGTTCTTTTGGTCTTGTTTTAATCAGATACATATTCTCTATTCTAAACTGGTGTGGAGTCTTTTTGTGGTGTTGGGCCACAGGTATTGCTAGTGGGTCAGGAGGGCGCAAGGAATCATCAACAGGTGCAGGTGAGCATGCAAGCAACCTCTGTTGAAGCCGGTTACTCTCCGGTGGTCTTCGGTAACACTGTGAATCCTTTTGGAGCTTGGGTGGCATTATCAGGAGTAAGTGAAATGTTGGGGCTGAGCCCAGCACTGTCAGGCCAGCCCACTAGCACATAACCGATGGTGTCATCCAGGCACTCCCCAATGGTGACTAAGTTTACATGGTTTGCCAGTTTAATTCCCTTGGCAGTAATGGAGCAAATAATTCATAGTCATATGTTATTGTTGTAGGTGCAACTAGAGGGCAGTAAGTGACAACAAGGAAGAAGACAATAAGAAAATAAGAGGGTCAGTGAGCAAAGGAATGTTGACGATTGATTGGATGCATTGAGGATAATGAATGTCCTGTGACTTAGTCAAGAAGTCCCCACATTGCACAGTGGACTTTTGGCTCTACAAGGCAAGAACTGACGAGGTGCAAAGACTGTTCCTTGGCATAGCATAGTTCCAATACATTTAGGATTTCAGGATGAAAATGCAAAGATCATGCTACATGAAGATGGTTTGGGACTCATTCGCACATTGATGTTAGCTAGGTAGAAGAAGCAAGCCAGAGCACCCCTTTTGGACATCATCTTCAAAAGGGAAATATGATAAACCCAAGTACTTTAAAAAGGCTAAACCATATGGAGGTTGGAAAGGTTATCTGCTAGATGTTCGAGAAAACAAGTATGCATGGGCACATTGATACAAATTCCAGCACATTCACTCCACACGCAGTGTTGGGCACCCTGCCTCAGAGTGAAACTGAGGGAAGGGTTCAGGAGCTCAGAGAAGGTCAGAGAAATGTGAGGCACCCAGATTCTAGGTCAGATGAAGTCCCCCCTGCATTGTGACAGGACGCTTTCCCAAGGCCTTTCCTCGAAGCATTAGGGCACTGTTGAACAAATATCAACGAAAAGATGATTCACAGCTACCGATTACATGTTTTGATGAAGGGTTCAAAGTCCCATTCGAAGGCCAACATACTGTCAGGAGCAGCAGAAAACTGAAATCAGTAGCTGAACACCCTGAGACAGCATAATAAAAGATCTTAAAAGAACTGTCTTTAGGTCAGATAAAAGGTTCTTTGGTCACGCCCTTCTGCCAGTTTGGTAATATCCCCGCTGGGTCTAGTCCCAAAGATGAAGTCATAGCAATTCTGTTTACCATTATACACAAATGCACTATTTTCCCGACCTAGAGGGTGGGACAATCACTGAGATCAATTAAGAGCAATGCGCAGTAGCCTATGCATCAGTTAATGATGTCATAGAGTTATTTAGACCTACAGGCAGAGGGGCTCTGACAGTTAATGTGGAAATTGAGGCAGCAGTCTGGTTACTTAGGCTTTACCCTGACAGCTTTCGTTTGTTGGGCTTCTAGTTCAAAGGTCAAATCTATTTTGACAATGTATGCCAATAGCCTGGGAAATATCTTGTGCTTACTTCAAGGAGTTTAGTACATTGTTAGATTGGGAACTGCATACGCGACACCCAAAAGGGGGCAAACTGCACTATTTGGGTGATTTTGTGTATGAATCAGACATAGACCAGTGTGCTTGCATCCTGGATGGTTTTGTTGAGCTAGCAGGATTACTTAAAGTCCCACTGCCAACAGGGAAGATGATAGGTCCTGCTACAAGGATGGTGTTTTTTGGCATCAAACTAGACTTGTTGAGGGGCATGTGCAGGATACCACAGGGCAAGCTGGTGTTGCTTTTGAATGACATTCAAAACATGCTAGGCAAAGACAAGACAGCTCTGCAAGAAATAGAGGCCCTCAGGGGAAAACTCAACTTTGCAAAATCCCATCAGTTAGCATGGTGTTTGCATGCTGATTGGTGCAGCTCACAGTTTGCATTAGGAAGAAAGCGACTATTCTTGTGAATGCCCCTACCCTCGAGAAAATCATCTTTACCTTTGGATTTGACTGGATAACGTGTATCCTTGTTTTCTATACTTTCGAAATGTCTAGTGTATTGAATCATAACATTGCATGAAGCAATGTGGCAGTCATTTTGAAAGTATGAAAAGATTGTATTCTATACTTTGAAGATGGCTGTTGTGTGTGCTGTTACACAACATGTGTGAAAGTAAAAGAAACAATGTTTCTAGTCATTGCTACTGGCTTTGCCATTGCTGGAACATTTTAAAAGTATTGGACATTGACAAAGGCAAAATATGAATGGAGGTAGAAAGTAGCAAATATTGTGTAGGGAAAATTTCCAGTCACTGACTAGTACACAGCAGAAAACTGCCACATCACCACCACACCGTGGACCTGGGAAGACTCCCTTTAAAGAACATAGTCTTGCTGGAAGAAAGAAAACTTCTGGCTCCTGAGTCCTGTTGGAAGAAGGTGACTTATTTGCTTGTTTACAAGCCTGTCACTCACCTACCATTCATCAGCAAGATCATTCAAAAACAGTTTATGCTGAACTCCAAAATTGCATTAATGCTAACCATCTCCTGCATTTCTGCTAAAACGACTGCAGATCATACTACATTATAAAGACTGTTACCTTACACATCACAGACGATGCCCTACTGAACACATTATAAGGAGACCCCTGCCTCTTGAAATTAATCGATCTCTCAGCTGCCTTTCACACAGTCAACTATCACACCATTATCCACACCCTGGAATCTTGAACGAGATTCACTGGGAATATTAACTGGATCTCCTACCTGAAGCTCAACCCAACCAAGACAAAATTCTTGTTATTTTCCAAGAACAAGCAGCAAGAAATAGAACAAACCTGGTTCAATCACATGAACACTGGTGACATCGAACCCCAACTTTAAACAAGTGGCAAGCCATTTGGATTTTCCTGGGACACCAACCTCACTCTCAAGGAACATAGTGCAAACAAAATGGACAGACTGATCCCTGCTTTCTTTTCTGTAGGAAGTGAAACAGTTTCTTCCAGAAAAGACTTCGAATTGCTGTTCAACTCCTTATAGTGTTTCATCTGGATGGTGCTAAAACACTGCTGAGTGGTTTCGCAGCTCCACAATGGCACCCGTATAGGACATTCTACATGCCACAACATATTTCATCCAGGGCCATAAGAAATGTGATCACATCACCCCTGTTCTGATGTATCCACTGGTTCCCCTTGCAGGTCTATACCATGTTGAAAACCAGCTGCACCATTTACAAAGCCATTACAGCCAGATCCTCCACCTATCTTGAAGACAAGCTCACCGTTTCTGGTGGATCTTGCACACTCACAGCCAGGACACTATAAGACTGGAGAATAAGAAGTATAACAAACAAAAAACAAGCTAGAATGCATTTTCCATCTATGCACTTAGAATTTGGAACACGATTTGCACATCCATTAAACAACTAAAGCTGCTCCATTTTAGGATCGGCTGAAGATGCACCTCTTGAAAGAACACTGCTGTTAATATTGAAAAAGTCAATGTCAATATGAATTCATGTATAAAAACGAAATTGCATATTTATTGACTAATTCACCTGTTGTGAACTCCACTTCAACCCCGACTCAGAAATATGTAGTTAGGCAGGCCCTGAGACCCAGGCCCGAGGTCACTGATTGACAGGCCACATGTGGGTTGGGCACGAAGCCAGCAGACAAATGCGTGAACAGGAAATCCCAGATTAATCCCACAGATAGGTACAGCAACACCACAATGGATTGGCCCCAATAAACCACACCTGGCCAGAGGGGTGCATGGGTACCCAAAACACCAAAAATGCCAAATGAAGTTAGGAACACATAGCCAATTAGGACACAGCATGCACAGTACATGCAGTGATCATGTGCTCCCCATTGGGGACATCTGGACATGTTATCCTCTGGTCGCATTGTGTCCATGCAAGGTCAAGTCCCACCTTGATTCCTCATCCAATACATTAATTTATGGCTCCAAAGACAGAGGTTCACATTCCAGCACCCTTTTATTGCATTCAATGAACTGTATAAAGACCAATGTGCGACCAATTGTAAATTGAGACAGTCCTCAGACTCTATGCCTGTGACTGTGCTCCCGGCCGCATTGTTTAATTAAACAAACTGTTTGTGTTTTGCCAAATGTCTCTTGCCTCTTGTTTTTTCAAGGTATTTTATGTTCAAGCAACATTTTGACGAGCAATCAACGGAGCTGATTGGTACCTCAAACCCGACTGCAGCCAATTGAAGGGGACGCCGCCCGACGGATTCACATTTGCTCAACAAGGAAGGTGAGCAGACACCGCAATTGATCGGAAGGTCTGCTGAATACGAGGGGCGGAGGTCTGTCCTGAAGCAGCCATCACAGAGTGTAAGAGACTACATTAGAACCTTAGTAAAGCATGTGGCATATGGCAAACTAGGGAGAAGAGTAAAAAGATAAACTGAGCACCCTGCCACTGACAGAAATCTAGCATATTACCTATTTTATAAGTATTAGCTGAGTAGCCACAAGGCAACCTCAGAGGATATACCGCAAAAGTCACCTTTTTGCGATAGTCAACACGCTGGGAAAGGTGAATATTTATTGTATTTATTGTCGGAGTTAACACCTCAATCTTATTTTTTAATCTTAAAGGGTTTCTCAGTGCCACAGGTTTCTCAACACCGTTGGTATCTGAAAGAAGTGAGAGGTGTTGGTTGCTTTGACCACTTGGCGTAACACAGTGGCACACTTTTTCTATTGGGTGTGACACAGCCGGTATGCTTGGACCGCTGGGAGTGACACATATTGCACACTTGGTCACTGGGTGTGATACAGGGTGCGATTTGGACATTTAGGGAAAAAGATTTGGACCTGGGAGATTAGGTGTAATGTTTTTATCAAATAGCTGCCTGTGGTCAAGTTATTCCTTTTTGTCCCCGCAAACTATTGCTATTATCTTTGCCCCAGAGACAACATTGACAGTCTATCAGGCTCATTTTGTCCTGTGTACCATGCAGAGCTTACCCTGATCACAGGAAAGCATGTGCTAGGAGCGGGCAAAAGGATTGTTTTTTTACAAAGTCATCATTTTTTCCTCTGTCGGTTTCTTAGGTGTTGGTCGCTTGGACCACTGGGCATGATAGAGATGCTATGCTTGGCCCCTGGGTGTGATACAGGGTGCGATTATTGATGTAATTTATGTGTGTGATGTTGTGGGGCTGTTAATTACTGCAAATTGTGTTTTGTTCTAAGTATTCTGTTTTTGTCGATGTTTCATAGGATGGTGCCGCTCTTTCTCAAAAACCGTATTTGATGCCAAGAGTCAATATCTTTCAGATACTGTTTCTATTGACAAAATTTACTTTTTTCTATGTTGCAATCCTTCATATGCTTTTATTTGTGTTTATGAAATGTTTATGTTGAACTGTTGATGCAACTGTAGATAGCACTGAGCTCATAGTTATATAATTAGAAGCAGTAACCCTTTGTGTATATTTTTCCCACAATTCAGATCAAATCCCGAGAGTTCCTAAAACAAAGAAGCTAAGGTATCTTATCCTTTAAAACTACCAAGCTTATCATGGAGACACCATTAAAACACATGCAAACCAGGTTCCCCACACAGGCAAAAAAACGTAATAGGTTTTGCCAAGAATGGCATGCACACACGAAGGCACATACATTTCCCTGGCCAAAAGAGGGAACTTTTGACACTAGCACAATTTAACACATGAGAACACACATACAAACCAAATACTCAGGTCAAAAGAAAGATAAGAGACAGGCAATATTAACACTATGGGTGATCTTCAAGGAATCCCGGAACAACAGTCCTGCACTACAAATAGCAAAAAAGGCGTTACCACCTCCCCAACCATATGCAGGTATGGAGGTGCTCTCACCCACTTTCCCTGCATTATAATACTCCAACCCACCAGTTGAAGAAGCTGGCGTTCCCCCTACTGAACAATGAATGGTTAGGCCCAGGTAGGAGAGATTTACAGACCAGCAGGCCCAGGCAGCCCCAGAAGTTCGCCTCCCGTCCGTCATGTCTGACACACAGAACCCCAGCAGCCCTGAGAACACACACCCTACTGGTCTAGGTGAACACCCTGAGTGAAAGGGAGGTTTGTAGTGGTTCTAGACAGTGATACAGCTAGCAGGAGTGAGGGAGAGGGCCCCAGCTCCCCGGGGACCGCTGAGGATGGTGAGACTACAGGACTTGCCCAGTCAACCAAGGGAGAAAGACAGGACCCGATGCTCGAGACAGAAAGCACACAATATCACACGCCTCGTACTGTCAACCACAAGCCAACTAGAGAAAGAACCAGAAGTCATGGCACTTTTGAACAATATACCATACAACTTTGTAATAGCCGCAGGGCTGGCAAGATCATGCCTAAGAGAAGGGATGGTCCCCTTATTGAAAAACACCACAGGTATAGAGTGCTTCTTGGGTACAGTGTCAAGGATCCCCTTCAGAAAACCCCTCGAACTAAAGATAGGAGGAAATCGAGTGAGAGGACAGTTATTTTTTTCCCCTTCATCCCCAACGAATCTAGTAGGACGAGATCTGCTAGCCAAATTAAGAATGACATTAATGTTTACCGACTATGGGACCAAGGCCTGCTCTTCCCTAGGGGCTCCCACCCTAGGATCTGTAGTCTTGAAATACCCCCTCATCACAAGTATACCAACAAATACACCAACTACCAACCAGACCACCTTCACTGAGGCGGTCTTGAGTAACATGGAATGACTCTTGGGTATCGGCAAACTCATTCGGCAGTGGGCACATCGCACCCAATACCTCCTAGTTGAGACAGCTAAAAGGACAAAACCTTTTGCAACTAGCTGCTATTATGTTACATAAGCATCCACTGGGTCCATAGGGACAAAACAAGAACTGAAGGCAGGGCATGGGGGGGCAATGGTCATATCAGCTAGATCCCAAGTGCCTTCTGAAATGCTGAGCTCAGACTATGCCACCACCATGGCACCTCCGTGTACTTGGGAACATCGAAGATGAGGCTGTCTGGTGCAGTGAGGTCCATTCGCCCTACCTAAGGGCCCTTTCTACTGTTAAATACGCTACCTGAACGCGTAGTTATTGTAAAAAATGCTGCACGTAGGGGAAGCAGAGACCCACTGTGAGGAAATGTCCCCACTGATCACTGGGAAAGGATGGCTGATTATGAGAAGAGTGGCCAGACACACACCACCCCCCCACTTGGTGAACCACAAAGACGATCCCCAAACATGAGCAAGCCCAGAAAGACTGCTAAATTGGTCCAACACAAATTGAAAAAGACCCCCGTCAAGGGGGCCGTGTTGGGCGCAAGCATGCACATGGCACCAGTCTTAAAGGGAACTACACCACCACACCCCAGAAGTTTCAACCTAGCTATAGCAGCAGAGCCCAGGGAGGTTAGCAGCAACCAGACCCTAGGAAATTTTACTATTGCCACAGGATGGGCCACCTGGCAGACAGATGCCAGTTAAAAGCATACCACAAACAGAGATTGATGGGTAAAGGTCAGCCACCACAAAATCCTCACCCAGTAAACCAAGCCCAGGGAAACCCGGATACACCTTACATTCAGCCGCAGGGAGGTCCCACAGCCACCGCACCAGCGCAACAGGGATCAGGTAGTTGGACAAACATGTGGCAACCACAGACAGGGAACTCAGGCCAACTGAAATGGGGCTACTGCCTTGGCAGGGAGGGGTAACTGTCTGGGGAGGTAATGTGTTCACACAAATGCACAGTAAGATAAAACCCAGAGTGAGGTACCTTCCCTTCACCCACATCCCAAGATTTAACTGTACCAAAACCAAAAGAAGATCCAATGAGAAAAAGCTGGGAATACAAACTTTTACTTGCATCTGGGGAATCAGGGCTGCTCTAGGTGTTCTGTTGATCGGGTATCCTCACTAAAGTTCACCATTAAAGGTGCCTGTGGGAGCCAAGGCCCCACTCTGCTACTAATTCCCCAGGGCGGGGTTGGCTGGCCACACCCCAGGGGGAGGTCAGTCTGATGAGGTGTGCGGGGCTGCTCCCAGACCAAGTACTTAAAAAGCAGGTATCCAGATTCCCGCATCCAAAGTCAATATAACGGGTTCCAATGACCAAATCGAAAGGCTCCCATTCTCGGGCAATTGACCCGGGACCAAAGTTCCTTCATGGCATGAACTTTCAATAGCACCTCCGAAAAACTAGAGGCCTCCGGCCTAATGGAGGCTCCCTTTCAGTTCTAAAACAAAGCTGTACTCAAGTGACAGGATACAGTATTGCAGTACGCATGGTTAGTGAAAATCCCAAAACCTCCGCTGCACACGCACAAGAGCCAATAAGTTACAAGGCAGTCAAGAGGTTTGTCAGGTTAGCCAGATGTCCTGGAGTTGTGAGGCAGTCCCGGTCCACCCATCATTCCTAGGCAAAGTTCGGCGAATAACAAATAACTAACAAATAACTAACACACCAGGCCTCACATACACCATCCAGAGAAAGCAGCAAGCCCCGACCTTGGACACCACAAGACAGCATGAGCAGGGCTACATGGGGGCCAGAGAACAACTTTCCAACCCGCTCCGCCTCATGATAAGAGAGATCATACAAGATCTAGTACCCAAAAACCAACAAAAGAAGCCCAATGTTAGCCCAAAAAGAAGTCTCCAGAGAAAGGGTGGAGTTGAGATATCTGGCGCCACAAGGGCGGGGCATGTTGCACGCCGAGAGCAGAGTAATGCTGTGTGTTGCTTTGCTAGGTTGGCCTGCAGTTGCTGCTTCTGTCTGTGGGCAGTGAAAGAACTGGACTTTGCTTTTTGAATTCTGCTTTCCAAGGTTCTCCAAGGGCTTTTGTGTGATTGCCTCCTGTTGGAAGTCTCAGGGCCATCAAAGACTTCACCTGCAGCATCCCTGAACTCCACTATTAGCGGTTCTGACTTGCCAAGTGGTGCCAACTCCAGTTCTGGGCCACTGGTGGTGTTTGCTGGGCTGCAAACCTCAGGAAAAGGATTACCGTAGCCATCACTGACGCACCTACCTGCACCGAAGCCGCGGTCACTGCTGGCTGGGTAAGCGCAGCACTGACCTTGACAACAATGCACCCCAATGCCAGCCCTGTATCGACTCTGATGTCATCAACGAGGCCGCTGCCGAAACCTGGACTGAGGGAACTGCTCGAGGAGCGCATGAAGCACCGCCCAGATGACCTGTCTATGCCAGCACCTCCTTCGCTTGAAAAAAACAAGGGAACCCAAACAAAGTCTGCCAGGGACCTTGGGTACTAATGTGTTTTTTTAGAGAACAGTGGTCCCTTGGAAGTCTAAAGTACGGGAGGTCGATAAAAATATAGACCCAATCAGTGCTATATTGTTAAATGACGTGTCCAGCCGGACAGAGGTCCAATATTTAATGTAACAACAAATTGTAAAAAAAAATTAACAAACAGTAGAGTGAGTAGGACACAGGCCTGTGCCCTCACTGCATCAACAAAAAGGGGGACATATACAGTATGACAACAAGAAAAAGAAGTTCAGGCAGGGCTATTGATTTGTTAGGTATGTAGTTAGACAATAGAGCCAACAAATCGTGTTTGTGCACTTTCACACAAGAATAAACATTTCAGAGTAGTGTATAAGGTGATTTATGTGTCAAAGACGTTTCGATCCATACACGGGATACAAGGATCATCATCAGGACTAAAACATAAACAAGCCTGAAAATAATTGCCTGGAGTAACATGAATATAAACATCAGGGAAAAAGAAAAAAGGGGGGGTACAGTTAGTTATGCAGGTAGACAACACATGAAGTTATGCATTTTGTGGCAATTATACATGTAGTGTTCCAGCACCTATAAACGAAACATTAATTGAAGAGAGCAGAGCCAGTGATGGTGGGCGACCTGTGAAAAAGGGGGAAGGAGCTGTAAAGAAAAATGGAGCTGTAAAGAAAAACTGTTTTATGGTGGTATGGTGAGAGGATAGATCACCGGTGATGAGAGTAACTGAAAACCAAGGTTGGCGCTGAAAGGAGAATCAAGTTACGTACAGCGGCGTTGTCAGAAAAGGAGTTAGAGGCCAAGGTTGGCAATGAAGGGGAGACAGAGTGGACAGGGAGGTGTATTGTGGACGCACTTGATAGTGAGGCAGGTGAAAAGAAATGCGACCTGGTGGTCACTGCGGGTCAATGCGAACTGCAAGATTAAAGGCAGAAAGTCAAGGGGGTGGCGGACAGGAGAAAAGGTGCATAGGGTGAGCGAAGGGGACTCACCGGTCTCTCAAGGGCGGGAGAGCCGTAGTCGAGGGTTCTGGCAGAGGTATACGCGGAGCGCGAGTAGAACGGGCCGATTCCAATGGAAAGTTCAGCCGTAATTACGTCGGGATCCTCTAAGTGTGGGATCGCGGTGAGCCTAGACAGGAAGGAGAGTGACCGGAAAGTCAGCGTGGGTCAAATCGAGCTGCAGAGGGACAGGAGATCGAGTGTAGGAGGTGACTCACTGGTCTCACAATGCGGCGGAACCCGAGATAGGGGGTCCTGGCGGTGGTAAGCGCGGAAAGTTTGCTGAACGGGCCGGATTTAGGGCCATGGAAGCACGACGATCCTCTGGATATGGGATCTCGTTTAACGTGCTCCAAGGAAAAGATAACCTAAAGAGGAAGAGGGGGGTCAGGACGTGCAGGAGGGGGGCAGAGGTCTGCAGAGAGTTGGGAAACGCTTACCTCAATGGGAAAGTGAAATCTCAATTGCCGCAGCTCGATGTGTGGGATGCAAGGTTTCGGCTGAATACGGAAGTGAGCTAGCGCGCACCTAATAGGTGGTGAATAGGTCAGCTGACACATAATAGGAAGAGAAAAGGGACTGAAATTCAGGTGGTGGCAGACATATTGGAGTGTGGGAATTGATAAGGAAGGAGAAGGTGTGAAAGGTTAATGCAGGAACCAGGTAGAGGTTTATGAATTGAGGCAACTCAGGAAGGGTGAAGGTGTCGGTGCAACTCTGGGAGGACATAAACACCTATGCATAAAAAGATATATACAAGCAGTAATGCAGTGGTAATTAAAGACCTGTGTGTATTTATACAGGCAGTATGCAGCAGAAAGAAATTAGGAAACAGTGTATATTATACAAGCGTGGTCCAGTCTTCAAGTCTGTTCAAACTGGTATGGAGGCTATTGGTCCTCAGGATCCATTTCAACTCTTCTTTGTTCAGTATTTTGGAAACATCCCCTCCTCTTGGGGGTAATTTGATTACGCTTATCTCAATCCAACGTATCTCTTCCTCAGAATGTCCAGTTTCCTCGAAATGTTCAACTAAAAGTGCATTTTGAGTCTTGCATCTTATTCTGCTTCGATGCTGGCAAATCCTCATGCGTATTTTTTGAGTGGTTTGTCCTATGTAGATTTTGTTACACGGGCACAGAATGGCATATACAACATTGTGTGTATTACAATTTGAAAAGGATTGTAATGTTATTTTGGTTTTCTCAAATACAAATTCCTTACATTCAATCGTGTATTCGCATACACTGCAGTTGCCACACTTTGCATGCCCCAGTAAAGGTGCGAGTCTCCAATGGTCCAGACACTATTGGCCGGCCCGGGGGGTTGTCCATACTTTTGTGCACCTTCGGCAGAGTGTAAAGTACAGGGGTGCGTGGTGTTTTAATGTTTAAAAATTGGTATTCGTGCTTACTGAGAAAACCTTGCTCTAGAGCCACAGTGGTGACTTCTTTAATGAGATTCTGTAGTTCCCTGGTGGGATTGGTAGGAAGTCTGCAGTAATGGTCGGTGTTGGCTAGTTGTTTGCTAATTTCACTTTTATAAGCGTCAAGTTCCTGTAAGACAATTCCTCCTCCCTTGTTGGCGGGCTTAATGACAAGTCTATCATTGTGCCGTAAACTAGCAATAGCTACCTTTTCTTCACGGGAAATATTAAAAGGAATGAAGCGGTGTGTGTTTTCTAAGTGAGCAATCTCCTTAAGAACCAACTTCTCGAATGTGAGGATCTCACTGGGGATCATATTGGCGGATGGGGAGAAGGTGGAAGGCGGACGTAGTGGAGTGTTAGTGATTTTGGGGGGTGAGGGATTTTCCAGAAAATAACTGTGTAATCTTATTTTGCGGAAAAAACGTAAGAGTTCAGTCTGGAGGTCTAGGAAGTCAGGGAAGGTGGTGGGCATGAAAGAGAGGCCTTTACTTAATACGGATAGTTCATGGTCCGTTAGTTGGTGGGTTGAAAGATTGAAAATGGGGATAGTCTGATTGCTATCCGACTGTACATTCATCATTGTACTGGTCACCATTGATAATGTTTCTGGCGAGTTTGGCGTTCGCCTGGGGGATTGTACCACCGTTGCTGTTGTTTCACACGGCCTTTCTTTGGAGGGTCTGATTGGCCGCGTCCTAAAAAAGAGGGGCTGTTGTGGTTTCGTGCTGTGGTGCTGCTTCCCTCTCCTGCGTCAGAGCTATCTGCGGAGTCACCAGAGGTGTCAGAAAATCCTACCAGATTATTGCGTCTATTGAAGCGTCCCCACGGTCTGAAATTTTGTGGTGTGTTGTAGGATCTATTTGTGTAAAAGTCTTTGTTCAGGTAAGTATATGCTCTTTCCTGGGTAAATGATGTGATATCTTTTTTCACTTTGTTTGATTTTTTGTTTTGTTCCAACCGCTGGAATTTGTCCACAGTTTTTTGGACTTGGTCAAGTAGTTTCTTGCACTCAGCCACAGTGTTTGTATCTTTAATTTGTTTCTCAATTTCGTTTATCAATTCAGTGAGTTTTTTAAGTTCTTCGGTTGCTATGTCTATGCCCAGCACCATCCAGTGTCTGGAGCAAGTGGTCCCTATATAGCTGAAATTTGAGATGTATTTTGGGTTGTCTGTGAAGACACCCGATATATTCCTAACCTGAAGGCCTGCCGGAATGGTATTAGCCTTTACATATTCTGTCAGCATACGGATCATTAGTTGAAGACAAACGTATTTCTTTTTTTGTTTTTCAAGATTTTCTACAAGCGAAATGTTGGTGTTTGCGGGGGTGTTGTCAGATTCACTGAAGAGAGAGGGACCTTCTAGTATCTTTTTAATATAGTCATCAGAATATAGAGGTGCATGATCGGACATAGTCGATTGTGTTGTCTTAAGAGAGGGAGAAGGGAGGTAAGAGAGAACAGGGAAGTGCCCCGCTCACTACAGCGGAGATCAGGTTTATAACCCTTGCAATCATGCGATTGCGCTCAGTATGCTTGAAAAAAACAAGGGAACCCAAATAAAGTCTGCCAGGGACCTTGGGTACTAATGTGTTTTTTTAGAGAACAGTGGTCCCTTGGAAATCTAAAGTACGGGAGGTCGATAAAAATATAGACCCAATCAGTGCTATATTGTTAAATGACATGTCCAGCCGGACAGAGGTCCAATATTTAATGTAACAACAAATTGTAAAACATTTTTTACAAACAGTAGAGTGAGTAGGACACAGGCCTGTGCCCTCACTGCATCAACAAAAAAGGGGACATATACAGTATGACAACAAGAAAAAGAAGTTCAGGCAGGGCTATTGATTTGTTAGGTATGTAGTTAGACAATAGAGCCAACAAATCGTGTTTGTGCACCTTCACACAAGAATAAACATTTCAGAGTAGTGTATAAGGTGATTTATGCGTCGACGACGTTTCGATCCATACACGAGATACAAGGATCATCATCAGGACTAAAACATAAGCAAGCCTGAAAATAATTGCCTGGAGTAACATGAATATAAACATCAGGGAAAAAGAAAAAAGGGGGGGGTACAGTTAGTTATGCAGGTAAACAACACATGAAGTTATGCATTTTGTGGCAATTATACATGTAGTGTTCCAGCACCTATAAACAAAACATTAATTGAAGAGAGCAGAGCCAGTGATGGTGGGCGACCTGTGAAAAAGGGGGAAGGAGCTGTAAAGAAATGGGGGCTGTTTTTGCCCCCAACTTAGCCATCTTATACATGGACTCTCTTGAAAAGAATCGTATCCTTACACCACACAATCCATTCTACGATGGGATTGTGAAGTGGAAAAGGTACATAGATGACATCTTCATGATTTGGCAAAACACTGAAAGAACCCTGTATTCGTTCTTACATTGGTTGAATAATAATTGTGATGGCCTCAAATTCACATTGACACATAACAAAGAGTCCATTTCTTTCCTTGATCTTAACATTTGTCATAAAGGAGGTATACTCTTTACCAGTTTGTTTCGTAAACCCACAGAGAGAAACACATTACTGAGGTACAATAGCCACCACCCACGTGCCCTTAGGGATTCATTACCTTATTCGCAATTCCTCCGCATCAGGAGAAACTGCTCACTCAAAGAAGACTACTTCCATGAAGCCAAAGTCTTAAACAACAAACTTACAAGCAGGGGCTATCCACGCAGGCTAGTGCGTAATGAAATGAAAAGAGCATGGTACTGTCCAAGAGACGTCCTTCTGGAACCTAAAGAAAAGTCTTCCCAGAATCGCCTTGTATGCGTTACCACCTTTTCCCCTATTTCCAACACTGTCAGAAAGACCATTATTAAAAACTGGGGGGTGTTAAATGCCGGCTCTCTCAATCTTGAATGACCCATGTTCGCATTCAAGAAGAACAAAAACATTAAAGATCACCTTGTCCGCGCTGCCCTCCCCAGCAATAAACCCCCAAGTAACCTTAATGACCATTGGAGACTCGCACCTTTACTGGGGCATGCAAAGTGTGGCAACTGCAGTGTATGCGAATACACGATTGAATGTAAGGAATTTGTATTTGAGAAAACCAAAATAACATTACAATCCTTTTCAAATTGTAATACACACAATGTTGTCTATGCCATTCTGTGCCCGTGTAACAAAATCTACATAGGACAAACCACTCAAACAATACGCATGAGGATTTGCCAGCATCGAAGCAGAATAAGATGCAAGACTCAAAATGCACCTTTAGTTGAACATTTCGAGGAAACTGGACATTCTGAGGATGAGATACGTTGGACTGTGATAAGCGTAATCACATTACCCCCAAGAGGAGGGGATGTTTCCAAAATACTGAACAAAGAAGAGTTGAAATGGATCCTGAGGACCAATAGCCTCCATACCGGTTTGAACAGACTTGAAGACTGGACCACGCTTGTATAATATACACTGTTTCCTAATTTCCTTCTGCTGCATACTGCCTGTATAAATACACACAGGTCTTTAATTACCATTGCATTACTGCTTGTATATATGTTTTTATGCATAGGTGTTTATGTCTTCCCAGAGTTGCACCGACACCTTCACCCTTCCTGAGTTGCCTCAATTCATAAACCTCTACCTGGTTCCTGCATTAACCTTTCACACCTTCTCCTTCTTTATCAATTCCCACACTCCAATATGTCTGCCACCACCTGAATTTCAGTCCCTTTTCTCTTCCTATTATGTGTCAGCTGACCTATTCACCACCTATTAGGTGCGCGCTAGCTTACTTCCGTATTCAGCCGAAACCTTGCATCCCACACATCGAGCTGCGGCAATTGAGATTTCACTTTCCCATTGAGGTAAGCGTTTCCAGACTCTCTGCAGACCCCTGCCCCCCTCCTGCTCCTGCACGTCCTGACCCCCCTCTTCCTTTTTAGGTTATCTTTTCCTGGGAGCACGTTAAACGAGATCCCATATCCAGAGGATCGTCGCGTTTCCATGGCCCTAAATCCGGCCCGTTCAGCAAACTTTCCGCGGTTACCACCGCCAGGACCCCCTATCTCGGGTTCCGCCGCATTGTGAGACCGGTGAGTCACCTCCTACACTCGATCTCCTGTCCCTCTGCAGCTCGATTTGACCCACGCTGACTTTCCGGTCACTCTCCTTCCTGTCTAGGCTCACCGCGATCCCACACTTAGAGGATCCCGACGTAATTACAGCTGAACCTTCCATTGGAATCGGCCCGTTCTACTCGCGCTCCGCGCACACCTCTGCCAGAACCCTCGACTACGGCTCTCCCGCCCTTGAGAGACCGGTGAGTCCCCTTCGCTCACCCTATGCACCTTTTCTCCTGTCTGCCACCCCCTTGACTTTCTGCCTTTAATCTTGCAGTTCGCATTGACCCGCAGTGACCACCAGGTCGCATTTCTTTTCACCTGCCTCACTATCAAGTGCGTCCGCAATACACCTCCCTGTCCACTCTGTCTCCCCTTCATTGCCAACCTTGGCCTCTAACTCCTTTTCTGACAACTCCGCTGTACGTAACTTGATTCTCCTTTCAGCGCCAACCTTGGTTTTCAGTTACTCTCATCACCGGTGATCTATCCTCTCACCATACCACCATAAAACAGTTTTTCTTTACAGCTCCATTTTTCTTTACAGCTCCTTCCCCCTTTTTCACAGGTCGCCCACCATCACTGGCTCTGCTCTCTTCAATTAATGTTTCGTTTATAGGTGCTGGAACACTACATGTATAATTGCCACAAAATGCATAACTTCATGTGTTGTCTACCTGCATAACTAACTGTACCCCCCTTTTTCTTTTTCCCTGATGTTTATATTCATGCTACTCCAGGCAATTATTTTCAGGCTTGCTTATGTTTTAGTCCTGATGATGATCCTTGTATCTTGTGTATGGATCGAAACGTCGTCGACACATAAATCACCTTATACACTACTCTGAAATGTTTATTCTTGTGTGAAGGTGCAGAAACACGATTTTTTGGCTCTATTGACTAACTACATACCTAACAAATCAATAGCCCTGCCTGAACTTCTTTTTCTTGTTGTCATACTGTATATGTCCCCCTTTTTGTTGATGCAGTGAGGGCACAGGCCTGTGTCCTACTCACTTTACTGTTTGTTAAAAAAAAATTACAATTTGTTGTTACATTAAATATTGGACCTATGTCCGGCTGGACACGTCATTTAACAATATAGCACTGATTGGGTCTATATTTTTATCGACCTCCCGTACTTTAGATTTCTAAGGGACCACTGTTCTCTAAAAAAAGCACCTCCTTTGCAACATCGTGGAGCCGATAGCCGATGTGGGTGACATCCTGAACTCATCGACACCGCACCGTCGTATGGATTCACCACCTCACCGCCGCCTAATCCCCCCTGCACAGCCAGGACTCGACCCCTGTGACAGTAAGGAACCAATGCCGCCTTGGCCCATTGACATCTCACCTCTGTGATGCCCTGCAACGTCTTTTGACTACATCATTTTCCGAGGTACTGTTTTGGGGATCCGTGTGACTCCATGGCCGGTGCGCGCACACCACGGTCGGGCTGTACTGTGGATTTGTACCTGTCACGAAGTTGAGATAGCCCCAGTTGGAGATATTGTTTTCTAAGAGCTACATTTTTACCGTAAACCTTTTTAAAGTATTATTTTGAGAAATGCATGCTGGATTTTAGTCGTTTTGGTCTTGTTTAGGTTTAGATAAAGATACTTTATTTTTCTAAAATGGTGTGGTGTCCATTTGTAGTGTTTTTCCTGTGTTATGTACAAATAGTTTGCATATTGCCTCTGAGATAAGCCTGCCTGCTCGTGCCAAGCTACCAAGGGGGTGAGCAGGGGTTATCTTGGGTGTGTACTCCCCTTGTCCTGACTAGAAGCAAGGGTCCCTACTTGGACAGGGTGTATATCAGTGCCAATTAGAAACCACCATTTGAGGCTTATGAGGTAGCTCCAGAGGTGCGCAGGGTCTCTGAAGTGGATTGGGGAACTGGCCCAGGGAGTCATATTCCTAGTGGTGGTAGAGACACTCTACTGGCTTGGGAAGAGAGTGGCAGGGAGAGGGGTTCCCCCATGGTAGAAGCCCGGTAGAGAAGTATGGAGACACCCCAGAAGAGTGTGGGTTGACTTTCAGGGACAGTCAGATATGGTCTCATCAGTCTCAGGAGGGTGATGTGGGGTACTTTTTCAAGACACTGGATGGTGAGATTGAAGGTAGTATGGTTAACACATGTGTTGAGCTGCACAATTTGATTGCTGGAGAGCATATGTTCAGTCACGGTTTTCCAAAGCTATGCCAACACCTGGTGGAGTGTGCGTTCTCTGACCCCAGGGAGCTTGCACTGGAGGCAAGGCCTTTTGGTTGATTCCAGAGGGCCTGATAAGGCTTTTGGGAGGGATCCTTAAGGGGGTGGCTCAGGTTTTCTCCAATTGAGGGAGGTGGGGAAGGTTTGCATTGACCCGGATAGGTCCCAGTGCAGTGGGATGGGCAAGGAGTCCCATGTCCTGTCTCAGAGGAGAGGGGGTGGGAGTGGGCAGATGTCTAGGTTGCCCCACACCCAGTCACAGGGCCTGGATGGTTCCCAGAGAGAGCATCAGGAGGGGGGCCTAGTCTGTACCAGGAGGCCATCCCCTGAGCGGGACCCCCTAGTGCAGGAGAGCTGGGGGGTGGCTGTCAGAAGCATCCCACCAGTTCTGGTGTCTGGCAGTGTCACTCTAGGTGGGAGAATACAGAAGCCCAGAGAAAGGGGTGAGGGGGAGATAGTCCCCAGTGGGAGGACCGGTGGGTCATGGGTTGCCAGCTCTGAAGTCAGCACCCCAGGACTGACCTTGGTGAGGCTACTACTGGCCTGGGGGTCTTCATGCACTGTCAGACAGGAGGCTGGAGGCCTGTGCCAGGCAGACCCTCCCACAACACCTGAGGAAGGTGTTTTCCTTGGAGGGAGTAGGGTTGCTTCCACGGAAGTCCAGGCTTGCCTGGCACAGGTCCACCCTAAGGGTAGAGACCCTGGGTTGGTGGGACAGGTTCAGGCTGCCCCCCTGACGTGGAGAGAGGGGTGACTGCTAGCAGTAAACCCACCATTTTGTCTTCTGGGGTACCACTCGGGTGGGAGGCTGCAGAACTTCAGGAGGGATGGCAGGGGGAGGGAAGCCTCACCCCTGACTCCTGACCAGCCTCAGGGTACAGGCCCTGGGCTGGTGGACCAGTGTCAGAATAACATTCCTGACCTGGCAGGATGAAGAGTGCTACCACCCCCACTCTCAGATGCCACAGAGGTTAGAGAGCCTTGAGAAACCTGAGCCTGGCTCTTGTCACTGAGAGCTGTCAGGAGCCACTGTGGCAGTAAGGAACCACCGCCGCCAAGGCCCATCAACGTCTCACCTCTGTGACCCCGTGCAACGTCTTTTGACTTCATCATTTTCTAAGGTTCTCTTCTGGTAGTCCGTGTGACTCCGCGGCCAGCCCGCGCACCTCGCAGCTGGCACCATACTGTGGATTTGTACCTGTCACAAAGTTGAAATAGCCCCAGTTGGAGCTAATGTCGTGTAAGAGCTAAATCTTTACCGTAAAACTTTTAAAAGTGACATTTTGTTTTGTATGTTGGTTTTTTGTCGTTTTGGTCTTGTTTGGTTTAGACAACTTTATTTTTCTAAACTGTTGTGGTGTCCATTTGTAGTGTTTTCACTGTGTTACTGTGTGTGTTTGGTACAAATACTTTACATGTTGCCTCTGAGATAGACCTAGCTGCTCGTGCCAAGCTACCAAGAGGGTGAGCAGGGGTTATCTTGGGTGTGTAATCCCCTTGTCCTAACTAGAAGGAAGGGTCCCTACTTGGACAGTGTGTACACCACTGCCAACTAGAAACCACCATTCTAATAGTCCTGCTGAACATTTAGGGAATGACCTGGGTAATTGGACACTGACTCTTGCCATCCAAGCAATGCACCATTTACAAAGAGACATGCATGAGGAGAGTGGTGCCCCTGAGGGTTCTCGAATTAATTCTCCTGGCTCCCTCTGTGGCTTTATGGATTGTGCATGTCATTGTTGCAGGTTCTCATCATGTTTTTTCTTGTGTGTGGTTTCGTGCAATTGAGGATTTCCTGCTGTAAAAACGCAGTCCTCAAATTGGGTAGAACGCAAGTAACTAAAGAAGTAGTAATTGTCAAAACCAAAGAACAACAGTCCTACAATAAAGTAACTGGCATGAAGTATGGGTTAGATAGTGTAGTTGAAAATTCAACTAGAGAGGGGAATGTTAATATTGAAAAAGTCAATTTCAATATGAATAATGATACATTCATGTACAAAAATGAAATCGTATATTTATTGAGAAATTCGCCCATTGGGAACTCCACGTCAACCCCGAATAAAAAAAATGTAGTTAGGCAATCTCTGAGACCCAGGCCTGAGTTCGCTGATTGACAGGTCACAGTTGAGGTGGCACATAGACAGCAGACAAATGCGCAAACAGGAAATCCTAGATCATTCCCACAGATACGTGCAGTGACACCACAATGGTCAAGGGAGATTGGCCTCAATATAGCGCACAAGGCCTGAGGGGTGTGTGCGTTCTCAAAACACCATAAAGTCAGATGTCACATGAAGGTAGGAACACGTAGCCAATCGGAACACAGCACACACAGTACATGCAGTGATCATGTGCTTCGCAAGCCGGGCTAAAGGACATGCTACCCACTAGCCGCACTGTGTTCACGCAAGCTTGAGGCCTACCTGGATTCCTCATCCAATACATTAACTTATGGTTCCAAAGACAGAAGATCACATTCCTTACTGAAAAAGGATTGCTTGAACTATTTTATTTCATTCAATGAACTGTATAAAGATCCATGTTCGACCGATTGGAAAAGTGAGACAGTCCACGAACTGTTCCTGTTTTGCCTCTTGTCTCCTGTTTTTTCAAGGTATTTCATGTTCAAGCAACACTACATCACAATGCATTAATATGCAACCCAGCTACTCACCTGTCACATGCTGACTGTATGATTGCCTTTGACCCGGTACACACTCCACTGCCTTTTGGATAGACATCTGCTATACAAATACCACACACATATTACAATGACATAAGGACTCCTGGGTCCTGCTGGCATACAGAGAATGGGACTGGACTCCAAGGGTAAAACAATTGGCCTCCTGCTCGACTGCTTCAGGGACACAAAAATCAGAAGGGCCCCTGACTTTAAGAGGGTCCAGCTGATCTCAAATGACTGAATCCTGTAGGAGACTAGGGTCGTGAATACCTGCTACCTAAACGCCTCCCCCAATGAGGTAGAGCTGAAGGACTGACCAGAAGGAACATTCAAGCAACACAATAACCAATATAGTAGCAAAATCATGGATATTAGTGATGCACCTGATACAATGTATGCAGTCACTAGATAATTGGAACCTTCAGCACAACCTTTCAAAGAAAGGTACAATAACACAGTACTGCAGTTTTGGAACCACTGAAAATGTAAATAATTTTTTTAAATAAAGGATGTTATCATCACAGGGTGATCATGGTCATTACACTTTCAAACCAAGGACCTGTAATCCCTTGGACACTTTGTTTCAAGTAATGTTTAGTGTTTGCAACCCTAATTTATGCTAACATCTAAAACCCAGAGTACAATAAATGACAGCCATTTAGCAGTGTACTTTTTATCTTGCAAAGGAAGGGGGCATGGCCTCAAAGGTTAAAGAGTGTGTTGATTTGCTTTAGCAAAGCACAGCATCCTTCTGGTTTTGGGAATATTGGTTACTTAAAATTGTGGTATCTTGCCTCCTGGATGTTCTGATGCTTTGGAGGAGGATGGTCAAATATCTGCATGGCACACAAAATGGAAATAAGTCCCAAATGCACTAAGGATTTGTTCTCTGGTAGCAGAGGTCTATTGGTGTATTTGGTTCAGTGTCACCATTCAAGCTCACCAGCACTTTTTCAGTTTCTTCAGGCAGCTCTTATCTGGTTTCTGCTGAAGAGGAAAGAGGGATTCTGGGAGCTGTGTCTACATGCCTGAATTCCTTTGGTTGGCTGGGGACTTCCATTCAAGCAATACCACTGAAGCATTTGCTGACCATTTAGGCTTGTGACTGGCTGGCAGAGTACTGCACGGAAGTTTGCAGTACTCTGTTCCACACTCTGGAATCTACAACAGCTTCAGGGACCTAAGGGCTCCATGTCAAACTAACAGAGTTCAACTAGCTGGAGGGAATCCAAAACGTATATGTGAAGTTTTAGGCACTTGCAAATCCCATTGCCTGATTTCAAAAGGCCCAGTCAAGTAGACAGGGGCATAATTTCCCTCCAGGAAGGTCATTATCCCAGAATGCAATGCAAGGGTCACTGCCTGCATGAAAAAGCAAAGGTACTAACAAAGGATTTAGGATCAATGATGATCTTCACCTAAAATTCTCATTTTACACTGCCTAAATGCCTGAGAATCTCTAAGCACAGCGTTAAACAACCTCAATGATGAAGACAGTCAAACCACTGTCAGACCCAAAGTATTCGAAGGGGATCTCGAAGGCACAAAAGTACTTCCATACAGCCTCTCAGATCACTCTTAGTCTAGTTAGCTGGCTAGAAAAGCAGGTGCTTGACCACTCCAATATCATGAAGTAAGTATTATCACCAGGTAGAAGAACGACTAAGCTTTGTTGCACTTTCAGTCAGGTTCTTGAGGAAGCTATTTTCCAGTCTCTGGCAAGGAGTAGAATTGGCTTTTATGTGCAGTGTCCATGTCTCTGGATTCCTTAAGCTGGATGATGATTTACACACAGGTAATATCAGCAAGGCAGGCAAGCAGAGATTAGCAAGATGTCTATGCTTACTCCCAGCTATGAGGAAGTGGGCCAAAATCTGATTCACATTCTAGAATCAAAATAAGCAGCAAAGTCCGTGCAGGTTCAGGCGAGGTTTTTCAGCAAGATGGTGGAAAATTCAGACTTATATTTCCAAGTATAGACTGTTGGGCATGTACCAATGCCAATCACAATTACAGCATTCTGTGAGTTAGAAAGATCCAACCAATCAGGCTATGACACAGTTCCTGTCTGAAGAGCCTTATGGCAAGGTCCTGTCCTCGGAATGCAAAGTAGATCAATCTGCCTATATTCAGAAGCTGAGGTACAATTTCAAGTGCTATTCTGGCAGGAAATTTGGTATGTTTCCTGCATACAGCCCTTGAAGAAATGAACATTGAAGGAAAAAGCAGTTACTGGGATGTTGTCTGTGAGAAGCAGCCATCCTCCATTTTGTAGCCAACAATATTCTACCAATGAATGTTCACACATAGCTATGGGTAACGGGAACAAATGGTGCAGAAATTATTTTTGCAAAGCATTTGACATATAAACAGTGCTCAGTTGATCACAACTATCTTTTTTAGCAATGTTATACACAAACTTTTTATGAACATTTCAAACATTCAAAAATATTAAATGTGAAGGGCCCCTACCTTCCCCAAGTATCTGGACTTAAGATAAACAGAGAGGTCAATAGACAGCTTCCCTGGGTAACACGAAGGAGCCTAAGTGCTGCCACCAGGCAAGGGCTAGATTCAATAGAGCAGGGAGACAAGTAGCATGATTTCCCCTGCTGAGCAAGCTTCTAAGAGGGGAAAGTAATTTGATGGGTTCTAAAAGACTAGAGGCTCCACAAACACTGACAAAAAGAGGAAAAATGTTGGGGAACCATGTGATAAAAGGCAAATGTGAAAGGAAATTCACGCCAGCTGGCATGGTTCTGGACTTTTTGCCTATAATTACCACAAGATATGACACATTTTCAGTGTTCCTGCACAGCATGATTCTTGGTGTTTTCAGAACTAAAGGTAATACATTTCTCTAACCACAGGTATAATCTCTGGGTTTAATCCTGCATTAGCATAGTTAGATGCAGTTGGTGAGATTTTTCTCCAGATGTCTTAACACATCATCAATGGTATTATTATAAGTAATTTCAATTGACATTAACAATATTCAGTTATGTCCTGATTTAGTTTCGACTCCTTTAGTCTGTTGACTAGGTGACAAAATCTAATTGCTGTAAATGAAGTGAATGTACAAATTCATTTTAGGGATGTGTCATGCCTGCTGGGGTCTCAACACCTGCAAGTTACACTCAAGGACTGTGTCACCCCTTGGGGTTTGGTTATGTGTATTTGTATATCGTGCAACTCACCCAGACGCGTATCTTGGTACTGAAGCAGGAGCTGTATGGGGTGGGCCAGGGTCAGGGCTAGGTGAAGAGCCAGATCTTTAGTTTCTTGAGAAATTCAAAAAATGAGGAGGCTCTGATTTACATGGCAAAAAGAACAATTGATGGACAGAATGCAGAACAATGTCATACATTCACCCCAGTACAGAGATCTGGGCCTAAATCCATCGTGTTTTTGCCCCCCTTGCCATTCCAGTTTGATCCCAGCCATATGCAAATCATTCTTGACCCTGCACCCAATGGGAACAATCCAGTCTGAACTGCGAGGCCAGATCCTCCTTGGACTGGAAACAAGCATCCTAGGACCGGTTTCGGAGTTTCACCCCTCATCAGCCAGGAAAAGCTTGACTCCAGTGGCATGGAGAGCACGTGACCCACGTCTGGGCATACCCATCCCACTCGGGGTGACAAATTGAAAAAGAACAATTGATGGACAGAATGCACTACAATGCAGAACAATGTCATACATTCACCGAGTACAGAGATCTGGGCTTAAATCCATCGATTTTTGCTCCCCATGCCATTCCAGTTTGTACCCAGTTTGAACCCAGCCATATGCAAATCAGTCTTGACCCTGCGCCCAATGGGGAGTTCGGGCTGGACTGTTCCCATGAGGCACTGGGTCAAGACAGATTTGCATATGGCCAGGTCTAAACTGGGGTGGCATTGTGAGCAAAAGAATGATAGATTTAACCCAGATCTCTTGACTGGGGGTGAATGTTTTGATTTGTTCTCCATTCCGTCCATCAATTGTGTGTCTTTTGTTTTCTCGCCCTAAGTGCACAGGGTATGCCCAGACGTGGGTCCCGGGCTCACTGTGCCACTGGATTCAAGCTATCCTGGCTGATGAGGAGTGAAACCCCAAAACCGGTCCTAGGATGCTTGTTTCTGGTCCAGGGAGGACCTGGCTTGGCAGTTCAGGCTGGACTGTTTCCATGAGGCACAGGGTCAAGACTGATTTGAATATGGCCAAGTCTAAACTGGGGTGGCATGGTGAGCAAAAGAATGATGGATTTAACCCAGATCTCTTGACTGGTGGTGAATGTTTTGATTTGTTCTGCATTCCGTCCATCAATTGTGTGTCTTTTGCTCTGATTTACATGGGACAGGTTATTCCAGTATCAGGAGCGACATACAAGGCACAACCATTGGATCTGGGTTAGGGGTTGGGGGTACAGGTAGGAGTACAGCTGAGTGGAGGTGTCTAGAAAGTTTGTGGAATTTTATGCGGTTGTTGAGGTACAGGGAGCTAAAGTTGCGTAAGGCATTGCATGTGTGCATGAGGAGTTTGACGAGTGTGCCTTCATGGATTGGGAGCCAGTGGAGCTCTTTGATGTGTGAGAAGATGTGAGTGTGGGGTGGGAGGTTCAGGGTGAGCATGGCCGCAACGTTTTGTATGGTTTGGAGTCTACTGGTCAGTTGAATGTTGATTCCAGCATACAGTGCTGAAATAATACCATAGAAATAGTTATTTTTCCTTAACTATCTCACAGATGCCTCCTGAGGGGAGAGATGAGAACAATTTATAAAAGTCTTCCCTGTACCCAACTTTGAAAAGCCCATTGAAAGTAAGCTAACCCTAGGAATCTTTAGAAGGTGAGTTTCAAATGTCAGATTTCAGCTTTATCTTACTGAAGCCACTTATTTTCAAAAATGTCATTTCAGCATTGATAAACCTGTCATCCTTAGGGTGGTCTTCTCCCAAATGTTTTCCCTTCCTTTTTGATGATCTCGTCTTTGATGAGCTTAGGACTCTGTGCACTTTACCACTGCTAACCATTGCTAAAGTGCATGTGCTCACTCCTTAGAGAAATGGGGTTTCTGGCTGTCAGAGTATGCACCCTATAAAAACTGGAACAACCAGTCTAGTCAGGATAAGCTAGATACACACTGGAAGATAACCTGTGCTCACCCTCTTGTAGCTTGGCACAGAGCAGTCAGGCTTATCTAAAGTGGCAATGTGTAAAGTATGTGTGCAACACACAGAGTAACACAATGAAAACAATACAAAAATACTCCACACAGGGTTAGAAAATTACCGTATATTTTTATAAGTAAAACAAGACCAAAACGACAAACAAATCCAATAAGTAGAGCCTGACTTATGAATTTTTAAGAATAAATCAAAAACTAGTGCTTAGAAATTAATATCACTTAGGGGTTACTTGATATCGCGCTGGATCAGGGTAAATCCAAAATCCAGGCCAAACACGATGGAGGGCAAGCTAGCTAAAGGACTCACCAAGTCCTGCTGAAAAAGTACCTTGGATGGATCAATCATCGTCGTCGAAGACTAGACACATCAGTTTCGAACCATGCAGTTGATGAAGGCTTCGTCGACAAACCTCTTTACGATGCATCATCACTGAGCCATGCTGCCTGTTGTCGTCGAGCCGCGAGGTCAGTCTAAGTGATGTTGTCAATCTGCTCCTGTATCACGTCAAAGAGCAATGCGTCAGTTCTGATCGGCGCAACGTCATCACTGCATGGATTTTGATGGTTCTGGACAGCAGAAGTCAACTTTCAAGGGTCTAAGACTGGATTGGCACCAATTGGCGGGTCAGGACTCACTGATGGCAGAGTCCAGGTGCTGTTGCAGGGTTTAAGGAAGTCTTTGATAACATGAGGCTTCAGAACATGGGGCAAGGCAGCAAGCCCATGGAGTCACTCTGGGTTCAAGCGAGATGGGTCCAGTCCTTGTCTTCAGCAGGGCAGAGATCAGCAGGCAGCAGGGTAGCAGAGCAAAGCTGAAAAACAGTTCTTCTAGAGCATCAGTCAAGCAGAGTGGCAATCCTTGTAGCACAGCAGTCTTTACTACTTGCAGAGTTCTTCACAGGTCCTGTAGTGTCCTGTCTTTTTTGGGTCAGAGCCCCAGTGCTTGAATCCAGTTGTGCCTTTGAAGTGGGGATGGCTTCAAAGAATGGTTTTTGAAGTGCACAAAGGCCCTTTCTTCCTAGCCCTGGCTCCAGACTATCAGTAGGGCGTAATCAGCCCTTTGTGTAGGAAACAGGACACTGCCTATTCAGGTGTAAGTGTCAGCTCTCCCCTCTCTTCCTGCCCAGGAAGAGCTATCAGAATGCGGATGAGTTCTTTGTCACACCTACCCTTTCTGTGTTTGTGGCTGTCTAGAGGGACTACACAAAGTGTAGCTGTCACCCATCCCAGACATGTTTTGGAGACAGGCTGCAGGCACACAGAGCAGTAAGAGCAGAGAAATGTCCACTTCCTAAAAGTGGCATTTCTACAACAGTGATGTTAAATCCAACTTTACTAGAAAAGAGGATTTATCATTACCATTCCAAAGATATAAAACATGAGGCAGCTACTTCTTTCTAATCAGGAATTACAGTTTAAAAGTGTATTAAGGAATTCCCAATGTTAACCTATGAGAGGAGTAAGCCTCACAGTACTGAAAAATGAAGTGGGGGTTTGTCTCGACTAGGACATGCAAAACATACCAGTACATGTCCTATCGTTTACTTACACAGTACCCTGCCCTATGGGCTACATAGGGTCAATCTTAGGGGTGTCTTAGGTGTAATAAAAGGGGAGTTAAAGGCTTGGCAAATAGTTTTAAATACCAGGTAGAAGTTGTAGTAAATTTCACACATAGGTCTTGCTGTGGCAGGCCTGACACATGTTTGAAAGGCTACTTCTGCGGTTGGCATAATCATTCTGCAGGGCCACTGGTAGCATTTAATTTATATGCACTGGTTATATGGTATACCACTTTACAAGGGACTTACAAGTAAATTAAATATACCATACAGGTGTAAACCAATTATACCACGTTTACAGAAGAGAGCATATACACTTTAGCACTGGGTAGCAGTGGAAAAGTACTCAGAGTCCTATAGTCATCAAAAAGAAGGTCAGAAAAAGAGGAAGGCAAAACATTTTGGGTGACACTTCAGAGAGGACCTATTTCCAACAGCAACATTGGCTTATCCCCAATTGGAATATTTATTTTACTTGTAAGTCCCTAGTTAGGTGATATTAAATGTACCTGTAAATTAAATGGTACAGGTGGGCCTGCACCTCTTATTGTGCAACCCACTTAAGTAGCCCTTTAAACATGTCTCAGGCTTGCCATTGCAGCCTGTGGGTGCAGTTTCAACTTCCATTTCAACCTGGCAAGATAAGCCTTTTGAGATGGCTAGATCACCTAAGTGTACTAGTACTGCCCTCACTGCTGTCCGCCCTAGGGCTACTAGTAAACAATATTTATTCAACATTTCTGCCACAATTCAATAAATTCGTAAACATTAAATCTCCTCATGTATATAGAATTTTTTTATTCATTCCATTTCTACTCTTCTTAAGATATTGGAACATGTTGCTTCACATTTGCTGTAAACAATACAGGATTCTTCCTTAATGCAAAAAGATATGTACATATGTTGATGTACTCAATGCTTTTCCAGTGCCAAGACTCTTCATCAGAGGTAACTACAAAACAAAGATAATAGAAATGAACCACAATCAGTACTTTTGGTTGTATATACCACACAGACATTCAGGACGTGAGAGGAGTCATGTGTTATTCCAAGAGAGCTGACTGATTCCAGAGTACATCATTCAACTGAGTGCAGTTCATCGCTCATAAACCTTAGTAGTAACAAATCACCCATGTATTGTGCTTAGTGAAAAAGTGCATGCTGTTCCGTGGTGTATATTCAAAGTTCCTTGTGGAGGTGCCCTCCCACCTTAGAAAATTCAACAATGCCTGCCCATGCGTGCAACAGCAAACTTTGAGTCCCAGCATGAATCCTCTTTGGAATAAGAGTGCACTGCTAACTTGCCAACAAACAAAACCAACTGTCTGAACTGAAAAGTGAAGAAAAAACACTTTCTTCTTCAATGTCGTCTGCAATTATCACACCTACGATGGAAAAGAAGCCTCGCTCAAATGACTTGCGTAGTGCCAGTGAGAGTCCCCACAGTGAAATCACATAGTGAAAGCTTCTCTCAAAGAAAATATCTTAATGTTATGCAGGAATCGTTGCCACTGAATACAGATGAGGTTCCCACTATTCCTATCTGTGACGCAAAAACAGAAACCTGATCAGAAGCCAATAATAAATGCTGTGCATCCCCCACCTTGTATGTGTATGTAATGAAATACCTTGAAAAAAACGATCCAACAGGCTAGTAAAGTTGTATAGGTTACACATCCCTAATATCCTTGCACTGGCTATGCTTCCATGACGGAGGGCTGCAACAAACAATCCCATTTCTAAAAACCACTGATACATTAAAACTGCATGTCACGCACTGCATAAAATGTTATGTACTGTTGCCTTCTTCAATGCACAGTAGTGATTCCTCCCGACTCATTTACCAACCGCAAATTCAAATCTCAATTGATGCAGAATTCTAATTAAGTTTCCAAAGTGCGTGCATTCGTGACAAATCCCATGATAATAAACAAAGAAAGAAGACCCGGCCGAGTAGTTCCCCATGCTCACGCGTTGATCCTGCAAGTGCCAGTGCCCAGAAATATGAACCAACGTGTCATGCATGGCATATTAGATAACATATAAAACCTTTGTAAAATAGTTTTTAAATGTATTTTAAATCAAACGAAGAACTGAACATTGATCAATGACCTAGAATAAATGGCATGGGAAAATTAACAAAGGAGTTTTGATAAGGACCTTGGAAGAGAAAAACTTAATGCAATAGATTATTAGTGTTACAAGCCTGTTTCATAGATGTCTTATGTGGAATATAACCAGAGTTCACCAAGCAGAGCATTTTTCAAGCATCACAGCGGTCACACACATTGACATGTAGAACGCATATGTCATCATAGGGGCATAGTTCAACAATATATCACTATGGTAGTGTGAGACTGATTTAACCTCAGGGCAGTATTGCTGTTACAAAGTTGTTTTCATCACATGTATTTGTATCAGATTTGGAACAACAATATTCATGCATTCATAATAATTTTGAACTTGTTGAGTACGTGGATGGGGTTACAGGTCATAGATCATAATTTTTAGACAATTGTTTCCTTTTGTGTTTTGTTTTATGCAAATGTAATATGACGTTGGTCTTAATGTGTCACATAATAACACTGATGCCCAGTCCAATCAAGCATTTGTTCAGAGACATTATATTCCATATAAGATTTATATGAAACTAGCTTGTAACACCAATAATCTATTGCATTACGTTTTTCGCTTCCAAGGTCCCATGTTAACTTTACCATGTCATTTTTTCTGGGTCATTGATTAATGTCCAATTCTTGGTTTGATTTAAAATACCATTTAAATACTAGTTTATAAAGGTCTTATATGTTATCTAATATGCTGTGCATGACACATTGGTTTCACATTTCTGAGCTATGGCACATGTAAGATCAATGTGTGAGAATGGGAAACTAGTCGTCTGTGTCTTTTTTCTTTGTTTATTATCACAGGATTCGTCACGATGGCACACAGGTTGGGAACTTAATTAGCGTTCTGAATCAATGGAGTTTTGAATTTGCGGTCGGTGAATGAGTCAGGAGGAATCACTACTGCGTGTTGAAGAGGGTACGGTACATTAAATGTTATGCAGAGCGTGACACGCAGTTTTAATGTATCAGTGGTTTTTAGAAATTTGATTGTTTGTTGCAGCCCTCCATCATGGAATCAGAGCTGGTGCAAGGATATTACGGACGTGTAACATATGAAATGTTACTAGCCCGTTGGATCATTTTTTCAAGGTATTTCATTACGTACACCTACAAGGTGGGGGACACATGGCATGTGTTATTGGTTTCTAACCGGGTATCTGTTTTTGCTTCACAGATAGGAATGGTGGGAACCTCATGCGTATTCAGTGGCAAACGCTCCTGCATAACATTAAGGTATCGTCTTTGAGAGTAGTTTTCACAATGCAATTTCACTATGGGAACTCTTACTGGCACTAGGCAAGTAATTCGAGTGAGGCTTTATTTTCATCATAGGTGTGATAATTGCAGACGACATTGAAGAATAAAGTGTTTTGCCTTCACTTTTAAGTTCAGACAGTTGGTTTTGTTTGTTGGTAGTGCGCTCTTATTCTAAGGAGGATGCATGCTGGGAAACGGAGTTTGATGTTGCACGTATGGGCAGGCATTGTTGGATTTTGTAAGGGCAGGAGAGTGCCTCTACAAGGAACTTTGAATATACACAGCAGAACAATATGCACTTTATCACTAAGCACAATACGCGTGTGATTTGTTTATTTAAGGTTTATGAGCGTTTTGGATGCACTCGGTTGCATGATGTACTCTAGAATCAGTCAGCTCTCTTGGAATGACACATGACTCCTCTTATGTCCTGAATGTCTGTGTGGTATATACTATCATAAGTACTGATGGTGTTCCATTTCTATTATCTTTGTTTTGAAGTTACCCCTGATGGAGTATCTTGGCACCCAAAATGCTTTGGGCCCATCAACATATGTACATATCTTTTTGCATTGAGGAAGAATCCTGTATTGTTTACAGTAAATGTGAAGCAACATGTTGCAATATCCAAAGAGAAGTTGCAATGGTTTGAATAAAAAAAAAGTGAATAAATATTGTTTACTAGTAGCCCAAGGGCGGACAGCAGTGCAGGCTGAGACTACTACACTTAGGTGATCTGGCCATCTCAAAGACATTTTGCGGGTTTGGGTGGGACCCGCTCTGGCCTTGCCCACTCAGTTTCTAAATTTATATTAATTTTTTGATCTGTATATGAACAGCGGAGTAATTTTGAGTGCACCACAACCATTTTTCTTGTAAGATAAACCTTATGCCAGGTCTAATCCTTCCTTTTTAATGCATATAATTCACACAAAGGGTAGGCCCTAGACAGCCCAGTGAGCAGGGTGAAATATATTTAAAAGTTGGTCATGTACTTTTAAGATTTACATGTCCTGGTAGTGAAAAACTCTTAAACTCATTCTGAAATGAAATGAAACAAAGATTTATAAAGCACACTGCTGCCCAGTGGCATCTAGGTACTAGCCAACAAAGAGGTAACCTAAAAAGCTGTAATAGAAATATGCGAAAAAAGCAGACTATTGATTGAAAAAGCCATGTTTTTAGACCGTTCCTGAAGGGCATCAGTCCTTTCATTTTCTTGAGGTCAAGGGGAAGAGTATTCCAAAGCTTGGAAGTACAGATAATGAAGCTTCTGCCTCCCCATTCGATCTTCTGACTTTGGGAACAATTACATTAAACGCTGAAGATGAGTGTAAGGACCTGGAAGGATTGTACCATCTGAATCTTCATTTCAAGTAGTTAGGGCTAGACTCAAGTAGGGCCTTACAAGCGATACAGAGTGCTTTAAAATCAATGCATTTCTTCATGGTGAGCCAATGAAGTGTGGTCAAGGCTTGAGAGGCAGACTGATGCTTAGGGATCCTGAGCAATAAGCGAGCTGCCATGTTCTGTATGATGTGCAGCTTGTTTAAGAGTATTTTCTGCAAAATCACAAATACAGCATTGAAGTAGTCCAGTTTGGACAGCGGAAGGGCAGAGACCACAGTCTTCTGCAATTCCTGTGTAATGAAAGTAACACATTTTCTTTAAAAGTTTCAGACTTTCAATTACTGCAAGGCCTACCTCTCCCTTAGGATAACATTGGGGTTATCTTATTACATTTAATAAGTTGGAATTTCGAAATGGGAACAGGTCAATGAGCTCATGTTTGGTGTCTTTGGAATTGTAGTGAAAAAAAACCTCTCTTATGATACAGTCACATTTTAAATTGCAATTTTGAAAATGCCACCTTTAGAATGTTGCTGCAGCAACAAATGATGGATGGAAGGCTGAATAAATCACACATTTACCCCCAGTCAAGATATCTGGGTTAAATCCATCATTCTTTTGCTAACTATGCCACCCCAGTTTAGACCCAGCAATAAGCAAATCAGCCTCGACCCTGCTCCTCAGAGGAACAGTCCAAACTGAACTGCCAAGCTGGGTGCTCCCTGGACCGGAAACAAGCATCCTGGGACCGGTTTCAGGGTATCACCCCTCATTAGCCAGGCTAGCTAGAATCCAGTGACACAGCGAGAAAGGGACCCATGTCTTCGGGCAGTTTGGGCTGGACTGTTCCCATGTGGAGCAGGGTCAAGACTGATTTGCATATGGCTGTGTCCAAACTAGGGTGGCGTAGTGAGCAAAAGAACAGTGGATTTAACCCAGATCTCGTGACTGGGCTAAATGCTTGATTTACTCTGCATTCCATCCATCAATTGTTGCCGCAACCTTTAGAAAGTTGGCATTTTCCTGGCTCAGCCATTTAGTGTCTCTAGCCTGTCTCTGGGTCACATGACTGGGTGTAGCTGACATTTGGGCTTTGTGTATTCCTCCTAGACAGCCACCTAGAATAGAGAGCGTATATGTGCCTGAATGGGCCATCATTGGCAGGATGGGAGCACGGAGCTGGGCACAGCTCTATTTACACTTGAATAGTCTGTGTCCTGCCTCCACACAAAGGCCTGTATACCCCCTGTAGTAAGCCTGGAGCCAGGGTAGGGGTAGGTGGAAGCTTGTGTAGTTTAAGGCGAAACCTCTAGAAGCTTTCCCTACTTCAAAGGAAGGCCAAGGAATAAATATTGGACCTCAGACACCAACTCTTCAGCAGACTTCTGGACCCGTGGATACTTTGCCAAGAAGAAGGACTCCTGTGCTGTTGAAAGGAATGTCACTCTGCTGAACTTCTGCTCCGAAGGACTACTGCCTGCTGGGCTGACCTGCTGCCCTCTTGCCTAGGTAAGAAGGACTGGACCTGCATCTGTTGATCCCAGAACAACAGAGTGACTCCAAAGTCTAGTTGGCTGGCCTCCTGCCTAGAGCCTCAGGGTCCGAAGGCTCCAACCATCTTGATCCTAGTACCTAGACGCTGCTATCTATGATTCCTACCCTGCCAAGTGGTGCCACCCCAGTCCTGGACACTTGGAAGCTGGCCTATAAGTGCTTTGCCAGCCCATCTGTGGAGCCAGCTGAACCGATGCATCTTCTGGGCTGCGCAGCGCAATCCCGAGAAGAACCGATGCATTGCCCCTGCTGCAAAGGTTCTCTCATCCTGCATCGGAACTTCCGCTTGGGCAAAGCTTTCACTATGCAGGCCCTTGCATCGCAAATCTCTCGTCAATGGCAACCTCAATGATGATGCAGGTTCTCGCATCTCAGTCTCATAGCTCCTTGGAAGCGATGCACCGTCTCAATTGCATGACGCATCCTGAATGCCATATTCTGCATTGCAAGCCCTCGTCGATAAAATCCTCGATGATGATGGAAGACCTCATATCTCACCATCGCAGCACCTCGGAACAAACGCATCGCCTTGGCTATGCGACGCATCCTCGACATATGACCTCTCAATGCTTCACAACCAGGACTTAAGGTACTCTTGTTTATCGGACCTAACTGGGCTCCTGTAGATGGCCTGTGCTCCATCGCGGTCAGCCTGAACTTGTGACTTTGCCCTGGTCCCGTGTGACCAGATATCCACAGCTGGCGCTTGGTGCTATTTTCACTGAAACTTTTAAAATTGCATATCTCTGGTTCCACTGAGTGGATTATTGTCGTTTTGGTCTTGTTTTACTTGTTAAAGTCTACTCTATTTTCGCAACCTGGTGTGGGATCCTTTGTGTGTGTTTTCACTGCGTTACTTTTTTGACGTGCTGCACAAATACTTTGCACATTGCTTCTGAGTTAAGCTTACTGCTCTGTACCAAGCTACCTGAGGGTTGAGCACAGATTATTTTAGGGTTGGTTGTGACTTCACCCTGACAAGGATTGTGGTTCCTGCTTGAGTAGGGTTTCACCCCCCTCAACCAGTAGCCCAATTTCTTACAAGCATCTCATGACAGAAAAAAGTGAGTATGAATAATGTGGTGGTATTATGAAATACAACCGAAATATGGAATAAGTGATACTTTCCACATTTGTTCCACATTTGTTTGATTTTATGAACATCTGCGTAACTATGACTTATTTGTATTCATTTAATGTGCCACTAAATTATCTTCTGACCAATAATAATTAATAAAATTTATAAAAAGGATGGACAATGTGTTGCTCAAAAATAAGCTAATTACAGTGTATGATTTTTCAGTACATATCACTTCACAAGAGTAAGCTTTAGCTATGAGATGTGTTGTGGTGCGACATTCCTTAAACGAGTGGTCTTCACAAATGTCCCATAATTTCTGCTTTCCTTCCTTTTGGGAAACCATCCCTCGGTATCTTCATGCTGGGCCTCATTTTCTGCAACGAGTGAGCTTGTCTGGGCATAATCCAATTACTGTCAGTGCTCGGTACCATTGAAAGTCCCAATTTAAATGTATGGGATTCCTGTGGCCTTCTGTGAAAATCTATGTCGCCCTGAGACCGTCACAATAGACACTATGCTAATGAATGTAAGGGGACAACGACAAATGGACGGCCATGCGTGCATGTGGTGAGCGATATGCCAGGGCGTCACATCTGTTATACACAAAGCGCAAGCAGCGTGACGTTTCATTAATTTTATGGGAGTGCGGGACTCTCGTTTCTCATTTACCTCTGTGACTATTTGTATGAATTCCATTCACAGCCATGGATGCACGCGGACAGCTGTCAACACCTTCAACATCCTAAGCCGTGCACGGCCTCGCGCGCGGTGTCACCCAAAGGACATGCTTTGTCACCAGGCAGGACCCAGATGCTAACACGGAAAGAACACTCACGCCCAGGAATGAACTTCTCGGCATATGTGGGTGATGAGTTGTTAACTTGTCTGACATATTTGCTTTTGTTAGGTGTGATGTGGCGCTAATCACTCCCTTCAACGAAGCACGTGCCCTACGGAGCTCATGGTTCAGACTTGCAAATGCAGCTTCCGAGCTAACATTGGCTCTCAGCTCTCAGCAAATGTTCATACATCTCTGTTGTTCTCTGTGTGCCGTCGATGCCTCCCTCGTCCCAAATGCCCTCTGGGTTCCATCTGTGCCGACATTGCGCCATCGCCCATGCATATTCGGTATCTGACTACACTCTGCAGGCGTGCATATTTCTACACTCTGCATCACTTCAGTAGGTACGGACACGGGAATCAACATAACAACACAAGCTCCGCTGTCACAACATTCCCTCTTCGCCACAACATGGATTGGCACTGCCGGCAGTAACACATAGCTAGCCATAGCACATTGTCGCATGCACTGGAATCCGGTAAGAAGCATTTCGCCTCGTTGCCTTCACCTCTTTGCCTCACGTCCACGTTTCATTTTTATATTAAACTGATTAAATGCATGCTGTACATTTGACTACCTAAATTATAGCCAGCACATAGGTGGTAATTCTATAAGCAAGTACTGCCACAAAGTGAAAGACTAAAGATTGTTTGTTTGTGGGAAGTACTGGTGTCACAAATAGTGTTAGTTTTTCTTCACATATACACCATAGAGTGTAAGCAAGAAGATCTGTATCTACTTGAAGCTAGCGTTGTGCAGGTGATGCTTTTCTTTGCTTCTTAAGGCCGGTGATCCACCAGCGATAACAAGTTTATCCACTGTGTACTCCTAGAGGGTGTTCTGATGCGATCTATACACAAGGCATGCACTCTCGAAGATGCACAGGAATTCAAAATCAATGTAACCAAAGAAGGAACTGAGCGGCAGGTGCTGCTTTTAATAACTTTTCCACATTCTTTTCTCCGCTGCACAATGGCCTCTACAATTGAGGGGGAGGCAGCTTCTGGGATAATGTCAGTCTCATTTCGCACAATCCGTCTAAATTCTTCCTCTGTTTATCTACAAATGTGTACGAGGTTTGTACATTCATTTCATAGTCTATATTTACAGTTTGTACGATAGATGACAAGAAAAAGCTTACATAAATACTGAAATGGACGAAGGGCATGGCATTATCAGAATACGAAAAATGTTTTGAATTGTTTGGGGAAGCGACCATGCACATATAGGACCACCCTAAAGAAATGTAAATCATTATCTGACGTAGGAGCTGCATTGGAGGCCTGGCTTGTAATTTATAATCTGATCTGATTTCATACATTTCCTACACATTTAAGCAAACTTGACAAAAACACCTTGTTGGACTTGGCCCTTTTTGCAGGGTCATCCCTAAACTTTTTGTCTTCCTCCTATATTTTTTCTGACCTGTTGTTGGCTGTTTTATGACTCTGGGCACTTCACCACTGTTGATCAGTGCTGAAGTGAATATGCTCTCCCTATTGTAAATTGTGTTATGTATTAGTGACTCCATGATTGGATGATTGGTTTACTTGTCAGTCCCTAGTACAGTGCACTGAGTGTGCCCAGGGCTTGTAAATCCAATGCTGCTGGTGGGCTTGCAGCACTGGTTGTGCCACCCACAGACGCAGCTTGTAAAGTGTGTCTCAGGCCTGCCATTGCAGAGCCTGTGTGCAGCCTAGGGCTGCCATGTCGACTTGGTGAGTGCCCCCACTTACCAGGCCCTAAACCTTCCCTTTACTGCATGTTGGTCACCCCTAAAGTAGGCCCTAGGGCAGGGTGCATTGTAAGTATAAGGTAGGACATGCCCTGGTGTGTGTGGCATGTCCTAATAGTGAATTACAGCCATTTTCGTTTTTCACTATTGCAAGGCTACCTGTTCCCCATAGGCCAGAATGGGCAGTTTGATTATTACACTTTATAATCCTAACTGACCCAGGGAACATGGTAGAGAAACGAATTTAGTATGCCTGAACTCAGAATGATAAAATACATCTTTTAGTGAAGTTGATTTTAACATTTCTGTGTTTGAAAATACCACTTTTAGAAAGTAGGTATTTTCTTGCCTAACTATCCAAGCCTGCCTCTGCTGGGTTGTGTATTCCTTGTCTGGAGTTTGAGTGACAGGGGCTGGGGGTGGCTCCAGGAGACAGGGTGAGTCAGCACAGGGCTGAATAGAGAGATCTGCATCCAGAGTGGAGGGAGGAGTTGCACCTGGGTCTGAATAGGGCTGTGCCTGCCTTCCACAATGCTGGCTCCACCTCCTGCTGGGCGGCTGAGCACCCTGCCCCACATTCTGAAAGGAAAGAAGGAGTCCGGTAAACAAAGTGCTCCAGGACTGACCAGAACTGGTTTTGGACTAGGCAAAGGCCTCTCTGCCTTCAGAGAACAAAGAGAAAAGGTGTATAAAAAGGGGACCCAGACCCCTAGGAAATTAGATCACTTTTGGGAAACAAGAAGAAACCTTTGCTGAGGAGCGGAACCAAGAAGAAACTGAGGAGAAGACTATCCCTAAGCTAGAGGGATCTGCCTGCAGTGGTTGCCTGACTGCCAAAGAAAGGAGAAGGGAACTTTGTGTGTACTTTCATCAACTTGTGAAGGATCTCCAAGGGCTTGATTTCAGAGCTTGCCTCCTGCTGAAGTCTCAGGGACAACAGACTTCACCCACCAGCTCCCCTGTATTCCCTTGCTGGGAATTTGGACCTTCTGACACACTTGCGTGTCGCTGGGAGCTGGAAGCACGACTCAAGACGAAGAAGCGTGTCGCCGCAGCCGCTGCTTCTCGCATCGCCGGAGAAGAGTGTCGACGTCGCAGCAGACGCCGGCGCATCCCCGAAGAAGCGCGCCGCTGACACCCTCGCATCCTTCGAAGCGCCTCGCAGCACCGGAGAAAAGTGTCGCCGTCGCATCAGACACCGTCGCATCCCCGGGGCAGAGCATCGACCTCGCATCAGACGCCGACGCATCGCAACACGAGGCGCCCCGCATCCCAGGAGAAGATCGTCGACCTCGCATCAGACGCCGTCGCATCTCCAGGGAAGCGTGTCGCAGGGCCTGTCGCGGCTCCAAAGTTTCATCAAAATCGCCGCACGGCCGTCGGGCGTGCACGCATCACCCCTTCATTGTCGCAACCTTAAGAAGACGCCACTTTGTTTCTTTGCACCAGTTCTTCAACGCATCACCGTCCTTGCGTGTAAGGGACTACCGCATCACCTTCCCTGCAACACTTTCGTTGCCTTGCGTTACGCATCTCAGGTACATTGAACTCAAAGTGTCGCTTTTCAATTTTAAGAGACTCAAGCTAATTCTACCATCTTTAAAGTACAGTATTGTGGATTATTTTTGTCGTTATGGTCTTGTGGTAAATCTATATAAAAGACACTTATTTTTATAATACAACCTGTGTGATGTCCATTTGTAGTGTTGTCACTGGATTACTGTATGTGTTCACAAATGCTTTACACACTGCCTCTGAACTAAGCCTGTCTGCTCATGCCAAGCTACCAAGGGGGTGAGCAGGGGTTATTTCAGGAGTGTACCCCCTTACCCTGACTAGAAGCAAGGGTCCCTATTTGGACAAAGGTACCTACCTCTGCCAACTAGAGACCCCCAGTTCTAACACACCTCAAAGAAAATGTTCCAAACTAACCCTCCTATTTTGAATGAATGGAATTGGTGATCATACAGTGCACCCAAAAAAAAAAATATAACACATTTCAAATGTGGATAATCTGCTGTAATAGTACACATGTGCCCCAATTTTACATCGGGAGTACTTTCTCAATTTGTGCAACAGCGCCTTCTCAACATAATGTGGCCAGCACAGACTGGATTAGTGTACCTGATTACAGTAAACAACATGCTGTCTTCAGAAAAGACACACATTTTGACTGACTGCGCCAGCAGTGAGGAGAGTGCATTTGTCAAAGACAGTGGCTCTAAATTTCACTACCGTGGCTCAGCATCAGTTTAAAGAGGGCTAGGAATCCTCGACAGGCGGGCGCAGTGTGATGCTTAATCTACCTGCTGGGGGTGCCCCTGGGAACACCCGGAATACAGTGTCAAGAGCGGTTTAGTCATAAATGCAAAAGGCTCCCTCACTTGCACAGGGCCACACTCACAAATGAGGGAATTCACCCTTGCGACCGCACTAGCACACATCTTGGACCAATGTGATCCATAGTGCAGAAGTGACTTCAGCACCGTCTGCAGTACTAAGGAGTGCCGGGGGAGCAAACAACCTGCACACTTACCAGATGTACCATCTGTGCACTTTGTATGATACGCGCAGACATATTTAATAAATAAACTTATGCAAAGGGGTTACAATATTTTATGCTTCCTCAAAAGAAAACATACTCAACAAGATTGATGTAAAAAACGACATTAGCCAACATTCAATGAAAATAACATTATTGCAATAAGTCCAAAGTATGCGACAAAAGTAAAAGATTTGAAAGACCTTTCAAAGGTAATTTTGATGGAGTGTTCCGGTTCAGCCTCGATCACCCACTCACAGTTCAATGAGTCTTTGTAGTATCCAGGCCATCCTGGAGAGAGGATGACTCCACTGGGAGATGAAAAATGCCCACCACATGGAGCTGAAATATGAAGGACATTGATTATTACAGCATAGAACACAGATTTCTCACTTTTCAGTGCATAGAATTGCAAATATATATTATGTGAAAAACCAGAAGAATGCATACGAATTGTAGAAATTGAATTACTACGATACTGTATTTCAGTCAGTGTAGAGGAAAACACTTTTGAAGTGAAAAAGCGAATTAAGCAATTTATAGTATAATAAACCAAGCACTGTCGTAAAAGGGTTTGACAGTTACTCCATTACAATGGCATTGTTTTACAAGCCTTTCATCCTTAGCTACACAAGCTGAAATTCCTACTTTGGCTGGTGAAAATTGCGAGGGCTACGTAAATGGGAATAAGTTGTCTTGTGCACCAAACCAGTGTATATTTTATTACACGCCTCACATACAGAACATTTTTCAGTGGTTTGATTTTTTTGCAGCAAGGAAAGTAATGAAACACTTCGGGGTAGTACATAACCCCCTTAAACTTCATGGTAAATAATGTTTTGAGATCATCAGCCATAAAATACTTTGTTTTTCTTTTTTTTAAAATTAAAGTTTTGTTGCATATTAATACATACAAGTCCAGAAGCATCGGCAATAAAAGAAGATAAAGGGCCTGATTCTGATGCGGGTTGGAAAGCTTCCCGACCGAATCGGTTTGGAAATGGTTTCCGACCCACTCGGATCGGGAGAGTCCGACCGACGGAGTACGATGCTTCCGGATGCTTCCAGATACGATTTGGTTGGACTCCCATTGACTTCAATGGGAGCATATGTTCCTAACCGCATCATAATTGGGCCCTGGGTCGGGAAGACACGTTCCCGATCCGATTTGGAAGGAGCAAATGCCATTAGGAGGCCTTCCTAACCGCATCAGAATCAGGCCCTCAGTCGGGAAGCTTTTCCAACCCGCATCAGAATTGGGCCCTTAGAAGAAAGAAAAAATACAATAGCAACCAATAATTTATACATTAGCAACGTCCACAGTTTACATAAATAATGATGACATTACATGACTGTAAGCATGGGCAGAGCACAGTGAAAGAGCCCAGTGCGTAGGCTAACACATCAGACTTCGATTGTTTTTGCAAGAGTGGGACTGTCCATACACCCCATCCGAATACTAGTGGGGGGGAACTGCGTGTGCGTCAGAGTCTCAAGCAAATATTAGGAAACCAATGTCCTGCGCCCCCTCGGGACACTCCATGGGAAATGAGCCACCTGATAATACCAGTCTCAGTGGGCATAATTAGAGCTCGTTAATCAACCTTATAGTGATACTCTACTCTGGTACATTTGATATCTTCCCTGCTAAATAGTTTTGATATAATCCCCAAAAGTTTTGGGGCGGTTCTGAGGTGGGAGTAATTCGCTATATAATTCTGTTTGTATGTTACAAAAAAGCATGTCATTCGACCATTCCGCAAGAGTAGGGGCCGGCCCGCGCGACCAACGCAGTGCTATTCTACGCTTTGCGATCAACAACCCCATATCTATCAAGCGACGGATGTCTTTCTTTATCCGTTTTGAATAACCAAGAAGGGCCAATAAGGGATCAGGGGATATTGATGTCTCTGTGATTTCACTCAACTTTTGGAATATCAAGACCCAATACTTGGCTATATCCGGGCATAACCAGGCCACGTGAAGGAAATCCGCTGGGTTAACCCTGCATCGTTCACAATCCGCTGTTTCCCGCAAGCCATATCTATGCAGGCGGGCAGGTGTATTATAGACTTTATTCAAAAATTTAAAATGTATTAATCGATGACGGCCATTTAATGAGATACGCCACCTTGCCTCGCAGCAGTAGCTCCAAGTGTCATTGTCAATAGCCACCTCTAAGTCACATTGCCACTCCAGTCAGGGCTTAGTATAGAAATTCTTACGGTAGCTCTGGACAGTACTATAAATACTGGAGACCAATTTACAGGGACATTCAGACCGCAATAAAAATGAGAATGGGGTGACCTCCGGAGGCTCTGCCATGTCATCCCCAAGAAGTACCCGAAAGGCATACGCCATAAAATACTACTTACTTGGTGATGGTAACAGTGAATTTGACTTCATGGCTCAGCACTTTTTCATGTGTGCCAGGTCTGATCTGTTAAAACTAACCCTTTACCTGTCAACCTTCACAAACATCACCTATTGTGTAGCGTAGGTTTCAGCATGATCATCAACTTTCTTCATCATCTACATGATGCTCCTTGCAAATATGCATGCAGACACCACCTAATTATATATCAAGATAATCATCTGAAACTCATGTCCATGTCCAGAAAACTATGTGGCAGAAGTGCCTCTCTCGTACTACATCTATATTCAAAATACTGCTCTTAGGAATAGGCACATCTGCCATGCTCTCATTGTATTGGCCTTTCGCAATGGTCCTACCTCAACTGCTCTCTCAAAATATCTGCAACCTTGGCATTCCTTCCTAATGCCAAGATGCCAGTGTCTTCCGAGGTGAACAGCGTTACAAAAAATATATTACCATCTACTCGTGATCTGATTAATTCTAAAACTATTGCATCTGCTCTTATCAATTGCTCTTGCTCATCATTGTGAGATGCCCCACTAATTATTGCAACAGAACTTATGGGGTTGACTTACAAAGGCTATGACCAAGCACCAACTATGCTTCCTGCTTCATCCTTGATCTCCTCATAGGTGTGATGTGCATTGTCCACATTCCCACAGGAGCGATTCTTCTCAGCTAACACCCAATCAGTCTTTTGAATTCATGATCTCAGCCCTCATTAAGAATTTGCCAGTAATTGGTGTGAAATTTATCACACCCAACAAAATACTACTCTGCTGGGGGTGATAAATGCAGTCTAGTTACAAGTTTTTACCCAATAATGGAGAGGAACATGCAGATTTTGTTGCTGATTGTACCAAAAGCTTAAGACCCATTATTTATCAATCATTTTCCCCTGATAAACATCGGTAGGTTTTACCTGCCAAAATAGATCCAGGAAATGTGATTTTTATTACAATACTCCTAATTCGGATATCTGTGGTAACAAGACTTACCACTCACTCACATCAGAATTCAAAGTCCAACTTTTAATGAGGCCCTTAATGTCTTATGCACAAGATCCTCAACAGATACATAAGCTCTCTCTTACATTAACAAATGGTTTGTGCCATACCAACCAACTAGATATCTAAGAGTGCCACAGAAAGGAGAATCTCTATTTATCACTGGCATAAAAATGATTTTGCCATGGCATAAAAATGATTTAAATGCAGCAGAATTTATATTGAAGGATCCGCCCACCAAACCTTCTTCCTTTACCCATTCACACCTAAGGCAATTATCTAAGATTAAGGCTGTCCAAAAGCTCACGGTCCACATTACTGACTGCCACTTTTGTAATACTCCTGTGAGATTTTATTCCTTCTATTTATTCCCCTACATTCCCACCTGAAACATTAGCAAAATGCAGAAAGTCAACAAAACATGTAAGCTAAGTGGGCATTAGTCAGCCAGGGCTGACCAATGGCAAAGTAAAAACAGATATTGAACCAGCGGGCTCTTGACTCCCCTATTTCTGCCCTTTACTAGTTGAGAAAAAACTGTACCTGTCACATGCACAGCACCAATGCATCATCACCAGAAGTTCCCTTTGCTACATGGAAATAAAGCGAGAAGGAGGATATTTGTGAGAAACTGGGTTGCTGGTTGAGGGGGGCGATACCATATTCATCAACAGCCACAATCCGTGTATGGTGAAACACATGAAGATACTAAACTAGTCTGTGTACAACTCTGGTAGCTTACCACAAAGGCAGTCGGGCTCAAATTAGAGGCAATGTGGAAAGTATTTATGCAGCACTCAAATGGTAAGAGAGTGGAGGAATGGATATGGTCCAACGGCTAGCGCGGTCGACCTCCAATCTGGGGAATCGGTTTCGAGTCTCGGCAATGACACTCAACATCCTGTGATTCTGGGCAAATCACTTAATCTACCAGTGCCTAACTAAAATGAATATGTCCTTGTGTAATGCAACTGGTGCTAATGTAAAGCGCTCTGATACCCAATACCTTCGGGTCAAGTTTGCGCTATATAAAAACTCAGAAAAAGTGAAAACACAGCATAAGAAAAATCAGACACCAATTTTAAAAATAGAGCAAAATGTAGTAAACTATTTGATGTCGAAACAACAAATATCCAATCAGTAGAACCCAAGATATGTAATTTTGAAGATTTAAGGTAAGTATAGTGCCTAAAAGCACAAAGTGTGACTCGCGGTCATCTGGTTGTGCGAGACCGGGTGAAAGTCACAAATTGAGGCTGACCACGATGGAGAGTGGGATGGATACAGGGACCAGGTTAACCCACTGAAAAAGTTATCTTCTCAAAGTTCAGCACGAAAAGTCCAGTTCATGGTGGAGGAAGAGCGTCATGAACTGTCGTTGATGGATCTTTGCAATAGGGATCATCCCAGGCCGTTGATGCTGTAGCACAAAGTGCAGATTACATTTTGCTGGTAGTCGCAGGTGCTCGCTGTAGCGCAAAGAGTCAGTGTCACCAGAGCTTCTCGTTGGCGGTCATCGACATCTTGCCACGAACTGGCCAGTTTGAGGTCGCAATGAGCCTAAAACTTCAGGATTTCTCCTTTTCCTTCAGGAGGAGCTCAACTGATGCCATACCAAGGGTTCAGAACCTAGGTGGCACCTCTTGGGGATAAGGAACTCAATCCAGCAGAGGCCAGCAGGGCTCAATCAGGTCCAATTGCAGGTCAAGTGCAGAAGATCAGCATGGCAGTCCTTCTTCTGTGGTATTCAACAGGTCAAGGAGTATATTGAAGGGTGGGTCTGAGGATCCTAGTGTTATATAAGTGGAAGAAGCTTCTGGAGTCCCCCCCATAATCTTGTCTGGAATTTCCTGGCTTGCTGCTCTGATCCCAGGATGTCTGTGGGCACAATAGGATAGTGTGAAGTTCTTTGTGGGTAAGCTAAGGCAGTGTCTTTTAATGGCATGTGTAACAGGTGACAGCACCGCCCCTCTCATCTAGCCAGGATGGCCCATCCTTCCAACATTCAGTAACTCTATTTTGTGCCTGTTTGGTAGGGATACACAAAGGCCAACTGCCAACTCCACCTAGTCATGTGACCCAGAACATGCACCACTTGGTTAGGACAAGTAAATGCCAACTTTCTAAAAGTGGTATCTTCAGAGTTGTGACTTAAAATCTGACTTTACCATTAAATAGGATTTAAAACTACAATTCCTTAAGCATCAAACTTTACCTTTCTACCTGCTCCTAAACAAATGTTATCATGGTAACCTAATGTTATCCTATGGGAGCGGTAGGCCTTACAGTAGTGGAAAACATATTTGTGAGTTTTTCACTACCAGGATATGTAAAACTTGAACAAACATGTCTAACCTTTTAAATACAATGCACCCTGCCCAATGGGCTGTTCAGGGCCTACCCTAGGGGTGACTTATATGTATTAAATAAAGGTAGTATTTGGTTAGGCAAAAGCTATATTTTTTCAAGTTGAATTGGCCATTTAAAACTGCATACAGGCTGCAATGGCAGGCTTGAGACATGTTTCAAGAGGCTACTTAAGTGGGTGGCACAATAAGTGCTGTAGTTCCACTAGTAGCATTTGCTTTACCAGCCCTGGGTATGTGGTATAAAACGTTATTAGGGACTTATAAGTACATTAAATATGCCATTCAGGTGTAACCAATTTTACCATGTTTTAGGGAGGGACCATGATCCCTTTTGCACTGGTTAACAGTGGTAAAGTCCTAAACGAATTGAGCAAAACAGGAGGGGTGAAGGCATAAGGTTTGTTGGACCACTATCCAAGGCTGTCAGCTATAGCAATACTGTTCCAAGGGAGCACTAGATCTTTAGTTTGGAGGTAGTCTTTTGTGATTAGAGGTCCTTTAATCCAAGTGAAGAAGAGCAAAAGGCAAAAGAATATCGTGGAAAAAAGTGTTGGCCTGTGCAAAGTCAATCAGTGTTTTATCTTTAAATATGCTGAGAGATAAATTTGAGAACCGACTACAGCATTTTACAATATCCTCCCTAAAATTAATCACCAATCACATTTGGGGCAGCAATCTCACACTTCTCCTTTGTCTTATGCCATACTTCTTAATGCAAACCTGCTTTTGATTTAAACTGGTCAAACCTTTTGTTAGACCTGGCATCTTTTGGCGGGTTTCCCCTGTCTTTTTGCTTTCTGACCTCCTGTATTTAATGGTTTGCTGGACTTTGTTTTTGCTGGCTAATTGTCTCTGTGCACTTTTTTCAGTGCTAAAGTGCAAGTGCTCCTACTGTAAATTGTGTTATAATTGGTTCTCCATGATTGGCATATTTGATTTAATGGTAAGTCCGTAGTAAAGTGCAATGCGTATGCCCAGGGCTTATAAATCAAATGCTACTGGTGGGCCTGCAGCACTGATTGTGTCACCCACACAAGTAGCCTTTCAATATGTCTCAGACCTGCCACAGCAGTGTCTGTGCACGCAGTTTATAACTGCCATGTCGACCTAGTAAGTGTACCCACTTGCCAGGCCTAACTTCCTCCCTTTTGTTACATATAAGTCACCCATAAGGCAGGCCCAAGGCAGCCGTATGGTCTGGGTGCATTGTATTTAAAAGGTAGGACATGCAGTGGTGTGTTTTTATATGTCCTAATAGTGAAATACTATGCATTTTGTTTTTTACTATTGAAAGGCTAGCTCTTCCATAGGTTAACATGGTGTCTGCCTTGAGACATCTTTCAAGTGCAGATTCTCATAGGAAGATGATAGAAAGTTGAAGTTTGGGATCTCTGAGCTCACAATTTAAAAATACATCTTTTTGTGAAAGGCTAGCTCTTCCATAGGTTAACATGGTGTCTGCCTTGAGACATCTTTCAAGTGCAGATTCTCATAGGAAGATGATAGAAAGTTGAAGTTTGGGATCTCTGAGCTCACAATTTAAAAATACATCTTTTAGTGAAGAGGGTTTTTAAATTGCATTTTTGAAAATGCCATTTTTAGAAAATGTGGGCATTTTCCTGCTTAACTATTCTGTGCCTGCCTGTGGAATCCACGTCTGTGTAGCTGAAAGCTAGGATCTCCTGCATACAATCTAGACAGCCGCTCCAAGGGCGCTTAGGTGTGCCTCGCATATCCTGATGACCCATCACCAGGTTGATAGGCCTTCCTAGGCTAAGAGTAGTGGGAGGGGTTGTCGCTCACACATAAATAAGGCTGTGCCTGTCCTCTTACAAAGAAACCTCCACCCCCTGGAGAGTGTCTGGAGGCAGAGAAGGAAGAGCAGGACAGAACTGGATTTTGTGCACAATTACTTTCTTTGAAGTCAGCCCTAGTCTCACCGATGCCACTGCCTGCCCCGTGACCTGTGGGCACCGCATGTGGCATCGTCCCACTTCGCATTGCAGCCTGGATGCCAGTGCTCCTGACTTCAACCATACGGAGTTCGATCTGCAACGCGAGTGACTTCAAATGACCGATGACTCCTGCACCGACCTCCGGGACCAATGACTGCTGACGCCAGTGACACCACCTCATCAGAGTTCATCGCAAGGTCCCTGACACCCTGCATTCCCAAGGTACTGTTTGCGGGTCATCCTGACACTATAGCTGGCCCGCGACCTCGCGGTCAACCTGAACTGTTAAATTTGTTGTTCATGATGCTGTGACAGCCCCGGGCGCGGCAATCACCTTCAAGAAACTGTATTTTAAGTCTATTTTTTCCAATATTCCTATTTTGATTACTGTTCATTGGATTTTTATCATTTTGGTCTTGCATTACGCAGATACATATTAGCTATTTTTCTAAAACTGGTGTGGTGTCCTTTTGTAGTATTTTCATTATATTTCTGTATGTTATGTGCAAATGCTTTACACATAAGCCTGACTGCTCGTGCCAAGCTACCAAGGGGGTGAGCAATGGTTATTTCAGACTTGTAACTCCCTTATCCTATTCTCACTAGAAGGAAGGGTCCCTACTTGGACAGAGTACAAACCTGCCAACTAGAGACCCCCATTTCTAAAACATTTATAGTTAATGCTCATAATATATGACTAAACGATCATATTTGAGGATCAGACACAAAGATAGATCACACAAAGTAGAACAAAACCTGATGTATCAAGAATGAGGGTGTTAGACCTGGCATCCTTGGCATGGTTTTCCCTGACTTTTTGCCTCTACCTCCTGTGTTTTTGATACTGTGCTGGATTTTGTTTTTGCTGGCTTAGATGCGTTGGGTACTTTGCCACTGCTGATCAGTGTCAAAGTGCAAGTGCTCCCTGTGCAAATTGGCATTATGATTGGTTCTCCCTGATTGGCATATTTGATTTACCAGTAGGTCCCTAGTAAAGTGCACTGAGTGTGCCAGGGCTGGTAAATCAAATGCTACTAGTGGGCCTGCAGCACTGATTGTGCCACCCACATGAGTAGCCCTGAAAAGATGTCTCAGGCCTGCCACCGCGGTGCCAGTGCGCAGTTTGTTAACTGCCATGTCGACTTGGCAAGTGCACTCACTTGCCAGGCCCTACCCTTCCCTTTTCTTACACATAAGACACCCCTAGGGTAGGCCCAAGGTACCCCCATGGGCAGGGTGCACTGTATGTGAAAGGTAGGACATGTACTGGTGTGTGTAACATGTTGTCAGGACCAATGTCTTTCCTCTATTGAACCGCACAGGAGCAGAACGACGTTAGTTCCAATGCCCTTCTCAGAACCTTCCCTGCTAGGCCTTCTAGCATTCCATCGCAGGTAAGTTCTAAGGGGGAAAGGGGTTGGGGACAGAGAAGAGACAGCTTCCTGCGCTCTGCCTGTTCTGCAAGGTCTTCTTTTCTTCTTACTTCTTGCAGACCTGTACACAATTCAACTTTAGCATTTACTCAGCACTTACTTGTGACCAACTTCTCTTTTATATTAGATAACTTATCTTACCAGGGAAACTTGGGAAGCTTGCTACTCTTCTTACTTCTCGTGTTGTTTGTTTGGTTGAGATGAGAAGTTTTTACTTAGCTTGTTTATTTTCTTTTTCTATTTCAGGAACGTCCTGCCGCAGATTCTGGCTTGTGGCTATGATGCAAGAAAGATTGTGGTAAGTGTTTGCTTTTATTCTTTTCTTTTTGAATTGGTTATATTTATTCTGCCCTTCATCTACTGTACTCACTGTGTATGACGCTCCTTTATCTTATCAGTTTAATTCTTATTAGGCTGCTTTAATTCTTCTTTTCTTCTGAATTAATAAAAGAGCTCTTCACAAGTTTTTAGTATAGCAGAAATGATAGGGTTCTCTTGAGCTCCCTTTCAGTAGTTAATTAAATGAATTGTAGGCAACTGTGCTAATTTAATTTGTCTGTGCAAGCTTGTGCTTCCATCTTATTTGATTTATTTAGGAGCTGGAGATTTCTTTAACAGAAACGAATTTCAACTACAGAGTTAGTTGACCCTTTTAACCTTGCTGACAAGTGGATGACTAATCTCTTTCACATGCATTTAACAAATGCGGTAAAAAGGAAAATGACTAAGTTACTTTAATTCATCACGCTCTTTAACCTTCTCAACCAAGGGTGACAAGAGTCTTTTTAAATATAAGCACTGGGAATTCTTTGAAGAGTGCTATTATTTGAACGTTCAGCTTAAGCAGAAAAATGCATTTGGTTCTTTTAAATATACACTGACCTTATTTCATAGTGCAAGAGAATTCCGACGAAACTAAAACCCGATATTTAAACGCAACTACCCTAACTAACTTTCGCGACGCCTCAGGAACAGGTGCTCTCTCAGGAATTTCTTCAGTGAAGTGCACTGTGGAATGTTGAAGCGCACTTCACCTGACCTTCATTATTTAAGAAGACTAGACTGCTAAACAGCACTATGCTGTAGCAGTGCTGGAATTTTGGCAGCCATATTACAATTTCTGCGATGCCAGCTAGCACTCCAGCTAAGGGGATAACCTGCCTTCAGTTTAGTCTGTAAGGGAGAGATAGTCGTCAGTGTAGAGATGGAAGGAGGAAACCTACCGTGAACCCTGACAGTACCCCCTCCCAACGGGGTTTCCTCCAGTCGAGGTTTGGCTGGGAATTTGGCATGAAAGGCTTTAATTAATCGGGGGCATGAACATCAGTACTTTTTTCCCAAGAACGCTCATCAGGTCCATAACCCTTCCAATCAATGAGGTAGAAAAGTTCATTACGAATGATGCGTGAATCTAAGATGCGTTTAACCTCATACTCCACCTCACCATTAAGAATTAAAGGATCCGGAGGAGAACTTTTACGCAAATCTGGTTGAATGGGTTTGAGGAGAGAAATATGAAACACTGGGTGAATTTTAGTAGTGCCTGGGAGAGATAATTGATAAGTGACAGGATTGATAACCTTCTCAATAGGATAGGGACCCATAAAACGGGGCTGGAATTTACGGGAACCCTTGAGTCTAAGATTTTTAGTGCTCAACCAAACCAAGTCTCCTGCCTGAAGATCAGGTTCTTTTTACGTTTGCGATCAGCGAAGTGTTTATAACGATCCTTCGCAATCGACAAGTTCTGGATTACAGAGTGGTGGATTTTAGTCATTTGTTGAGCAATGTCTTGAACAGCTGGAACATCTATCTTATCAAAATTAGCATGAGAATTAGGATGTCTGCCTGCGTTTACAAAGAAAGGGAATGACCAGTAGATACATTTTGAGCATTATTGTAGGAGTATTCAGCTGTCCATAAATGGTCAGGCCAATCACCCTCTTCATCTAACAAATAAAGCCGTAAGTATTGTTCTAGTTCTTGATTAATGCGTTCAGTCTGCCCATCAGTTTCTGGGTGAAAACTGGTAGAATAACGATGGTCTATATTAAGACCTTTGATGTAGGCCTTCCAAAATTTTGATAGAAACTGGGAGCCTCTGTCTGAAATGAGTACCTTTGGAATGCCATGAAGGCGAATGATATGTTGATTAAAAAGTTGGGAAAGTTGTTTAGCAGTAGGTGTTCCCATGAAAGGTACAAAGTGTGCCATCTTGCTAAAGGTGTCCACTACCACAAGAATGGTATCATAACCATGGGAAGAGGGCAGATCTACAATTAAATCTAGGGAGACTGTGTGCCAAGGATGTGGGGGTTGGCATGGGTTGTAGAAGACCTTTGGAGCCTGCCTGTCCGATTTCCCCGTGCACAAATCTCACAGCCCAGAACGTATTGACGAATGTCTCTGCACATGTATGGCCACCAGAAACTACGTCTAAGTAACTCTTCAGTTTTGGAGACGCCCTTATGGCCCGCCAAAGGGTTATCGTGACATTCTTGCATTGCCTTCAACTGGAGTTCCTTAGTAGGTAAATACAGATTGGTGCCATGATATGGAAGACCGTTGTGGACGAGACGTTGAGGATCTTCTGTGGCCCAATTCTCCATTTCCAGGTCAGACATGGTATTCCGAACGTGATTTTCGAAGGGCTCGAGAGAGATAACTCCAATGATTTTATCTTCAGGTATGATTTGTTGGTTAGTAATGACAGGAGTTTGATTTTCGGTGTCCAATCGAGAAAGAACATCAGCCTTTCCATTCTTAGATCCTGGACGAAAGGTAATTACAAAATCGAAATCTGCGAAATACAGAGACCAACGTAGTTGTCGTGGTGTGAGAGTACGAGCAGATCGCAGGAATTTCAGATTGCGGTGATCCGTAAACACCGTCACGGTGTGCTTAGCTCCCATTAAGTAGTGCCTCCAATCTTTAAAGGCATCTTTGATTGCCAAAAGTTCTTTCTCGGTAATTGTATAATTACATTCCGCAGGGTTGAGCTTACGGGAGCGGTAAGCCACCGGGTGTAATTGTCCCGTATCCTTATGCCTTTGTGAAAGTATTCCTCCGATGGCCAGGTCCGAAGCATCTGTCTCCAAATAGAAAGGCTCAGAGGGATCTGCATGAAGTAAAACAGGTGCCGTGGTAAAGCTGTCTTTCATCAATCTAAAGGCCTCTTCAGCTTCTTCAGACCATTTAAATGGAACTCCTTTCTTTAGAAGACGAGTTAAGGGGAGAATTTTCTGGGAGAATCCGTGAATGAATCGGCGGTAAAAGTTGGAAAATCCAATAAAGCTTTGAACCTCTTTGACACTGGTAGGGGCTTTCCACTCCGTTATAGCTTTCACCTTCTGCTCGTCCATTCTCACTCCTGCAGGGGATAATACAAAGCCCAGGAATTCCACTGTATCAGTATTGAATAGGCATTTTTCCAGTTTTACGTATAGTGAATTTTCTCGTAATCGTTGTAAAACAGCTCGGACCTGGTTTGGGTGGTCTTCAACTGAGTCTGAATAAATCAATATGTCGTCTATATAAACTATGACGCATCGATCAATAAATTCACTTAGGACATCATTGATGAAGTACTGGAAGGCCGCTGGAGCGTTGCAAAGACCATACGGCATGACCAGATACTCGTAAAGGCCATATTTAGTCCTGAACGCAGTCTTCCACTCATCGCCTTCCCGGAGCCTGATCAAATGGTATGCTCCTCGTAGATCTAGACGAGTGTAAATCTTCGCTTCCTTCACCTGATCAATCAATACGGAAATTAGGGGTAGCGGGTAACGGTTTTTAATTGTTATCCTGTTAATTGCCCTAAAGTCAATACAAGTCCTGAGATCCCCCTCTTTCTTTGGTACGAAAAAAAGAGGGAGGAGACCGGAGACTGGGATGGTCTGATAAATCCATTCTCTAAATTTTTGGCAAGGTATTTCTTCAAATGAATGTTTTCTTTCTCCGTCAAAGCGTAGATCCGGCTGCATGGCAAGTTAGCCCCAGGTTCAAGGTCGATTTTACAATCGTAGGGTCTGTGGGGCGGTAGCTTCTCAGCCTTCACTTCATCAAAAACATCCACAAAGTCTTGATACTCTTCGGGTACAACAGTAGTTTGTATGACACACACCGAACCTCCATTTTCACACAACTGGGCGACTGCACTGGGCTGAGAAGGATTTGTTGGACAATTGAAACAATTTCTTGTACAATATTCCGAATTTAGTTGAATAGTTCGTGCTGCCCAATTGATCTGTGGGTTGTGCTCTGTCAACCACGGCAAACCTAGAATCAATTGGAATTGAGGGGCGTCTATTAGATTGAACTGCAATTTTTCTTGATGGCCTTCGACTGTAATCATGTGCACCAATTCTGTGTGACTGGTTATGGGCCCTGAAGTTAGATCCGTACCATCCACCGCTCTAACCTTCTCATTTTTCTCTTTTTTAATTGCTTGTAGTCCAATTTGGCTAGCGAATTTGTGATCGCAGAAATTTCCAGTTGCTCCAGAATCTACCATAACCGTAATTCCCGCCAAAGCTTCATTCCTGAATCTTAACGTCACTGTCATAACCAAATGGGGTGAGGAGACTTGTAGAGTGTTTGCCAACTGATGATTATGTGGAGTTGTTCCTTCATTCGCATCCACCAGTCCAACTCCGCTGACCGGTGGTGCCGCTAGTTTTCCTTCTCCTTTGCGGGCAATTTAGGTCTTTTTATACAATTTTTGACAAAATGTCCACCTCCACCGCAGTACAGGCACAACTTATTCAGTCTTCTCCTGTCTTTCTCCTCCTTCGTCAGTGGACCTCTGACCACACCGATCTGCATGGGTTCTACTCCAGAAGAACTCTCTACAGCCCGCGTAGACTCGACCTTTACCCGATCAAAACGGGGAACACTGGACCTGAACTCCCTCCTTCGTTCTCCTTTCCGTTCGCTTTGTCGATAATCGATTTCTAGAGTTAAGTCTACTAATTCTGAGATGTCAGAAGGGCGATTGGGAATTTGGGACAACACGTCTTTGAGTTCCTCTCGCAGTCCTCTGTAGAATACAGCTGCTCTTTTATCTTCGGGCCAGTTGGTCTCGACCACTAGTTTGTTAAATTGGGCCAAATACGACACTAGCTCACGATTTCCCTGTTTCAACTCTAACAGCTCGTTGTCTGAAGCCTGTGATGCAGTTCTTCTATCAAAAATTCGGAGAAATTCTTTTGAAGTTGTCTAGATTGTACAAAATTGGGTCATCTTTGGTAACAAGAGGCATCGACCAAGAAGCGGCATCTCCACTAAGATAGGAGAGGATAAAGGCTACCCGGGATTGAGCATCGGGGAAAATCGTTGGGCGGCACATGAAATGCAGAGAGCACTGTGTCAAAAAATTTGTGCTTTGTGCGGGTCTCCATTAAACCTCTCCGGAGGAGCAAGAGGGATTACTGGGGACAATGAGTGGATAACTTGTGTGGGGGCTACGGATATAGGACTTGTGTTTGGTCCTTGGGTTTCTAAGAATGTGGTTCCTTGACTGGTCCCTGAAACTGTATCTCCCATTTTAAAGGTAATTATTTCTTGTCTAAGGATTTTATTTTCCTCCCTAACTGCCTCCAAATCTCTTTGAATGTTACTTAAAATCTCACCTAGATTTTTAAAATCAAACCCCTCCGCCATTCTGCTCGGGTGCTTGTACCAACGTGGGCACTTCACTCTGTCAGGACCAATGTCTTTCCTCTATTGAACCGCACAGGAGCAGAACGACGTTAGTTCCAATGCCCTTCTCAGAACCTTCCCTGCTAGGCCTTCTAGCATTCCATCGCAGGTAAGTTCTAAGGGGGAAAGGGGTTGGGGACAGAGAAGAGACAGCTTCCTGCGCTCTGCCTGTTCTGCAAGGTCTTCTTTTCTTCTTACTTCTTGCAGACCTGTACACAATTCAACTTTAGCATTTACTCAGCACTTACTTGTGACCAACTTCTCTTTTATATTAGATAACTTATCTTACCAGGGAAACTTGGGAAGCTTGCTACTCTTCTTACTTCTCGTGTTGTTTGTTTGGTTGAGATGAGAAGTTTTTACTTAGCTTGTTTATTTTCTTTTTCTATTTCAGGAACGTCCTGCCGCAGATTCTGGCTTGTGGCTATGATGCAAGAAAGATTGTGGTAAGTGTTTGCTTTTTATTCTTTTCTTTTTGAATTGGTTATATTTATTCTGCCCTTCATCTACTGTACTCACTGTGTATGACGCTCCTTTATCTTATCAGTTTAATTCTTATTAGGCTGCTTTAATTCTTCTTTTCTTCTGAATTAATAAAAGAGCTCTTCACAAGTTTTTAGTATAGCAGAAATGATAGGGTTCTCTTGAGCTCCCTTTCAGTAGTTAATTAAATGAATTGTAGGCAACTGTGCTAATTTAATTTGTCTGTGCAAGCTTGTGCTTCCATCTTATTTGATTTATTTAGGAGCTGGAGATTTCTTTAACAGAAACGAATTTCAACTACAGAGTTAGTTGACCCTTTTAACCTTGCTGACAAGTGGATGACTAATCTCTTTCACATGCATTTAACAAATGCGGTAAAAAGGAAAATGACTAAGTTACTTTAATTCATCACGCTCTTTAACCTTCTCAACCAAGCGTGACAAGAGTCTTTTTAAATATAAGCACTGGGAATTCTTTGAAGAGTGCTATTATTTGAACGTTCAGCTTAAGCAGAAAAATGCATTTGGTTCTTTTAAATATACACTGACCTTATTTCATAGTGCAAGAGAATTCCGACGAAACTAAAACCCGATATTTAAACGCAACTACCCTAACTAACTTTCGCGACGCCTCAGGAACAGGTGCTCTCTCAGGAATTTCTTCAGTGAAGTGCACTGTGGAATGTTGAAGCGCACTTCACCTGACCTTCATTATTTAAGAAGACTAGACTGCTAAACAGCACTATGCTGTAGCAGTGCTGGAATTTTGGCAGCCATATTACAATTTCTGCGATGCCAGCTAGCACTCCAGCTAAGGGGATAACCTGCCTTCAGTTTAGTCTGTAAGGGAGAGATAGTCGTCAGTGTAGAGATGGAAGGAGGAAACCTACCGTGAACCCTGACACATGTCCTGATAGTGAAATACTGCCAATTTCGTTTTTCACTATTGAAAGGCAATCTTGCCCCTTAGGACAGAATGGGGAATGCTTTGTAACATTTTACAAGAATATCTTCCCAGAGGGATGAGATAGAAAAATGGAGTTTGGTATCCCTGAACTCAGAATTTGATAACACATCTTTTAGTAAAGATGGTTTTTAAATAGTGGGTTTGAAAATACCACTTTTAGAAAGTGGCTATTTTCTTGTTCAACCATCCTGTGTGCCTCTGCCTGTTTGTGGATTGCCTGTCTGGTTTCAGTGTGACAGAGACAGAGGATGTGCATTCCCTGTAGACAGCCTCTGGGGGGGTTGAGGTGTGCCTGGCCCTTCCTTCAGCCCTGAGCTAAATAGACCCTGGCTGCATATAGAGTGGTGGGGGGAGATTTACCTTGCACCTGAATGGGGCCTGTCCCCCTTGCACAATGCTGTCTCCACCTCCTGTGGTCATGCTGCACCAGTGAAGGCAGAACTGGTTTGAACTGGGCTCAGAGCCTCTTGCACAAAGACATTTGGGGGGTATAAGTATCAGACCCAAAACCCCAGACTGAGATAATTCCGGGAATTCAAGAGGAGCCTTTGCCAAGGAGATGAGCTGGAGAAACTGAGGAGAAGTACTGCCCTGGCTGTGTGTCTGGGGTTGGCCTGCAGTTGCTCTTTCTGCCAAGGAAAGGAGAAGGACTTAGCTGTGTGCTGTGTCCCCTGCTTGAAGGAGATCTCCAAGGGCCTGTGTGTGCTGGCCTCCTATTCTTAAGTCTCAGGGACACAAAGACTTTACCCCAGGTCCGCTGAACTCTTCTGCTGTGAGTTCTGACTTGCCAAGAGGTGCCTGTGCCAGTTTTGGGCCTCTGGAGGTTGTTGCTGCGGCTTGGGAGCTGGAAGAAAGAAGAAACTTAAAGAACTACAGAAATCGACGCATCGCTCTTCTTGCGGCTGTTTTTCTGATGCATCTTCACGGCGCGTGAAGAATTTCCACGCATCTCCGCGCCGCTGCAAAAACCGACGCAGCACCTGTCGCTGCAGCAAGAATCGACACATCGAGGGATCGCGGTTGAAGAGGACCGACGCAGCGCCGCTCGACGATGCCGCATCGCCGACTCATCCCGGATTTCCACGCATCGTACCTGTGCGGCAAGTTCTTCTGACGCATCACCCGCGGACTGGAACCGTCATGAAGAATCGACGCATCACTCCCCATACAGACCGGATTTGACGCAACCCTTGCTTTGCGTGCAGCGGGACTGTCGCATCGCCTCCCCAAGGTCTCAGGAGTGTTGCATCTTTTTGTTTTCCGACGCTGCGGCTGTTTGGCTTGTGAACTTTGACACATCTACAGGTACTTTGGTGAAAAGTCATGCATCTACAGTTTTCTATGGTACAAGTTCTTGAAACCTTTTGAAAGTTATATTTTTAACTGTGTATGTTGGATTTTTGTCATTTTGGTCTTGTTTAGTTTAGATAAAGATATTTTATTTTTCTAAACTGGTGTGGTGTCCTTTTGTGGTGTTTTCACTGTGTTACTGTGAGTGTTGGTACAAATACTTTACACATTGCCTTTGGGAGAAGCCTGTCTGCTCGTGCCAAGCTACCAAGGGGTGAGCAGGGGTTATCTAAAGTGGGTATCCCCCTTTCCCTGACTAGAAGCAAGGGTCCCTATTTCGACAAAGGTACCTACCTCTGCCAACTAGAGACCCCCATTTCTAACAGTGAGAAACTTGGCTAGTTTAATTTCTAACGGAGGACACTGCATTTTTAGAATGAATGGTCATATTATATTCCTTGCTTCTGCTCTCGCCAGTGAACCTCCTGTCTCTCCAGTTTTCCTTTCATGGAACATATAAAGAATGAAGGGGATTTTTGTGGTTCCTTTCAAAGAAAATCACTATCAAAATTTGCTGGATTAAATCGCAGCCACAGGGCTTCTCTGAATGAGGGATATCACCTTGCTGGCCTTCTTGAACTTAATATTTCAGCACTAGGTTCTGCAAAACAAGCACATTTATTATATTCCATTACATAGTGTACTGATTGTTATTTGTCTTTTGACCTCCTCATGTCCGACACAATATATTGTCTGCTCTCAGCATAAACTGAAAATTAGAACTGGAGAAGGTAGGAAATCAATCAACGAGAAATACAGGCAGCAATCGTGATGTGGCCATGAGAGTGTAAAATGACATTCAAGTACTAGATAAAGAAAATATTAGCTGAAAATGAATACTCTTGTCAAGAACTAGATAGTGTTTACATATTTTCTTAAGGTCTTCTGAAACACAAGGACACCTTATTAAATTTCAAATTTCAATACGTTTCCACTTTGCTATATTATGTTTTTTCTACTTTTTTAAAACATATTTTCTAATCATTCTTTTTTTTGAAAGACATCATCATCAGCAATGAAGCTGATTTGTGTTACATAGGCACCAGGCTTTTAATCGTGTCAACAGTGTGAAGATTCTATAGCATATTGAAATATATGTTGACTAGCCATAACTTGTTTTTCCACCCAATGGAAACTACAGAGGGACAATTTGATTTCCCTGGGCTGGCACAGAATTATTTGCATGTAGTAGAGGGACAATGAATTTGGCGTTGAGCATTTTATAAAATGTGACCTAAGAGTAGGGTCTTGTCAGCACAAGCAAGTTCGAATGTTCTGTTAATTGTTTATTCTTCAGCCCAATTAACCAGCCCATTTAATTTGGTGGCTGGATCCTGCTAGGAACGGGCAAGTGTTGCAGGAGACATATATTAAAGTGATGTGAATGACAAACTGGGGTCCTCAACTCTGCATAGCTCACACACACACACCCGCCAGAGGTAGAAACAAAAAAAGGGCCAAGCAGTTTCATAGGGTTTATGTGGGCTTTGTGCTCAAGGCAGCCACGGGCCGTGCAGGTAACAGCGGTGGGGCCGCGTGGGGGGATTTCAAGGGACGATGCTGAGGGAAAATTATTTATTTATTTAATTTTCCCTCTGCATTGTCCCTCGAAATCCCCCCCCCCCCCCCCCATCGACCCCACTGCTGTTACCTGCACGGGCCGCGGCTGGCTCAAGGGCAGCACTACTGGCAAACCTCAAGAGAGAACAGGAAGGCCTCAGAGACCACACAAGTAGGGATGGTCAAACGTGGACACCATGATGGTTTAGTCTCTGGGAGACATGGAAAGACTAGATGGAGTTCCACTCTGATTGGTAATGATTCTGAGTTGGTCTGGGCAATCACAGCAATACAGCAACTTTGATCTTGGAATGCCACCTTGTGAGGGATGGGTGAAAAATAAATCTGGGAGGCCGAATGTGTTTTTCAATTTTGGCGTTGTTATTGTGGGAAGACAATGCAATGAGAGAAAATGATGAAAAAAACTAAAGAAAATTGTCTCCGTTCTTGGTTTATTGGTTCTGTTCTGCCAGGTCTCCTCCTTTCAGTAATAATCTTCTTTTCCTTTCCTTCTCTTTGGTTTCAGGTCCGGGCTCCAGTGGTGTGTCGTCCCCGGGTTGTCAGGAGAAAGGACAAGAAGAGCAAGGTAAGTAACTTGACCTGTCTGGTAGGTTTATAGGGACAGGGACCATCACCACACCCAGGTGTGTGGGAAATAGGACCTCTTGCACTCTTGGGTTATTAATATCTGACCTTTGGAGGGGGGGGGAGTGTGAGATAAGAAAGAAGTGCAACTTGCCCCACTGGCTTGGTCAAACGAATTAGGTGCCTTTTTCCTACTTATGGGTCGTTTTTAAGGTTTCTCTGAACCATCACCACTAGCCTCTCTTTCTTGGGTTTTCAATGAAGAGACCTTTCCTTGTACAACATTCCTCAACAGTTAAGTATTCATTTGTTATTACAACTTTATAGGTTGGTAGGTTGACTCCTTTCTCCCCCAAAACTAATAACTACGTTAAGGTAAAGGTAAGGACTCTCCTCGGTCCCTATTTTCTACTCGGGTCGGGCCCCTCTCGTACTTTCCCTTCTTTCCCCCTCCTCTTACCCTATAATGGGTCTTAGAACTTTTCTGTGCCTTTGTTCCCCCCTCTGCCCCATACAGCCCCTGAAGATGTCCTCCCCCTCTTAGCCCACATACCGGGAATTGCCGCAACTCTCCTGAGTTGCGTCGAGGAAGTCAAGCCCCCCAGGGCGCCCACCACTCTTCACTCCACATTTCTGGAGCTTCGTCGTCCTCGCTTGTTATTCTTTGCTCCCCGGCTGTGGGAATCGGGCATCCGTCTCTGTCCTCAGGATCGGCGTCTTCGTCCTCTTCCTCTCCATTGGGCTGTACCTGTGCTCCTCCTTCTCCCCGACTTCGTCTCGTGTCTTCCTTTTTGGAGTCTTCTGGGTGCCGCCCCTCTCCTCCGGCCTCCAATCTGAGCGTCTTTTCTCCACTGTCCATACTTGCTGGCAATTGGTCACATACGTCCACGGATCCACCTTCCTTTTCCGCCAGCGTTTCTCTGTCGTCCAACTTAACCCTTTCCTTCTTTTCATTACAGGAAATGGATTGTCAGAGTGGTTCATCGGGCTAGGAAGGAAGAGGTGAGTGAGGGTGTGCTACGGATGTTGGGTTGGAATCCTTGAGATGAATTAGGTTGTTTTCAGGGGGGGTGAGGTTGGTACTCCCTTACACACCTCTTTCAGGTACATGTTATGGCAGTATTTGAAGCAGCAGAGCCGAACAAGGCATGTTTTTACAACAAAAGGCAGACTATTTTCAACTCCTTAGACACAGCAACAGCAGAACGTTGTTATTAACCAACATGTACCACTACAAAACCAAACACTTCAGGGAAGGTACAAAAAATATCAATTAGCAAGAGAGAGCAGGGTGGACTGCCTGTGCCTGCAGCTAATATATTGATCAGAGAAAACAAGCAGCACATTCTGCAGGTGAACGGATTTATCCTTTGCAGAGTTGTGAGAAGACAGCACCGATCAGGATTAGAGAATTACTAATTCAGAGGGACTTGCAAAGGACCACATGTTTACTTGCCATTGACAGCAACCATTCCTTGCTCAGTTGAGTTATTCCTCACTCTCTGCAAACAACTTAGTTACACCTCACCTCTCCAAGAAACAGCGTTACTGCTCTCCCTTGGCAGAAAGCAGCGATACCCTTTTGACTACAGAGAAGACAACTACACCTTGTTCTGCTGAGCCCTCCCACGAAAAGTCTTTTCCTGTCTCTCTGACAGTTGCTCTTGCGGCCAACATGTCTTTTTTACTGTCTTTCTACTTCCTTGAGCTATCCCATGGAGCCTGGGGCATTGACCCTCAAGGACAACAACTCCTCTCGAGGGCCATGGAGTTCAAGAGCATGCTGTCGGGGTGTGAGAACCTAAGCGATGACTCACGTGGCACAGGGAAAACAAGGGAATAAGGAGACACAGGGAGCATGGCTACAGAAGGCACGGCGACTATCAAGTGAGTGAGTAACACAGGGCCTGAAAGCAACAGACACAACAATACAAGTACGCTGCACCCAAGAAAAACAGAAACAGTGCAATATAAGGGTAATACGTTCCAGCTACAAAGACACAAGGAAACAAGACCTTGGGTCGCATGTTTACATTATAACTAAAACATGTACCTCTGATGGGAAACAGAAGATCCACAAACACTGTGATAGAAAGACTCTGACATATGACCACTTGGGTAATGTGGAAAGGCACAAGATCCTTTGCCCCGATAAGAGAACACTGCCACATCTGACATGGGTTAACTTCAAGACCCAAACCCACATTGCAAACCACCATACAGAGATAACCCGCAACATTCACACAGATTAGATTTGCAGATTACAAGTCCCTCCTACTCCACGTTCTCCGAAATGAACATCCAATTATGTATAACCCTAAACCCCACATTAAAATGTTCCAGGAATAAACTCCCCCCAAGTCCCCCAATTTGAGAACCACTGCTAGAAGAATCACCACTGAAGGCCAAGGAGGCTTAGTGGGCACTGCACTTAACAAATACTCAAATTAATGATACCAAATTGGAAATATGGATTCAGAGAAATATTTCCAGGGCAAATTTGAAAAGGTACCTGATCATTCATCTCCTGGACTCACAAAGTTTTTGCCACGCCTAAACACAAGGTTCTTAGGAGCATTTAAGGTCCTTTTGTAACCACGCTGCGTGAAGAGATGCTCAGTCCAGACCCTCTCGAACCCAAGCCAAAGAACGAACCTTATGCAACAGTATGGAAATGTTTATAGGGATCGCTTGAGGTCTGCCTCTATTTGCCACCTGCATATTCATAACAACACTGAGTGACAAAAAAGCACAACGTCAAACAATATGAATTACTTTGCTGTGTAACTTTTGTTGTTTGAAGCAAGTTTGAAAATATACCCAATTATTTATCTCTTTGAACAAATATGAACTTATTGCTACTTCTAAAACCGTAATATTCTTAAGAAACTTCAAGGTCTTATTTGTAACAGAGGCTTTTGAAAACAGCCTGTTTCTTCAGTATTTTTTCTACCCTCCTTCATAGATGATCCTCTAGTGGCTGAAACACTTCCAGGCAGCTGTTACCTGATGTTCATTATTTGGTATAAAACTACCAAATGATGCATATTGTATTTACTTTCATTTGTGAGGCTAAGACCTGTATATTACCTGTACTAGTAAGACCTCCAGATTGAGACATATATTCAGTCAGTATACTGCAGGAAAATAGAAGAGCCTCATGCTGCACCTGAACATGTCTGTATCCTCAATTTTAGGTTCACTACGGATATTTATTGCTTTCTACCCTGTCAGCAACAGTTAGCCAAGCATGGAACCAGCCAAGCATTGAACTCCCAGCCCTATGCTACATACCTTATAAGATCACTGAGATTGATGCTGTTGTTCTCAGGTTCATGAGATTTCATATCATTTTGGTAAAGAGGAATTGACCAGGCACATTGGTGGCAAGTGCTTTTGAGGTATTTTCAGACACTTGCCTCTGTGTTGACGTTTTAAGACATGCACACCTAACTTTGTCTCTAAGCATAGTGGGGGTTCTCATGTGCGACAGTCTCTGTGCAGGTAATCAAGGACAGAAGTGGGGGTTGGAGCAATGTTCAGCACAGTCCAGTGTTTCCCTGCTCTGCCTGTGTTTGGGGTGCTTACCTCATGTCTGCGCATCTGTGTCTGATGAGATTGCCCAGCCAGTTATGCCAGCTCTTATTTAGGAGATGCCACTATTACTATGGGTTCAAGTCGTGGCAACATCTCCTTAGTAATGTGTTTTGTAGAGGGTGGCTCCTTCCTGTTCACCTAATTGGAACTTTAGGCGGGATCTCCCCACTCTTGGTACGCTCTCCTGTGATTCTGTGGCCAGTGTATTGATTAATGGCAGTGTCAAGCACCAGTCATTCCTAGAGGATGGAATATAAAGAGGTGCTAATGTTATTACATTGTGCACTGCTACTTGCCTAGGGCTGATTCTGTATCAACGTTATCATTTCTGGCCAGGCCTAACTTCCTATTCACATGACCCAGAAGAACAATGTACATTACTAATGGTGCTTTGGGCGGGTTTATGATTTTTACAGTTTTTGTTGTGTTGCTCTTTGACCATTACCTTGTGAATTCTCTGGGCTTTACCCTTTTGATTATGTAATTCAGACAACCCACGAGGCCTCCAAGGCTAGCTTGTACCATGTTATGTTACGGAGAGTCACTTGGGGGATATTTTCTGGCTACTGCACATCAACATTTACAATCAGTTAAGCATTAGAATCGGTCGTAGTCTATTGTGAAACTGCTCTAAATGTAAGACTAGAATTCTGCAAGGAGGGTAAATAAAGGAGTTCTTCGCAACAAACATCAATTTCTTACTAGGTCATATTTAGTTTGCTAGTCAGACCACCTTAATAAGTATAAATAGCGAATCTGAAGTAATATCAAAATCATGTTACAGGTTGACTATTTAATACAATGTCAAAACCACTGGGAGAGAGATTACAATGCTACCCAATGTGCAGGCCAAAGCAATCAGTGAAATTAATGTTCTAAATACCATTTAACATATCGTTTTTCAAGGTTTCAAATGCCCTCGGAAAGAAAAATATGCAAACAAGCCATTTGATTTGCAATGCAAAAACGATCTCTTATTTTTAAAACTTCTGAGTCTAATGTTGATATACTTTTATGTTTCTCTTGCACTCATATATTGTTCCACACTTTCTAGAGCATCAGTGCATAGTACAGGAAGTTCACCATAACAAGCATGCTCTCATCACCATTGTGAGAAAGTGAATTATTAATTAGGGGGGACTGTAATCCACCACAACTCATAAAGTCTATAACTTGTTAGTTCCAGTCAAAAGTTTCAGTAACTTAAACCTAAGCTCAACTGCTGGTAGCTAGTACCAACTATGAGTAAAGCATTTAGAAGTCCTAAAACAGTTAAAAAGTTACAAACACACCAAAATAAAAATCAAACTACAATTTATAAAAATATAGTAAGCAAAATGACACCAACACAACACAATTCCAAAAAGAGGATCTGGAGATATGAATATTTAAATATTTAAGTGAGAAAGTGACCAGAAAAAGTAAAGCACCAATGTTAGTCAGTGTTCGCAAAGGCATTCCTGTATACACCAAGTGGATGGGCTCTGGTGAAGATCTGAAGTAAAACAATTCAAAATGGTTTCTAAGTCCCACTTGTTGGGAGTAAAAGTTTTCAAAGGTTTCCAAAAGTACACTTTTAAGAACCCCAGGATCTTTAGGGGAGACACTTACAGACTCACAGGGTGTCACAGGTCAGTCGCCGACGGCAGGGATACGTCCAGGTCCAGTTGCTTCTGGTCAGATAGGCCAGCTGAGCACTTTAGGGAAAAGGCCTCTGGCAATTGGCTGTGTCCCTGTAGCCACACAGGAGGTAAGTCAACTTACCCTTGGATCCCACTGCTTTGCCCTGGGTTACAAGTCGGAGCAGATCCAGCTCTTCAGATCCTCTCACAGGTCTCAAAAACAGATTCAGCCTTTCATCTGTTCTTTCAGAAGTCCAGAAAGTGTTTGAAGGAGGTACCTTAGGTGCCCCATTTGTGCCTGGCAATAGCTAGTGGTTGAGGGTGACTACTTTTCTCTCCCTAGCCAATGTGATAACGTTCCTGGGGACAACCTACCCACTTTTTCAGTAGTTTCTGCTTGTCTTACTGCAAAGTTGCCCAAATTTCCATATGCCAGGTTATTTTCAAGATGGTGAAAGTCTTCGGCCACACTAAATTTTGTCTATGAGGGTTTTGGTTATATACAGGTGTGCACTATGGTAATCACTCATGTCCTTCTACATGTAGCACTAAAATCCAGTTTGAAGCAGGCCTTGCATCAATAACAAACCAAGAGTCTGGAAGGACAAAAGTAGGGTCCTTCAGCAACTAGATAGGGGATACACAAGAATTGTCCTGGCATCCCATTTGCTCCCTTTCAAGTGCACCAAATTGTAACATGTGGCTCCAACAGACCTGTCAGGCAGGATTTAATATTGTGGTGTCAGCATGATGGTAGTCACCCACACTTCTGCTGAGCTCAGAGGAGTCATAATTGTCTATTCAGGAAGACCTGCCAATCACATTGACCTATTATGTATCTCCTCGAATGAATTACACACCTCATTCATGCCTTATTTTGGCCAAGTACAGGCTGGGAAAATGTGGAGAGATAATGCAAATTAGCCTCCAGGAACTTCAGGCAGAGAAAGGGTAACTTTTTATGTTATCTTTGCTGAATAGTTATTAAAAATCCAACCTCACCATTGAAATGGATTTTTAATAAATATTAAACATAGTTTTGTAATTATTTTTCTTGCCGCTCTCATTCCTGAGATAGCAGAGTTGGTATTTTAATCTGTACTCTGGTTTTCTACATTGGACCTGTAGGCCTGCCTCAGTGAAAATAGCATTTAGCTGTGTCACTGTAGGGACATGGTAACATTCATTTTCCACATGTCCCACTTTTAAATACAGTGCACATCAACTTGGGGGCTACAAAGCCTACGTAGGGATGACTTACGAATAATTAAAAGGGAGTCTTTTACCTGTGAAAAAGGGTTTGTTTAACAGGTCGCATTGGGGTTTTACACTTCAGCAGTCAGGTTACAGTGGTAAGCTTGACATCATATTTTCCTTGTCGCACTAGTAGATGACAAAATAGGTGCTGCAGTTCACAGGTGACATTTAACTTTTCATTCCATGGGTGCCTTTCCTCACCACATACTATGAACGTTTAGAAAAGTTAAATACATCAATCAGGGCTTAGCCAATTTCAACATGTTCTAGGGGTCAGAGCACACACCCTGGGCACTGGGACAGCAGTGCCCCAGTGTGCAAAATCTAAAAACCAGCAATAAAATTCAGCAAAAAAGGGATTGACGACGCAAACTGACATTTTCTCATAACTGTTTTATTCCCGTGCCTTTTTATATGTTACAAACAACTTCATATATTACAAAGCCATTCAGTTACACTCAAAATCAATAAGCTAATCACTTTGAGAAAAGCTGACGTCCAAATCAAAATTAAATAACCTTGAAAACATTTCCATCCACTATTCTCAGAGTAGTTGTTTACACAGAAAATCTTGGTTATAGGACATTTATTAAAATGTGGTGCTGAAACCCAAGTCAACAGATGCACCATCAGCTGGAATCCATCTCTTGGAGATCAAAAAACACAAGGCAATGAAAAAGCCAAGTCAATCCCCTCCCCTGAGCAGAGTTCAGGCAATTGATCATGTCCCTGTGGAGTAGAGTTCAGTGCACCACCTCTAGAAGCTCACTCTTGCTGTACAATAAACCTTGTCAATGTTCCACCACTGAAGGTCACTTAAGGTGGCTGACACAGCGGGAGAGGTTGGAAATTCATCAGACTCCCTGCTGCAAGAAACCTTCAATGCATGCAGCAGCGACGTGCAATCTGTATGGGGAATAAGTCTATCCAGTTTGGTGACAGTCTTAGGGACACTTTAGGAATACCCTGCTGACAACGTGCCCTCTTGGGAGTCCCACAATGTGCCCTACTTTTCATGTGTCAGGGCTATTTTTACATATGCATAGAATTTCAAGCCTAGAAAATGGGTCAACTATTTAATGTATTCTATTAAAAAAAAAAGTGTAACAGATATGATCGTAATCTGCAATGGACCAGTGGATTTATAGCACCATTTTTAATGACAGTAGAGGAAGCCTGCCAGAGTCTACAGCGGAAAGGGCAGTAAAATGTTTATGCATGAAACTGAGAGACATAGTGCATAAAATACCATTGGTTTTGAAATAACCCATTGAGTCTCAAATATTTCATACACAAGTTGGTGTGTGTGCGTCTTTCCTTTTGTGTATGTACATAGTTAGTTTGCACTTACCTGAATTGCCTGGCAGCAAACTAGCACGAGAGATTGCATTTTTCTGAGTACATAACTCGATAAGTTTTATTTACTTTTACAAATGTTTGCATTACCATATTAAATGTGGTACCACTAGGATGACAGGACTGTGTGCCATGCACATACAAAACCACATCTCCACAATACCGGTTACAAATCATGAGTGTGTGCTAGGACATCCCTTGTCTGTGCTAGGATAGGTTTCCTAAGAGAAAGAGTAAAATGCATTATCTGTTTCCCTCCTGAGACGTTGGTGGCAAAGGTCAAATTATGCTGGATAGATTGGGAAAAATAGATTCTGTGTGGTGCTCACTCATCTCTTCTTGAAACTGTAAAGGATGATTACAAGATGCAGAGACCCAGTTTCTAGCTAGAGGCAGCCACATTTCTGTGATAGAAGGAGGAAGGGGTTCCCTCCTCTGCCCAGTTATTTATGACACCGAGGGTCTAACGGGAGACCAGCCAGGCCTCTCCCAGCATTCTGATGACACTGAAACCCAGGTCTGTTCAGTACAGCGGCCTAGAGTCTGGCTTTGATAGCTTGAAGTAGGAGTAATGTGCTGGTGCTAGTTTAGTGGCAGTGGCTGGTGACTGAGAAATGTATAAACTGAGGGAGGAGAGTTCTGGGTGTGGCTGTCTAGCAAGGCATTTTGTAGTGTAGTGTTGCTTGTACTGCACTGGGCTAAGGATACTGACCATTTTTGCATAAATTAACTTTTATTCAAACACAACATTTTAAAAATCACTCCATAAAATGCACAGGCTAAGCTTAACCATTGTAGCCGAGTGACCACCCCAATTATGATAGGATCACTTATTTAGGGTTTTCTCAGTGGTGGCTCACACAATAGAACTCTAAGTGCACCTCGTTATTTATTTGCTGTGCCAATGTGTGGTGATTGACGTGTGTTGTGGCTGAGGGATAGGGGTTGGGAGGTGCTGCAGTAATTCCAAGTGCCTCGAGGGGTATGTTGTCATCAGATTGTTTTTTTTGTATATATTCATTTATGCTCCGTTTCCTAGACCCCCTCTCTCTTTTCCCATTGTTTATTTTCGATTCCATCCTGTTCTATATGAGAGCACTGCTATAAACATCCAGGACAGAAGCAATGTGTGATATAGGGAATGTGCTCACATCCACCGCAGGGCCACATCATTATATAACCTGTTTCATTTTAGAAATCCAACTCAGAAAGTTAATAAAGGTACACGTGTCATTTTCAGTATTCCAGAAACTGGCACAGAAGATGCACTTAAACTAAGACAAACAAGTTCAGATGGGAATCAAATCAGAAATTCAAATGTTTTAGTTACTTTTTCCACTGAGTTAGATATGCTTCACCTGGAGGCATCGAACGTCTGGATGAAATGAAAGCCATGCCAACACGTCCCTCCCCACTGCTAATGCCGCTTCTGTTTTGGAATTAGAAACTTGGAGCTTTGAAACATTGCCCTCTTAGCACCTGGACATACATATTTATGTCACATATGGGGCCTCATAAAATGAAGAATACATTAACAAGATTAAAGACACCAGATGCTCCCAGAGAACTCGCTGAAATTAAACGAATATTGGTTCTTCCTTCTTGTGCGGGTCAGCACTTCTGTGTCATACTTCAGCCGAGGTTTCCTAAAATGTTACTTACTTTGGAATGGTTGCTTCTTTGCGCTGTGCATCGTGGGGACTCTTGCGTGATAGGGTCGGGTGCATTTGCCGCAAAAATGACAATGGATTTAATAGCTACTGTGAAAACTGTTCACTTCACATGCCATGATGTGGTACACAATGATCAGTTCAGATCTAGCGAATTGGAGAATTGGTGCAAGTCAGCAATTAACAAAATAAATTACCTATACGAGTCCATGCCTGCGACAAGCACAATTCAGAGAAGTTTAAAGGTAAGAAGCCATCCTATAATCCCACGTTACACAATTAGGGCCAGATGTATGACCATTCATTTTTGTGAGTCGCAAATTGTGTCAAATTGCGATTTGCAATTTGCGACTCGCAAAATGAATGTACAACAGTGTCGCAGACACTGTTTGCGATTCCCTATGGGGTCGCAAATTGCATGCCTCATTATTATTCATGAGGCTGTCGCAATTTGCGACCCCATTGGGAATGGCTCGCACTCACAGGGATGGTGGCCTGCTGGGGTCAGCAGACCACCATGTCTGTGACTGCTTTTTCAATAAAGCAGTTTTTTTTTTTAAATGCAGCCCGTTTTTCTTAAAGGAATACGGGATGCATTTAAAAAAAAAAAGAAACTTTTCAGTTTCATTTTTTAAGGGCAGGCAGTGGTCCATGGGACCACTGCCTGGTCTTAAAAATAATTTTCGCACCCATTCACAAAGGGGAAGGGGTTCCCTGGGGACCCCTACCCATTTGCGAATGGTTTACTACCCTTCTGAAAAGGGTGGTAAACTGCGAGTGTTTTGCGACCACAGATGCAGTCGCAAAACAATGGTACATGCCATTTCATTCGCTTTTAGGAAGGGACGCCCTTGGCAAACCCCTTCCTAATAGCGAGTCGCTAACCATATTTTGCGAGTTGCTAATAGGTTAGCGACTCGCAAAATAGGGTTAGTACATTGGGCAGACCTTTTTTGCAGTCGCAAACGGGCAGAATTCCCCTTTGCGACTGCAAAAAACGGTTGTACATCTGGCCCTTAGAGTGGTCAGTGCAGCATTACTGCACTGAAAGCAGCTCAAGAAAAACAAATCTCAATATTTGCTTATATTGTTCTGCAATTAGGTTTGGGAACAGACCTCATTCTCTGGCTTAAGTTCGTTAAGACCTTTGAATGCAGAAAAGGAATAGGCACATTAAGTGCCAAGTTGTGTGCATTTCACCAGGTGTGGTCTTGGCAATCAATGGTGTTGAAGGAGATCTGCAAAAAAGACATATGTGAAACAATATTGCACAACGGACCCGATACTTGTAATCTAGACCTCAGAAAAGAGCTGCTAATGCATATTTTCCAGTGTGTCTTATCTGCCATGGCTAGGCATGCTCTCTGTCCTTTCCCTGTCCCTTATCCCTCTGGCTGACCTGTGGAGAGAGAGCTCCACAGTGAACACCAGCATGAATTGTTGCTCTCCCAGGTTTTGTGAAATGCACCGTGGCATCTTCTCTGTTAGATTTGGACTATATTAGAGCCATACATAAACAAACACACATATACATAAATAGCGGGGGCGGTTCAGAAGTATCATTAGAAAATATGCTTTCATGCAATGAATAGAGACTTCATGGAAGAGCTTTCCAGAAATAACTGTGGTGAAGAAGAGAGTGCTTGGAATTAAAACTTCTCAGGACAGCAAATAAAGTCACATTCATACTTGGTGTGTAAGTGCATGGTGGGAGCACGTAGAGCTTTGCGTGTTAGGTGGAGATATGGTCTCATTTATGATCAGATAGACGCTTTCCTCAGAATCTACTGTCAAAATACACAGTTCCATGTTTTTATGAAAGTCACAAATTAAATATCTAGTCTCAATTAAAAATGTCTGAAATCATCTACTTGAACAGCATAATAAATATTTGAGTATCGAATTTTTGTTACTGTTATGAGAATTGTGACCTCCAAGACTAGACACAACCAGACTGTACGTAGCAAAAAAGTTCTGTATCCTGCTGGATATATTTCTCTCGTTAATCCTCAGTATTCCTCATTGCTTTGTCCTTTAGTCATTCCACGTTTTAGCAGCACACTAACCAAGCAACTGCCACAGTGTCTCCCTCTTTGTCAGTATCGGCTACAGAATACTACAAGTACCATAATGCTTTAGTGTGCAGGAGCAGTATCAAATAAAGTACTAGTGCCAATAGGTTGAGACGTGTGCCACTAAAACCCATATTTATTATTTAAGCACATGGCTGTCATCAATTTGAAAAAACTGAAATCGCCGTCTTCTTGGTGAACAATAAACCCTCCATTTCACACCTCTCACTTCTGCTCACGTTTTCTGTGTTTACCCAAAGGCAAACCATAGTAGGTCCTAACTCAGTGAGTCTATGTTTCCTTTACCATTGATATACGCCTTGCCTACCAATCACAATGATCACTTCACCATGATCTATTTCTCTGGTTACCTTTTGCCGATTGTGTCAAACCAGTCAAACTCTAATTCAATAACTGTGAATAAGATTTACCCGATGTGAGACAATCTACAAAAGTTCTGTTAAGTTACTGTGAGGAAGTGGATTATTAGTTGAAGTGGATGGTAGTCCTCTTCAAGTAATAATGGCATTATTTGTTACTAGGTCTAGGTCTGTCTAAATGATTTAAACCTAAGCTCAACCATTCGTAGCTGTAGCAGAGAGCAAGCAGGGTTAACTTAAGAGAAGTGTGTAATGCATTTATCAGTAATAAAACAGTTAAACAATTGAAAACAAAGCACAATAAAAATCCCACTCCAATTTATAAAAATAGAGAAAATGTTAATTTGGAAATAGGTGTCAAATCCACAAAAATCAGATGTAGGGTACAGGAGATATTTTTCAAAGTTTTAGAAGGTTCTAGCATCAAAAAGCTCAAAGTGCTAACTGCAGGTATCTGGTTGTGCTATACCAGGTCAAAGTCAAATGTTGAGACTGACTGCCAGGTTCGGTCCGGTGGAAAGTTTACCTTCTGACTTTGTCTTTTTCCTGGAGAAATCCTTCTCAACTAGGCCGTCTGAGAGTCGGTGTGCCATCTTGATCAGAAGAGGAACTCGTCTTCAGGGGCCGGATGAAGCACAGGACCTCAGTAGGACCATTGGCTCTGGCGTGACGTTTGAGGCTTTCAACATTGAAGGTGGAAATCTCTGATTATGCGAAATCCAAATGCCAGGCCCAGGAAGGTGTCAGAGGGGTGCTGCTCGACATTGGTCCCAGTAGAGTACTCTATGTTCGGATTTCAAATTTTTTAGGAAGGCAGGTTAGTTCCTGCAGGCAAACCAGAAGGCTGAGTGTAAACAGCAGTTTGACATTGGACCCGGTGTTAGCCTCTGGTTCTTTTGACAAAAATCCTTGAAAAAGTTTATAAATTTTATTTATTTATTTATGTCATTTATAAAGCGCATGAATCACCCCAGATGGGGTATCTCCGCGCTAAGGACGACTAGAAGAGGCACAAAAGCTAAAAGAGTGATGTTTTAAGTTTTTTCCTAAAAATCAAGTAATTAGTGCATTGGCGGATATCCAGAGATAACTGGTTCCATAAAATCCCTGATTTTATGGTTTGGCAGGAGGGGTACACTCTGACAACTATCAATGGGCCCCAGAACCTTAGGCACACTACTTCAGGGTCACAACTCCAGGTGAAGCCACCAAAAGGGTCCAGGGCAGGTCCAGTTGGAATTGTTCAGCTAGGCTCTCCAAGAAGGTGGACTTTTGGTAGCTTTTGTGTCCCTGTAGCTTCATAGGTCAGCCCATTGAACCCTGAAGTCCACTTCTCAGTCCAGATTACAAGTGGAGCAGGTTCAACCCTTCGGGTCTCTCTTCAAAGGTTTAAAACAGGTGCAGCACTTCTTCTGTCTTCCACAAGTCAGGAGGTGTTCTGAGGAGTGTACTGAGGGTGCCACTTTTATGCCCAGTGCCAATCTGGGTGGGGGAGTATCCTGGCTACATGGGTTAAAGGTTTGCATGTGATGGAGCAGGGTTTTGCGCAAATAAAACCTGCTCGGATTGAAACCCTCAGTAACATATATTAACAGTGTGCCGTGAAGATTTTTATTAATAAGTGCTAAGAACATGGGGAAATGCTTATGCGCATGCGTAAACTAAAGCGTGTACTAATGCATGAGACTAGGCCGCAAAGTTAATGCTGATTTTGTGCACGTTAATAATATTCTGCTAGGAATAACACAGGTTTTTGCATGGGTTAGTGCAAATGCTGGGATGGTGCGCAAAATGAAAATACATTTTGTGAAAATAATAAATGTTTGTGTTTTGTTCTTGTAGAAACACAATTATGGGCCTACTTTCCTGCATGCCAGTTTTGGGTTAATTCTCGCTAAGGAAAATAAAATAATTTTAAAAGGGCTTTGAATGAAGAGAGAACGCAAGAGCATGGAGAGTGTCCTTCGAGATGCATTGACTGTCTGCCAAGGTTGTGAAAGGAGGATGTTGTAAAAAATAGAAGAGTACAACTTCCTCGTGAGATGACAGAGGTGAACAATGGAGGCGTAGAGGCTTGCAACATTATGAATATGAAATATAAATGTGCTCAAAAAATGTTTCTTGAAAGGGATCTGATGTCATATTAGAAAAACTAAACAATAAGTTAGTGAAAAACATGAACATGCTGAGAGTGGTGTGATAGAACATCCCCGTTATTAGCCAATGATGGACAGAGTTCTGTTGAAAGAGAAACAAATGTGGGTTGGACATTTAGGTTTTAGGGTATAACTGAAGGTCCCAGGGGGGTGTGGTTTGGGAAGGTCGTCTGGTGTTATTATTTATTAGCGTAGATGCATAGATAAGTACATATTATTATCATCAACTTCTCAACTTTAGGTCCATCGACACATTTAGTTGTTAGAAGAAATGCAGGTTCTAAAGTGTATTTATTAAAACAGAAGTAAACTTGCATCACACTGAACCCCAGCGTGAAGGGATTAGTTGGGTAGTGTAAATGGGCCTATGTATATGAAAAATTATCGATCCCTGATCGCTGGATCAGTTTTTGGTAGCAGAGGATGGTTAATTATTGATTAGTTTGGTAATAATTATTGATTTATTGATAATTAACATGAAAAGTTAGTGTCTTTGTTTTATGTTGTTTGGAAGTACGGGTACGGAGTTACCTAAGATCCCGGGATGATGATGATGATGATATTGTTAATTTAGCCTAAAGTGGCAGAAGAATAGTGTGGAAAGGTATCACACTGCAGAAGTACTTTGTCTGTTGTTGTAATATCGAACAGCGAAAGGTTGTTGATGTTATTTTAGGGACTATTCGATTGAAAGGAGATTGCGTGAAATAGTGAAAGGTCCGCTTCTGAAATTTTGGCCTTACATCACCAAAGAAGTACCAAGACCTCTTTCTGAAAGGAAAGTCCTCTTCCAAAACTTTGGCTAGTATCCCCAGAGGAGTACAAAGACCTCCTTTAACTTGATTGAGAGTAGAGTGGCGCTGGTCGTTATTTTACTTGAAGCGAAAGAATCTCTTTTTGAATAAATGAAAACTATCTCTTTATTAGTGGCACAGACAAAGTAGCATTGTTTTGTGTTGTTTCTAACAAGAAATAGTTAAGAAAATGTAGAAAATACATTGCCGTATTATTTTGTAAAGGGAGGGTCAGTAGTAGGAGTAATACTGACGTCATAAAAAGCCGCGCTGGCATTGGTGAGATAGCAGGCGTGTAGTGAGCCGTGATTGGTTGGTTGCTGTGAGCCGTGCTAGCATTGGTTGAAGTAGTGGATACGTAGTGAGCTGTGATTGGTCTGTTGGTGTGAGTCGCGCTGGTATTGGTTGGGATTTAGCGAATAGAGTGAGAGGATTTAAGGGAGTTATCTCTTGTTCGTTTGGGTTTATTTAGCGAGAAAAGAATTTTTAAAATGAAGATGGCAAGAAGAATAAAAGATTTATTTAAGAAAGACAAGCCGATAGTTACTAGAGAGGGACTTCCTATACCTCCTCCGAGAACACCTGCTTCTTTTATGATGTTGGAACGTGGGTATCATACATGTACATGGTTAGAGAACTGGATGAGTTATACGGAGGATGATGGAGTATTAGCTTTCCCAGAGAATGGTACATTTAATGTAAGGACTTTGGAGAACTTGAGAGGACGAATGAATTCATTAAAACCAAGTCCTAGACCTACGCAATATGAAGCGCTTGAGGAATGGGAGCATGAGGCTTATAAAAGGGAGAGAGACAGGAATGGAATTAAATATAGGAATATGATAACGAAATATTCTGAGGCTAGATGGGATGATCAAAAGAAAAGATGGAGGAGAGATGTAAGTGCAGATGGATTATATCCAGTAATAGTTGCTGAGGATCAGATTGGAGGCAAAAATAAAGAGAAAAAGAATAATTTAGAGACTTCAGAACAAGATAATGATTCAGATGAGATTGATGATGAGTTGTTGGATGAAATACTGTTAAAGAGAGCTCCACCATATCAGTAAAGTTCAGGGGAAACAGTTCCAAATGCACCACTAATTGAAATACAGGTTCCTCAGGTTCCACAAGCTCCACAAACTCCACAAGTATCACAGGTTACACAAGTTCTGGTAGCTACACACACTCGAGTGTTGCAGGAGAATGAGATTGCAATGGTGAATAAGGCGAGAGAAGAGTTAACTCAGAGAATTAGTCAGATGAGTCTGAATGCAGAAGCATTATCGGTACCAGTAACGATTGGTCTTATAGTTCCATTGTATAGTGAGAATCAAAATATATCAAGAGTACATGCATTGACAATTCCGGTGAATAATGCCAGGAGTGTTAGTGGATCAGAACAAATTGAGATGAATACTTAATTTATTGATCTTCTAGTGAGTGAAAATGTAACTGAAACACCAAAGAGAAGTGTACAGATGGATCCTAGAAAAATAGTGCAGAATGTCAGTGGAACAACTCCAGTATCAGGGATTTCATGGGGTCCTTCGCGAGAGGAGTTAGATGACTGGATAAGAGGAATGGAAAAGAAAAAGTCACAATCGAGTATAGATGTAGCTAGATTGAGAGTGGATCTGGAAGAAATGATTATTGGTACAATAAGTCCAGAAAGATTGAGTAAGTATTGAGATGAAGAGTTGTTATTTTTGTGTAAAAATATTACGTGGAGAGCAAGGAATTTACATGAGAGGTTAGCAGAAGCCGCACAAGAATATGGAGTAGACATAGAAAAGTCTAAAGTTTTGCAAAAAGCGTATAGATTGGATTTCACTGATAAGGATTTGGAGAGTTTGAATACGTCTGGTAAAAGATTGCAGGCAAAAGAACTGATGAATACCTTGAAGAAATGGGGTGATTTAGATCGATGGAAAGGTAGATGGGCGAAAAAGAAGGAAGAAATGCTTGCAAATAAAAATGCATCTTTATTTCCATTAAGAGAAACAGGACAGGCTGAAATGGTATGTCCAATGAGAGAAGTTCCAGGTGGTGGATATGTTCATGTACCTTGGACAAGGCAGGATATATTATCCTTTACAAATGATTTTCCCAGGTTGTGAGAGAAACCTGTCAAGTGGTACAAGCAGGTAGAGAGGTTTGTAAAAGTTTCAAAGGTTTTGCTAAAAGATTTAGATGGTTTGTTTGAGATTGTAGTTCCAGGTGACTTATGGACTGAATGTAAAATTACTGTTGATTGGCCTAAAGAAGAATATCCTAGAGATGTAAAAACAGGAGCACCTTCAGATGAGGTGATGAAAAAATATAATCAAGTAATTACTTACTTGAAGAGTAAAATTTCTCCAAAGGAAACGGATTGGGTTAAAATTGACAGGACAACGCAGGAACCCAAAGAATAAGTACATGCCTTTTATGAAAGGTTGTTACAGGTGTTTAAACAGTATACTGGTCTTGAAAGTATAGGTGACAAAGATATGGGACATTTTGTATAAAGGTTTGTTTTTGGATTAAAACCTGAAATTAGTGATATGATTCAGCAACATTTGATTTGTTGGCAGAGTAAAACAGTTGATGAGATTCTGAGATATGCTAAATATTGTAGTGATGATATCGATTCAAGGCATAAAAAGCTGAAAGAGAAAAGAATGTGGGCACAGGTGAAAGTGGCAAAGCAGAAAGATGGAAACAATGGTTCTCAAACAGATTTTCAGATGAAAGGTCAAAATCAAAATGGTCAAGTACAAAATGGAGGTAGAGGTAGAGGTAAAATGAATAGAGATGAGATGAAAAAGAAATATCCTTGTCATGCGTGTGGAAAGTTTGGACACTGGAGGAATGAGTGTAGCTCTTTATTGAAAAATAATGGAATCAATCAAAATTTGCAATCAATTTGCAGATCCAGAATGAAGTGGTTGTGAATCAACAACAGCAACAACAGCAGCAGGTAGTTACACCACAAACACAACAAGTACAGGTGCCTCAGGCTCCTATGCCAAATAATGTGAACGCTCAAGTACAGAGATGCAGTGTGAATACTGGATTTCACGCAGGTGAACCAGTTGGTAAGAATCAAAATGTGCAAGTGGTGTCACAATATTTGTTGCAATGTTCAGAGAATGACTCAGACTCCACTCCATGACGGTGCCTGAGGGGGGAGGAAGAGTGCGTGCTTGGCGCATCTCTAGAGGTAGATCAGTCAGGTCCTTTTGTTGATGGGAAAGTGGAAGGTAATTATATTACATTCCTAGTGGACACTGGTGCTACCCGTTCTACTGTGAGAGCAGCAGAAATTCCAAACCTACCCCTCTCGGGCGAAACTATCCAAGTTGTGGGAGTTTCAAATAAATATATTAAGACTCCAATAACGCGACCAATAGAAGTTCATATTGGAAGATTCAGAGACATGCATTAGTTTGTGGTATGTGATACAAGTCCGGTGAACCTTTTAGGTCGAGACTTGCTCTGTAAGATGAATTGCACCATCTATTGTACGCCAGATGGTATTGCTTTTCAAACACCAGATGAGGATGTTGCTTTTAAAATGATGCTAGTGAAGCAAGGGACAGAAGTGAATGATTTATATTCACTGCTAACAGAAGACGATTTACGTGCAGAATTGAGAAATGCAGTGAAACCTGATGTATGGGATTTTACAGGAAAGGATATTGGGTTGATGAAAGGGTGGATCCTATTCAGGTTACAGTCAAACCAGAAGCAATATATCCAAATACACCTTAGTACAAGATGAGTCCTGAAATAACAGCAGGAGTAATTCCTGTAATTGATCAGATGATTGAGCAAGGTATTCTAAAGAAATACTAAGTAGTCCTTGTAACTCACCTATTATGGGGATTTAAGAAACCAAGCGGAAAATATAGAATAGTTCAAGATGTACGCAAAATTAATAAGATTGTAGTACCTTGCTGTCCAATAGTGCCAAATCCAGCAGTGATCCTTTATCAAATCCCTTGTGATGCAGAATGGTACACAGTAATTGATCTGTGTCAAGCATTTTTCTCGATACCTTTGTATCCGGATAGCCAATATTTATTTGCTTTCTGGTTCGGAAACCGTGTTTTGGCATGGTGCCAAGTTCCTCAAGGGTACACAGAGAGTCCTTCAATTTTCAATCAGATTTAGAAAAAATGTTTGGAGTCACTGATTATGCCAGAAAATTCAGTGTTAGTCCAATACATTGATGACCTTCTTGTGGCATCAAAAACGAGAGAGGCTTGTGTGACAGATACAATTGCTTTACTAAATAATTTGGCAGAAGGTGGGCATAAAGTGTCACCAGCAAAATTACAGTTTTGTAAAATAAGAAGTTCAGTATTTGGGACACAAAATTGAGAAAGGAGTTAGAAAAGTAATACCAGAAAGAATCAATGTGATTTTACAAATGGGTCCTCCAAAAACACAAAAAGAAGTTCGAATGTTTTTGGGAATGGTTGGATACTGCAGACAGTGGATCAGTGGGTTTTCATTAATTGCAAAACCTTTACAAAGGTTGACTCACAAAGATGTGGTTGATCCGATTGAATTGGATGAAGAGAGTATGAAAGCTTTTATTGAATTGCGAGATAGTCTCTGTCGAGCACCTGCATTGGGAATGCCAGATTACACAAAAGACTTTGCATTGTTCTGTTGTGAAAGGAATGGGTGTGCATTATCGGTCTTAACACAAAAACATGGAATGGCACGTCGTCCAGGGGCATATTTTTCTGCTACTTTGGATTCAGTGGCAGCAGCGTTACCAGGCTGTTTAAAAGCAGTAGCTGCTACTTGTGTGAGTCTTGAGCAAAGCGAAACAATTGTTATGGGACATCCAGTGAAAGTGTATGTGCTACACTCTGTTGAGATCCTATTAACAAGGACTCAGACTCAGCATATGACGTATAGTCGGCTGACTAGGTATGAAAGAGTGATTTTGGGTGCTGAAAATGTGACAGTAACGAGATGTACAATACAGAATCCAGCAACTTTGTCGCCAAATCTAAATTGTGAAGAGGTGAAAGATGAAGCAGATCATGATTGTTTGGATGTGACAGAATTGTGCACGAAACCAAGACCTGACATTAAAGATACTCCACTAGAAGAGTCAGACAGTGTGAGGTTCGTGGATGAATCTTGCTTGAGAGATGAAAAGGGTGCATTGAGTGCTGCATATGCAGTGTGTACAGTGACTATGGCTCTAGAAGCATCCTGTCTAAAAAGGATAAATTCTGCTCAAATTTCTGAGCTAATAGCTCTGACTAGAGCATATATAATTGGCACAAATCTGAGAGTAACCATATTCACTGATAGTCAATATGGGTTTGGGGTGGTGCATAATTTTGGTCAGTTGTGGATGCAAAGAGGATTTCTGACTTCTTCTGGATCACCGATCCGGAACAGTAAAAATGTGAAGGATCTATTGAATGCATTACAATTGCCCAAAAAGATTACTGTGGTAAAATGTTCAGCACATAATTCAGGAGATGATTATGTGACAAAAGGAAACAGATACAGAGACCAAGTTGCGCATTTCTGTGCACAAAATTCAATTTCAATCAACAGAGGGGTGGAGAAAAACATACAAATTGCCACTTGATGTTTTCTTCTTTGGAAACATGAGAAGAAATTAGACAGCTTCAGGAAGAGGCAAGTGAGGAAGAAAAACAAATTTGGATAAAATCAGGTTGTGAAAAAAGAGCAGAAGATGAAGTATGGGTGTATGTTGATGGAAGACCAGTTATGCCAGATAGTTTACTGTCCCAGATGGCAAGGATGTACCATGGAATTGCACATGTTGGAAGAGATGTTATGATTAGACTCTTCAAGCAGTCATGGTTCAATCCAAAATTTAGGGTCATTGCAGAGAGTCTTTGCCAGAGATGCATAGTGTGCCAGCAGCAAAATCCAGGTAGAAAAACAGTTGTTAGTTGGGGTCGAATTGGAAAAGCAGCAGGACCATTTACCCGACTACAACTTGACTTCATAGAACTTCCCCCTTGTAATGGACTAAAATATGTTTTGGTTGTTGTTTGTTTGTTTTCTCGTTGGGTAGAGGCTTATCCAACAAGAAGGACTGATAGCCTAACAGTTGCTAAACTACTTTTGAGAGAGATAATACCTAGGTTTGGATTTCCAGTCTCTTTAGAAACAGATAGGGGAACACACTTCAACAATGAGATCATTTGGATGATTTGCGCAGCATTACAAATTGAGCAAAAGTTGCACTGTGCCTATCGACCAGAAGCATCAGGTGTGGTTGAGCAAATTAACGGCACTATAAAATCCAGACTGTCAAAAGTGTGTCCATCTACAACACTGAAATGGCCGGACACTTTACCTCTGGTATTGATGAGTCTTAGAAGCATTCCTGATAAAAAGACCGGATTGAGTCCTCATGAGATTTTGGTGGGAAGAGCCATGAGACAAGCAATTGTACCAGCAAACAAACTGATCTGGTGCGTTCTGTGTCTCATCAGGTTGGAGAAATTGCAACCACAACACAGCCGAATCAAGCACATGATTTGAGTCCAGGAGAGTGGGTTCTTGTCAAGAAACACGTGAGGAAGTCGTGTTTAGAACCCAGGTGGAACGGGCCATATCAGATCATTTTGGTGACAACGACAGCAGTGAAGTGTGGTGGCTTGCCAAACTGGATTCATGCAAGTCATACAAGAAGAGTCCCAAGTCCACTTGAAAAACAAGAAGAAGAGCAGCAACTAGTAAAGAAAAGAAAAGAACCAGGAGCTGAGGAGCATGAAGCTATCAAATCTAGTGTTACAGATTCTGAAAAAGCTGAGGAAAAAGAAGAAGAACCAAGTACAAGTCGAATAAAGTGGGCACCAGCTACTGGGTCTCAGGAGACTGCTGTTGAGAAAGAAAAAGAGAAAGTGAAAGATGAAAGTCAAGAGCAAGTTCAACAGAGAAAAGAACTGAATATAAGAACTTGCGAACTTGACAATGAAGGTGAAAAAGCAGTTCAAGTTAAGAAAGCAAGAAAAGGTGATGTGTGGCCGAAGGGAGTGAAAAGACTGAAATACACTCTAGAAAAGAAGAGGCCAGATCAAAAAAATGAAATATCAAGTCAAACTGGACAAAGTGATTCAGAAGAAGAATCAGTACAAAGAACAAGAAGAATAAGAATTCCAAGTAGGAAATACATAGCTCCAGAATGGACATATGTGGTGTTGGAAGAAATTGAAAACACAGATCAAAACAAAAAGAAGAAGAAGCTGGTACTGATCAAAGTGATCAAAGCAAACTGAAACCACCTTAAAAAGAACTGTAAAAATAAAGGTGCAAGAATTTCAATGAAGAATATTTTGAAAGTTCAAAAGTTTTGGAGAAGAAGATATAAAAAAAGGGGGTGGGGGTAAAGAAAAGAGGCCTGAAGTGTAAGGATACACTACTCTAGATGGTTTTTGGATACGTTTTTTCAAAAGTTTAAAAGATTTTTAGGTTTTTCTTAGATTTTTTATTTTTTTATATAGTATCTAAAATGGAAAAGGCAACAGAGACTGGATATCAAAATCATAGATTTAAACGTAGATGTATTAATGCTTGCTTATGTAGTGTCTTACTATTATCATTGGTATGGTTAACATTGATTGTTGTTGTCCCTGTCCTAATGCTGACTAATCATAAAAATAATACTAATAATGTGGGAAGTGAGAGAATAGATGCTGTTACTAAAGAAAGTATAAATACTAATATAGAAAAGATAGAAGATGATAGTATTTATTATCATGATAAATCGGTTAATGATTTTTCGTTAAATGTTTTTACTAAGTTGCTTTATGAGTATGTTAATACAATGAATGGGAGATTGTTATGTGTGCATGCAATTACCATCGTCTGTCTCAGAAGGGATGACTTACCATCACCTACCTTTAACCTATGGTGTGTTTTGTAGTGTCCTAACAGGCCTGTTTTATGAGAGGGAAGGTTTGGAGTACTACTACTCTAATTTTGATTTAATTTTATCAGAAATTCCTGTTAGAAGAGATTTGAAAGTTGTTTATGGTTCTATTTATGCAGCTTATATGGGAGATTTTTCATTAGTAACAAACCAATAGATACAATAGAAGCACATAAAAACAATTTAACATGTAAATAACGGCATGAAGAAATTGAATTTATGAATTTAGTAGAAGATAGAAGACGAGATTTCAAAAAGAAACTGCTGAGCAAAAGTCTCATGTACCTCCATGGGCTTTCAGAGAGGGTGAGACTTACGCTGCCATGACTCTAGATTTTCAAAATAGAAGAAAGCTTTGTGTGATTAGAGAAAAGACTAAACTAAATAGTTACTTCATTGGTTCTAGTGAATGTGAGCATACTTTCTTGATAAAAGGAAGTTGGGGATTGAAAGGAGGAACTGATCCTGTTTTCCCAGGAATTTATTATGTGTGTGGTAAGAATGCTTATTATAGGTTACCTACAGGTTGGTATGGATGTTGTTATTTAGGCATAGTATTCCCAAAGGTTTATCATGTAGACAAGAATAATAGAATTAATTAAATAAATCAAGGACTAACACGTAATAAAAGAGGAGCGAGTTAGTCTGAAATAATTGGGGATATTTTTGGAGCACTGATACCTTCAGTTGGAGTTATTCTGAATTTACATAAAATTAGAAAATTGTCCACAGTGGTTGATCGTTTATCAACAGATACAGCTGGTGGGTTCTTGATGATTGATACTGAAATGATTGCAATTAGATCAATGGTTTTGCAAAATCGACTTGCCCTTGATATATTACTGGCAAAAGAGGGTGGAGTCTGTAGCATGTTGAAAATACAACAATGCTGTACTTACATCCCTGACAAAAGTAAAAATCATGAGGGGTATATTTAAAATATTACAGAACTTCATGAAGATTTAACTGAACTGAAAGTTGACGGTGCATGGGAGAAAATTGGTAAGAGTTTTTCCTTAGTGGGAAATTGGTTTTCTACTTTTGGGAGTAGCTTATTAGGGAAAATATTAATACCAATTACTTCAGTAGTTGTAGTGATATTAATGATAATTATGATTTACAAATGTTGCAAATGCAAATGTAGAAAGAAAGAGACATCAGAACTTAAACGTAGGGCTAGGAAAAGAAAAAGAGAAGAGATAGAATTAGGGGATATGAGAGGAAATTACTATGAGATTATGAAAGACTTATATGGAAGAATAAAACGAGAAAGAAGTACAGTATTTTAAATAAGTGGTAACTTGTTTGTGATGGGTATTTTGATGATGGCTCAAAATGCCATCAAAGGGGGGACTGATGGAGCAGGGTTTTGCGTAAATAAAACCTGCTCGGATTGAAACCCTCAGTAACATATATTAACAGTGTGCGGTGAAGATTTGTATTAATAAGTGCTAAAAACATGGGAAAATGCTTATACGCATGCGTAAACTACAGCGTGTTCTAATGCATGAGTCTAGGCCGCAAAGGAAAATTGCTTCAATAATAAAGTTAATGCTGCTTTTGTGCACGTTAATAATATTCTGCTAGGAATAACACAGGTTTTTGCATGGGTTAGTGCAAATGCTGGGATGGTGCGCAAAATGAAAATAAATTTCGTGAAAATAATAAATGTTTGTGTTTTGTTCTTGTAGAAACACAATTATGGGCCTACTTTCCTGCATGCCAATTTTGGGTTAATTCTCGCTAAGGAAAATAAAATAATTTTAAAAGGGCTTTGAAGGAAGAGAGAACGCAAGAGCATGGAGAGTGTCCTTCGAGATGCATTGACTGTCTGCCAAGGTTGTGGAAGGAGGATGCTGATAAAAAATAGAAGAGTACAACTTCCTCGTGAGATGGCAGAGGCGAACAATGGAGGCGCAGAGACTTGCAACATTATGAATATGAAATATAAATGTGTTCAAAAAATGTTTCTTGAAAGGGATCTGATGTCATATTAGAAAAACTAAACAATAAGTTAGTGAAAAACATGAACATGCTGAGAGTGGTGTGATAGAACACCCCCGTTATTAGCCAATGAGGGACAGAGTTCTGTTGAAAGAGAAACAAATGTGGGTTGGACTTTTAGGTTTTAGGGTATAACTGAAGGTCTCTGGGGGGTGTGTTTTGGGAAGGTCGGCTGGTGTTTAGCTAGCGGGAGATCCTCGCTGTTGTCGGTTTTTGCTGTTTCCAGATAGAGGCCTACCTGTTTCCTGACTCCTGACTTAGTCTTTGCCATTCATCTCTGCTTGATTGGTCTTGCTGCCCTAACTGGCCAGTGGGGTAGTTTTCTTGATTCTTACTTGGGTTAGTATAGATAATCTATTGAATTTGCATATTCATTTGCAAATGTATTTGTCTCTGAAACTTTTCTCTCTTCGCCTATCCACTCCTTCAATGCATTTGTTTATTTGACATGAGTTTGAATCTATACATTGCCAATGTTTTCTCTCTGTGATAATCCATGATTTGCATTTGTGTAACTGTACTTGATAACCCTTTAATCTCACATTATTTTACGATAAACAACATGAAATTACACATTGAGTCTGTTATTATTTATTAGCGTAGATGCATAGATAAGTACAATTTATTATCATCAACTTCTCAACTTTAGGTCCATCGACACATTTGGTTGTTAGAAGAAATGCAGGTTCTAAAGTGTATTTAGTAAAATAGAAGTAAACTTGCATCACACTGAACCCCAGCATGAAGGGATTAGTTGGGTAGTGTAAATGGGCCTATGTATATGAAAAATTATCGATCCCTGATCGCTGGATCACATGAGTGCTCCAACCCACGTTGGCAGCACAGTGTGCTTTATTGTAAACCATGCTACAGTACTTTTCTCTACCTAAAACCAATATGGAAGAACCTTTCTTCCTTTGTGCAGAGCTCTGGGTACACCCCTGAAGTGAGTCCTAGCGAAATTAACTTATCCCCGCAAACCAGTCCTGGAACAGGTTTTCCCCAAACTGGGATTGGTGCTACACTGACTACTTGGACAATAGCAGGGGCAGGCCTCTGTGTGAGTACATTTGCTGGTGACAGGTGATGCCCCTATGAAGCTTGTCCAGTTGGTGGCTACATCTCCCCATGACATCCTGTCAGGACGAGGTCACACCTCTTCGCAGCCAAAGCCGTTTTGCACCCTTTTCTGTGACTCATTCACATCTTCCAGCGGGCTGCTAGGGGACAGTTGGGTTTTAATTCTGAAAGGGCTGCTAGAGGCTGTAGGCAGAAAATGCCAACTTTCTGAAAGTGGCATTTTTAATTAGTAATTTAAACGTTGATTTGACCATTAGATTGGATTTTACACTACTATTAAATTGAGTCATTGAATCACGGTTCTAGATATTACCAAACCAGACTAAAGTTATGCGTTATAAGGCGTTATAATGTAACCAAAAGATTTCCATTGCTGCAGTGAAAAGCAACTTTGGAGATTTTTTCACTGCCAGGACATGTAAAACTTAAGTACATGTCCTACTTTTTAAATACCTTGCACCCTTTATTATGGGCAGTTTGGGCCTACCTTAGGGGTGACCTATACATATTTAAAAGGCAAGTTTTGGTCTGGCAAAACATTTATTTTGCCAGGTCGAATTTGTAGTTTTAATACTGCACACTCAGGCTGCAATGGCAGGCTTGATGACATGATCTGCATTGCCACTTTAATTGTGCTGCAATAGGTGCTGCTCTCCACTACTAGTGACATTTAACTTACATGCCTTAGGAACACTGGGTGCCATATACTAGGGACCTATAGATAAATTAACGGTGCAAATTAGGATTTCTAACCAATTCCACATGTGTTTAGGGGTCAGAGTACAAGCACTAGGGCTGGTCAGCAGGGTCCCAGAGCACAGAATCCAAACACTAACAGCATCAGTTAAAAAATAGGAGTAATCATTCAAAAAGAGGCATTTTCCCATAGCTACCTAATTATTGGTCCAGTTATATGTAATGCTATTAAATGTCCCTCGCCTCATGAGTTTCAGATTTTATAATGGGGTTATAGTGGCCGTACTATATCAGAAACATTTATTTTCTTTAGCAAATGCCTCAATAGGACTACTACTCCTCTCTGAAATCAGCGAATATTTTTGGATGAATCTCATATTTTCCCCTTTGACTAATACGCTATATGATTTGCAAGCTGAGCAGGACTCTTTATCTCTAAAGAGGGCAACAAACACCTCACATGTATTAATTCATGTGAAACTCAAACTCATCTATGTTACATTAACAATGTTATCTTCTGTGATTAATTACCAAACTATTTGTTTGACACTTGAGCTGTAATCTGATCTGTTTTTCTATGCAACATAATTTCCCTTAACTTTCATTAGATTGCACTATGACTCTGGGGACATATTGCAAGAATGAACAGATTGAGTCAAACATGATGGGGAGTTATACAGATTTAGGTCAGTTTTAACCATGGTGGCTGTGGTCAGAAGTGTCGCACAGCACTTTCTATTGAGCCGAGGGTTGGCATTTCGGAAATATTAATGACCATAAAATCAATTCCTGGATGAACATATGTGGCTAAGCATGGTTCAAATATTGTGTTATCAAGGTCTATTTGAAGATTGAAAAGAGTGAAAGTGTTTCTCAAACAGCATTCTCTAGGAGCATGTCTTCAGTGTTGCTAATGTGAAAAACAAGGCCATGCAGACATAAATAAATGTAGTAAAACAAACATTACCACAACATCCCAGCATCAAACCCTATCCCATTTTCATAGCCAAAAGATATCATCAAACGTAAATTATTCACCTGCTAGAAATCAGTCATGTCAGTAATTGAAATGGAGATAACAAGACAACTCATATTCATGATTTGAGGTACAACTGTGCAAAGTCTCAGGATCCATGTATAGGATGATGCCATGGTAGATAATTCACTGAAAATGTTACATGCGATTCAGAGTTCATGGCTTTATCGTGTAAGGCATGGAAATAGGTGGTGGGGATGCCCAACATGTAGTTGAGATGAATACATAGGATTCACATACAGCTTAATATGACACATATGCAGATTATCTTTAGCATTAGTATTTAACTTTTGCTGACACTGTGGCAGGCCTAGCTGTCCTATGTAGAAAATCCTAGTACAGATTAACATAATATTACTGTATCTCAGGAATGGGATCAGCTAGAAAATAATTAAACAACTAGTTTTAATAGTTATTGGCCTCCTTGGAAGGTGGGTCGATGGCACCCCCATGTCCTGCTGCTGACATCCGCCGTGCTAGCTCTCCCACCCCACCCCTGCCATCTGACATCACACGAGAGGGTAGCGAGGTCGCTAGCGGAGACAATGGAGCTGATGGAGCCAATGGCAAGCCGTAGCTTGACCTGTCTAGTCTAATTCTGTGCTGGTATCGCGTATTTAATATAATTAAGGAAAGCAAGGGAAAAAAGAGAAAGATAGAAAAAACACAGACATTGGGAGATGGACCTCGGATCACCACGCTCTTCACTGGAACAATGGAAATTTGAAGACTGCTGTCAGTTGGGCTGGCAAAGGTTTGAGGTTGGTGGGCCGTTCTGTGAGGAGTAGCGGTGGGGGCTCACCTGTGCCAAACATACGTTAAGCCTAGTTCATGCGGCCCACTGTCATGCGACAGCAGCGTCCTAAACCCACCAATCCGGTACCCGGGAAGCAGTGTAAAAAAGCCTCACAAAGTTGGATAGCCGGATGGCACGAGAAACAGCAGTAAATTCATTCAAGCTCTGCGGATATGTCATTAAAACCCAAGCTGATGGCTAAAGTAACAGGGGCAGCTGGATTGGCTTTACCACAGGTGTCAAGAAATGAGGAAAAGGAGACAGGAGAAACCCAAAATTCCCCCCTTACATCTAGTGGTTCTGAGAAGTCAGCTGTTTCACGACTCCAGCTAGGGTTAATATCTCCAATTGGACACAAGGAACCAGTTAAAGTATGCGAGATGGAGCCTCCAGTAAATCCCAAAACCTTATCACTATTGAAAAAAAATCCCCCCCAAGAGTGTCTAGACTGTTGACATTGTAAAACAAATGGCAGGGGAACCAACAGGGGTTTCTGCAAATGCTCAATTGTTTCTGAGCTCTATGGCATCTGAGGGGTTGGTTTTTTCAATGGTGGTAGCAAGAAGCGGGTCTCGAAGTGAATCAGGGGGGCCAAGTTCTATGTCAAGATCTAATTTTCAGACCCCAGAAGAACCAGTAAACAGGAACACTATTTTGCAGGCAATATGTCATATTGAGGAGTCTGATACGGAGATAGAGGCTCAGGAACAAGAGTCCTACCTCAAAACTAGCAATGCTAGCCAGGAGACGCTACCGGAGCCCGTAAAGACAGTACTAGACATTATTTTAGCTGAGATACAAGTTTAAAGATTCAACAAGCTCTAGATACCGCAATGATAACTCCAAGGCCGTCCAAGATAGAGGATACTTTGATGATATTACCTAAGCGAATACAAGAAGCCGAACAAAGAATATCAGACATTGAAGATAAGCTAGCACAACTTCAAAATCAAATTTCGCCTCAGCTAAGCAAGGTCTGCCAACTAGAGATGAAGATCGAGGCTATGGAAAATCATTCAAGACGTTCAAACCTAAGATTTACGGAAATTCCAGAAGGAAGCAAATTTCAAGGAGAAGTCCAGTCTGTGCCGCAGCTCATGAATACATTAATCAAGAAATACATTCTACCATCAGCTCCAGAGGATCTGACGAAAATGCATGCACATAGAGTACCCTTTCAGCGAGCTCCAGATGCCAAATATCTACAAACTATTTTGGTTAATTTTTCTGATTTTCGGATCAAGGAGAAAATATTGACTAGAGCTATCAAGAAGAAATCTTTAACTATTTTTGAAAATGCGATTTTTAAGTTTTTTTCTGATTTGTCGGTGGCCTCGGCACGGCGCCATAAGGCCTTCCAAGGGTTGGCGCAAGAGTTCAGGCTTTTGTGGTACAATCTACTAAACTAAAAGTTCTATGGAAAGGCCAAATCAAGTTGTTTTTGTTTCTGGCAGAAGCACAAGCCTTCTTAACCCCTTCGGTGCACATGACGGCCCCCGGCCGTCATGCGTCACGGTGGGCGTGTGCGGAGGACGGCCGGGGGCCGTCCTAATCCCGCCCACTATTTAAATCGCCCGCACATGGCGAAAATGCAAAAGTTGAAGGTGTGATTAACAAGAAAGATATGATCAATTTGGGGTGGGGGTGGCATGAGCTGGGTCGGGTGAGCATTGGGTGTGATTCCATAGCACCCCTTGAAGTGGGTTTTGCACGAGGCGGGATGGAAGAGGAGTTCCCGCAGCATGGGGGGAAGAGTGGGTTGTTGTAGGGATGGGGTGCAGAGAAAAACGAGTAGGTAAGATAGAAGCAGAATATATTGTTTTTCTTTTTTGCTTTTGCTCTTTTTCTGTGTTTTTTTTTGTGCAGCAGAGATAAAGCAGAGGAAGGGGAAGATTGGAGCAAGAGAATTAATTTTAGATGGAAAATGATGCAGAGATTCAAGATAATCATGTGTAACGTGAATGGATTGTTGAATAATCGAAAAGCGGGTCCTATGTTAAATTGGCTGTCATCCTTTTCCCCTCAGATCTTATTTATTCAGGAGACTCACTTCAAGTCAAATACTCCCAAAGTGTCCTTGCCCAAAAAATATACTCAAGCTTATTTTGTGCCAGCTAATACTGTTTTTTGCGGGTTTGGGATAATACTCTCTAGTATGCAGAATTGGGAAGTACAGCAAATCAGCTGGGATGGTCAAGGTAGATGGATCTGGCGAATTTGAAACACTGAGGTGAGTAGCACGTCTCTTAGTGGCTTTTACTTTGTTTTAAGGATTTTAAAGATTTCAGTAGATTACATTACTTTTTCTGTGAGGATCAGGGGGTGTGTTTTTGGGGTAGGTCAGCTTGTGGTGGGTGAACCTGTGAGCTGATGGGTCTATATTCCCCATACGCAGCTCTTACTTAGCACAGTCTAAACCCCTGCATTTGGAGTCTTCCTTCAACTTACTTAACTCCTCCAGCAGCGTTTTTTCCGGCTCACGCGCGGTCTAGTGCCTGAATTCCCCTCACTTCCGGGCACACCACTTCCGGCCTCAGAACTTCAGGGAGGACGGCACTAACTCCCCGGGCCAGCCCATTTAATGGACAGAAGCGCGAGGACGCGCACAGTGGGCGCGCCGCTGGTGCGCCAAAGGCAAGCCTGTCTGCACCCGTCCGCGCCCGGCTGTCGCAAGGACCCCTGGTCCTGGGAACTCAAATCTTACATCCACACTTACCTACACTCAAGCAGAACTCATTCAGATAAGTCAGTTAGGGAGGAGGAATGGCACTTCTTTCAAATGTCGTGCTAACTCCTGCCTAGCCTATTTGGAGGGGCCTCTCACCTGCAGACACTGTCACTACCAGAGACAATTAGATAACACCTCGGGGGAGGCTAAAAAAAAGGCTACTCTAGAGGCAAACGTGATTAGGAAAGCTATTTTAATAAATGTGAGGTTGTTACCCAAACACTACACCGAGGTATGGGACTTATGAACTCCCAGGCCCCAGATGTAGGTTTCCTAATGGAAACTTGGTTGAAACCCTCTTCTATCTCGGCCATTGCCTTGGACCTCCCGGAACAGTACCGCATTCTGCAACTAAATTGAGATAGTAAAGTAGGTGGAGGTGTTGCAATTGTGTTTAAATCATCTATTGAAGCTACTATTATAGACACATTCCAAGATAATTCTATCGAGATCTGTGTCTTTAGAATTGAATTCTCTCCCCAGAATCACTGGAAAGGTGCACTAGTATATCGCCCTCCAGGGCCCTTAAAAGTTTTTCCCTAAAATTGATGGAAAGGATCGCCCCCCATGTCATTGCATCCAAGTATTTTCTCCTTCTCGGGGACTTTAACCTACACAGCGAAGTCAAAGAAAACACCGACGCTATGCTGTTCTTAGCTGACATGGCCACGCTAGGGCTGGTTATGAACAACACAGGGCCGACCCATGCAGCAGGTCACACTCTTGATCTTATACTTACCAACTCGCCCAATATATCTTCCCTGCCCCCAGAACCAGTGATCTGGTCAGATCATTTTATTATCAACTTTCAGATAAATTGTCCGAATCAGACAGCGGCTAACCCCCCCTACACTAGGAAGGCGTCATGCCAATCGCACAAAATCTCAGAGGAGAACTTTCGGCAGGTGTTCAGATCTACTACCTACTCTAAGTCTAGAGATATAAATAGTAGACTCAATGAACTTCATCATGCCATAGAGTCGTCCTTAGATATGATAGCGCCTTTAAAACCATTAAAGCCCAAATCGAAAACAAAACAGGCAGTTTGGTTCTCCCAAGAATTACGAAGAGAGAAATCGCACTGTAAAAAGTTGGAAAGAACCTGGCGTAAATCTCATCTACAGTCAGAGAAAGAAATTTTTAGGGCAGCAACAAACGCATACCATAAGAATATCAAGCTAACTCGGAAGAGATATATCTCTGCGCAATGAAGTGAAGCAGGTAACTCAGGGAAACAGCTATATACGATTCTCAAATCTTTTACTTCCCATGTGGCTTGTACTAATCTTATCCCTGCCTCCCAGACCTTATGTGACAATATTTCTAACTTCTTTGATGATAAAATTGAAAAAATCTATGATACATTTCCTAGTGGGCTATATGTCGGTGATACTCTCACAGTGCCACGTACAGAGTCCAGAGAAGAAAACGTGCTGGCTCGCTTTTCTTCCTTGCAGTACTCCAAAGTAGAATAGTTGCTGAAAGCAGCAAAATCAGGATCTCCCACTGATATAATGCCAGCCAAATTGTTTGCCTTATTGGCACAGCCTCTTGCCTCTCCTATTGGCTCACTTCTCAACTATTCACTGAGTGAGGGTACAGTACCCCGTGCCTGGAAATCTGCACAAATCTTACTAGTGGACTTGGCACTTTTTGCAGGGTCATCCCTGAACTTTTTGCCTTCCTCCTAGCCTTTTTTCTGACATGGTGTTGGTGGTTTTAGGACTCTGGGCACTTTAGCACTGCTGTTCAGTGTAAAGTGCGTGTGCTCTCTGTGGTAAACATGGTAAGATTGGTCTACACCTGTTTGCCATATTTAATTTACCTGTCAGTCTCTTGTAAAGTGGTATCTCAGATACCCGGGGCCGGTAATTTAAATGCTTCTGGTGGGCTTGCAGTGCTTATTGCGCCACCCACCAAAGTAGCCTTTCAAACCTATCTTAGACCTCTGCCATTGTAGGGCCAGTGCGTGCAGTGTTACTGCCGCTGTGACATGGCACCTAAAGTGTGTGCAACGTCTGTGACCCCCCATTTTACTGCATGTCAGTCACCCCCAAGGTAGGCCCTAGCTAGCCCTATGGGCAGGATGCATTGTAGGTAGAAGGTAGGACATGTACCTTAAGTGTGTGACATGTCCTGGTAGTGACAAACCGCCATTTTGGTTTCTCACTGCTGTGAGGCTGCCCTCTCTTAGGAATGCATTGGGGATTCCCTGATAAGTGTTTCAGTGGTAATTCCTGATATGAGAGGAGCAGCGTGGTCAAGTTTGGTATGGTTGGAATAGTAATAATAAATGCTGCGCAATGGTGTGCGCAGATTTATTATCACTATTTTAGAAATGCCACTTCTAGAAGTTGGCATTTCTGTGTGCTATGTGTCTGCCTGCCTGATGTGGATTGCATGTCTGGCTTTGGAGTGACAGGGGCTGGTGAGGTGTGTGTGGCTCCAGGGAGGGCACGGTGAGTCAGCGCTAGGCTGAATGGAAGACCTGCATTTGGAGTAGTGGGAGGAGTAGTCCCCTGACCCTGAATAGGTCTGTGCCTGCCTAGGTGAATACTGGCTCCGCCCCCCTGTGGTGTGTCTGATGACAGAGCCCCAACCTGACAAAGGAGGGTGGGAGCCCTGTAAACAAAGTGCTCCACACCCCCCAGAACCAGGTGAGGCTAGATTCTCCCAAGCCCTGTGCCAGGGCAGACAAAGAAAATGTAGTATAAATATTGGGGCTGTGACCCCATGTAAAGGTTGTGCTTTTTGTGCTTCCTTGTGACTTGTCTCTGCTGGGCCCCAGGAGGAACTGCCATGAGGGACTGCCTCCCTGCTGGAGGGCCCTGTCTGCTGGCCTGCCTGGGCCCAGCCTTTGCCCTGGAACTGTTAGGGGCACAGCGCCTCGTGAGTGCTGCACCTTTATTGTTGGTGGCCCCAGGACAGGAGGAGTGCCTATGCCTCTGCAGCGCTGAGCTGCGATCGATTCCGAGGGAATCCTGACCTAGGGATTCCCCTGCACTGCTGACTTTGGCGGGAGCCCACCCCGCATTAATGCTTATTTAATAGTGGGAGCCTACTCCGCTGCATTTTCGCTCCTAGGCGGGAGCCCACCCCGCATTGGTGCTTTATTTTTCGGCGGGAGTCCACCCCGCATTGCGATGCCTGGAGAAGTGGAACTGCCAAGATCAGCCCAGAGGAAGTCAGGCAGCTGTGCCTGGTTGGGGGCGTGGCCTGACTCCCCCGAACCGGAAGGAGAATCCAGGCGGGAGCCCACCCCGCACTGGACGGTGCCTGAGGACGTCCGGAGCCCAGGGAGAAGCGAGAGGCGTCGGAGGCTCACGGGCTCCATCTGTTGCATGCCCGCCTTCCCCCGCATGGCAGAAGGGGAGGCAGACCTCCAGAGAACCGCAGGAGAAAGAGGAGGGGCTCGACCGGGGTCCTGGAGCAGAGGAGCGGAGTCCACGACTGAGCCCCGGTGAGTGGGGGCCGAGTGTGGAGCAGGGTTGGCTCCCCAGGCACGGTTAGTACCGATTTTGAGGAGTGGGGGCCTACGGGGCACTGTCGGTGCCGAGTGCTGGCCCCAGGAGGAGCCCGGTGAACGGGGTTCACAGAGCAGTGTTGGTGCCGGTTTCTTTTGACGCCACAGCTGCACCGCAGTTGCGGGCAGCTGCAACGTTGGGGGCAATTTGGTGTTCAGAGTCCCGGAGTGGGGCTCCCTAGGCACGGTGGTGCCCAAGCCTAATTTCCAGCTGCTCCGCGAGAGAGAGCGGGCAGCTGCAACATGGGGGCATTTGTGTTTTCATGAGGAAGGAGTGAGATATGCTCCTCTGCCCCAGCGCATTGCGCACTTTGCTTTGGCTGCATTGGCAGCAAAGGGGCCAGTGGAAGGCCCCAGTTACAAGCCCTGACATTTGGGACAGAGGGCATTTGAGCCCCACAGAAAGGCCAGTTGGCCAGAGGGTCAGTAGTATGTTGGTAGGGCGCAAGGCCCTAAAATGTGATTTATGCACCATAACTATTGCATAATGTGTTTATGCTAATGTGATGCAGACATGATGCATTTATGTTGCTAATGCGAAGGTGTTTATGCTTAGGGTGTTTATACATAATGTGTTTTTTATGTTAATGTGATGCAGACATAATGCGTTTATGTTTCAGGTGATATTGCTAAGTACAGTATTTTACCAGTAGTCACTGGTTGTGTTTTATATGTGCTACTAGTGCTTTCTAAAGGTTCTGACAGTGGCCCGATTGGCCCTGTCCTGTGTATCTAATCCCCTGTAAATATTGCCTAGTGCCAGTTGGCACAGTGTATATGTGTGATTATGATTCTAATGTGTTTTGGATAATACAAAGGCAATTTTTTATATAACCCTGTGCGGAGTTTCTTTTGTGGTGTGCCTAGTGTGTCGCTGCTGTGTGTGTATGTTGCGCAAACGCTTTACACATTGCCTCTGGGATAAGCCTGACTGCTCGTGCCAAGCTACCAAGGGGGTGAGCAGGGGTTATCTTCAGCGTGTAACTCCCTTGCCCTGACTAGAGTGGTGGTTTCTGCCTGGCTTAGGCGCATGCCCTAGCCAACCAGAAATCCCATTTCTAACATTGGTTGTCAGCGGTGAGGATAGGACTTGCGTTTGCGCAGTACCACAGCGACAACTGGTTGCACTACAAACTCTGCATTTAGATAATCACGTGTTTGGGGATTATTTTTCCTGAGTTTTATTTCTCCTGAAACTGTCATTTTTGAATTGTGTTCTCCTGTTGCAATGTGGGTTGTGTATCTTGCCAAGATGGAGTTAGTCTATAATGAGGATGACCTTTTGGAGTACACCCGGGAGGAGTTAGAGGAATTCTGCAGAGAGAGGGGGATACCAATAGTGGGTAACATCCTCAGAAAACTGTTCCTCTAAGAAGCCCTCCACAGGGGAGAACCCTTAGAACCCTTAGAACCCTGGGGGAACCTTTCAGATTACCCCTCCGCATACCTAAGTGGCGGTTTTGAGGGAGGTCCTGAAGAGTCTGCACAGGAGGTAGAAAATGACAGGGCAGGGACGCCAGTAGGTAGTGAGGACCCCATAGATAGGGAGTCCCTTGCTGGGTCCAGTGCCAGGGGCAGTGCCCCATCCCTTTCCCTGTCCCCAGATGAGTGGGTAGATAGGAGAGAAGAAAGAGAGCATCAGCTGGCTTTGGACACGCTCCAGTCGGAGTATGCCAAGGAGATAGCGCGGCTGGATTTGGAGGAGAAAAAGGCCTTGTTGGCCCAGGAGTTGAGTCTCAAGGCGTTGGTCCTTGAAGAGAAAAAGCTAGAGACTGAGAGGATCTTAGCATAGGAGAGGATGGCAGAGGCAGAGAGGGCCTTTGCCAGAGAGAAACTAGCTCTGGAGGGTAGATTATCCCCTGAGTGTAGTTTTAGTTGTCTGGATTCACCAGTGAGGTTGGGGTCCAGTGGTGGCAGCAATATGGAGTCCAGTGCAGGAAGTCCCACTCCCAGATCCCAGAGCGTGGTACCTAATTCCCAAGAAGAGGGTGTCACACCAGAAGGGTATAGGTTGAGGTTTAGGGGCAGTAGGAAACTGTCTCACCAGTCTTGGGGGGAGTTTGTGAATGAATGTTGTGATGCACTGAAAGGTTGGGGGCTGGACAACGGAGAAACCGCGGCCCTCATCCTCCTGGACCGCTCATCCGCCTTCGACACAGTCTGCCACCGCACTCTACGCACACGCCTCCACAACGCAGGGATCCGAGACAAGGCCCTGGAATGGACCACCTCCTTCCTCTCCGGCAGAACCCAGCGCGTCCACCTCCCGCCATTCCGATCCGAAGCCTCCGAGATCATCTGCGGCGTTCCCCAAGGATCATCCCTCAGCCCAACATTGTTCAACTTCTACATGGCACTGCTCGCCCACATAGCCCAATCGCACGACCTCAACATCATCTCCTACGTCGACGACACCCAGCTGATCCTCTCCCTCAACAAGGACCCCCTCACCGCCAAAACCAACCTCCACGAAGGAATGAAGGCCGTCGCCGAGTGGATGAAGGACAGCCGATTGAAACTGAACACGGACAAGATGGAGGTCCTCATCCTCGGCTCCACCCCCTCAGCCTGGGACGACTCCTGGTGGCCTACCACACTGGGAGCAGCACCGACACCCACCGACCACGCACGCAACCTGGGGTTCATCCTCGACTCAGCACTCTCCATGACCAAGCAAGTCAACGCCGTCTCATCCTCCTGCTTCAACACCCTCCGCATGCTCCGCAAGATCTACAGATGGATCCCCACCGAAACCAGAAGAACGGTCACCCAGGCCCTCGTCAGCAGCAGGTTGGACTACAGGAACGCTCTCTACGCCGGAGCCCCGACCAAACTTCTGAAATGACTGCAACGTATACAGAACGCCTCTGCACGCCTATTTCTCGACATCCCCCGCCACAGCCACATCACACCCCACCTGAGAGACCTGCACTGGCTCCCCATCAACAAGAGGGTCACCTTCAAGCTCCTCACCCAGGCACACAAGGCACTCCACGACACCGGACCAGCATACCTCAACAGACGACTCACCTTCTATACCCCGAACCGCCAGCTCCACTCCGCCGACCTTGCCCTCGCCACCATCCCCCGCATCTGAAGAGCGACCTCCGGTGGCAGATCTTTCTCCCACCTCGCCGCCAAGACCTGGAACACCCTCCCCATCCACCTGCGACAGACCCAGGACCTTCTAACCTTCAGGAGACTGCTCAAGACCTGGCTGTTCGAGCAGTAGCAGCACCCCTCCCCCCCAGCGCCTTGAGACCCTCACGGGTGAGTAGTGCGCTCTACAAATGTCTGATTGATTGATTGATTGGGTGATGGGTAGCATGGCAAATGATTTTGAAGGGCTGTTCAATCTGGTTGTCAGAGTGCACATGTTCAGTAATTGTTTTCCGGGGTTATGCCAACACCTGTTGGAGTGTGAGTTCTCTGATCCCAGGGAGCTTGCACGGGAGGCAGACCTCTGGCTGTGTGACGGAGGGTCTGAAGAGGCATTGGGGAGTGATCCTAAAAGGAGTGGCTCAGGTATCTTCCGGTCCTGTGTGGTGGGAGAGGTTCAGAGTAGCCCAGCTAGGTCCCGGTTAGTGGGTGGGGTGTAGGGGCTCACGTCCTGTCTCAGCGGAGAAGGAGTGAGTGTGGGCTGTGTCCCAAGGTGCCTGAAACCCAGTCTCAGGGCCTGGAGGGTTCCCTAAGGGAACACCAGGTTGGGGGCCTAGGCTGTACTAGTAGGCCATTTGAGGGGGATCTCCTAATGTCAGGAGAACCTGGAGCATCTGTAAACGGAGCTCCAGTGGTTCGGGTGTCTGGTGGTGCCATTCCTAAGTGGAGGGTGCAGAAGTCCAGAAGGAGGGGTGAGAGGGGGATGTGTTCCCCAGAGGGAGAACCAGTGGGTGAGGGGCCAGCCAGAAGGGCTGAGTCTCCTAGGAGTGACCATGGTGACACCACTTCTGTCCTGGGGGATCTTTGAGCACTGTCAGATGGACAGGGGTCCGGAGATCTGCACCAGGCAGACTGTCACGCAACACATGAGATATGTGTTACCCTCAGGGGAAGCTGTGTGCGCCCGGAAGTCCTGGTGTGCCAGGCAAGTGTTCAACCGCAGGGTTTAGTCCCTGGGTTGGGAGGCCAGGTTCAGGTTCTGCCTGACCTGGAGGGAAGGACATCTGTAATCAGTGTCCCTACCGTTTTGTCTTCTAGGGGTAACACTCCAGTGGGGAGGGTGCAGAACTCTGGAAGGGGGTGCAGAGGGAGGGATTCCTCGCCGCTGACCCCGGTGCAATCTGAGGGTTTAGACCCTAGGTTGGGAGACCAGTTGCTGGAGAGAGGTTCTGAACTGGTGGGAGAGTTGTGTTCTGAGGGTGCCTCTCCAAGGAGGAGAGTGCGGGACCCCAGAAGGAGAGGTAGGGGAGGAGAGCCTCACCCGTGACCTCTGGTCAGCCTGAGGGTGCGGACCCTAGGTTGGAGGATCAGTGGCAGTTTAGAACTGCACTGATGAGAGGAAGAGTGGAGAATGGTTACTATGTGCCAGGGGTTACTGCCCCCCACTCTGTGAGATGGCAAGGACCAGAGACATCTGGATGGCCTAGGGCCTGGTCCTGGCCGCGGACAACTAGGGAGTGCCAGTGGGGTAGCTTAGTTGGTCCTGGGAGCTTTGACAGAGGGAACCACATGGGTTCAGAATGGCGTAGAACTGGAGTGAGCCCCTGCAGTTGCGGGCCCGCGTCCGTGTTCTATCGCCCAAAGCAGGGAAGTCCATCAAGGTGGTGATTGGTCTGCCCTGCGTTTTGGCTGGAAGGGGGTTTGTTTTAGATTTGGCCCTTTTTGCAGGGTCATCCCTGAACTTTTTGCCTTCCTCCTAGCTTTTTTTCTGACATGGTGTTGGTGGTTTTAGGACTCTGGGCACTTTAGCACTGCTGTTCAGTGTAAAGTGCGTGTGCTCTCTGTGGTAAACATGGTAAGATTGGTCTACACCTGTTTGGCATATTTAATTTACCTGTCAGTCCCTTGTAAAGTGGTATCTCAGATACCCGGGCCGGTAAATTAAATGCTACTGGTGGGCTTGCAGCGCTGATTGCGCCACACACCAAAGTAGCCTTTCAAACCTATCTCAGGCCTCTACCATTGCAGGGCCTGTGCACACAGTGTTACTGCCGCTGTAACATGGCACCTAAAGTGTGTGCCACGTCTGTGACCCCCCTTTTTACTGCATGTCAGTCACCCCTAAGGTAGGCCCTAGCTAGCCCTATGGGCAGGGTGCATTGTAGGTAGAAGGTAGGACATGTACCTTAAGTGTGTGACATGTCCTGGTAGTGACAAACCGCCATTTTGGTTTCTCACTGCTGTGAGGCTGCCCTCTCATAGGAATGCATTGGGGATTCCCTGATAAGTGTTTCAGTGGTAATTCCTGATATGAGAGGAGCAGCGTGGTTAAGTTTGGTATGGTTGGAATAGTAATAATAAATACTGCGCAATGGTGTGCGCAGATTTATTATCACTATTTTAGAAATGCCACTTCTAGAAGTTGGCATTTCTGTGTGCTATGTGTATGCCTGCCTGATGTGGATTGCATGTCTGGCTTTGGAGTGACAGGGGCTGGTGAGGTGTGTGTGGCTCCAGGGGAGGCAGGGTGAGTCAGCGCTAGGCTGAATGGAAGACCTGCATTTGGAGTAGTGGGAGGAGTAGTCCCCTGACCCTGAATAGGTCTGTGCCTGCCTGGGTGAATGCTGGCTCTGCCCCCCTGTGGTGTGTCTGATGACAGAGCCCCAACCTGACAAAGGAGGGTGGGAGCCCTGTAAACAAAGTGCTCCACACCCCCAGAACCAGTTGAGGCTGGATTCCCCCAAGCCCTGTGCCAGGGCAGACAAAGAAAATGTAGTATAAATATTGGGGCTGTGACCCCATGTAAAGATTGTGCTTTTTGTGCTTCCTTGTGACTTGTCGCTGCTGGGCCCCAGGAGGAACCGCCACGATGGACTGCCTCCCTGCTGGAGGGCCCTGTGTGCTGGCCTGCTGGGCCCAGTCTTTGCCCTGGAACTGTTGGGGGCACAGTGCCTCGTGAGCGCTGCACCTTTATTGTTGGTGGCCCCAGTACAGGAGGAGTGCCTATGCCTCTGCAGCGCTGAGCTGTGATCGATTCCGAGGGAATCCCGACGTAGGGATTCCCCCGCATTGCTGGCTTTGGTGGGAACCCACCCTGCATTAATGCTTATTTAATAGTGGGAGCCTACCCCGCTGCATTTTCGCTCCTGACCGGGAGCCCACCCCGCATTGGTACTTTATTTTTCAGCGGGACCCCACCCCGCATTGCGGTGCCTGGAGAAGTGGAACCGCCGAGATCAGCCCAGAGGAAGTCAGGCGGCTGTGCCTGGTTGGGGGCGTGGCCTGACTCCCCCGAACCGGAAGGAGAATCCAGGCGGGAGCCCACCCCGCACTGGACGGTGCCTGAGGACGTCCGGAGCCCAGGGAGAAGCGAGAGGCAGCGGAGCCTCGCGTGCTCCATCTGTTGCATGCCCGCCTTCCCCCGCCTGGCAGTAGGGGAGGCAGGCCTACAGAGAACTGCAGGAGAAAGAGGAGGGGCTCGACCGGGGTCCTGGAGCAGAGGAGCGGAGTCCACGACTGAGCCCCGGTGAGTGGGGGCCGAGTGTGGAGCAGGTATGGCTTCCCAGGCACGGTTAGTGACGATTTTGAGGAGTGGGGGCCTACGGGGCTCTGTCGGTGCCGAGTGCTGGCCCCAGGAGGAGCCCGGTGAACTGGGCTCACAGAAGCAGTGTTGGTGTCGGTTTCTTTTGGCGCCACAGCTGCACCGCAGTTGCGGGCAGCTGCAATGTTGGGGGCAATTTGGTATTCAGAGTCCCGGAGTGGGGCTCCCCAGGCACCGTGGTGCCCAAGCCTGATTTCCAGCTGCACTGCGAGAGAGAGTGGGCAGCTGCAACACGGGGGCATTTGTGTTTTCATGAGGAAGGAGTGAGATACGCTCCTCTGCCCCAGCGCATTGCTTACCTTGCTTTGGCTGCATTGGCAGCAAAGGGGCCAGTGGAAGGCCCCAGTTACAAGCCCTGACATTTGGGACAGAGGGCATTTGAGCCCCACAGAAAGGCCAGTTGGCCAGGGCGTCAGTTGTATGTTGGTAGGGCGCAAGGCCCTAAAAAGTGATTTATGCACCATAACTATTGCATAATGTGTTTATGCTAATGTGATGCAGACATGATGCATTTATGTTGCTAATGCGAAGGTGTTTATGCTTAGGGTGTTTATGCATAATGTGTTTTTTATGCTAATGTGATGCAGACATAATGCGTTTATGTTGCAGGTGATATTGCTAAGTACAGTATTTTACCAGTAGTCACTGGTTGTGTTTGATATGTGCTACTAGTGCTTTCTAAAGGTTCTGACAGTGGCCCGATTGGCCCTGTCCTGTGTATCTAATCCCCTGTAAATATTACCTAGTGCCAGTTGGCACAGTGTATACGTGTGATTATGATTCTAATGTGTTTTGGATAAAACAAAGGCTATTTTTTTATATAACCTTGTGTGGAGTTTCTTTTGCGGTGTGCCTAGTGTGTCGCTGCTGTGTGTGTGTGTTGCGCAAACGCTTTACACATTGCCTCTGGGATAAGCCTGACTGCTCGTGCCAAGCTACCAAGGGGGTGAGCAGGGGTTATCTTCAGCGTGTAACTCCCTTTCCCTGACTAGAGTGGTGGTTTCTGCCTGGCTTAGGCACATGCCCTAGCCAACGAGAAATCCCATTTCTAACACTTACCAATTATCAAGAAAACCAATTTACCGCCCTCCGAGTTATCCAACTACCGTCCTATTTCGCTCTTTACCCTTATGAGCAAACTCATGGAGGGACATATCAACGTGCAGCTCATGGAATTCATGGAAGTTCAGTCATGTTTGGACCCCTCACAATTCTGCTTCCGACCTAAACATTCGACCGAAACAACCCTGCTTGGTGTCACAGACGTTATCAAGCTTGCCCTAGACAAGGACAAAGCAGTGTCTTTAGTGCTGTTGGATTTATCCGCAGCCTTTGACACTGTAGCACATCATAGACTATTGCAAAGATTGACGGAAATTGGCGTAGTAGGATCTGCCTTTCAGTGGTCTTCCAGCTTTCTGGAACAGCGCACCCAAACTGTGAACTTGGGTAATTTCCGCTCCGGAGCCAAACCTCTTAATAAGGGAGTTCCGCAGGGATCTTGCCTCAGTCCCACGTTATTTAATATATACGTGGCCCCCCTTGCAAAGATCATCAGAGATCACAGCTTTGTCCCTTTCTCATATGCAGATGACACGCAGCTCCTGTTTTCATTTGATAACAACTCGGATGCAACCAAGCCAAACAGTTGTTTGCAGAGTCCTCCCGTTTGGCAAAGCTCAACTTCTCTGGTCCCCGGAGTGGTGGCCGACAAAATTAGACCCCGCTCCTGTGCCCACTAACAAGGCTAAAAACTTAAGAGTGTATCTGGACCTTTCTCTATCTATGAAGGAGCAGGTGGCGATCGTCTGAGGTAGCTGTTTTGGTATGTTAAAGCTCCTGCGGAGAGTGTTCGATCTTCTCCCCCTATCGGTCCGCAAGATCCTGCTCCAAGCCCTGGTAGTTAGTCGACTGGACTATTGTAATACACTTTTGGGAGCAGCGAATGAGGGGGTGCTAAACAGGCTCCAAGTAGTGCAGAACACTGCAGCTCGGTTGGCATTAAATCAACCACCCAGGACCCCTTCCCGGCCGTTACTAAAAAGCCTACACTGGCTTCCTATTCATAATCGAATCAAGTTTAAAATGTGCTGTTTGATTCACAAAACCCTCAACAATAGTGGGCCCAAGTATATGACCGATAGTCTTGTCCCCTATCGTCCCAACAGATCTCTGCGTTCAAGTGGAAAGGCTCTGCTAGTAGTGCCCCGGGTCAACAAACTTCGTGCGGTAGGCAAATCTTTTGCCTATGTAGCCCCGCACCTTTGGAACTCACTCCCCAGTGCGTTACGTATATGCCTTGATTTGCTAAAATTCAGAAAACTACTGAAAACTGAACTCTTTTAATAATGATTTCCATCCACTCTTTGTTTCACGTTTCGCTGCAAGCATGGAGATACTCCTGCAGGGGTGAGTCCAGCGCTTTAAAAATCCCCTCATTCATTCATTCATTCATTCAAGGTCAAGGTTGAAAGGGCAGTGTTGAATCTCTTGTGCAATTATGGCCCCATAGTCGATGATATTGAGGTTTTGCAGCAAATTTATGATTTATTAATCTTATCGGAGGGGTCCACAGTCTTAGGAGGTGATTTCAACTATATTCAAAGATATTAGGTTGGATACCTCAAATACAACAAAGAAAAAGTTAAAACCCAATATAATGAAATTGGTAAATAGGGTGAAACAGGATATGGACCATATAAATCCATGGCGCCATGACCTTCCAGGCTGTTCACAATTCACTTGTTCTTCTTCTAGGTTTAAGTCGGAGTCTCGTATCCATTTTTTTCCTGGTTGATAAATGGTTATAAAGGAGTGAGTCAGAGATAATTACAAACTCGTTCTCCAATCACTCAGTAGTTTCCACGATAGTCAAATTAGAGGAAGATGGGGCGAAAAATAGATGGCATCGGCAGTTCGATAAACCATTACTTGAAGATCCAGGATGGATCAAACAAATGAATCTTTTTATTCAGAATTTTCTTTTAAGTTGATGAGGATTCGGCCTCATAATTTCTGTCTGGGAAGCTTTCAAAGCTGATTTCAGAGGCCAGCTTATTGGGTATAAAGTTTTCGGTAAATAAGCAGCGAGCACTACAAATACAAGCATTCCAGGCAGATATAGAAAAATCCAGGTATAAGTTAGATTTGGCTAGTTCAGAGTTGCAGCAGGATCTGGCCAAAGCTAAAGAGCAATTGAAGGATTTTTTTAAGTTGGAGGAAATCATAAGCAGTAAGGCCTATTAACAAAAAGTATTCGAGGAAAGCCAACATATAGGAAGGTTTTTGGCTTGGACTACTATATTCCAAAATAGTAGAAAAGTAATTGTTCAGATGAGGGATCCTAAAACAAGTATTGTTGAGGACATTAAGGAGAAGGTCCCCAAGATATTTCTTAATCATTTTAAAAATATTTATGAAGATGCGCAGGGCATTGATTTCGAATTGCTCTCATGGTACTTTGAACCTCAGCAGATACCTTGTATTTTGGATAGTTAGAGGATTCCCTTATTAAACAAATCACCCAAGAAGAAGTTATAAATGCACTCAAAAATATGGCCAATGCCTAACTTTTCCGACAACATTTTTCAATCAAATAAAGGATGGGATGGCTATATCAAAAGTTTTTAAGGAAGCTGTTGTGGTATGTTTTTTAAAGAGAGATAGGGACCCAAGGGATCTGAATGCATACCGTCCCATCAGTCTACTAAATGTAGATTATAAATTACTTATGAAAATTTGGCAATAAGATTGGCCCCGTGTACACAATGGGTGGTCCATAGAGATCAAACAGGTTTTTACCACATAGACTGATGGCAGCGAATACATTTTTTTTAATGCAGTCTATTGATTACCTGTCAGTCAGCAAGGTCAAGACGGCTATTTTGATGCTTGATGCGGAAAATGCGTTTGACCTTGTTGACTGACAGGCCTTGTTTTTAATGTTGCAAAATTTGGGATTCCCTTACAGTTGGTAAAAATGCTATGAGAGCCCCATGTAGGATCAGAGGCTAAAATTGTGATAAATAGAGAAGAGGCAGGGGTAGTAAGGATTCGACGAGGGACAAGGCAGGGATGCCCATTGTCCCCTCTCCTGTTTCTGCTGTTTATCGAACCCCTGGCAATTAAAATTCATAACAATCCGCAGGTTTTATCTCCTTTGAATGAGATGGTTAAGATCAAATGGTTTGGGGATGACATAATTTTATATTTGCAAGAAGATCTGACAAATATCCAAAATGCATTTGAAGAAATACAAGCTTTTACCTGGATAAGGGGCTATAGATTAAATCTAGCCAAGACTGAGATTTTGTTGTTTAATGCAAATGTAGAGTGTCTCCCACTGTCCTTGCATCAGGTATCATTTCAACCCATTAGGTATCTGGGAATATATGGGCCGAATAAGGACGATCAATTGTTGGTCCTCGCGTCCTATGTCAATAATTAGTCGAATTTCAATGATTAAAATGTCAATTTGACTATTATTTTTGTTAATTAATATTCCTCTTAAAATACCCAAATCTTATTTCAGGGAATTGGTTGAAATGATTCGAAAATGTATTTGGGCTAATAAGCAGCCAAGACTTAAACTTCCGATATTCCAATTAGATATATCACAGGGGGGTTTAACCCTCGAATTTTGAGATATACTAATAGGCAGCACTGGTTAATTTAACAGTTCAGCTAATGATGTCACCCTCTAAATTTGATAATTGTATTCTTTATATATTACTATCTGGATGTGCAATTAAATTGCCTGACTTTCTCCATTCTCTTAAACTGCCCAAAAAAACAAGGTATAAGACAATAGTGGTTTTAGTATATTGTATCCAATCATTTTTTTAAATACGTAAAATTTCTGCATGTCACGCATTTATTGAAATTTCAGATTGCAAATGCTGGGGGTTACAGTTTTCTCAAGGGATTCTACATTCATGGAAGGATTTAGAGTTTGTACGACTGAGTGTTTTTTATAATCTAACAAATCGGATTACCTGGGATATGCTGGAACAGCAGGTCGGTTGTAAAAAGGCAGCCCTCTGTTTTTGTTTTAACCAAATAACTAGTTTTCTAAGAGATAATTATGTGATGTTAAATACTTCGGCGTTAATGTTACTTTCACAAATTTATGAGAATAAATTACTTGGAGTCGATAGTTAGTACTCTCTCCTACGCCAGACGGGGGAACAGGGGGAACAGATAGAGATTGATCGATTCTTGTTAAAATTAGGAAAAGAAACAGGATGTAGACTTAATATCAAAGAGTGCAGGTATTAGGTGAAGTAGGGTGCAGAGCCCTAAGAGATGCCAGCTGCCAAAGGTTGGCTTTTCTGTCTAGATGTTTGACTTATACACCGAAAAGGCTACATAAAATGTTCCCACTCCTTCCATAGCAATATTTTAGATGCCAAGCTGGAGAGACAGGGAGCTGGAATCATGTATTTTTTCATTGCCGCCATTTACAATGATTTTGGGAAGAAGTGTTTGAAGCTATTATTCAAACACTGTCAGTACAAATTCTGCCATCATTAAGACGGGTGCTGTTCGGCTCCTCATATGAGGTTTATCATCTGAAAAAATATCCCCATTATTTTGTTTCTATTGCCATAGCATACTCTAGAATTGGAAATCAGATGAGATACCATTAACACAACATTGGTATGGGAAGATGGCCAGGACCTATGCATTTGAGAGGCATATGCTAAACAGATAGGGGTGGTTCATAGATTTAAAGAGATGTGGCTAGGGTTTTCTTTATTTCATCTGACAAATGACTGATAATTATGTATTCCAGCCTCCTTGTCTCTCGGAGAGCCAAATATAGATGGAATGGAAGGTTACAGATATAACGCTCAGTATTCTACATTTAATGGGCTGTGGTAAAGCGGAAATCTCGTAATTACGTTAAAAGCTACCGGGTAAAATTACACACAGCACTCTTTGAACATTTCTATTAGGAATCTCCCTTGGGTATAGAAGGAGGGTATATGTAAAATAGCGGTATATAATGTATGGTTGGAAATTGCAATATGTGGTGCACTTTTGTTTTTTTGTACAATGCACTTTCCTATTCGGCAATATGCTCTTTCTGTGAAAATTGCATGATTATAATGTTTTAGCCATTAACATAGTTGCTATTTCAGAGACGATTTGAGAAGCTGCTAGGTATGAGTTTTTTATAACAAGAAAGTAATATTATAAACTAAAATAATAGCATATGTTGTAGGATTGAAAAAACTGTACTTTCGTTTTATAAATGATGAACTTACCTATTTTACACAATGCACTTTCTGTGAAAATTATACAATCATAATGTTTTAGGTATTACTCTAGCTGCCATTTCAGATGTGGTTTGTGAAGCTGCTATCTAAGAATTTTAGTATCTTGATAGTAAGAAAGTAATATTATAAACTAAAATAGTAGCGTATGTTGTAGGATTGGAAAAAAAAAGAAAAACAAATTGTACTTTATACATGCTACTTGTCAGTTTGTACTTTTGTCGGAATCACAGTATTGCATTGTTTGCACAAAATATATTTTGGCTGCTTTCGTAGAGGTTTCTGATTGAAGAAATGCTCTATGATTGCTTTTGGTGCTGTAAAAAATGTTGTTTCTCTATATGAATTTGTAACTCTGTTTTCACCTACTCAAATAAAAATTGGGAAAAACATAGTTTTAATAGTTATTAAAAATCCAATTCAATAGCAAAGTTGGATTTTTAATATATATTAAGGGAAAGCAACTTTTAGAAAGTTACCTTCCACGTGCCTCCTTACATGCCTGAACTGTCAGAAAGCTAGTTAGCATTAGCCCCAACCAACTCTGAGCACAGCCTGGGGAGAGGTGTGAAATTTCTCCCAGGAGCACACAATAGGTTGATCTGAATCGGAAGAGATGACTCCTCTGAACTCAATAGAATATACCACAGTGACAAATGCTGCATAACATCTCAGTGTGAAGCACATGTAAACATTTTGAGCTCTTCAAAAGGGGAAAACAGAATGCCAAATCAATTCTAGTGTATTACCTGTCTGCTTGCTGAAGGACCCTGCTTTTGTCCTACCAAGCTTTTGTCTGTGGGTTTGTTGTTAGTATACTGGATTTTAGTGTTATGTTTAGGAGGACACAAGAAGTACTACAGTACACTCTCCACTCTTACCCCCAATCCTCAGAGCCTAAGTTTAGTGTCGGTGAGGATCTTTGTCATCTTAGATTTGGCCTTACACATTGCACATTGAGTATGTTTGCAGCTATGCAAACAGGAACTACTGCAAAAGTAGGTAGGCCAGGGTCTGGGAACCTTTACTCCATTTGTAAAAGGGGGAAATTAGAAAAGTCTTAGGGTGCCCCCACCCACAGGCCTGTGTACCCTATAAAGCAGGACCCTAACCCAGCTTTCCTTAGCAAACTGCTGGACTTGTGAAAGGATACCAAGCAGACTGAACCTGTGGCATCTGTGACCTGTGAAATGGACCTCAGGAGGTTGGACCTCCTTCCACTTGAAATTCAAGGACAGAAAGATCTCCAAGGATCATATGGTTGACTCAGTGGGCAGCTTCAGGAACATAAAACAGCAGAGGACATTCTAGTGAAGAATCCCAGCTGACCATTGGGAAATGCATCTGGACTGGACTTTGATGCTGTCGTCTTCCTGACACCCTAAGAGTCTATAAGGGCTGCCACTGAGGTTGGAAATGTACTCCTGTGCTGTTTAGGCTAGAAAAACTGTTTGCTCCAGAGCCTCAAGGTGACCAACTGTGAAAAGTATCTGACTAGACGTTCCTCAGAATTTGACTGAATTTCAGGTTTGTACTGCCTGCAGAATACTTTTTTCTCAGGAAAATGACAAAGCCCCTTTTCAGCTTGAATTTAGAAACGTTATCAAACTTCCCTAGTTCTAAGCCCTAGCAGGACCAGTCTACTTGTTGTACCCGACCTGGGCCTCATGGCAGTTAGTCTCAAATTGTGCCTGATCCCGGGTTTACCACTACCATTGAACACAATTGGTGCTTTGCACTTCTTGGGGCTATATTCTTTTAAATCTTCAAAACATCATATCCCTGGTTCACATTATTAGATTTTTGCAGTTTGGTGTAAATTGGAGTGGGATTTGTATTGTGCTGTGTTTTTGATGTTTTAACTGTCGTGTGCTTTTAAATGTTTTTCACATTTTCTCTAAATTAAGCCTGTGTGCTCTATGCCATAGTTACCATGAGTTGAGCTCAGGATTAAATGATTGAAACTGTTGACTGGACCTAACAAGATAGATATTATTACTTGTGGTGAATGCCAACCACCAAACTACATTCTCACAGAGATATTTTGTCAAAGATTCTGAGATGTGACAGGGACATTTTGGGTTGCGAGAAGATGCACTTAAAATAGTGGCAGAATGAAGGTTGAGAACCTTCTGTAGTTTGTACAGGTATTAGGAATACTAGTGCAGCCTGCTCACCTCATCTTGTGAGACTCGCTATCAAATTTGTTGTTCCATTACACCATAGATTCCATGGGTGGTCTTCAGTTTCAGCACAATACTGAGATATTATGGTTTTATATTACATTCTATTGCTGACAATGTAGTTGTTGTTTCATCCCGTCATAGACACAAGACAGTTCAAATGTCAGTCAAAAGTGTATTTTAAAAGGTAACAGGTTGTGTCAGGTCTTTGGCATAGTTTTGCTAACTGAGCTTGGTTTGTCTCCTTGTTAGTTAAAGGATTCTAGAGTGCACAAATGTGTGGATGATACACAGTTGCTATAATTTGTCCCAGGTTTTTGTGTGAGATCCAGTGGAACCATCTGAATGGAAATGAGATGTTCTCCCAGTGGCACATACCAACTGTGCTCTCAAGATTTGGACCTGTTAGTATGTACATGCCTAATAGGCACTGAGGCCTCAGAAGAGAGTTATATATGGTAGAGCTTCCTTCACTTATTTATGTAAATAAGGGAGCATTTATCCACTTAATAATTTATAACAGTCAAAAAGCTCAAATATACTGATAAGTAATCAAGACCATTAATGGCAACAAATAAGATTCTCTCTTCTATTGCCATCCTCATATTAACTGTGGATGCAGAGTACACCATTCCTGCATGCATGAGGACCAGTGCCCGCTCATTGTGGCAGACTATCCAAAGATGTGATCGCCGTCAAGCATTTCCTTATAAGTATTAACTGTAGGTGAGACTTTCTTAATGGCAGATATGCAGTTGACTAAATGACAATGAAGTATGCAAATAAAAACAACGGGCAGATTAACTAAATTTACACAACACAACAAAGCAACCTAAGTTGCTGTGCAGCATTGTACAAGAGAGCAGGACAGCACCATATCTACTTGCATTACTTTTAGGCAACTTTCCAGCTCACAACAAGTTTTGTAAAAGAAAGTAAATCCCAAAACAACACTTTTTGCTAATTTACTTAGTATATGCTAAAAAGAGGTTTTTTTGGGGGGTGTCAAATGGCCAGCAGCCAACATTGCCATTCGTTCGAGGAGTTTGGGGATGTTAACCTCAAAAAGATTTTCTGGCATTTTTGTTACGAGTTGTCAGTTTGAATCTCCCATAAATTAAAGTTTTCAACATTTTCCCAAATGGCAGCAGGCACCCAGTAGCATGCATCTGTGCGGAGTAAGCTTAGTGTTAAAGCACCAGAGACTACAATGCATATGCCATTGAGTGTTGTGCACCCTGAATATCGAAAAAAATGTCGACAGGCAAGTAAGGTTAGATTTTCTATACCTAACTTCACGTATATGGACATGTGTGGTACATATATCTTTATGGGACATAGATGTGGAGTTAGAAATGGAAAATGTACACTTCCCTATATGCACTTACCTATTGATATTTTATCCTTCAATATTCTGTCCTTCATAGTCTTCCATCACGATATTCTGGGGGTCGATATTCAGTAGTCCAATCCACTGAAGGGGAATTTCTGATGTTTAATGATGGCATGCGGCATGGGTAACAAGTTGGGCAATATTTTCATTATGGGAATCAGATAAGCTTTCTGAAATTGGGAACCTGTTTGGAGGTCCTTAAAAGGGACACATCTAGGGGGAGGTGCATCTATTGATTTGAAAAAGCAGGTGGTTTTGGATGCTTGTGATTCCAGAAAATATCTATAAAAGTAGCAAAAAGGTAAGCCTTTTTAGCATTCGTACTGACCAATTGAATGTGTTTGAAATGGTTATGTTTTTATAGAGTTCCTACTGGGCTTGTCATGACAGCATTAATTCAAACCAAAATAGCTGTATGATAAACAGCTTGCATGCTAATTATTCAGTCAGTCAACATATGGCTGCTCTTATTCATGTATGTATGTAATATGTATTCATCTGTGAGTTTAATTAGTTATTGATGTGCTCATTATGGTTTTCATGTAGTCACAACACAGTGTAAGCATCTAGCACTTCACAAATGAAGAGGATTGTGGTGATATTGACTTTAGCAGTCTTGGCAAATTAAGTGCCTTGCAGAGAAAGGCTTTGAGATACCTCAAAAAGCACATGCCTGTTACAAAGGGAAGATCATAACTGATTCTCTAGTAGTCCAGAAGTGTAGAAATGTTTTAAGGATTTACATAAATGACCTTAGTTCAAGGTAAGGAAGAAGGGAAATGATTTCAGAGGTTTGACAAAGGAAATGTGGCAACTTACAGATGAAGCAGGCTGCATTGAATTCTGTACTATGAATGTTTCTGATTGTAGTTTCACAGAGGCAGTACTGAATCCTGTAGCCAACTACTGCTTCTCAAAGTTAGATGCTTTGAGAAGATGCTTTGATAAGTATACAAAAAAGTGAAAAAAGAAGTTGCTGCACTAAGTGCAATGGGTATACCAAGACTTGGGTCCCATGCTCACTGTGCCACTGAAACCAAGCTATAGCTGCCTGATGAACCCTAACCGGGACAAAACTGGTCATAGGTTGCTTATGTTCCAGTTCAGGGAGGACCTGGCTTGTCAAAATGGGCAGAACTGTTCACAATGGAGCAGGGTCAAGACTGATTTGCACATGGTTGGGTTCAAACTGAGGTGGCATGGTGGGCTAAGAACGATGGATTGGGATGCAGAACCAAGTGATTGCCAGTGGCTGAGAGTAATTCAAGCTTTCCCCAATCACCCTTTTGTTGTTGTTGAAGATGCTTTGAGAAAGCATTGCTGCTGTAGCCTCAAACTTGCCATCAAAAAACGCAAAGTTGAACTAATCAAGTTTGCTGATTTTTTGAGGAGGTTGAATTGTTTTTATTTGGCGAGGTCTACTGGTTTCCTCACTTCTCGAGAAGACATTTTTCAACAGAGTCTGAAGCTTTTTTACAAGTTCTGCTAGCACTGCTACATTGTAGTAAAGTGTTCAAATATTCAGAACTGGTTCAATTAGTTTACAAACCTCCAGTTGCAGGTGGTCTCCATAATACATCTTTCAGATCAACAATAACTTTTCAATTGTAAATGGTCCACTGGAATTAAGCCCAAGCAGGCAGCCCCTTAATCTGTCTCAGGGCATTTTTAGCCCCTTAATCTGTCTCAGGGCATTTTTAACCCTCAAATTGAAATGTGTGTGTGTGTGTGTGGGGGGGAGGGGGAGGATGTGGGAGTAGAAGGATTTCCATATGGGAAACCTGAACTGCTTTAGCACAGTGTGTCAGTGGAACAATGGTGATTGGTGTCCTGAATCAAAAAGCTGGATGCACAACTTCAGGGAGAGCAAGAAATCCAGCTAGTCAATGTTCTCTATCTGGCAGGGATAAAGGCTTCATTGCAGCATGCAGGGATGTCTTCTCTCCTCTTCAGGTCTTGGAAGACTCTGTCTTTGGAGTGGACTAAGCAGGACATGTTAGAGTACGGGTCTGTCCATCTTCGGTTTAGAGGTTTAGTCAACACTAATATCTGGGCTTCCCACTCTCATCACAGTGATGCACGCACATCCTTTCCTGCAAACATGATGCTTAGCATCACAACTACATTACCATCCTACTAAAAAAAATCCACAATGGTGGTTCCATCCCTCAGCTGTACAAAGCTCCCTTAACTCTACCCTTTGGCCATCTATTATATCCCCTCAGCCTGCCAAGAATATCACCCCGTGAGCCTCGGCTTGTCAGAGACTTCCTGTAGCGCCTCATCCCACTGGGTCTCCAGATTCCCCATTCCTAATGAGGAATGATGATAGTATCTACTCATCCACATATGCTCATGCTAGGCAGGCGCAAGGGATTTCCTCTAATCCGTTCTGGAGATTTTGTGGCTGGTCCTTTGGAATTGCAGCTAGAGATCAGGAGCAGGGTCAATGAAAGATGAGGATGGATGTAATGCTAGATAGACTTTTGTATATGTCTTTTGGAAGGCACTTCATCTGGTCTCACTCTGAATATGTCATCAGTCATAGTTACTATCAAGGTGATTGATAAAAAAGAACATGCCTTCATCACTGGCTTGTAGAACCTGGGCTATCTATTAGATGCACATTTGGTGTTAATATTGTTTTCCAGTCAAATCTTATCAAATTAATGTAACATTACATTTTAAATTGCAGGGAAAAATGGCCTGTAGCAGCAAGGATAACATGATGATGGACATGGTGATTTGTGAGTATGGCGAGAGAGTCGATAGGGAGTCTTCAATTTCTGACCGTGTTGACTGACGCTGGAAGATCCACCAGAGGTGGTTGTGAAGGAACGGCGTTATGAGCAAAAGAACACTTTGATTCTGATTCTCTGACACAAGTGTCTTTCATTTGTTTGTTAATCATGTGGGTAAAATCTATTACATTGGTGGAGCCCTGATTGGCATTATTCAGCCTGTGGTGTAACAGAGCCATCGGAATATATTTAAAAGATGACATAGAATCTCACAGGGAACTTTGAGAAAAGTTCTCCTCCTGGCACACCTTTCACTCCTTAAGTCAAGCCTAGTGCTGTAACTGCAGTCAACACAGGTCAGTGAGCTTTACTGTCAGCACACACACCGGACAGGTGAGAGCCGCCAGCTCCTTGCCTCGAAATGTCTTCATGTGGTCCAGAATCTGCTGATTATTGTTATTATCTGCTGATCACGTGAGACCAGGACTGTCGTTCCCTTTATTCCGTATGACCTAGACAGAGGAACACTACTATATGGTTTATTTTATGCATTAAATTTAGAACCCCAAGGTGTTAGTAAAGATATAGCAAATGTTTGATGCACGCATGTATGTGGTCAGGTGGCAGAGAGCCCTTCAAAGGGTGACTTTTTGTTTCCCTCTGATCACTACAAAGCCCTACCCTGGACACAGTACAGGCATGTCCGGGCCAAACTCATCAGCTCAATTCAGATTCAGGTATGTAAAAGAGCGAAAACTGTGGAGTACTGTAGAAATCGGCTTACTCCACAGTGTAAATAAAATTTTCATTTCACATAGGCACTGAAAGATTTCACAGAACAACCGCTTTCCTTTAGGACCCAAAACCCAGTTGGGATGGAGATCAGCTGTTCGGATTATGTATGCAGCTGGAGTTCTCTGGATGCAAAGCTGAATACATTTGGTAATATCACTTTCATAACTCCCTTTCCCACCCAAATAAACAAATCCATTCGTGGAACAAATAACAATAAAGTGAATGTAGCACTATTGCCTTCCAGGATTTTGTAGGCTCAGCTGGTTGAGTGCACAGATGGTTCTCGTGGGCCATGTGTTATCTTTAAATATGTATACATAAAATCTGCTTCCCATCCACTGGTGTATATAGCATATAAAAGACATGTTGCATACATCATTAATGTAACAATGGATACTTTGAAACTACTCCAGTGCGGATATAAACGATAAAAGACCATAACCTAGGACTGGAACCTCAATGATAAAGAAAAAACAGGTCGCCATCCTATGCAGATTTTCTCATGCCCGCTGACAGTATACACCATCTCTTCATTATCATGCTGATGTTTCCATTCCTGCTCTTTCAGTATTCAAAAATGCATGAATTAGTTGAATTGCATGCAATTCACCTAGTGAAAGAGATACCTCTAACCACGATTTGAGTAAAAGTAAGTGAGGAAGACAGGATGAATATACGTTGGAGGAAGGTGGAAAAGGGATGCAAGAAGGAAGTACAAATAAAAAGGCTGGGGAAGGAAAGAATAAAAACAGGGAATAAAAAAAGGAATTAAGAAAGGAAAGAAGGAAGGATGAGGGAAAGAACGAAGATATAGATAGGTTGGGAGGAAAAATAATAGATGTTCATTAGCTCTTCTAGAATACGTTTGACTATTTTTTTTTGGAGGGTTTGATCCAAAGATGGCAACTGATCGGTTTCAAAAGGATTGTAGGGTCCTTTGTCTGGTCTTTCTGGAATGGCTATGCAGGGAGCGTTTACAAGTGGACTGAAATAGAAGGAGGCATTTTTTAAGCTAGTGCTCATTGGAAACATACTACAAGTAGGATAAAGAAAGATCTCATTTTGCCAGAGTTCTCCTTCTTTTTTGGCATTTGAGCGCTTTACAACACAGACAATTTTACACTTTTTTATTGGCACCAGGAGATTAAGTGATGTTGAGCCGTGCTGGGTTTCGAACAGGGCCGTTTCTAGGTGTTTTATGGCCTAGGCAAGAATTGAAAAATGCCGCCCCCTCCCTTTTACTACCATCACTCTCTCCCCCTGTCATCCAGGCTAGAAGAATTAATGCATTCAGCCCTGTCAAGAATCACGCATCAGGCATTAGACTCACGCATTTCAGTGTGGTGGTCCGCATCACCGCACTGAAATGCAATGTCACGCCTTATAGTGCCTCAGCTGTCAAGCGCCGGGGGCTGCTATAATGCACCAGTTACAGCTGCAGTGGCAGCGCGGTCCTCCTGACAGGCTATGGGGCTCTGGCTCAGCTGCTAGAGCTCAGCCTGCAAAGTGGTACAAAGTAATTAATAGACGTCACAGTCAGAGTTGTTTCTGAAACAATAGGCAGGTCGCCGTAGCAGTTCTTCAAAAGTTTTGGGCTGCTGTGCAGTGCAGCTCAGGGGCAGATCTCAGGCCTCTCAACCGGAGAGGGCCAGCCAGAGCCTGTCCCACACTACGATCAGAACAAAGGCCGCGAGACCATAGAGGCTCCCAGCCACGGCCGTCAAGCCCCAGAACTGATACCCGGAGGGGGGCTGATGATATCGCTGCCTGCGGCCCCAGCGCGCGTCCCTGCACTGCATAGGAGGTGAGACGGTAGAAGCCCCGGGTGGTGGCGACTAGGGCCGCGGGGCTGATTATATTGCACCGCTTGCAGGGATTGGCTGAGCCGCTCATCGACTCCTGCCTCGGGGCGCCTGGACTGGAGCAGGTGCTGCTGCCCCGACTCTGTGAGGGGGGCTAAGGGGCAAAGCAACTGGTCCGCACGGCAGCGGGGATAAGGGTGGAGGCCACACACTGCTTGGTCTCGGGACCGATAACCTGCGTGCCTGGATTGCAAAGCCGAGAGAGTGAGCAATGCAACACACCTTGCCCCTCCGCGGTATCAGGGTCCAATACTGGCGATTCCCATGATGGACTCGACCCGCCTCAAACCACCTGGCGCAATGCTACTGGCGGCGCACACTGGCCTGCTGCCTGGCAATGAATATGGCATTATTAACACAAAAGGAGGCCTGAGGAGGTTTAACGACCAGCAGGGGCGGCTCCCCAACAAATTACTAGTAACACACAAAAGCTACCCTGGGTCAACAAAAGTGAGCAAGATCAGTCCGAGGACGCACTCCGAGGCACCTTCGGCCTTTGAGCAGAGGTTATAACAAACCTCTTTGTGTGCGCCGAGGATGAGTATGTAACTGTGTCCCCGCCATCTCTGGGGACACCGCTGAACTCAAGCCTCATACGACTGACGCCAGTTTCGCCAGTCGCAACATCGTTTGTACACCATCCTAAGTTTGATTTGGTGTCATACCCCACTTTTTTCACTTCATCCATGAGGTCCTGAAGAAAGCCATAGCACCTGATTTGAGGGCAATTAGGCTGAAACATGTCGACCCGACTTCACATTCACCATGCTAGGTTGAATTGTCCAGGCGTGGTGGCATAATTGTTTTTAACCCTGACCCTTGGGTGTACCAAATAAAATTGATATTCACACACCAAGTAGCCAGTTTTAAACCTTCACCCACACTTTATTTGTCTCACACACTCCCTCGACTCCAAGGCTCATCACAGGTTTTAGTATACCTCCTGTCCCTCATCATCAAAACATCTCTGAGCTCCTCCCTCTCAGAGAGGGGGTTGTAGCCCGCACTGCGACCAGGTTCGCAGTGCGAGGAGAGTTCCCTATGATAAAGCATGTCACCCTTGGGTGAGTGAGGGAATTCGTCCTATAAAAAGGAATCCCCCCCTATCTTTCCTCTCACACTCCAACCACTGATCTTGCTCACTTTTGTTGACCCAGGGTGGCTTTTGTGTGTTAATGAATATGGCATTGGCAGCACCGCATGCCAACATCCGATATCCTGCCACCGAAGAACCTAGCTGAAACGCCATATGTGCTGATGAGTCCTCCTGGAAGGCTGGGTTGTGTTAACAATGTTAAAAAGTCTTGGAGCACAGGCTGCTCTGCTGATATATCGCGCAGTGTCCCTGCTGTGCTGGTTAATCTCGTGGCGCAGCCGATTTACCAGCTGATGAGTCTGGAAGTGCTGATGAGTTTTACTCAGTCCACTGCTATACTAATGCCTCTTAGAGCCCGACCGGTGCTACTGGCGAGTCTAACTGCATACCTGGGCGTGCTGATGACTCTTGGGTTTCCTATGCTGTATGGATACGTCTTGCATGACGCCCTGATATGCTGATGAGCCCCAAGGTATGTCCAGGTATGTGGGAGGGTTTTATGGGAATCCCTACTGTCCTGATGGCTGGGTGTGCTGATGAGTCCTCCGCTGTACAGATGAGCCGTGCAGCATCATGGCCAGATGTGCTGCCGAGTCTCACAGGCGGAGCTCCTGTGTTGGTTAGCTCAATGGGGCGGACCTCTACCCCTGAACTTTCAGCCCTCCTCCTTGCCACCACTGCTCCTACCTTCTACCCCGTCCGCAACCTTCACCCGCCACACTACGCCCCATACCCTCCTTCCCACCCGCCTACATGTCTCTGCCAGTTCCATCCACAACAGACCTTCAGCCCCCCGCCTCCCCTGGTCTCTGCCCCTAGGTCTTCCACACTGCCCTGCTCTTCCTACTCCATGTCTCTACGGCCTGGCCTCTCCCAGGCCCTGCCTCTCTGCCTCCTTCGCCCCCCCCCTTCTGTATGCCCCTACCTCCTTCCCTCTCGTTCTCTCCAGCCTCCTCTCTCGCTCTCCCTCCTCTCTAGCCACTCTCCCTCGGTATTTACATTACAAGGGTCAGGATGGCCCCCACGGGTGTGTGTCCCTCTCCGTGACTCCTTCGTTGAGCCCTCCTCCTCTGACCCTCTCTGCCCACCCTTCCAGCGCCTCCCCTGGCCCTCTCGGTGCTAGCCTACCTCATATACATACAAGTAGGCTGTGTGCCCCCAATCGTCTTTTCTGCCTCTTTTACCCCCCCCCCTCCGCCCCCTACAGTTCCCGTGCCCTCTTCACCCCCTCCCCTTTCTCTCGCCCGAATCACCGCAACACCTCAGCTGTCCCCTCCCCCTCCCTCTATCCCGCCCTCCTTTCCCTCCCGTTATCCCCTCTCCGCTGTGCCGTCTCTCGCAGTGCCTCCTGCACGTCCCTGAGCCTCGTCCTCTCCACGCGGCCCTCTAGCGCCCTCCCTCCCATCCGCCCTCGCTCCAGGGCTCCAGCCTCGCGCCAGATCCCGGCCTCGTGCGGTGCGCGCCAGACTCCAGCCTCACTCTCTGCCTCACGCGCTGCCGTCTCGTGCAGCTTCACCTCTCATGCATACCCCTTCTTCTCCAGCCTCGCGCCAGACCCATCCTCGCCCTCTGCCTCACGTGCTGTTGTCTCGTGCAGCTTCACCTCTCTTGCATACCACTTCTTCGGAGGCCTCCCGCGCGCCGCCTAACCCTTTATTGCTATCTTTGCCTCCTCCATCATTCTCCCCCTTTCCCTGTATCTCCTCCTTCTCCGCGTTACCCCTCCCGCTCCTGACCTCCCTGCCCCCGCCTCCTCTGCTGCGTTAACCATTCTTGCAGAGACCCCACATTCATTTCTTAATCTTTCTTCACTCTTTCGTTAATTACCTAGCCCACATGGCAATCTGAAACCTTGGCAGCATTGTGCATTAGATAAAAAAAGAACTTGCATTTTGCCGCCCTCCCCCTTTTGCCGCCCTAGGCGGCCGCCTAGTCTTGCCTAATGGTAGAAACGGCCCAGGTTTCGAATCTGGTTCCCCTGTTCCAAGAGCAGCAGCTCTTTCCACTAAGGCACATCGCCTCCCTTTTCATAACTGCTAACCCCTCCTCCTCAGGGCCATCTTCAAATTGTTAAGATAAGCCTAATTAAGTATTTTTGAAAAAATGGGCTTAGAATGAATCCCTGTCGTGAATAGCCCAGCACAACCTTCCTCAAACCGAGTTCCTGCAGTTCAGAAGTGAAGTTTAATCATCGTGATGTTGTCTTTCCTGGTATAGGAAAATTGCTTTCTCTCTCGCTTTCGATCCCCTTCTTACACCAAAGTCAATGACCTTGTAAAGCAGGTCACCCATACGTTTTCAACAGAGATGCTTTATTAAGAGAGAGACTTAAATATCTGAGAGTCAATCACTAAAATATTTAGGGGCAGATTTACAAGCCCCTTGCGCCACTTTTGCGTCACTTTTCCCATGTTAAAAGTGACGCAAAAGTGGCGCAAGGGGCTTGTAAATCTGCCCCTTAGGGTTTTAAAAAAATTATTTCAGAAACGTAAGTGATCCTTCTTAAGCTGAAATGTAAGAGGTAGGACATTCAAGAGAAAAGTGACTTGTATTCAGAAATAACATCTGACATATGGCAAGGCACTGGCAAGTAAAACCAAGCAGATTTTTCAGAGAGTGTTTCAGGCATGAACAAAGAGTATGTGTCTTTTCATTTGGTTCTAAAAAGCACCGGCCCAATGAGGAACAAAGGTTCACGATTTAAATGCAATGTGACAGCATCAGCAACTTATTACGCCTTTCTCCTTATAATTTATTCTACTCTGTCAAAATCAATTAGGTTGAGTAGTTTTAATCTCTTTCACATTCTCTTCTGCTCGAAAAACATGTTAATTTCTCTTTTTTTTTTTAAATGTTCTTGTTGATTAGTACATGTTTAACCAAGGAATATTTTATACTACATATGAAGAGTATTTAAATAGAAAAAATATGTATGAAAGGTAATTATTAATTGGGTGGATGGAAGACCACCACAAGTAACAAAGTCACTAACCTGTTAGGTCCAGTCAAAGGTTACAGCAGTTTAAGCCTGAGCTCAACCCCTGGTAGTTAGGCACAGAGCAGACAGGCTTAACTTGACATAAATGTGTAAAACATTTAGAAGTACCAAAACCAATAAAAAATCAAAGACTCAACACAATAAAATTCACACTCCAATGTATACAAATAGATGAAAATGTTAATGAGCAAAATTATTCCAAAACAACAACAAAAAAAGAGGAACCGGAGATATGCATTTCTAAAGATCTAAGTAACAAAGCACTTAGAAAAAGTAAAGTGCCAACGATAGTCTATGATTGCAATTAACTAGGACCTAGGCGTGATTTCAGGCCGACCGTGTTAGCGTACTGTGGGCCAATCACATCAAGTAGGTTCATCCCGGGTGAAAATTGCACCTTGTGACCTAGTCTCTGGAATGGAAGTCTAAATCGTTTAGCAGAGCAAGGTTGTAGGCTGTATCCGAGAAGAGTTCTAAGAAGCCAGTGAGTCACTAGACAACATCACTCTGAAGTCATTTGTTTGGGCAGGAAAATCTCCAAGCAGGAAATTGAAATGTTACCCCAGAATAGTCCTCTCATAGGCTGAATACCTTTTGTGCCTTCCCATGGTCAAGATTTTCACTTTCGGACTTAGCATTTTCTGTGGAGCTAAGAATCCTCTATTGAAGCAAGGTTGCAGGCTAATCCAAAGAGAGTTCAATGAGGCTGGTTACCTTCTTGACGAGGCCTGCTGAAATGGATTTGATGCTGCAGAGAAGCTCCAAGCAGGAACAACCTGTAGTTTCAGCCCAGTGAAGTTGCATCAGCTTGGGTAGTTGGTCCTGGTGCTCCAGAGGTCTAGAAGTGCAAAATCTTTTTCCAAGTCCCAATGTTTTAGGGATGTTATGAAAAGCCCAGTTAGACACAGCCAAGGGTCCCAGGAACAGCACTTGGGTGTCAAGATTCACTCCAGCAGAAGCCATCAGCATTGTTCAGTCCAGGTCCAAATGCTATAGGTCAGGTGGCACCTTTAGAAAAAGTCCTCTTGCAGCTTGTTGTGTCCCTATAATCACAAAGGAAGTCAGGCAACTGACCCTTGGAGTTTGTTTATTTGTCTCTATAGTCACTGTTAGAAATGGGGGTCTCTAGTTGGCAATGGTTTGCACCTTTGTCCAAGTAGGGACCCTTGCTTCTAGTCAGAGTATGGGAGTTATGCTGTTAGACAACCCCTGCTCCCCCCTTGGTAGCTTGGCATGAGCAGACAGGCTTATCTCAGAGGCAGTGAGTAAAGCATTTGTGCACACATACAGTAATACAGTGAAAACACTACAAATCGACCCCGCACCAGTTTAGAAAAATAAGTAGTCTTTACCTAAACCAAACAAGTCCAAAAACAACAAAAATCCAACATACAATAATCAAAATATGCACTTTGCAAGAATAACCTTAAAAATGCAGTTCCTTGAAGGCCGTATCTCCGTCCAGGGCTACAGCGGAGCTGAAAACAACCAAAACCAAACGTTTCAGTAGATCGCGTCGGTGCGGACTGGCGTCGGTGTCAGAAGCCTTGTAAACAGTACCTTTGGTTCCACTTGACCTCGTTGGTGAGGGCCGGTCACGGCAACCGACATGGTTGCGGTGTGAAGTGGAACGGTGCGGCGTGTGGTGCAGGCAGCGGCACGGTGACAGTCGACCAGTGGCGTTGGTGAGACCGGGGCGGTGGTGCAAAGCGGGGTGGTGCTTGTTGCGGTGCTGACAGGTCACATTGCAGGTGGCAGTGCCGGTCGATGGTAGCTGGCGTTGGTGGGCCCAGACTCTGGTGTGGGATGGGGTGGTGCGTTGTGCGACTTTCAAGCGGTGCCCCCAAACCACAGTGCAGGCAGTGGCGGAGATGTCAGCTTGCAACGGCATCATCGGTGAGACCAGGGCGGCGGCGTGAACCAAAGCGGTGCGGAGTGCATTGCCCACAGGTTGGAGTGCAAGCAGCGGCTCGGTGGCGGGGGTCGTTGTCGTCGGTGAGACCGGGGTTGCGGTGCAAAGTGCGGCGGTACCCTCTGCAGTGTCTTCAGATCACAGAGCCGGCAGCAGTGTCGATGACAGCGTCGAACTGTGGTTTCCCTCTGTGGCAACTGGAACGCACGGTCCCAGAGGCAGTGCCCAGAGGAAGTTGAAGTCTTTGCTGTTCCTGAGACTTCTTGAACTGGGGGCAAGCTCTACTTCAAGCCCTTGGAGACATTCAGCAGAAATAGTTACAGAAAGTTCAGTCCAGTTCTTTCTCTGCCCAAGACAGAAGCAGCTACTGCAGGCCAATACAACAAAGCACACAGCAAAGTGGTCGTCTCTCCTCACAGCTTCTCCAGCTCTTCTTCTTTGCAGGTTCCTTGATCCAAGCAAGTTCTAATGTTCTGGGGTCTGGGTCCCAATTTTTATACTGCATTCCTCTTTGTTCTCTTGTTACAGAAAGGCCCTGTGCTCAGTCCAAACCAGGTCTGCCCTCTCTGGTCCAGTTTCAGGTGGAGACAGCATTGTGTAAGGCAGACCAGGCCGATCGAGGTGCAAATAAAACTCCTCCCACTACTCTAAATGCAGCCCAGGTCTATTCAGCCCAGACCTGTCTCATCCAGGGAAGGCAGGCCACACCTCAAATCCCCCCCCCCCAGTGGCTGTCTGAAGTGAATACATATCCCCAGCCCCTGTCACTCCAAAGCCAGACAGTCAATCCACAAATCAGCAGAAACACACAGGATGGCTAAGTAAGAAAATACCCACTTTCTAAAAGTGGTATTTTCAAACACACAATATAAAAATCACCTTTACTAAAAGATGCATTTTTATATTCTGAGTTCAGTCATACTGAACTCCATCTTTCTATCTTGTCTCAATGGGAAGTTATACTTATAAGATGTTATAAATAAACTCCAATTTTATCCTATGGGACAGATAGCCTTTCCACAGTGAAAAACAAAATACACTGTATTTCACTATCAGGTCATGTCACACACACATGTACATGCCCTACCTTTCACATACATTGCACCCTGCCCACAGGGGTACCTTGGGCCTACCTTAGGGGTGACTCACATGTAACAAAGAGGAAGGTTAGGGCTTGGCAAGTGGGTGCACTTGCCAAGTTGACATGGCAGTAAAAACTGCGTGCAGACACTGAAGTGGCAGGTCTGCGATACCTTTACAGGACTACTTCGGTGGATGGCACAATCAGTGCTGCAGGCCCACTTAGTAGCGTTTGATTTACAGGCCCTGGGACTCCTAGTGCACTTTACTAGGGACTTACCAGTAAATCAAACATGCCAATCATGGAAACAATAATCCATAACATAATTTACAAAGGAAGAACTTGCACTTTAGCACTGATCAGCAGTGGCAAAGTGCCCAAAGCATTTAGACCAGGAAAACAAAATCTAGCATACAGCAAAAATACAGGAGGCAGAGGCAAAAAGACATGGTAGGCAACACCACACCAAGGATGCCAGGTCTAACAGTCACACAGGAAGTCAGCCAACCGAACACTTGGAGTTTGCTTCTCTGTCTCTATAGTCACACAGGAAGTCAGCCAACTGACCCTTGGAGTTTGCTTCTTTGTCTCTATAGTCGCACAAGAAGTCAGCCAACTGACTCTTGGAGTTTGATTTTTTTTGTCCTGGGTACAAGTGAGAGCAATTTAATTCCTTCAGGTCTACTCACAGGTCTCAAACAGCAGGTGCAGTCCTGCTTCTCTTTTTCCACAGGTCCATAAAGTGTTCTGCAATTGATACATTGTGGTGCCACATTTATACTTGGCACCAGCTAGTGAGTGGGAGTGACTCTTGGCTCCTTCATGACCAATGAGGTAAAAGTTCCTAAGGCAACCCTAAACCACTTTTACAGCAGTTCATGTTTGCTCTACTGCACACAATCTCCCAGTGCATCTTACTCCCAAAAACCTCCCCTTGTGCAGAGCCTGTGTTCCCACCCAGATGTGTGACCAGAGTAATAAGCAGTCCCCTCCTATGTGCTCATTCAAAAGCAGTTCTGGGAGTAGCTCTACTCCCACCTGATATAGTGCCAGCTTGATTGGGGGAAAAAGGCTGGTCCTCAGCAGGTGTCACATGTTATATTTACTTGGGACATGGCAAGCCTCTTTGAAGTTAAGTTCCGGGGCCCATCTTAACTGGCCTTCCTGTAGGGGAATAAAAACACCTCCCTACACTCAGGCCATTGTCTCTGCTCTGGAAGCAGATTTCATACATCTTTAAGGTCAAGCACATGCTGGATTGCTGCACGGAATCTAATATAAATTAGCCTCCAGGAGCTTCAGGCAAGAAATAGGTAAGCCTCTCACAGTTACTATTCCTAAATATTTGCCATTGAATTTGGTTTTTAAAAAGAGTGGTTGAATTATTTTTGTAGCTGATCCTTAGCTCCAGATACACAATTCATATTTTAATTGTACTGTAGTTTTCTTACAGAACAGTCAGGCCTTCCACAGTGAAAATAGCCTTTGGAGGCTTTTGGGGGTTTGTCACAGCAGGGGCAGTGAGACATTACATTTCTACATGTCCCATTGTGGGCAACAAGGCCTTCATAGTTGTGACATATTAATATTTAAAAGGAAGGTTTTTCCATCAAAAGGATTATGTTGCCAGGTCAGGCGGCAGGTTAAAACTGCAGCAGTCAGGCTACAATAGCGCTGCAGTCCACAGGTGACATGCCAACAGTGTATTCTTCACACCATATACTATGACCTTAAAAGGAAGTTAAATAAGCCAATTAGGAGTTTGCCAGTTTCACCACTGCGACATGGAAAGCTGTAAGAAAAAAAACAAAGCATCGTCAACCCAAACAAATGGGGCCACCACAGCTCTTTCTGAAAAACTACAAACTACAAATTTCAATTGAACACCAGTTAGAAATCAGCATTTGTGTCTTACCCAAGACACCTGTAAGTTAATGAAAAGCACATTCATTCTTAAATAGACTTGTCCATTACCACACTTTCGGTCATACAGCAGTGTTTTGAAAATACACCCCTCCTACCGTGTATTGAGTGGCATATAAATATATAGTTACTAAAATACAAAGATAACGAATTTTCTCCACAGAGCGCATCTAGCCTTTTTTGCCTGGACTACAATTGTTTGTGGGCCTTCTTCTACACAAAATTATGTTTTCTTGTTACTGATAATAAATGGCAGCAGTACTTATTCTAGTAGTTATAATTCCGACATCATTAGAGGATAACGATTTTTTTTTAATATTATATAAATCCGATTAAATTCCAAAGAAATGGGTGCCAGCCATTTCTCTGAATATAATGTTCATGAATAAACCCAGCCTGATCAACTCATGCATCAGAACTAACATCAGTCAGGAAAATAATATACAACGTTTAAAGGCCCATCATATGATATAAAAAGTGGGCAACCCGTTTTTGTCAAAATGTGGTTGCAGTTGCAAATGTTAGTACATAGTTCATTTTACATCTATGTGGCGCTATTTCCCTTCACAACTAGTCAATATTCCAATTTTCTGACTTATTTGTTCCATTCTTGACTAAATGCTTAGAAAATAAAGTAAAACAAGATGTAGATTGTTTTTAAATCACACCTTCATGGTCATTTATAGATTTTTTTTAAGAAAAAATGTTTTTTACTTTTATCTTCATGATTTCTGTTAAGGGAACATACACTTTTCTATTCACATTCATCCCTTTTAGAAGTAATCCGAGTTTTAATTCAATAAAGTCACATGTTCTCCCAAGGATGAATGCCGGAAGTACTGCAAATGCCCTTATTCTGTCTATATTGATACAATGCCACCGAGCATTTGCACTATACGACCGTGGACAGATGGTTTAGATGGGCATCTCCTCTGTGTCTACCAAGAAGGACACATGTGGGGAAATATATGCAATGTATAGCATGTAAATACTGTCAAATGTTGCAATGAGCAGAAAAATAGCCCAACATGCTGCCCATTTTAGCGTATTGTGCTTTGTGCACTGCGTATCAGACGTTCCAGATGAAAATAGCATCAGGCTTTGCAACAACCCCTTTGCTTTCCATATCAGTCTATGTTTATGGACTGAAATTGACTGAGTGTATCATATTTATTCATGAAATAGTTCCTAAATGCAATAACTGCCTTGATACCATCTTACCCTCTATACAGCAAAACGGATTGACCCTTTTTTCAACTTGATTTATTTTCCAGACGTTAAACGCCTCCAGACAATTTTGAGCCTGAACAGACCCCAGACTGTTCTTTTTATTTCTAAGAGAGCTCATCAAAGTGACATTACTCATGTATGTGCTCTTAAATAACCAAAGCAGCATTTACTGCTTGATGAAGCAATCAGCGGCATAGTGTATTAAGTCTTCATTTTGGGAAGTTTGTAAAATACCAAATTTACTTTCACTAGTTTTAATATCATCATCATACAAAATGTAATGTACAAACACGGATGACAAGCACGCCAAGCGCTTTAGACAATTTCCAAACACATAAATACATCATAAAATACAGGAGCATTCTCACTCATTCAGGATTGAAGTTTGAGGAAATAGGCCGTTAAACAACTGCAAAATATGACTCCGTAGGTTATCATCATCAAAGTATGTAATGTAAATACGATAAATGCACTGTTTAATACATTTCAATAATTCCATTATTTGGACAAAACAGAGGATTAGTGAAGATTTTGTTCTGTCCTTTCTGGTAAGTGCCGCTTGTTTCAAAGCGCTAGACGAGGAGCAGCAGTACATGTACCAGGTCACACAGAGAGTAGAAGTGATAACTAGTTGGTGCTATTGGAGAAGTGATTGTGCAGCAAGAAGCGAAGGTACCTCTGGGGAGAGGTAAATGAAATTGAGCTTCCTGCCTGGCGAGAAAGCAACGGGAGTCACAAACATTTCAATTGTATATGTGTGTGAGAAAAGGGAGTACTGATTTAAAAAAGAATAGTGTTAAAGCGCTAAATAGTTTGTTAGGAACAATGTTTTGCCCGCTGAAATGCTCACTGTAACATGCAGTTCAGAATATTTTATCTTTGGTGCTTAATAATGATGTTTTCAACTTCTAATGTAGTGCAAATGCACTACTTTTTTGAGAAAGCTAATCACCTCATAAATATATTGTTGCAAATGCAAACTTATAGGCAATTTCCAATGAACAAGCCAATTCTAATATTGATCAGGGTTGAGGAGTTTTGCTGTAGTTGGATGGGTGATTAGGTGTTGCTGCAGATTGTTGTTCTCACTGAACAATATCTATTTCCTCACACAATATGCTTTCGCTGTACTTATTTTTAGGTCTCGCCTAAGCAGCGCTTGCGCTGTCTCTAATAGACATGCTGTATTCAGGATATGGGCTTTAAAAGCTCCGCCCATTTTCAAGGACTTCCCCTGTTACATGTGTTATTACTCAGAGCACTGGAGCACTCACGACCAGTACTCCTGGTTTACAGAGCTCTGTTGTAAACAGGGCTGTAAATCTTGCTCTTTTCTAGCCACATTTTCTGTGCATTCACAGACCGAGGCCTGTTTTGGCTGCAGCTGCCTCCTCCTCCCTCCTGCTTTTGAAACACACAGCCTGGTGTCACAGTCTCTGCCTTCCCATGGCTGCTGCTGCCTCCGTCTCAGAGGTCAACAAGCATTTGCAATGCTATCGGTCTCACATTTGTGAGAGTTTGAACTATTGGCACTGTAAATCACAATGCCTTTTACGTGTTTTGAAAACCTACAAGTGGTGCGTAAACACTTACTTTGTACTTATAGTCATTGCTTATGGGAAGCAAGGCTGGCAGTAACTGCGCCTCTTTTACTGCCAGCCTTGCTTCTCATATTCAAGGACTATAAGACAAAGTGTGTGTTTATGCACCGCATGCAGGTTTTCTAAACACAGAAATAAAAGGCATTGTCATTTACAATGCCAATAGCTCAAACTCTCACAAATGCGGGACCTATTACATTGCAAATTATTGTTTACTTTATGACTAAACGGTTAGCATTCAAGCATGGCTGTTATGCATCGTCACTTATTCAGATGTTGGTTGTGAGAGGTAAGGCAGCCCACCCTGCCTGCAGAAAGACTGTAATACAGCAGGCAAACACAGGTGCAGGCCGCTGCGAGATACACATGACAATTCAGAGTTATGTGGCTGGCAATGACAAAGTAATCTTGGCCACAATAAGGCCTGCATTTGGATCATCTAGTTGTAGATGATGTTTTCTGTGAGCACTGGTGATTCTCTCTAGGCACTGCTGGCATTTGGAGTTTGTGTCAAGTGACTAGGCCATGCAGGACCCATCTGCTTGGGATGGTACCGTGTGGCCTCCTTCTGCCAAGACAGAGAAATTTCCAAATAGCAGTTCAATTACATTAAAAGCACCCATGTTAGCAGGAAAATAGGCCACATTGTCTGGCTGTCGTCAGCCAGGGTTGTATGCATGTATGTTTGTTTTGGTGTTTCTGTAGCACAAAACTAGCTGGTTAGGAACAGATCACTGTACAGGGAGCAAGCCAGAGTGGGGATACATAGGAAGAAGAGGACAGAGGGAGAAGGTAGAGCTAGTGCAAGGGATGAGTAGACAACCTATCCTAAGTATTGTTCTTTGAAGAAGGAAGTTTTCGATGTATTCCTACTCTTTAGAAGGGTAGTGCTGTTCTCATGTAGGAAGGATGTTGTTCCTGATACTGGGTGCACAGGCTGAGAAGACTTCTTTTCTCCACCCTGCAGTATTTAGTCTCTTATCTGGTGATGACACGTAGTCTCTAATCTCTCAATGTTTGGGCTCTTCATCTGGTGTCCGTTGACCTCTACATATTGTCAGTTTGTTAGCTAGGCAGACATGGGTCTTGGTGTGAAGGTGATGCAGCTGGTCTCAAAGATGATCTGCACTTGCAGAGGGATCCAGTGTAGATCCTTAGCGCAAGGGTGATGTGGTACAATTTATTCAGCCCCTTAATAATCAGTGCTTGTAGGAACCATGCCTTTCAGCAGAGTAAGGGTGGTCTCTGGGATGCTTTGAGCAAGGCATTGCCTCCATCTAGGGTTCACTCTGTTGTTCTAATGTCTTCTCATGGGTGAAAAGTTTTCACTTTTTTGTAGACGGAGGACAGTTAGGAAAGAAATTCCTTTCTGTAATCACTTACAATCTATTTATTATTGTTGTCCAAACTTATTTACTAGCTTCCTTCGTGGATGCTTTACATCTTGCAACATGGGTTCTGAAGATAACAGTCTGCTACTGGCAAAGTACCCAAACTAACAGCATTCACAAACTCATCTCTGAACAAAGGGCTGGAGAAAATCTACTTTCAGGTTGGGAAGGGGGATAACACCCTAGCAAACTTTGTGGCTGTGTGTAGGAAGTGTTTTAACTATGGAAAAATAATTTTCTCTATGAACTGGAAAAAAGAAACAAAAAATTTACATTTGCATGGTGGGATTCCCCAATGCAGAGTTCTACAGTGTGGATTAATCAGAATCTCAGTACTGGGCCTGGAAATACATCCGTGAACTGCCAAACTCATATCTACCCTCTGTGTAGGAGCCTATGTCACGTCACGATTTATGACATTTCTTCATGAATGAAGCCAAATAAATGTAAGGGATGGCAAAGCAGGACCGCCACTGCTCTTTTAGGGATTGTAAGAGTACGGCTTGCTTCTGTTCACGAGAAAAGGAGGGAGAGCGTGATGTCTAGAAGGGGAGTTCATATCGTGCGTCTTTACCACAGGGAATGTCACATCTGTTCCAGGAATGAAAAACAAAGCGCAGTACACGGCCAAGTCAAATGGCGTGCAAGGCATTTTGCTAAATCTTTCAAAGGCTCTACCCCTTTGCTTCATGAACCAGACATCCTCAGAGAGCTCCTCATTATTCCGTTTGTTGAGAGAGTTACCATTCCAGTAGAGGTTATCAACACTTCTTACCTCCACCTTGTGTGCCCAGCAGTGCAAAGGGCAGCCTCTGATGCCATAGAAGTGCTGACTAGTCTGAGCATTGTTATGTCCTGCACATCTAACCTGGGCTTCTATTGGAATTCTATAACGCATATTAGCAAGCCCATTATCGCCGGTCTTGCTAATATGCCCCATAATTCTCTGACTAGCACTTGGAAATGTGCAATATCCTATTGTAGAAATGTTGGAAAAAGTCAGACCCACAGCAACTAAGATGGGCTGCATTACCGAGGATGATTTGTTATTTAAACCTTAATTCATCAGTGACAAAATGCATATGAAAATGTTTCATCCCAAACAAATCTGTGGTTGTCAGTGTCAACAGATTTCCATAAAATTAGGTCAGATGATAAAAAAAAGAAAACCGTTGGTTTCTTTTTCAAAAGACTGTGTGGCTCGTACACGTTTACCTTTCACGAGTGACACACCCCCCACGGGTCAACAGGTCACTTCGGCAGTGTTTGCTTTCGAGGACATATGAAGAACAAGAAGTCTGCTAGCTATTTCACACCTCTATCCTTGATTTTCACGACAGCACCGCATGGTCCATTTCAGTTGCGTAATTAAGACCTATGAGGCGACGCTGTCCACTTTTATTTAATAGATAACCGAAGCAAATGGCTCTGTCTTTATAAATGTGATCAGAATGTTTAGCTTGCTAAACTACCAGCCTTCTGACAAATTAGACGTCAGTTAGCCCATCGACCCGTCAGCGTGCTCCGCTCAACAAATCACTGGTCCTCGTGCTTGGCTTTATAATGAGAGTGTTTTACTTAACCACGTCTCTGTTCATTTATTAAACCCTGCAAAGGCTTTAATGAACATTGCATTTTTATGCGAATAAAATGTTTTGCTTACCAATTGACATCGATTCCCTTTGAGGGAAATGTAGGTGGTAAAGTGAAGTTTGTTTTGCATAGGGAAAGTAACTTGACACAATTTCTCCAAACTTGATTTTATATACTGCTTCATACTGCACTTCCCTCGTTTCTAAGCATTTTAAATATCAGGTATTAAGCAACATAGGAGGATTATTGCTCGTTGAAACCGACAATAAATGATAAAATATAATTGCAAAGAAAAAGTCGGCATATAATCCAATTTCTAAATTTCATGTTTCATAAGCACTGGGAACCCAATGGCCAAGTGCTGTGGCGCTCATCTGAATATTTGAAAGTAACAACATCAAATACTAATTGCCACGGAGGATAACAAAGAAAATTGCAACAAAACTCACAACAGTACATTAAAAGGTTAGTTCCCAACAAACGCACATTAAAAGAAGTTAAAAAATAAAATGTCCCCCATGATACATGGCCATACCGTAATCCAGAATTAAAGAAAACGATCCAGTCTGCTTATTATGCCTAAGGAGCTCCTGTGATGTGCCACTCTAGGATCTAGTCCTTCAGAACCTCCCAGGTGGTCCCGGTAAGGTTGCATATATGACCTCCCAGGGTGGTCCCTGTTGGGCCATATAAATGACCCTCGGCTGGGTTAACACAGACTAGACCAACCTATGGATGACCTTGTTCCTCACGAGGCTACTCCAACTCTTCAAATTCCCCAATCTACTGGATGATTGGTTACGGGTGAAGTCATGACATGTGGGGCTCAATTGTATGGAACAAACTATATGCAAATTAGTTTTGGCAGCAGGTTAAACACCAATGCTCTGAACACCGTGAAGATGCAGCTACTTCTAAATTCATCACAGTTGCTCTCCGCCTATCCCTTACATAAAAGGTGGTTGCAGTGCTTAATCTTAGCTGGTGCTTTCCGATGCTGAGCACTGGCACTTAATCATAAACACCTGCGCTTTTCATGATTCACATTCATTTATGGTAGGCAAGGGGAGATTAAGTGATTTACCCAGAATCACAAGATGTTGAGTGGACACCGAGACTCGAACCTTGCTCCCCAGCTCCGAAGTCGGCAGCTCTGGCCATAACGACACATCCTCTCCCCACTTTCATGGTTAGTGGTTGGTTGTGTTTTAGGCGGCACTAACAGGAGAAATGGGCCTCAAGCTTTCACCATAAAATTGGCAGATACAATGTCTTATGCACATAGAGAATCTCCACGCCCTTATTAGGTACATAAACATAATCTAAGTAAGGTGGTGTTATAAAGATACTGGAATACCTGGCACAGAAGAAAAAGTTGAGTTAACATGGATTTGGTGAAAAGCAGCCAGAACAAAGATTTCTAAAAACGAAAATGTCCAGAGGAAATTGTAAGAAAAATTAAACAGATTTTTATAATTTGAATCAAGCAGTTATAGGAAAAATGTTAGAGGGAATGTGCAGGTAACTGGGCACATAGGACAACATTGATACTTCATTGCTGTAATGCAGTGTGAATGGACCCATATCTTGGAATAGCTGGGAACATTCCTCTAATTTCAGCATTACATATAATAGCACATGTGACTCCATGCATCTCTATATGCATGGAACAACTCTGATCTTTTCAATCATAATCACAGATGTAGGAAAATGCCTCCTTTTTAGCATGATCTTCCTCATTTTTTGGAATGATGAAACTCTATTTTTTGAATCAGTGCATTGGGACTCTGCTAACTATGTCCCAGTGCATGTGCTCTGAGCCCTAAAACATGTCAAAATTGTTATAGTTTTATTTATTTATGCGTTTTATATAGCGCGGACTTTACCCGAAGGTGTCAGAGCGCTTCACAATAGGAACAGTAACGTTACATGAGGAGAAAATTACAAGTGGGCATGTTACAAAAGCAAACGTTACGTTACATGAGGAAAAAGTGACAATTGTGCATGTAACAAAAGCAAACAAGATACAAGAAGAGGTAGCAAACGATACGTTACAAGAGGAAAAAGTGACAAGTGAGCATGTTACATAAGCATACAAGATACAAGTAGAGGTATAATACTGCAATAAGTGGCAGTCACTCAAAACACAAGAACACACTAGGAAGGCACTTCTATAGGCATGGAGTACAGAATTTCCTATAGTGAAAGAACTTCCTTGAGGGAATAGAGAGGGCGTGAATTAGATTTGGAAGTGTCTTTGAAGAGGAGAAATTTGAGGTCAGTTTTGAAGGACCGGGAAGAGGTGGTGGTCCGGAGCTGAGGCGGAAGTGAGTTCCAGATTCTGAAAAGTTGTCTGAAAAGGATTGGGCCATCGATCTTTCCCTTTTGAAAGTAGGAGGTTCAAGCAATACATTTTCCGCATTACGTGATGGTCTAGAGCCTCCAGAGAGTTTCAGTTTATTCGCCAAGTAGCGAGGAGAGGAGGAGTGCAAGGCTTTGTGGGTGATACAGGCAGTCTTGTAGATAGACCTTGCCTTGATGGGAAGCCAACGGAGGGAAGATAAAATGGGTGTGATGTGGTCTCTTCTTTTGGCCCCATATATGAAACGAGCTGCTGAATGGAGAACAGATTTAAGGGGGGACAGGTGGGATTTGGGGAGGCCAGTAAGAAGAGAATTGCAGTCGTCCAATCTAGAGAGAACCAGCGATTGGACCAGGGTTTTTAGGTCTTGCTCCGGGAAGAAGCGTCGAATCCCCCAAAGAAGGCGCAGTTGGTATCGAGCAGACTTTGCAATGGAATTGATGTGGGAGAGTAGATTGAGTCTTTTGTCGAGTATGACACCAAGGGATTTTGCGCTGTCGACAATGATGGGCTTATTGTTAAGTAGATTCATCTGATCCATCCATGATTGAACCGGAGGAGGAGAGAGTGAGGAGGAGAGGAGGAGGAATTCAGTTTTGGAGGGATTCAGAATGAGTTGATGAGTTAACATCCAGTTTTGAATGGAGTCGAGAGTAGAGTTTAGGATGGAGAGATCGTGTGTGGAGGACACCTTAAGGTAGATTTGGGTGTCGTCCGCATAAAGATGATAGAGGATCCCAGATTTACTTAGGAGATTTCCCAATGGTTCCAAATAGAGGTTGAACAAAGTGGGTGCAAGTATAGAGCCTTGAGGGACACCTTGACCTACCGCCAAAGGAGATGAAAGACTGTTCGCTATTTTGATCATTTGGGATCTATCAGAGAGGAAGGAATCAAACCATTTAAGCACTGTGCCTTCCACGCCCATTCTCTGTTGAAGAGTGTTAAGGAGAGTGTTGTGATTGACAGTGTTAAAGGCTGAAGAAACGTCAAGGAGAATTAGAAGACAAGACTCCCCTGAATCGAGTATCCGCAGCGCGTCATCGATCACTTGCAGCAGGGCTGTTTCAGTGTTGCAGTTTTGAATGAAGCCAGACTGGAAATTGTCAAGAAGATCATTGTCCTTGATATGACGGAAGAGTTGTTTCGCTACACATCTTTCTGTGATGGGGCGGAAGTTGCTGAGGTCGTTCGCATCAGCGGTGGGTTTTTTAAGAAGAGGGGTAACCTGAGCAGTTTTGAAGAAAACAGGAAGGGAGCCTTGACTGAGGGAGAGGTTAACCAGAGTGGTCCAATAGGAAAGAGAATGGGTGTAGAAGTCGATGGCAATGGCACTAGGGATGGGGTCAAGAGAATGGTTGGAGGGCTTTGTTTCGAGGATGCATTTGAGGAGGGCATCTTCAGAGATGGTGTCAAAGTTCTGCCAAGTGGCTAAGGATTTGCGCTTCTCTGGAGGGGTAGGATGAATGATCTGATCCACAAGTGATTTCACTTTTTTGTCAAAGAATATAGCGATTTCCGCTGCTTTCTTTGTAGAATCCTCCAACTTGGAGGTTGGGGGAGAGCAGTTTGGCTTCTTGATGAGGTCGAATAGTTTTTTGGGTCTATTTTTGGCTGAGTCGAAGAGGGTTCTGAAGTGCAATGCTTTTTCAAGGAAGATGTGCTTGTGGTACTTGGATCTTGCTGAACGAAGCATAGCAAAATTATTGGTGGAGGGCGCTTGTCTCCATTGTTTCTCCAGGATTCTTAGGTACTTCCTTTCTTCATAAAGGGATTTGTTGAACCAGGGTGCTGAGGGAGTAGGCCTTTTCCTTTTGCTTTGAAGAGGAGCGACATTATTGATTTCGACTGCAAGGACTGAGAGGCATTGGGAGGTGAGTTCGTTGACATCCAGGTTCGGGTCTAGCCTTGGAAGTGATAGCAAAGCTGAATCACAGAGAGTACCGAGGTCAATACTTTTAGTGTTACGGAACGGAATGGCATATTTAACTTATCTATAAGTCTCATAAGTATATGGTGCAAAGTGTACTTTTGGCCTGTAAGTCTGCAGCACTCATTGTGCCACCCACTGAAGTGGCGAGGAATCCAGTGGCACAGCGAGCAAGGGACCCACGTCTGGGCATACCCATTCCACTTACCACTTGATTCAAGCTAGCCTGGCTGATGAGGGGTGATACCCTGATACCGGTCCCAAGATGCTTGCTTCTGGTCCAGTGAGGACCTGGCCTGGCAGTTCGGGCTGGATTGTTTCCACAGGGAGCAGAGTCAAGACTGATTTGCATCTGTGACTGGGGGTGAAAGTTTGATTTGTTCAGCATTCTGCCCATCATCTGCTCTTTTTGCTTTTGTTGCCCTAAGTGGGAAGTGTATGCCCATACGTGGGTCCCGTGCTCACTGTGCCACTGGATTCAAACTAGCCTGGCTGATGAGAGGTGATGCACCGAAACTGGTCTCAGGATGCTTGTTTCCGGTCCAGGGAGGAACCGGCTTGGCAGTTTGGGCTGGACTGTTCCCATGAGGAACAGGGCCAAGATTGATTTGCATATAACTGGGTCCAAACTGGGGTGGCGTAGTGAGCTAAAGAACAATGGATTTAACCCAGATCTCTTAACTGGGATTGAGTGTTTGATTTATTAAGCATTCCGTCCAACATTTATTGCCACAGCAATTTTCACCCTAAGTGGGATGGGTATGCCCAGATGTGTGTCCCTTGCTTGGTGTGCCACTGGATTTAAGCTAACCTGGCTAATGAGGGGTGACACCCTGAAACCGGTCCCAGGATGCTGGTTTCTGGTCCAGGAAGGACCCGGATTGGCAGCTCAGGCTGGACTGTTCCCATGAGGAGAAGGGTCAACATTGATTTGCATATGGCTAGATCCAAACTGGGATGGCATAGTGAGCAAAAGAACAATGGATTTATCCCAGATCTCTTGACTGATCATTTATTGCCACAGCAATTTTCGCCCTAAGTGGGATGGGTATGCCTAGACATGGGTCCCTTGCTCGGTGTGCCACGGGGTATAAGCTAGCCTGGCTGATGCGGGTGATACCCCGAAACCGGTCCCAGGATGCTTGTTTCCGGTCCAGGGACGGCCCGGCTTGGCAGTTTGGGGTGAACTGTTCCCATGAGGAGCAGGGTCAATACTGATTTGCATATAGCTGTGTCCAAACTCTGCTAGCGTAGTGAGCAAAAGAATGATGGCTTTAACCCAGATCTCTTGACTGGGGGTTGTGTTTGATTTATTCAGCATTCTATCCATCATTTGTTACAGCAGCATTTTTTACCGTAAGTGGGATGGGTATGCCCAGACTTGGGTCCCTTGCTCGTTGTGCCACTGGATTCAAGCTAGCCTGGCTGATGAGGGGTGATACCTCAAAACCGGTCCCAGGATGCTTGTTTCTGGTCCAGGGAGTACCTGGCTTGGCAGTTCTGTCTGGACTGTTCCCATGAGGAGCAGGGTCAGGACTGATTTGCATATGGCAAGGTCCAAACTGGGGTGGCATAGTGTGCAAAAGAACAATTGTTTTTTCCATGATCTTTTGACTAGGGGTGAGTGTTTGATTTATTCAGTATTCCATCCATCATTTATTGCCGCAGCCACTTTCTAAAAGTAGCATTTCTAAAATGTTAATGTTAAATCAAACTTCATCAGTAAGTAGGATTTATCACTACCATTCTAAACATGCCAAACATGGCAACCCCACTCCTTTCTGATCAGGAATTACTACATAATGTATATAAGGGAATTCCCAATGCTAGCCTATGATAGGAGTAGGCAGCACAGCAGGGAAATACGAAACAGGCTGTTTGTCACTACCAGGACATGCAAAACATAAAAGTACATGTCCTACCTTTTACTTACACAGCACCCTGCCCATAGGGCTACCTAGGACCTACCTTAGAGGTGACCTATCTGTAATAAAAGGGGAGTTTAAGGCTTGGCAATCAGTTTTAAATGCCAAGTCAAAGTTGCAGTAAACGAGTGGCAGGCCTGAAACAAGTTTGAAAGACTACTTCTGTGGGTGGCACAAACAGTGCTGCAGGCCCACGAGTAGAATTTAATTTACAGGCTCTGGGTATATGGTATACGCATTTACAAAGGTCTTACAAGTAAATCAAATATGCCAAACAGGTGTGAACCACCCTCCTGGTCTTCAAGGTTGTTTCCCAGTGTGCCCTCTCAAAAGTATCCAGGAATGAAGGTCCAGCTTGGTGGAAACCCTATCCATAGCTGGTCCCCTCTCCCTGCAGAACCCCTTCAACTCCACCTCACTGTAAAACAACAGTTCGTTGAGATCAAAGGTTGACTCCATTTTGGCAATGTACTAAACTACTGGTGCAAACAAGAGTCCCAGATGTAAGAAGATGAAGCAGGAGTGCATTTAAAAAAATGACCAATTAGAGAGAACAGGAGAAAAAAACGTAATGATCTTAGTGCAGAGTTGTAGTGCAACAATGAGTTACTCTGGTATCGCATAAATGCAAGTCCTATCCTCACTGCTGATCACCAAAGTTAAAAATGGGCAGTGCGCAATTTGAGCAGGTGGTTTCCGGTGCTCTGCACCTACACTTAATCATCAACACCAGCGCTTTTCATGAACACCAGTTAAGGACACAGTAATTTACGGGGATATTAAGTGATTTGCCCAGAATCACAGGTTGTTGAGCCAACGCCGAGACTCAAACCTGGTTCCCCTGCTCCGAAGTCGGCAGCGCTGGCCATTACGCCACATCCTCTCCCAACTTTAATGGTTAGTAGTTGGTTGTGTTTTAGGCGGCCCTAACAGGAGAAATGGGCTGGTGCAAGCTAGCTCCTGATGAGAGCCTGGAAACGAGATTTCTGGTTGGCTCAGGCATGCACCCCAGCTAAGCAGAACCCACCACTCCAGTCAGGGTAAGTCAGATGCACACCAAGATAACCTGTGCTCATCCTCTGGCAGCTTGGCGCAGAGCAGGCAGGCTTATCTACAGAGGCAATGTGTAATGCATTTGTACAACACACTCAAACAGTAACACAATGAATACACCACAACAGAGACTAAACACAGGGTTATATAAAAATAGGTACTATATTGTACATAACACATTAAGGTCAAAACCATATGAATCACATAAGCAGTGCAATTAATGCAGGATTAAAGGAAGGCTCATGTGTTGCAACAACATGAATTACATAATCAATGCAAGAGATGCAGAATTGAAGAAAAGCTCATATGTTGCAAACCAAATGAATCACCTACTCAGTGCAAGTAATGCAGGAGTAAAGAAACAATCACAGCTAATGCAGGAAAATCACTTTGATATTTTTGGTTTGGCAGAACACAAAGTCATAGCTATAACAATTGCATAAGTATCCCTAGGGTGGTCTTGCACCATAGACCGAGTGTTCTAAGGCTCCCTTAATTGAGTTCCCCAGTATAGGACACACTTGACTAGAAGGGGACGTCCCTCCTCCCAGTCTTGTGGCCAAAATCAGCTGGAGGAAACAAGTCTAGGCGAAGCTTAGCTGCCTGCTTCAAGCAGGTTGACTGTTGGCCCACGCAGATCAATGGACCTAAATTTTGAGCCTCAAATGCCCCCCCAATCCTGCGGCGTGTTCATAACCCTATGGGGCCTCACAAACTGCCAAGCCTCCTGTGGCAGGCCCGCCCAGTAAGGAGCGTGAGACAACTGCACGGCTCACTTAAGCCCCAGTCACCCACCGCACCTGTCGTTGGGACGGGCCCAACTCTGGGGGGTCCACAGGCCATAGGAGACTTTCTGAACAGCACTGAGGACACTTGCAGGAATACCGATGGGCCCCGGGGATGGGGCTCGACTCTTCAAATTCCAGTCACACTGGGCTGGTCACATATGGTGCTGCTTTGGGAGCGAAACTGGGCTACTGGACCTTGTGTGCTTAGCCTGCCCCTGGTTGCTGGGCAGTGTGTCGCGCTGAGAAGCGCTGCAGCGATTCCTTCTCTGACGCTGCCGTCTTCATTCACCACCCGCTGCCGCAAATACCAGTCATGCAGCAGGAGGCGGAGGTGCAGCATGAGGCAGCAGAGAACCACTGATCTTGGCCACAACACAGATTTGGGATCTGCCACGCCTGCTCTCCCTGCATGCACAGTGATTTAGAGGCAATTTTGATCCTTGTCCCTCTTGGCTACAGAGTCCCATGGCAGAACAAATGTGCCATTTGTCTTTGCAGATCCTGAGACCTCATGAACAGGGGGAAAGCCGACAAGCCCTAGGAGAGCCCTTGGGGGCACACTGAGGTAGCAGAATGCAGGCCACCTCATTCAGATAGTTGCAAAGTGGCAGTTCCTTCTTCAGTCTAGCAATCAGCAAGCAGCAGGCCAACACAGCAAAGCAATCAATTGAATGACGGTTTCTCTTGGCAGCACATCAGTCCTCCTGGGAATGTGCAGATGTAGAGCTGGCAGCATCTGATTACAAGTCCCACGCAGTGTCTGAAAACAAGGAGTAAGAGATCCAAAACTAATCCTCAAAAATGCCTTTGATATAGGGGGTGAATTCAAAGGAACACTTAGAAGTGTGCAACAATCCCTTTCGGCCCAGCCCTGGCTCCAGATGATCAGTAGGGGCAAATCAGCCCTTTGTGTGAAGGCAGGACCAGGGCTTTAAGTGGGCCGGGTCTCACCGGTGCTGAGCACCGGCAGTTTTTCAAAGGGGGCCTCGAAACGGGTCTCTATCGCACTCTGTTTTGTGCCCTGGCACAGGCGGTCCATTTTTTTCCGGACTGCAGTGACAGCAGGCACATCAATGTGCGATGCTCACACTGCTCACTTCTCACTAGTGGAGAAGTTACCGCATGACGTGGGCATTGTAGGGGAAGGGAAATCCTTTAATGAGAGTCATTTTCTCTCGGGATTTCCCTTCTCTTTTTGAAAGTCAGGAGCAGCAACAATGTTGTGGTGTCACCAGGGCTGTAAATTGAAGCTTTTTCAATATTATATACAAGCCATAGTTTCTGCTTATTTATCTTTTGAAACTAACAGCCATTGACAAAGCCAATAGTCGTGACTTTTTGTAGGTATGATGTTACTTGTTGTTTCATATATATGGATGCAATGACAGAAACCGCAAAATACAAGTCGGGCGGCACACTATGCTAAACTCAGATTTTTAGCTTACGTGTTTTTAAGCCACACCCTTTTTTACATTGGCCACGCCCCTTTGAGAGACCCCCCAGTTTTTTCATCTCACTTAAAGCCCTGGGCAGGACACAACCTATTGAAATCTAAGTCTGAACTACCTCTCCATGCCCAGGAAGACTACCAGTATGCAGATGTATCCCCTGACACACCCAGCCCTTCATGTGTTGTGGCTGTCTAGAGAGAATGCACAAAGAGTAGCTATCACACAGCACAGATGTGTATTGGAGACAGGCTGCTAAGCACAAAGAGCTATAAGCACAAAGGAATGCCCACTTTGGCACTGTGGCATTTCTAAAATATTTATGTGAAATCCAACTTCACCAGTAAGTAAGATTTATCACTACCAATCTACACTTTCTCTCTAATCGGGAATTACCACTTACAAGTATATAAAGGAATTCCCAATGCTAGCCTATAAGAGAAATAGGCCTCACAGCAGGGAAAAACAAAATAGGCTGTTTGACACTAACCCTGGGCGGTGAACTACGCTCCCCTCGCGGAGTTTGCGGAGTTTTCTGCACTCCGCGTTACGCGGATCTGGCAGAGTGCAGAGAAAATCCGCTAGGCGTAGCGGACATTTTTGCTCGCTCGCGTTCCTCAACGTCAAGTTGGCGGCCGCGTGCGAGCAAAATCAACATCCCGGCGAGATTTTTCCTCGTTCGCGATCGGCAACATCAAGTTGGCGAGCACGAGCCTGGAAAATAAACCTCCCGGCGAGATTTCTCAACACGGGGGGTCAGGTTTCTCATTGCGAGTGGTCTCGTATGCTCGCGACCGATCGCAATGAGAAACTGCCTGTTCGCGTTGAGAAAGCTGCCGCTCGACTAAAAATCTACTCGAGTGGCAGAAAACGACCGCTTGCACTGTGCATGATGCCGTTTGCAATGATTGCACAGTGCGGACAAGCATCCAGCACTGTGCAATCACCGTGAAGAGCATTTTCCTATCGCACTACGCTGCTCGCGTAGCTCCGCGTAGCGCGGCGGAGTTGTTTTACCGCTTCGCGTAGCATCGCGTAGTGCAACTCCGCGAACTACGCCCACCCTTATTTGACACCACCAGGACATGCAAAACATAAAAGTACATGTAATACCTTTTACTTACACAGACCCCTGCCCTTAGGACCTATGTGTAATAAAAGGGGAGTTTAAGGCTTGGCAAGAAGTTTAAAATGCCAAGTCAAAGTCGCAGTATACTGCACACACAGGCCCTGCAGTGGCAGGCCTGAGACAGGTTTGAAAGGCTATTTCTGTGGGTGGCACAATCAGTGCTGCAGGCCCACCAGTAACATTTAATTTACAGGCCCTGGGTATATGGTATACCACTTTACAAGGGTCTTGCAAGTAAATCAAATATGCCAAATGGATGTAAACAAATCATACCATGTTTAGGGGAGACAGCACATGCACTTTAGCAGTGGGTAGCAGTGGTAAAGTGCCCAGAGTCCTAAAGTCAACAAAAAGAAGTTCAGAAAATAGGCAGAGGAAGGCAAATAGTTTGGGGATAACCCTGCAGAAGGGGCCACGTCTAACACACACCAACTAATAATGCACTTTCTCACAGTAGATTAATGGGAGAAGTTATCTAATACACACTAGTTAACCATCGCTGAACCCACTACACTTATCTCTATGCCACCACTGAATCATTATCTCCCAGTCCATTCAACAACCCTTACTTATCTCCACCACCCCCCTCTTTCCCTAATCTCTACCCTGAGCCCGCTAAAGAAACACTACTTCATGTTAACATCCCCAAATATCATTCCACCCCTTCTGCTTCTTACCATTCTGCTCTTCTAGAGATTCAACAAGCTGAGCTGCTCCCCCATTGTAACCCAATACTGCAGTTGCCCTTCACCTGTTTAAAGGTCAGAACATCATACATAGAAGTATCTCTGGCATAAATATCATGTCCCAAATATCATCTCATTGGGTGCATATTTTCTATTATTAACTCTAATGAGGTGATACTTATGTGGACTTAAATTCAGGACATAATATTTATTTCAGAAGATATTCTGACAACAATATTCTTATACCACCTCCTCCACCTGCCTTAAGAGCAAAGTTCCCACCTGGACCTGCTCTAATAAATATCCTTTTCCAATCTGATGCACACTCTTGACATCCGTGACCTCCTGTCTGAATCCACTTATATAGTTCGCTTCACAGAGGCATACATTCGAAAAGACCTAGTAACCTCATTTGACCACCTTCTCCTTCTGAGCAATAGAAACATCCTGAAGAACAGAGAGGACAAGCATGTGGAAGGGTAGCATTTGTCTACAGAACAAAGATGCCCTGCATTTCGATTCGATTAACATCATGCTCTTTCATTATTTGATGGCATGGGTATCTGCTGCACCATTACCCCCAGAATTTATTTGCATCTCAGCTAGGTTCTACCACCTCTACATCACCTGGAAACAGCCCCAAAGTTCGGGACACATTCTTGAATTCACTCTCAAACAAAGCCAACAACAATAGTGTTGTTGGAGATTTCAATTTGTGGGTACATAGTCCAGGAACAATCCTGCTATTCACTTCTTGAAAACATGCAGATTCTGTTTTACACATGGTGATCAACCCTACACCCATATGCTGGAATTCTTTTTCATACACAACCTTGAAATTTAGAAGTGCCCCCTAGGTTTGGTAAGACCACTTCTTCATCTCCATCAATTTGATTATTTCTGCCTTTCACGTGCATCTGTTTTTACAATCCTCCACCATTCATATTAGACATTGCAGAGATAGGTCTTTGAGTCTATCCTGAATGTCTCTATAAGTAAATATCCCTCATCAACTGACACCTCTTGACAAGCTCTTCCTCAATAAATAATCCACACTAGAAATTCTGGTTCCTGACCAAAGCAGGAAACCCAAGATGGGCTTTTAATCCTCCAATAGGTTGTTCAGCAGAGAACTGACTGAGCTGAAACATGTTAACGAAAGCCAGGACATGCAGTGGTACAAGAAAAGGAATGAAAATTACAAGGACTGAAAGTTATCGATTTCTGTACAAGAAACATAGGAGATCAATCAAGAGAAGGAAAAACAAAAAACATATTTCTTTAAATACATTCATAAGGCATCTAATCAGTTGAAGGAAATCTTCAAAATCTGCAAGGTTTTGCCAAACTTTGTGCACTAAGAAGCAGCCCTTGCATATCTTAACAACATTGCCAAGAAGCCCTCCAGTTCCTCAAGTCCAAAATGCCAATAAATTGCAAATCTCTCAGCAATAACCTTAAAGTGCCTCTCTAATATCATATCTCTCCTCTGTTACACTTCAAATGTTTCAGAACTGCAAAGGATCCAGACATGAATCTTAAAACAAAGTGTCCAAATCTCTTATAGAGTGTTTACAGATGCATGCCTCCAAATGCATATTCCCCTCTCATGTCAGACACAACTAACCCCAATAAAGCCACTCTTCTCTCTGGTACCATTTTTGCCCCTCCCAGGATCATACCATCACTCTCTTATTGAAACAAAACACTGTAGATCTAGAAAAGACTGCAAGCTTTCGAGCTAACTCCAACCTTCAATTTCACTACAAAATCATGAGGTAGGTGACAAGACTGCTTCAAGAGCATATACAACTAAACTACCTTCTCCACAACAGCCAGTCTGGAGTCTGTCCTACAAATGCTACTGAAACCACCTTGGCCAGAAAAAAGGGAAGAGTCCTTCCATCCTTGAAAGTGGACAACAAGCCTGCTTTTCTAAACTTGTCACTGTTAATCACTCAACTCAGGTGGAAAGACTTGAACACTGGGCAGGTGCGTTCTGTATCATATTTAATGGGTCAAATCAAGTCTCACCAACAACACTCAAAAGTAGGATCTAATCATTACAATTATGCACACTCGCACTGGTATACACAATTCCTCAAGAACTATTTATCTTATTCCTTTTGATCAACATCTATATATTCCCCCTGGATAAGTACTAAGTGAATTTTAAAATCCAAATCAAATAGGAAAATGGTCCGGAAAACCTAATCAACATCTTGCCTTGAGGATCACATGCTCCACTGATTGAGGGAAAGTGTCCTGTTCATGAGTGATACAAGACTGAGGTTTTAGTAATTGGAAAAAGCAAGCCTGATCCGCTACTCTTTACCTGGCCCTTAGGCCTTGGTACTGAACTGCTCATCACCAAAGTGCAGAACTTGAAGATACTTTTTGACCCTGATCTCACTATTGCCCCCATAAGAGAACACAGAGGCAAAAGGGATTAACACTGTAATCTGGTATCCTCAATAAAAGCATTGATAGCCAGGACAGTTTTCAGACCAGGTGGTAAAAAGGTGCCTTATCTTTCTCTAGTCTGACAGCATCAACCTCACTTTTACAGCTCTCCACTAGATACAAGGATTATATTAAAGACCCTGTGTGCGACCCACAAAGTACACAGTGGCCATAGCCCTGCATACAAGCAGGAAATGGTACCACTAAGGTATTTCCAGACTTCTCCACTAATCATCTTCCAGTTGCTTCAAGAAATGACAGTTTAAAAGGATGACATGTGGAGGCAGATCACAGAATAGAGGAGTTAAATGTTGAGACACACTCATCTCACACTTGAGATCTGAACCCCACCTCACACAGTTCATTAAACTGCTGAAAACTTAACTATTCAGATCAATCCTTAACTGAGATCAATACGAAAGAGGATGACGTTTGGACATGGATCTCTTAGCATATCTGATTGGAGTCTAATTTCTCCTTCCACCAAGATATACTTTATTTCTACCAAAACTTTCAAAACATCAGGACAACATGCAAAGCTTTATTAAAAAAAACCTCATAAAAGGTTAATAAATAAATAGACCATTAATGTCAGTGAGAGGACTGTCAAAGAATCATATTGCCCCATGGATCTTCAATTGTATCTGCTACATTGCCAATATATATACGTATAACTTATTAATTACAGTTCCTTAAACTAAAAATGATTTGTTGTTCAAGCTCAAAGAGCTTATTGTATTCACAAATAACTTGACTAACAAAATGCATTGAAAACGTGTACATTTAAGTATAGTAAATCAACATTATGAATTAGGTATGTTTCAGATGTTTGAAGGATTGTCCAGATTCCTCAGGCATGAGCCTGCTAATCAACACAAATTAAACATTATAATGTGTGCAACCACTGAATAAACACTCGCATGGACAATCCACAAGACCTATGTGTCGTGGAAATGTACGTTCACAGATTTATCTTTTTTCTTCAGAATAGTATGTTTGAAGAACTTTCTCAATCTCCCCCTGAAATATCATGGGCAGCTTTCCCCTACCACCGATAATGCACACTTTATGGCACCATTTTAAGAGCATTTGTAAGAGTCTTTATAAAACAGAGAAACCATATAACATGTTTGCAACTACATACAAAATTATGAGTTCGTAAGAGTTCTATGCATTTTTCATGCCCTCCAGGAACTCATTTTCCCCGCCCTTTTAACCAGTGGCGGCTGGTGACATTTGAAAGTGGTGAGGTGTAGAAGTTTGGTACGAGTGCCCTGTGGCAAGCACGCGTAGCGTGCAAGCCTGACTGCCTTAAGACAGTTCAGAGGGGACTCCAATCAGCAATTTTTTTTAAATGAGTGGGCAAATGGTGTATTGTCAATTAAATTTGAGAAACCAAGAAGGTTAATAAAGCAATTGTGAAACTGTCCCTGCAGAAGGGATGAGTTAGCCTGTAGTGTGTTCACTACCTTCACCTGTCAAAGTTAACCTATGTTGCATCAAGGAAGATGGTGTTTATTGGGACATGTTCTCTGTGGTCACCCTGGAATACTGTGGAGGTCAGTGTTCACCCAGCCACTTATTCTAGTAAGCCTGTTCTACGACAGCAAGAATGGCATTGTCCACATTATCGCCCAAGCTAAGAAGGTGCCATGATATCACAAGCAGAGCAGTTTCTGTGCTGACACCAGTAAGATGCTCCAGGTACACTTGGCATCCCATTAGCCACCTTGGAACACTCTTGAAATAGTGTTTGTCAAGCAACTCATTCTGCAACCACTTGCAAAGACTCCATAGAGCGATGGGCCATCCCACCCTTGGGCACCACACAGCTAGGCACTCACACAGGAGTACTACTGACAGACGTTTCTACCCCAACACCTATTCCAGGAGTCCCATACCAAGTCCCATGGCACCATGGAGTAAAGGGTCCAACCTGTGACAATGCAAAGACAACATTAAGAGACTGAGCCTACACCTCCACAGAGCAAGGTGCTCATCCCTCAGTGTCTATCCCAAAACCTGGCCGAAGAGAATGCCACGGAGTTCAACTTCACTCGAGATACCTATTCTAGGAGGCCACCCTGGAGCACCATGGAGGGAGGAGTTCACACTGGAGCATCATGAAGTGAAGTGTACACCCTACAGTACCACATATTCTAAAAGGGAAGGTAGAAAGAGGAATCAATCCTGCCACTTATTTTCTAAAGAAAACTCTAAGATAGAATGGAAGGTAGTGTACACCCCAATACATCTTCTAGTAGGTTCCATTCACATGCTGTTCACTAGTCAAAACACCCTTGGGCACCACAAAGTGAATTATTCACCTCAACACTGATTCTAGGAGGGGGTTCACCTGGAGTGAAGGGATCACCTGGTACCTCAATGGAGCAAGCGTCTCCATGTTTTCCAAACACGAACCTTCAGAACTTTTATATCTTTCAAAAATCCCAATGTAAATGAGAACACTGATACATTACATTCGCGGAAGCAATAATATCAAGCAGAAGTTTACCAACTGTGAGGTAGCATCCCAAGTTAGTACAACAAATGGGTCCCATGGCCCTTTTTGCAACTAGACTGTTGCTTAAGAATAATGCTACTGAAAATGAAAAGGACACATGGTGGCGAACAACAAGGGAGAAAGGAGGGCAAAATATAATTTACACAGCTGCAACCTTACCAGTTTCCTCAACAGGTTCAGTTGTACGAGACGCACTGTGAATACATCAGTTCAAACTCAAATAATAACTTCCTATTCTTGGCCCAACAGTGCTTAGTGTAAAATAATGATATGCCAGAACAGTGTCACAGTCCTTTAAGTGATTGTTCTCTGTTTTTTTTGTGTATATGAAACTTCACCGCTTTGTTTGCCTTTTTTTAAAAACAAAGATGTACTATTTTCAAATTTCTATTTTAGTCGTGTCAATCAAGTGGAATAAAGCAGGCAAAACTGACCAAATATAATGGGCATACAACACAAATTCAGTAGTTGGCCCAGCTATTCACCCACGAAGCCCATTTATACAAACATGGCCTATGATGAAGTACTGTGAGTCTGTAGGAGAAGGCAGTCCATCAAACAATGGAGTCATCTTGAGTTCAGTTTCTCAGTCCTACAAATGTTTTAAAGTTCATGGCACACATGGTATGACTGTTGATACCAAACAATGGCTCAAGCTTGGGGTATTTTAACCTCAGAAAGTTAGTCTTGTAGTTGTTATCCTGCAACGTTAAGAAGAAGACGTTTTGGTGTGCGGTTGTATTCAAGCAAACAAAGAAAGTACATATATATATGTATATGTACAAAGTATTGGAAACATATTTGTGAAATGTGTTCATTTTATCACTTAAATATCAGAGAAATCCTGTCTTATCTTCTGCCCCGCTGTAATGTGCAATCCTTTTGCCAGTCCAGACATTTTAGTCAACAGGACTTTGCATGTCTGGACTTGTAGTTTCTCTTTAACATCGCACAGTCTCAAAATTCTAACATACAAAATGCAGCTGGCTAAAAAGCGTGTGCTTGCTGGCGGCGCCACATATGATACTGGGCCACCTTTCCCTCGTGCAAGCACTTGTCGCCTCATTAGAAGCACTTCTTTGTGTTGAGGAGACATTATGAGTGAGTTGAAAACAGGGGTGAGCCCCCACACCTGCTGTTAACTGGATGCTGCAGCCTGAGCCCCAGAGACAAACATGGCCATCTTATCTCCACACAACATCAAATTTACTCTATGTGCCAACAACACTCTGTACCCTCAAAGTGGCCTCACCACTCCACCCACCCCCACCAACCTTGGTATCATTCAAGTACCTTAGGCCTGCCTCTTACAGGGACCATACATTCCTTGCCCTTCGTGCACCGAATACGGGAATTTACAGAGATCCTCCTGAGTGTCTCCTTTCACCGCTAGCTTCCAGGCTAGAAAGGGCAACCTAGTAATCGATGCCCCAGGGCGAAACGATCAAGTTAAGTGTATTCATTGCTATAAGTTTTGCAAAGTTAAGTCAGTGGAAAGGTGGTGAAGTCATTGAAACATTGATATTCCGTGGCCTTCAAAGTTGGAGAGTAATGTGGCAAGAACGGGAAATGTTAAGCACAGGTAACCCCCTCCTCAACAGCCATGCAGACGCTACATTTTTGGCAAAGCATGTGATGTGTGACCAAAAACACCTGTATCTCTCTCATAAAAAGCACTGCACAATAAACACCGGTACCTTAGGCACCACCATGCACGCTGCTCCTCAGCTCCAGGCTACCACTGCCAGCCGAAAACCGATGCTGGTCTGGAGCTGCAAAAGTCATATTTACGGCCCTGCAATTAACAGAAGAGCGCGAAGTAAACACTTCGAGTCTGCGCAGTGTGTCTTCAAAAATCCTGATGACAAACTGCGCAGATTTGATTTCTCGGCTTCCCGTCTGCTTGCAGCCTCTACCCCACCCTTTACCAAAGTGTCACAGGCAGACCCAACCCCCTGTGACGAGTTGGGAAAGGGTGGGGTGCCATTCTCTCCATTCCCTGATTGACGTGAAGCCCCTGGGGCTACAGGGCTTCAGCCTGAAGTGCCCGGGGCTAACTTTACCCCCACATCATCAGGGGGTGGAGACTGGTCCTCCAGGCAATGTCTTTGCCGAGCTGATGACCTCACAGGCCTCAGAGCTGTGAGCTCGTCAGCCCGGCAAATACTGTAGATTCAGGATTCGCCCACAGGTAGCATTCAGGAGTGCAATGGATCGGCATTGCTGGCATAACATGAGACTCATCAATCATCTCAGGTTGGCAACAACAGTCACAAGCGAGGAATGTGTGTGCATTTAAAAAAAAAAACAGATAAAGACAGTTGTTTTTCACTTTTGCAATGGGCGACCCTGTGGAGGGGTTGAAAATAAAGGGGGCGGAGCCCTGATGCCCTCACTCAGAAACCACCACTACTTTTAACTTTGACATACAATTAGATTTTCTGTCATACTAAATTCAATATGAAGACATATTTTCCTGCAGATCCTGATTCTGCAATAAGGAGCTGAAATGTATGCCTGACAATGACTTCAATGCTCACTTAGGTGAATCAGGCCAAGGACTACACACAAAGGAATTCACTGGGTCAAGTAAGCCTATTCTCATTTTATTGGGTCTGCTCCTTAGAAGGCATGTGCATTGAGACAAACATGGCTCAAAGATTCAAATGACTGTACACGCTGCTGGATTACTGTAGGTGTAATCCAAGGGGTTAGCCACATTGGAGAGAAAAGGAATCCATCCTGTGGCTAAAAATCTGAAATAAAAATTATGTAAAATGTTATGTGTTCAAACGCCTGAATAAATGTGATGCCTTCTTCATGTGATTCTTCACAAACACACTGAAGATTTTTCTACAGAGGGTGAATATACCATTCTTGTACTTAAGTCCATTGATATTTTTTTCTATGTCTAAAATTGCATATGATTTGTTTGTCTGTAGCACAGCCTTAAACAATGGTACAATAGTAGATACACATCTTAAACCTAATGACCATATCGTTTTGTAGTTTGATACAAGTCTTTGGTTGGAGACAGGTCTTAGAAAATACAGCAGCATTTCTTTGCCATTAGAACAAGGATGGGGAAGGAATATTAAACTATTTTAAAATTATTACAGGAAGATAAGAATTTAGAACATAATACAATTGCATACACGTCTTTCCAGGAATAGAAATCTTGCCATCCCTCTGTTATTCAAACATGTGCGTGTGTCTTTTCTTAAGAGACCGATTTTTATTAAGAATGAGTCCTTTAGTATTATGACATAAAAGCGAACATACTGCTAGCCTAACTTTTAAAGACATCAAGGCAAACATATTTCATACTCGCATTCCCAGATTTATGTGTTTATCCTTCCCTATTCCTCAACCATTCGTGTAGATGAAGCAATGCAAACACAATCTCTTATCCTTCCCCTCACTGACAATCTTATCCTGCATAGTCCTACGTCTAGTCTAGAGCTCTTAAGAGAACCAGTGTACACCATGAAGTGTGGTAAAGCGCAGTGATGGAAAATAATCTTACGTCTTTAAAAACATGCAGCATGTACGGTTAATGTTTATTTGTAAACCCGTGACATACATTTGAATCTTCACAAAATTATAATGACTAAATACACATTATCCCTGAAAATAAAAGGAGCAAGAATCCAAGCACAGTTACATAACACCTTAAAACAAGCATTTGCAATGCAATAGGTCTCGCATTTGCAAGAGTTTGAGCTATTGGCATTGTAAATTACTATGCCTTTTATTTATGTGTTTTGAAAACCTGCAAGCGGTGCGTAAACACGCACTTTGTACAGATAGTCCTTGCTTACGAGAAGCAAGGCTGGCAGTAAAAGAGGCGCAGTTATTGCCAGCCTTGCTTCTCGTAAGTAACGGCTATAAGTACAGAGTGCATGTTTACGCACCGCTTGCAAGTTTTCAAAACACATAAATAAAAGGCATTGTCATTTACAATGCGAGTAATTCAAACTATCGCAAAAGCGAGACCTATTGCATTGCAAATGCTTGTTCTTACTGGCCAGGGATTGATATATAGGGCAGAGACAATGACCGTCCTACAACTTTTAAAGACATGGGTGCTGAACTAGCAAAATGGCCATAAAAATGTACGCTCAAAACTTCTCCAAGCTATCAAAAGTAACAGTGTCCCAGAAGTTTTTTTTTTTTTTAACTGAGTTTTATATAGCGCAAACTTGACCCGAAGGTATCAGAGTGCTTTACATAACACCAGTTGCGTTACATGAGGACACATTCATTTTTGTTAGGCACAGGGAGATTAAGTGATTTGCCCAGAATCACAGGATGTTCAGCGTCATTGCCGAGACTTGAACCCGGTTCCCCAGTTTCGAAGTCGACCGCCCTAGCCGTTAGGCCAACTCCTCTCCCCAGGATGATTAACTTTGCATCATTCACACACAGGACTTCGTCAATACTTTAACTGCTCTTGGTGGGTTTTGGGGTGGGGGATGTAAGTAACTATAATGCATTAAGCACTGGCCTGCATGTTTGCTATACAGACCAGGCGCTAAAAGTGGGTTATCAGGGTAGTGGGCATTTACAGACAGGCTATTTTCCGGGTACACAGAACTTCCACTCATGTCCATGAGAAAGATATGTCTTAGGGCTGGGAGGTGATAAACTGATGACACGATATGTTCAGCCACGTTTCCAGGCGTGTCTTGCACCCTAGAAGTGATGGCTCAGTCTCGAAGGTTGGGTCTGGCTCTACAGGACTTCGGGGTGATTTTGAGGCAGTGCTACAAAGTGTACAGGGCAGAAAGGCTCCGAAAGCTACAGGACTCTCAAACGTGGCCCTACAGGTCACATATAGGAATGGATGTGTGGTAAAGAATGTTTTTAGCGCTACAAACCGAAATGTGGCCAATGGCTTTCAGGCTTAAGTGCTCTAGGGTGTTTTACAGCAGTTAGGGACCAGTGGACAGGGGGGAAAGATAGTCCACTGAGGCCTGGAAGTAGTAACCAAAACTGCAACTGAGTAACCATGTTAGACAACGAACGGGCCGGCCCCACTGCCACAGCAAGTAGTCATGCAAACCTTGTCAGTTCTTTTTCCTCTTAACTGATGCACCCATGAATAAACAGGGCTACTGGAATTATGTGAAGTGCGGCCACAGCGTTTTTTGCATAACTATAAATTTGCCGCATTTGCCACATAATCCATCATCTGCCACATTCAGCAGATTAACAAAAAAATGGTTTCTAGCTCAAACGGTTCCAAACTTACAAAAAATGCATTGAACTGCATTGTCGCGCAGTTGAAGGCCCTTTGCAAAGGTTGACTAGTTACATTTTTTTGCTTATTGCTATATTTGGGTTTTGAACTGGTACTAATGAGGTGCAACCAATGCCCAGACAATGTTAACAAGTTTGAAAACGACAAAATAATGAAGTAATACAATTACAAAATGTGTCAGATTATGCCGTTTTATTTGCTTTTCTTGTCGCATACTTTACTCACCCCTGCCGCATAATTTGGCCCTGTCCTGCCGCATAATTGCAGTGGCCCTGGCAATAACAAATGTAAATGATACTGGGACCCACGTCCCGTAAGCAGGAGCTTGGTTCGGCGCTGCAGCTTCTTCTAGTGTCATTACAATCCAAGCTTGAGGTCTGCAGCCCCGACACTAGGGCTGGGGCTGACAGATGGCTCATCTGGGAGTCTGGATGTGTAGATGGATCACTGCCCGCGGATGCAACACAAGGAAGCAGCCGCAGGGAGGAAAGAAATGCTTCAAATACCCATCCTTTCCCACACATAAAAATTCAAGGCAAAGCCTGGCTGGATAGTTACCAAGGGATGTCAAATGTTGATAACCTTTGACCCCGGCGCAGGTATCACTGGGAACACGAGTGACAGCTGCGCCTGGAGTTAATCCCCTCTTTAGAGTCTGCCCATCAGCTACCACGGCTGTGGGACTTCAAACAATTCCCACTATAAAGCACAACAAGCACTCTTACACAGCAGGAGCACATGGCGCCCAAGTAGCGTGTTTCACAAATGATTTCACGAACACAAGAAATGAGACATTGTGACTCTGATCCGAAGTTGTACACGCAGAATATTGCAAAACCTGCGTTATACCGTTTATATTTCATTCACCAACAAAAAGACCAGAAGTTCGCGTCCCTAACTGGTCGGGGCATGTTTTCATGACGGAATGATGGCACGCGCGGTTAGTGCCGTGAAATTGAAGGTCCCGAAGGAAGGGAATATTTGCACGTTTATGTTCAGAATGACCTGCAAAAGTTCATACTTCCGAGGGTAACTCCTGCCTGCAATGTCCACACATCCACTTCAAGGGGACACACTTACAATAGCTGATCTTGTGCCAGTCACCTTGCATTGCCGCCCGCTTTCTTCCTGCAGGATGGCATTTGAGACCGGGTGGCACCGCTGCTCCTGGCTTCTGCTGCTCAGGAGTGGGGGTGTCATAGAAGTCCGGGGGAGCAGCAGCGCTGGAAGGTGTAGAGCGTGTAGCAGCTTCTAGGAAAGTGAAAGCGCGGTCTGCGCGCTGTTTAAAATGAAGATACAGGATACACTTCACTGAGGCCAAGTCACTGCCTGCCAAAGGAACGCTGGCCGGAGGAGGTGTGTTCAGAAAGCCTTACCTTCATTTGAAGTGGCGCACCTGTGTCTGAAGCCAGCACCAGTCTGCAGACTGAGTGTAGCTTTTATTACATAACACACAGACTTTGACGAAAATGTCACTGAAACAGTGCCAGATGAGTCTTCATCTACAAATGTGCTTTTTAGTGCTTAGCCTGCGATCTGCTGCCTGCAGCTCGGTGTTAGTGACTCAGACTCACTGGCTCGGACATGACAACGAGGAAGGAAGATGTCCACTGTAATTTCTTAAATACTGTCCTCCCATGCTGAGGCACTGGCAATTGCCGCCATCCGGTAGGAGGCCCGAACCTGCCGGATGGAAGCAAATTTCACATGCCCAGCTCTCCATGTGTTGGAGGGAGTGCACTTCACAGCCTTCCTTCCCCTGTGTCCAGGGTCTCTGAAGGGCACACGCTGCCACGGAAAAAAGGAATCACCAGCCGTTCGTTTACAAAGACGCACCATTTCGGCTAAGCGTCTTTTTTTTCTGTGCACAGCCTCTGAAACAAAGCATTAGATACATATACTCCTCTTTAAGCAGTCTGATGTATTTTGCAGAATAAAGCAAATATTTTACATGTGCCAGGATCGTTGATGAAGTTCCCGCAATAAACACTCTTATACTGCTGAAAAGTCTCGCTGTGATTGCCTCCCGACAATTTCTTTCACTTTCCGGGTATCTTAACTGTTTGTATATACACTCATGTCTTCCAAAAACCACCTTATGAGATCGCGTTAGGAAGACCGATGTAACAATACTTCTACCCAGAAACTGCCCTCGAGTGCACTGGTAGCCGTTCCAACCGTCGTGAAAGGGACCTACACGAGTACACACCCCTCAGCACACAGAAGACACACAACTGCTGTCACAGCCCTGACAAGCAAGGCAGACCTCAGGCGCACGCAGGACAAGTATCTCAGAGCACAGGCCACAACGATACAAAGATGGCTCTAGTGCAAAGGGGAGGGCGCTAATCAAGTTGTTGTCGCGACTGAAAGCAGTGAAAGGCTGTACCGTCTTCCTGCGGGTTGTGCGTGTGTAATGTGCATCTACAAGGCTACCCAATTTGGTATGCTGCGCTTTATGAAAGACTGAAAGTAAAAAATGATCGCCCTGCCTGCAAATCACTTGCAATGTGTGATATGTTCTCCCCGTGAACAGCCGCACTGAATTCAACTATCTTGTCTCTAATAAGCACGGAATCGAACCCAGTGGTGCGCGTGCACCATAGAGGAGCGGGGGCGGGAATCGAAACCAGTGGTGCGCGCGCACCACAGAGGAGCGGGGCGAGGGAGCGCGGCAGCGAGGCGAACGCGGCTGCTGCGCGTAATAGACACCGATGGGAATGGGCGGAGCAAAGGCGGGACATGAGCCCGCCTTTGCCCAATTGCGTGCCTTATTTTTTTTTTAAAAACACGCTAAAGCCAATGTCAGCCGGCGAAAGCAAAACCACACGCACGAGCGTGTGGTCAGCTTTCAGAACCCCCTACATTAGGCGCGAGACCTAAAAAGAACAGTCAAGTGATATATGCATAAATATATATGTAGATATATATACAGAGAGAGAGAGAGAATGGATAGTCTGGTAAATATAATTACATATAATTTAAACACGCGAAAGAAATGAGAGATTTACTTAAGTGCATTTCCTTACCTTCACATTTAGGGATAGGACCACTCCACATGACCTTTCCATCCATCAGTATGCATGTTATTGTTTCTGAGCCTTGAGTTTTAATGAATCCTTCTTCACAAATGACAGAAACGATGCTCCCAAGCTGAAAGTTGTCGCCAAAACGACGAGCATTAATTGGTATTCCCGGATCAGGGCACTCATTGTGTCCAAATGCTGAAACAAAAGATACACCATGAGAATGTTCTTGAAGTTGCAATTCAAAATTTACCAAGAGTTGACCATAGTAAGATTGATAAACTTGATATATTTTTGGAAACATGATGCTGAATAACGTGAAGGAATTGTTTCGCAAACAGTTTAGTGACTGACACTGAAGGCGACATTACACTCTGCCGTGATTCATAAACAAACGTTGTACATCTTAACAGGCATTCATCAAGAGGAATGACTTTCTGGTGTTCTGAAACCTTTTCTGGTTTATAAAGGGAAAGATGTCCAGCCACATCATCCCAGACATAATAATATTAATAATTCTAGATTTGCAAAGGGCGACTTATCACCCCTAAGTGCATCCAGGTGCTGGGGGCCATCGGGGAGATTAAGTGAGCTATTGCCCAGAGTCACATGATGTTGGGCTGAGTTGCCACTGGTGCCGGGGATCGAACTGCGAGCCCCGCGCTCTGGCTTTAGCTACTCTGGCCGCTGCACCACACCTCTCCCTCCAGACGTACATTAAGAATGGTTATATGTATTCACTGGCACACCAGAGCATTAGCATTGCCTCTGCAGTCAATTCTTCATGGTGTATTATGCCTGTTAAAAAGCCATCATCTTTGTGGAGTGACAGAACTGTTTCTATTGATATTGCCACAGGAAAAAACACTTTTACTGTTTGAGAAACTCGTTTTCTTACAGTTGCACGAAGTTTGGAATGTTTTGTTACCCTTACAAATTCAGAAATTTATTGACTCATGTCTTTCACAGCAGTAATTCTCTCAAATCTAGCAACACATGGTGTTGGACCCTGAAGTCCCATTTTCACCAGTTCTGCATCCCGTGCTGTTGTGTGGAAAGTGTGCTGTACAGCACTGATGGAGTTACTGCCCTGCCTACCCCAATCAAGTAACATGGGATTCTGGACCCTGAAGGTCTGTTTTCACCAGTTCTGCCCAGGGGGTAGGGCAAGCACACTTAATAGCTCTGATGGAGTTACTGCCCCGCCTCCTCCAATCAAGCAACATGGGATTCTTGCCTCTCATGTCCCTTTTTAATCAATTCTGCATCTCTCAATATTTTCATGGAAGGAAGAATTTAGGCAAAAGTTTGTGAATATCCACAAACTCACTTTTTTGTTAGTGTTCACAGACTCTGAAGTTAAATCACGTCTTGAAATGCCCATTCCCTATCCTTTCCAAAGGATTGAGATAAGGCTGTAACCAATTATGTGAGTCCATGATGACATCACTTCAAAACCAAGATTAAATCATTTTATTAGTGCCAAAGATGAACTCAGCAGATTAGAAATGAGCATGGCCTAGATAAAACAGAACAAACCATAGTGAAAAAGGAAAATTGTGATTACAGTTTGTCTAGTACAAGTTATAAAAGGGAAGGTTGATACAACCAGAATAGCAAACGTTTACTCACAATCGTAATATAAAAGTGATATTATTAGGCTAACTCCCAGCTACATTTCAAAACTGTACTAGAAAAATCGAGAAAAAATAATTGTCTAAATGATTCAAAAGTAGTGAGTTTAAGATGCAAAGAGGACCATTTTTTATTTTGCAGATGGCTTGTTCGCCAATCTTGCTGTTTGACTGCCTAGTTTAGAGTGCCTCAGCAGGCTCCGCTGTCAGAAACCTTTATTCAATAGCCCACCTGCCACAGAGTCAAATGTTAATATACATCAGACTGGTCGCCCGATTTAGGGTAGCCCTTCCAAAGTACTTACAAGGGCTTTATCTCCGCTTTTGGCTTACAAAGCCAAAAGCGGAGATATAAACTCAGCGCCCTATTTACAAGAGGGTGCTAACATGCATAATTGCATGTTAGCACCCTTTTCTAACGCCTCACTTTGCATCTCCAATGAGATGCAAAGTGGGCGTTACTGAGCGTACTCAAGATGGGCTACCTTGCAAATATCGCTGATGTTTACATCGCGATATTTACAAGGCAGCCCACATGATTTTAGCACACATTAGATTTTGGCGAAAACGGCTGTTTTCGCCAAAACCTAACGTCTGCTAAAATCCTGACTTAGCCATCCCTAACATAGGGGGTGGATTATGCTGATAGGACCCTGTGGGTCGTATCAGCAAGGTTATCGCCCTTTTGCAGGGAACATCGCTGGAAAACCAGCGATGTTCCCTGCAAAACGGCGATAACCTCGCTATCTCTGGAATTTTTATCGCCCTGGAGTAACGCGTTGTTAATAACGTGCTACCAGGGCGATAAATACCATAATTATCGCTGGCCGTTGTTAATATGCCCCATTGTTCCCCTTCGGGACCCTCAGTGTGAGACTACCAGTGCCAAAGAGAAATACAAGAAATTACCCAGTTTGAGATTTGCTGTTGAAAAACAAAAAATCTTGGCAAAGCGGGAGCTTCAAACCTGGTGTCCTTGAGGCAACCTGTAGTGCCTTCAGTGCAGCCGCCGCACTGGTGGCTCTGATGAAGGCACAACGATTGCCACCTACGTAGCAGGAATCTCTAAATTTGGTGGGTGATTCTTACCCAGGGTATCAATAGCCTATGCAGACCAGGTAGACTGGAGAATAGAAAACCAGACTTTGAATGACCCCAACAGGTTACTTGTGATAAAGTGAAAGGCCCACAAAATGATGAGGTGCACTGAAATAAAGGATTACAATTTTGCAAAGGATAATGACATATACATTAAAGCAAAAACATTCAGTGGCAGATTAGGGTTTTCATAAGAGTGAGAACTCTATTGAAAGCTACTCTAATATGCAAACACTATCATCTGTTTTAAAACCTTGTTGAGAGGCTGATACTAATGCGAACCTGAGGTCCTTTCTCCCTATAATGATCACTACGATTTCGTGCTTGGCTCTGTTCAATTTGACATCTCGGCTAAGGGTTTCACTTAGTGCAGTATTTAACAAATCCTTGAATGTTTCATTGAAAAAACAAACCACTTCCGCTAGTGCTGCCTGCACTGGTACAGTCAGTCTGTTGTGTGTTCATAGCTAACGAGTAATCTTTCTGATGGAAAATGGAATTTGTTTGCATGCAGCAGCCTTGTACTTTCATAATTTAGAACACAAAAGTGGTTTTTATTTGTTCGTCTGTAATACTGTAATACATGTATCTTCTTTACACCAGTTCTCACCAATATGAACAGAACAGACTGAAATGGTTATTAAAGATGTAAATCGATAAATTGTAGATGTTATAATAGTTGTTAGACCTGGCGTCCTTGGCGTGATTTCTCCTTTCTTTTTGCTTCTGCCTCCTGTATTTTTGACTCTATGCTGGACTTCGTTTTTGCTGGTTTTTGAACTCTGAGCACTTAAACACTGCTGATCATTGCTAAGGTACAAGCGCTCCCAGTGTGCATTGTGATTATGATTGATTATCCATGCTTAGCATATTTGATTTACTGGTTAGTCCCTAGTAAAGTGCACTGCGTGTGCCCAGGGCATGTAAATCAAATGCTGCTAGTGGAACTGCAGCACTGATTGTGCCACCCACAGGAGTAGCCCGGTAAACATGTCTCGGGCCTGCCACTGCAGTGTCTGCAAGTGCAGTTTTAAGCTGCCATGTCGACATGGAAAGTGCCGAACTTGCCAGGCCCAAACCTTCTCTTTTAGTACATGTGAGGAACCACTAAGGTAGGCCCAAGATACCCCATGGACAGGATGCAGTGTAGGTGAAAGGTAGGGCATGTACTGGTGAGTTTTACATGTCCTCATAGTGAAATACTGCCAATTTAGTTTTACACTTTTGCAAAGATAATCTCTTGCATAGGTTATCATTGAAGCTGCCCTGTAACATTTTACAAGTGTAACATTCAATTGGAAAGAGATATAGATTTGGAATTTGGGTTCCCTGAACTCAGGATTTAAATATAATCTTTCTGTGAAGGTTATTGTTAAATTGTGTGGTTGAAAATCCCACTTTTAGAAAGTGGGCATTTTCCTGCTTTACCATGCTGTGCCTCTGCCGGCCTGTGGAATCAATGTCTGGTTTAGACTGACAGCTGGGCTGTTTGTGCATTCACTCTAGACATTCACACAAAGGGAGCTGAGGTGTGCCATGCATATCCTGATTGCCCATCACAAGGCTGATGGGCCTTCCTGAGCTAGAGTGGTGGGAGGAGTTGTCACTGACACCTGAATAGAGCTGTACCTGTCCTCTCGCAATGCTGTCTCCACCCCCTGTAGTGTGCGTCTGGAGCCAGGGCAAGGCAGGATCTGTGCACCAAACAGACAATCCTTTGAAGTATGCCATTCTGCTTGTTGCTGTGTTGTGCTGTCCTGCTGCTTCTGTCTTAGGCAGAGGAAGGACTGCATTGCACTTTCCATCCTGCTTATCAAGGTTCTCCAAGGGCTTGTGTGTGCTTGCTTCCTGTTGGAAGCCTCAAGGCCATTAAAGACTTCACCTGCAGCCCCTGGACTCCTCTGTTGGAAGTTCTGCCCTGCCAAGTGGTGCCAATTCAAGTTCTGGCCCCTTGGAGGTGGCTTTGCTGCAGAAAGAAGAAGAAAATCCATGTGGCGACCCTCCGTGCCTGATTTTCCCACCACAGGTTTGCCGTACAGGTGAAAAACCAACGCATTGCTGTGCTGAGGCCAAAGGATCAACGCAGCGCATGTTCGCAGCTGGGTGAATTGACGCCGTGACTGTTCACGTTGCTCCAAGTTCACCGCAGTCTGATTCCTGAACACCACCTCTCCAACATCCAAGACACCCGCTCTGACCCAGGCCCAGCAGAAAAACCATTGCATCACTGCGCTGCAGCCAAAGGATCGACGCAGCGCCGGTTCACGGCTGGGAGCATCAACCCCAGTGTATCTGGATTTTCCATGCTTCGCAACTGTGTGCCAAGTTTCAAACGCATCGCCCCACAGAAAGGAACAACTTTCAGAATTTGATGAAACGCTTCTCCTCGCAGTAAGGAATCAATGCAACACTTCTCCTGTGTGCAGCAGAACTGACTCCTCCATTCCCCTGGAACTCAATAATCGACGCATCGCTGTGTTTTCTGATGCTTTCCTCCTTTTCAGCTGATCTTCACCTCAGATTTTGACACACCAAAGGTACTTTGTGCTATAATCAATGCACCCTTAGAGTTCTAGGGACAGAATTGCTTAAAACTTTAAAAAGTGATATTTTTACTTCTGTATGTTGGATTTTTGTCATTTTGGTCTTGTTTTGTTTAGGTAAAGATTGATTATGTTTCGAAACTGGTGTGGTGTCCATTTCTAGTGTTTTCACTGTGTTATTGTGTGTTTTGTAAACAAATACTTTACACATTACCTCCGAGACAGGCCTGACTGCTCATGCCAAGCTACCAAGGGCTTATCTTGGGTGTGTAACTCCATTACCCTAACTAGAGGGAAGGGTCCCTACTTGGACAGGGTGCATACCATTGCCTACTAGAGACCCCCATTTCTACCACTAGTTTAATGTTAGATATAAGTATGAGTTTGAATATGCGTTTAAGTTAATTTCAAGCAGCTACTAGTTCTGTTTGTGCTCAGATGTCCAGCACTTTGCAAAGACAATGAGTCAAGATGCAAGGAGTGAAGCACCTTTTGTCTGTACATGGGAGAAATAATTTACTTTTTCTATACAGGAAAGTAATTTTTTTTCAGTTTGGGACTTTTTATCAAGAAGCCCCACAAGGACTGCTAAATTGAATGTGCCATCCACCCCTTATTGTGTACAAACCGTTGGCCCTATTGTCGTAAGTACATTTTAGTAATCATATTTCTTGCTAAAGGGATCACATATTTATTAAAGTTCTCTTATTGGTGACTAAAATGCTTTACGCGTAAGGTAATCGTAATCTTGCCTGAGTTCTCATTGATCTCAGTGAAATGGAAAATATACTTAGTTGCTGGAAACACATATACAGGCTACATATACTACCCTTTAAAGTTTTGAATGGAGAGAAAGAACAGATTCATGGTTTATACATTGTTCTTGCTAACCCACTTATTAGAAGCTAGACTAGTCTTGGAGACCTTAGATCACCCCCCTTCAATGAATCCCAAGAACTAGAGAGTTGATGAAGCTCTGGTAGTTTGCATTTAATCTGTATTGTCTATACATTCACTGCTTTACTGCCTCACATGATGCAACAATAGGAAAATCAGAATTTTGCCCCTCGAAGATCTCAACTGCTAAGGATTTCTGTTAGATGATCACATGTTCTTAGCAGTAGGAGGTGCAATAGTCAGCTCTCTATCTCTCAGTCAATCAATCAGTTCTTGTATAGCATGGCCTGTCTCCCGTGAGGTTATCCAGGCGCTGTGCTGCGGGAGTTCAGTCGAAGTGCCAGGTCTTGAGTACCTTCCTGAAGTCTGTCAGTGATGGTGCAGTTCGGAGGTGGAGGGAAAGAGCATTCTAGGATTTGGCGGCAAGGTGGGAGAAGGAACGTCCTCCGGAGCAGAAACAACGGATGTGCTGTGCGGTGTCTGGGTGAGGGCGAGGTGGGCAGAGTGGAGGTTTCTGGGTGGTTGGTGGAAGTTCAGATGTTGGTTCATGTATGCAGGTCCTTGGTCGTGGAGGGCTTTGTAGGGGTGGGTCAGTAGCTTGAATTGGCATCTCTTCTGAATGGGGAGCCAGTGGAAGTCTCTCAGGTGCTGGGTAATGTGTGTCCTTTTGGTCAGTTTAAGGATCAGTCTGGCTGCTGTGTTCTAGATTTTCTGGAGTCTTCTCATGAGTTTTTTGGAGGTGCATGCATAGAGTGTGCTGCCATAGTCGAGCCAGCTGATGATGAGGGCATGCGTCGCTGTTTTCCTGGTGTTGATAGGAAAAGCCGAGTTCTGATGGCCCCCAGGAGTCATTCCAGAGGGCGATGTGTCTGCTTAAGATCAGTACTTCAGTTTTGTCCATGTTGAGCTTCAGGCAGTTGTCCTTCATCCAGGCTGAGTCGTTACTCAAGCAATTGTGGAAGTTGGCTTTTGTGGTGTTGGGGTAAGCTGAGAGTGAGCGAACAATCTGGATGTCGAAGGATGCGGAGAGGTCGAGAAGGATCTGGTCGGCTGATTCTCCTCTGTCGAGCAGTGTGCAGATGTCGCCAGTTGCGGTGATCAGGGCTGTCTCAGTGCTGTGGTTGGCTCTGAAACCTGATTGGGAGGGGTTGAGTGGGTTGTTTCTCTACAAGTGTTTGGTGAGTTGGAGGTTAATGGCCTTTTCCAGTACTTTGGTCGGAAACGGGAGTAGTGAGATGGGGTGGTAGTTCTGGAGATCACTGGGGTTTGCTAAAGGTTTCTTGAGGAGGGGTCTGACCACTGCGTGTTTCCATGCATCGGGAAAGGTGACTCTGGTAATGGAGGCATTGAGGATGGTGTTGAGCAGGTGACTGATCTCATCACTTTCGAGGTTGAAGAGCCGATGGGGGCATGGGTTGGTGGGTGTTCCAAAGTGGATGGAGTTAATTAAGGCGGTAGTGTTCAGTGTGGTGAGTTGTTCCCATGTGGTGAGCCGGTGGTTGTCATTTGTATTCGTGGGGGTGAGGATGTTGAGGAGGTTGGTGGGTTGAGGATCAACATTTCTGAATAGGGTGGCAATCTTGTTGTGGAAGTGTCAGTTTGCCCCCACAATCCAAATGTAAGTTTTTTTTAATTCTCATAGTAACTTTAAATTCTTAAATCGTAGGTAACAATTTGATCTGCAATCCCTCCATTTAAAAAACAAAATGAATTGTATGTTTTAGCCCTCTAAAACAGCTGCCACAGCCTGTGTGTTTCTCTCTAAATATCAACAGTAGTATTTCTTGCACACCAGTAATAAATGGCAAACCTTGGAAAAGCAAATCTCTAGATTGCTGCTGTACCTCGTCACACCTTCAGCTAAGCTACATTTGAAAAAACAGTGACAGGCATCCATGTGTTTGTTATTAACTTTCATTCTTCATTTTACCACCCATTCCCATTCCAAGTCACATAATTCAACAGCAGCAACAGCACAATTACACAACACACCAAACAGATCCAAACCACACCACAGAATTCCACATCATGCCACAAAATTCAACAGCACACCACATAATTAAACTCCACTACATACCACTCCACAAAGGAAAATACTAGTCCACATATTTACACCCCTCACTGAATACCACATAATTTGCACATAATTACAATGCACACCATGCCACATAATTCCATTAAACAAATCCACGCCACACCACACTATTTGTCTATCTATTCTGTGCAGCTCTGACCCCTATATATCCACCATCAAAATAATTCCACTACACAAATCCACACCACACAATTACACCACACACAATTCCATGACTAGTAATCGAATCCAACCCACATAGTTCCACTCCACACACATCCACTCCACTCCGAATCAAAACACATGGGTAAAAGACGTTGTCATTTACAGCACCAATATCTCTAACTCTCATAAATTCGAGACCTACTGCATTACAAATGCTTGTTTAAATAGTCCACAAGACTTTGAAATTATAGAGACATATTAAACACCAATTCATAAGTAAATTAAAAATACGAATGAAATGCCACATTTTTAAACAGTGGGTGTAAAGGTAGAGGCCCACTAAGAACAGAGTTCTAGTAGTGACATCAGTAAGAGCGCGAAGCATCATCTCCAAGGCTGCACATAAATCCATCGGGGGATCAGAGATCACTCACACAACACGCTTGGCTTGACAATGAGCCTAGTACGAGGGAAATGTATCCGATAACACAGACACCTCTACATGTAGGTGCAAAGTGTTTTTGCACGAGAACAGGAGCATCATGTCATAGAAAATTGCTGTGAACACTGTCAAATTTGTCATAGCAAAAGCAAAAGCAAAAGCCTGCGTTTGATCTAAAGTCGAACGGATTACATCTTCATAAACTTCTATTCAAATTAAAAGAAATGTAAAACATAACAGGAGAGGAAATCCCTGTGAGCAAAGGAAGGGCTTTGTGTACCAAGCTGGTGTGACACATGTCAGAGTTAATTCACATTTAATGGACTTCAGTTGTGGTTTGGCATCCCACTAGTGACAGTGCTGAGCACTAATGTCTTCTGAGGAGACAGGAAACTCATATTCATAATCTGTGCGTTAGCCTTTTGGTTATTCAGCCTCTTGAGTATTTTAAAAAGCACAACACAAACAGACACGATGTCTGAAAGGAAGTCCTTCATGACACTGACTCGTGAAGGAGTTCGTTTAGCCCATGTCCCATGAAGGGGATGCGCTCTCGTCGTTATGACACCAGGGGATGCCTTCAATGCATATATATTACACGAGGCAAACACAGATTTTCATCATTTCGCCCCCCTGAAAAAACTTGCCAAACAATGAATGGAGATGACAGATGGGTCTGCATATTTAGTAAAAAGAAGGTGAATTTAAAGTCAAAACACAATTTCTCTGCTATGATTCATATTTACGACCTCTTCATAAACAACAATCATAATTTGTAATTCACGTACCCTGATGTAAAAAAAGTATGGAATACAGAAACCCTGACGTGGATTTTTAAATCAAAAGACTCGTCTTCCTCACACCTTCTACATAGTTTTGAGCAAGTTGTTGAAACTATGTATATAGCTCACTTTCTATTATCCGCTTTGTGAAGGACAATATTTCATCAAGATATAACTGCAGAGTATTGTAAATTATTTTTTAATTTAATTGATTTAATATTCCAAAGCTCCGCTCCGATCTATGAAATGCTGACGCTGTACATAGAGTTTAGTATATTTCTAGAGTTGAAAACGAATTATATGTGAAATTAATCAGAACGTTTAGAAGACTGCCTGTTTTAAATGTAGAAAAGCTATGAGCAAGCTCATAATCAGCTTCTAGCGGTCCATAAACTACGTACAGACACGTTATACAAAGCAAGATGTCTTAGAAAAAAATGTGAAGACATGGGCAAAAAAAGGCGGAGACATGGGATATTACTGTGATATTAACTGAATGACTCCCCAACTCAGAATTTCAAAGGAATTATACAAAAAACTCCACTTTCTCTTTTATGGCAAACCTTTGTCCAAAGAAGAGGCAACAACACCTCAAATGTGGGCAGTCGAGCTAACGTCTTGTACTTGATGGCATCTGTTCTGCTGTACTATAGGACAAGAAAGATTTAGCATGCTTATAAAAAGAAAGTTGCTTTCTACTGCAATCAGTCTTGCCTTTGGGACCTTATATGTATTTACCTATGCAGTACATTATTGTGGGTGCAGCAACATTTACTGTTCTCTAATGTGCATTAGCAGGGAAAGGGAGCAGTACCACAGACTATCACAAGGTGTCCCTTGGTACCTCTTTTGGCCACATCCTTTTTTACCAATATAGCAGTGCCAGAAAAGACGTGGTAGGGGATGCAAGGAACATCAAAGAATTTATTTGTGCTTTTTTTCATGTGCTGCCTAGGTGAGACCTAAAAAAATCAGTTTGGCACACCTATGCAAAAATACTGAGAGCACGGGAAGGGGCTGAGGAGCTGCGTAGGCTTGACGGCACTCAAAATGAGAGTGTGAGGGAGCCAGAGTGAAGGCACCTGGTTATAGGGTATTTTGCTAAGGTGGGACAGCCTGTCAGTTTAGGTCTGCCACCAAACAACCCCACCAATTCAAAGTTGAGGTAACAGATGAACAAGTCCGGTCTATTCTTTCCTACAGTTCAAGACCAACAAGGAGAGGTCACTGATTTGAACCCACACAATTCTGTATTCAAATCAAGGAAAACAAATGGTTCATTTTACTACAGGGACTTGAAATGTTCCATTAAGAACCCGTACAAGCAAACCTTCCATCACACAGTGATGACACCTGGGTTTAATTTTCTCTGTTGACTTCAGTGCAACTGAAACCACATGTGATCAGTGCTGTGGCCCATCTTTCTTTGCTAGAGAGTTCCCAACATCTGGCTGACAAATGGAGTTACTGGCACTGTCGGACAGTGTCTCAAGTCGGTTTGGTGGGTTCTGTTCACCACATAATGGCTTAGGCTCGGTTAAAGAGGGTTAGTTAAGAAAAATAGAGGATGTGAGCGAACACTGAAGCTGTTCAGAATTTACCACATGAATATGTTAAATTTAAGATTCTGTGCAAGAGTAAGCAGCCCGCAGTATGTGGCGTGGCAGACCATGTGTGCCACCTTTCATGGGTTGTTGTTGAACTTGGCCCTTTTTGCAGGGTCATCCAAGGACTTTTTGCCTTCCGTCTGTATTTTTTCTGACCTGTTGTTGGTGGTTTTATGACTCTGGGCACTTTACCACTGCTGATCAGTGCTAAAGTGCATATGCTCTCCCTTTGTAAATTGTTGTTATGGATTAGTGATTCCATGATTGGCATATTTGATTTACTTATCAGACCCTAGTACAGTGCACTATGTGTGCCCAGGGCCTGTAAATAAAATGCTGCTAGTGGACTGCAGCACTGATTGTGCCACCCACAGAAGCAGCCTGTAAAATGTAACTCTGGCCTGCTATTGCAGAGCCTGTGTGCAGTCTAGTACTGCCATGTCGACTTGGCAAGTGCACCCACTTGCCAGTCCCTAAACCTTCCCTTTTCTACATATTAGTCACCCCTAAGTTAGGCTCAAGGTACCCCTGTGGGCAAGGTGCAATGTATGTGAATGGTAGGACATCCCCTGATGTGTGTGGCATGTCCTGATAGTGAATTACTGCCAATTTCGTTGTTCACTATTGCAAGGCTACCTGTTCTTAGAGGACAGAATGGGGAGTTTGTTTATAACATCTTATAAACATAACTACCCCTGGAAACAAGGTAGGAAAATCAAGTTTAGTATACCTGAACTCAGATTGTTAAAATGCATCTTTTAGTGAGGGTGATTTTTACATTCTGTCTTTGAAAATACCACTTTTAGAAAGTAGGTATTTTCTTGCTTAGCCATCCAGTATGCCTCTGCTATGTTTGTGTATTGCATGTCTGGCTTTGGAATGTCAGGGGCTGGGGGGGAGCAGTGGCTCCAGAGAGCCTGATAAGTCAGGGCTGTCCTGAATAGGCCTGGTCTGCATCTAGAGTGGTGGGAGGAGTAGCACCTGCAGCTGAATAGGGCTGTGCCTGCCTTCCACAATGATGGCTCCGCCCCCTGTGGTGTGTCTGGAGCCACGTCTCACACTGACAATGGAGGTTGTTGCGCACGTGCACAGTGCCCCACAGAACTGGTTTTGGCTGGGTACAGACACTCTCTGCCTTCAGAGAACACAGGATTTTTGGGTATAAAAAGAGGGGCCCAGACCCCAGACTTTTAGATCACTTCTGGGAATCAAGAGGAACCTTTGCCAAGGAGAAGAGCCAGAGAAGCTGAGGAGGAATACTGCTCCTGTGCTGTTTGCTGTCTGGGGTTGGCCTGCAGTGGCTGCTTGCTGCCAAGGAAAGGAGAAAAGGACTTTGCTGTTTGCTTTGTCACCTGCTTGAAAGAAGATCTCCAAGGGCTTGAAACTGAGCTTGCCTTCTGTTCTGAAGTCTCAGGGACACAAAGACTTCACCACCAGCTCCCCTGAATTTCCTTGCTGGGAATTCTAATCTGCAAAGAGGTGCCTGCTGCTGTTCTGGTCCTCTAGAGACTGTTGTCCGCTGGGAGCTGGAAAATCGGCGCAACTTCAAAGAAGCGAGACGCATCCTTACCTGTTTCCGACGCATGGCCGGAGAAACCGTCGCAGCGCCAGCTGCGGCTCGAGAAATCGCAGCACGCCACATCGAGTGCACCGGTCTCCGAAGTCCGAGATCATCGCACCGAGTTTGATGCAAGGCCTGCTGTGCAGCGTCCCAAGTTCACGCATCGTCACCGGATTGTCGCATCGCATCGAGGCGCCAAGTCTGTCGCATCGTTGGGAGACGCAGTAAGAAACCGACGCATCACCTCCCCACGCAGTAAGAAACCGACGCATCACCTCTTCTCCGGTAAGGAACCGACGCATCACCTCCCCTGCGCTGCAGTAAGGAACCGATGCATCACCTCCCCCAGAGCAAGGAACCGACGCATCACCTTCCCTGAGTGTAAGGAACTGACGCATCACCTTCCCTGTGGCCCGTTTTCTTTGTTTGCGTGACGCATCCCAGGTACTTTGTGAGAAAAGTGTTGCATCTGCAATTTGCTTTGAACTGAACTATTTCTACCATCTGAAAGCCATATTTTTTTTACTGTATTGTGGATTTTTGTCGTTTGGTCTTGTTTTGGTTTAGATAAAGATTACTTATTTTTCTAAACTGGTGTGGTGTCCATTTATAGTGTTTTCACTGTATTTCTGTATGTATTCACAAATGCTTTACACACTGCCTCTGAGATAAGCCTGTCTGCTTGTGCCAAGCTACCAAGGGGGTGAGCAGGGGTTATTTTAGGAGTGTATCCCCCTTACCCTGACTAGAAGCAAGGGTCCCTATTTGGACAAAGGTACCTACCTCTGTCAACTAGAGACCCCCATTTCTAACAGTTATATAAACCGAGCTAGGAGTGCTGCTTAAGTGAGTAGCGAACAGACAACCTACGCCTACACCACCCATGAACAGCGCCTTCCTGGCATTTCTTTACAGCAAAGGGGCTTAAACCTGTTTGGCCACTTGTAGTAATAGCCGTGATTTTCAGTAATGCAGTAATGGCTGCATTCCCTCAGAGAATAGCTAATACTAATAGGCATAATATGATATGATTTTTTTTTTTTTTAACATACTTTATTGAGGACCTTGACATCACATCCAATGCAAAGATTAATACAGAATGTCTTTTGTTCTTGGGACAGTTTCTACAGAAACATTGCATGAATCTACTATACAGGGGTCGAATATCACAACAGAGAATGAACTACATGTACTTCCGAATAATAGCTATGAGTTCTGGTAATCATGAAGTAGTGTCACATAAATATCAATAACATAAAGCATATATATATTTTCAATGAACTAAACAAACCTAACTATGTCCCCTTCCTCCCCATCCCACCCACCCCGTACTCCTGGTCTGTCTATGCTAATTCTAATAGTAGCCTAAGGGGACTATTAGAGTATTTCTGGGGGACCTACATTACCCATGGACTGTAGTAAATGGCCCAGGGTTTGGGAGGTTCATGTCGTTTGGTCCTAAAGCCGTATCGTGATTCATGGTGTTGGGGTACACTGTGGGGGTATTAAATCAAGTAGTTCAAACTCATGTAACATAATATCCCATTCCATTGAGATGGGTTGTTTCCGCAATCCTTTCTCTTCCTCCCTCCGAAGGGCTGCGCCCTCAGCCTTCCCCCATTGTATCATGTCGTCCTGCCAGCTGGGTAACGACGGGCACCTGGGGGATTTCCACCTCATGGTAAGGGCTCTTATTGCCAGTATGAGGGCCAAATCTAAGAATCTCAGTTGCACTTTCTGTGCACTTGTACGTCTACGTAGGCCCATGAGGCAATCCAGGGCGCCATCGGAAACAGAAATACGTGTGACCTCGCCGAGGGACTGACGAACGCCTCTCCAGTAGTCCTGGAGGCGGGGGCAGGACCATAGCATATGAAGGAAGTCTGCATCGTCCCCCTTACAATGGGGGCAACAGTGGTGTGCCTCAGGGAACATGCGGTGGATTCTCTGTGGGGTGAGATATGACCTACGGAGGACCATTGTCTGTATGAATTTTAGTTTGGCATTACGGGATACTCTTTTAGGATGTTCAAGCATGCACTTCCAGGCTTCATCCATGATTTCTGTATCAGCATCTTCGGACCATTTTGTTCTAAGGGATGTAAGTGTGACTGCGGCGTGTTCCCGTATACCCGTGTATATCCATCTGACTAGGTGTCCCCCATTCCCCATATAATATAAGAGGTGGACCAAGTTATGCTGTGGAGGTTCTCTACGCTGTTGGGCCCATGTGTTCCTAATGTAATGAGAAACTGCAGCATGTAATAAATATAAATGTGTTGGTGCACCTGTAGCCTGTAGAAAGGACTCATGATCGAGGAGATTGCCATCTCCAAAGAAGGCCCCGACATCTTCTACTCCCGTCTCTGCCCAGGCGCGGATCCTGGCCCTCGTAAGCCTGCCCTGCGGTGTGGGAATACCCAATAGGGGAATGTTCGTCAAATATGGGGTCACTGTAGAAGTATACAATAATGCCTTCTTCCAGCACTGTAGCGCCGTCCTCAGCAGGGGAGGGCTTTCTGCAGGGATTTTGACGTTAGGCAGAAGCAGGGAGTGCAGTTAGCCCCGGTCTAGGTCTCTAGGTGTGTATCCAATTTCTTGCAAATTTTTCCCTGCCGTCCAATAAGACAGCCATTGGAGCTGACTAGCGTAGTAATATGCTCTGAAGTCGGGTACTCCTAGGCCTCCGCTACGAGGCTCTAATTGGAGTTTCTGTAGGCTTACTCTTCTGCGGCCTTCCCCCAAATGAGTTCTACTAATATAGCATTCAGGGTATTAAAAATAGACTGTGGGACTACGATAGGTAAGTTCACAAAATAATACAATAAGCGAGGGAGCATCACCATCTTCGAGATGGCAATACGCCCCATCACCGACAGGGGCAGTGAGGTCCAGAAAGCCACACTAGCTCTAAGGGCCATTATGGCCTTCACTAGGTTGCCGTCAAGTTGATCTGTCTGCGTTCTGTATACTTGGATGCCTAAATATTTGAAGGTGGTGGGGGCCACTGGCAAGGTGTACGTGCCAAATCATAGGTCGTCTGGGTATGGTATTTCCTGGAAAAAGTAGGCCAAAGATTTCCTCGGATTTATAGCAAGGCCCGAGACCTGTTCAAAGGTGGCAAAAATAGCGGGGAGGGGCGCATTGTCGGCAGTCAGGTCACATAGATATAATAGGATGTCATCCGCATAAATTGAAATAAGGTGGGTCGTGCCATCTATGGGTATTCCCAGGCGGTCCGCTGACCGTCTGAGTGCCACCGCCAGAGGCTCTAGTGCGAGAACGAACAATAGGGGAGACAGCGGGCATCCCTGCCGCGTACCTCTATGGATTGTATACTGGCTTGAAATATATCGTCCCGTACGGGCTCGGGCAGTGGGGGAAGTATACAGTAGGCGTACCCATTTAAGGTATGTGTCCGGGAGTCTGAATCGTCGGAGTGCCGCAAACATGTAATCCCAGGATAGGGAGTCAAAGGCCTGCCGAAGATCCAATGCCAAGCATCCCGCGGTCTGGTAAGCGCGCGGGGCGGCCCTCATAACATAATGTAGTCGTCTCGTGTTAAGGGACGTGCTACGATTCGGCAAGAACCCGCATTGGTCGTGGTGTATAAGAGTGTTAAGGTGGGGTTGTATGCGGTTAGCAAGAGCCTTGCTCAGAATTTTATATTCTGTCGCCAACAGGGAGAGGGGCCTATAATTGGACAGATCAAGACTATCTCGTCCCGGTTTAGGCAACGAGGTGACCAACGCTTGCATGAAGGATTGTGGGAGATGGCCAGCTTCCAAGGCAGCCCTATATACCGCCTCCAGTGTGGGAACCAAAGCATCCGAGTAAGTATGATAGAATTCGATAGGCAGCCCGTCGAGCCCAGGCGCTTTATTACGATTCAGGCCTTTAATTGCGGCTCGAATTTCCTGTTGGGTGATGGGGCCATCTATTTCCTTTTGTACTGCATCTGAGAGTACCGGAATTGTAAGATCCTGCAAAAAGTCCGCAATGGAAGGGTTAATATTTAGTGTGGGTGCAGCATAGAGAGTGCTAAGATATGTGTAAAAGGCTTCATTAATCTCTCGTTGGGTATGGGCCATACTCCCATCCGGTGCGCGGATTTGGGTTATGATCGGTGGGTCTGGCCTGTCTCGCACTAGGCGGGCTAGCAGTGTCCCAGTTCTATCAGCCTCCGAGTGTTTTTGCTGCATGTAGGCCCTATGATCAATCGTCCGTAGTGTTTCTAGGGTTTCAGCGTGGCTAATACGGGCATTCTGCAGTGCCTCCTTTTTGTCTGGATCCGTCACCGCTTCCTGCTCTAGTGTAGTCATTTGCTGTTCGATTCTGAGCAAGCTTTGATGTGTCTCCTGTCGGGCTCCCACTACCTGTCCTATCGACGCCCCCCTCACCACTTTAGTGCGTCCCACTCTATTAGGTTAGATGAGGCTGTGTTCCAATTTTCCACTAAATAATTAGTAATACTGGTGGAGAGTACTACTCAAAATGGAGCATCATCAAGTAATTGTGGGTGTAATTTCCCGGTGGGTACTGGGGTCGGCACATTACCCCAGGTAAGTGTGAGCTCTAGGGGGTTGTGGTCCGAGAGGGTTTTCGCTAGATAAGTGGAATGGCAAACCTGAGTGTCAATAGAATTGGAGCAGAGGAACCTATCAATCCTGGTATGGAGGCTATGTACGGGGGAGTAAAATGAGTATTCTTTATGAGTAGGATGCAGACATCTCCATACATCTGAAAGCACCCATCCCGTCGACCAGTTATTAAACATGTCGGCTAGCTTACGGGCATTTGTACCGTGTAGTGGAGGATGGGACCTATCCATATTAGTGTCCAAGACTGTATTCCAATCCCCCCCCAGTACCCTGGGGATATCATCCCACTCAGCTAGTGCTGTACCCAATCGATGGAGGAATTGGTCCTGATCAAAGTTAGGGGCGTAAATACTGCCCAGGATCACCAGTGAGCCATCTAGCGTGCCCTTCAGTAGGATGTATCTCCCTTGATCAAGTACGCGGCGCTCCAGTTCGATGAATGAACCCCGTGGCGTAACCATATGGTCGTCCCTCTAGCAAAAGCAGAGTAATTAGTAGAATAGATCTGTCCCCGCCATTTCTTGCGTGTTTTTTGTGCTTCCGACTCAGTTAAGTGGGATTCCTGCAGGAAAACTATATGGGCTTTGCGCCTAAGGAGATAGGCGTGGATACGGTGCCTCTTCTGTATCGCCCCCATCCCTCGTACATTCCACGTTAGGAGGTTGTAGGACCCTAATGTGGCGACGGTTCTAGGCATGGAATATTAGACTGCACAGAGCTCCAAGTTACATGGAGCCGATAGACTGACATCGACCAGGAGTTCCCTTTCCCCCTAACACTAACAAAACATGGCGCAGCGCCCGAACTACGCTGGGCCCAACAACTAGCTTCAGCATTCATATAACAAATAACGGTGCGTACGCTCAGAGGGGGGTCGCTGCCACCTGGCCATAATGATATCCAGACTGTGGCGGCTCTACGGAACCCAAGGGGGGGAGTATAACTAATCATGTCGAAGACGGTAGTTCCGCCTAAGCATTCCTAGATAATCAACAGCCGGGAACCCAGCAAAACAGTGACAAATTTTCAGAGTCACAGGAGCAGTCCGCCATTACGACCCATAGGGACAATCTAAGCTTACCACAGTGTCATACAGATTAAGACATAGCGATAGCATTTATAGGCGATATGTGAAAAAGGATATAATTGTCGCTGGAGGTCGGAGTCCGCATCTTTTGTACAAGAGTTCAATTTGCAGCGACTCCTGTGCTGTTTTATGCTCGTTGTGTATCAATATCCTGCTTCAATTGTCGATTAGATCATCTACTGTTCGGGGTGTAATCGTGGGGAACAGGGTAATACTATGCTCAGAGTCTGAGTTTAGGGTGCTGTCCTCAGAGTCTGTGGGGATCTTGGTGGAGTCCTCTCGAAATGCCCCAGCAACAGCAAGGGCCCCCTCCTGGTCGACTCGTTGTTGTTCACGTGATGGTCCAGTGCCGCCCTTATTCTGAGTGGTCTTCTGTGTCCGGCGGTAACCCAGTCTCTGCGGTTTGCCGGAGCCCTGTGAGGATAAGTCTGGGTGGCTGCACTGGCTTGAACCAATGCACATTACCTCGAGCCATTCCTCGGCGTCCGTCGGGCTCTCGAAGAAGTGAGTTTTTTTGTCATAGATGACTTTCAGTCTAGCTGGGTACAAAGAGCGTATTTGAGCTGTGCTTTCTGTAGTTTCTTCTTCACAGCCTGATAGGACGATCTCTGTCTTTGGACCATGACAGTGTAGTCGGGGTATAGAGAGATGCAGTGGTTTTCGTACTGTATCAGCGCTTTTTCTCTTGCTTTTTGTAGAAGGACATCACGGTCCCTGTAATTTAAAATTTTTACTATCAAAGGTCGAGGTGGTGCGCCCGGCTTGGGTGCCCCGGTTGGTATTCTGTGGGCCCGTTCAACACAGAAGTAAGGAGAGAGACCCTCTTGTGCTATATGGTCCCTGAACCAGGCTTCCATAAATTCTGATGCCTTAGTGCCTTCGCTGCGCTCTGGCAGGCCAATTAGGCGGATGTTATTGCATCTATTCCTGCCCTCTGCATCTTCCACCCGATCCAACAGGCCCGTCACTTGCTGTTGCAGATGTTGTAGGGTTGTGGTGTTTGCTGTGACTCGGGGGTCTATGTCTTTGAGGGCTTGGTCGTGTTCTTTAACGATATCGGCCAGTTTCCCGTGGTCCGCCCTGAGTAATGTAAGGCCTGTGGTGAGCGTGCCGATCTGCAGTTCAAGGGCCACCCTGGAATCCCGGATTTCTTTCAGTATTAAATCCAACTTGTTGGGCGCACACTCGTTAAGTTCAAATGATGCAGCCCCTGGCGAAGGAGGCCGACTGGAAATTTCTGGAGTGGTGGAGGGGGCACCTGCACCTTGGTGGCCATCCATTGTTTTCCCTCTGACTCTGCCCATGCTGCGTGCTGACTTCGGTGGAAGGTAGTATTCTCCAGTCGTCCGGGGTAGGTGAATAAAAGGATGGGGGGGAAACAAGCCTACCCCTTGTCGCACAATTCTGGTCCCTCAGTAAGTCCTCAATAGGAGGGTATCTGTGTGCGCTGATGAGGTACAATTTAGTAGCTGCTCGCGGGTTCTAGCCTGGGTTGCACCTTTAGAGGCCGGGATAGTGAGCCACGGTCGGGCCTACATAGCCGGAGCGGGACCAGGCGGCAGAGGAGGCCTCACGGAGATACCAGTAGAACGCCTTCTCGCTGAGTGTCTAATAGGGGGTCTTGTACGGGGGATCCCCTCTTTATGGGAAACATCACGGCAGGCCAGCACAGTCCTCAGGGAACTTTTGATCCAGTTATTGCCCCATCCCCCTGGAAGAGGAAGCATGCGTTTCGCGCCATCCGGCGCCAGCCAGCTATGCACCCCCGAGCAAACAAGGGGCACCCTAATGTATGTTGAAGCCCACCCGGGCCGTTCCAGCTGTTGTTGAGGTACGGCGTTGGTATGGTGGAGCTTAGACCACTGCGGTGCACGTGTGTAGGCCAATGTAATCCAATCTAGTGGCAGTAGTGCCCAGTTGAGGTTCGGCACTGCCGTGTTGCCCTCGAGGGTGGGGAGAGGCCCGCAGCAGCAGGGGGATGATAGCGTCAAAGAGTCCCAGCCTCGCCTCCCTGCTGGTGGTTCTATGATTGTAGCGCTCGAGCTGCACAGGATCCCAAGGCAGAGAGGGTTCTAATCGCACCCGGGTCTTGAGGCCAGGGGGAGGGTGAAACGCAGAGTCAAAGTGCGGGCTCGCCAACTCACCGCACGGCTGCAGTGCGCACCTCGTCCCTCCTCATCAGGATCTTCCAAGCACTCCTTAAGCAGCCCTCGCCGTTGCCATGCACCCCAGGGCGGCGCAAGTCCAGTGCCGCGCAGCAGCCTCCGGGCACCCCGCTGGTACCTCCGCGCAGCGCGTCGGGCCACCCGCGCCATACCGGAGCTCCTGATTCTATGCCGCTCTCCTCGGTGGGCCGATCCATTCCACGTACCCCAGGACAGCACGGGGGTCAGGCTCAACAAAACGCCACTCCCGGGGCCCCTGAGCACACAGTGGATGCCGCCTCGCAGCACGCTGGGCCGCTTGTGTCTCTCCAGAGCTCCCGGTCTCTGCCCGATCTCATCAAAGGGTAGGCCCGTCCTCCGCACCTCACGGGGCCGCGGTCCCGGGGGCCAGGTAAGACATCAAACTGCTCAGGGAACTCTAGCTGATATATGTCTGTACCCTCGGCCGTATTCAAACCATGGATGGCGGTGTAGGAGAATTGGATCCCCCGAGGGTCCGGAGCTCTACCAGGACACGTCCGCCATCTTAGGCGGCTAGCCACGCCCCCATAATATGATATGATAACGTATGTGTGTGTGCGTGCATGTGTCTGTGTGTATGTATGGTGAGCAACAGACATTCCCCTCACACTTGGCACCAATTCTGGTTAGGGATTTCCCCACCTTTGTTTACCGCAGAGTTAGGTCCTTTGACCGTAGATATCAAGTTGGTCAGTCTCAAAAAGCTATTCAGCCATGCCGCCTGTCATATACAGGTCGGGTTCCGCACTCGAGTAGCATCGTCGGAGCCGTGGGCTAGCAGTTCGCACGGCAAGGGAGTAGCTTTGACAAAGTGAGTATGGCATAGCCGGGACCCCTGAAGAGCAGGAATAATATCCTCATTTTTCTTAATACTTGTGACACATTTCAAGTGCTAATCTCAATCCTTGTTTTACTTTTTGAGTGTTTGACTACAAGCGACTCTTCGCCAGTTGAGCTCATGGGGCCATATTTTGCATAAAAAATGTATGTTCTTGACTGTGTTTCACGATCTTCCGTAAATGTGACCACATATCATCTTGACATGTAATGGTCTGCACAGAACAAAACCACCAATACCTAACACAATGATATTGGCAAAGTTTGGCATTTTGTAAGTCTGTGATAATTGATTTAGGATTACACCTTTGGTGAACTGGTACCACAGACAAGAGAATGCGTCTTTCTGCCATGGCAAGAGATGAGACTGAGTGTGTTTTATATTCTATGTTTTGTATTATCTTGTTTGTCATCACAAACCTGATTATGAGTAGCACTGACACAATCTAAGATAAAGCTAAAAGTTATCTAGCACAGCAGCAGAAAAATATATCACGTGTTTTCCACATATAGTGATGTGTTTTTAGATTCTGTAAATAGAATATAATAATTTTTCTGTCCTATCTTTCCAGATCTAAAAGAACTATTACAGATTGGATATCGTACTGTATGTATATTTTACCTTAACACTTATTAAGAAGACCTATTTGGTGCCACTGCCAGGAGTGGTACTAGGGATCAGTCTATTGTCCTGACGGAAAGCCTTGGGGCAATGGCTTGAAACATGTTGACCGTGAGATACACACACATAGACCTCTCATTTCCCTGTTTTTAACAATACCAGCAAAAGGATTGAATAAAATATCTGATCCTACTTAGCCAGGTATTTTTTAACCCTAGAATAGACCCTCCCAATCTTATACCATCTATCTCTTTATAGTACCCAACTAAAAAGTGCTCCCAAGCCCTTGACGGTCGCAGCTCGCCCCGTCCCGCCGCGACATAGGAAAAACCCTATGATGAAGGATGCCACCATGGGACATCTTGGTGAGTGAGGGTTATTTCAAGGAAACTTTATGTTTCCAAACTATAAAGAACGGTCCATGTAGCTCAAACAGAATGTCAGCCAACTGACCCTTGGAATCACTTCTGGGAAGCCTGGGTTCAAGGACGTCAGGTCAAATCTTCCTTCTTCAGACAGCAGGGCAGTCTTTCTTCTGAATACTCCACAGGTCCAGGAGTGTTCTGACGAGATGTTCTGAAGGTCCCACTTTTATACGTGGTGGCAGTCTCTGTGTGGGGAAATTCTCTGGCCTAACCCCAAAACAATTTCTGGTTAGTTCTTCTACTGGTCCTGGCTCCAATTTATCTAGGGTGACAAAGGCATGGGTAAGCCTGCTGTCAGGTTCCTTTATGTGTGCTGCAGGCAGGGCTCTTTGAAATGGAATTAAGGGAGGGTACAACTTTATCCCAACCATCCTGTCAGGAAGACCCCACTCCCCTCTCAGGTCGAGGCCTAGGCCTTCTTTGTTCCCATGCCTGGAAAGAATACAGAAAACACAACTGGAGGGCCATTAACAGTTATGTGGCTCTGGACACTGGTAGAAAGGTACAGATGATCTGGGCAGAAAAATGCCAACTTTCTAAAACAGGCATTTTCAAAATTGTAACTTAAGATCCAAATTTACCATTAATGAGGATTTTAAGTTACAATTCATTTGATTAGAAACAGCATTTTTCTTTCTGGTCCCAAACTGAAGTTAGCACTTATTAAGTGTAATAAGGTAACCCAGTTTTAGTCCTTGGGAGAGGTAGCCTTACAACAGTAATAAACAAATTTAGGAGTTTTTCGCTGCCTGGACATGTGAAACTTAATTGTGCATGTCCTACTTTTTAAATACCATGCACCCTGCCCTATGGGCATTTAGGCTTATTTTAGGGGTGACATATGAATATTAAAAGAGAAGATTTAGACTTTGAACAAGGTTTATTTGCCATGTCGAAATGGCAGTTTAAAACCACACTACAGGCTCAGTGGGAGGACTGAGACATGTTTTACAGTGATACTTTAGTGGGTGGCATGATGTGTGCTGCATCCTACTTGTGACATTTAATTTAAAGGCCCTGGGTACATGTATCATTTACTTTCAAGTACCATTTATTAGGGACTTAAAGTAAATTATATGTGTCAATTGGGTGGATGCCTATTTTACCATGCTTAGAGGAGAGAGCACCAGCACTTTGCCATTGGTTAGCAGGGGGAAAGTGCAGAGCATACTGATGCCAACAAAACGACTTCAGCAAAATCAGGGAGTAAAGGAAAAACATCCCGGGGGGTGTACCACACAAAGGATGTTCAGTATAACACATCGTTTTAGTTTTCAACAAGTTTATGAGAAAACCTTATCAAAATACGGAGGGCAGATGCTCCTCTGGATATTAAGGCAGCACCATCTAAAAAAGGAGGATCAGTGTTCCTTTCCCAGACATCCCGGAGCCGCACCTTCTACTGCCTAGCAACAACACTGTTCATGAAGAAGCTAAACAGGAACACAGATAAAACATGTGCTCAGTCATTGGTGCATTCACCCCGATTTGCAAACCTCACCCTTGCAAAATTAATTACCATCGTGAGGAGACTTGATCACTCCATGCAGTCCTTGATCCAAATCCCTTACCTCCCTAGATCAAATTTGTTGAAGACCAGCTAGATATGAATATACACCACATGCAAATACTCCAACATTGGGGGAAAGTGAGTCCTGCAGCTATCAAGCAGGAAAATTAAGAGACCCTCGCTCATCCAAGACATTCACTGCATAGAACCGCAAATGCCGTTTCTACAACTGGAATCAAACGCAAACTGGAGAACAGCAGAGGAGACTAAAGAAGGGCCACTGACACTGAGAGGGTAGAAACATACTCGGAGGAAGCATTTGAAGTAACATTCTTGAAGTAGAGCTTTGAGAGATGTCCTAAGCCATGCTCTCTATGAAATGGCAGGTGGGCCTTGAGGCATGAAAACAGAGGAAGGCTGCATACATCTGAATGTAAAATATGGCCCCCTTCAGAGATGTGTGAGGATATACCAGCAGGTAGAGACAGAGATCCTCCACCATGCTGCAGGCACCCCGGCTGTAATACAACTGAAATACATATTTTGACAAAACGCCTCTTTTTGCATCATCACCCCCATTTTTATGGACTGATGGTGATCCAACATAAAGGTCAAGTAAGATTTTTATTACTATTTGAACAAGCATTTGCAATGCAATCGGTCTCGCCTTTGGGTGGGACCTTATATGTATTTAGCTATGCAGCACATTAGCCTGGGTGCTGAAACATCTACTGTTCTTTAACATGGAGGGAAAGTAAGCACCAAACTGCGTGACACGCCAAGTGTGGGAATACATGGAGAGAAATATTGCCTTTCAGCAATATGGCATAGTCCAAAGCTCTGTTTTTAATATAAAATCAGGGCCTTCGGTGGTCATATCACTGAAAATACAAGATTTGAAAAAAATATTATTGTCTACGGGTGCTCGTGGAAGACAGTTTCTATGAACTGGAATGTAAAGAATGCTAAAGTGATTCTGGTATTTTACTGACCTCTGCTGGTCGTTTTCTATCAAGCAAGTTAAATAGAGGCAGTTGCCAGAGAAATAAAAAAAAGAAAGTCCCTCAGCAGAAAGCAATTCTGGTATTTTACTGACTTCTACTGTTCGTTTTCTATCAAGACAGTTAAATAGAGGCAGTTGAACAAGCAGAAAGCAATTCTGGTATTTTACTGACCTCTACTGGTCGTTTTCTATCAAGAAAATTAAATAGAGGCAGTTGAAGAGAAAAAAAGTCCCTAAGCTGAAGCAGACAAGTCCTAAGGCTGATCTCCAGAGCCCACAAAGTACATACACATGTAAGAATAGACTAAAGAATATACAAGAGGTCTTGAATGCTAGACCTAAAAAGGGCAACCAAATTGTAATTTAACGTAAACGTGGATGATATGAAAGGTTTTGCTGGTCTTTTTTTTTTTTTTAAATAAACACGGCTGATTGAAGTGACATCCTTGGAAATGGGAGAAAATCCAATGCTTCCCATGCGATCTTTTCATCTTTGAATGCTAGAACAATCAGAGATGCTCATGTCCAATGGATTCACACATTTCATAAAGTTCTCATTTGAAATCTAGTCATGGTTATTTTTAAAGGCTAAATGGAGGTGCAAAGAACGGCTTATGCATAACGCTAGCCTCAGTGTCTTTAATTAAATCCATATTCTCCAAATTCAAAACTTGGAGAATCTACATTCTCAAATTTCGAAACGTACCAAAAGAAAACGCAAGGCATTTTGTAGCTCATCTCTGTCTGCAGACTTGCGAGTGAGAGAATACTCTTTATTTGCACTAATAGCAATATCTGAAAATATATCTTGTACAAACTGCAGTCTGGACTTTGCACGTGCAAGGTTCCATATACATGAAAAGGAGCCTACAGAAGGAGGAGGCTCATATTTTGCAAGAAATAAGAAAAAATATTATTTGCTACGGTTGATAATTATTCTTTGTATATACAGTATGAGAAGCCTTATATATACCTAACCTGTAATGGAGAGCTCTTTGCCAGATAACATCGAGCTTGTTTTCAGAGCATGAACATCTACTGCTTGTGCTGGATTCAGAGCACTGCCAGCCTCTTCTAGCCCAGAGTGACTATCCTCGTCACTAAAGCAGCGGTTGAGGTTCAGTATGTATCAAAATTGTCATTTGTTGTTTAGGATGTGACTCAAGTTAACGTTTGTATACCAATTTGCTAGATGTACACAACCTTTCATAGTCTGTATATCTTCTACAAAGGAAATCATACCTCTAAGATGCATACCTGTGCTTTCCTACTGCCAATTATAAGTTCTGCTCGATCTTTTGGAAATTTAAGAGGATTGATTTTCAGCCTTTCGTCTGCAATATACGGCGTGCTGAACAACCTATGGAAAACAGCTTTTCCACCACAGAAAACAATATAAAAATAATACGGCCTACCTGCTGGCAACAAGAGTCTGCCTCTTGTATTGCAATTATTGACATGGCCTTTATCATCAAAATATATGGGTTAGTACTCTCCAAGGGGCATATTATCATGAACGGCGTTAAAAATTATCGCCGCTTTAGCGGCGATAATGGACTTGATAATATGCCTTGGAGATTCCAATAGAAGCCCATGTTCTGGTGTGAACATGGGCTTCTATTGGAATTCTCCAGGGCATATTATCAAGTCCATTATCGCCGCTTTAGCGGCAGTTTTCTGCCGCTAAAGCGGCGATAATTTTATCGCCGTTCTTGATAATATGCCCCTATGTTCTCAGCCACAGCTGCTTCTCACACAGGAGTAGCCACTGCCAACATGCCATACAGCTCTGTTGAACTATTTCTAACATGGGAAGATATTGGTCTCAAATTTACACAAGCTGGAATTTTGTATATCAGCAAGAGGGGCACCAAAAAGAGATAAGCCAGATTTCACATTGATAATTAATAATGGTGACCATATTCCTAGCCACTTGAAACTTTTGAGCAGATGGCAGTTCATAATTACTTGTTATAAGAATGTCAATTCACAATGTCAACTGTAACTCGGCCCTATGTTTTCTATCTAGCCCAATGTTCTTAAAGGATGGGACGCCTGAAGAGTCATTAGTATTGTGTGCATAATTGCAAATGACTTTTCCAGGCACAAAGATCGGCAGAAGGCGAATAAAAGGATGCAAATGGCTACAGTAACCCAACTGAATGAAATGCACCAAAAGAGAATACATCGTTTTGAAGAATCAAGTTTAGTTGTTAAAAGATATAAAGTGTCAGTTTGCTTTTTGCATTAAATTACTATTCAAGCATGAACAGTGTAATTCGAAGACAAGGAGCAATGTCATGGTCATGGTCAGCACACTGGTCAACACACGTCACCTGCCACAATAACTAGTGGGCCGCATTGGGACCATGGCATGCATTACACAAGACTGTGGCTATCTGGATGAAAAATATAGCCAAAGTCTTTGAGCCAGTCCTCTAAAAAATATTGCATGTACAGCATCTTTAAAGTAAGACTGGAAACAGTGCATCTAATATGCACAATTCAACTTGGCTGTATAGTGAGGACAGTTCTACTCCGAGCCAAATCTACAAAGCTTATATATAGTTAATTTCCTCAAACATTTTGGAGGAGATTTATAAAAAGGAAAGGATTAAATAGCCATGATTAGAATGCAGTGCATTCAGAAATACATTACATGCTTCACAACAGAGCAGTCAAATATCTTGAGCATCTAACGACGGGGCTGTGTTCAAGTGGGTATAAGAAAGCAAGATTGTTCTGAACGAAAGAGAATCCAGTCAAGCAGACACTTTAAAACAAATGATCTCGAACGCAAACTGAAATCTTCAGGATCTAGTTCAAGGTATACTAAAAGGTGAAATAGCAGATTCTATTGTGCTGTCCGATGTAAAGTTCGGAATAACAGAACTCAACACCAGGCTGCAACATGATGGGACAACGCTGCAGCCAGAAGCAACACAAACTAGAGCCAAGCAAAAGAACAGAAAACTGCAAAAACCTGGGTTGTAAAACAGGGAGTTACTGAGGAGGCCGACCTCTTATGCGATGCAACAACTGAAGCTCACCAAAAGAAAGCCGCCATGTCCACCTATAGAGTTCAAGGCCCATGCACACAGAAATCAACGCATGTTTCCGCCTTTTGTTCCCTTCAACTCTGCCTGCGATGGCGGCTGCTCAACTGCCCTCCTTATTGGAATTAACAGGACTATTTGTATTTTTTATAGGTGTACGTAACTACCCCTTTAATTCCCACCTCTATTCATGGTCTGAAAATTCCCTGCTACCAGCTCCAGTTTCTTAGTTCTCTTGACACCAATCACATGATCAAAAGGAACAATTGATGGACGGAATGCTGAACAATGCAAACATTCTTCCCCAGTCACAAGGATCTGGGTTTAATCCATCTTTCTTTTGCTCACCACACCACCCCAGTTTGGACCCAGTCATATGCAAATCAGTCTTGACCCTGTTCCTCAAAGGAACCGTCCAGCCCGAACTGCCAAGCCAGATCCTCCCTGGACCAGAAACAAGCATCCTGAGAAAGATTTCGGAGCATCTCACCTCATCAGCCAGAATAGCTTGAATTCAGTACCGCAGTAAGCACGGGACCAAAGTTTGGGCATACCCTTCCAACTTAGGGTGACAAAAGCAAAAGGAACAAATGATGGACGGAATGCTGAACAATGCAAACATTCACCCCCCCAGCCATAAGGATCTGGCTGGGTCCAAACTGGGGTGGTGCGGTGAGCAAAAGAACGATGGATTAAACCCAGACCTTTGTGACTGGGGGTGAATGTTTGCATTGTTCAGATTTGAAGCATTTTACAGTGAGTAGCATGCTACTCCGGAATCCAAGGTTAAAGGTTAATCTAGTAGTATGTGTTTTCAGGTGAATGGCTGGTGAGCTGATAGGCTGGCTGAGATTAGGCAATGTTAGATTACACGGATATGGTTTCAAAGAAGAGTTTATGATCTATGAAGGGAGGTATCAGCCAAGTGCAGAATTACAATAATAAGCATTATGGTAGACACACATGAGACTGAAAGGAGGCTATACTCAGAAATAGAAGGCATGCAGAGGATGGAATGTAAGGAGAGAATCATTCTGAAGTAAGAAAGGAGAGGAATCAAGCAGAAGTAAATAAAGGGAAAATTTTCACGCAGGGCTTTAAGAATATAGTGGGAGAAGCCTTTATGAGATAGCAAGCAATCAGAGGATGTAAGCAGTAGAAAGAAAAATTATAAATAGTGCTCCATATCCCGGGCAGACAGCTAAACATGCGATTCTGTGTACACATCATTTAAACATTAAGAGTCCTAGGCTGTTGTGTCCCAAGCCTAAGGCATCCCTTTTAAATATGGTCTGGAGTGCTCCAACCTTGGTAAACGGTCTACACATTGCACAAGCAGAGTTGGTGCAGAAGAAGCAAATGTCTCATTTAAAGATTTTCCCTCACTACTCTGTAATTAAAGGGGGTTTTTCCCTCACTCAGATTTATACCCTCTTTTGTCACCTAATCCCATCCAGGTGTATGCTGTGTATGTTTTTGTATGTGGCCACTGTAGTATGTGCATTGTTCGTATAAACTAAGCAGTGCTGGAGGCCTGTGGGGTTAATTTTGGAAGGAGTTTGAGCTCACTACTTGCAGTGGTAAGGGGCAGCTCCCCTCCCCCTACGCTTCCCTGGCTGAAAAGCAAAACAACAATGATGATCATAGCAGCAACACCAAAAATAAAAAAAAGTCTCAAAACACTCCTAAAAGTATCCCACATGCTTGTAGACATTCTCCCCACTGACAAAACACGGGGGCACCAGTGCACAAGCTGATCAAGAGGTCCACAAAGTGCAGCAGTTGAGCCGGCATACCCTCATGCCACTGTACACCCTCAAGCCACTTTACACCTTCATGCCACTTTACACCTCCATACAAATGTGCACCCTCTAACGGATCTTGTACACCTCTTTCAAAACGACTCTGCTCATAGATGCATATGCAACCAGCTTGATTTCACCTACATACAAAAATAAAAAAATAAAAGAGCTAAACGCTACGAAACAAAACCATGACAACCAATGTATGAAGGTCCAACAAATCTCCAGCAGAAAAGATATGCCCTGAGAAATTCGCATGAGTCGCCGAGCGAGATGTGAAAAGCACAGCCAAATTCGGGCCCTGTAGCTCACCTTGCGCCGCAGTCCAGCAACAGAGGTTACACACCCATACACTACCAACTCAGACCAAAAGTGCAAGCCTGCACATGAATGTCTGCAGAATAAGCACTGCATGGATATCCCACACCAGACGCCTGGCAAGAGTGAGATCGCCACAACTGCAGATCACCTGCAAAATAAAGGCCTAAAACATTGCCATAACAGTCCAGTGGGCAAAATCACCGGGTGCAGAAACCTGCACAAGATCTGCAGATCGCACACTTTGTCTGTAGTGCCACTCCAGAAAAACATTCCTCCTAGGACAACAAACCGTGAATTCTTTCACTAAGGTGCAACGTGGCCCTCCAATCCACAGCCACTACAGGTAGCTCCTGTCCCGCACGGCACAATAGGACTCCACCCACTGCCCGCCGTCCCTCGCTCATTCCATCGCAGTGAAGCTAGCTGACTCTGGAGGCAAAAGTCATAATATCCAGACTACCAATCCATTAATGGATTGGTCAGACAGTCTCTTGGCTTGTGCCCCCCAATCTTCATGAATGAGTTAGGGGCTGGAGGTGGTAGCTGGTATGGCGCAGAAATTATTGTAAAATGGAGTAAGGTATGTCCCAGAACTAAACAAGACAAATGCTGGGAGTGGCTATAAAGGAAATTTGCAAGAAAAAAAGTGATCATTTAATGTCCCCACTAACTTTCACAGGATGGAGGAAATTGTAATCGAGAGAAAGCATAACAAATTATTCTTAAGCCATGGCCAACTAAAATTATGTGACTGTGGCATTTTCGGCAAAATTATGGATTTGCCTCACAATTTACCATTTGCTGCATAATTACAAAAAAGTGTTTGTAGCAGAAACGGTTCTAAGGTTTCTAAAAATGCTGCCACATGCTTTGTTGCTTATAGGAAGGCAATTTGCATGGGATAGTTGACCGTTTCCAGTGGGTGATTTCTCTGTTTAAGTCTTTAACGGATACTAACGAGGTGAAACTTTAGCCCAGCGTCCAAGTTGTAAAAAGGACAACATAATATAGACTGCCACCACTTGTGCCATAGTACATCGCATAATATGCCTTTTCTTGCCACATAATATAGTCCTCTCTGACGCTTAATTCTAGTGACTTTTACTAGCTTACAAAAATGTGACTCTTGTGCTAAAATTGCCCATATTGATATGTATGATACAGAATTTCCAAAAGAAACATGACTCAACATCTCTTCTTCTTAGAACAGTCACAATCTTTGTTTAGATGATATTCTTAGACAATTTACAATTAAGCATATCTTGTCATTACACGAATCTTATGACACTTGCATAGAATATTTTTTGCGCCTAGAATCGCCACTTATCACACTACTCGTTTTTAGGCTGCCAACAACCGTCATGCAAACCTCTGCGATCGTTAAACTGCGAGTTTCCTCAATTCCATTTGCTTCACGAAGCCACCCAGATGTTTCCCTACTCAGTGAAATTCAATACACTCATGCACCACTAGGGGGGTAAGGGGCAACTGCCACCCCAGTGCCACACAACCTCCCATACAACCTTAGAGACTGAAGCCTTCCACTATGGACCATCATACTTGTGCAGTTAGACCCCATACTGGCTCCAAACCCAAAAGGACGCTCCAGTTACCTAATGGGCCAAAGTAAAAGCGGTATGAGAAGTCCATCAACTATGGGTTTGAATTCACACGCCCCTTCTCCAACATCAGCCCTAATTCCCCTTCGTCCACAGACCTTTACCCGGCCTCATTGATCTTAACTGGACCCATGGCGGCCTAAACACTACCGATGGCAGCCTTTCTGACCAGCAGACTGCACCCTCTCCAGCCCTTGACCGCCAGCCAGGAACCTGAAGCCAGACACTCACTAATAGTCCCTCCATATCACCGCTTCCTCTGGCCCAAAAGCTCCACTTCACTTTCTCCTTTACAGGCTCTTTACACCTTACCCACCCCCGAGAGCAGGTATCTTCTACCCGCATCCTCTCCCTCCGGCTCCCCTGCTCTCTTTCCTCCAATGACCTTGCGTTCCCGCCTCCTGCGCCAATCACACGTACGGGCCGGTGTCACCTTGGCCAATCAGAGCCCACCGCGGCGCAAACACTCCTTGAAAAGGCTGACCGTCACTAACCACTGTTGCTGTTTTCTTCTTCTTCCCGAAGGCCCGTATCCCCATGCCGCCCCATCTCCGCCGCTTCTCGGGAGACTCAGCTAGGTACCGGACAGTGAAGAGAAAGAAACAAAATGGCGGTAGCTATAGCCCCGCCCCCTTGCTGCCTATCATGAGTCCCTCCCAGGCCATCAGCCCGCCCGCAGAGGGCATACTGTGCAAGTGCAAACAGTCATGTTGAATACAGTCAGGACATAGAAACAAGCATTTGCAATGCAATAGGACTCGCATTTATGCGAGACCTTTTGCATGGAAAACGGGAGTGCGGGCGGAGGGCAGGGAGCGAGAAGGCACAAACAACGAGAGTGGGGGGGTGAGAACGCATGGACTGTGGGAGGGGGGTGGTGGGGGAGAAGGCACGGGAAGAAAATAGTTACCGTGTAACACTCGAAGTAAAGGGGCCAGTAGCCTTGGAAGGATACAAATGACGACATGGTCGTCATGAGGAGGGACTAACAAGCCTAAAACCAATCAGAAGGCAGCATTTAGGACCAAAGCCAATGAAAAAGATGGGCGGAGCTTCCACGAAGCTTCCACACTATACTGAATACTGCATGCCTCGCAAAGCGAGCAGCTTATGCGCTGCAACTCTAGGCTCGACCTAAAAATGGCACTTTTATAAAGTTTCCATTTTACTTCCTGAGCCAAATGTGCTTTTTTGCCAGTGTTCAGTGTCACCTGACCTAATGTTTTTTTCTGTATTGAGTTGTGTTTTGCTCCCAGACAGTGGACAAACGTCTTGGGTGTGGGGAAATGTTTTTCTCCCTGAGCAGGATGGCCTGGGAGGCTGTGCCCAGCCCCTTTTTACCTTCAAAGAAAGCCTGCCCTGTCACTGACAAATGTAGGTCATAGCTGTAGGAAGCTGGCACTTTATATGATATGCCACAATGAGGTATATTGTGCAAAGAGTCCTGGGGTTCCCTTATGAGCAGACAGGGGCTTGCCCCAGCAATCCCATGGTGCTCTCCTAGGGGGTAGAATGGTTGAGTAGCCTTAGGCTCATCAGAGAGGAGTGTTAGACATCTGCAAATACACACAATATGTTATGTTAAGGTTTTTTATAAAGGGCATGGTTACTCCATTCGGAGTGTCCCCGCGCTCTGCTTCCACAGGCCACAAGGGCTCTGCAACTGATCCAGTGCGATTACAATTGTCTAAAAAAACAAGTTTTGAGTTTTTTTCAGAATGTGGTTTCCGAGCATTCCAGTCTCAGCTCAGAAGGGAGGGAGTTCCACAACGTCATGGTCAGGTAGCTGAAGGAACAGCTAGCCAAACGTGCTCCTTTTAACTTAGGGATCACTGTTGTCTTGTGGCTCATGGCCTCCTGGCAGGTCTGGCTACGTTACCGCAGGCCTGGCTGCCATGATGACTCTTGCGCACGTTATTATTGGATGTTGTTCTGTCGCCCTCTGTTATTGCCAAGTTATTCTACAACAGTCTGCATATTCTGTTTCTCACCTTTTCTCCTGTTCCCTTTTGGGCTCAGTCTGAACAACAGTTACAAGGTCGAATAACAACTCCCTGGTTCCTACTGATTTGGCCCGTCCCTCGCACCTAGACATAACACATGTACAGCTGCCATTGAGAAATTAGCGTGCTTTTAATAATGCGATCGCTTGCTCTAAGATAGCACTTGGAGACGACCTTTCCAGAGAGAAGAGCTGTGATTGTTTGCTGATGTAGTTTTGCATCAAGAGACTGAGGTATGGGGGTTCGCTAGTCAAAGCCCAAAGGTCTTCTATTATTATAATAAACTGGCTTCCAGCACGGGGAGGGTGGTAATGTTAGTTAGACATATCTCCACTGCTTTATGAGATGCTTTCCCCGTTTGTATTCTATGGAGTAGTAACTATGCTGATTATATTGTTCTTATGTATTATGCTACTAGTACTGACACGTGTACTGTATCTTAGAGCACGTAAGTTGAAATAAACATTTTAACCTATACAGTGTCTCTTCATACGCATGTTGTGGACAGGTACGAAAGTGACGAAAGAGTGTTCTTGCCTCTGCGTGTCCTGGAGAGAGAGATACCGTGTTCTGGGTTGTCTAAGCATTGGTACATTGGTGCCAATGGGACGCTAAGGCTAGTTGGGTTGGGGTTTTGGGTGCTAAGGTTTATGGTTGGCTCACCACTATATTCCGAGGTCCTATTATCCTGTGCATAGCTCTGTATGTGCAGAAACCCTATGACATGGCGTGACCAACGAGTGGGGCAGTTTTCTAGCGAGACGCTTGAGTAGTGCTTGTGCTTGTCCACAAACCCCTCACGTACGCTTCCGGAAGCGTGTGTGATGGTGATACCTCCTATATTACAGTTATTGTAGGTTCTTTCAAGCTTGAAGTTATTAGAAAAGGTTTTTCTTGATTAAAACCCTACTTGTGCTGCCTCCTGTTAGTTTGTCGAAGTATTTTAGCCGTAAATGGCTGTTCAAATTGCGGCGCATAGCCGCGGAGCACTCCGGACACACTTACGGGTGTATGGAGTGCCAGATGCTGGAGTCGAACTGATCTTTGTGGTACAAGCCGATCCGGCTTACCACTTTGAGGTGTTCTACTCATGGGTAACTTTTCCTGCAGTGGATGGGACTGACGATTTGTTCCATGAATATACAGCCACCGCAGTTCCTAATAACTATATACCTTATTCATGTCTTGAGGTACCGCTCACGGCTTGGCAACACCGTGTTTGGTTTAATGGCGCCCTCCCACAACCGACTACCACGGTTCGTTTAGGCCCCTTATCTATTGATGGGGCCACTTGGCCTGTTTTGGCCGGGTACACCCCACATCCGCGATATATGACGATACCAGTCGCGGAACTGCGCAACATGTATTCGGCTTTGGTACGAGTGCATCGAGCCTTAGTGCAATATGTTACAGGCAACATCCAGGGAGCCCCTCCTGGGGTTGCAGGCCATCCAGCTGGTGCAGCCGGAGTTGCCATAAGTCCTGTAATGGTGAACTCAGTGATGGGCAAACGTCCACAACATAAGGACGACTTTCCTTATTGGCTTGCAGAAAAATTTGATCAGTTGGAGGCAGTTTTTCCACATACAACTCCAGTGGATAAACATCGTATTTTGACGATTAGTTTGCCAAAAGACTTAATTCCCGAGTTGACAGCATGTGACAACTGGGGTAGAGTATTCGCAGCAGTATATTCTAAATGTTTTGGTACGCCTTCCATGACAGTTCTCCCCTCTGTAATTAAAAAAGTACAGGATGAACACGGCCCTGAAGCGGCAGTGGAATTAGGGATGAGACTAGTGGGAGTGTTTGAAGTAGTAGCTGAACTGATCCTTGCAAATGTCAAGGGCGATGCAGTGAACTTTCAAGTAGCGAACGCTTTGGCTTTGGTCCCAGAAGTGGACAAGCCTAGCGAATTACCGAAAATTATTACCCAGGCTTACAAAACTATTGGTAGAAACAGCCTGGGTAACAAGCCTTTGCTAAACTGCAAACACAATCGCAACCACAACAGCAACAAACCAAATCTCAATCTGAGAAGGATGAGAAACCAGTCTTCACTAAAAAGAGCTGGAGGCTGAAAAAACAGGGTAAGCAACAGACAAAGCAGGGATCGCGAGGCGCATCCCCGGTTTCAGTTTCTTCTGAACGTACTTATGATTTACGCGATAGAGCGAGAATTAAGTCACCGGATAGGTTTCAGATCCCTGATACGCGTTCTCCTCGTTCTTTACAGGCACAGACTTCGTCACAAGCCGGTGGAGGAGACCGCCAGGATAGAGGAAGGGCCCGTGAGGCCCCACAGGGACGAGACCAGCCTCGACAACAAGTCAGAGGAAAAGAAGAAGACGTTCAACGTTTTCGACCCCAATTTCAGAAGAAAAAAGTTGCCGCTGTAACAGCGAAATATGCCACAGACGGTGAGAACGAGACTCCTGAATTGGACGTGGGCAGTAACCCTCCTAGACAGCGCCGCGGAAGTAACCATAGTGCGGGAGGCGCTACGTCCTCATATGGAGGCGACAGCAACTGAAACATTCATTACTGTTGAAACAGCAGACACCAGAGTGGCACCCCCTGACAGACTATTTAATATAGTCCTCCAAATTGAAGGTGATATACAGCGAGTAATTAAAGGTATTTTTTGGGAAAATCTGACCTCTTCATATGATATTTTATTGGCAGAGGCGGATTGGCCACCCCCATTCGTAATTACTGCGCGTAAAGGGGAGGAGGTAATCCTTCCGAGCTTTTCTCGACATGTCCCAAAGGACAAAGCAGAGGCTCTTGCAGCAGAATGGGCTGTGTCCCTGGCTCCAGCGTTATTCCGCAATCACGTGGGTTGGGACGAAGAATCTCCCCCATGAAATACCTTTGCGATCGTTGCCGCAGCCACAACCCCAATATCCCATAAAACGTGAAGCCAAAGGCCCCGTTTCCGAAATTCTGACACAGTTGGAATATCAGGGAGTAATTGAACCCTGTGTATCACCTATGAACAATCCCCTTTTCGCGGTTTCTAAACCCGATGGATCGTACCGTTTAGTATTGGATTACCGGCATTTGAACTCTCATTGTCGGACCTTTGCGGTGCAAAATACCCATAGTTCTGCGCTTGTAGACAGTCTTGTTCGTAAAAAATACAAAACGACTCTTGACCTTTCAAATGGATTCTACACGCACAACTTAGCCCCGGAGAGTGGCCAATGGTGTGCCTTTACTTCCGGTGGTAAAATGTTCAAATTCAGGCGTCTTCCTATGGGGTACAAAAATAGTCCAGGAGTGTTTGCCGCTCGTGTTGTCTCTTTATTAGACGGCATAGATCCAGACGCCTGTTCGTATGTGGATGACATTTATCTGACAGACGATGAATTGTTTCCGCATCTGACGCGAGTGGACCGCATTATTCTTGAATTTGCGGTTCAGGGATACAAAATTAACTTTGCCAAATCCCATATTGCTGAATTTACCGTTTTGTTCTTGGGCTATGAGCTCAACAATGAAGGTAAGGGTTTAGCCCCCATTTTCTGGAGAAATGTGCACTTCTGTGCCCTCCTACAAATCTGAAGAAGCTTCAGTCTTTGCTGGGTTTTCTGAATTTTGGACGTACATACATTCCCGAATATGCCCAGCGTATCAAGCCACTGTATGCCTTGATACAGCCTACCTTTTCGAAGTCTTGCTGGCTTCCGGAGCATACCTCCATTCTGCAATCATTGCAGACAGACCTTCTTGAGTCTAAATACCTTTTGACGCGTGATAACCACACAAACTTGGTGATTAGAATCATTCCAGGGGCAGTGGGTTTCACGTATTTAACCTTTAATGAAGGAGACACAGTACCTATCGCATACAAGTCACATCTATACACCTCTGCAGAAATGCGGTTCTCATCTGTGGAGAAAGTGCTAACAGCAGTGCAAATGGCGATCCTGAAGGAGCGCGCACTGGCACAGGGAAAACGCATTCTGGTGGTGACACCCTATCCTGCCCTAGAGGCAGTGACTAAAGCAAGTGTACCGAACTCTAAAGCTTTGCACCCCCGTTGGATTCAATGGGCAACATCTTTGACGTCTCCGGATGTCACTTTCATTTTCGACTCTTCTCTTCAGACTCAGGAGTTTTTACAGTATGAATTTATTCATCCTCCTCCTTTGTCCTTATTGCCGCTTGAGGATTACGACTGTGTGATCTACACCGATGGCTCGGCACAACCGGCCACTGGGTCCAAGCATGCTTATTCAGCCGCATGTGCTATTGTTGCAGGTACGTTTGTGAATGGAAAGTTCAAATCCACTGTGGTGCATACGCAGGCACTCGGGGATAGTACCGCACAATTGGCCGAGTTGCGTGCTTTGGTGCTTGCACTTGAGTTCGTAAATCCTGATGTGACCACTTTAATCGTGTGCGATTCTTATTACTGTGTTCAATCATACAATGACAATCTGTTCTTTTGGTCGCAAAACGACTATAGAGACGCTAAAGGCAACACAATCAAGCATAAAATGCTTTGGGTTAGGGTGGCAGATTTACAAAGACGTCTGCCACTCACACAGGTGGTTCACACCCTAGGCCATCAGCGAGTGGGCGCACACGCTGTTGGTAACAGTCTAGCAGATGAAGCTGCCAGATCAGCAGTACTCACGTGTTCAGTAGCAGCAGTTACTAGATCCATGTCTAAAATAGACACTGATATCTTGGCAGCTATTGCTGCAACAAAAGGAGGAATTAATTACCCTAGAGGTTTCCCTTCTAAATATTCTTACCAGATAGGTCCCGATCAGGCTCCTTATGTAACAATACCTAACGTTGGGGTTCGGCTGATCCCCAACGCGGACCGCAGACTTTCCTTGATGGCAGCGGCACACGAAGGCATGGCTTCGGCGCATGCTGGTGTGTCTGCGACAATTTCCATTTTGCAGCAGCGTTACTGGTGGCGTGGTTTATACAAAGATACACGTACTTATGTGCTTTCCTGTGACGTTTGTCAACAGATCAAGCCTTCAACAGTCACAAGACCACCGCAGACCTCGCTTGCAATTTCGAACAGACCCTTTGGGTGTGTTTACTTGGATCACTGCGGTCCATTTTCTTCAGACACTGCCTATAAATATATCTTAGTGGCAGTGGACTCGTGCACACGGTTCATCTGGGTCTGGCCACAACGGAGTGCTGACGCACGAAATGTCATTAGGGATTTGCGAGTCTTTGTGGGAATTTTTGCATGCGGCACCTTCCATTCTGACCAAGGTCCGGCGTTTGCCTCTAAGGCTTACAAGGACGCAATGGGCTCCTTAGGGGTGCGGGTGAAATTTTCGTCTCCGTATAGGCCTGAGGGCAACTCTATCGTTGAACGAATGAACCGTGACTTAAAGCAATCCTTGACAGCTAGAGTTATAGGTACTGGCAGGAACTGGCTGGCCCACTTGTATACTGTTCAACGTGCACTTAATAATCTCCCTAGAAGGCCTCTGGGTGGGCGGACCCCTTACGAAATGCTCTTTGGCATACGAATGTTTGTGCCTGACCTTGATGGTCTAGACATGGCGGCGCAATCCGCCAAGTTTGATGTAGATAATCATTCTACTATGTTACAGGACTTACAAGAAGCCCGAAACAAACTTGCAAACGCACATTTACCTTCAGCCACAGATACTGCCCTGCAGATTCCGGTTGCCGGCTGGCTTCCGAAGATTGGAGACCTGGTTCGAGAGAAGGTGGAGAACAAGAAAGAATTCGGCCCCTCTTTTCGTGCACCGGTTCCAGTGCTGGGCTTGAAGGGAACACGTACAGTCATCTTACCACCGCTTCCCGGTCGCAAGGAAAACAGATACATCTCAGTGGAAAATGTCAAGCTACAACATCTGGCCGATCTTAAATAGTGTCACACCAGCGGTCTCTTGTCCTGCCATTTATCGGACAAGCGTTCGAGGTACGCCTGCATGAACAGTCACTGATGTTACCATGGAGATGGTTGATTTGCCTGAAAATATATTTGAACCCCTGCATCACCCTGCATAGACGAGGACGAATATACTTATCCCGCCACAGAGTCGGTGGCACACCAACCAACAACGCCACTGAGCCCGACACGTTATTCTTTTGACTCAGAATCCAATTCATCACAAGTCCCGTCCAAGTTTAGTCTTTTTGTATCGTGGTTTAGAGACAATTTTTTGATTCCACCTTGGACATACATTTGGATGGTACTTTTCTTGGTTTTTTTGTTCATGTCCATTGGCTTTGTCACAGTGTTCTTTCTACTCATCAATGGTCACTATTTACCTGAACGCTCTGCTGTGAACAGTGTTGCTGGAACTTTGGCTCCACATTCCTCTTCACACATCATGAAGCGTGACCACACATTTGTGAACATTTCAGCGTTTCCAGTTGCTGATGGCATAGTATGGGATGCGGTAAACTTTCAAATACATGGCCCGACAGAAATTATTAATGTACCAAATGTCCTTCGAGTCTCGATGGGTGATGTAGTGAAAAGTAATATTCATTCTGATGATTGGGATGTGCATGCAGTTGAAGCATTGTTTGCTGATTTAAAATATTATGCCTCTTTTAATGCTGAAGACTTGTATATGAATTCTGCGAATTATGCCGATTTGTATTGTTACCAACATTGGGGAAATCATTTTCTCCACAAACCAAGTGCACTACGCAGCCCTGTTACTTACACCCAATGGGAACACTGCCCAAACCCCGTACCAGGTAGTTCCCAAACTCTTCGAAATAAATTCACCTATTTTACTGATTTTAATCGATCGAACCCTGGGTCATATTATTTTAAATTAAAAACTCCATTGACTCAGAAAATAATGTTGACCCATACTAAATTATTATATTCGGGTTCCTTTTTGAGCGCCTTGGCGGTGGGTGGTTATGAATATTGGAAAGACACAGTGGATTTAAAATCAATTTGGGGTTCGAAGCCATGGCAGGTGCAAGGCACTGAGGCCTTGCACCGCGCTTGCCTTATCCCAGCCCAAATTCTATTTCTAAATGCTTCCATTTATCAGACCACGTGTTGGGGGTTGGCTACCGTTAAACAACTAAATGCGCCAACCATCCCATCCTTGTCGAGTCTTCCAAATGATAGTTTGCATTTTAATATATCCCTTATGGAGTTACAGGCTCAGTTTCAGAACGATTCCTTTAACGTTTCTGCACTGATACGGTCACCCTGGGTGGCATGGCCCATATCATCTAATGCATGCCAACTGCGTTTTCATGGCACAGTCCCTGGCTACATACAGGACAAGCCTGATCCAAGATTTACTGAAACTCGTACTGTGACCACGTATTCGGTTGGTAAATTATGTAAACAATGGTTACAACATTCGTCCTTAGACTCTGTTAAGAACCATTTATCCCTCCTATCAGGCACTATTGACTTATCTGACTTTATCTTGGGACCTCGTGGTCCCCGACCGAAGAGATTCATTTATGAGGCATATAATGAGCTCTGGAAACTGTCACAAATGGAAGCTGCTTCCCGTCTTAGGGAAATAGACCAAGCCAATTTGGAAAAGGTGCTTGCTGTTGTTGACAATAGTATAAATACCCTGTCTTCCCGCATTTACACATTAGACAATATTGTATCCTCTGTTGTTGATATTGTACAAGATGATGTCTCTATGTTGTATCATGGCCAGAATCAGTTGCGCTCAGTGATGCAGTTTGCATGGACTTTGCAAACTCTTAAGTTGGGTAAAGTTCCTTGGAATTTGTTAAACACCACTGCCCTCTTTCTGCCTTTTAATTTGACAGACAAACAGCAGTTCATGTCCATGAAAGATGCATCCTACACTTTGTTACATATTGAAAAAGTGGATCCTTTACCGTTCTCTGTAGCAGAACTAGATTCTGCGGTGTGGCTAGTTCATGGGGTTATAGCTTTACCTTTTTCCCTATTTGAGTTCAGTTCGTGCATGAAGCATTATCCTGTGGGCCGTTTCCAGCCTTTGGGTGGTGCTTTCCTGCATGAACTTTGGTCCTTGCCTTTCATGTATAAATGCCTTAGAGATGGCAAGGAAGTATTTCTCACGGGGGAGTCTTGTGATTCAACTGTGGGTCATTCGCTTATTTGTAAACATATTAAATTGCACGGGGCTTGTAGCGTTTCAGTTCCAAATCTTGCATGTGTCCTGAAGGGTATTCCTGCTTCTGCTATTTCTCCTACTTTTACTTTGCTTACCAACGGTAGCTATTTGCTTTTAAATAACGAAAATTGTTGTGGCCTGCAGGCCGGCATTCCGTATATTGTTACAGTCTCGCACAGAGTTGTCTGCTGCAAGAATGTGCTTTTTCCTCCCCCTCACGACATCGTTGATAGCTCTATTTGGCCTTCCATTCCTACCATGGAGGCAGATTTCAATAAGTTGAGCAGAATAAAGGCCCTATTATTGAATGAGGAGGTTATGCTCACATCCGCCCGGGAGACATTCATTCTCCAGGTGGCGAGCACCCACAGTGAAATACAGGCCCTTTTGAACACTGACCTCCCCCAGCATTTTGGGGAGTTAATTCATCGTATTTTTAACGCATCAAACACTGAGGGTCTGGTGCACTTTTTAAGGTTGTGGGGTCTGGCCTCGTGTCCACCTTTCAAACTATTTTCGGTGTGATACCGGCATTCATTCATTCTATTTTTTCTAGCGTCTTTGGTGGATTCCCATTAATCCTCGCTTTAGCGGCCGGTGTCTTGCTGTTGGTCTGTTTTTTGCGCAATGGCTGCACTCCACTGGGCCCTTCTCGATCCCGAACGCCTCCAGCTGCTCCGTGAGCGACTCCTGGTTGGCTTCGATGTTCTGCCCTTGGCAACTATCAGTGTGTCCTACACCCTTTCCTTTTGCTTTGCGTATTTCACTTGCGTGCAACCTGTGATGTCTTGCATCCGCTGTCCGTTTACATGGACCATGGATTATTGCCTCTCCAATTCGTCATTGTCGGTCCCGGATTTTGTTCGGTTGGTGGGTCCCTTAGAGGCCCATGAACGGGACTGTTCCGCTGCTGGCTTTATGATGCGTGCGGCTGCACTGGGGATTTTGGCACAATGGGATATCTGGGCGGCCGCTCAGAATCTCCTACAACAAAGTTATATTGAATATCACGCAAGCTGTCCCGCATTGCTTTTGGATGCTCCATACTCTGAAGACCATTCCTGCAGCTTTGACCTATTGGACTGGATGGCGTCTACGTTTTTTGACGATTCCAATGATGTCCTTCTGGACGGTATAGCCTTTTTCTGCTCTTTCACATTTTTGGATTGATTGCCTTGCCGTTAGTTGTTAATAGACCGCCTCTATTCTGCTCAGGTATTTGGAACTCTGTCTTCATTTTCGTCGTGGCCGATGGACTGTCCAGGGGAGGGTGTCTTGTGGCTCATGGCCTCCTGGCAGGTCTGGCTACGTTACCGCAGGCCTGGCTGCCATGATGACTCTTGCGCACGTTATTATTGGATGTTGTTCTGTCGCCCTCTGTTATTGCCAAGTTATTCTACAACAGTCTGCATATTCTGTTTCTCACCTTTTCTCCTGTTCCCTTTTGGGCTCAGTCTGAACAACAGTTACAAGGTCGAATAACAACTCCCTGGTTCCTACTGATTTGGCCCGTCCCTCGCACCTAGACATAACACATGTACAGCTGCCATTGAGAAATTAGCGTGCTTTTAATAATGCGATCGCTTGCTCTAAGATAGCACTTGGAGACGACCTTTCCAGAGAGAAGAGCTATGATTGTTTGCTGATGTAGTTTTGCATCAAGAGACTGAGGTATGGGGGTTCGCTAGTCAAAGCCCAAAGGTCTTCTATTTTTAAAATAAACTGGCTTCCAGCACGGGGAGGGTGGTAATGTTAGTTAGACATATCTCCACTGCTTTATGAGATGCTTTCCCGTTTGTATTCTATGGAGTAGTAACTATGCTGATTATATTGTTCTTATGTATTATGCTACTAGTACTGACACGTGTACTGTATCTTAGAGCACGTAAGTTGAAATAAACATTTTAACCTATACAGTGTCTCTTCATACGCATGTTGTGGACAGGTACGAAAGTGACGAAAGAGTGTTCTTGCCTCTGCGTGTCCTGAGAGAGAGAGATACCGTGTTCTGGGTTGTCTAAGCATTGGTACATTGGTGCCAATGGGACGCTAAGGCTAGTTGGGTTGGGGTTTTGGGTGCTAAGGTTTATGGTTGGCTCACCACTATATTTCGAGGTCCTATTATCCTGTGCATAGCTCTGTATGTGCAGAAACCCTATGACACTGTCAGTGCTGCCCCTGAGGACCTGAGGCATCTGTTTGGATGGTACCATTTGATCAGGGACAAAATGTAATGAGGACCTCTCTGATTCAAGATTTTATGGCAGATGCACAGTGCCTTGAAGGAGACTCTTTCCCTAATATGGGGCCAATGAAGCTTAAAAAAGGCAGCGCCCGTAGTGGAATATCTGGGAATATTTAGGAGCATCTGTGCAGCAGCATTCTGGACCCTCTGAAGTATTTTCAGTCTATCCTGAGTGACCCCAAGATAGAGGACATTGAAGTAATCCAGGCCTGAACTACTGTCTTTCTTGCCAATTTGGGAAGGAGCCCTACGATCTTTTGAAGTATTTTTAATATACCAAAGCATATTTCAGTCAGGGCATTTACCTGGCTATCACAAGACAGGGTACAATCAAATACAAAGCCCAGATTTGTAACTTTTGGTTTAAGAGTTGATGTTGGGCATAGGTTGTCTGGCCACCAGACAGAGGACCATATTGATGGTTCTTTCCCTACAAGCAAGACTTCTGTCTTTTTGGCATTAAGTCTCAGGCATTTGGTGTCCATCCATTCATCTAAATTCACCAGACATGCTCTAAAACTATCCACTGCAGTACCTTCGTCCTGCACAAGAGTGACAATTAGCTGAGTATCATCAGCATACAACATGGTCTTAATGCCATGTCTCTCAATCATATCAGCTAGGGGGCACATATATAGATTAAACAAAGTCGGACTCAAGGCAGAGCCTTGCAGCACTCCCTGCTGTAGTGGGAGGATCCTAGAAGTTCATGGCTGCAGTAGCACCTGAAATGTGCAATTCTGAAGATAGTCTGCCTGCCAATCAAAAGCCTGACCCCAACACTGTAATACCACAGTCGTTCCACTTGAAGACCCTAGGACACTGTGTTGAAGGCTGCACCCAGGTCCAACAACCAGGGCACCTGTCTTGCCCTCATCAGCAATGAGTCTCGATGATTCCGAAGCTAATAAGAGTCAATAGTCAATAAATGATGCACATGACTCAATAAGGAGATCCACACCAATTTAAAAAAATAACACTTATCTTTATATAGGTTTAGGGACTAGAATCAAGACGATCAGGTAAGTATGTTTTGCAAGAGAAATACTTTGCGTTTTAAAAAGTCGTGCATTTTTCAGAAGCTGCAATGGGTTGCCTGCAGGATGCAGGGGAGCAGCTATGCTACTCCACTGGATTTCTTGAGTCTTTATTGAAGGCAGGCCATCCTCCCAGGTTTCAGAGGTATGACAGCTGAAGGAAGAGATGTCTTTGTCGCAGGTTCGACGGGGGACAGTAGACAGACCAGCAGGGCTGGTGCCAAATCAGTTGCTCTTCTTTAGTCTTCTGCTTTTGTGCCTGTCCACGTGCCAAAGGGCTCTGGAGGGCAAAAGGGGTTGGGTTCTTCTCCTGTGAAAGAAGCCAGATTTGTAAAACAAAGATAGTAGGCTCTTTAAAGTTCCCCTGCCTTGGAATTCCAATCTGCAGGTGTCAGACCCAGCAGTTTGGGGCTTGGCTGGGATGCATTGAAGCCAGTCAGAATCCACCATTCCAAATAGGATGAGCATGATACACTTGTCTGATAACCTGTGCTCACTCTCTGGCAGCTTGGTACGAAGCAGTCAGGCTTATCTCGAGTGTAAAGTATTGGTACAATACCACCCTTGGAACACACTGCATTTGCCACAAAAAGACTCCACAACATATGTATAAAACACTTGTCTTTGTATTACACACACACACACACACACTGAAATCAGTATATACACTTTACAGTTATATGCAATTGTCGGACTTTCCCATTAGCAGAAAGGTCAAACTATCACAGGACTTTGACTGTGCCTCGTGACCCAGCCCCTCAGTCCTTCAACTTCACCATCCAATGATACATGCAACCCCGGGTGATGGCCCATTGACTAGACAGTCTGAACCACCTAACACAGAAAGGAACAGTTACTTAGTTTGTGCATCTGGATTAGACCTCCAGTCACCCAGCTGCACCTGCATGAGTGCGGGATCACAATCACCCCGTAGATAAAAGGCTGTGACTCAGGAAGCTGGTGCGCTTCCAAGTCTCAAGAAATGTTTTCCCCTCAAGCGGAGGTGTGACCTGCCGTAGCCCTGACAGTCAGCTGTAGGTGCCCACAAGGCACACAGAACCCCTCCGGCCTCGTCACGGTGTTTTCCACAACAAAGCACCTTGTGGCATGGGTCCAGGGAGAGGGAGCCAACAACTTTGGACAGAGGCTGCAATGTCGGGCACTGTCGTCCTCCCGATCTGGAGGCCGAAGACAGTCTTAGCTCCTGGCTCAGGTTGCCCTAACACCCCTCAGACACCACACGCTCTGGGGCGCAAGCTAGCACAGGTTCCCTGGTTGCAAGCACGTGTCCCTAAGACTCTGCAAGCTTTCCCCGCACTTCTCGAACTCCTCACATCTCGGCACCTCAGGTGGCTGCTGATGTTTACGCGCACACTCCTCTGTACAGCGTGATGATGGTGTACGTCAGGACGGTCCTTGTCCCAAACACAATCACTTCCACCTGTCTCCGCCACACCCAGTGTGGTCCCTATCATCTAGTGGAGACAGTGAGACCCTTTGTGTCCCTGGGATCTTGTGGACAGGAGGCCAGCTAACTGTCCCTTGGAGAGGACTTCAGGACCCAGGCCACGACAGTTGGCACTTAGCAACATCCAGGCAAAATCCACCAAGTGTATTGTATTGTATTGTATTGTATTGTATATAGTATTTATAAAGCGCAACAAACACCCAACGGGTACCCTGGCGCTGAGAGTACATGTATACAGACCAACAACAAGCAGGAATGACAGAGCCAAATAAACATTGCTTAAAAGGAAGACAAGAACGCTATCTGGGGAACAGCCAGGTTTTGATCCTTTTCCTGAACACAGACAGGGTACTGCATTGTCTGATTTCAGATGGGAGTGATAGTCCCCTTTCTGGAGCACGACAAGCTCCAGGCCACCACAAGTCTGCAGATAGTCCAGTTGCAGTCCCTCTTGCCTTAATGACTCCTCATGCCAATGTCCTCCCATCGAACCAGCGTAGTATGGTTCCAAATCAAAAAGCGTCTCTGGCTGCTGAGGCCAGAGTCCCAGTAGTTATACCCACGATGGCCTTTGAAGATGCAATCAGTTCAAGAGGCCATCTTTGAAATGCAGAGGACTGCTCTAATGTCTGTTCATTCTGCCATCCTACCCATGGAAGTTAGATCGCTATCTTTATTGGGGCCAAGACCCTGCTCCTTGGAATGCAGGTGCCAATTCCACCCCCATGTAGCCATCCCAGAAAGGTCCCTCAGAATCAGAGGTCCACAATTTCTCTTGAGGCCCTAGTTTATGGCCTTTTATCAGGAATGCACAGATGTGGCTAGCCTAGCACCCAGTAGTGAATTTGGAGACAGGCCGGCAGGCACACAGAGCCATGAGCATCGAAATGCCCACTTTCCCATAAAGTGACATTTCCACACATGAAATGTTAAATCCACTCGCACTACCAGAGAGGATTCGCTATTACGAACTCATCTATACCAAACACGATACTGTTACTATTCTGCGCATAGGAAATACTGCTCACTAGCCTTTCCCTACATCCCCCATGCTATTCCAATGCGAGAAGCAGACCCCGTTGTACCGAACACACCATCCGGTGCCATTCATGACACTTACATGTAACGTACACACGCACATGCTCTACCTCTTCCCAACACCGCACCTTGTCACCAGGGAGAACTCCAATATAGCAAGAGACATGCAGACCCTTGGCACCTAGCTTTAAAGGCCAAGCTGAGTAACAGTAACATGTGCACACAGGCCCCACCAGGGCAAACCTGTGGCACAATCTATGAGTTACCTCTATGGATGGCACAACCAGTGCGGAAGGCCCATGGAGGCGCATTCGAGATACATGACCCGAGTATTGGTCTTACCCCTTGACAAGGGAGTTACAGCTAACTCGAATCAGCCAATCATATATACACCAATCGCCAGCAAGTATATGACGAGCACATCACTTTGGCACTGCGCAGCAATGTCAAACGCGTTCAAATTCCTAAACCAGCAAATCAAGGTCAAAACATGAGGTCAGCAGCCAAAAAGGTGGAGACCACACCAACAGATGACAGGTCAAACAGCAGGTCATTCTGTGGGCCGGGGTGTAAGCACCCTCTGCCCCAGCAGGCTTGATTTCTGGCCTCATGAGAGCAAAGGCCCTGACCCTTGGGGGCCAGAAACGTGTCTCTTGTGGCAGTCTGGCAAAAACCAGTCAGTCAGCACCAGTAGCTTTTAGGTTTTCAGTGGGCACCTCTAAGGTGCCCTCTGGGTGACTGTATTAATAAATGCAACACCGGAAGCAGTGTGGGTTTATTAATACAAGTTGTTCGATACCAAACATCCTTATTCACTTGTACTGGCAGCAATGGAACTGAACAGCACAGGGACATATCTGCTCATGCAGTTATGCCCTCACATGTAGTATTGTGCACCTTGCCTTAGGGCGGCAAGGCTTGCTGTAGGGCTGACTTACTGATACTCCAAGCGGTGTCTGCAGGCATGGCACACAGGGATGTGGGACATGTCATGTTTTCATTTTTATCCGCACCAAGACACGTAGACTGCAGTAGCAGTCTGAACGTGTTTGTTGAGGGGTGTTTTATGGTGGCAAAATTTGTGTGCAGCCCTCAAGGACCCTCTTTAGCCTCCTTGCCCTAGGTGCCAGGGGTACCTTGTTCTTCCGACTTACAGGGACTACCAAAGGGATTACCTATTATGGAAGCCACAAACCCAGTGCACTTACATTCGAATTCAAGTCAAATACCAGGCAAAAAGTGGGGGTGACTATGTCAAAAGGGCACTTACCTACATAACACCCTTCCAAACGAAAGAGAATAAGAAAGAATGAGACTAAACTTTCCCAAGAGAGTCTTCATCTTCTAAGTGGAAAAACCTGGAAAGGCCATCTGCATTGGCATGGTCAGTCCCAGGTCGGTACTGTAGGGAAATGGACTACCTTAGCAGTTTGGTGTTTTCTCCTTTTATTTGCATCAGCCATCTGAGAGGCCTGTGGTAAGTTTGAATAAGGAAGTGAGAGCCAAACAAGTATGGCCGCAACTTCTCAAGGGACCAAACCACAGCAAAGACTTCCCTGTCAATGGCACTCCAATGCTGCTCCTTAGGGAGTAACCTCCTGCTAATGAAAGCAACAGGTTGGTCATGGCCATCGCCATTGGTTTGGGATAGGATCGCTCCTATCCCCTGTTCAGACGCATCTGTCTACACTATGAACTGCTTTAAATATTCTGGAGCTTTTAGAATGGGTCCTTCAGAGTGTCAAAAGGCTTTTGACAGCTCACAGTCAAGTGTATTTCTTTGGAATTTTCTTAGAGGTCATTTCTGTGATGGGAGCCACAACGGACCCATACCCCTTCACAAAACTCCTGTAATACCCAGTCAAGCCAAGGAATACCCTGACTTGAGTCTGGGTGGTTGCACCTACCAAGTCCACAATTGTCTGGATCTTAGTTTGTAAGGGTTGAACCTGGCCTCCTCCTACAAGGTGTCCCAAGTATATGACAGAGCCTTGCCCTGTCTGGTACTTGCTTGCCTTGATAGTGAGGCCTGCACTCTGCAGAGCCTCAAGGATCTTTCCAAGGTGGATGAGGTGATCCTGTCAAGTGGAGCAAATGACAGCAATATTATCTAGATATGCTGCACTAAAGGTCTCCAACCCAGCAAGGACTTTGTTCACCAACCTTTGGAAGGTGGCAGGGGAATTGCTTAGTCCAAAGGGCATAACAGTGAACTGATAATGCCCATCTGGGGTTGAGAATGCAGATTTTTCTTTTGTTCCTGGGGTCAGACCAATCTGCTAGTACCTTGATGTCAAATCAAAAGTACTGTGCAATTTGGCTGCCTCTAACCTGTCAATCAATTTGTAAGCCCTAGGAAGTGGGTGTGCATCTGTCTTGGTTACTGCATTGAGGCCCCTTTGCCAATACAAAACCTCAGCCCTGTTTTACCACCCTTGGTATGAGGTTTGGGGACAAAGGCAACTGGGCCGGCACAGGGGCTCTCAGATAGTTCAATGACTCCCAATTTCAGCATTTTGCTTACTTCAACTTTGATGCTCTCTTTGACTTGGTCAGACTGCCTGTAGATCTTATTTTTGACAAGTAGGCTGTCCCCAGTGTCACCATCATATGCAAACGAGCTTGTCTTACTAGGGGTCAAAGAGAAAAGCTTAGCATACTGTTGCAGGACTTGCCGGAAGTCAGCCTGCTGTTGGGTGTGAGAAGTTGGCCTGGTATATGCTGTCCACTAATTAAAGTGGGCACCTTGCACCAGTCCAAACGACCCTTATGATGATTAGGTTTGAGACAACCTTTATAGAAAGCTATCCTAGTGGTAGCTGTGGAGAGAAGCCTTCAGGCTAAGTCTCGAAGGAATGTAAAGCAGCTTGTTTTACCAGATCAGAACCTCCTGAATGACCAAATGAAAGGAGAACCACACAAGAGATATATAAAATATATGTATTTATTACTAAACACTCTCTACTAACCTCTTTATGAGATTAGAGCACACAGTACACAATATTAAATCAATAGAACAACAGTAAATAGCACAATACACAGCGGGCTCCAGGGGAAGACCGAACCATATACTAAGAAAGTGGTATAACAACCACGACTTAACCAGACACAGTGCCTAGAGCACGTAGAATCGCTGGGACCCCAAGGAACCACCCAAAGTAGTGACACAGGGGACCTACGGAGGACGGGTGTAGTGTGTGAACACAGACGCGAGCTCCGTACAACTCTATGGGAAAGTCGCGGTTGGAGAATTACAAGTTAAGGACACTTCGGAGAGGACTTCAAGCAAACCCTTTGGAACATAGAAGGTTCTAAGGCCAGCACCCTTGTGAGTACCGTGGTACCCGTGTTACCTATCCCAGAGGAGCCGGGTGCATAGGGGTCAAGTGGTGTTGGAAACCCTCGTCGTTTTCAATGGCGTGATGCGAAGAAGTGCTGCTGCCGTGGAGAAGAAAAGTGTCCGGTGGAATCCAAGCCTGGATCCGAGGTGAGAACAACCTGAAAGCAGAGGGGACAAAGTCTGGGTCACTTCACGTGACCAGGAGCGGAGCAGTTGAATGCCCACCGATGTCGGGTGCCTCAGGTGCGAATATAGGATGCTTGACTCTGCAGCCACGGGGACCAGGAGACGTCGATGATGACCAAAATCCGGAGGTGAGCTGTCCCACGGAGGGTGTCGATGACTGAGGGGTCAGTGTCCGGCTGGAGCACCAACAAGCCTTGGCAATGGCAACCCACACAGGCAGAGGAAACAGCTACGGTGAGGACCAGCAAGGTCCTGGGGATTCTCCAAGCAACGGAGAGTCAGGGCATGTCTGGAGCAACCACGGAAGCCCAACAGTTAGAAGAGTGACCCTTGTTAGGACCCACAGGTCAACGGACCAGGGATCGCAAAGGGACATCGAGTGAAAACACGAAGTACGGGCCCTCAGAGCACTCGTGGAGTGGAGGCCAGCAATCTTCAGTGTGAATGCTGCTTCGAGTGGGGACCACACGTGGTCCAATGCACAGCTTCAGGAATCGTCGTGAAGTGGGTGCACTTGCAAAATGACGCGGTGCACAGGGGTACGGGTTGCACGGCCCCCACGAGGGATACTAGACTCAGAATCGCTGAGAGGGTAGATCGACCTCGGGGACCTTAGGAAACCCACCTCCTGTGTTGCAGAAATCTTCGGAGTCCACAGGAGCACTGGAGATGCAACCGATCAGTTGCATTTTGGTGCCTGCTGCTGCAGGGGAGTAAATCCTTTACTCCAAGGGAGATTCTTCAGTCATCCAGCGTAGTGTAGATCGTCGAAGGTACTTGGTTTCTGTAGCAGAGTTTAGTCCAGGTAAAATCTAAAGTCCTGTAGTCAGGGTTCCTACTATATACCCAAGGAAGGGGTCGGACAAACTCTGGGGACCCACCTATGGGAGGGTCAGGACAGAGGGGTGGCTACACCCATGTCCTTTGTCCAGTTTTACGCCAGAGCAGGAGCAAATGGCTCCTGCAACCGGTTTGAGCTGGACTATGCACGGGGACACCAAATGTGCCCCTAGTGCAGGCTTTCTGGCACTCTAAGAGTGCCCCCACCCAGCCCCAATACACTAAAACCTGTCTGGCAGGTGGTCACAACTCCCTGTGACAGGAAACCTATTGTCAGGCCTTCCCCTGCTCGAGCTTGGCTCAGCAGCAGGAGGGCAGACTCGTGTCTGTGGCTGGCAGCATCCATTTTGTGATGCCCCGGTCGAGAAAGCTGGTACCGGGTAGACCGGTGCCCCATAGTAGTGGTACTACAAGGGAGGAATCATACCTCCCACACCAGTTACAGGTGTGGAGGTATGATTCCAAGGTGTTTGACACCAAACACGACATGTTTCTAAGCAGCCGTTTTAAAGTTAGCATTTACCGTGAGGTTATAATGCACTTAAGTATATATGGTTGGCTGCATCACAGACAACCCCGGAGAATAGATTGCAAAGGCTGCAGAGGGGCTCTGCTCATGCAGGGGCACTCTCTCACACAAAATCCAGCACCCTGCCTTCAGGATTGATAAGGCCTGCCATAGGGGTGACTGATAGGCTTTTATGTGCAGTGATTTAGAATAGATATAGTGAACCTATATCTAAGTAACGGGTGCATGCACCACATTACACAGGCTGCAGTAGAAGACCTGTGGTGTCAGTTTGAATGGTCATAATACATGCTGCAGCCCCTGGGAGGCCTCTGGGGTACCTATGCCCTGGGTACATGGTGTACCATATACCAGGGACTTATAAGGGTACCCCAGTATCCAATCTGGAGTGTATCTAAAGTACATGCAATCAATTTAGGGAGAAAGCAGATAAACTGGGGTCCTGATTAGCAGGATCCCAGTCAGACTAGTCAAAAACCAGCAAAACACCAGGAAAAAAGTGGGGGTAACCATGCAGTCAGATTCCACCTTCATACATTGGGCAGAGAGGGTGTCTGAAAAGACAACTCCTTCCACTGACCCATCTTTAGGGTTGTGAGAGAGGAGATCAGGGAAAGTTTCACTATCTTCCTCCTGATCCTCATTAGTGACCATCAGCATGTCTACCTCAGCCCTGTCATGAAAGGGTTTAAGGCGGTTGACATGGATGACCCTCTTGGGGTTCCTGCAAGAGTCAAAGTCAACCAGATAGCTGACCTTCCTTTTTCTTTCTAGGATAGGGTAGGGTCCACTCCATTTGTCCTGGAGGGCCCTAGGAGCCAAAGGCTCCAATATCAACACCTTCTACCCTGGTTGGTACTGTACCAGTCCAGCCTTTTGGTCATACCAGAGCTTCTGGAGCTCTTATCTGGCCTCAAGGTTTTTGGATGCTTTTTCTATGTATTCAGCCAACCTTGAAAGAAGACCAAGAACATAGTCCACTATGTCTCGCTTAGGCTCTTTGAGAGGTCTCTCCTAGCCTTCCTTCTCTAGACAATGGTCTTCTTACAGGATGACCAAACAGAAGTTCAAAGGGGGAAAACCCTACTCCCTTCTGTGGTACGTCTCTGTAGGCGTAAAGCAAGCATGGCAGTAAGACATCCCATCTCCTTCTGAGTTTTTCAGGGAGTCCACTGTTCATACCTTTCATGGTTTTGTTGAATCTTTCAACTAAACCATTGGTTTGTGGGTGATAGGGAGTGGTAAAGTTGTATGCCATCGCACATTCAGCCCACATGGCTTTCAGGTAACCAGACATGAAGTTTGGTACTCTGTCTGACACCACCTGCTTGGAAAATCCAACTCAGGTACAGATACCAATGAGGGCCCTAGTCACTGCAGGAGCAGCAGAAGTCCTAAGGGGAATTGCTTCTGGGTACCTGGTGGCACAATCCACTACCACCAGTATACCTCTGTTCCCCAATGCTGTTGGAGGATCTAAGGGGCCAACATCAACCCTTACCCTTTCAAAAGGAACCCCAACCACTTGAAGTTGAATTAAGGGGGCCTTTGGGTGACCACCTGCTTTGCCACTGGCTTGACAAGTGGTACAAGAGTTGTAAAACCCCTTCACCTTCTGGGACATACCTGGCCAGTAGAAGTGGGTAACTAACCTACTCTAAGTTTTGGCCTGGCCAAGATGCCCAGCTTAGGGGATGTCAAAAGCCAAAGTGAGCAGAACCTCTCTATACATCTGAGGCACTGCCACTCTTCTAGTGACACCAGGTTGATTTAGGGTATCTGGCCTCAGTGTAATGGAGTCCCTCCTCCCAATAGGTTCTGTGGGAGCCACTGACATATCCCTGTTCCTGATCAGGAGCCTACTGTCACAGGTTTTCAAGAGAGGGACAGGTTCACTATCTCTGGCACAGCGCTTCCCTGGAAGGTTTCCCCAAACACAGGAGCTCTGCTGTGTATGGCACAAGTTCTTGGGGCTCAGTTCCCTCCAGTTTCCTCCCGGGCTGACAGGTCTTCCTCCTGAGGAGAAGGAGCCTCAGTCTTCCTGCCTTGTCTCTTAGAGGCTGGGTCATCATTTCAGGCTTCAACTCCTCTTTTTCACCCTGGGCTTTGAATTGTGCTCGGGTTTTCACACACACCCATTCAGGTATACCCAGAATAGCTGCATGGGTTTTTCTTTCGACCTCAGCGCATGCTGAAGACTCCAGATCATTTCCTAGCAGACAGGCTACAGAGGATACCACCACCTTCTTTTGGTCAGTAACCTCTCCCCATTCTAAGGACACCATTGCCATGGGAGGAACCTTAGTTTGGTTGTCAGCATTGACAATGGTAAATGCCTCACCAGTCAGATACTTTTCTGAGGATATCAGTTTCTCAGTCACCATAGTGATGCTTGCACCTGTATCTCTCAGTGCTTCAACTCTGATCCTATTTATATGAGGCTGTTGTCTGTATTTTACCATGTTAATGGGCCAGACAGCCAGGGAAGCTACAGCCAACCTACCCTCTGAGACTAAAGTTGCTTCAGTGAGCTCTCTGACGCTGCCAGGGCTTACTTGGGATCCCATCTGGAGACGCACCACTACAGTTACTACAAGTGCACTAGGGGAATTCTTTTTGTTGGGACAGCTACGGTCTCCAGTTCGGTGCCCATTGGCTTTGCAATCATAGCACCAAGAATTCTTGGGATCTCAGGGGCATATTTACAAGCCCCTTGCGCCACATTTGCGCCGATGTTGCGTCACGCAAGTGACGCAGCGGCGACGCAAACCATGCGCCGCGTTGCGCTATATTTACAACGTGACGCATCTAGGGAGATGCGTCACGTAGTAAACCCCTGCGCCACATGAAACCTGCGTCAGGTTTCATGTGGGCGTACCGGCGCAGGGGGGGGCGTTCCGGCGCAGGTACGCCTTGGAAAAGTGACGTAGTGAAATCTACAAGATTTCACGCAGTCACTTTTCTCGACAGCTGGTGCGCCAAATCCTTACGCCTGCTTCAAGCAGGCGTAAGGATTGACGCACCATGTTAGGGATAGGGAAGGTTGGGACAGTGCTGGAGTTGCGTCGCGCTTGCGACACAACTTCAGCACTGCGCCAACCTTCCGCCGGCAGATGCGTCACGCATCTGCTTATCCTTGCGCCACGATGAGCCGCATTGTAAATGCGGCGCATCGGACGTGGCGCAAGGGTAAACTTGCGTGACGCATTTTCCCTGGGGCATCCCTGCTGATATGCAGGGATGCGCCAGGGAACGTAAATATGCCCCTCAGTTCTTACCATGGTACCCACCCTTAGACTGTGTATTGGCTTGGGGCCCACCCTCCTGAACAGGTTTTTGGGGACCTTGAGAAGACTCTTTGTTTTTATTTTTAGACTGGTCACCATCTTTCCCTTTGGGGGGGGCCTTAGCAACAGCTTTCTTTTTGTCAACCCCACTATGAGTTTTCTTGATTACCCTTGTCTTTACCCAGTGGTCTGTCTTCTTCCCCAATTCTTTAGGAGAAAGTGGACTTAGGTCTACCAGGTACTGATGTCATTTTTCAGGAATATAATTATTCAACAGATATATATAATGATTATGATTATAAAGCCCATCATAGTCGTGCAAATTGTTATCTGTCAACTAGCCACCTAGTGTTTTTACTAAAAGGTCTACAAAATGAACACAGGTCTCACTGGGTTTTTTGAAACTCCCTGAACCTGAGCCTGTATTCCTCACTGGTGAGTCCGAAGCCCTCAATCAGGGTGTCCTTCATGACGTCATAAGATTCAGCATCTGCCTCATTCAGTGTCAGGAGCCTATCCCTACACTTTCCTAAGAACAGTTCCCAGAGAAGAGAGCCCCAATACCTTTGGTTGAGTTGCCTCATTTTACAAGCCCTCTTAAAGGTCGTGAAACCAATTGGTGATATCATCACCCTTGGTGTATGTAGGGAATATCCCTTTGGGAATATTAGGGTCAAAAGCTTCTTCTTTCTCCCTATTTATCATTTTCCTGTCACCTGAGATGAGTTCTAAGCCCATTTCAGCTCTTTGTTTCTCTAAAGGCAGGGTTTTGGCTTCTAAAGCTGATCTCTTAGCTAGTCTCTCAAGAGCAAGATCCTCCTCGGGTAGGTCTTCTCTCCCCAGAAGGGGAAGCTCTAAGCTCTCCTCCTGTCCACTATCTCCATCCTGACCCTCAGGGGGGAACAGTGCCCTCCTCTGAATGTCCTTACTTATACTCCGCCAAGAGCTTCTGGAGCTTTGTCTTGGTAAGAGTTGAGCCTGTTTCAATTTTATAAGTTTTACAGAGGGTCCTTAGTGACTGCAATGAAAGCTCCAGATGAGGGGTCAGGTTGAGCTCCTGAATCAGATCCTTTGTAGAAGACTAAAGCTGGGAGGGTTTTTTAGAAGATGACAAAACATTCTAAAATTAACATTTGGGCCTAGCTACTAGTATAACTTTTAAATTCTAAACAGTCTCAATGTGGGACTTAACACAAGGCCCTAACCGCTAGGGGAGGAAAAACAAGTACTGAGAGAGAGAGAAGAATAAGCTTTATTCGATTTTAAGCATGTAAAATCACAAAAGAAAACATATCAGATAAAAAGAAAACAATTTAGACGTTAATATATCTAAATGTAAACATACAATATGTTCTTAAAATTCATCCTACATAAAACTTTAAAAAGTAAACATAACTCATAAAATTGGAGAAGAAAACAAGTACTGTATTCAGGTACAGTACAGCAACTTACGAGACCAATCTCTGGGACTTAAGGTGAGTATTGGGCAAGGTCCAAGGCAGCACCAGCAGGTCACCTTCAGCGGCACTAGTGCAGCCAGATGCAGTGGGGCAATACAGAGTCGGGTGCTCAATGTTAGTCAATGGGGATCGATCTTCGTAAAAAGAGGCTCCAGGTTTTGGCTGTGAGGCCAGTCGGGTTGACCCAACAGGAGTGCTCAAGTCTTGCAATGCTAGGGGACGTGGGGACACAAGTGTTCCTCTTCTCTTCGGGTTGGCCGGTTGCAAAGTGTCTTTGGGATGTCAGGTTTCTTCGTCCGGGAGTACTCCCAGATTGAGGGGGCCTGCACACAGAAGCTGCAGGCAACATCGGAAGTTCAAGAGGAGTGGACCCAAAGTCTCTTGAGGGCTTGGGGACCATGCTGACAATGTTGGCCAACTTCAACATGGGCTGGGGGCTCAGGTGCATGCCTTAACCTCCACCGACTACATCCTCCTCGGAGACCTGAACTTTCACCTGGAGAACAACAAAGACAGCAACTCGACCAGCCTGATCGACAATCTCACCAATCTCGGACTGAGACAGCTCGTCACAACACCTACCCACTCTGCCGGCCACACGCTCAACCCCGTCTTCTCCTCAAGCTCCCACGTCTCCTTCAGCCACACCACCGAACTCCTCTGGACCGACCACCGCTGCATCCACTTCACCTTCCAGAACCCCACCACACACCACCGCACCCAACAGATCCCACGCCGCTGCTGGAGCAAAGTCACCGAAGACCAACTACAGGAAAACCTTGCTCTCAGCCCACCCACCGACCTCTCTAACACCGACGACGCTGCCCGCAACCTCAGACAATGGATTTACGACTGCGCCAACACCCTCGCCCCGCTGAAAAAACCCACCTACAGAGACACCAGCAAGAGAGCCAGCTGGTTCACCCCGGAACTCCTAGCATCCAAGCGTACCTGCCGGAAACTAGAGATGAAATGGCACAGTGAAAAGACACCGGACAGCCACGCAGCCCACAAAGATGCCATCCACAACCACCATCACCTCATCAGGGCCACCAAGAGGATCTCCTTCAAAGACCGCCTCGACAACAACGCACACAACAGCAAGGAGCTCTTCAACATCGTGAAGGAACTCTCCAACCCCAGCTCCAACACCAACGACATCCCGCCGTCGCAAGCCCTGTGCGATTCCCTCACCACCTTCTTCCATCGCAAGATCACCGAAATCCACGACAGCTTCAACACCCAGACAGCCCCAACAGACACCGACACACCAGACTCGCCACACACCATCGACCACGACCCCTTGCCAGCCTGGGCCAACGTGAACATCGATGACACCATCAAGCCCATGAGCACAATCCACTCCGGCTCCCCGTCAGACCCTTTTCCGCACCACATCTTCAACAAAGCCAGCAGTTCCATCGCACCCCACCTGCGCAACGTCATCAACCTCTCCTTCAAGACCGCGACCTTCCCAGAGAGCTGGAAACACGCCGAGATCAACGCCCTGCTCAAAAAACCCAAGGCGGACCCGAGAGACCTCAAGAACGTCCGGCCCATCTCCCTGCTTCCTTTCCCAGCCAAGGTCATCGAGAAGATCGTCAACAGACAGCTAACCCGATACCTCGAAGAAAACAGCATCCTGGACCCATCCCAGTCAGGGTTCCGCAGCAACCACAGCACCGAGACTGCCCTCATCGCCGCCACCGCCGACATCAGGACCCTGCTGGACAACAGTGAGACCGCAGCCCTCATCCTGCTGGACCTCTCTGCCGCCTTCGACACTGTCTGCCACCGCACTCTACGCGCACGCCTCCACGACGCAGGGATCCGAGACAAGGCCCTGGAATGGACCACCTCCTTCCTCTCCGGCAGAACCCAGAGCGTCCGCCTCCCCCCATTCCGATCCAAAGCCTCCGAGTTCATCTGCGGCGTACCCCAGGGATCATCCCTCAGCCCGACACTGTTAAACATCTACATGGCCCCGCTCGCATGCATCGCCCGACAGCACAACCTCAACATAATCTCCTACGCCGACGACACTCAACTGATCCTTTCCCTCACCAAGGACCCCCTCACCGCCAAATCCAACCTCCACGAAGGAATGAAGGCCGTCGCCGATTGGATGAAGAGCAGCCGACTAAAGCTGAACACGTACAAGACGGAGGTCCTCATCCTCAGCTCCAACCCTTCAGCCTGGGACGACTCCTGGTGGCCTACGACACTGGGGGCAGCCCCGACACCCACCGACCACGCACGCAACCTGGGAGTCATCCTCGACTCAACGCTCTCCATGGCCAAGCAAGTCAACGCAGTCTCCTCCTCCTGCTTCAACACCCTCCGCATGCTCCGCAAGATCTACAGGTGGATCCCGACAGATACAAGAAGAACAGTCACCCAGGCCCTCGTCAGTAGCAGACTCGACTACGGAAACGCCCTCTACGCGGGAGCTCCGGCCAAGCTCATCAAACGACTGCAACGCATTCAAAACGCCTCGGCACGCCTGATCCTCGACGTACCACGCCACAGCCACATCACCCCCCACCTGAGAAACCTGCACTGGCTCCCCGTCGACAGGAGAATCTCCTTTAAACTCCTCATCCACGCACACAAGGCACTCCACAAGACCGGCCCAGCATACCTCAACAGACGGCTCTTCTTCTACATCCCCAACCGCCAGCTCCGCTCCGCCGACCTCTCCCTTGCCACCATCTCCCGCATCCGAAGAACCACCTCCGGCGGCAGATCCTTCTCCCACCTCGCCGCCAAGACCTGGAACACCCTTCCACTCAGCCTACGACAGACCCAAGACCTGCTGACCTTCAGGAGGCTACTCAAGACCTGTAGCGGCACCCCCCCTTTTTCCCTTTTTTCTTCCCCAGTGCCTTGAGACCCTCGCGGGTAAGTAGTGCGCTCTACAAATTCCGTGATTGATTGATTGATTGGTGGTTCCAGAGTCCTCACAGTTCTTCTTAAGGTTCCTGCAGCATGCAAGGGAGCAGCTATGCTACTCCACAGGAGTTCTTGAGTCTTTATTGAAGGCATGCCTTCCTCCCAGGCTTTGGGGGCACGAAAGCTTCAGGAGGAGATGTCTTTCGGGCAGGTTTGACGGGGAACAGCAAGTAGGCCAGCAGGCTGGTGCCAAATCAGTTGCTCTTCTTCATTCTTTTGCTTTCGTGGCTCTTCAGTGTCCTTCTTCTTCGTAGGTTGTCAGGATTTGCCTTTTTGGTGCCAGGGACTTCTTACCTCTGGGGTCACTACGCACCCTATATGACTACTTCCTGTGGGCATTACGCTGTCCCAGAGATCCTAAATGGCCATCACCAAGATGGCTAACTCTGAAAAGTCGCCTCTACTTCAGGTAACCCACCTTTAAGGCTGGTACTGGCCTGAGGGTGGACATGCCAATCTGACTAGCTAATTTTCCCTCCTGTCTAGGTGCCAGAGGGCCCTGGACCAAGGGGGTTGGCTTCTCCACCTGTGAGAGAAGCCAGATTTGCATACCAAAGGTGCTGGGCTCTTTGAAGCTTCCCTGCCTTGGAATGCTAATCTGCAGGTCATCCTGTGGGTACAGGTGTAAACACCCTCTGCCCGAGCAGGATTTATTTCTGGCATCCTGAGAGCAAATGTCATCACCCTGGGGGGTCAGAAACGTGTCTCTGGTGGCAGGCTGGCATAAACCAGTTAGTTAGCACACCAGTAGTTGGTAGGTTTTCAGCAGGCCTGGGCACAGTTTGCGGAGTTTCGCTACACGGAACTCCGCGAAGTGACAAAAAAACTCAGCGGAGTTCTGCAAGTGGCAGAGTACAGTGTGAACTGTCCTTCGCGCTGATCTTCCTGCCACTCGGGTTGATATTCTACCCGAGCGGCAGCTTGCTCTTGCCAACTTACCATTCGCGAGTGGGCAAAAAACTCTGCTGCACAAACTCTGTGAACGGAGCGAGTTCACCGCTCAGGCCTAGTTTTCAGGGGGCACCTCTAAGTTGCTCTCTGGGTGCATGTATTAATAAATCCAATTTTTTCGCTTTTGAGGACCATCTTTTCCTACAGAAACATGGCACCAGCATGGGGAGCACATTAGCTCCCAGTGTAGCGGGTTTGTATGTCCACCACCTTGAGCAACAAAAGATCCTGTCACCCAACAACTCCTATATGGATAACATAGGGCTCTGGAAGAGGTATATAGATGACGTGTTTGTCATCTAGAACATCGACGAAAACACAGCGGAGTCATTCATCAGAATCAGTATTTAAAATGTACTCATACAATCTCCAGAACCACAATGGTTTTCCTGGACCTCAATGTCTTTGCCAATGGAGCCGGTCTGAAGACGACGACTCATTTTAAGGCCACAGCAAAGAACTGCCTCTTAAGCTTTGATAGCCATCACTCTAGACATTTGAGGGAGAATTTGCCGTTCGGGCAGTTCCTGCGATTACGGAGGAATTGTTCGGAGGTGAATGATTTCAAATTACAAGCAATCGACCTCAGCTCCAAGTTGAAAGCAAGCAACTATCCAGACAGAATAGTGTCACGCGCAATGAAAAGAGCCAGGAACAATGATAGGCAAGCCCTTCAGGATCATACCATTAAAGAACCTGATGAGACACGTCCAATATGCATCACAACGTACAACAGCACCTCCAACGCAATCACCAAAATCATTAACAAACACTGGCGAATTCTGAGTGGGAGTTCAGTAACCCTACCCAAACCAATGTTCTCACACAAAAGGAACCGTAACCTGAAGAACATGCTGGTCCACACACGGCCACGCCAATCCTGTGACAATACACCCAACCAGGGTTTCCTGGCACCTATCAGTGGTCACCATCCTTGCAGCAACTGTAGCATGTGCCACATGACACGGACCAGTAAGAAGATCAGCTTCAATGACAATACCACCTGGGAACAGCGGAAATTTACAAACTGTGACTCAAAAAATGTCATATACATGATTACCTGCCCATGCGACCTTCATTACGTGGGCATGACATCGAGAAAAATAAAAACACGCATATGTGAGCATCGGAGCAACCTAAGATGCCAGCGCGCAACAACAAAAATGACCTCTCACTATTTGGAATGGAAACACACTCTGAAGGATCTGAGATGGACTGTGATTGTGCAAATTAACAATGAGTCTGGTCTGCACGAGAAACAGCAGAGATGGGTTTACAGACTCAAATCACACGAAAACGGGCTGAACGAGAACATACCGTGGGGCCAATTTACATAAGTATATAACACTCATATGACTTATGTATCCACCAAGGGGCCCTAGGTGTACACTGGCGTGTCCTTCTCTTTGAGACTGGGGTGACAGAGCAGTCCATCTAGTCCACTACACCTTGGGGACATTATTCATGTGGAGTTTTTCAACCTAGCTGACGGGGACATCCGTCACTATACCCTGACAGTATACTCACATGACCTACTATAAGTACAATGGGCTATTACAACACTATACATATGCCATGAGCACTTGTAGCAGTATACACACCCCCAGTAATCCTGAGTTTTTATTCACTTTGTTATGTACGAGGAGGGGTATCATAACTGACCATTCGATTTTGGTTGCATGACAAATGAGATGGAGTGGGTAACATCCTGACCATTTCAACAGTTTTAATACCACGGGATCATAGGGAATACATGAATTCTCCAGCCACATTTAGGACCCCCACTGAGGCTACACGGTTCATTAAATTAAGGTTAAATACACATTATTACAATAATAGCGACCGTAATGTGTCATGTCGCATATTGATATATATGCATCAACGAGGGCACACAGGACCGCGAAATATTGACTTTGTGTCCACCACTGTATTTTGTCAATGAAGTTTTATGACATTTCTTTGTCCGTTCCTGACAAACATTATACTAGTTTAGCAGTGACATACCTACCATCACGTTAACAATAAATATGAAGTTTCGCTTTTTTGCCACCACAAAAAGTTACGTAATTAAACCCAATATTGACTTTTTGGGTTTGCGCTGTACAGCAAACTGATCCGGAAGTAAGAACTAACACTGCGGTCTGCGGTCTAGTTCTCCGATTCCACCGTGAGCAAGTGTAATGCAACCGGGTTAAATAGTGACCCCACCCGCAGCTCCAGTAACGTCGGAGCCTCGAGTGAGTACACACAGGTCTAATGAGAGGGAGTAGCCTTGACGGAGTAAGTAGGAGCGCCCTGCCCATTTCTGGACAACGTACGCTCTCACTTTGCAACGGCAATACCTATCTTTTACTCTGGTTCTTGGCAATTTCTTAACTTTTTTGGATCTCGTTTTGTGGCTGTCATTTTAGGGTGTGACTACAGGCGTCCCCCCTTAACTCCTCGAAGGACTCATGGGGCCAAATGATGGTCGCATTTAAAGTATGTAATTAACCTTAGTATGATTATGACTATGACTATGCCGGTAACATGATGCTTTATGTTTTGTGTTTGTATTGTCCTGTTAGTCCCATTATCACAGATTCACGCCCGCCAGAAGTCAACGTTTTTGTTATATATATTCTTTCACTACCACAAACCACTGAATCACCACTGTTTTTTTACTAAATGGAATATAGACCTAAGGGTCGTGTATTTTTTAAACTCTTTTTTCTTTGTACCCATGCAGGTTTTTTGATATTTAACACAGACCAATTAGGTGCTGTATATTTACTTTTGTAGGTCAGGGGTATATCTGCTCATGCAGGTACGCCTTCACATGTAGTATAGTGCATCCTGTCTTAGGCTGGTAAGGCTTGCTGTAGGGGTGACTTACCGATACTGCATGCAGTGTCCTCTGGCAAGACACACAGGGATATGGGCCATGCTGTGTTTTCACTTGAGTCAGTACCAAGACACCTAGCCTGAAGTGGCAGTCTATACATGTTTGGTGAAGGGTCTTTTAGTGTGGCACAATTCGCACTGCAGCCCTCAAGGGCCCTCTTTAGCCTCCTTGCCCTAGGTACCAGGTGTACCTTGTACTAGGGACTTACAGGGGGTACCAAATGTATTGCCAATTGGAGAAACAATTGTACAGTTTTGGGAAAGAGATCTGGCTCTAGGGACCTGGTTAGTAGGAACCCAGTGCACTTCCAGTCGAAATTACATCAAATACTAGGTAAAAGAAACCGGGTGACCATGTCAAAAAGGCCACTTTCCTACAACACCTAAATCTGCCCCATTTTGTTCTCATAGCCAACTTCTCTCCAAACTCAGGTGGAGGGGGAGCTACACCAGAACTGGTCTGCAGCGACCACAGGGGAGGGTTTACCTGTTATGATAGCTATACCTCTCGATGGGCAAAGGGGAAGAAAGACTCTGCCATGTTGGTTTTAGGTAGAGAGGGGCACTGTAGGACAGTTTACAGTAATACAGATAGGAAGTGCTGCAAACATGGGTAGGGTCACCCCTTGGAGCCTTTACCCCGTTGTTTAGAAAGTGGCCAGGATTTAACCTTACCCACAGACTGGCACTAGACATAAATGTGGCACCCCCAATAGCCTCTTTTTGGAAAACTTCTGGATCTGTGCAAAACAGAAGAAAGACTACACCTGCTCTTGTGACCTGTGAGGAGATCCCCAAGAGCTGGACCTGCTTCCACTTGTACCCAGGATTGAGAAGTGGACTCCAAGGGTCAGCTGGGGTACCTCCTGTTAAGCTACAATGACACAAAACCTGCAAAAAGCCCACTTTGGCCAAGTTCACTTGAACTGGATCTTGTTGGTGGTTTCACCTGTAGTAATCCGTGACCTCTAAGTGGTGTACCTAAGGTCCTGTGCCCGATTGTCCGAGGGTGCATTGCTGGTTGGCCTGACTTCACCGCAGCTCCCCACTTCATTCTTCTCCGCAGCAGCCAATCCAATTCAGCTGGCCCGACTCCAAGTGGTGCCTGACAATGTTGAACCCTCCCTGGCTAGAGTCTGCATCCTTGACCCGCTGAAGGAATCAGTCTTCCAGAAAAGAGACTAAGTACAAAGGTAGAAATATTCACAGGCCCCCAGAGCCAAGCAGCATCTTATCAACTTCAACAGCTTCCTGGGCACGTTATCGACGACTTCACCAAGACTTCATCCTTCGACAACCTTATCTTTGGTTCCAGCCTGCTGCCTTGCCCCACTGAGGACTCTACCTTCTCATAAATATTCTAAATCAGAAGGTAACACTTTGGAAGGGACCTGCTTGGGACTTGTATCAGACCCACACCCCATCGCGGACAGCTTTAAACCTTACCTTTGCTCCGTCTCAACAACCAGTTGCTCATGGTTGGCGCTTTGTGATTTTTGGTACACAAATGTAATTCAAACTTATAAAATTCATATCTCTGGTTCCGCTTATTGGATTTTGCTGTTTTAGTCACTTTTTGGCCCTTCAAATATTTTCCATTTTTACAAATTGGAACAGGATATGTATTGTGTGTGTTTCACTTTTTAACTTTTTGGAACATCTAAATGCTTTAAATATTTTCTTAAATTAAATCTGCCTGCTCTGTGCCATAGTTAACTACCAAGGGTTGAGCTCCAGTTTAATTTACTAAAATCTTTACTAGACCTAACAAGGATAGTGTCCTTACTACTTGTGTTGGACTACCATTCACCACAACTAATAAACCACTTTCTCACAGTTATTGCACTCTGTTAAAAAATGTGAAACATTATCTAAAAATATAAATGAACATTATCAAAAACATAAGTAGCTAGATAGACATTTAGGATTCAAGATGGGACAGCACATCTTTGACATTTCTTTCCCACTGCAAACATCAAATTATGATGAACCAAACTCAGTGAGTCAAAACATGTGCCTCAGATTTCTGCCAAAGCATACAAGGCTGTGACATGTAAATGTCATCTATGCAACATCTGCCTTCAAGCAACCTATCCATTTAGGGTGATAGATGGTTTTGGCATTTTAACACTAATCATGGGCTTAAAGGGGTGTGGCTAAATTGCAGTTTCTAAGTGTGTGTTTGTATACAGAGAAAGTAGCAACAGAAGGATAAAATACACTGGATGCAATACAGGGTTGTATACTTTCATATACAACAATTGTAAAATGGCCGCCGAAGAGATGTAAGGAATTGGGATTAAAACTGCAGTCTAATGCATGAGTGAAAGTAAAGCCAGAAGGCTACTGCACGTCAGCCTGAGAGAGGACTCCAAACACTAGTAACAACTTTAGCTTCACAAGATGATGATGACAGTGAAAGACGCTGGGGTGGTGTTGTCAATCATTCCAATCCTCAATTGGAGTTCAGATTAAGGAGGCGCTGTGATCAAGAAGAGTACAAACATGTTTCGAGACATTGGGAATGAAGGAGTAATCACACTAAAACGTAATATTAAATGTGATCTTCGCTTTTTGGCTCAAATAGAAAACAAATTATGACTCAGACTGCCACTCATATATCATTTTTTTGGGCATTTTTTTTAATGTCCATCTACAGCAACCAGTCAACTCATCTTGCTTCTTGTTTGTAACATACTCGTAATGATTTTTCAATGACATAGCCAGACTCCACATCGGTTGCTTACATGGTGACAGCTGCTCAGTGGAGTAGTTGTTTTAGGGCCAGCCACGTAAGACTGGAAGCAGGGACTCTTCTCAGGGGGCGGGGGTGTATCAGTGATGGAACGCAAGACAACATGGAAAGCTTTTTAGTAACCAGTGTATTGCCATCAGAGCAGTGGAATCTGGTCTCATTACTACAAATTGTCTGTGGTAAGCAAGAACCTCAGCCGCAGAATAGTAGAGATATTGTAATTTTCTCCTTGTATTTGCGTCACAGTTTTACACATTACCCATATTACCCATAAATAAACAGACCACAAATTAAAAAAAAAAATTTTTTATATAAGCACAAATTAAGAAATGAACAGATGGAAGAGCAGGGAGTAACTTCATTTTCCAGATCACAATATTCTTAATCAAAATTAGTGAACTAATTAATTTTTTTATTTTTTAAACAACTGACAAATTGTATATGGTAGGACAAACAGCAGGATAAAGAAAGAGCATTAAATATTGTTTTCATAGGCTAATTTTATTATTTAGGTACAGCGTGCAACAGTTTCACGCTCAAGAGATTTATGAAAAAATGAGCAAGAAAATATTTTTATAAGGATCATATTGTGGGTGTGACATTGACACGTCCAATGGATGGATATCAAAGAGTCAGTACAGCAAGCAGTCAGCAAGGCCCGAGGAGAAACAGTGAAACTCCACTTACTGTTATAAGTGATGTTGAATCCTCGCCCGGACATGGAGTGATCGGCTTGGAACTCCAGGCGCAGTATGTGATTGTTGCTGGTCAGGTGAGACGGAACCTCCGCGCCCGTGAACGTGCCCAGCAAAGGGGAGTCGAGGGAATCCCCATCTTTGATGGCGACGAAGTCAAACGGAGCTTCCAAATCAAAGTCGTTGAAAGAGAGGTGGATTCGGCTGCCCGGGTCCGAAATGATGGTCCAAATGCAGTTCAGGTTGTTTCCATAGCCCTCTGGATAGTCAGGTGAAAGGACCGTCCCCATCGGGGCGGTGAAATTTGATAAGCATGGAACTGTTATTGGAAAAAAGAAAGAAATCCGAATCAGCCATGCATGCTTACCGTAACAAAAGAGTTACTTCTAACAATGTTAAGCCGACCAAAAAGATTTGTATACAATTTTGCGTTGTCAAACAAGTCATGCATAGCACATGGTTAATCACTGGATTAATTTCCAAATGTTTTCTTTGGCTCTGCAATATGTGTTACTCTTTATCGTTTAAATCTAAAGGACATGGGGGCATATTAGCAAGACTGGCGATAAAATTATCGCCGTTTTAGCGGCAGGAAGCTGCCGCTAAAACGGCGATAATGGGCTTGCTAATAAGCGTTATAGAATTCCAATAGAAGCCCAGGTTAAATGTCCTGCACATCTAACCTGGGCTTCTATTGAATTCTATAACGCATATTAGCAAGCTAATTATCGCCGTTTTAGCGGCAGTTTCCTGCCGCTAAAACGGCGATAATGTTATCGCCAGTCTTGCTAATATGCCCCATGTTTTATTATATTAGGTGCTGTATTTTATTGTTGAATTCCAAAGGGTATACACTTATCCAATTCACTTTTTTCTGTAGAAGACAAATATGTAGGGTCATATTAGCAAGACCCACGTTAAAATTATCGCCGTTTAGCGGCAGGAAACTGCCGCTAAAACGGCGATAATGGGCTTGCTAATATGCGTTATGGAATTCCAATAGAAGCCCAGGTTAGATGTCCTGCACATCTAACCTGGGCTTCTATTGGAATTCCATAACGCATATTAGCAAGTCCATTATCGCCGTTTTAGCGGCAGTTTCCTGCCGCTAAAGCGGCGATAATTTTAACGTGGGTCTTGCTAATATGCCCCGTAATTTTATGGTAGCACGGATTGCTTTTTTCTCTGTTATCATAAGCACAATTAGTTAAGAAGTCGCGCGATATTTGTCTTGCATTTTACAATTCTGAATGGCTTTATTATGCCAAAATTCGCAAACGACTTTCTATCTAGACACTAAGGGGCAGATTTACAATTAACTAACGCAGCACGGCGCAGCAAGTAAATTTGCTGCGCCATGCTGCGTTAGTCTGGAAAGCACAGGGATGCAACATATTTACAAGAATATGTTGCATCCTTGTGCTTCCCCCTGCGCTGGCGCACAAACTGCAGCCATGCGCCGGCGCAGGCACCTTTGCACCATGGTGCAAGGATGCCTGCGTCGTGGGGAGATTGTTTTTGTGCAGGAAGGGGAACCTTCCTGCACAAAAACAATCACTACAACCATTTTCCTCTTTCAATGTGTGCTGCAGAATGCAGCACACATTGAAAGAGGAAAAAACGAGGAGAAATGAAAACATTTCTCCTCGGTGCGCCTCGCTACGCCACCTCTAGGGTGGCGTAGCTTCAGACGCATCTCCAGAGTTACGATTTCTCGTAATTCTGGAGATGTGTCTTGTTCCATGAGTGTTGCGTGGGAACACCCACAGCAACACCCATGGAACGCCCCTTCACCGCAAAGTGCTGCGTGTGAATGGGCCGTATTTACAAGGAGAGGAAAAGTCACGCAGGGTGGCTTTTCCTCTCCTTGTAAATATGGAGCAGCCCCCTGCGCCACCAGTACGTCACGAAAAGTGATGTACTGGTGGCGCAGGGGGCTTGTAAATCTGCCCCTCAGGGGCATATTCTCAAGCCCCTATCGCCACGGGAACGTCACTTTTTTTGACGTTCCCGTGGCGAAAGGGCCTGCGCCCTATTCTCAAGGCAGCGTTAACCCACTTAACGTGGCTTAACGCTGCCTTGAGAATAGGGCCCCTTTCACACTAAACAGCGTGAAAGGGGGCGTGCAGTGGGTGTTGCGGTGGGCGTACCACTGCAACACCCATTGAATTCAACGCTGCCACCTATTATCATGGGCGGCGATAATAGGTGGCAGCCCCGAACTTAAGACCAGAAAAATCCTGGTCTTAAGGTGGCGAAACGAGGAAAAATGCTTAATTTCTCCTCGTTTTTGCTATTTCCATGTGTGCTGCCTTGTGCAGCACACATGGAAATAGCAAAATGCCATGGTGTGTTTATGTACAGGAAGGTGTCCCTTCCTGTACATAAACAAACCTTTTTAAAAAATGCCTTTTTGTAACTTACATGTGTGCTGCATGAAGCAGCACACATGTAAGTTACTAAACAGCATTTTAGGTTTGTTTATGTGCAAGAAGGGACACCTTCCTGTACATAAACAAACCTCCCTGCTCGCAGACACCCTTGCACTCTGGTGCAAGGGAGCCTGCGTTGGCGTTAAGTCGTGAGACTTAGCGCCGTCGCAGGGGGAAACGCCAGGCTGCACCACATTCTTGAGAATAGGGTGCAGCCTTGCGTTTCCGAAGTGGCGGAGAGGCGTTAAGCCAAGGAGGCTAACGCCTCTCACCGCCACTTCCTCGTGAATATGCCCCTCAGAATTCTGTGGCCACTATATTGAGGGCTATATGAGTAATTCACTAAAATAGTTTATGGAAGCAGGAAAAGTTCTAATTTTCGGCCGGTTTCACAAAGCAATTTGTACATATGAGTTCAATCTAAATGCACTTCTTTACAAGTGTATAGTCATGTTTAAGAATTAGAAAATATGGATTTACACTTGTAAAAATGAGTATTTAAGAATACTTTCCCATGCCAATAAATCTTCTTACACCATGGTCAGGAAGTGGCTGTTCTAGAGCGAAAATTGCCTTGCAAGTTTGTAGAACCCCTGGAGAACTATTTATTTTCAGTATTCAGAAATTTCCATGGACCATTCTCAGCCTTAAAATGTTTGGAGACTCACTTCTGTGAAGTGCAGGAATATATCCATTTCCATAGTGGGAGTGTGAAGATGACACCTGAAAATGGTGGGCGTACAGGAAAATAAGTTTCTCTAAGTGGAAAATATTTTCCGTTGCGGTTGCACTCACATGATACATTTTTGAATGAATAAGTGTGTGCGGTTGCATTCACACATGGAGAAACACATTTTAAAGTTCTTAAAGGAGACTTCACAACAATTTTTCAGGAGTACTCCTTGAATCTTTCCCACGTACTGCTCGAACCCACAGTGAATTCCAAAAAGCTAAACAAACAAAAAAACAGAAAACTACTCTACACATAGGAAAAAGGTTATTGGAGAAATGTGTGAACTGCTTCTGTTAATCAGGCACTGTATGTTCACTCAAAATGAGTACATTGTTAAACTACTTCTGGAAATGTATGATGTTCAAAGATTAAATTAGTTCACTACATCAATTAAATTGACCTCGCAGATTGTCTGTAATAACATGTTTTGTGAAAATATGCATTGACATATTTATTTATTCTCAGCTAGGAAAATATTGCCCATATTGGAGAAAACCCTTCCCGTACAGACAGATGGAACACAATGTTGTTTAAGGATTTTTTCACCCTATATACACACTGAGGCTAACATTTCTTGATAGGTTTCAATGAACAAATGGGATGGTAAAGAACGTGACCATAACATTCCAAGCCCTACAAAGTTACTACATTGAATGTTTTCCTACATTTCCAAAGCACTGTTCTCCTTCTCGGCACTCATCTCAAATGTTTAGCTGACAAGGTGGTTAATGAAATAAAATGCTTGCTACTGATTCCGGACAGGGAACAATGTGTGGCACAGTGTGCGCAGGATCCATGTCTAGGCATATCCATCCCACTTAGAGCATGGCACTGAAGTATACAAGAATGATGGATGGAATGCCTGAATTGATCTCAGCCAATGGTAATTACTCAGGCAGCCTCCCAGTCCATCATTATTTTGCACATCACGACACCTCAGTTTGGACCCGGCCACATGCAAAGCAGTCATGACCCTGGTCCAACTGGTACAGTCCAGCCTGAACTGCCAAGCCTGTGCAGGGTCGGATTGGGAACACAATTAGGCCCGGGCACTGAAAGAAAAAGTGGCCTATATTTGTAGATAATGACCTTTCATGAAACGTTGCTTGTTATCTGGTGCAATTTTGGGAGAATTCTGTGATAAATTAAGCTTTCTAAACTCATGGGGTCAGTAGCATTGGCCATAGATGCTCCACTAGACACACCATTATTCCACTGCAGCTCGCCCACAGGTCACCTCACCTTATCTTCAGGCCTATACATTTCCCTACTTCAGGTGCCCGAATTTGTTAGTCACCTATTGGTCCCTTTGTCTGTGATCCCCATCCCAAAGATCCCTGATTATCCTGTAATATATCAGGCCATGAGCCAGAGAACCACCCGCATTCTTCGTGTCTGGAGGCTTCTGTTCACCCTCAGGGAACCAGGGATTTTCCTCTTTTGGTTGTCACTCAGAAGCCTCTCTGCAAGTGATGTCCTTTGGGATTACATACAACTTTGTAATTGATGTCTTTTGTTTTGTGGGTAGAGACTTGATTTGAATATGGAAAAGCGGCAGCAATTCACTCCAAATGCCTTTCTTTCTCTCTGTCTCTATACCCCTTTCTTACTTGCTGTGTGCATCTCTCTCATTCTCCCTATCACTTTTTGCCCCTCTCTCTAGTTCTTTCTTTTTCTCTCATACTATACCTCTTTTCCTCTCCTGGATGTCTCACATTCTACCTATGTGCTTCACTCAGTCTCTCACAATTACCCTCTCTCTTTTCCTGTCTTTCTCTCTGTCTACAAATCCCCCTCTCTCTCCCACTCTTGACTCCCTGTGGGCTCTTTCTTCTGTTATTTGTATATCTCTCAGGCCCTGATTCCTCCTGTCATTTTGTATCCTTCCTTGAAGTTTTATTTCATTTCTCTGTCTTGCAAACCTTTCCTTTTTCTCCTGTCTTGCTCTCTCCTGTCAGCCTCTTTCATATCCCTCTGCTCCTTGAATTTCTTTGTACTATACTTAATGTTATATTCTTATGTGTCCCCTTTATTGCTTTGCTGCAGACAGTAACAGAAAGTCATCATGTGCCTGGAGGCAGTGTTTAAACCAAAGGAGAATCCACAGGTGGAATTTCCTTTACCAGTCCATCCGTTTGATGAAAGACATTCCACTTGTGGATTGTAATCTACATTTAGCACTACCTCCTAGAATGCCAACAACCTCTAAACTAGGCCCTAGACTGAGGGAGAGAATTAATATAGTGCATATGAGCAGTAACCATCCTTCCTTTTTTGTCGTAAACCAGGAAATATTTGACACCCTCATCTGCCTCTCCTCTCCATCATTTCCTTCGTCATTCACTTTTTTTGTAGTTTTATGAAGTGCAAACTCTACCCCAAGGCATTGAAGTGCTTTACATGGACACATTCATTTTTTTACGCAATGGGATATTTAGTGATATGCCCAGAATCACAGGATGTTGTGCCGACACCGAGACTCAAATCTGGTTCTCAAGTTCGAAAGTCAGCAGCTCTGGCCATTACTCCACATCCTCTGCCACTTTCCTGCCTCTCTTGTCTTCACTTTCGCTTTCCAGCTTTCACTCTATCTTTAACAGTTTCTGCCCATCTCTCCTCTGTCTTTCATCACTTCTTCTACCTAATCTCTCCTCCCTCACTCCCTTCATCTGTCTGCATATCTAGCACATGTATCCTCTCTCCTCTACCTTTCCTTTCTTCCTCATTTGATTTCCACATTCCCATATTTTTGTCATTCTTCTCCAATCTGCTGTCTCACTTCTCCTTTTGTCTCTCTTCACATTGCTCTCCATGCTCAGTCCATTTTGTTACTGTCCTGCCATGTCTATTCTCCCGTCCCTTTGTCATTTTGGCTCCGAATGAACATTTTTCACAGTAATGTTAAAAAAAAAATATATATTTTGTGTTGTCAAAAGCATTTTTCTTTTTGCTCATTTTGGTTGCTTGCATTATTTTTCATTTTCATTCAGTGGTGAACTGGATAATACGCAGATAAGGTGGCAGAAGACTGCTGCTGGAAACAAAAGTAGAGCCTTTTAGATGGCCTTCACACTTAATCTTTTTCCCTGCATAGCTCCCTTTCACTCCACCCCAGGTATCATTAGTGCTGGCTGTGATGCTCAGAAAGAGCCCAGTCACTCCCAGTGGCCTCACTGTCAGGGTGAGAGACTAGGGACAGGAGGAGACCCACTACATGCTGTGCCTTCTCAGTTTGGCCCAGTTTGTTCTACTGCACAAGACAGTGAGCCAGACATTATCTGTACTTGGCTATAACAAGCTATGATTTTCCCTCTACAGCTACAGCAGCCTTTAAGATCAAGCGCCAGTGGCCAAGCCGGTCCAGGACCAAGTGATTTTATCTGTGGCTGAAAAAAGAGGCCAACCAGCTGGCCTTTTCCCCCGATTGCCCGCCCTGCGAATCCGACACTGGTCCTCTGCACACTGTACCACTGAAACTGAGCTATACCCGACTGATGAGCCCTAAGGGAGAAATCAACCTTCAGTTGCTTATGTTGCGGTTCAGAGAGGCCCTGGCCTCAGTGGCCTGGCAGTTTGGACTGAGCAAAACGGAGCAAAACCATGGCTGTAAACTTTGCAGCCTTTTCGATTTCTAAAACACCAGGAGACCTTTTTCGGGGTATATCAAGTGCTTATAAATAGAAGGAGTATCATAGAATATATTACTCTCCACTTTAAAAATTGTTTCTTTGTGAATTGTCTAAAATGAAGAACACAGTCAGAAAACGAATAGCTAGGTTCTTCATATTTATTTATGAGAAAGCAAAACAAAGAGCATGTTTGCCACTAGTTAGTACACAACACAATCTAAAATGCATTAGTTAAAAATTCAGTTTTTTTACATTGTTTTTTATATAAATACTTTTATTAGGGTTTTACAAGGTGCATAAACATAATGATGTAGCAAAGATTCAATATAAAATTATAGGAATATGTATAGATATAAAACACCGAAATATTTTGCAAACATAGCACACTAAGATGTTAATAGATCGTTTAATGAATTTCGATACCTTGAAACACAAATATTCTTTTAAAACAAAAGGTCTTCAAAAGTGTAACTTTAAGCAAAGCTCATTATTGCTAATGCCCCTTCTAATTAGTGCTAATGGAAACACAGCAACGTTATTTCAAGAGGTCAACGAATTTTTAATAGACATGAGAATGTTATTTAATGTAATACTCATAATAACAAATGCTTTATGCCAGTAAATTACTGTTCGCAATTAATCACTTAAGCAATTATATGCAAGGGTAACATAACATATGCTCACTGAAAAGCAAGCATTTGGTACTTACAAATACAGATTGGGATGTTTGCAGACCACTGGTTATTTTCCTGACAGGCGATAGATTTTTCGCCAATTAGTTCGAATCCAAACTGGCACTCAAACCTCAATGTGTCTCCGTTGGAAAATCCATCCCCTTCACGGATTCCATACAAAGGTGTCCCTGGATCGCCACAGCTTTCCTTTTCAATTTCTAATAAAAAAAGAAAGCAAAAGCAATTGTGATAAATCATAAAATTCGGAAATACAGAGGAAAACAGTTGCTATTTATTTAGGTAGAATTGAGGGAGAAATGGCCTGCTGTTACAACCGAGGAAAATGAATTTGTAAATTATTTCATAAGTAGAAATGTTTTACTGTTTTAAATTATAGGTAAATACCATAATATATCTTATTACCAATTAGCATGTGTTAGCAAACACTTTGGGCTCGATTAAGTTGTCGGTCGGAGCTGCCTCCGACCGAAACCTCCGCGGTCTTGGGATTGACCGACCTCCAGTCAACGGTCCCGACACCACAAAAACAATGTGACCGCACGTAGTGCGGTTGCATACTCCCATTTCTCTATGGGAGCTTGTGTTGCAGCCGTAAACTGGCCATAGCACAAGCCCCCATAGAGAAATGGGAGATTCTGTTAATCCCTGCACCGCTTGGCAGGCACCTCACGGTGCTTGCCACAAGGTGCAGGGATTAACAGGGGGTACCATAGGTGCTCCCTCAGCTGTCAACCAGAGGCCACAGGGAGGAGTAGGCCCTGCTAGGGCCCCCCAAACTCACTTTACGACAGGCTTTCGATGTCGGAAAGCCTGGCATAGAAAGCCTGTCGGAAACCGAGCATCATAATCCCAACAGAGGAAACGCCATCCATTGGGATTACGTGCCGGTCTCCGACTGGCTGGCGGGCTCCTCGAGCCCGTCGGAATCCAGCCGGAATGACCAGCCAGTTTCAGTTTTGACTGCCTGCATCATAATGCGGCAGTCGAAAGTGGAACCCCCGATGAGGCCCGGAAAGCCTCCGACCTGTGGTCGGAGGCTTTCAGGATCTCATCGTAATGAGGCCCTTTGTGTTTACGTTCGGCATCCCAACACAATTTTACACTCCACGTTGAAATACTACTGAGGAAAAGGTAAATACTTCAGATAGAAACCCTTTGTGGAAGTGAATTTTAGCCCCATAAAACAAGAGTGGTAATCAAGTTAATGTACATTTGCTATATTCAAAAGCTGTAAGTCTGCATTATTTCAGGGTTATTTGTAAATTAAGGATATTTGTTGATTATTCTGTGACATTTTTTATGAACAAGAATTATGTGCACTAGCATTCATTTCTTATGGAATGTGTGCCAGATGATTGTGACTATTCTTACACTATATTTGCCTTTCTTCCATTCATTCTATACATCAATGATTTAAGCATTTATCTGGCAGCTAGTACTTTGGATATCCCTAAGATAAATGGTACCCCACTTCCTGCACTTTTGTACATGGATGACGCAGTTTTTATGCCCCGTACACCAAAAGCCCTGCCAATGTTAGTTCACATGTTTGTTAATTTTCTGTCTAAGGTTGACTTAACAACTCATTTTTCTAAATCTTTTATTGTCACATGTGGACTTAAGAGAGCTCAGGCTTTTAAAATTAGCATTGGTTCTAACATCTTATTAAGTACAAAAACATTTTCTTACTTAGGTGTTACTTTTAGCGTAACAGACTCATGGGCACTGCATATTTGGCAAAGCAGGGCAAAACTCTCTAGATCGATGGGTGCACTTCTAAGTCTTCCGCATCCTTCTAGTAGTTGGTCTTTGTTTACGGTTTTACAAATTTATGCTGCACAATGTACCATGTCAGCATCTTAGAGGGCGGTGTTTGGGGAATTGCTGACTGCACTGGGATACAGAGGGAGGAGAATATTTTTTGCAAAAGGATCTTAGCAGTCCCTGCATCCTCTTCACATTATATTTGTCATAGTGATCTGGGTTTGTCCTATTTGAGTGATTTTATCCAAACTAGACCCCCACTATTCTGGCTTTCAACATGACGTAACAAGTAAGCATCATTAACAAGGGCTATAATCATTGATTGCTTGGCATGTGACAAGGGCTTGTCAATTCCTTGGTTGGCATACTTGAAAATGGCACTTGAGATGGTTGGTTTTCCTCATGTATTTCATGACACAGCTACATACACTGCCATTGATAAAAATCAGGTCTTTGCATTGTGAGCCTAATTGCATGATAAGAGGGTCAGGGATGAGTGTTAAAAAACACCCATTGTAAATTATTTGGCATTAAATGTGGGTGACAACTCTGAAAGTTATTTGTGCAACCCTATAAGGAATTGGGAGTGCTCTTTCCTGTTTACGTTCAGAGTGTATATGGTAAAGTACCTACCTTGTTTCCCTATAGGGTGTCAGTCGGATTTAGCCGCGACAATTTGCCCATGTAACAATGGTGCTAATCAATCAGTGATCAATTTTCTCTTTTTTTGCAAATTTTATGAATTGTACACAAAAAGTTTTCTGGCCCCATTTTTGAGATCAAGGAACATTAGACAATGTTTTCCAGCTTATTATTTCCTCCAGTGATTGCCTGATGAGGAAACTTGTATTGTCGTAAGCCGATCCCTGCACGCTGCTGTACGTTCACGGGCTACCATGCACTTTATTTAAACTGTACCAAGATTGTTTTCATCTTATTTTACTGTTTTCTATTTAAATGACTATTAATTGTGGATGTATTGTATCACTATGTATTTATAAATTCTTGTATGTGTACTTTTATGGCTGTATCATCCGCCAAATAAAGTTTTTAATTCATTGATTGATTGCAACTATTATTTAGGGACATACGTGTACTTGTGCTACTGACACTGATCACTCCTAATATCCTAACATTTGGTATAGTGTGTACTCTTAAATTATGTTTTGCTACTAGCATCTCATTATAAAGTACAATATTATAAATATCTGCTAATCTCACATTTGAACATCTTCAAGCGTCCTGTAACAAAGACTTTTACTTTGTGTGAGTTCAAACCCTCTTACTGATGCAGAGGTTATCAATTTTATTTCTTCATTTACACCTGCCAATTATTCTGATGATTCCATGACATCATCTTTGCTAAAATCTTTATCTGAAAACATTTAATTTTTTTCGCTGACTTTGGGTACTTGGGCTTTGTAGCACTGTTGCCCCCCCCATTTATTTCAAGTGATATCAGAACGAAAGGAAACATACCTCACAGCTAAGAAGGTTATAATATGGTCACAGAACTAAACTCCAGAACTACACATTATTATAAAATTGCTTCTATCACTCTGAAATGAATTCTCCTAGTGATGCCATCTGTAGAGTTAAAGTCCCTACAATTGGTTTAACAAAAGATGTTTTCAGTCAAGCAAGTGATACATTTCTTCCTTAATTGAAAAAACATACTCCCATATGTCGCTGGATGAATTGGCTAATTCAGCACCTTGCCTTGTGGTTTGGGATTTCAACCTGTATCTGAAATTTCCAAGAGTAAGCATCAAATGTTATCAAAACCTCAGTCAAAAGTGTATGATACCATCATCTACCCAAATGTACTGTGTTGCATGGTAGTATTATATTCTAGTGATAACATATCTGCGTTGTGGAATGTATGGCATTGTTAAATGTAAGACGTTAAAGGTCCAGAGTTCTTTATGTGCAGAACAATTCTGATATGTCAGTGATTCAGAAAATACAGAGGATTGGGATATAGCTTGAGACACATAAAACCTTATCAGATTCTAGAATCACAAAAAAAGAAAAATACAGGGCTGACATACAATGCAATCAATCCCACATAAATACAATTTACATTATTACAAACATTCACCTTAAAGGTGGTGTCAAAAAGAAAAATCTCACTTTATTCGATATATCGCAGTAAATCATAAAAGCAATTAAAAATACAAAATTCATAAAAGCCGCAAGAATAAGACAACAGTTTTTCAGTGATTGGAAAGAAACACCCCTACTGACAACCCAGATACATAAAAACAAACAGTACAGTTATCTAAAAATTGGAGATACAGCAAAGCAGGCCACACTTGGTTAAAATTCAATGACAAGAGTAGTGGGTGAATATACTTGTGTCTCAAGGTGGCAGATTTAGGACATATAAAAACAACATGTAAAGTGTCAAGTGCAGCAACCATATCACATATGCTAATAGCAGGTTCTGACAACTTATGCCAGCCGACTAAAAGCTGTGGGAACACATTTTGGATGGAAATTAGATAATAAATGTCTGTGCAAAGGAGGCATTTCCAATGTTAGATACAATTCCATTTGACCTAGGGTTTTAACCATAACATAGTGTCTGCTCAGGTTTTTCAGGCTGAAGCGGTCCTCCCTTTTTTTTTGGTGCACAGATTCACTAAGAGCTTCCTTGACCCAAGTGAGATTCTCTTAACAAATTTGCTCCGGGTTGGTGAATAATTCCGGTCTACCCAAGTCATTCAAAACACCTTTGACTTATTGTAACCATGGAATTCGATGAGAATAGTCTAGCCCCAAACAATCCTTCAGGATCTTTCTCTTTTAAAATCTAGTTCTTTTTTTTAAATATGCATAAAAACATAAAATTAAAGGACAAATACTTATAAAATCAGAAATGAACCCTATATTCAATTCTTTGTGCACAATCTCTGCAGGCACAGTATATGGCAGCCTTAGAATTCAAAGTAAAAATTTCTTTTCGGCCACTTGGATTGTGTGACTGGACTTATAGCCCCAAATCTCTGAGCCAAATGCCAAAATCGAGAGGCATTTGGCTTTGTAAAGGCTCACTATAAATTTGACATGAGGGCTCCCAATCCGCCTCAAAAGGCATCAATACTATGTGCTACCCTATTAGAGGTGGTATTTTCATGACTTTCATACTCATCTAAATGACAAATCATACTCACTATTTTAAATGAGTAGCCTCTTGGAAATGCAGACTGAGTTGAAGTAGGCCTATTAAGCCAGGTCAACTATCTGCTGCCTTCAACCATGCATCTGCAGTATTCAGTCACTCTCCCTCTGAAGACATAACATCATAATCTAGCAAATTTTAAAATTATTATTCAAAATCAGTTCTTCGAACATAACTTGGTGTTTGAGGAATGCAGCTGCTTTGGTTTTCCTTATAATTGAATATGTAAATGACCCCATCAGATCCATTACATGCAATGTTATCTCGTGAGTATTAATCTTGGAAAACCTGCCTGCCTTAGTAGATATGATCCTTGAAGCTCAACTGCGCGTACCTACGCAAGTGGACACAAAGGCAAGTATTTGGAGACATGCAAATACCTGTAACAATTGTACAGAAAAAATGAAATTTGAGAAATAATTGTTATTTTTTCATTACTGTCAAATACTATTACTGATGGCAAAGATTAATGTCTGATAGATGTTGTAGGAGGCTATAGGAATGCAACCATGTTAACCTTTCTGTGTATGATGCTGGTTTTAGGAATATGGGCTTATCTGTTGGATGCACCTTTTCAGAAAATTATTTCTGCACACTAACTGAGTTACCTTTCAGAAGTCGGCATCTGCTAATGAGCTCTGTTGCAATGAGCAATTGATTTAATGGACTCCTACAGCCTGTTGAGCGGCATTCTATGACAGATATAAGGCCCTGTTGTCTACCTGCTCTGCATAATAAGCAATGTGCACACCTTCTTGGTGAAATCCTCTGGGGAGCAGCACTGTTATTGACAAGCGAAAGATGTGTTTGGGAACAGATGGATTTCTTAACCAAATAGATTTCACAATGTGCACTTGAGTTGGCTAGTAGTGACAATTTAGTTTTACTGTGCCAGAAAACAGCAAAATAGCAGTAGCAAATCATCATAAAAACATGTTATCTTGATAGTTGTTATGGTCTTGTCTGAGCTTAGACCATGAATGGAAACCTTGAAAACTTCTGGATTCCCAATAATCATTAATTCTAGAGAAATCGAGTATCCTGACTTTTTGTGGCACATGAGGATACTAATGCAACCCACTTGGACTATTGACCTACAAAGTTCTCCAACTGCACATTCCATAGATAATTTGAGTTCTATTCAGCGACAATGAATATATACAAGAATATAAAAATAAATGATAGCCAAATTACTATGGGCATAATTACGAGTCGTGGTGGGGTGGCAGTGGTGGTCTTCCGACTGCCACATTGTGACCTTGGCGGCTGGCCGCCCTGGGACCACCAACTCTGCCAGGGAGCTGCCATTTCTTGGCAGTGGCGTTGCAGGCTTGAGGCAGGAATATGCTTTACAGGACTGCGGCGGTCCCGCCAAGCATATTAATATTTTCCTTACCTCCACTGATTTCATGGAGGTCTTTCCTCCATGAAAACAGTGGCCAGGAGGAGAGAAAGGTAGCCCTACAGGGCCCCCTTGTGCCTCACTCCATGTGGATGCAGACAGGGGGGCACAACATGTTTCCCCCTGTGTGCATGCACCCCCAGTTCCAGCACAGCATAAATTGAGCATTTGTTAAATAGTTTTCCATCTTGGGCCAATTTTATTTTTCCCTATTGTGAGAATAAGGATCTTATTCCAATTGTCTATTTGGGTAGAAACAGAAGTAATACAATAAATTCTCCCACATAATTTCCATATGTAAAATAACTGGATGTTTCTAAGGATGAATTCACTGGATCAGACTTGGAGGAATTGGTCACCAGAAAATGGCCTGGAATTCATGAAAAAAGTGGAGGTATGTGAAAAAAAACATATTTCAAACAATATTCCTTCGAGGATCCCTAGGTGATGTTTCATAACCCTGTGGTAATCCTGGTACTGCCAAAACCATGGTATTGGTAAGTCCGGGTGAAAATGTACTGCACTGGAATTTCCAACACTTTTATAATAGAGCTCTAAATGTAGCCTGCACATTCAGAGAATTCTGGTTCCCTAAACATAACAAACTGAATAATCAGAATAAGTTAAAAATAAAAACTCAATTTACCAAAGAAGCACCCAACACACTTCTTGCAAAGAATTGGGCTGGTCAGACCATAGAGGTTCCTGAGCAACATGTTTTTGTTTGTTTCCTAAAGTAACAATCCAGTACTTATCCATTATTTTGAGTCATTTCAATTATTTACCCCATCTCTTGCTACATTCATGTATACATGCATTTTTCTGGTACTTGAGGATTTTTTATTTTTATTTCCTTGATTGAAATGTCATCATTGTGTTTCATAAGATCATAGAATTTAGCCCCATCTCTTATGAAGAGAAAGTATACTATGACTACTACTGAGCTCATAAAATTAGTGATATAAAAAGGCTTTGCTCTCTCTCTCTCTCTCTCTCTCTCTCTCTCTCTGTGATTATTTTTATTATCATTACTAATGTTGTTTTATATGGCTTACATATAGCCAGAATAATTAGACTAAAATCCAGTTATTCACTGTAGTGACGCCAGAACAATGGTTAACCACTCCTGAGATTAGTTCATTTCCCCTTGGCTCCGATGCCTTGTCCATGCCTCTAAAGACCCAAGAGCTTTGGCAGAATAGTGGTTGGTGGTCTCACCTGCTTTTCGTGGGTCTCCAAGGACCTGAGGGAGGTGGGATAAAAATGGTGGCCTTCACCATTTTGCCTTTCCACTGTCAAAATGGGTCTCTGCAGACCAAAGGTAGCAGGACAATACAACAGTGATGACAAGCAGATCTCATAGAGCTGCTGTCAACCCGATGCCAGCCCTCCACTCTCAATGTGAGAGCATGGCTTTGTGCAGGGGGTTATTGTGTGGAAGCCATGTTACGTATGACTCCCTCATCACTCCTGTGCCCCTGAGTATATGATTGAATGCATAGACAGATTTAAAATATTTAATATAATATTAATTTATATATGGCTTTAATGTGTATAATATGGATATCATGTCATAGTTCTCAGTGACAGCATAGACAACTTGAGCTTCCTTCACATTGTCTATCTGATTTCAGTCACACTCACAAGGTGAAAACCGTCCCAGCTATTAACAGTTAGGCATCTAAAATTCGACATTATTATTATTACTACTACTATTAACACTGCTACTAATAACAGTATTAATATTACCAAAGCAAAATGGTTTCATGAGATCTAGTTCAGAGTAACAGAACCTGCCAGCCATTCTGGGCACAGAATACAAATAAATATCATTACACTTTGCCAAACACTTAAATTCATATTGATTATATGTCATATATTATGATTGTTATAATATAAAGTATGTAAACACAGAAATAAAAACTTTAATCGACTCCTCTTTCCAATCCATATGCCTATCCCAATGTTTATTGGACTTTCTGTCTTTACATGGGAGAGCACGTCATGTACTATCAACATGTTGAAGGGTATTGAGATACTAAGTTAAGGAGATCAGGCAATCCTAGTGACAGAAGGCCTTATTCAGAAAACCTCATTCCAAAACATTTGATATTGGTGCTTGTGTGATGTTTGGAGTTGAGTTCCATCCTATAGAATTCTGAAATAATTCCACGAGTACTCTTGGCTGTTTTTGTATGAGTCCAGTGATAGATATTCAGAAGTATTTGCTTCGGACGTAGCTCTGTTTGCAGGGTCATCTCCAAACTTTTTGCCTTTACCCTCCACTGTTTGGTGAAATTAATTTATGTTGGCCTTAGGACTCTGTCTAATTTATCACTGCTAACCAGTGCTAAAGTGTGAGTGCTCTCTCCCTTAAACATGGTAAAATTGGCTTACACTTATTGGCACACTTAATTTACTTTTAACTCACTTGTAGCGTGGTAAACCATATACCAAGGGCCTGTAAAATAAATGCTGCTAGTGGGCCTGCAGCACTTGCTTTGCTGCCATTGCAGCCTGAATGCAGTTTTAAACTGCCAATTCGATTTGGCAATATTACATCATTACCAAGCTTTAAACATCCCTTTTATTGCATGTACGTCACCCCTAAGGTAGGCCCTAGGTAGCTCCCAGGTCAGGGTGCATTGCAACTAAAAGGTTAGATATGTACTTTTAAGTTTTACATGTCCTGGTAATGATAAACTCCTAAATTTGTTTTTCACTACTACGAGGCCTACCTCTCCCATTGGATAACATTGGGTTGCCTTATTACATTTAATAAGAGCTAACGTTTGATTGGGAACAGGTAACATTTCATGTTTGGTGTCTGAGAAATTGTAATTAAAAATCCTCTTTAATGGCAAAGTAGGATTTTAAGTTATGTTTTAAAAATGCCACTTTTAGAAATTTTGCCATAAAGGGGCGACACTGGCGCTCCCAGCTGCTGCACTGCTAAAGTGAGGAACTTTCCCTCGAAGTAAACCATATTTTTTACTATTAACCAAAGTAATCCGTAGTAATCCACAAGTTTATGACTAGCAAATAATCCATCTGTTTCATATTTATTAGATCTCTCCAGAGACAGTTGGGTTGAAATAGAATTCTTTATTGCGCATTTTCAAATGCCATATGCTGCTAATCCTGGCTTAAACATAGGCATGTGCTGTCAACCTGCCTTCGAGCCAACACAATCAAATAACCCAATGCATTTCGAACTTTTTCAGTTCTTCGTCAGGGGTACTGCAATGAATCAGAAAAAAGTACATGTAAAACACATCTAATGCCTATGACAAATAATACCAACAGAAACCATTATAATGTGTCCCCATAATCTCCCTCTTTTACCCACCTTGTGAATGTTCACAATCACTACTATTACACAAAACCATTCAGAGACCACAAAGTGCTTAAAACCTATATAACCTAATATCAAAGACATTTGCCCTTCCAAAATTCTCACATATCCCCCCTCCTTCTCAATCCCCACTTGTGCTCGAAAAATAAATAAATACACTGCTCAGTGCCACAAAATCTGTACTCCAACCCATTTACCTAACGTTTACAGAAAACATATTCCTTTACCTAATAAAGCTGCCATTTTCCTGCCCTAGCTATTTGGTGGTTGCAGCCAGTCCTAGGTAACATGGCTGGGTGTAGTTGGCAGTTTGACTTTGTTTATTCCTCCCAGACATCCACATTGTAGAGTGATTTGGGGTGCCTGGTAAGGCCATCAACTGGCAGGATGGGTGATGGAGTTGGGCACAGCCCTACTTGCAACTGAATAGGCTGCGCTCTTCACACAAAGGATGTGTCACCCCTGCATTGTTTATGCAGCTAGATTGGAGTCAGAGCAGGAGAGTCAGGAAACTTCAAGCACATCAAAGGGAATTCTCTAGAAAATTCTCCTACTTCAGACAAGGCACCAAGTATAAAAAGGGGCCCCTCAGACCCACTCTTCAGTGCACCCCTAGACCTATGAAAACTAAAGAAGAACACAACATTGATTGAGGCCTGCTCTGCTTGCTGAGAAGGAAGACTGGACCTGCTCCCTTCATCCCAGGCTGAGTGACTCTAAGGTTCAGTTGGCATTCAGCTGACTAACCTCCTGTTCTTAGTTACAGGTACACAGCAAGCTGCAGAGTCCTCCCTGCAACTCCCTGCTGGCCTCTGCTGGAGTGAGTTCCTCTTCCCCAAGTGGTGGGGCCTCCCAAGTCCTGGGCCTTTGGCTGGCATCAGAGAGAGCTCCCCCTGGTCTAACTGAAGGTTCCACCACATCTGACACAAAGGGTTGTGAAGCAACATGAAGCCCAGCAAAGCCTCATCGCACAGCTGCAAGCTTCATTGGAACCGACACTAAGTGACGCAAACCCCGCAAAACCTCACCACACAGTTGCCAGCCTCATCGGATTCAATGACGAGCGATGCAAAGCCTCGCCACACTGCTGCCAGTTTCATCGCTGCACTGATCCTATTAGACCTCAGTGCAGCATTTGATACTGTAAATCACATCAACCTCCAACAAAGATTAGAGGCAATGGGAGTACAGGACACTGTCCTATCCTGGTTAAAATTCTTCCTGCATAATCATACCTTTCAGATTCACACTCACCAACATAGGTCAATATCTCACCTCTTAACCTCAGGGATCCACCTTGAGCCCACTGCTCTTCAACCTGTATTTAAGACCTCTAGCAGAGATTGTGGAACATTGTGGCCTCATACTTTTTTTGGTATGCGGATGATACACAAATTGTAGTATCTTTGTCATCCAAGGACAATAAAAATGCATGTGCCCTTAATACCTGCTCCTCCCAAGTCTAGTCACAGATGAGTGCCAAATCCCTGAAATGAAATGGAGACAAGACCTATTGGTGGGCAATCACCCTAACCCCTGGTGACCCCACATGTGGCCCATGACCATGGGTAATCTCCCCAGTCCAGTACCGGTCGCAAAGAACCTTGGAGTTTGACTTGACAACAACAACTTATCCTTACTCTGATCCTGATCCTGATTACACTCCCCCAATGAAATCTGATCGGGATTCAGATGCCTCCAGCACTGACTCCACTGGTAGCAGTAACTCTAGCTTGGGTAGTGGAAGACAGAGACAAAGAGGAAGGAATAGAGTCCAAAATAACTGGTCTACTTACAATACACATGTACCACCTGGATTCCAAGGATCATATAACCCACAACAACCATACCCCATTTATGGATGGCAACCACCGTTCCCACAACCACTATTCCCACCGAACACCTTCAGGCCGCCTTTTTTAGGCAGGGGCAGAAGGGGGAGAGGAAGAAGGAAAGGCAGAAGTCAGGTGCACTGGGAAGAGGAAGATCCGGTAGGCAGCCACACAAGGAGCAAGACACAAACACCCCAGGCAGGACCAATCAACAGTCGGTCCTAGTCACTAATCTTGCTACAAGACCACTGTCAGCGGCAGAAGAAAGGGTCCTAAACAAAGGACTGGGATTTGTCCCAACGACACACTTTGATAAATTCCATCTTCACTGCGAATTAGCCAGCTTTTTCAGAAAGCTTAGACTTAAATCTTTCTTCGAAAAACAGGGTGAGACGACATTCACAGCTGACTCGAACGAAACTGGGCTGCGTATCAAGTCCACTTTTACCCCACCACCACACACCATCCCGGTGGAGATAGCTACCTTTGAACAAGCTGTCTTTAAAGACATAGGACACCTAAGACCTTCATCCTGGAATGTGCCAGACTGGCCTTGAAAAGGAATTACTTCGAGTTTGAGTGAGCCCTCTACCTCCAGATGGGGGGTACTTCAATGGGGAGCACATTCGCTCCAAGTGTAGCGGGACTTTATGTCTTCAACTTTGAGAAAAAATTCATACTTAACAATCAGAATCCCTTCTACACTAATATCGTCTTTTGGAGAAGGTATATCGACGACGTCTTTGCCATTTGGCAAGGACCGGTCGAGACCCTAAGGGATTTTATCCTATGGATCAACACTTGTGACCAAAACCTGAGGTTTACCCATACCATGGACCCCAAAACTATGATATTCTTGGATGTAGTTATCACCAAAGAGAATTGTCACTTGGAGACAAAAACCCACCACAAACCCAGTGCTAAGAACAACCTACTCAGATTCGACAGTTTTCATCCCAGACCGTTAAGGGAGAATTTGCCCTATGGGCAATATCTAAGACTGCGTCGCAACTGTAGTAAAACCACTGACTACCGCAGCCAGGCAAAGGAACTGACCGAAAAATTATCTGATAGAGGCTACCCGGAGAATATCCTCAAAAAGTGTCAAAAAAGAGCACGCAATCAACCAAGGGAAGCTCTCCTTGAAGATAAAACACAGACGAATGGAGCAATTCCTCTCACGTGTGTTACGACATACAGTACAGCTTCTAATTACGTGACCAGATCTATCAACAAACATTGGTCCATTATTAATACGGGTAATCTCCATTGGGAAAAACCGGTATTCTCCTTCAAAAAGGCGAGGAGCCTAAAGGACTCCCTGGTAAATACACGTCCGAAGGAACCTAGACCAGAAACACCTCCCACTGTACTGAACACGTGGGTTCTACCGAATGTTGTAGGACACTATCAGTGTGGTAACTGTAGTGTCTGCCACTTGACGAGCAACACAAAAACATTATCACTGGAACAAGGAAAAATATGGACTCAACGAGCCCATACGAACTGCAACAGCACTAATGTGGTATACCTGATAAAGTGTCCTTGTAATCTGCAATATGTGGGCATGACATGCAGGAAAATCAAACAGAGAATATGCGAGCACCGCAGTACAATTAGGTGCAAAAGAACCACAACTAAACTCACTGAACACTTTCTCCTAAAAAACCACACACCAAATGATATGAAATGGACCGTAATTGAACAAATTAAAATGGGTCCAAATGTGCAACAAAGACTATTTGAAAAGGAGCAACGGTGGATTTATAGGCTTTCCACCCATAAGGAGGGATTGAACGAAAATATCCCATGGAACTCAGTTCTACCAAAATGATTTATTATGTGCCTGAATTGTTCAATGCCAACATTCTCTTTTCAACATCCTTATAATGTGCCCATGTTCTATTCTGTCCTGCCATCACTATTAAATGTATGACCCATTTAGTATGGAACTGGGAATTAAACAACATGAGTAAGTACTAGACCATGCGATTCACTTACTCCCACATTAATAATACACACAAAGACGTTGTGAGCACTGGATTTACTCTCACTTAAGAGCACGAGTCACTGTGACTGTATGCCTGATTATATCGCCTTGCGCTTGAGTATATCGCTGTAACTGAATGTCTGACTATATCGCCTTGCGCCCTTTTAATCAGTAATTCTGATTTCCATCTTTGGCCTTTTTTTAATATATTTTTTAATATATTTTTTATATATTGCCAGTCATATCACCCAGCGCGCTCACAAATACCAAATTCCACCTTTGATTATCTGTGTGCTATCTACACATCATGCATGATATTCTGTGTGATTGGAAGTGCCATCTACAACTTTATTGTCCCGCAACCAGTTTCCAGCTACAGAGTCCTTGAATACTCCCACCGACGTGCAGACGCCGGCCACGTGACTACTCAGCCACGCCCTCTGTTCGCGCACCCGGAAGCGCCTGCACATAACCGGCATGGCTGCTCCGATGCCGTGATCCTGAAGGGAGTGGCAACGGGTCTGTGTGGGTAGGCGCAGCAGCCGGGGAATAGCTCCACCAAGTAAGTATCTGAATGAGATGCGGGAATCTATTCTCTCCCTACGTCCTTCGGGACTTGACTAATCTTTTGGATTTTAACCAGATCGTGTACAGAGTTATTTACCACGACCCCGACTCCCATGAGGCACGCGAACATCGCGCTTTTAGTAAGCCCCTTTTTTTCCCATTCCCACGAACCCAGATATCCCGATTATCAACACGCTTGCAAATTACGCATGAATGCAACTTTGTCGCGCCCTCACTTATTTGAATGAGAGCGTCTAAACCCACTATGAATATATGCTGTATGTGGTGTTTAACACATACCCTTGTATTTCATTGATACTTGCATGGGATAAAAGATTGCATCGATGCATATGCACTTCGAATTCACATGGAGTGCACAAAAACACCCACCTGTATGATCACGATGTGTGGGTAAGATCAATACATTTTTTGGTGACAAGTTGTGTCACTGAAATGAATAAATGCTCACCATAGTTCACTGCCTCCTTTGCTACGAGGCACACTTGGAGACATGTTCTATCCTTACGCTATGTACAACAAGTGTTGGGAAACACAAGAGCACTTATTCCTTGAGCAAGCACACTACAGCAACTTGTATATTTTTATTTGTTTGTCTGTGATTATGTGTTTGTCTTTTCAGATATTTTCCTTTTTTCGAACGGAACTAAAGGACACCTGACAGTGAGTACATGGTTAGGTCGCAGTGACCAAGGGCAGGGTACACCTTAGCGAGTGTATAGCTCCCGGGTCACGTTCACTGGTCCTGAAGAAAACCTAGTACTACCAACTATAGGTTGAAACATGTAGACCTTTTATTGCACCTTTTCATGCACTTTTTTTCACTGAAAGATACCTGAAGGTCAATCTAACCTTACATGGCATCCTAACCATCTTTTTAACATTGTCTAGTTGCCCCAGAATAAAGGTTTTTCAGTGGGTTATATCTGGCCAATTTTTAATTAACACCATTAATTCACTCACTTTCACATCACAAAACAACCAGCTCCACTGTAATCAGGGGTCGCAGCACACCCAGATAGCATTCGGCTATTCGGGTGGGACCCCAATGATGAAGCATGTCACCAACTAGGTTGGTGAGTGAGGGGTCTTTTTAAGAAAGGACAATTTCCTTTCCTGTGCTTTTGTCCCAATACCATATAGACAGTGAGCTGTCTTTTGGTTATACTCCTTCTTTGTTTTGATTATCTGACCCTAAGGGGACCAGGAGTATTTCCTTCAATCCTGTGAAAATCCCTTTCTCTCTTTCTTGTTTTGAATAACAAACTTACCATGAGTCATCAGATCAACAAGGTGGCAGCCACCTGTTTTTGCATCTTGAAATGGCTCAGGAAGATTCTCAACCATCTCCCTACCTCTGCTCAGAGAAACGTAGTCCAGGCCCTAGGTATTTCTAGGCTGGACTATGGGAATGTCCTGTATTGTATAAAATGCTGCTGCACGTCTTTTGCTTCAGCCTCCCAAGTTCACCTCCAAAGCCAGAATGTCACGTGACCTACACTGGTTGCTTATCGAATGACGGGTGCCGTTCAAGGCTCTGTGCTACATGCAAAAATGCCTATCAAACACCCGACCACTTTACCTCAGATCCTTGGTTTCCCTGTATTCCCCCGCACGCTTGCTGCATTCAAGCCATCTCATATTGGCCGTAACTCCTGGAATTAGAAAATCTCACCAAGGAGGCTGAGCGTTCTTCTTTCTTGGACATAAACTTTGGAATGATCTGCCTCTAAAATTGAGAGAGTGCCACTCACTCCTCTCATTCCGCAAATAGCTTAAAACATGGCTGTTTTAACCTCCAGAACCTTCTTTAATTTGTGTTCTCTTTAGACAGCACTCTGGACCTCCTCATAGTCCATAATGAGCATAGCAAGACCACTGACCCATTGTCAGTGAAATTGCTCCCCCTCCCTCGCACCTCCACCACTAAGTGAGGCCTGCACTTGCACTCTCATGTGTTGGTGTTCGAGGCCCTCCTCCACCCGCAGGTCTTCCCTGCGCCTCATCCCTGGTGGTCCAGTGGACCTCTTTCTCCTTCCTCTCGCTCTGCTCTTCACTAGTTTTCACTCGTTTTTCTGCCCCTTCTATTTTTCACCTTTCTGCACTTTTCTGCACCTCTGCTCCTCTGTGCCTTATTCCTGCTCTGCTCTTCACTCGTTTTCACTCATTTTCTGCCCCTTCTATTTTTCACCTTTCTGCACTTTTCTGCACCTCTGCTCCTCTGTGCCTTATTTCTGCTCTGCTCTTCACTCGTTTTCACTCGTTTTTCTGCCCCTTCTATTTTTCACCTTTCTGCACTTTTCTGCACCTCTGCTCTTCTGTGCCTTATTTCTGCCTATTTCTCCCCCTTTCCTTCACTTCTTTAGCCCTTTATTCCCCGACGCTGCTGCCCCCGTGGCCCCTCCCCCCCAGCGCGACTGGCCCAATTAAGCTCCCATCCCCGCTCCCGCCTTCCAGCTGTCCAGCCCTCCCCGACCCCTACTTAATGGCGGCGCTGCACGGCCGCGCCGCTGGCGCGCCAAAGGCGTGCCTAAGGCAAGTCCATCTGCGCCCGTCCACGCCTGGACCGCGGCCAGTGCCAGACCCCCTGGCCCCCGCGTGCGCCACAACACCCTACGCCGATACGACTCCAAAACCCTCCACGCACTCAATGCCGGCCAACCCTCCACCTGCTTCCAGGCCACCCCGAAGCTCACCCACAGACCCTTCACCTGCCAAAACTGCAGCTACACCAGCCAGCGCACACCGGCATGTCCTGCCCATCCCACCAAAGCAGGCCACAACAGTCTCAGATGCATACTGCTCAACACCCGCTCAGTCCACAAGCACGCCGTCGAACTCTGGGACCTGCTCGATTCATCCTCCCTGGACGTCGCCTTCCTGACGGAGACCTGGACGAACGCCTCCTCGGCGCCCGCCATAGCCATCCCAGACGGCTACAAGATCACCCGCAGAGACAGAAACAACAAACCAGGAGGAGGAATCGCCATCGTCCACAGGAACACCATCAGAATTTCTACCAACATCGATGACTCCCTCAGCATGGCCGAACACCTACACTTCCAGATCCACGTCGACCACAACACCACCCTCAGAGGAACCCTTGTCTACAGACCCCCGGGACCCCGACCACAGTTCAGCGACTCCATCGCCAACCTCATCAGCACACACGCCCTCGCCTCCACAGACTACATCCTCCTCGGAGACCTGAACTTCCACCTCGAGAACTCCAACGACAGCAACTCCACAACCCTGATCGACAACCTAGCCAACCTCGGACTCAAACAGATCGTCACGACACCCACCCACTCCGCTGGACATACGCTCGACCCCATCTTCTCCGCCAGCAGCCACGTCACCTTCAGCCACACCACCGAACTCCACTGGACCGACCACCACTACATCCACTTCTCCTTCGAGAAACACACCGCGCACATCCAACTGCAACGAATTCCACACCGCAGCTGGAACAAAGTCACCGAAGACCAGCTCCTCACCACCCTCGCCCGTGACCCTCCACCCGAACCCTCTGACACCAACGCAGCGGCCCACAACTTCAGACAATGGATCGACGACTGCGCCAACACCCTCGCCCCGATCAGGAGACCCTCTAACAGGCACACCAACACGAGAGCCACCTGGTTCAACGCCGACCTCCAGACTTCCAAACAAACCTGTCGAAGAATCGAGAAGCAGTGGCGCCAAGACCAGACACCAGACAACCACGCAGCCCTCAAGAACGCCAGACGCAAGCACCACCAACTCATCTGATCCGCCAAAAGGACCTCCTTCAAGGAACGCATCGACAACAACGCACACAACAGCAAAGAGCTCTTCAGCATCGTGAAAGAACTCGCATCCCCCAGCTCCAGCACAAATGACATCCCGCCGTCGCAAGAACTCTGCGACTCCTTGGCAACCTTCTTCCACCGCAAGATCGCAGACATCCACGGCAGCTTTGACGCCCAGACACCGGCGAAAGACGCCGACACCCCTGACTCAACACCCACCAAACACACCGACCTCCTGCTCTCCTGGAACCACATCAACGACGAAGACACCATCAAAATCATGAACACCATCCACTCCGGCTCTCCTTCCGACCCCTGCCCCCACCACATCTTCAAAAAGCAAGCTCCATCATCGCATCCCAACTCCGAAAGATCATCAACAGCTCCTTCAAGACAGCCACCTTTCCGGACAGCTGGAAACACGCCGAGATCAACGCCCTTCTCAAGAAACCTAAGGCGGACCTCAAGGACCTCAAGAACTTTTGACCCATCTCCCTGCTCCCGTTCCCGGCAAAAGTAATTGAGAAGACCGCCAACAGACAACTAGCCCACTTCCTGGAGGAGAACAATATCCTAGACTCCTCCCAATCCGGCTTCCGCAGCAATCACAGCACCGAAATCGCCCTCATCGCTGCCACCGACGACATCAGGACCCTGCTGGACAACGGCGAAACCGCGGCCCTCATCCTCCTGGACCTCTCGCCCGCCTTCGACACCGTCTGCCACCACACCCTACGCACACGCCTCCACGACGCAGGGATCCACGACAAAACCCTGAACTGGATCACCTCCTTCCTTACCGGCAGAACCCAGAGAGTCCGTCTCCCCCCATTCAGATCCGAAGCCACCACGATCACCTGCGGCATACCCCAAGGATCATCCCTCAGCCTGACCCTTTTCAACATCTACATGGCACCGCTCGCCAACATCATCCGAGCACACCACCTCAACATCATCTCGTACGCTGACGACACCCAGCTGATCCTCTCCCTCACCAAGGACCCGGCCACCACCAAATCCAACCTCCATGAGGGAATGAAGGCCGTTGCAGAGTGGATGAAGACCAGCCATCTGAAACTGAACTCTGACAAGACGGAGGTCCTCATCCTCGGCTCCACTCCCTCCGCATGGGACGACTCCTGGTGGCTGGCCATGTTGGAAGCTCCTCCGACACCCACCAACCACGCACGCAACCTGGGTTTCATCCTGGACTCAATGCTCTCCATGACCCAGCAAGTCAACGCTGTCTCCTCCTCCTGCTTCAACACCCTCCGCATGCTCCGCAAGATCTACAGATGGATCCCCACCGAAACCAGAAGGGCGGTCACCCAGGCCCTCGTCAGCAGCAGGCTCGACTACGGCAACGCCCTCTACGCGGGAACCACGACCAAACTCCAGAAACGACTCCAACGCATACAAAATGCCTCTGCATGCCTCATCCTCGGAACCCCTCGCCACAGCCACATCACCGCCCACCTGAGAGACCTGCACTGGCTCCCAGTCAACAAGAGGATCACCTTCAAGCTCCTCACCCACGCCCACAAAGCACTCCACAAAGCCGGACCAGCATACCTCAACGAACGACTCACCTTCTACACCCCGAACCGCCAGCTCCGCTCCGCTGACCTCGCCCTCGCCACCATCCCACGCATCTGCCGAACGACCACCGGCAGCAGATCATTCTCCCACCTCGCCGCCAAGACTTGGAACACCCTCCCCATCCACCTGCGACAGACCCAGGACCCTCTGACCTTCAGGAGACTTCTTAAGACATGGCTGTTAGATCAGTAGCTGCTTCATCCCTCCCCCCTAGCGCCTTGAGACCCTCACGGCTGAGTAGCGCGCTCTATAAATGTGTTGATTGATTGATAGCACTGGGAAACGTTTTTTTAGGTAGCCTTTACAAAACACGCATAATAATAATCAGAGCCGACACAGAGGATGCAAATCCTAACCACAGAGCTCTTTGTAACCGATGCAAAGCGAAGCAAGGCCCCACAAAACCTCACAGGTTCACCAGAGCAGATGCTGCAAAGCCTCATAAAGTAACGCCACGCAGATCGCACACCAAGGACATAAAGTACAATGCTCAGTGGGCCAGTTTTGGTGTTGTGCCCGGCCTGTGCTCCCTCGTGGTCGGCCTGAACTTGTAACTTTGTCCCAGTCCAGCACGACCAGATACCCTCAGTTGGTGCTTTTCACCTTTTGGCGCTACTTTTTATGAAACCTTTAAAATTGCATATCTCCAGTTCTACGGATTGGATTTTTGCTGTTTCAGTCTCAAATAATTTATTACATTTTACTCTTTTTTTCAAAATTGGTGTGGGATCTTTCTTGTATACTGTTTTCACTTTATTACTGTTTGCATGATGCATAAATACTTTAGTCATTGCCTCTAAGATAAGCCTGACTGCTTTTGTACCAAGCTAACAGAGGGTTAAGCACTGGTAAAATTGGGGTTTGCTGACTTATAATGTGGTTAGTTGCGTTAGTAGGGTTTCACACCCCTCAACCAGTAACCGAATTTCCACCAGTTTGCATGAGAAAATATAATGTCAGAGTACATTTTCACGTCTATTTTTCACTCCATGGAAACGTTGGAACACTAGAGTTCCTTTCCTGAAAAAATGCATTCAATCCTAACCTTGGCAGGAATGAAGCTAGAAACAGTTTAATTTCAGGAATTTGCCTGCATGTTGTTGCTGAAGACTTACAAACGTTGGCTTTTCGGTGCTCACCAACCTGTACAAGAGGACATGCCCAGGAATGCCCAAGCATCTGTGATGTCTTTGTTTGCACAGCTATTCCACCATACTAGCAGAATCCCATTTCCAAATTTAAAAGAATCCAACCATTCCTGATCCGACCACAGCAATTCACGTTTTTACACATCAAAGTTATACTCAAGTGTTCAAAATCGTGTTGAGAGTGTGCGCTTCCCAAGACAACTACTAAATCATGCAAATGGAAAAAAATTAATGAAGCAGAGTTTTTGCATGCTTGCATTATGTGAAATGCGCACATTCCAATACAATCTTAATCTTCCTAATAGGAATGCTACGCATATATCAAGAAGATAACAATTACAGTACCACCATGTTCAGAATTTGGTTCATTCATGTCAAGGCGTGAAATAATATATCTATGCCACGTCCAAGATATATGAAATGATTTATATGGTTATCTTATAAACCTAAATTTGTCAAATCTATTTTGTTTTCACCTCTTCAGGAGTCCTTTTGCGGCAAGCCATTTAGCAATGTTTGTGTCATCCTGAGAAACACAGTTGCATAGCCATCAGTGTATGAAAGTTTGATATTGCAGGGTAATTACACTTGTGATATTCACTTAGAAATTAATTAATTAACCATCAGAGATAGTTCATTGTATACATTTAAGGCACCTCATTAAACACTCAGTTGAAAAATATCCAGATGGTATTTTTCACACATTAGAAAGACCAAGCTCTACTCGAGCGAAGACAGAAAGCAAATCATTATTTCGAAATTTTGAAGAACACTGTTGAAGGAAAAAATTGCTCGAATGAATTTTAAGCAATCTTTACATCTAAATGAAAACCAATGGTAAGGGTAGCGCAAGGAGGGATATTTACAAACTGGTAGGTCTGCAATATATGAGACAAAGAAGTGCAACCGAATCCACATGCTCGTGAAACATTTTGCTAGCACAACTGACTAGGTCCTATTTCAATTGCATTTTTCTTTGTGTGCACCAATAAAAGTTAGCATTGCATGACCTAAGGAGGAGGAAGATGGAAACGGGTTGGAAGGAAGGAACTCTCACACTTTTAAATAAGTGTGAAAATTAAAATGATTGCCCTAGAGTGCACGGATTTCTTCCCCCCAAAAACAGAACTGCGTCTTGATCCTACAGCTAGCATGCTTCATAAAACGTATGTCCCCCCAACCAAAACATAGACTTTAGAACGTGTTCCATTTTTCACTGGACTGATGTGTGGCTATTTTGCACTGGTTATTGCAACTGGCATGTGCACGGGCAGCAGGTGCAGTAACATTTGCACTGGCTGACCAGTCGGAGGAAGACTGTGGGGTATATTCACAAGAACGTGCGATAAACATCGCCAAAATAGCTTACCGCAACTTCTCACATCGCAGTCCATCGTGGGAAAATAAAGCCATGTTAACGTGGCATTCACAACACGGCGATACTGTGCGATAATCGCACGAGAACGCAACAAATGTCCACGAAACAACGACGGCGATAAAAATGCAAACCCCAACGCGAAAAAAGTTGCGATGGGCCCAACCGCGCTAAAATCTGTGTGATAACTAGCAAGAGGCCAGCAACTCCCACGCGTCATGCGGGGAAAAGCACAAGAAAAGCACCCAAAAAGATCATACCAAAAACAAGATGAACTGCGGAGCACCAAGGATGCACCCGGACCGAGAGCAGAGGACAACGTGAAACCCACAAGACCCACGGAGGCCCAGCCAGGTGTCGTGGAAGGGCAATGAGAAGAGGGAGAGGAAGACGGGGTACAGTCTGCAGGAAACCCGGTTCCAAGTCACGGATGAGATAGAACACCACCACCAACTGTACGTCACCTCCAACGTGTCATTGGCAAAAAAGACGCTGAGATGGCAGACCATCTTGGACTATGTGAATGCCGTTGCCGCGCCGAGGAGGACAATGGAAGAGGACAAGAGGTGCTGGAATGATACCAAGGGCAAACCCAAGAAGGAACTCGCTGCCAACATGAAAGCAGCAACGCACATTGGAGGTGGGGGGCCAGCAGAACACCAGGAGCAGGATGAAATGGAGAAAATGGTGGCCACAGTCATCAGTCGGGAGACGGTGACAGGAGCAGAGGACCCGGACACTGCTCAACATGACCTCACACAACATCAATAGAGTGAGTACCTACCAGGGAGTGGGGGGATGGGGGAAGAGGGGCACAATGGCACACATGCACAATTAAGCAGAGCACACTGCACACCCACAATGACTCCGGATCATGTCCCTGATCCCCCTGGAACTCTGCAGCACACACACAAACACCAAGTAGTCCCACCTCCACCATGTGCCCAAAGGGGCCCCCACCCAACACATCACCAATCACACAACCAACACATGCACACATGCGAAACCCAGCGAAGATGCGTATCCGTCAGCCACACTGACAAAGCAAGAGACACTACATGACGAGTAGCATTGCTGCAGTCCAACTATCATGTCAATGTGCAGGCCACGACACTGATGCGGCTGAGTGTGGGCCAGATCCGCAAAGGTGCAGGTCACACTCGGACACATCCACGTGCACAAAAAACCCCTGACGTCAACTACACATCCGCCTACCGACCATGACCACGAGTCACAACACGACGAAGGGCACAATTCACTCAAGTCAGCAACATCTCAGCACTGTAGACGCACAGAAGTGAAAGGCACACTGCCTGAAAGGGATGAGTGGCAGCCAATTCAGAGCTGCAGGGGCGACTCAGCCACAGTGCAACATACACACATAAGAATTTGAGCACCCCAACATTGTCAACAATGTGGTACATACTGCAACACTTCCACAACAGAACACAGGACACAACTGGTGCCGCATGCGTGCACAAAATAGCCAATCACATCTGGCATCGCAGGAATCTGTGACATGACAATGGACGAGTACAACCTGTAACCTGTATCAGTTTAATTTACACATGCAGTGCCAGTGGACATTTTGTACTGTCCCATGATTGTACAGGATGCACACAAAGTGACGTGCTCAGGTGAAGAAATTGGCAATGAGGGTGTTCCTACGGGTTATTCCTGCTGCAGCTGCAGTGGGGTGTGGGCCACCTGCGCCATCGTCCTCATCATCGTTCGGTGCATCTGGCACTGGGATCCATGGGGCATGGAGCGTACACAGATGTTGTGCAAAACACAACATGCAAAGATCATCTTGCACACGATGTCTGGCCTGTACAGGAGCCTTCCGCCTGTGATGTCCAGGCACCTGAAACGTGACTTCAACATGCCAAATGTGCTTTCCACGATGCCCCTGGTGCGTATAGGGGACGCATTGTACTGCCTCTGGGCATGTGTGTTCGGGTCTCGGAGGGGTGTCATCATCCAAGGGCAGAGTGCATATCCCTGATCACCTGTGACAGTGCAGAGAGAGATGAGTCAATAGGTGGTTCGGCATGATGTGTTGGCAGGCACACTAGTCCAGTGACGCCTGTGCTGGCTGTGCATGGGGTGAGTGTAAGACAGCCCCCAGGGAGTGTTTGGTGCTGGCAACAACTACAACAGTCATCACTCAATCAGAAGTACAAAGTACAAACAGCAAGGGACCATGACTTGAGGTGCACAGAGTTAGTGGCCCCGGATGCACAGTGGCTGGCACGGGCACACCACCACGGGACGGTGACTTGCGATGCACTGGGTTAGGCCCATGAGAGCTGAGCGGGTCCTCGTAGATGTCCAAGGTGACTGTCGCTGAGACAGTGGAAGGTGTTTCCCCAGGGCATGATGCAGAGGGCACCAAGCAGCAACAGGAAACATGGGGGATATGAATGCCACAGACTCATGCCAAACACCAAGTTCTTACCTGCCAGATGATGAGGACAACAACCCCCAGGCCACAGACTCAGACGCCCCCAAAGTTCAACCAGAGAGTGACCATGACTCACGGCGCACGGAGTCAGTGGCACCAGGGCTGCAAGGGGATGCAGTCTGCAATGAGGCGTGGACATTGGTGTAAACTCAGCCATTCAGAAATCAAGACCCAGTTACAAATGTGGGACCTACTTGATGCAGTCTGCAATGAGGCGTGGACATTGGTGTAAACTCAGCCATTCAGAAATCAAGACCCAGTTACAAATGTGGGACCTACTTGACCGCAGTGTCGGCCGGTGGCAGCTGTGTGCATGGGCCAACCGCAGTTCAGCCAGCTCCTCCTGGAACTCCCACACACGGCGTTGGAATGTCATGTGGCGATGACGTGTGGCTCACGGAGGCTGAGGCACCAGAGCTGAGCATGTGTGCAGCCTGTGACGATGCCGGGCCCTGGCTGGTCCCGCCTTGATGTGATTGGTGTGAGGCCGGCTGGCACGCAGTGCATGCCGGAGCCAGTAGTCTGCAGGGGCCCACAAACCTGTGTCGCCGGTTTGCGTTGAACAGGGTTAGTGGCACCTCGTGTCGCCAGCTTGCGTTGAACAGGGTTAGTGGCACCACGTGTCGCCGGCTTGCGTTGAAAAGGGTTAGTGGCACCACGTGTCGCCGGCTTGCGTTGAACAGGGTTAGTGGCACCACGTGTCGCCGGCTTGTGTTGAACAGGGTTAGTGGCACCAGGTCAGTTGTTGCTAGTGTTCGGTCACCTCCGTAACGAGGATCCGGCTTTCATCCGGACTGAACCGCATCTTCCTCTTACTCCTCTCTGTGCGTTACTGGTATGGACTCTGCCATTCATGAATCATGACTAAGTGATGGATGTGGGACCTACTGGACTGCAGTGTGGTCCGTGGGCAGCGGTCAGCACGTGCCCACAGACACGTGTCGTGTGCTTGCGATGCAGAGTTTGGCTTCACAGATCGAAGGGAGTATAGTGATATAAACGCTGCCATAGACATTTGGTCACTGCCATTCAAAACTCAAGGCTCAGTTCAATATGTGCCACCAACTGGGCCGAAGTGTACGCCGGTGGGGTATGTCAACGAGAAAGGAGTGCTGCCTGCGTCGTGGAGGCCAGCGATGGTCTGAGGTGGCTGCCAAGGTCGCGGGCCTGGGGCTTGGAGCTTGCACCGGCACGTGGTGGGCCCTCTTTGACACACGCCGGTGTCGGCAGGTGAGCAGAGCGGCCTTGGTGTGCTGGGGCAGGCAAGACCGGTCTGGGGACCAGCGGCCTGGGGTGCAGCAGGCGCACAGGGTCGCAGGCCCCGCCACTCACGGCATCGGCCTCATGGCGGGCTGAGAGGCGCCGCCCTGACAGACACGTTGGCCATTCCGGAAGAGAACCATGCCCAGAGTGACAGGGTTTTTATTCACACCCCTAGGCAGGCCTAGCGTATGCGGGGCCAACCCACTCCGCCCACGCCTACAGGGGGGGGGACGTAACGAGCGACAATTCCGCGTTCTACCCCACAGCCTGTGGTGACATGGTAGCGTCCACTGGCCACTGCACTCCATGCACCAGCAGTTAATGTCCACATGGCCATTTCCGTGGTTTGCATACTCAAGTCTGTCCAGTGCATCCACGCCACACTTGTCATTGGGTAGGTTCTCATTCATTAGTCACTTGCCTCCTTCGCACATGCCTGCTTCCAGCCTCTCCACACATTCTGCTATTGTGTGGCTGTGGTGCCATGCCGCAGCTGGGTTGTGTACATGGCAAGCCCAGGTTCCCAATTGAGTCGTGTTGTCGTGTCTGGTCGGTGGGCATGTTGTGTGGCATGTTGCATGTAGTTTTGCTGCGTGCCCATTCCCAGAGTCATGAGTTGCATGACTGTGGAGTTGAGGTGTGTGGTGTGTTCATTTGGTACTTACCAACGAGCAATGTATTTCCATAAGAGTCCCCGGTGGTCCACTATTGCCTGCACATTGATGGAATGTGTGTGCTTTCTGTTGCGGTAGTTGTGTGCAGTGTCGGCAGGGGGCACAAGTAGGACATGTGTGCAGTCAATAGCCCCCAACACGTGAGGGAATCCAGCTATGGCATAGAAGCCTTGCTTGGTCTCCAGCTGCTCCTGCGCAGTGTGCGGGAAGTGGAGGTGCTGGGGTATCAGGCTGATGATGGCATCCAGGACGGGTGTGATGAACTTGGATAGGGCTGGCTGTGAGACTCCTCCGACTCTGGCAGTTGTGGGTTGGAAGGTACCAGAGGCCAACATGTGCAGCACAGCCAGCAGCTTTGTCTGCGGAGGGATGTTGGTTGTCCGCTGTGTTGGTACCGTCAGCTTGTGGGCGATGTGGGTCAGGATGCGGAGGATGGTTGTCCTTTTGAGCCTGTAGTGGGCAATGACCTCCTCTGGCGTTAAGTCTGTGAGGCTGGTGCGTTTACGGTAGGCCCGCTGTCTTTGTCTACGCTGCCTCTGTGGTAGTCTGGGGGGGGGGCGGGGTGGGTCCTGGGGGTGGTGGCAGGCCTGGGGGTGGTTCCGGTGGGTGTTGTGGCCCTCTTGGGTCTCAGAGCTGCATGATCAGTAGCTCCATGGCATCTGTTGGTTTTCAGGTGTGGCTCTGTTCTGGGCTCCCTTTCAGACTGCAGGTGGTCGTCCCGCTTAGCACCAGCAAAAGGCAGGTGTTAAATACCTGCTGCTACAGCGGCTTATCGCCTGTTTTTGACTCGCATCGCAGATCTGGCTGTCTGTTGAGAATCGCGCGGTGTTGTCTTTCCGAACTTTACAAAACGAACTAACACCAGTGCAATACTGACCAGCACTGGGTCAATGTATGTGAACTAGCACAGCGAGCATTAACCTTTTAACTTCTGTGGACCTCCAGAGAATCACCTTTGGAAGCCGAGGACCGTGATACACAGAAATACAGAAACAAGTATACACCAAACAAATACACAAAATATGATTTTTTTAATTTAGTTATCGAACAAATTACATTAAAAAAATCTATATTTTAAATTGAATGGCAATGTTGCTTTTCAAAATAAGCTTTTATTTCTAAACGACGAAGCCAAATGCTAGATACCAACATAGCACTTTGTCTTTTTTGCTCTTAGTGCATCTTCTCTTTCTCTCTCTGGATAACTGTTGAGGCCACAAATCATTGATGATACATTCTGTTTGCTGTACTTATGTTCAGCACTTAATCTGTGAAACAAATAAGTGCCAGGTCCCACGGCAGGAGGCAACTGCAGCTTGCACTGCCCATTGCCCGTACTAACACAACTATTAGCCATCACCCACCCACAAGTGTGAGAATCCATACCATTCCAGACTCCTATAAGAATGGCTTGGGCGGCCGGTATTAGTCGTGTTAATGTATTATTAAACAACTGTTGTGCTCATCTCCAAATTAGACTCTCATAAGTGCTGTTGATGACATTTAAGTGCCAGTGCTGAGCACCAGACACCATGGGCTCAAATTATGCACTGCATACATTGCTCCCACAGACACAGCTTAGGATGTCAATTTAACTTTTAGCTTATAAGAAACGTCATCTTCCACGTCGTTTTTCAAATGTTCAATGTTGCTTTTTAAGTATATATTTTCCTAAACTTCTAACATCATTTAATATTTTAATGCGTTGCAGACTCCCTGAGTAAGTTAAATCCTGCTAAAATAGCACATTACACTATGCCTACCAGAATGAGAAAAACATACTTGTGTAAGTGCATACACGTCTTCTCAAACACCATTTTGTTTGCTGTGAAGAGCGTGTGATTAGGATCAGCCAAGGTGAAAACATTCTGAGAACATTAACGTGGTTTTGAGCATAAGCATATTTTCGCCAATCAGTCAAATAATGCATCAAGTAACACGGACTGCCCTGGCCCTATCTCCATGCTAAGTTTGATCTCGGTGTCCTTAGACGGCTTGTTCACATTTGTATATATATAACCTAATTAGCCGAGTGGAAACCAACATCTGGCTCTGTAGCAGATGTTCGTTCTGTGGTAAGTTGTATCGAATCTGAGGCTTATTTATACAATATATGCAGCAAAGCATCGTAATTGGCTTTTATGGCACATTATACTTTTCGTGCAGACACGGTTTTTGTAGTTGTCATCAAGTCTACCCTCGCGTCCCTGAAAGTACTGAATGTGATACTGCACTGAACAGTGGTACTTTTTTTCAGCTTCTCGATGGAAAAATAACTGATCTGTATGAGAATAGAATTTGTTGCTATACATATGCCAAGCAAGGCATCAAAACTTTCAAGTTATGCAAAATGTCACCCAGCATTTTACTAAAGAACTAAATAAACAACTAAAATAGGTATGAGTAAGAATAGGAGGAGGCAAGCCGTGTAATCTAATTGGTAGTTGTAAGAAATTTGGTTATTAGCTGAGAGTGGCAGAAGCCCTACTCAGGTAATGCACACAATCCTTCTCAGGGTGAACTACAAAAGTCCCGAAATTATCCCTATGGTAGCTTGGCACAAAGCAGTCAGGCTTAACTTAGAGGGAATGTGTTAAGAATTTATGCAGCACACAAACAGTAATAAAGTAAAAAAAAAAAAAAAAAAAGAAAAGTTCCAAACCAATTTAGAAAACTAGAGTACATTTTAATAAATAAAATGATACCAGAATGACAAAAGTCCAAACAGTGGAACCAGAGATATCAATTTAAAAATGTTAGGAGAAAACACCGCCAAGAACCGCAAAGTGCCACTTGCAATTAGTTGGTTGCTCTAAACTGGGGACAAGTCACAAGTTCTGGCCGAATGCGATGGACTGTGGGTCACAGGGACCAGGTTAGTCCCGCCGAAGAGTTACCTTCTCAAGTTTGGCCCGAAGGGTGCCATTTGCATTGGTAGGGGCCGTGAAGAGGAGGCTATTGGCATGAGAAGCAGGTCAAGCACCGCGGTTAGTTGCTGCTGTGTTTCAAAGAGCCTGTCGTAGCTAGAGCTTAACATTGGTTGATCATCACGGAGGGTCTCTGTCAGCATGAATTAAAGTGCAGGTCTCGCATTGCCAGCTGTCACAAACAGTCTGTCTGAACAAAGCGTAGGTCCCGCTGGAGCTTCGCATTGGCGGTCTCAGAGCAAAGAGGTCCCTTCGTGGTTACAAGGAGCTGAAAACCTCTGTATCTTCAACTTTTCTTCAGGAGGTTTTAACACTGATGTCAGCCAGGGGTCCGGGACCTGTGGGGCATCTCTGGGGGATCAGGACTCATTCCAGCAGACACCAGCAGCAGGGCTCAGGCAGGCATAGTTGGTGCTAGTCAGGTGGGCAGTTGCAGGGATGCTTGTTGTGTCCCTGTAGCTCACACAGCAGACCAGCCAACTAACCCTTGGAGTTACTTTGTGTAGCCTGGGTTCAAGACAAGCAAGTCCAATCAGTCAGTCAGCAGGGTAGTCCCCCTTCTGATTCCTCCACAGGTCCAGGAATGTTCAGATGAGAGAGTCTAAAGGTCCCATTTGTATACCTGGTGCCAGCCTATGTGTGGAAGAATTCCCAGACCTACCCCCAAAACTGGTTCTGGTCAGTTCTTCACATTGCCCTGAGTTTGGCTCCAAACTGTCTAGGTTGACAAAGGCAAGATCAGGCCTGGTGTCGGTTTTTTGTGTGTGTGCTGCAGGCAGGGCTCTTTGAAGTGTAATCAGTGCATAATAAGAAAATTGTTATGAATTGAATATCGGTAGCCCATTAGCTCACTCAGTGTGCTCCTTCAGTGCAGGCATTACCTACAGGCCAAGCTACTTGTAATAAAAAACATTTTTTGATACATTGCTCCAAATAACACTTCCACTGTCTATAAGCGCTATAGATGCCATGTGTTAATATTACCCAATTTAGTGATACTCAATTTACTGACTTTTGGAAGGCTATATCCCTCTTGCTGAAAATCAAACATAGGACTAGACTTGGGTGAAATTTGCATTATGCCAGTTCTTGAGCTTGGTAATCACATTATGCTTGCAATGCTAAATTACTGAAAAGACACTATTTACGTCATTTCACATCAAAAATTCATGGCAAAATTTGAGTACAAACACATTGGAACAACGCAAAAAATCACAATGAGAGTGGCTGCCATTTGTGGTGCTTTTCTTTTTCACTCATTCACTTTTAGCATCAAATGCATTTTCACATTCTAATTGGGTTAATTTTTCACTAACAACAGTGCCAAATGGCAGTTTTGAAATTTTGTGTAATTACGCTAGTTTACTCTCTACTTCAAGTAGGTAGTAAACTGGTCACAAACCAGAAGAGGTCCTCAGGGGTCCGCTTTCCCGTTGTGATTGACAGCGAAACCATTTTTTAAGAGCAGGAGGTGGTCCCACGGACCACTGCCTACTGTTAAAAAAATGAAACTGAAACGTTACCATTTTTGTTTTTGAAACGCAGCCCATTTTCCTTTAAGGAAAACAGGCTGCATTTATATAAAAAAAAGTTGCTTTATTTAAAAAGCAAACACAGACATGGGGGTCTGCTGTCCCCAGCAGGCAACCATCCCTGTGTCATTCCCCATTCCCAATGGGTCGCAAATTGCGATCTGCCTCATGAATATTGATGGAGCAGGTCATTTGCACATTAGTACATTTCCTTTTGCGACTCGCTAATTGCGAGTCGCTAAAATCAGCAAATTGAGAGTTGCAAAATGAGATGGTCGTAAATGTAGTCCCATAGTGATAAAATGAGGACACAAAAAATCACAATGACCACAGCACAAAAACATAAAATCTCCACACGCAAGTGCGATATCAAACACACACAGATACACACCAAGTACAAAAAGCAAACCAGCATAAAAGGAGTTTGTTACCACATCAGGCATAAGATCAGAATATACACGACAATACTTAATAAGAAAAAGGGAGTCAATGTCTGAACATGTCAACGAAATGAAAAATAAACATTGCAAATTATGTCCCTATTAACCTTAAATAGGACCGCAGGACATATGTACATTATTTATATTTGATGGAACAGAAATTATTACTGGAGTGACTAACAAAGACAGATTTCTAAAAACACAAAGTCAAGTACCTGCAACGTAGTGTGACAAGGCTTAAAAATGTACAAGCAAGTACAACAAAATCACTTTAGCTGATCTGGCTTTACTTCTAAATACAGCTAGATACGACATCTATTGCAGAATATTAGCATATGAAGTGGTCACCCCTCTCAACAGCCTAGAATGCAAGAAGCTCCTTCCAACGGTCACACATGTCCAATGTGGCACAGTATATGGTAACCTAAAATCTCCCAAGATCACCTACACCTCAAATGACACTCACTGTCCCATTATCAGCACTGCAATTAATGCCAGCAGGGAATGAGCAAGGCAAAGCCTGAACCTTAAACCTAGGAGAGACATCTCAGAAAACTGTGGCATCAACTACAGCCAGCTTACACTCCAAATGGTGCAGTCACCACAGGCAAATATATAAAAGGGCCAATTCAGAAACACGCTTAAACATATCATAACATCATACCTATACGTTCACAAAAGTTACTGAATCAGTCAAACGCTGGGAGTTGGCTATTTCACTAGTGCTTATACAAAAACTAAATCTGTTAATACTGCTGACACAAGCTCTGATTATCTAATTTGAATGATTTGGATGTCTTTTCCTCTTTAAAATGTTCTATATTTTTCCAAACTGGTTTGGGATTTTTTTAATGTTGTGTTCTTGACTGTAAAGTTGTCGGTAGTGATCAAACTTAACACCCATTCCTGTGCATAAATGCCTGCTGCTGGTACTATAGTTACCAGAGGTTGAGTAGAGTTCCTCAGAGCCTTGGGTTGAGAACTAACCAGGATGTGTTTATTAAATTGCTAAGAGTCACCACTTTTTGATAACGATGTAAAATTACACGTGCAGAAAACTATTCACATGAATGCATATAGAAATTCACAACACTGCTACCAAGAGTACTCTTGGAAACCTTAGAACATTCCTAAAATTGATAAGTTAGAACTCTTTCAAGATTATAAACCTCATGGTATGTTACAGGGATTCTGCACACACACAGAACTATGTGCAGGATTATGGGACCTCGGTGTATAGGGGCTAAGCCTTCCTACCACCTTAGTGCCCACGCGCCCAGGATCGACTAGCCATAGTGTCTCACTCACTCTCCTACTCACAAATGGAGAAACCAATGATTAGACACCCCAGAACACAACACTCCCGGATCTCTCAGGAATCGCGGTAACAAGACACACCTTTTCACTCACACTCTTGTACTTGTCCACAATAAGATCTGACAGAGACATGAAGATAGTTTAAAATATTTATTTTAACTAACGTGCTCTAAAATGCAGTATACATGCCACAAGAAGCATAAGGATGCATATCACCAATATCGTTAGCATTGCAGTAAGGCTATATATCATGAAGAGAGACGTCATTATACAAAGACTAAGGAGAAAGGACTATAGTGCCTATGATCTCTCCCCTTGGCATAAAGAAGTTTTATTATATAATAGAAGATCTCTGGGCTTTGTCAGCAGACCCCATACCTCAGGCCATAGATCGTATTTCTACATCACAGGTGCGTGTTGCTCTTCTCCCTGGAAAGGTCCCTCTCCAAGTGTGTGTTTCCTAAGCATGCATCCCCATAATATCAAAGTACGAGTCTCCAGCAAAAACAGCTGCATTGGTATGTTTTGTCTAGGTGCTAGGGCCTGACCAGAACAGAATAACAAGGGGCAGTGTTTATCAACCTTGCTCACAATGTTCAGACTAAACTCTAGGAACGGGCAGAGAACAAGCACAGCAGAGAGTTCTCATGTGAAAGGCATAAACAGAGTCTTGCAAAAATAAAGACATGTAGTAACATGCGCAAAAGTAGCATCATGGCTACCGGGCTCATGCTAACTTAAAGATGTCGACAATGTTCCCAGCGACCACGTGACAGGTAAATATTCATGATTTCTTTAAAGAAACATGGCTTGTATTTTTCCAGCTAATTGTTAAATGCCTGTAAACACCAGACACATCTTATAATATAAACATCTCCTTGAATGAATGTATCCCTCTTAATGATGCAAGTGGCATATGCCATGTTTAAAAGCAACCTTCAATATTTTGAAGACCAATATTTATTTTAAACCAGGCACTGTCCATGTATAACGCCATTGTATTAAGTCACACATGAGGAATCGTTATGCAAATACATAATCATGCTCACTAATGAAGTAACAATAGAACATCAAGTGCAGGGCTGGACTGAAAACCGAAAGCACCAGTGGGGACATTTTCAATCCAGACTAACTTCCCTTTCCTTCTCTATTTTTCACCTATGCTAGCTCTCTTTCCCTCTTGTCTCTCTCTCTCAGAGTCTCTCTCTCTCATCTATGACCCTGCTTCAAAAAATATCTAGGGAGCTGGAAATAGATACATGGTTGGTCAGTCTGGCCATTAATGTGTGTTGTTCACAAATACCACACACTTAGTCACCCGGCCCATAAACATCATTTTACTGCAATTGCTCACTTCTATTCTCGATCAAATTTAGCATTGCTAACATGGTTTCCTATATACCACTGCAACAATCTTACTTGTTTACGCCAATGTATTAAACATAAAATATTAGTAAATAAGCAAGTGATACACACTATTATAGAAAAAGGTATTGGATACGGGAATGCATGTCGCCATACTTCTAATGGTGTAAATTATGCATATGTTATCAGACATCCACAGTGAGTCAGATGAACATGTACCTTTTGTGTGCCTTGCAATGGTGGCTTACAATTGTGTCATGGGAGGAATAAAATGCTGTCTTTTTAAAATGTGATATTATTGTATTGAGCAGATTAACTACAACACTGTAGCTTCCTTGCACTGTAAAGAATTCAGATGTGAGTGGAGCCAGTGTTCTACAGTGTACCCTATCATCGATGTCCAGTACCTAGGAGCTGCAGAGAATCCGCCTCCAATAATTTCCTTCTGAAAACTGAGAACCAAGATCAATTTTTCATTAGAAGATCGATGATTTCCCAATTACCAGGTCATCCAAACAGTGTGTCTAGCAAATAGCGTAAAGTGCCTGGGGACAATGTATTCAGAAGAATTGAAATTATTCTTTGGACAACTGGTAACCGTTGAATGCACTTTAATGCTAAATATATCTATTCCAGGGTTACCAAACGTGTTGTCATATTTCGAGTGTGCAAAACTTCATACTGCTATCATAGTCGTCACTTTCTGAGGTGACTACTGCAGACGTCACCATTTCCTTAGGAAGTTATGGAATTTATGATAGTACTCTATATAGGATTCTGAGTTGGCAAAAACAGGGTTTGAAGACAGAAGTAATCTCTGAGATCGAGAAAGATGTTCCTGTATAATAAGGAACAGCTCTCTCAATACCTTCTCTTTAGATGGAAGTAGACAGGTAAGTAAAGGAACTAGAGTTTCCTGACAGTCACTGAAAAGATCACTGTTGTACTCCACATTATGTTAAAATGTTCTGAATTGCATGCCTTGCAACTACAAGAACTCTACAATGGATTGTTCTAGAAGACTCAATTTAATGTGGATGCCAGAGTGAACCCACGGAGAAGAAGTCTCTCGAGCTTCTGCGAGGAGGAGACCTATGCAGCTGTATGTGTGTGTTCAAGAGGGTGCACAAAGCTCAGAGAAGTGTGGCTTGTGCCTTGTTCCACAAATTAGCATTCCGCACGGGGGAAGTGTTGTTTCATGCTCTTAAGCTCCAACCCTGTCTGTTCTTTGGCTATGTACAACATGTAGCTCATTGATGGCATCGTCCTGTGAGGATGAATCATGCTGGTTGTGTGGCAGGAGGAGAGAATGCAGCAACCAACATCTGGTACACCTGTTAAAGAAGCTAGCTTGTGAAAAGCGCAAGAACCTCATGGAACACTTGTGAGGGATGTGCGATCAGCTTTCATTTTGTTTTTACCTTGAGGAAGCCCAGTTGCTGCTGAATTCCAATTACAGTTCCAAAATCCAGCTTCACTGCTGCACTGCTTTAACAAGTGTGGACTTCTGCCTTTACCATTATGTTTTCCCTAACAGAGTTTCTGAGGGCTTTAGGAACTGAATCCTCCTGTCCTCACCCTTGGAATACCAGACAGAATGTATGCCGATTAGCAGGGCCAGGTAATAGGAGCTCTAGCCTGGAGAGGTTGGTGAGGCGCACTTATAGTGTTGGCTCCAATTTAGCAATTTTAAGTTTTGGCACCACAGGCAAGATCCCCATATTTGCCCCCCTCCCCTCACAAATGGCAGTTTCAGCCATCTGGTCACGTGTGCTCAGAGCACTAAGGGCCACAAACCTGAAAGTTTCTCAGAATGACCAAGCAAACAAAGTGGAAGAAATTAAGATAAACATCTTCCTAGGCATATTCCCACTGTGATTTCCCAGAATGATTACAAAACATGGCATAATGGCACGACTTCAGAATTAACAAGCTTACCATGAAATAATGAGAATTATGCTGGCATACTTTAAATTTCACCGAGGCCTAGCCAAGAGCTCCATGAAGCTGAGGCCTAATGTGGGTTTCAAATATCAAATAGTACAAGATAACATTGAAGTATATTGACTATGTGTGTTCATTCATAAAGAAAACATACTATCTATTTCCCACTGTGTCCTCTATTCAATGTAGTGAGATATGCTTTTTTAAGATAGGGAGTGAAGTTTTGAAATCAGGGGAAAGATCAAATGAGTTATCTGACACTGTCTTCTTCAGTCCATGCTCTTGAAATAACCCATCTACCATTACATGCTCACTTTGAATACTAAACAGGCATCAGTCCCTTGTGCACTGCTGAAATATGATTTAACTTCATCTCTTTGGGGCAGATCCCACTTTGTGTCCATGCCCCAGAGAGTTTCTTTGAACTCTCAAAATATAAATAGCAACATGATTTATGTGACCCTGAAACATGAGAAGGTGAAGGTGAAAGCCTTTTTACGATAAGCATGCCATCTTGAAGTAGATTCTTGCTTCCAGGGGAGCCAGTGAAAATCCCTTAAGATGGTGGGGAGAGTCATATAATTGAATTCTTTTGCATGTATTAACAGGCTAGCTGGTGCACACAGGATGTCCTTTATGGATGATAGAGAATATGTAGAGTGTTCTCCTAGCACTGCATTGTCACCATCTAGGTGTGAGAGGGCGAGTTATGAAATTGATGAGAGACAGTTTCCTTAGAAGAAAAAGCTGGACTGAGACTTATTAATTAAGTTTGGAAAAGTTAACTAGCTCCCATGAATGGCCAATAGTGGTCACCTGCGGAGCTGCCAATGGCTGCTTCCAGAAAAAGCAGGAATTTGGACTGAACCTGCCAAAAGATTTTTTTTATTTAAAAAATATGCAGAACACACAAACATCTGTTAAGTGTCCAGATGCTGATACGCACTAGGAATGGACAACAATGTACTTTACATACTGAGAAGTCAAGTTTTCAACAGTATTCTAAACCTCAATCAATCAATCAGGGGGTAGTAAAGCATGCTACTCACCCGTGAGGGTCTCAAGGCGCTAGGGGGGTGGGGGTAATCAGCTCATTTCAGTCGAAGAGCCAGGTCTTGAGTGTCTTCCTGAAGATGTTCAGGGAGGGGGCACATCTGATGTCAATCTGGAGCTCGTTCCCGGTCTTGGCCGTGATATAGGAGAAGGCTCTTCCCCCTGTTCTGGCTTCGTAGATGTGCGGGGTCTCGGTGAGGTCGGCAGAACGGAGGCTTCTCTTGGGTACGTGGAAGGAGATTCTCTTGTTGAGGTATTGGGGTCCGATGTTGTGGAGGCATTTGTAGGCGTGGGTGAGTATTTTGAAAGTTACTCTCTCAGTGGGGAGCCAGTGGAGGTTCCGCAGTTGTTGGGTGATGTGTTCGTGTCGAGGGATGCCGAGGACGAGTCTGGCTGCGGTGTTCTGTATGGTCTGGAGTTTGCGGAGCAGAGACTTGTTGATCCCAGCGTAGAGGGCGTTTCCGTAGTCCAGTCTGCTGGTTATGAGTGCGTAGGTGATGGTCTTCCTTGATACAGGGGGGATCCATTTGAAGGTCTTTCGGAGGATGCAGAGGGTGTTGAAGCAGCTGGAGGTGATGGCGTTGACCTGTCGGGTCATGGAGAGGGAGGAGTCAAGTACGATGCCGAAGTTTCGGGCGTGGTCCGTGGGGGTGGAAGGGCTGCCAAGGGCAGTGGGCCACCAGGTGTTGTCCCATGCCGAGGGGGAGGGTCTGAGGACGAGGACCTCTGTCTTCTCCGAGTTGAGCTTTAGGCAGCTGCTGCTCATCCAGGATGCGACGTCCTTCATTCCTTCCTGGAAGTTGAGTCTGGTGGTGATAGGGTCCTTGGTGAGGGAGAGGATGAGCTGGGTGTCGTCTGCGTATTGATTTGACGTTATTCTAAGAGAAAGGGGAAGGTTGTTCCAAACTTTAGCAGTCTGAAAAAAATTACAATACCTCCTCACAAATCCCCTAACTTTAGGGACATTCAAGAGAAATAATGAAGCAGTGCGAAGGTTCTGTGTTATCTGGCTGACTAAAAACAGACTGCTAAATGAATACTAACCCCTGTTAATGCAAAGCTTTGTGGCAGATGCACAGACACATATTATGTATGTGACAATAAGTAACTAGTGACGATGGGCCAAGAGATGTGAAACGTACTCTGTGAGGTAGGCCAGGGAGAAGGTAGACAGTGACGTTCTCCAACAACTGCAAAGAGTAAATTAAGTAACAAGGAAGGCTATGATAAAGAGCATTGTTTTAGTCAAGTCAGACCCAACTATCACCTGAAAGGTTATAAAATGAGACCTTACGATGAGAAAATGGAGGATCTCTTTCAGAACATCCAATGATATCAGATTTATAAAACTATGGCCTCTTGTGGTGCAAAGGATAAATCTTATTCATCAGTGACCCTAAGATTGTGAATTAAAGCAACTGGAGTGGGACATCAACCCAAGTTAACAGGCCAGCAATCAGAAAACCAGAGAGAAGGAGAGACACCAAGCACAAAAACATCTGTCTTTTCTGAAATCAGCTCAGGATAGTTGTCCTTCATTCATCTAGCAAAGGCAGTTGAGAATTTGCAGAATTGTTCTCTCTCTGAAGAGCCCTACATTTGCTGACCAGGAGAAGAATCTTCTGAGTACCATCACATTAGAGAGAGACCAGAGCATCTAATTCATTTGGCAAGAGAGGCCCCAGAAATTAAACAATGTGTGGCTCAGCAAGGAGGCTTGACATCAGGCCCCATGTCATAGACTTGGGGGTAGATAGAAAGGGTCCATAGAATATTACCTGGAACCTACCCTTCAAAAAAGAGGAGAACCAGCCTAGGGCTCAGCCTTTGATACCAGACCCCTGCAGTCTAGATTTGAGAGCTGCATGTGACACGTTATCAGAGACAAATGTACGCTCAAATATACATCTGGTACTCCTTGATCTAAGATCTTATGAAGCTCATTTTGTATTGCTAACAGTGAAACTCCTGTGCTGTGGGAAGCTCTGAATCCAACATGATGCGATTCAATTAGTTCTGCAACTTTAGCTGCAAATGGCAGTAAAGATATATGTTGGTGACTATCAAGATGTCTGGATCAGCAGAAAGATTTTTCAGTTATGGAAATACTCTAATTGTTTCCGCAAGAAAGGACCAGCTGCACTGTTAAAAGAAAGTTGCATGAGACTACTGAAGTTGATTGTGATTGTATCTGCAATCATTTGCATAAAGTAGACTGCACTTGAATCCAAATTGGAGCTAGATTTGTCTACAAGTACAGTTTTTACGGTAGATAAGCGGTTGGAGATTCCCTAACAAAGTAATAGTTGGATTGCCATTTGATGCACTAAACAAGTTCCATATAAGCTGAAATGAGGTGATAAAGAAATAATCGAGAAACTAACAGGACATGGCAAATTCTAAATATTAAAGATTTTTTATGTGGTAATACTGGGAGAAGCAAGTGGAGTAGATTACAGGAGAGCAAGTGTGATGTTTAACAATTGCTTTATATGGTTTAATGGCTATTCAATAGCTTTGTTTACCTTCTGCAGAATAATTCTATCACCATGCCTGTTATATTGATTTGCAGACACTTTCAGATTTAGTCAAAGATGCAGTGTGCCAAGGATCAAATGGTTTGAAACAATGAGAGACAGGCTATTTCAAATGGGCCATAACATTCTGTGGGGTGCGCTTGTAAGTCTCAGGTGGCAGTTGAGGAAGGGGATGCATACATGCATGAATGTATGCATATTATATTTACATAGCACAAACCTAGCCAAAAGGCAGCTGAAAGTGTGAGTTTAAATTGGAGCAGATGTCAGTCAACCACAAAGAATAACAGAACTAACTAGGTAGAACACAGTTTGTTAGAAATGGGGGTCTCTAGTTGGCAGGAAGGACCCTTCCTTCAAGTCGGGATAAGGGAGTTACACTCCTAAAATAACTCCTGCTCACCCCATTGGTAGCTTGGCACGAGCAGTCAGGCTTATCTTAGAAGCAGTGTGTAAAGCATTTGCACATGACCAACAGTAACACAGCAAAAGCACTACAAAAGGACACCACACCAGTTTAAAAAAATATCCAATATTTTTATATACTCAAAAACAAGACCAAAAACGATAAAGAATCCACAATACAGTACTTGAAAAACAGATACTTTGCAAGATGTCTTCTAAACTGCAGAAATACCTCAAAATCACAGTTCGTACGAGTCGGTAGCTCCATCTGGGGCTACCGCGATGCTGAAAACAACAGAGTCTAACAGTTCCAGCCGACCACGTTGATACAGGCCAGCAAAAGCGTGAACAGACTCGGTAACAGTACCTTTCTCTTTGTGGCTTACACGGAGGTGCGAGCCGAACGTGGCAACCGTCTCGGTTGAGTTGCATAATGGAAGTGGTGCAGGGCGTGGTGTCCTCTCAATGTGGTGCAGGCAGCGGCTCGGTGACGATTGTCTAGACGGCGTCGGTGAGACCAAGGCTTACGGTGCAGGGTGAGAAGGTGCTCGATGCGGTGCTGGCAGGTTGTGGGCAGGTGACAGAGCCGGTTTGCGGGAGCTAGCGTCCCTCGGCCCAGACAGTTGTGTGGGACGAGGCAGTGCATCGTGAAACTTTACGAGTGGTGCCCCCAACCACGATGTGGTCATGGGTGGCCAGTCAGCAGCAGCGACAGCGTCGGTGAGACCAGGATGGCGAAGCGAGGCGGTGCGGACTGCGGTGCCCACAGGTCACGGTGCAAGCAGCAGCTCGGTGGGGGCGGTGTCAGTCGTCGTCGTCGGTGAGACCAGGGTTGCGGTGCGAGATGCGGACGGTGCAGTCTGTGGTGCTGTCAGGACACAGAGCCAGCAATGGAGTCAGTGACGGAGACGGTTGCGGTTCCCTCCTCTGTGGTAACTGAAACAACGGCTCCAGAAGCGGTACCCAGAGGTTGATGAAGTCTTTGCAGTCCCTCAGACTTCAGAACAGGAGGCCAGCTCGATTTCAGGCCCTTGGAGATAGTCAGCACAAGTAAAGAAAGTTCAGTCCAGTCCTTTCACTGCCCAAGACAGAAGCAGCAACTGCAGACCAACCCAACAAAGCAACAACACAGCAAAGAAGCAGTACTCCTCCTGGCAGCTCTTCCAACTCTTCTTCTTGGCAGGTTCCTTGATTTCAGCGAGTTCGAAAAGTCTGGGGTCTGGGCCCCTCTTTTTATACCCAAAAATCCTTTGTTCTCTGAAGGCAGAGAGTGTCTGTACCCAGCCATAACCAGTTCTGTGGGGCACTTTGCAAGTGCACAACAACCTCCATTGTCAGTGTGAGCCCTGGCTCCAGACACACCACAGAGGGCGGAGCCATCATTGTGGAAGGCAGGCACAGCCCTATTCAGGTGCAGGTGCTACTCCTCCCACCACTCCAAATGCAGACTAGGCCTATTCAGCCCAGCCCTGACTCATCAGGCTCTCTGGAGCCACTGCCCCCTCCAGCTCCTGTCATCCAAAGCCAGACATGCAATACACAAACCTAGCAGAGTGTAATGAATGTGGCTGCTCACCATCAAGCCACACCAAAAACCCCAACACTCCCTTAAGACGGAGGTAAGACACAACACTCACTTAAGGCGAGGTAAATAAACCAATCCAAATGTATGGAATATAACACACAGATGTAATGAATGTGGCTGCTCACCATCAAGCCACGCCTAAAACCACAACACTCCCTTAAGACAGAGGTAAGACACAACACTCACTTAAGGCGAGGTAAATAAACCAATCCAAATGTATGGAATATAACACACATAAGTTTATTAATGCAATGTTCAAAACGGTAGGCCAAATATATCAGTAAATGCAGATTCTCAAATGCCAATCACCTACAATAAACAATTAGAATAAAATGCAATATATACAGGTAGCAGAGAGTAGAAAATATATATATAAGAGAGAGAGAAAGAGTGATAGAAAGAGAGTGGTTAGGAACACCTCACCGACTGATTCTGCAACATCCTTCCCGTTTTCTAGCTGGGGAAGCCCTTTCACAGCCCAGGTAGGAGTATCAGTCAGGATCCAAGTTCCGTCACCCCCACAGCAGTACGTCTACTCTGTGGTGAACTTCCACTTGGCCTGCGAAAGCTTCCAGCTTAAATATCATTATTCAACGTGAGGCGAAGTTTCTAGAAAACCCTGCCCCTTTCTCATTGGAAAAAACCGAGCAGGCTGTACCAGTCTGCGTCAAGGCCAAGACAGCGGCTGGCCAAGCCTCTGTATTTTGACTCTGAGATAGAGTTGTACATTCCACAGATAATATCCAGTTCACTCTGGTCAGTGAGGATCGAAAAACAAGTGAAGAGCAGAAAGACCTTGAATATGAATCGCAAGCACTGCTGTGCACGCAGAAATAAGGCAAAGTCAGACATGAGGCCATGTCAAAGCCAATAGTAAGCACCTATAATTCTCATATCCCAAAACAACTTGCAAGCACTGCTGTGTACGAAGAAGCAAGGCAAAGTCAGAAAACAAGATGACATGAGGCCATGTCAAAGCCAATAGTCAAAGTCAGAGAACAAGATGATATAACGCCATGTTAAAGGCAATAGTAAGCACTTATAATATAAATGTACTGTTCCACTCCATGACAACTCCCACTAAAAGACAGCAAGATTACAGAACAGAAGGGAAGCAGGCATATGTAGGACCATCCCACATTAAGGCTAGGGTAAAATAACACACTGAAGTCAGTTAAAATGGTGGTAGTCGAGGGTCATCATAGGGTGCCAAATCACAAGAGCGCCTCTTTTATTACACAGAGGCATACTGGATGGCTAAGCAAGAAAATACCTACTTTCTAAAAGTGGTATTTTCAAACAAAGAATGTAAAAATCACCCTCACTAAAAGATGCATTGTAACATTCTGAGTTCAGGCATATCAAACTTTATTTTCTTGCCTGGTTCCCAGGGGTAGTTATGTTTATAAGATGTTATAAACAAACTCCCCATGCTTTCCTATGGGAGCAGGTAGCCTTGCAATAGTGAAAAACGAAATTGGCAGTATTTTACTATCAGGACATGCCACACACATCAGGGCATGTCCTACCTTTCACATTCAATGCACCCTGCCCACAGGGGTACCTTGGGCCTACCATAGGGGTGACTAACATGTAGGAAAAGGGAAGGTTAGGGACTGGCAAGTGTGTGCACTCGCCAAGTCAACATGGCAGTCCCAGACTGCACACAGGCTCTGCAATGGCATGCCAGAGTTACATTTACAGGCTGCTTGTGTGGGTGGCACAATCCAGTGCTGCAGCCCACTAGCAGCATTTGACTTACAGGCCCTGGCACACTCAGTGCACTTTACTAGGGACTGACAAGTAAATCAAATATGCCAATCATGGAAACACCAATCCATAACACAATTTACAACAGGAGCACTTGCACTTTAACACTGATCAGCAGTGAGAAAGTGCGCAAAGACACTAAGCCAGCAAAAACAGAGTCAAAACCGGGAGGTCAGAAAGCAAAATGTCAGGGGAAACACACCAAAAGATGCCAAGTCTAACACAGTTTCAATATTTTAAACGGGAACTCAAACCCCTGCTTAATATAGCACAGAGCACACAGGCTTAAGTTATGAAAATGTGTAAAGTATTTTGCAGTAACAAAATTTTAAATGACACAATACAAAAACATAAAACTAATCTAACTAATTAAGAATAGAGAAAAGTTAAAGAGTAAAATGACACCAAAATGGCAAAAATCCAATAAGGAGAAACAGAGATATGATTTGTTTAAGGATGAAGGCAATAAGCACCAGAGAAAGGTAAAAGGCTAATCATTCACTGTTCACAGTTATCCCAGACCTAGGTGCTACTTCAGGCAGACTTTGATAGAGTATAGGTCAGACAAATCAAGCAGGTTTGTTCCAGTCAATGATTTTACCTTCTGATTTAGATTTTGAAATAGAAGTTGAAATCCTCCAGTAGGGGAAGGGTGCAAGCTATATCCACTGAAGTCCTCTTGAAGCCAGATAGCCACTGGTGAGGTCTTCCAGGAGCCATTGGTTTTGGTGGGAAAAGCTCAGAGCGGGTGAAATTCAATGTCCGCAGCCAACAAAGCCACTCACATTGGACAGAAACTTTTCGTGCCCAGTTACGTTTTGCACTGTCTGACTTAATTCTTTCTATGGAGCACAAAATCCTTCAGCAGGGCAAGACTGTAGCTCTATCCAATGAAGTTGATGGGAAATTGAATACCTTTGCCACATGTTTCTGCTCATGCTCCAGAGATCTTGGTCCAAAACGTTTCTAAGTCTCAATTGTTTTAGAGTTTCTGGCTCAGCTACTACTTGCTACTTTTAAGGGTCCCATGACCAAAGTGGTAGAACCTAGAGGCCAGGACTCCCTCCTTCAGAGACCACCAATAGGTTCCAGTCCAGTTATAGTTGCTAGTGGTCTGCTGGGCACTTCTGGAAAAAGGCCTCTTGTATGTATGTATGTAGGGTTATTTATAAAGCGCGACTGTTGCTCCAAGAAGTGTCCTGGTGCTACTGCCAAGAGAGTGTCAGCAGGGAAAAGAAGGGGAAGACCTAGGGGCTGGAAAAAAGCCAGGTCTTGTAGCTTGTTATGTCATGGTAGCCACACAGGAGGTAATCAAACTGACCCTTGAAGTCCACTTCTAAGTCCTGGGTACAAGTGGGAGCAGGTCCAGTCCTTCAGGTCTCTACACAGGTCTCAAAAAGCATGTTCAGTACTCTTTTATTCTTCCACAGGTACACAGAGTGTTCTCCTGAGCTGTGAGTAAGGTTTCAGCTTTGTAGATTGCACTAGACAGTCTGTGGGGATGACTCCTGGACATTCCTTAACGAATGAGGAAAAAACTTCCCCCTTCTCACGTTTTCAGCACATCCTGTTTGCCTTACTGCAAACTATATCACAGTGCATGATTTTGAGGAAAATCATACATGGCACAACCATGAAGGGTGCCTTTGTGCTACCCAGGGCTGTGTATGGGAAATGAACAGTTTCCTCTTCAGCTACACCAAACTGGTTTTGGGACCAGCCCTGTCCCTACTGGGCTGGGGCTAAATTGACTACAGAAGGCCTATGGAACCAAAGGCTTCTTTTCCCCAGGTCTCCCTTTATACCTAGCTATGAATGGGGATACCTCACTATGGATCCTTTCAAGTTAATGAAGTTCCTGGGCCCGTCCAAGCTGTCCTTCATTAGTTAATACCCATCATATACTTCATACCAAGTCTTACTGTGTGAAGGCCCAAGTCATTGTTCCTGGTATGGGAGCAGTTTCCAAACCTCATTGGCTATAGAGGCCTATGCAAACAATTTCCTTCCGAAGTCTCCTCTTACACTTAACTATGAATGGGCAGGCTTCACCATGGTCCCTTTCAAGTTATTGAAGTTGCTGGACTCTTCCCAGTTCTTCTTCCTGAGCTGATATCTGTACAATTTACCATACTTCGGACTTCTTGTGAATAGGCCCAAGTCATTGTTCCTGCTATGGGAGCAGTTTTTACATCTCATTAAGGGGAAGCACTGGCAAGGCAGAAGGCAAATACATGTGAACACACATGCTCCAACTAAAACATGCATGTACCAGCTGACCCTGCAGCAGCTTGGTACTTCAAAGATAACAAATGCTTCTTCCAGAGGCGTGACAGGAAATAGAAGGAAAATAGAACCCCTTATGACCTCACACTACTGAAATCTCTCCATACAACACACAGACAACTCATCACATCAGCTGAAGCCCATATATTATATGAACATCTTTAACAAAGCTGTCAACAAAAACAGAATGCTCTTCAGGACAATGAAGAGTTGCATTAACCCCCAGCTAGGCCCTCCTTCCCCCACACTGCATAGACAAGTGCAATGCTTTCAACCACTTTTCCATAAAAAGACACAGAAGATCCAACATCACATCAACAAAATCACTCCTGCGTTCCCTCTGGTACCGATCCATGGGTGCTGCACCCCATGTTGGTCAACTTTCAAACACTTGTCTTTCGAAGACATTATCAATATTGTTGATTCCCTTGAAGCCACCGCTATGAAGATATCGTACCCACATCCTTCATCAAAGCCTTCTTTGGAGCAGGTCCTTGAACCCCAATAATCAATGCCACCTCTTCCCTCATTAAAGGAAGCTTCCCAGAAGCTGTAAAAAAATAGGCCAGATAATCCCACTCCTGAGGAAACCTATATTAGGCTCTGAATTATTGGCCCATTCCTCATCTTCCTTTCATCAGCAAGAACATTGAAAAAGCAACACTCACACAACTTCTAAATCACATCAGTGTCAAACATCTTTTGCACATCTACCAATCTGGATTAAGATCATACTAGCAATGAGAGAGCTACCTTACTGTCTGAATTTACAGGTGACACTCCAATAGGTTCTGATGACAATCTGCCCCACTCACCAGAATGTAGGAGTGCCTGTACCAAGGAGAAAGTTCCAGGCAGAAGCACATACCTGAGGGCAAGCGGAATGAGATGTAGCAAAAGAGACAAATTATATGCCCGGACCTCATCACATCTCTTATATCACACACAATTTATCGACCAATACACTTGAGCAAGAGACTGTGACTGTATGCAAGGAAAGAACACATAAGACTTTAATAACAATATTTAGTATATGGAATTTGCTAAGATGTTAGAATGTCACAATCACTTACTGGCTTCAAGATGGCAGGCTGTGGTGTCCTAAGCTGAACTAAAGAAAGCCAGTAAGACAGCAATTAAGCTTCAAAGGAAAATCCTCAAGGGAAAGGGAACAGGCAAGAAACACGGCAATGCAACAAAGCCAATCAGGATGTAAGAACCAAACTCAGGTAAGTAGGCAAGGTCATGAATACTGAGGGAACCGAGAAGAGGAAAATAATGATGGGGTGTGAAAGAAGATGGTAAACAAACTCTAGAACAAATGAAGAGCCAATGCAACACAGAAAGTTGTCAGGCAGCATCATTTATCTAGGTGATGTTTAAATAGTGCAGCAGCCATTCTTAACCTGGAAGTTCCACCCCTTAATCTCATTTCAGCCTCCAAAGATCGGACCACCACAGTCTTAAATGAGAATGACTTTATGATCTTCTGATAGGTCTCAAACTCTCTATCCCCTATTTAGCCCTGACACTTACAAATCATAGATAACCACGTTCTTACTAAAGATGGAGATGGCCCCTATGTCTTGATATTGCTGTGCTCTTCAGCTTCCTTCAATATTGTTGACCATTCCACCTTCATATACACGCTTACGTCTCACATGGAATTCACTAATAATGCCCTTCACTTGTTCTCCTCCTACCTATCCAACCAACACTAGTTTGTTCAAATAGTCACCTCCAGTTCCCAGAAGATCAGCGTTCCTCAGGATTCTATCTTGTCCTCATAATCTTCAACCGCTACTTACTGAGTGATAACCACATCAAAAATCACCAATATGAATACTACATAAACTCTACTTGAATGTCTCCTCCATTCCAGACAATCGATGCTGATGACACTGCCTGCATCTACTGTTCCCCAAGAACAACAAGCAACAACTTGTCTAAACTGGGCTCAACAGCATCACCCGAGATTGTTTTAAACTACAAACATTTGCATAATACTAAGTCAAGATTTGCCTTGCACACTGGCCTCACCAAGAAAGCAAGACAACTGGAAAATTACCTCACCTTGAAGGAACATATCACAAAGAAAACCTGGAATCTGCAGTCTCAATTAAAGAAAGGAAAAACATTCTAACCTGCAAGAGTTTTCAGAACTGCTGTACAAGCCCTCATACTGTTGTGTCTGAATGGTGCCAATACCCCACTCTAAAGCCTCCCAGATTCCACAGTGGTCACCCTTAAGGTCATCATGCATGCTGCAGCATTTCTCACCAAGGACCTGATTTGATTTGAGAAGAAATGCAAAAACAAAAGAACAAGCAATAGACATTCTCCTTTTATGCACCCGTTTGGAAAGGCATTTTTATACCCATCAGGATGCACCAATGTTGGTCAGAGCTGATGACGCCTCTTTAAAGAGTACTAGGTTCTGAAGCAGTAATAATCCACTTCCACACTCATATCCGCTCTAAGAACACATGTACCCCTCCAATCTCTCACTGACTGAGTCTCTGCCTGTGAATACTGTGAGAAGGTTCCTCTTATTGCGTAATCGCTGCCATTTGTTGCTGACTGGTATTGCTGTTTTTTCCATTCTGTACACTGACATATTTAACTTTACAGTAAGCCACAGTATATGGTGCATGAACAAACACAAATGGCATGGAGAGGTTACTGTCACTTGTGGACTGCAGCACTTATTATGCCATCCCTTAGAGCAGAGGTCTTCAAACTCCGGGGCATGACCCTCTGGGAGGCTGTGGCTGCAATATGTTGAAAGAGTACACTATTTCCAAATTAGTTTACGTCCTTTATTTGCATCCACCACAGAATCAGTACAGAATCAGTACAGCCAACCCAGCACAACTTTATCATCATCTGGCTGTGGCCAAGACCCTAACACATTCCATCCAAACGCAAACAGTCATCGTTAGCTAACATGGGAACCAAAAAATGTATACTCAAACATAATCTTTAAGATATGTGGGCATCCTCCTGTTACATGTGCTCCGGAGTAGATCAAACCCAACTCTGAACCCAGGTTCAGAACTAGCACCTCCCATGACCTTTTCACCAGCACTAGAACCACCCATAAGTTGTTCAGGATCAACATCCTGTGTACCTACACACACATCACCACCACCCCCCTGACAATGAGGTACTTCTTGCAAGATGTGACATGCTCCGTACTTCACCATTTTCATGTTTTACCACATTCCTCATGACTTCAACAATACGGAAAGGCCCTAGGAACTTGGACCCACCTTTTACACACCAGCGTGGCCTTTTCACAAACACATACTCCCCCACTTCCAAAATCTGGGAGAAGCTCCGCATTTGGTATCAAATCATTCTTTATAACTTCGTTGGTACTGCATCAATTTGTCTCAAGTGGGGCTTTTCACAACCCTCTTCCACTTGTGATTAAGCTTGGATCCAGCTACTAGGCCTTTCAACCATTGAAAAGGTGAAATCTCAGTAAGCTTATTGGGAGTAGTATGGTGTGCCCACAACTTCTCTCTTAATAGTTCCTTGAGGGAGCCTCCACCTGCAACCGCCAAAAATGTGTTCCCAATTCTTGTCCCCAATAGGAGTGAATGGGGGCCCAGAATCCGCTAGGACTGTGATCTCTTTACTATCAAAGGATACATGACATTCATGCATTTGCACTTGCCCAACATCCACTTCCTCACTTGTTTGACCCACATCGTGATTCTGTGACACACAAAGAATAGCATGTTGATGCACTTCCGGCCACCATCCACAGTTTGTACCTTCATGTTCGTACAAAACTTCACCAGGTGCCCCTCCTTCCCACAACCCCTACACATGAGGGTCCTGGCAAAATAGTTCAGATTTGTGGCAAGATGATTGGTGTTTCCACATCTATAACACCTTGTTCTGGACACCACCTTGGATTCCTTGACACTAATCCCTTTGATTTTGGAATTACCCAGACTATCCTTTGAGTTTGCAAATCCTACTTTGTGGACTGACACCTGATGTTCATTCTCATCCTCAGAATTTGTGCATAAAAGAGCAACTCTCCACTTGTGTCAGGAAGCTTGTCTCGCATCTCCTTGGCCCATCCTGTAGTATGCTCCATACCTTCAACAATGTCCACAGCCTCTAATTTCTCCTATACTTGTAAGTTATTAGTGCAATGCACCAATTAGTCCCTTATTAAAGATTCTGTCAAATTCCTGAAATCACAAGTGCAAGAGACGCTATGTAATTCCCTACATTCTCCATTTTGCCTTGAACCCTGGAGAAAAATGTATCTCTTCCCATAACTATATTTATACTAGGTCCAAAATGTTTCTCTAGCATCAAGATAGACATCTCAAAAAATGTCTCTGGGGTCCCCTTCAGCATTGCCCAGCGTAATCTCATCTAGGCTCTCATAAATATTCTAAACCTCAATTCCTAGATCATGTAATAAAACACCTTGTTTCCTTGCTGGTAAAAATGTATCTACCCCTATAGCGATCAGGAACGAATCAAACAATGTTTTCCTTTTCTTCCATGGTAGTATAGGATCACCAGCTTCCAAGAGAAATTGAGGAGGAAGAAGCATACTTCCAGCAGCCATGGTATGCAAATATTGAAGTTCAGCAAAATGACCCCAATAACAAAACAAGTCAAAATAATTAACCAACACAAGAAGTCAAAGTAATAAGTTAGAATAACAAATTACCACAATAAATTAACACAACAAGGTAAAATAATATGTAGCAGTCTACAATGAATCCATTGACAGAGCGCACATCGCTTTAAAATTTGTAAGGGGTGCATTATACTCATGAACGAATTGCACTCTTATATATCCAATTTGTGGTTGAACTTCGTGCATATTAAAATGAAGTTTATATATCATCATTTGAAAATCTGTGAAGAAAAATCATGATGTGCTTTACAGAACTGATTAATATTTTGTGTGTATTTAGAGAAATCCTGTAATTGTACACGTATATGTTAATTAAAAGTAACCAGATGTATTCACTGTTATAAGATTCATATAAAGGCCTGTGAAGCGAATGCATATTAAAGAGTGTTTTAAGTTAGCCAGAATCGTAGGCCTGATTTTCGTTCCTTCAAGGTTTCATTTCTCCTCGTTTGCTCTTAAGGTCAGGAGCTAATTAAAATGTATGTGTGTAGAATGTTTTCGTTTCACCCCTACTGCAGGTACAGGAATTTGACCTCGTTCATTCAGATTAAAGAAGATACATGGGAGGAAAGGAATGTCTTTGAAGCGCTCGGACAAGAGAAAGGGAGGACACCTTCTGTGCCTGGAGAACTTGGGAGCCAAGGTCAGCGGACAGTCGTGTAAATTTAATTGAGTTTGTGGAAGGTTACTGAAGAAGGTGTTCACTGAACAATGTACCATGTGACTCGTCAGGGGTGTAACTTTGCCTTTTTGAATTAGGTACAGGGGCAGATCTGGAGGACTTCTTCTGTTTTTGACTAAAAGAGGAGAGCATCTTAGAACGAGCTCTGTAGCTCTAAGCTACCTGACCCATTTGACGTGAGTGTACTTCTTTGGAAGTCAACACGTGCTGACACCTTTTGGGGAATTTGCTAGGAAGGGAAGAAAAGGGATGGCACTTTAGATGCAGAGTAGGGACAGATTATTCTAAATTCTGAAATATAAATGAAAAGGGATTTGGATGCAGCATCTATACTCTGCTGTGTTCTCATATTGGAATTCATCATTTTATGTCTATTTTGTCCTATGAACTATATTCGTAGATTGGGCTCTGTATTAGTTTTCATGTATCTCTATACCTTGATTTTGAGGTGTGTCTATATTTTGTTGTTTCTGGCTTTATAATAAATCTACAAAAGCTAAATTCGGAGTTCGTTGTTATTGGACACAGATGGGAGGGAAATTGTATAATTGGTAAAGTGTATTCTTCCCTCCACATTTTTTAGCAGGCAATAAAAGATCATCGGCCGGAGATACGTAAGTGAAATTAGGGTGCAAAATTCGGCCTTATCAATTGGTAGAGAACGAGGATGGTTGCCTCTAGAAGTGAGGGGAGATTTTAGAAAATTTAGAATAGAATTAGACTTAAAGAGCCCAAAAGAGAACCCATGATTGAAAGCAGAGGACGGTGGGCGTTGACGGAGGTCGGCGGAAGCTGATGGTGCGACGGAAACAGCGGTAGCGTGAGTATGAATAGTGTGTGTGTGTTAGATTGCGGTGAATTGATTGTGTGATGTCTTGCGGAGTTGGAATGATAGTCGAGTAAAAGTGAGATTATTGGTTTACTGGTCTGAACACGTGCGGATCAGGAGGTTTTGGTAAACTGACTCAAGAGAAGTCCAAGATCCCGGGATAGTTTTGTAGCTGTAATCGTCTGATCATTAATGTGGGTGTCGTGGAGCGCTATCGACGGCTCACTTGGGGTAGGGAACTTTGTGTGAGTGGGTTCTATAGAGCTGCATGTGGAAAACCTCAGGCCAGGAGTGGTCCACAGCGATTCAAGTGACTGACGCAGGTCGTGGGTCACGGAGTGTGAATGTTCTTGGGTGAGAGTATACTATCGATCTTTTAGACGGCAGACGATTACTTGGTTTTATGTAACTGTAAGTTGCTGTGGCTGCCTGATAGGTAGTTACTTGGTTTAGTAGCTTTTTGTAATCAGTTACTTGGTTGTGTGAATATGATAGCGAATGTACGAGCTGAAATTGTAAAGGAGGGTGCTGTGGAGAGGGAACGGTGATGTCAGAGTGTGACGCGCTGGGATAGGCTGGTTGGTGTAACATCACGCTAGGATTGGTGGGTTCTCGGCGAAACATTTTGGGAAAGAAAACTTTGTATTGTATCGAATTAAGTTCAAAGTGAGATGTTTTAAGGTATTGCGAGATTTATGTAGAGGAGATTCAGGAGTAGTGACTCGAGTCAGAGCAGAAGCCCCGCTAGAGGATACCCCGGCACACTATATGGCAACGAATGGAGAATTGCATACAATAGTGTGGCTTCAAAACTGGCATAAGATTACAGAAAAGGAAGGAGAATTGGCTTTCCCACGATATGGGTCATTTCGATTGGATGTGTTGTATCAATTGAGAGGTGTAATGTCTTCATTAAAACCTCCACCTAGACCCACCCAATTTGAGGCATTAGATGCATGGATGCGGGCAGCACAAGCCAGGCGAAGAGAAAACTCTCAAGGAAGGATGAGAAAAGCCATGAAGTCATATCAGGATGCCAGGTGGGATGCACAGTTGAAGAGATGGAGGGTAGGTACCATAGAGGGAGAGAGATTGTATCCATTGTTCCTACAGGGAGCTAGTGCAAAGACAGGAAACACTGGAGATGACAGCGATACTGATGACAGTCTGTTGGATAGACTGTTGGCAGAGCGTCCTCCACCTCACAATGCTCAGTCTGAAGAGGGAAAGCGAGAAATGGTAGAGGGAAGCCCAGAAGGAGTGGGAACGGATCCAACAGGAGTAAGTTCAAGAGTAGTGGGAAGAATTTCATTAGGATCAGAACTTGAAAATACTGAAATGAGAGGAACTAATTGTGACATATGGTTGCCAGAAGCCCTTACGGTACCGGTTACCATTGGACCCGTAGTCTCAATATACAATCCGAGTATGGGAGATAGTGGGAGGCAACAACAAATGGGAAGAAGTGAAGATACCATCTCTGGAGGGAGTCTTACTATGGGAACAAGTGTGCCCTTGGGGCCTGTGGAGACTAGTACCCCGTTGGCAGCAACGGCAGACCCTTCAAGGGTGAGTACAGGATCGGAAGTGAGACGAACAGGAGCACTGGCAAATTCTAGATCAGAAATACGAATGTGGGTTCCACCAGTACGGGAAAGTATGAGGAGTACAGCCGAAATAGGAATGAGACAAGAGGCGTTTAGAATAAGACCTAGTGCCCCGAATGTTGGATTGGAAAGTCGATTAAGGAGTCAGAGTTGTGAGAGAGAAGGTCGGCCCATCAGACAAGATGAGGCGATGGGAGAAGGTTGGAGAAGCCGAAGTTGTGATAGAGAGGGACCATGCAATGTGACAAATCAAGGAAGAATTGAAGTTGCAGTGAAGGCAAGATTGTTGGATGTACTGAAACTGAAGGCAGAGGTCGATGAGGTGATAGATGGAAATCTACCATTGGAAAGAATAGATTTATATGAACCAGATGAATTGCTGTTTGTGGCTAAAGACGTCACTCGAAAGGCGAAAAGAGCTCATGAGGCATTGGTCCAGCTGGCGCGGAAGTATGATGTAGATTTGACAAAAACAAAAATGTTACAGGGAAATCACAGATTGAATTACACAGACCAAGAATTAGAGGAGAAGAGAGTAGTAGGGTTGAAAGCACACATTCGAGAATTAGTCATAGGAATGAGGGCATGGAAAGCACTGGATCGATGGGAAGAGAAGTGGTCTAAGAAAAAGACCGTGAGGAGAGGAATAGGAGATACCCCGCCTCCTGGAGGGGGGACAGAGAGAGTAGGAAATTTTCCGTTACGGGAAGTACAGAATGGAGGGTACGTTCATGTGCCTTGGAGCAGGGGTGATTTGGCATCCTTCACAAATGATTTCCCTCGGCTGAGGGAAAAGCCTGAGGAATGGTACAAACAAATTGATCGGTTTGTGAAAATCTCCAAGGTTCTGTGGATATATTTGAATACCCTATTTGATATAGTAGTCCCAGGGGATTTGTGGGCGGCTTGTAAGATCGCAATTGAGTGGCCCACTTCGGAACCAACTAGGGATCCCGTAACTCATGGCCCATCCGCAGAAGTAATGAAAAAATATGAACAGGCAATTACGTGGCTGCAGTCCAAAGTAGCCCCTCGAACTATTGATTGGCTCAAGATAGATTGTACCACACAGGAGCCAAAGGAATCAGTGCATGATTATTATGAAAGGCTCTTGTTGGCTTTCAAACAGCATAGTGGCCTTGATGCCCTCGAACAAAAAGACATGGGACAGTTTGTCTCAAAATTTGTGTTAGGATTGAGAGCTGAGATAAGTTTGATGATTCAGCAACATCTGATATGTTGGCAGAATAAGTCGGTGGATGAAATTCTGCGTTATGCTAAGTACTGTAGTGATCAGGTAGAGTCCACGCATAAGAAAATGAAGGATAAGTTGATGATGGTGCAGTTGAGGAATGCTGAAAGACCAGACCAGGTACAGGGAAACGGAGGTACAATGGGTCGACGGCAAGGGAGTGGTCGCGGAATGGGACAAAACATGACAAGTTACCAGGGACAGGGAAGAGGACGAGGAATGGATGCAGGTACAGGAACTGAATGGGTTAACCCTAGGAGAAACACTGCTTGTCATTATTGTCACAAAATCGGGCATTGGAAGCGCGAGTGTCGCTCAAATCCTGCCAATCAAATACAAAATGAGGAAACTGTACAGGTATCTGATGGACTGAACACGGTGACTAGACCTAAGTCCATGTATGGGGGAGGTTTGGAACCTCAAGTTCAGGTGCAGGTGCCTCAACCCCCTAGGATTGCTACAGGAAACTATGTGTACCAGCAAATGCCTTTCATTGAATTGACCGACAACTATGATCCAAATACATCAAGAGGAAGGTGTGAGAGGGGGAGGAGGACTGCACCTTGGGAGCAGTATTAGAAGTAGATCAGAGGGGACCCTTTGTGGAGGGTGATGTCAATGGTCACCCGATCACGTTTTTAATTGACACTGGTGCAGCTCGATCTACTGTGAGGTCAGCGGTAGTTCCAAATTTGTCACTTTCTGGACAGTCAATTCAAGTGGTAGGAGTGACGAATCAGAAGATGACTAATCCTCTAACTAATGAGTTACCTGTGAGAATAGGAACTTTTCAGGACCGACACCAATTTGTGGTGTGTGATTCGAGTCCAGTTTGTCTATTAGGACGTGATCTCTTGTGCAAGTTAAATTGTACCATCTATTGTACTCCGAAGGGAGTGGAACTACAGACCTGTGACGACGATGCTGTTTTTAAAATGGCAAGTCAAAATTTGTGTGCGGAGATGTTCATTGTACTGACCAAAGACGAGCTACCAGTGGATTTGAGGGACTCTGTGAATCCCGTGGTGTGGGATTTTACAGGGGAGGAGATAGGTTTGATTCGAGGAGTCGAACCTGTCAAGATACAGGTCAAACCAAATGCAGACTTTCCAAGGACGCCACAGTATAAGTTAACACCTGAGACAGTGGCGGGAATAACACCAGTGATTGAATCCATGATTGTGCAAGGCGTACTGAAGGAGATTAGAGGAAGCCCTTGTAATTCACCTATAATGGGGCTGCAGAAACCCAGCGGCAAGTATAGAATAGTACAGGATTTGCGACGGGTTAATGAGATTGTGATTCCATGTTGTCCTGTGGTACCGAATCCAGCTGTGATTTTGTTTCAAATACCCTGTGAAGCTGAATGGTTTACGGTCATTGACCTATGTCAAGCATTTTTCTCGATACCCCTCCACGAGGAGAGCCAATTTTTATTTGCTTTCCGGCTGGAGAACCGTGTGTTAACATGGTGTCGTATCCCACAAGGGTATACAGAAAGTCCGTCTATCTTTAATCAAATTTTGAAAAAGAATCTTGAGGGTCTGACAATGCCACAGAATTCGGTTCTTGTGCAATACATAGACGACCTTTTGGTTGCCTCGGAGACCGAAGATGCTTGTAGGATAGATACTGTGGCTTTGTTGAATCATCTGGCAGAGAATGGACATAAGGTGTCACCTGGCAAACTTCAGTACTGTTTGTCTGAAGTACAGTATTTGGGGCATCGAATTGAAAAAGGAAAGAGAAAGGTGTCACCAGATCGCATAGAGGCGATTTTGCAAATGGGTACTCCAAAGACGCAGAAGGAAGTCCGAATGTTTTTGGGAATGGTCGGCTATTGTCGACAGTGGATCCCAAATTTTTCTCTGCAGGCAAAACCTTTATTAAGGTTAACACGGAAGGACATCAGTGATCCGGTACCATGGGATGACGATTGTTTGAGGGCCTTCCAGGAGCTAAGGGAAAGCTTATGCCGTGCTCCAGCTCTTGGAATGCCTGATTATAATAAAGCGTTTTCGCTTTTCTGTCATGAGAGGGATGGGTGTGCATTGGCAGTATTAGCTCAGACACATGGGGGTGCCCGTAGGCCAGTAGCTTATTTTTCAGCCACCTTAGATCCAGTGGCTTCTGCGTTGCCCGGATGTCTCAGATCCGTTGCTGCAACTGGTGTCAGCATTGAGAGATGTGAAAGCATTGTGATGGGTCATCCCCTTACAGTATATGTGCCGCACTCAGTGGAACTCCTGATGACGAGAACCAAAACACAGTACCTGACTAACAACAGGCTCACCAAGTATGAGCAAGTGATACTAGCATCTGAAAATGTGACTTTGAAAAGATGTTCTATGTTAAACCCTGCCACACTGATGCCATATCCACCTGTAGAAGGTGAAGATTGTGAGGAGCATGACTGCCTAGATGTGACTGAGCTTTCTACCAAGCCCCGACCTGACATTGTCGATGAACCTTTACCTGAATCTGATCTGGTCCTCTTTGTTGACGGTTCGTGTTTAAGAGACAATGGAGGTTGTTTGAGAGCAGCTTTTGCTGTTTGTACTATTTCTGGAGTTGTGGAAGCCGCTTGTTTACAAGGAGTATATTCTGCACAGGTGGCGGAAATTATTGCCCTAATACGTGCATGTTTCATTTCTGATCGAGTCCGAGTGACTATCTTTACAGATAGCCAGTATGGGTTCGGAGTAGTTCATGACTTTGGGCAGTTATGGTCACAGAGAGGGTTCCTAACGTCATCAGGATCTCCTATCAGAAATGGAGAATATGTGAGACAGCTGTTAGAAGCGTTACAGAAACCAAAAGAAATAGCGGTGGTGAAATGTGCAGCACACGGGAAGGGGGAGGATTTTGTCACCAAAGGAAACCGCTACGCCGACGAAGTGGCTCGTTTTTGTGCTATACATGCTTGTATATTCAATGGAGAATATGTGGGGGAGAGCACAGAAGAGACCGAGCTCAGCATGATGTTGGCTATGGCCGATACCTGGGATGAGATTAAAAGACTACAAGAAGAGGTTTCTGAAGAGGAAGAAGCAGCATGGGTTAGAGCAGGTTGTGAGAGAAGAGGTGATGGCATTTGGGTGTCAACAGATGAAAGAACAGTGTTACCTAACTGTCTATTGAGTCCTATGGCAAGGCAGATACATGGAGCAGTTCATCTTGGAAGAGATGCCATGGTGAGGGTGTTTCGTCAGACATGGTTCAATCCACGGTTCCGTGTGTATGCTGAAGCAGTGTGTCATAGATGTGTTACGTGTCAGCAAATGAATGCAGGAAAGAAAACAGTGGTTGCTTTGAGTCATATTGGAAGGTCAGGAGGTCCTTTCAATCGAATGCAGTTAGACTTCATAGAGATGCCCAGGTGCAATGGACTAAGATATGTTTTGGTGGTGGTGTGTGTCTTTTCACGTTGGGTTGAGGCGTATCCGACTAGGAGGTGTGACAGTCTCACAGTAGCAAAATTGTTGCTTAGGGAGGTCATCCCACGGTTCGGATTTCCGACCTCATTGGAATCGGACAGAGGAACTCACTTTCATAGTGAGATCATGAAGCTGTTGTGTGCTGCCTTACAAGTGGATCAGAGACTGCATTGTAGTTATAGGCCAGAGGCTTCTGGTCTAGTGGAACAGATAAATGGGACGATCAAAATGAGAGTGGCAAAGGTTTGCTCGTCGACGTCTTTAAAATGGCCAGATGCGCTGCCCTTGGTGCTGATGAGTTTGCGTAGCACTCCAGATAGGAGAACAGGATTGTCCCCCCACGAGATATTGATGGGAAGGGCGATGCGTTTGCCTGCAGTGCCAGCGACAGCATTGATAAACATCACCGATGATTTGGTGCTTGACTATTGCAAGGGGTTGGCTGATGTGGTTAATTCTGTGTCCCACCAGGTCGAGGCTGCGACTGCTTCCACCTCGAGAGAACTCCTGCATGACCTAAGTCCGGGGGACTGGGTCTTGGTCAGAAAGCACGTGAGGAAGAGCTGCCTTGATGCACGTTGGCGCGGACCCTACCAAGTGATCCTGGTTACAAGCACAGCTGTAAAGTGTGGAGGCTTACCGAACTGGATCCACGCCTCTCACACTCGCAGAGTTCTAGCACCCTCGGAAGAAACAGCTCCCCTTGATCAAAGAAACACATCAGAGAGTAGAAACTCGGAAGAGGGGACAAGCCAAGCTGTGAGGGTTGCTACTGAAGTAGATCATTCTTTGGGTCAAGCTGGAAGAAATCACGCTGCATTACATTCTGACATAAACATTGAAAGTGACGAAAGCGTTGGAATCGAAGCAGAATCGAATCTGGTAAATCAGACAGAAGTGGAACAGGACGGAGTGGGGAGAAGAACAGAGGCTGGAAGTGAAGGGTGGCCAGTGAGAAAAGAAAGACTGAATTTGAGGCTTACATCAGAAAAAGATCTTACTCCCATCTCTGAAACTTCTGAATCTGAGCAAAGTGAAACAGAATCAAATCAAGAAGGCTTACGAAGATCAAAAAGAGAACGAGTGCCGTGTCGAAAATACGCTGCTCCCGAGTGGACATACCTAGTCACAGATGCAGAAACCGGTGAAGTCCGGGAGACTGAGGTCCGGGAGAGTGTTACGCGGGGAGAACACACTGGTTATTAAGATCGAACTGCTGGTACCAGGAGTTGAGGCTCTCGGGATTCTGACTCTGACGGTACCTGATCCTCCAAGACTAAGTGGACTGAGACTCCTAATTCTAAATCGACTTACATTCCCAACGTTTGGTTGTCAGCCCACAGCTCAAGAATTGGCAGCATTTCGTATGGAAATCCTGGAACTTGTGGTTGATGTTCTGGGCACTGATATAATTTATGATGAAAACTGAACTGAATAAAGAGAAAGAAAGCATATGAACATTGCCTAAAGAAGATAATCTAGGCCCGAGTGAAAGAAGAATAAATGTAGGGACTTATCAATAGAAGAAGAAAGAGGGATAGGGATGACTATTCATGAACTTTAGATTATCATTATCAAACTGAATAAAGAAGAATTCAACATCAAAAAGAAAATCTGTTACAAACTTTGTGTATAAATCCAAAGAGGAACAAAAAGAGACTTTGTTATTTCATTCCTGCACCAAATTGAAAAACTGATTCAACATTGAGTCCGGAAATTCGAGCCGTAGGCAGAAATGTATGATAGGCACACTCATAGTGGGAGTAATAGTAATTATTACAGTAGTGATTATCACATCCATAGTTGAGTCCAATGAATTGGAAGAAGGGGTAAAAGGGACATCTATACCTCCTACACCAAACATAAGAGAGGGTGCATCAGAATCAGATGAGGACATGATAAGAGAAACCAGTCGTTTGTTACACGTAGATCTTTCAAAGGGAGATTTTACGTTGAATGCATATGCGAGGTTGTTGTACGAGTATGTGGACACGATGGAAGCGAAGGATTGCTATGTGTGTATGCAATTGCCAGCATCAGTTGAAGAGGGCATTAGATATCATCACTTGCCCCTAACTTATGGCATTACATGCAGTGTGCTTCTGAGTATGTTTTATGGTAAGGCCCATTTTGAGTACTATTTCTCTAATTATGATGTAGTGCTCCCTGAAGTTCCTGTGTTGAAGTATTTGAATAAGTATGATTATTACAAAAAGGAAGATAGGATGTCAAAATATTTCGTACCCACAGTGACTTTGGATACAGCATATGCTCATAGACATAATTTGACATGCATGTTATCTGAAACAGAAAAGAAATTCGTGGACCAAATAGAGGATAGACATAGACAGACATTATTTAGGCCTGATCCCAAACATGAAGTAATTCCATGGACCCAGGAAGAGTTAGATCATAAGGCAAAGGGAAGTTCTGGTCCAATAGCTTTAGATTTGCAGCAGAAAGGGAAATTATGCATTAGACAACCACAGACATATTATGACAAAACTTTTGTAGGAGAGAGTGAATGTGAACATATTTTCTTGATTGAGGAGTCAATAAAGAAGGCGCTATTGGATAAATTGACCATAGTGCCTAATGTATATTTTGTATGTGGAAGGAATGCTTATGTTCGATTACCTCCAAATTGGTATGGAACATGTTATCTGGCTGTGGTATTTCCTAAAATATTCCACATGGAAGATTTGTGGCCATTGGAAGGGAAACGATCACGTAGAGAGAAACGTGGTACTAGTGCAGGAGAAATTGTTGGTGATGTGTTTGGCGCAATGATACCAAGTTTGGGAGTGGTTTTGAATGATGTAAAGATTAGAAGGTTGTCAACATTAGTGGACAAGTTGTCAGTGAATACAGCTCAAGCTTTATTGCTTGTTGATGGGGAGATGGTCTCTATAAGGGCCATGGTGCTTCAGAACCGTCTTGCGTTAGATGTTGTACTAGCAAAGGAAGGTGGAGTCTGTAGATTATTGAGGGTTCAACAGTGCTGTACTTATATATCAGACAATAGCAAGGATATAAAGAAGTATATAAGTAACATCACTGAAATACATCATGAGATACATGATCTGGCAACAAATGGGATTTGGGACAAAATTGTCCAAGGACTTGGAAAGATTGGAAGTTGGTTTGGAAATTTGGGGCAGGGAATTGTTGGTTACATTCTGAAACCCATCATAATAGTTGTAATCTGTATTATCGTATTGTTGGGTGCTTTCAGAGCCCTTAAATGGCACAGAGCACGACAGGCTGAGAGTTCCCTTAGGAGACGAGAAAGGCAGATGGAAAGACTGCAGGACAGTCACTATCAGAACCTCAAGAATCTGGAGAAGTTCAGGCAGGGAAGGCAGGCTACAACTTCTGTTTAGGTCGGTCTTTTCTGCGAGGAGAACATACTATGGAAAGGTTTTGTTTTGATGACACTTGTCATCAGAGGGGGGAACTGATAGAGCGCACGGCGCTTTAAAATTTGTGAGGGGTGCATTATACTCATGAACGAATTGCACTCGTATATATTCAATGTGTGGTTGAACTTCGTGCATATTAAAATGAAGTTTATATATCATCGTTTTAAAATCTGTGAAGAAAAATCATGACGTGCTTTTCAGAACTGATTAATAGTTTGTTTGTATTTAGAGAAATCATGTAATTGTACCAGTATATGTTGATTAAAAGTAACCAGATGTATTCACTGTTATAAGATTCATATAAAGGCCTGTGTAGTGAATGCATATTAAAGAGTGTTTTAAGTTAGCCAGAATCGTAGGCCTGACTTTCGTTCCTTCAAGGTTTCATTCCTCCTCGTTTGCTCTTAAGGTCAGGAGCTAATTAAAGTTTATGTATGTAGAATGTTTTCGTTTCACCCCTACTGCAGGTGCAGGAATTTGACCTCGTTCATTCAGATTTAAGAAGATACATGGGAGGAAAGGAATGTCTTTGAGGTGCTCGGACAAGAGAAAGGGAGGACACCTTCTGTGCCTGGAGAACTTGGGAGCCAAGGTCGGTGGACAGTTGTGTAAATTTAATTGAGTTTGTGGAAGGTTACTGAAGAAGGTGTTCACTGAACAATGTACCATGTGACTCGTCAGGGGTGTAACTTTGCCTTTTTGAATTAGGTACAGGGACAGATCTGGAGGACTTCTTCTGTTTTTGACTAAGAGAGGAGGGCATCTTAGAACGTGCTCTGTAGCTCTAAGCTACCTGACCCATTTGACGTGAGTGTACTTCTTTGGAAGTCAACACGTGCTGACACCTTTTGGGGAATTTGCTAGGAAGGGAAGAAAAGGGATGCCACTTTAGATGCAGAGTAGGGACAGATTAGTCTAAATTCCGAAATACAAATGAAAAGAGATTTGGATGCAGAATCTATACTCTGCTGTGTTCTCATATTGGAATTCATCATTTTATGCCTATTTTGTCATATGAACTATATTCATAAATTGGGCTCTGTATTAGTTTTCATGTATCTCTATACCTTGATTTTGAGGTGTGTCTATATATTGTTGTTTCTGGCTTTGTAATAAGTAATAAATCTACAAAAGCTAAATTCGGAGTTCGTTGTTATTGGACACGGATGGGAGGGAAATTGTATAATTGGTAAAGTGTATTCTTCCCTCCACATTTTTTAGCAGGCAATAAAAGATCATCGGCCGGAGATACGTAATTGAAATTAGGGTGCAAAATTCGGCCTTATCACCATCCATTAGATTCCAGAGATCCCGGTCCTCCAGGATCAACCAGTGCCGCAGGAAAGATGACACAATTTCACACAATTCATGCAGTCATTAGCGCAAGTGTCAAAAAAACAAAAATACCTAAATGTACCTCTTTATGTCACTCTCTGGTGTACACTAACATTTATGGTGTTCATGAACAGTAAGTACAAGTGGGAAACTGTATATTAGAGCGAATCCTAAAAAAAAAAACCACAAGGAATACCCGAAATAACGGTGCAGCTGTAGCAGTTTTAAGAGACCGATGACAGGATGCTGGCCGGTAGACGGGCACCCGATTGAACAGCACTTATCACGTGATAAAGGCGCTCCCTTGTCTTTCCTCAACCGACCGGTAGACATGCACCAGATTGAACAGTGCTGATCACGTTGTGATAAATGCCCTTCCCCTGTCTTTCCTCAAACGCACACCAGTCGAAACTGTGACGTGTGCACAACTTCAAAGCATGCGTTGAGCCGCTGATGTTAGTAGCTTCCGGGGAGCCTCAGCATGTGAAGAGACATCTCGTTCCTAGCGCTCTGGCAACGCTCCAGTTCAGATGTCGCGACTCAGCACACAATAATGGCATGAAAGGTTTACTTAATGTTCCTCAAATTAAAACGGAAAAAAGAAAGGAGACACAAAATAACAAAGTAATAATACTTCAAAATGTTATGTGGCACAACTCCTTTTGGCTGTACTTCAATACAAACATAGTACTGTGAATCCATATAATGTAGGTGGCTGCCTCAAAGAGTAGCAGGCAGCTAGCAAGAACTTTTCACACAGGGTTCTTCAGTGGCAAATGCTTCAACTTGTTGCCAGTGTTGAAAGAGTACACTATTTCCAAATTAGTTTAAGTCCTTTATTTACATCCACCACAGGATCAGTAGAGCCAACCCAGCATTACTCTCTCATCCTCTGGCTATTGTTAAGTCCCTAACACATCCCATGCTTGGTGATGTACCCAACATTCCATGGCATTACATCACCTTAAGGTGACAGCTCCCACTGATGACAGCAGGCCATAACACAATCCCAGGGGTGCAGGAATGCGTCTTCAAATATTTGTAAATGAAGATGGCCTGGAAGTGCGATTTTGTTTAATTGGTGCACTTACAAGTTGTCTTCATTTTCATAAAGTGTATGAACTGCGATCCTGAGAGCCATGGGGCAGAGTAAATAAGTGGAGTCACAGGGTCAAAGAAGTGGCTAAAAAGAGCAGTATATTCTGTATTTTTGTTTATTCTTTCTCTTTCTTGTAGCACATATAATATAACAGACATGTTAAATGAAAAATAAATGCAAGTTAAACTAATGGTTGGGAAATCTACTATTTTAGGCTGTGAGATCTCATTTGGATAATGTGTTCCCTGCAGAGTACCTCTGTGTGAAAAGGCACTCATGGAAAGTAATTTTAATTGCGCAGTGGGAAATAGTGGCTGTGTTTTTATAGTGCTACTAAGTCCCAGATATTAATAGAAATCACTGTGAATGTCAGTCGTATTGAAATCTGAACATATATATATATATATTAATAATGAGTAATCAGACTATACCTCAGCACATTTTTATAAATGTCCATTAAAAGGACACACTGCAGGACTCACCAGGTAACGCTATCACATTATCTCACAAGAAGAATAAATATTTGTCACTGTGGATCTCCAAGTAACTCCACCAGTTAAAGTCTATACTGGCTCCCAAACATTCTTTATATTTGCTGATTAACAAATTGCACACATTTGCCTTTCAGGTAGCAGAGATGAGATTTTTGTTTTATATAAAGGGGAACAGTAGCGGTCGGTGGTGGGAATGCCGCCGGGTGCTGACGTGGGGCGGGGGAGGGCAGGGTGGGGGGTAGTAAACTACGGATTACGGCCGATTACAGGTAAGTAAACATATAAATAAATAAAACGAATTTCGTTTCTCGTGCTGCATCGCCAAATGCGATGCAGCGCGCGCAACGAAATTCGTTTTATTTATTTTATGTTTACTTACCTGTAATCGGCCGTAATCCGTAGTTCTACCCCCACCCTGCCCCTCCCACCCCACGTCAGCGCCCGGCGGCACTCCCACCAGCTACCGCTACTGAAGGGGAAGAAAGCCTGCTTTGTGTCTCAGGCCTAGAAGTAAGGGCCAAGTGGTGTGGGCAGAGCATCCAACCTGCTTCTCAGAGTTGTAGGTATGGTTGGTGTGACTGGTGCTGTGACAACAGGTCCTCACTGGTATGAGGGGCAGCTAAAACCCATGTCTGTTTTACTATTCTTACTAATTTGCATTTGGGCCAAGAGGCCACTTGCTCTGGCAGTGTTGCTTTGGGCCTCTGAGGAATGATCCAGGGCTGGGGAAAATTGTGGCAGAGGAAACAACTTACTTTGGGCATCAGAGAGATGACAGTGATATGCATTGGGCAAAATGGGAGCTCATGTTTATAACAAAGGGCAGAGGAGACATCCCACTTGGCGAGGCAGTAGTTATCATTGGTGAAGCAGGTGCTGCAAAAAAGGGGACAACAGATGGGAGCACATGTTTGTATCTGAAAGGGAGGAAATGTGACCTAACTGTGAGAGCTGCTGACTTTAGAATTGGGTTCCCAGCTTTCACTCAACATCTTGTGATTCTTGACAAATCACTTAATTTTTCTGAGCCTTCAAAAATGTCACCTTCTGTAATGTAATTGGAGGGTATTTCTCACTGCTATGTTTTTTTGGTTAATTCATATTTTTGTTTGCTGGATTTGCTCTTTTATGTCTCACATTTATTGTGGATTATACGGCATAGAAAACAACACTCTGAAATTATCTCATAAGCCCCGCCCCTGTGCTCAGCCCTGCCCCTCCCCAAATCCTTGTCATAAAGGTTTGGAGGGGAGCCCTGGCTTTAAAACATTTTATTTGATGGGGGCTTAGCACAAAATAGTTTGAAGATCTCTGCCTTAGAGTGACAAATCAATCAAGGCTTCAGGCCTATCTGTGTAGCCTGTATCCTGCAGCTTTTAAACCTGCCATAATACCCATTTTTAACAGGAAAGACCCCTATTTTTAAATATAAAATAAATCACCCCTAAGTGGGCCTTGCAGCCCACAAGGTATGGTGCCTAGTATTTAAAAGTGGTACATACAAGAAATTAATGTTGGCACGTACCTACAGTTACTAGACCCCAAAAGCTGTTTTCACTTTTGGGGCTGTAGGTGTCCTATGAGAAACACTAAAGTTCAGGTAAAATAATAAGTTTACTATCTTTGGATTGGGATAAGCTTTGGAGGTGATTAAACCACTATTTTGAATATTTATTAAAAATCCAATTGATTGGTGAAGTTGAATTGTTAATAAGTGTTTAGAAAAAGTGACTTTTAAAAAGTTACACTTAACCTGCCTGAGCCTTCAGTATTTGTTGATGTAATTTAGAAGGCATCGGACGTAGCAGGACAAGCGATGAGTTCAAACATTATGTTGTCGATGGAGAAGGATTTGAAGGATCTGAATGATTTTTGTTCTCTTTTGAGTTGACCTTAGTGTTTTGATTGGAAGATAAGCATGGTGATAGCAAAATGGTAGGTCCAGTTCAGCAGTTTGGGAGGTTTAAATTGGGTAGAGCTAATATCTCAAACATGAGGTTGAGAATTTGGCCTGTTCAATGTTTTAACTGGGTAATATTATGTACCACACTGAGTGCATCAATAGGTTTGTGCATGGTGTCTTATGAAATCTCAGTCTGGGTGATGGTTAGCATGAGGGTGCTGAGCTTAAATGGTATAGTCATGCTCTGGCCAAGAACATTTCAACATTTAGGAATTACCTTTATAACCTTAAGAGAGAGGTGCTCAAAAGTCTTTGGAACTAACATTTATGTGCAGCTAGCAAGTTACAGGATGTTTGTTCAACCCTGTATGACTTACCATGCACGCTTGATGAAGCTCTGTCATATTTAATCTCCAAAAAACATATGGCGACAAAGGTTCTATCATTCTTTAATGAACATAGGTTGTGATATAATCACCAAAATTGATATTATCCTGCCCTGTATTTGGAATTAAAAATGAGAATACTGTGCGGCCATTCATTCAGAATATCTGACCACCTCTTGAACTCCTTGGACACAACCTCTTGTTTGTCTCATTTGAAAAAAAGACCTTTCAGAAAACTTCCAATATCCAAAGACAGGACTTGGACAGGGAAGAAAAATCAAGCTGAGGTAATTGCAGTTGTGTCTATAAGTGCCTATCAGTCGCTGTCTATGTCATCCAGCAAACTTGGGGAGAGGAGTTGGCCTAACGGCTAGGGCGGTCGACCTCGAATCTGGAGAAGCGGGTTCGAGTCTCGACAATGACGCTAAACATCCTGTGATTCTGGGCAAATCACTTAATCTCCCCGTGCCTAACAAAAATAAATGTGTCCTCATGTAAAGCAACTAACTGGCTCGTGTAAAGCGCTCTGATACCCAATACCTTCGGGTCAAGTTTGCGCTATATAAAACTCGGTGAAAAAAAAAAACCTTGCATTTTATTCAACTTTTCTATTTCTTCTTATGGAATGGTCTTCTTTTCTTCACAAATAGTGATCCCTGCACCTAACTGTCTTGATATGTGTGTCTTTTTACATCATTTTATTATTTTACTGAACTAAATTTGGGCTTTTGAGTTCTTCATTTCTTTACCTTCAGTGTTATGTGTGTTAGTTTGCTATACAATGCTACGATACCATAAAAAGGATCGTGATTGCAATATAAATGCCAATACCATTCCATAACATGACACCTCAACTCATCCTTTTTCTCTTGGGATTGCCTTCTCGGGAGGCCATTACTAGTAACATGAGGCTACATCATGATCAGTAAAAATGGTTACTTTTGTGCGTCTTTCAGTTTTGGCTGAATAGTAGCTCATTAAAGCTCAATTCCAAAATATGGCATCCTTTTCCCATAGCCCTACACCTTGACTCCTAACACCACTATACAACAGCAATGGACAGGCTCACAGATCCATAGACAGACAGAAGAACTGTAAGGGCACGGCAGTCATTACACAAGGTTCATTAAGTCTGTGTGGAGTTGCAAACCGAGATCATGGAGAAGTTGATGGATCAGTGGGATGCCTTGTATTATTGACCGCTAGAGGAATCTTAAAAATCTAGTGCAGCAGGGTCTAAACACAGTAACTCCTTCATTGTAGCACTGACACCACATGATCAGTGGTGCCTGTAGCAAAGTTTCCTCAACTATGTCTGCCCATGCATATTTCAGTCCCACCAATAGCATTATTGTCAAGTATGGACCTAGCATGCAGTTGAGCACATCTTTGCAACTATGATGCCACAGATAGCCAGTGGCAGCTGGCGTGGTTCGTGGGTGGTGGGGCGGGTGGGGGCACGCAGGGGGGAAACGGTGGGCAAATAAAAAAAATCTATATATATAATTTTAAAAAAAACACTTACTGTGCCGCGTCGGGTCCCGCATCTTCACTCCTCGTCAGACAGGCACAGGAAGAATACAGCCAGGCTCCCCTGGCTCATCACAATGCTGCAATGCAGCATTGTGATTGGTTAGCACCCAGGCTCCCCTGACCAATCACAACACTGCAACGCAGCATTGTGATTGGTTTTAGGCATCCTGGTTTGACGCTCAACCAGGGAATGGGAGTCTAGGGTTGTTCTCCACGCAGGCTGTAATGCAGCCTGCTTGGAGAATGGGGAAAGTGCGCATGACTGGCTTGGGCGGCCCGAGAGGGACAAGCAAACAGTCATTGCGCACTTAGGAGTGGGCAAACCACTCCTCCCCTGCTCCAAGACCATAGCAGCCCTGCCCACCAACCCGCCCGCCCGCAAAGAGGCAGGAAACATAAAATAATACTAACACTAAGTTATTATCATTTTATGTTTCTTCTTCCTTGCACTGCTTAAAAGCAGTGGGGCGACGCTCCTCCGCCATAGCGGAGGAGCCGCCCCTGCAGATAGCTATTATAGCTTTACTATGCAGCCTGCCATTACAATGCCTGTGGTGCATTCCTATAAAAACCCCACACCATGCAGCCAACCCTCACTACCTCGTAACATTTGCAGTTGGTTAAAGGGTTTTAATAATATTGCAGACGACAGTAGAAAATTATTTTTTAGAGTCCACAATACTTTTTGTGTTGTCATTTATAATAGTTTTAGTGTCTTTACATGTCTGCATTTTAGCAACACTTTTACTAGGCCCTGCCACTTCCACAAGTCAGCAAACACTTCCACCTTGAAAGTACTGCAGCGGTTACAAGACTGATTTCTTTTATCGGAGCTAAAAAGAGCAAACTTAACATACACAACTAAACATACATTAAAACACGACCATTGTTAGAAATGAGGGTTTCTAATTTGCAGTGGTATGCACCCTGCCCAAGTAGGAAAACTTCCTTCTAGTGTGGTTAAGGGAGTTACACACCCAAGATAACCCCAGCTCACCCCCTTGGTAGCTTGGCATGAATGGTCAGGCCCATCTCAGAGGCAATGTGTAAAGTAGTTGTACATAAAGCACACAGTAACACAGTGAAAACACTACAAATAGACAGCACAACAGTTTAGAAAAATAAACAATTTTTATCTAAACCAAACAAGACCAAAACGGCAAAATTCCAAACTACCTACCTCAAAACATCACTTTTAAAAGGTTTAAGCAATTCTGTCCATAGAACTCTATGGATGTTGTGCTTTTCCACAAACTACCTTGGATGCATCAAAATCCACAAGGACAAAAAGCCACAGAGGGGGGAAGTGTTGGAAAATGCAGCGATGTGTCATTTCTTGAGTCTCTGGGGAAGCGAGGCGTCAGTTCTGCTGAACGCAGGAGAAGTGTTGCGTTGGTTCAGGACTGTAAGGAGAAGCAATGCAGTGAAATCCAAAGACAGTTCTGGTCTACGGGTGATGCGGTGGAAACTTTGGCACGCAGGTGTGATGCGTAGAAATCCAAATGCGCTGAAGGTCGAGGCAGCGGCAAACAAGCGCTGCGTCGATTCTCTCTGCCGTGGCCCAATGATACGCCGATTCTTCAGCTGCACAGCAAGGCCTGCATCGGAGTCAGTGCGGTGGTCTTGGACGTTGGAGAAATGGTGCGCTGGACTAGGGCTGCAGCAGTCCTTCGGGCTGTGAACAGGCACTGTGTTGATTTCTTCGGTTGCATGGTGGTGGTGCGTGGAAACTAATCCCACACGGAGGTGCTGCGTCCGAAAAACAGGAGCTGGAAGGGTGAGGCATCAATTTTGCAGTCTTTTGCAGCAGGAACAAATCCCAAGGGCCCAGAACTGGAATTGGCACCACTTGGCATGTCAGAACTCCCAGCAGTGGAGTTCACGGATGCTGCAGGTGAAGACTTTGATGGCCCTGAGACTTCCAACAGGAGGCAAGCACACACAAGCCCTTGGAGAATCTTAGAAAATCAGGATTGAAAAGCAAGTCCAGTTCTTTCACTGTCCACAGACAGAAGCAGCAACTGCAGGCCAACCCAGCAAAGCAACACACAGCAAAGGGGCAGTACTCCTCCTCACAACTCTTCAGCTCTTCTTCTTGGTAGAGTCCTCAATCCAGAAGTTGTCTAAAAATGTGGGGTTACAGGTTCAATACTTGTACCCATTTTTGCCTTTTGAAGTGTATTTCAAAGGAAATTCTTTGCTGTACGCAAGATCCTGCCTTGGCTCCAGACACACTGATTAGTTTCACCAAACAAGTGCATTTAAAATAAATTAGTGCTGGAGCTCAGTGATGCTAGTGTGTTTAACACAATAAGAGTAGTAAATTCTCCCTGAGTCCTGTATAGGCGCTGTTTGGTTACAGCCTATTTAGTTAGGAGTTACGAATGGTAATACAAGATAAAATATATCAAGCTCCTAAAAGGCAACAAAAAGTCAGAACCTGGGCACAACAATTCTTTGAGTGTCTTATTGTGTTGTTTTATACACATTTGTTCATGTTTTTGTCTAACATGCATTGTATTGACTATGCACTTTCAGGATTTCTTTTGACTATGCCTGTTCTGTATATGTAAAAACATGTGAAATTGTTCTCAATTGTGTAAAACGGACTCTAAAAAAAAATCTTTTAAATTGTGCAAATAGATGGTGATTGCAGTGATTCAGTTGTGTGATCACGAATAGAAGTGAGTTTGTGAATGTGTGTCAGTACTGCCAATTCTGGTGGTGTTAGACTTTCTAAAAGTGGCATTTTTAAACACACAATTTAAAAACCACCTTTCCTAAAAGATGTGTTTTTAAATCCTAAGCTTAGAGAATCCAAACACCAAACCTCTAGCTCTTCCCAATTAAAAGTTACACTTGCAAAATGTTACAAGGCAGCTCTAATGAAAACCTATGGGCGAGCTAGTCCTTGCAATAGTGAAAAATGAAACTGGCAGTATTTCACTATCAGGACATGTACAACACACCAATACATGTCCTACCCTTCACATACACTGCACCCTGCCCATAGGGGTACCTTCCACGTAGTAAAAAGGGAAGGTTTGGGCCTGGCAAGTGGGTGCACTTGCCAGGTCGACATGGCAGTTGAATACTGCACTCACAGACACTGCAATGACAGGCCTGAGACAGGTTACAGGGCTACTCATGCGGGTGGCACAACCAGTGCTGCAGGCGCACTAGTAGCATTTGATTTACAGGCCCTGGACACACACAGTGCACTTTACTACGGACGTACCAGTAAATCAAATATGCAAATGATGGATAACCAATCATAATCACAATGTACATAGGGAACACTTGCACTTTAGCACTGATCAGCAGTGGTAAAGTGCCCAGAATATACAAACCAGCAACAACAAAGTCCAGCGTACAATCAAAAATACAGTAGAGGGAAAAAGACAGGGGAAACCATGCCAAGGGTGCCAAGTCTAACAATCATGTAAAGCGATTATTTTATGGACTAGACCCAATTGAGATTAAGTTGACAAAATATTACAGAAATGGCTGTGCTTGCATTACCATCATGAGCAGCGATGTCCATAATAATCAAGACATGGGTGGAAATGTTGGGCAATACCTGGCAGAAATATTACTACCTGTAGTCGTTATTATAAATATGCACTGGCAGCAACAGGTTGCCAGAGAAATTCCAATTAAATGACGGGCGATGTACATCAGTGAGACACCGCCTTATATTACAGTTTCAGTCCAAGTAATTACTAAAATGTTCGTAATGTTTTGGACAGGATACCGTTGCTGGTAATCTGTCTCGGCCGCATTACCATTAGGGGTGGCCAAAGAATTCCGCTCCCCTGACAGAGATCGTGGAGTTTTGCCCACTCGTTCCCAAAAACTCAGTGAAGTGACGTGGAGCGAAGTTTTTTCCCTCGATCGTCTTGCCAACGTTAATTTGGCAAGCTCACGAGAAAAAATCACACGCTATACCGCCTCCCCAGGAGTTTCTCAACGCGGGTGGTCGCGACATGTCGCGACCGTTTGCATTGAGGAAGCTGCCGCTCGAGTAGAATGTCTACTCGAGTGGCAGAAAGCAGCAGCGCCCTCTGGTGTGACACGTAGTCCCCTTCTCGCTAATTTTAGAATGCAGGACAAACTAACGGCACTAAAAATCAGTGCAAGCAGAGCGACTTAACAGACTCCGCCGCTGGTGGAACTCTGCGGAGCAAAGCTGAGTTTTTCTGGCACTTCACGGAGTTTCGCGGAGTATATCTCTGGGAACTCCGCCCAGGTTTATTAACCATGTGGTTCTTCTACATGATACCCATCTCCCTCAAACAATGTTTCTCTTCAATAATTTTTTGTGCTCCCACTGTATTTTTTCATCTTTTCTCAACCCCTTAATGATGCTTGATGGCTCTATCTAATTCCTAACTGGCAGTTCCTTAATGGGTGGATTATAGCATTTAGGCATGCTTCTACAGGCAGTGCAAATAATCGTTCCTTTCAGACCCCTTACTTTTAACATTGGTGCACTGATATGTTATAATCGAGGTGCACTGTTCCAGATTTGAAGTACTGTAAAATCTTCACACGTTTACCAATACAAGATTTGAGATTACACTGAAAATACTTTGTCACTCTTTTCTCACATCTAGCTACAACAAATGTTTTGTAATATTTTTTAAAGTTTGTGTAAATTTGTTGACAGACTTTAACTTTTGCCCATGATCCTCCTTTGTTCGGGGTACGATGATTATTGATCTGTGCAAACGATGTTAGAACACTCTAAGCAGAAGTCTTCATAACATTTGAGAAAATCTGTGGGGCGATGATGTGTAATTTGAGGAATTAAAGTATTTGCATAATATTAAGTATATTTATACATTTCTTTCGAATTCTCGTGATATGCTAAATAATATGCCCTTCGATGTCTTGTGTTTGTGCTTTACTATTACTCGTAAAGTAGACTTTTCAGTAAGTGGGAGAACCTTCAAATATTCCTAGTCACTTGTGGCCGGATAACAGGAGCCCTGCTAATTTAATGCATGGTCTCTGCCACAGCTTGGGTTTGCTGTGGTCTCAAATAATGTAAGATGCTGAGCAATTGGCAAGTTACATTCTTGGACATTGGTAAATGGTTGTTTGTTCTTAAAAACTTTAAAGGTATGTCCTGCTTCTGACTGAAAATGCAGTAACATTTATTCTGTAAAGTAAAAACAGAAAAAACTCAGCACAATAACGTCAACCAAAATAAGACAACAAAACATAACTGGGCACTAAGTAACACAACAATACATCTAAAACAATAGCACTACATACAAAAAAGCACCACAGCAATGCAAAGCAACCTACAATTACAACAAAGCACAAAAAGAAAACAAGTGAAGAGAAATGTAATACAATGGCACAAAACAAAAACAGTTTCATACTTAGACCACAGAATAAAAACACACGCAAGCACAGTGACAAAATAACACAATAGCATATTTTACAATAGCACAGCAATGTGGCAGAGAACAACACAAAAAAGAACAAAAGCACAACCACATCACAGCAACACCACATCAGAACACACACACAGCACACCCAAATACTACACAATTACAAATATGTGCTTAGTTTTGTTTTGTATTGATGTAATATTGTGTTGGGATGCTGTTCTGTTCGTGAGCTATGTGTCTATGCTATCAATGAGTTATTTTGATCAATTATGTTGTGGAGTCATATTGCATTGTTTTGGTAGATTTTTTCTTGCGTAATTGCTGTATTTTGCATTCGAATGAAGTGTTATATTGCTAAATTGCTGCTATTGTGGTTATTGTAATATGGTGCTGTGGTGCAGTGTACCTCAAACACAGCCTTCCTGCTTAAATATGCCCAAACATTCTTGTTACGTATTGGCACCTCCACAAATCTGCTTTCATATTCAAGTGAATGCACAAAGCACTGCCATATTTACCACTAAAATATTTAATAGTGATGGCCAAAAACGATTTGTGATCCAGCCCATTAATCCCTCTAAATGTGCAACAAAAAATGTCTACTTTTTTTGTCTGTAATGATTGTACTGTTACACAACTAACATAATCCGAAATTTGCGTGGTCTTTGGGCAGAACACTTGACAGCTAATACATATTGAAGAAAAAAACATGCTTCTGTACAGGTTAGAACAAGAGATAGAACCAAGCAGGTGCACATTAAAACCTCCCATGATTTACATGATTTGCAATTATTCCCATCACCAGCATGTGGTATGTACTTCAGCAGGGCTGGTGGTTAGGGTTAAGGTCATGCATGCATTAAGAACAGACTTGCATATTTAAATATTACCAAGGTCAATATGCAATCAAAATACTTGACAATTTGCTGATTCGTTAAAATAATTCAAAGTTGCTGTGGTCCAGATTGAAGCATGAAGTCAAATCCAGTTAGGACCAATTATATTTCTTAGAAAGTCTTAGCAGAGATGTCTAGGACAGAATGAGCAAGATTCTTGTCAATCCACATTTTATTACAGAGCCTTATGTCCACCACATATGATGTGGCAAACCAAAGAAAGACAAATAGAACTCAAAATAACTATAAGCTACATGTTCTGTGTGGATTTCCAGGTTTGTGGAAGCAATGAAGAGGTGCACCCAGCCCACAATTAAAATAATGCACTAGCAGAGAGTGAACAGAATCATATTTCTGATGTTGAGAATCAGTTGAGAGTTGGGACAAAAGCCAAGTGTTCAATTAAACTTAAAATGAGAGGAAACGGAATTACTTATGCTAATTGGGTTTAAAGACACAAGGCGTAATTATGTTTTACTCATCAAAGCCCGTCCCACTGTTTACGCATGAGACAGAATTAAGAGTTCGGTTTTACTTAATGCATATGATAATTATCGGATGTGTTAAATAACCCAACTGTCATTACATTTCGGCATGTCAAACCTGCTGAAATTTAACAGGGGAAAACATACATTATTTACAGTATCATGTGGACTTTGCTGTGTTAAATACCAAAATCTGCATTTTATTCTCCATAAACTCATAATAGGTGTGTTAGACCTGGCATCCTTGTATTAGGAAACACTGGTTACTAAGTGGCCAATGTTGTCCAAAGTAGACGCGAAAATTGCATTTAGAAATAGATCAATATCATCCTTGGCATGGTTTCCCCTGTCATTTCGCTTCTGACTCCTGTATTTTTTACTGTATGCTCGACTTTGTTTTTGCTGGTTTTTGAACTCTGGGCACTATACTACTGCTGGTCAGTGCTAAAGTGCAAGTGCTCCCTGTGTAAATGATGATTGTGATTGGTTATCCATGGTGGGCATACTTGACTTACAAGTAAGACCCTCCTAAAGTGTACTGTGTGTGCCCAGGGCCTGCAATTCAAATATTACTAGTGGGCCTGCCGCACTGATTGTGCCTCCCACATGAGTAGCCATGCAAACCTGTCTCAGGCCTGCCACTGCAGTATCTGTAAGTGCAGTTTTAAACTGCCATGTTGACCTGGCAAGTGCACCCACTTGCCAGGCCCAACCCTTCCCTTTTATTACATGTAAGGCAGCCCTAATGTAGGCCCAAGGTAGCCCCGTGGGCAGGGTGAAGTGCATGTGAAAGGTAGGACATATATTGGTGTGTTTTACATGTCCAGATAGTGAAATACTACTAATTTCATTTTTCACTATTGCAAGGACTATCTCTGCCATAGGTTATCCTTGGAGCTGCCTTGTAACACCTTACAAGAGTAACTTTCAATTGGGAAGAGATAGAGATTTAGAGTTTGGGTTCCCTGAACTCAGGATTTAAAAACGCATATTTCTGTGAAGGTGGTTTTTAAATCGTGTGTTTGAAAATGGCACTTTTAGATAGTGGGCATTTTCTTGCTTTACTATCCTGTGCCTCTGCCTGCCTGTAGAATCCATGTCTGGTTTAGACTGACAGTTGGGCTGTTTGTGCATTTACTCTAGATAGTCACACAAAGGGAGCTGAGGTTTGCCCTGCTGATGGGTCTTCCTGAGCTAGAGTAATGGGAGGAGGTGTCACTCACACCTGAATAGGGCAATGGCTGTCCTCACACAAAGCTGTCTCAACCCCCCTGTAGTGGGTCTGCAGCCAGGTAAGGGCAAGTCAGGATCTGTACACTACAAAGACTATATTTTGAAGTATGTCTACTTCAAAGGCGGAAAGGGGTATAAGTTGTGGACCTGTAACCCCACATGTTTAGAACACTTCTGGATCAAGAGGAGATTCTGCCAAGAAGAAGAGCTGGAGAAGCTGTAGGAGAGAAACTGCCACTCAGCATGTTGCTGTGTTGTGCTGGTCTTCTGCTTCTATCTTGGGTAGTGGAAGGACAGGACTTTAATTTCTTATCCTGCTTTTCAAGGTTCTCCATGCGCTTGTGTGTGATTGCTGGGAGTTCTATTCTGCCAAGTGGTGCCAATCCCATTTCTGGGCCCTTGGAGTTAGATTTGTTTCTTCAAGTACTGATAATCAATGCATCGTCCTTCAGCACCTGTTTTTCCTGCCAAAGCAATGCCGTGTGGTAAAAAAACACAACGCATCGCCATGGTGGGGCCGAAGAACTGATGCAGCGCCTGTTGCATGGCTGATAGATCGGTGCAGCCCAAGTGCTGAGCACCGTGTCTCCGACGCTAAGACCCCCGCTCCAATTCCAACTCAGGCCCTGCTGTGCAGCTGAAGGAATCGAAGCATCACCTGTCCCCGACTGGGAGAATCGATGCAGCGTAAGTCTTTCCGCCTCATCGTCCCAGCGCACCCGGATTTTTGCACACATCACACCTGTGTGCCAAGTCTCCATCAACATCACCCCGCAGTAAGGAGCCGAGGCTGTGTGTCTGAAATTTGACGCATCGTTTTTCCTCACAGTGAGGAATCGACGCAATGCTTCTCCTAATGTGCTGTAGAACTGATGCCTCCATCACCCTGGGACTCAGGAATCTACGCATTACTTGTGTTTTCTGATGCTTCCCTCCTCTGCGGCTGTTTTTCGTCTCGGATTTTGCCACATCTAAGGTACTTAGTGCTAAAATCAACAAATCTATAGAGTCATATGGACTAAACTTGCTAAACCTTTAAAAAGTGATCATTTAATTTGCAGATGGAGGTCTGTGCCCGTAAACCAAATGCAGTGAAAGGAATAATAATTTCTAAAACTGGTTTGCGGTCCTATAACTGAATGGAGTTTTAGCAAAGTGGTCTCTGCGGTCCCGGGAACAAGATTCTTGTTCTTGGGACCGCAGAGACCACTTTGCTAGAACTCCTTTCAGTTATAGGACCGCAAACCAGACGCCTTGCCTTGAGAAAGCCCTCCGCCAATCGGCCATCTGGTGAAACACGTGTTAACTGTTTTTCGTGTGATTTCACTATTGGAATGAACAATTAAAAACTGCACATCCTGCCTACCAAGCACAACAGAACATGAGTTTTGGAAATTATTATTCCTTTCACTGCATTTGATTTACGGGCACAGACCTCCATCTACAAGTTAAATTATCCTTTTACCAATGGCTCCTGGGTGCAGCCACTCGTGAGGCACGTGCCATTTCCAACATTGGGTCTTGACCACTGTACCGGGAATCCTAGATTCATCCACCCATCTAAGCAAACTTTAAAAAGTTATGTCTCTGCTTATGTATGTTGGATTTTTTTTGTGTTGGTCTTGTTTGGTTTAGCTAAAGATTGGTTATTTTTCTAAATTGGTGTGGTGTGAATTTGCAGTGTTTTCACTGTCTTACTGTGTTTTTTATGGACAAATAACTTAAACATTGCCTCTGAGATAAGCCTGACTAAGCTACCAAGGGTGTGAGCAGGGGTTATCTAGGGTGTGTAACTTCCTTACCCTGACTAGAATAAGGGTCCCTACTTGGATAGGGTGCAAATCACTGCCAACTAGAGACCCCCATTTCTAACAAGGTGTTATTGATTGCACCTGATAAATAACGTATCCCATGGTATCATTATTGATCAGGGGCGATACATAATGTCTCCAATCTAAATAAGGCTCTTAATCTCAATGTACATATCATATGTATGATTAATATTCACGACTTAGAGTGTTAGTCTAAATGTTTTTAACATTGTTTTGTTTCACCTGGGACTACCACCCTCTGCTCTGAGAAATCACAGAGGTCAGAGACCCATGGATTGCCTTGGGCCAGACTCTTGACAATGACAGCCATCAGTGGCATCCATTGGTTGCTGTCTTTATGAGCAGAGTTTACCTTGGGTTGGGGGCAGAAGTCTGATCCAAGGGGTGGAATGAGTCACATCACTTTGTTGGCCATGGTGGTACTGTTGGCCTACTGGGATACATTTGTGAGCAAGTTAAGGTTTGGAGTTGAACAGATGGAGTCCACAAGTGAGAAGAAGGGGTTCCCATGAGTCAGTCCAGTGGCTCAGGAGAGTGTAGACATGAGGCATAGAACTGACAAGTGCCCCCGTATAACATGGCCTTTGTCCATGTTTTACCACCTAAGCAGGGAAGCCCATCAAGGTATTAATTCGTCTACCCTGACTTTTCACTGGAGGGGGGTCGTGTTGGACTTGAGCCCTTTCTGCAGAGTCATCCCCAAACGTTTTGCCTTCACTCCTCTTATGTTTGCTGATCTCATTTTTGTTGGCCTTAGGAAATCGTGCACATTACCCTTGCTAACCAGTGCTAAGGTGTTTGTTCTCTCTCCTTTATAAATGGTAACATTGGCTTACACCTAACTGGCACATTTAATTTACTTGTAAGTCCCTAGTAAAGGGGTACTACATGTACACATGTCCTGTAAATTAAATGCTACTAGTGGGCCTGCAGCACTTATTGTGTCCACCCACTTAAGTCACCCTTTAAACATGTATCAGGCCTGCAATTTCAGCCTGTGTGTGCTGGTGTAAACTGCCATTTTGACCTGGCAAAAAAAACCTTTTATTAGGCTCAAATCTTCCTTTTTAATACATATACATCCCCCTAGTATAGGCCCTGAAAAGCCTAGAGGGCAGGGTGTAGAGTATTCAATAAGTTGTGCATGTACTTTTAAGTTTTACATGCCCTGTTAGTGAAAAACTCTTACATTTATTTTTCACTACCGGAAGACCTACCTCTCCCATTGGATAACATTGGGTTACCTTATTACATTTAAAAAGTGATAACTTTAATTTGTGAACAGGTCAACAGGTCGAGATTGGTGTTTAAAGAATTGTAATTAAAAGCCCTCTTTAATGGTAAAGTCTGATTTTTTGTCACAATTCTGAAAATGACACTTCTAGAAAGTTGCAACATCAACAAGGTGATGGATGGAATGCTTGAATTAATCTCAGCCACTGGCAATCACTAGGGCAGCATCCCTTTACATCATTTTTCGCCCACCGTGGCACCTCAGTTTGGACCCAGCCGTATGCAAATCAGTGTTGACCGCACTTCAATAGGAACAATCCAGCCCAAAAAATGATGGATTGGGATGCGGCCCAAGTGATTGCCAGTGGCTGAGATTAATTTAAGCATTCCATCCATCATTCTGTTGATGTTGCAGTTGCCAGGGGTGGGCGGAATTTGCGTAGTCGTGCTACGCAAAGCTCCGCGAAACAGTAAAAAATCTCCGCGAGCACGCAAAAGTTCTGCGAACACGCGGAATTGCTTGTTCCGCCCATTCGCAATGCTTTTTTCCTGTTCGCGAACGCTGTTTGTGTGCTCGGGGAGAAATATCTCGCGAACACGCATTTTGAAAGCACGAACAAGCAAAAAATTCCGCAAAGCCGCGGATCGCGGAATTTTTGGCAATTCCGCGTTCTCCGCGGAATGCGAAATTACCCAAATTCCGCGAGCGGAACGGAATTTACCGCCCAGGCCTAGTTGCCACCCTAAGTGTGACGTGTATGTCCAGACGTGGGTCCTGTGCTCACTGTGCCACTTCAAATGAGTCATGGGATTATTTTAATCTATGAAAGAGATTGCAACCACTAACAGACACTTTTGATTTATACAAATACAATTCTCATTCTGTTGACAATATTAAAAAGACTCCTCTTGTCATAAACCTGGAGTATATATACAAAATTATTTCCAAAGACAACTCCTCTATTTTAGGAAAGTAAACAGGAGATTGGGAAAATAAACTTGAAGTTCTTATTTCCAGGTACAAAAAAGTTATTTGTCTGGAACTCCATCTCAAAAATCAGACTGCAACGGGATAAATCTACACTCAACAGCAAATTATTTTAAGAAGGTACTGAATACCGCCAAAGAAATTGAAATGGAGACAGAGGGGCATATTATCTAAAAAGTGCGCTAAACATCGCAAAGCGTGTTTAGCGAGCACTTTTTTATCGCCGGCTATCATCGGAATAATTTGCCATGCTAACGCTGTATTAGCGACATTTAGCGCTATGGCGATAATTATTCCAGCCATAGCGGTGTTTTCCATGAAACATCGCTGGTTTTCCAGCGATGTTTCATGGAAAACGACGATAGCTTGCTGATACGACCCTGTGGTCGTATCAGCATAATCCACCCCCCATGTTAGGTATGGCTAACACCTGCTAATTGCAGGTGTTAAATAAATGGCGATGACCCCGGTTAGCGCGACTTTTCACGTCGCTAACTGGGGCCATGGCCACCTTGCTAATAGGCGATAGGCCTGTTAGCGGGTGTTTCCCAGGTTTGTTCGTCGGGAACGCCCACTTTGCATGTCATTAGCGATAAATATCGCTGACATGCAAAGAGGTAAAACTACGGGCGCTAATGCCCGAAAACTGTCGCTAACTGTTGTTAGAGACAGTTTGCTGATAGGGCGATAAGAATATCGCCGCTTTAGCGGCAAAAAGTGCCGCTAAAGCGGCGATAGTGCCCTTGCTAATATGCCCCAGAATTTTTTTTGTTGAAGGTGTAGGGTTTCACAAACTAATCTCTTCTACATGTGTTGCAGATCATATGTTGCTGGTTTTGAACTAAAATGTCATAATGACTATAACAATGAACATTTTAATGACATAGCCTCACTTATTTTCCTGTCATAATTGCAAAAACATGGCTTTTTAAATCTATGAATTTTATTACACTATTACACTTTTACAACTCAAGAGTTAGAAGTTCTTGCCAATCTGTCAATTGATAATTCCCTTGTGGAAATTTCATCCTTTACCCCCTTGGGAAATGCTGCTTTTCTGCATCACAGAAAGACAGGAACTGTACTAAAATATTTGAATGTTTAAAATGGAGATTAACAATTACTCTTTCATTATCATTAGTGGCTGTCAATCAATATCATTTACAAAATTAAGGCATTACAACATTGTTTCTGTACTCATTTTCTCACTAAGCAAAAATAATTTACTCACGTTTGTTTTTTGGTTGTATTTCAAATGTCATTACAATATTTATACCTTCATTTTGTTTTCTACACATTTAGCCTGATTATGTTTTTGTATCTTGAGGCTATTATTCATTGTTAGCATGATGTAGGTGTTATATTTATGATTTGCACAATGTTTAATATCAGATCAGTATCTAAAATAAATTGGATTGGAATGAACCTGATCCTTCATGTAAAAACTGATTAACAAATACCATCCAAGGGGTCTTATCTTCAGGTGAACATATAATGAGAATGTATGTGGCTATCAGAAAAAATAATGTTCCTCTGTGCAGGACTCTGACAGTCCTGTGCATGCATCTGCCAATCATTTTGAGTGCATGTGCACCTGTGTTTTCAACCACAATTCAAGCATATGTTACTTTTTAGATCAGGGTCAGATAGGTCCTGATCAGATAAATGCATTTTTGTGCTACCCTTAAAGATGCCTTGATCACTTTCCGATACTTCACGAGAAAACACCACCTTGTAGGATGATTTGAATATTTTTGAAATCTGGTAACATAATACACTGTTACAATCTAAACTATGAAAACAATTTCAGTTCTTATGTGTCCTGTTCAATGTAAAGGACTGATATATTTAGGAATTTACATTTTATTGCACATCCTAAACACCTTAACATTGAGTGCTGGCCCACCCTTTGTCAGATATACCGGATAGATTTACAATGATAATATATAATGTAAATGCAATTTAATAACAATGCAATACATAATTTATTTCTTCTGACTATAGCATTCTATCTAGAAAATAGTGAAGAGTTAAAAAATGTTTCTGTGAAAGCTGCTCCTTGTTCTGATGCTTCATGTCACACCATTTGTGTCCTAAAATTGACATTACAAGAATCTCTGTGCTTATGAGGATGAGGTTCACTCCATGTTGCCTACTTTGTCAGAGCGCCCTCTTTTATCTCACAGTATTCGGGTATCCCTCATTCCATTCCAGTGTTATAGAATAGGCAGAAAAGCACACTTCTGCAATGCAGGAGGCTGGCAAGATCAAACACACTTTCTCGGTTACATGCTTTCATAGCAATACCCACTGGTCTATTCTCTCGTGGGTGACCTGCCAAATAGCAGCCAACAATTAATTTCTAGTCACTTGCAAGTGGGAAAAAGAACATGCAGTAGTGCCAGGTACACTACTAAGTCACAGGAACGTAATCCCTTTCAGATAACGGTACTTAAGTAGGGTGAAAAGCAATTATATCAGTGTGTGGCTTATTGTATCCTAGACCCTACAGAGACACATTCTGCTGCTTTAACAAAGATCAACAAGGGATTTTTTTGTGCTCTTTGGAATCTCATGTGGAGCTCACATGATGAGGGCACCGATATTACTTTTAATCTCCTCTGACAGTTGAACAGTCTCACTGTGGCTTTGCTGCCCCGAATGACAACGACAAATGTCAGCCTACTCTCTTTTCACCTACGAGACACAGGATTCTCGTAAGGGTCGTGACAGCAAGCGTGACCATAGCGCCACAAAGAAAAGCAACATGATCCGAGCAAGGAAAGGAAATGTGCATTATCCTTGCTTAAAGTCACACTGGTCTACTTTGTGAATTAACTTTTGGCTGATAAATATTTGCAGACAGACACTCATATTCTGGTATATCATAGCTCGGACGTGATAGTGTATTTACAGTGCTGTACATTTTTGGTAACTCACTGTACTCGGTAAAGGAAAACACATACATGTCAAATAGTTCTACTGCCACTTTAAAACCAAACACACATTAATGCAGCTCGGTCGGAAATGCAAATGCAGCATTTCCCTTTAAGATGCATGCATGCATCTTAAAGGGTTTAACAGTGGGTTTTACTCAAAACACATTACTCAAAGAATAGCTCTCATCTCTTTAAGTATAGATCATGTTTTGTTTCTCGGCTCACATTTCTGCCAATGGTTTTGGGCTTCAAAACGTTCCACAATCACAAAACCAGAACCCAGCCCAAGCGTATGAGAGAATTATGCAGATCCTTCCACACCCAGGATATTGCTGCCAATATATATATGTTCAGCACTTCTAACTGAGCGTTGCTTACATAGAGACAAAGACAGCCCACCTGGACACCCCACAGTATTTGTGTTGAAAAGATCACAAACAGAACTACAAAACAGACTAAGATAAAATGTCAACACCATCCACCTTCTAGGATACTTATGGACAGGGCATCTGTGATTGTTTTTCACTTTATTCATCACTCATGTCATTAGCGATTGCATTCTATTAGATTTATTTAGATCTAGATAGAACTGAAGAAAGACACCCCCTCTCCTCGTTTGAAAACCCCATGATTTTTTTCCATCAGGCGCTCTTGATGTGGACCCCTTGCACGGTCCGATTACTTCCAATCTGCCTTTTCCGAGTTAAAATGAAATTCGCCTTTTCACCTCAGTGATGCACGCAGTTGCTTTAAATGCTGCGACCCCTGTTGGAGGTCTACTTGGGCAAGAGCACAGATCGCTGGGCTGAGAAAAAAAATACTGGTGAAATTATTGAGTTAATTTCATCCATTGGTAAATATTTAGGCCACACCAGTCCATTGTGATTGTGACACACCTATCGCACTTAGAGCATGTTACACAAAAAAATAAAAAGTGAAGAAAGGTACATCAAAATTCATACCTTAGAGGAAATGGACAAAGTCTTCCAAATTACAAATACCCCATTTACAGATCTTGGAAGTTAAATATTTTTTTCACTTAGTTCAGGGTTACGACTTCATGATTTAAGAGATCACAAAATAATGCTATGAGCAATTTACAGTTGTAGCTCATATCTTAATGAAAAAACCCATTATTTGTAATGATGGCAGCTAGTATTTTTATATTCAAGTTCATATTGAAGTTTTTCTTGAAACACCATACTGAAATCAGATTTAAGAAGCAACCAATATTACATTTCAAATATCACCCAGTAAGGATTTAACTCTATAAAATTATTAGTTTGCTGGACTGGGATTAGACGCACTTAGCTATGCTAATGTGTCAGAGGAAAGTTGTGCCAGAAAAGGCAGTACAAATAATTTCTTAAATAGAAGCTAGGGTTGCACATAGGAGACACAAGGGTCATATCCCTGTAGTCATAAAGGGGATACCAAATCCTGTGGTTTACGCTTTTCAGTAAGGAGGTGTTAGACCTGACATCTGTGGCGTGGTTTTACCTGTCTTTTTGCTTCTGCCTCATGTATTTTTTACTGCATGTTGGACTTTGTTTTTGCTGGTATTTGTACTCTGGGCACTCTACCACTGCTGATCAGTGCTAAAGTGCACATGCTCCCTTTGCAAATTGTGATTATGATTGGTTATCCATGATTGGAATATTTGATTTACTGGCAAGTCCCTTGTGAAGTGCACTGTGTGTGACCAGGGCCTGTAAATCAAATACTAGTGGGCCTGCAGCACTGGTTGGCCACCCACAGGAGTAGCCCTGTAAACCTGTCTCAGGCCTGCCATTGCAGTGTCTTCAAATCAGTTTTAAATAGCAATGTTGACCTGGCAAGTGCCCCCACTTGTCAGGCCCAAACCTTCCCTTTTACTACATGTACTGATGTGTTTTGCATGTCCTGATGGTGAAATACTGCAAATTTCATTTTTCGCTATTGCAAGGGCTTTCTCGCCCATAGATTACCATTGGAGCTGCCTTGTAACATCTTACAAGTGTAATTTCAGTTGGGAAGAGAAAGACATTTGGAGTTTGGGCTCCCTGAACTCAGAATATAGAAATACATATTTTAATGACTTGATTTGTTAAATTCTGTGTTTGAAAATGCCACTTTTAAAAAAGTGGGCATTTTCTTGCTTTACCATCCTGTGCCTCTGCCTGCCTGTGGAATCCACGTCTGGTTCAGACTGACAGTGGGGCTGTTCTTGCACTTACTCTAGACAATCACACAAAGGGAGCTGAGGTGTGCCCTGCATAACCCGATTGCCCATCACCAGGCTGATGGGTCTTCCTGAGCTAGAGTGGTGGGAGGAGTTGTCACTGACACCTGAATAGGGTTGTGCCTGTCCTCACACTATGCTGTCTCTACCTCCATGTAGTGTGTCTGGAGCCAGGTCAGGGCAAGGCAGGATCTGTGCACTATAAAGACTATCCTTTGAAGTAGGCCTATTTCAAAGGCAGAAAGGAGTATAAGTATTGGACCTGTGACCCCACATTTTTAGAACACTTCTGGACGAAGAGGGGATTCTGCCAAAATGTAGAGCTGGAGAAGCTGTAGGAGGGGAATTGCCACTCTGCTTGTTTCTGTTTTGTGCTGGTCTGCTGCTTGCTGCTTCCATCTTGGAGAAGTACAAGCACTGGACTTTGCTTTTGTATCCTGCTTATCAAGGTTCTTCAAGGGCTTGTGTATGCTTGCCTCCTCTTGGAAGTCTCTGGGCCATCAAAGACTTCATCTGCAGCCCCTGAACTCCTCTGCTGGGAGTTCTGACCTGCCAAATGGTACCAATTCCAGTTCTGGGCTGTTGGAGGTGGCTTTGCTGCAGAAAGAACAGGAAAATCCACGTACTGGTCTTCAGCGCCTTTTTTTCCTGCCACAAACTTGCTGTGCGGTTGAAAAACCAACACATCACTGTGGTGCGGCTGAAGAATTGACGCAGTGTCTGCTGTGCAGCCTGAAAATCAGCACAGCCCGAGTCCTGAGCACCATGTCTCCAATGTCCGAGACACCCACTCTGAATCCAATGCAGGCTCTGCGGCTGAAGATTCGCTGCATCACTTGCTCACATTTGGGAGAATCGACGCAAAACCTGTTTCGTCAACATCGCATCGAACCCAGTGCATCTGGATTTTCCACTCATCGCACCTGCGCACCAAGTCTACATCAATGCTGGGCTTCAGTAAGGAACCGAGGCTGCATGCCTGGGGAAACGATGCATCACCTCCCCTCACAGTAAGAAACCAACGCATCACCTCCCTGTGCTGTAAGAAATGGACGCATCACCTCCTCTCACAGTAAGGAACCAACGCATCACCTTCCCTGTGTAGCAGTAAGGAACCGACACATTACCTCCCCTGTGTAGCAGTAAGGAACCAAAGCATCACCTCCTCTGGGAGTAGTGTTTTGACAGTGTTACTGTATGTTTCTGTGCAAATACTATACACAGTGCCTCTGAGATAAGCCTGACTGCTCGTGCCAAGCTACCAAGGGGGTGAGCAGGGGTTATCTTGGGTGGATAACTTCTTTACTCTGACTAGAAGGAAGGGTCTCCACTTGGACAGGGTGCAAGTCACTGCGAACTAGAGACCCCCATTTCTAACAGGAGGCATGTGGAATATCTTGGTTTCGTTGAAAGACAGGTGTGGCATCTGGTTCCTATCATTTGGGCATTTGGGCTCCCAGTGTTGCATTTCAAAGGATAACTGTAGTTTCATAGTTTCATTTTTATTTGAGAGAAAGACTTTTCATTTGAAGGCTGGTGGTATACCTTACCTCACGTATGAGTTTGCTAGAGTTTCTGTCCAATCAATCTCCTGGCAACTCTCAAAATTACAGATAAGGTCAATGAAATTATGTAAAACCATAAGAGCTATAGCTGTCTTAAATACAAAGGTTATAAATAAATCATTGAACTTGCCCGCAAATTTGAGGACATTTACAGGAAACAATTGTTAGACAGTCCATACCTCAAACTGAACTGCATCTTGGTATTTGGACCCATTGGCTCCCAGGAATGGATTGATTCTAAGCCGAATGCATTGATACAACCTGTTAGAAATGGGGGTCTCTAGTTGGCAGAGGTAGGTACCTTTGTCCAAATATGGACCCTTGCTTCTAGTCAGGGTAAGGGGATACACTTCAAAAATAACCCCTGCTCACCCCCTCAGTAGCTTGGCACGAGCAGACAGGCTTATCTCAGAGGCTGTGTGTAAAGCATTTGTGAACCCATACAGTAATACAGTGAAAACACTACAAATGGACACCACACCAGTTTAGAAAAATAAGTAATCTTTATCCAAACCAAAACAAGACCAAACGACAAAAATCCACAATACAGTAATAAAAACATGACTTTCAGATGGTAGAAATAGTTCAGTTCAAAGCAAATTGCAGATGCAACACTTTTCACACAAAGTACCTGGGATGCGTCAAGCAAACAAACAAAATGGGCCGAAGGGAAGGTGATGTGCCGGTTCCTTACACTCAGGGAAAGGTGATGCGTTGGTTCCTTCCTCTGGGGGAGGTGATGCATTGGTTCCTTACTGCTGCGCAGGGGAGGTGATGAGTCAGTTCCTTACTGGAGAGGAGGTGATGTGTCGGTTTCTTACTGCATCCCCCAACAATGCGACAAGCTTGGCGCCTCGATGCGATGATCCGGGACGATGCGTGGATTCTTCCAGCTCCCTGCGGAAAACAGTCTCTAGAGGTCCAAAACAACAGCAGGCACCTCTTTGCAGGTCAGAACTCCCAGCACAGAAGTTCAGGGGAGCTGGTGGTGAAGTCTTTGTGTCCCTGAGACTTCAGAACAGGAGGCAAGCTCAGTTTCAACCTCTTGGAGATCTTCCTCAAGCAGGGGACACAGCAAACAGCAAAGTCCTTTTCTCCTTTCCTTGGCAGCAAGTAGCCACTGCAGGCCAACCCGAGACAGAAAACAGAACAGGGGCAATATTCCTCCTCACCTTCTCCGGCTCTTCTCCTTGGCAAAGGTTCCTCTTGATTTCCCAGAAGTGATCTAAAAGTCTGGTTTCTGGGCCCCTCTTTTTATACACAAAAATCCTTTGTTCTCTGAAGCCAGAGGGTGCCTGTACCCAGCCAAAACCAGTTCTGCGGGGCACTTTACAAGTGCACAACAACCTCCATTGTCAGTGTTAGCCCTGGCTCCAGACACACCACAGGGGGGTGGAGCCATCATTGTGGAAGGCAGGCACAGCCCTATTCAGGTGCAGGTGCTACTCCTCCCACCACTCCAAATGCAGACCAGGCCTATTCAGCCCAGCCCTTACTCATCAGGCTCTCTGGAGGTACTGCCCCTCTCCAGCCCCTGTCATCCAAAATCCAGACATGCAATACACAAACCTAGCAGAGGCACACTGGATGGTTAAGCAAGAAAATACCTACTTTCTAAAAGTGGTATTTTCAAACACAGAATTTAAAAATCACACTCACTAAAAGATGCATTTTAACATTCTGAATTCAGGCATACTAAACTTTATTTGTCTACATCGTTCCCAGGGGTAGTTATGTTTATAAGATGTTATAAACAAATTCCCAATTCTGTCCTATGGGAACAGGCAGCCTTGCAATAGTGAAAAACGAAATTGGCAGTAATTCACTGTCAGGACATGCCACACACACAAGGGCATGTCCTACCTTTCACATACAATGCACCCTGCCCACAGGGGTACCTTGGGCCTACCTTAGGGGTGACTAATATGTAGAAAAGGGAAGGTTTAGGGACTGGCAAGTGGGTGCACTTGCCAAGTCGACATGGCTGTACTAGACTGTACACAGGCTCTGCAATGGCAGGCCAGAGTTACATTTTACAGGCTGCTTCTGTGGGTGGCACAATCAGTGCTGCAGCCCACTAGCAGCATTTGATTTACAGGCCATGGGCACACACAGTGCACTGTACTAGGGTCTGACTAGTAAATCAAATATGTCAATCATGTAAACACCAATTCATAACAACAATTTACAGGGAGAGCATATTCACTTTAGCACTGATCAGCAGTCGTAAAGTGAGCAGAGTCATAAAACCACCAATGGGTCAGAACAAATACAGGAGGAAGGCAAAATGTTCTGGGATGACCCTGCAAAAAGGGCCAAGTCCAACACACCCCAGTTCCATTCAAGCTCACCCATGCAAAGGCCATTTCTTTCCTTCCAGAAACATCTTCCATCCCACATCTACTCTCATACAAGCCAATGGCGTTGGCATCAACATCTAAACAATGCTTTAACCTCGTTGGCTTCAGAAGCATAACCCTCTAATGGACCAACATATTCCTCTAGGCAACTGTACATCTCCAGCCCCTCAAGGGGATCAAATGTCTTCATGACCCTTTCAACAATAGTTGAGCCATAATTACCTCAATGATATTTGTCTCAGACAAAGATGCATTACCATTCCCCATATGGTGCATATCCACTGACTTCCCATATCCTGCATATCCACTGACATCAACATAATCACACATCAGGTTTCCGTCAACAATAGCTGCCTCTATTGACGTCACCCTACAAACACCAGCATCACCCTCTCTGCAATGATTTAACTTCTGAGATGTTTAACTTCCATATTATTTTTCAAACAATGAATCGCATAAATTGACTTTAATTACATCATACTGCAAAATCAAACTTCTAACAGTGAAAGATTCCTTGCAATTGACTTTAAAAGCATATCATAATCTTAAACACAACGTTAATGCAGTAGCATCATTCTCTTGCAAATCTTCATCACCCTCCAATAATGGGTCACCTCCATTGAATTCAATGGCATCATATAGCACTGCATCATAGCATATCTATCATCCCCAATGATAAGTGTTTTGCCAAAGGCTTCAGTGGCATTACCCTTGAATGGCCAACATAGCCTTCCAAAAAAAAAAGATTCACCTTGAGGACCTTTAAGCAAGAATTTAGTCCCTTTTGACAGCATCATTTATGACAAAATACATTTTTAGATTTAACTATAATGACACACAGCACAAAGTATTACTTTAATGGTGTTACACACCATTAATGGCTAAATACTAGAGGCTGTTTACCCAAAATGATTGGGCAGGGTGATCTGATGATCCAAGTCGTTTCCAAAGAAAATGAAGTATTGTTGTCATTCATGGTCAAAAGAAAACGTTTACCCTGGGATTGAACGCAGAAAAGAGAAACTTAATGCCAGCAGTTGCACTCCGTATTAGAGCTGGTAAATATCACCCACCCGGAATTTGAACTCACTAGCACTGGCCATGTCTGGTGCAGGCTGAGTCAGTCAACTTCCCTCAACTGGCACTGAACAGTTGGCCACAGTGTATGTGGCCCCACCAGGTCCTACGGATGGACTGCTCAGTTGTCCATCTCCAATTGCACCCATTGTAGGCCTAGGAGAGCCAGATTCATGTTGGATTTATGTGATATTCATATTAAATAGATTTGCATACAATGACACTTAGTGGAACTAATTTACATATTCGAAGTTATACTAAATGTCTGCCATGGATATGGATCGTCTGCACTGAACACTGCCACCCCTGGCCTAGGAACACATGATGCAAATACTAATAGTTAATCATGTATAAGTGTAATGTTGTGGATCCTGGTTATTGGCCTATCTGTAGCTTCTATATTCCCCCGTTTTCTTGATGCCAATTCCAATTGTATGTCTTTCTCTCCTATGAGAGACGGTTTCAGGAGACTCCGGGCCCGATTCACAAAAGTAATCTGAGACAAAATCCTAACTTTATGACTTTCGGTATTCACAAAAGGCATTTAGGAGTAGTAAAGTTAGGATTCCTAACTTTAGTACTCCTAAATGCCCTTTGTGAATACCGAAAGTCGTAAAGTTAGGATTTTGTCTCAGTTTAGGAGTAGTAAAGTTAGGAATCCTAACTTTACTACTCCAAAATGCCTTTGTGAATACAGCAAAGTCGTAAAGTTAGGATTTTGTCTCAGTTTAGGAGTAGTAAAGTTAGGAATCCTAACTGTACTACTCCAAAATGCCTTTTGTGAATACCGAAAGTGGTAAAGTTAGGATTTTGTAGGGGATTACTTTTGTGAATCGGGCCCATAGTTTGTGGGAACTCTGAAACAAGAAGCAATGTTCACCATGCGATTTACAGAAACAGACCAGTGGATAAACATCAGGAAAGGTACACAATATCAAGTGCAATCACAAACAAAGTATCACTAACAATTGTGTTTTAGAATAGACATAAATGTAGTACTATGCTCTAAAGCCTGAACAAGACTGTTCCACGCTAAAACAAACCATGCATGCAAAAAATTTGTTTGCATGTTCAATAACTTTTGTTTTAAGAAACGTTGCAACATAGCTTTCATATTGTTTCAAAATGTAGCTTATTTTACATTTCTTTAAAAGCTAAATATTTACAGTTTTTAATCTATTGCTGATATGTTAGACGTTTATGATGGTTTGTAATAAACTGAGAAGAATAAAACAGTAGATTTTAAACCTTGCTCAGCAAGATTTATTGCTCATTGTGCCACAATTTGAAATGTATTGATTTCCTCATATGTATTCTTTTTGTGTACAAGTATTTTGCTGCAAAGTTCTTAGGCAAAGTGAAATAGGTTTTACTGCTGGGATTTTTCTGAAAGTCTGCAAAACGTTTGACAATATAAATGAAATGTAAATACAATCACGAAACTGAAAACTGCCTCTGCCTTTGGTTTTATAAATGGGAGAGTTTGAGCAATTAATTAGAATGTTTTTGGGGGAAATTAATTTAGAAATAAATTTTTCCGCCTTTGTGGCCATCCCAATGCCTAGGACAGTAGAAAAGATTAGTAAAAAGATTGGTTTGAAGACACTTTCAAAACTATTCTAATAATATGTTTAGGTTTCCTTCTTTACTTAAAAACGCGATTTTAACGACGGCTTTAAGGTTGTTGTATTTGGATTAAAAACATCATAATTCCGAAAAGCAGCCCAATTTGGCTTTGTAAAATATGGTTTCATTTTTTTCATAAATAACAGAATGCAGACTACACAGTACAGAAAATGGCAATTCATAGACAAAATATGCAGATCTCAATTGTGTGACTGTAAAGTCTTTTTTTTTTGTTCCAATAACTTTATTATTTTAAATAAACGGAGTACAAATAGTTAAAATACTATATAAAGCAATACAGCTTAGTATTGTGAGCCATAAATAGATGAGCGATACATAAAAACGAATATATTCAATGCAATAAATAAGGTATACGCAGCAAGCTAATATCTGAATAATGAGAAAGACATTTTCAAGAAACTAGCCATAGTGCTTAAATAAATAAAACATCATAATAGAGAAAAGGGAGAAAGAAAAAGAAAGACAGAAGAGAATAGTAAGGAGGAAGAAGAGGAAAAAGATTAAAGAAAGGGGAGAATAAACAGGAGATGGGGACAACTGCTTCGTTGAGAGAGATAAGTTAAGAGGAAGACACAAAAGGATACTGAGCCACCAAACCTTGCGAAGCCAAGTCCATATATTTATACAGAGACCTCCAAACAACACTAGAAATGGAAGGCGTATAGTGCTTCTCTTCAACAAAAGTATGAGCCCCTCGAAGATATGATACCCATGCCCACCAAGTATGATATGATATTAAATTAAAGGATTTCCACTCTGTTAATATAACTTTAACCGCAATTGATATAAGCAAGTCTAACAATTGCATATCTGTAGAGTCAAGGGATAACGGAGTTGGTGCAGCCCATGGACCTAATAGGATTAAAGGTAATGAGAGCTCAAAATTAATACCAAAGATTAATAATAAATGTTTGTGGACCAGCTCCCAAAAAGGTTGTAATAGCGAGCATTCAAAGAACATATGTGAATGGGTGCCAGCAGCTAGTTTGCAACTCCAACAAAGATCGTCATCTTTAAGTTTTAGTTTATGCAAACGAACCAGGGTCCAGTGCAGAAGATTCAGAGTAAAACATTTAGATTGAATAAGAGAAGGAGCAATCTTATTTCGTAGCGAAAACTTCCCAATGATCTGCCAGGTTTCTTGTGAAATATGTTTAAAAGTATCCTGATCAAAATGGTGCATCCATTTCTCTTGTGTAACTGTAGACTGCACAGGCCGTGTGTCGGATAAAAACGTATATATTCTGGAGGCAATATGACCTGAACTATACAATATAGAAAGGAGCGAAACGGTAAATGAATCAGGATAAAAGGGTATTTTAGACAGGGCAACTTTTAATTTCAGAAAGGAATAAAGATCCATATTACTGAGATTATACTCTTTAGCTAAAGAGGAAAAAGGAATCGGGTCCTGGTTAGAATCATAAAGGTCTTTGACCAACGTAATACCTTTACGAGCCCAGGATGATATCGTATCATTGTCAATATCAGTCACAATTTTAGGATTATACCATAAAGAAGACCACCTGGATTTATGAATTGGTTTAGAAACTTTTTTGTCTATATGTTTTAATGCATTAATTGTATCTGAGATAATACGACCTGAATACGGTAGAATCAGCGTAGGCGCGGTTATAAAAGAGGGGGTGGATAGAGGAGCGCACAACTCCCGTTCGATATAAATCCACGCGGGGTATTACGGGAATCGGAAGTAAACCAAAGAGCACCTTGGGATGCTAAAAAGGCAATCTGATACAAATTCCAGTCCGGAAGATTACATCCACCCAAGGCATAGGGTTTTCTAAGATGTTTATATGCAATTCTAGCGCGTTTATCACTCCACAAAAATTTTGAAGTAAGAACCTCAATCTCATGGAAAAAAGTTGAGGACAGCTTTATAGGCAGCATCGAAGACACAAAATTAACAATAGGAGTTATCATCATCTTCAAGGTTTGAAAACGTCCCCACCAGGAGATGTATTTAGGCGACCAACCTGTCAATAGATCTTTAACCTTAGCTATGATATGAGATTCATTGTATGTGATAGTGTCTGACAGATTTTTACAGAACCAAATCCCTAGATATTTAATCCGAGTCGATTGCCATTTAAAACCTACATTCCCCATGTGAGAAGGGAAACACAACGCATTAAGGGGAAACATTTCCGTCTTGTCCTTATTCAGAGTATACCCTGAGACATAAGAGAATTCCTCAAGAGTATTGGAAATGGCCGGAATTGCATTCACGATATCCTCAGAAAAGATGAGCACGTCATCCGCATAAGCGGCCGTTTTAATTATCTGTGAGCCAAATTGAAAGCCTCTAATATCCTGATTGAGGTTGAGTAACCGAAGGAGTGGGTCTATAGACAGTAAAAAAAGAAGGGGTGATAGCGGACATCCTTGCCTAGTGCCCTGACAGAGATTAAAAAAAGAAGATGTAGCCCCATTAATTCTAATATTAGCTTTAGGATGTGCATACAGGGACATTACCATATTGATAAATGAATCTCCTAGATTATGAGATTGAAGTACTGCTTGCGTCGAGGGCAATCGCTGCTGAAGGGAAGTTAGAAAGCTTTGCTTTTTCCAAAATATGACAAAAAGTCCGGATATTATCTTTAGCCAACCTCCCTTTGACAAACCCAGTCTGAAAGGAATGAATAAGATTAGGGATATGGCTCTCCAAACGTTTAGCCAGAATTTTGGCAAAAATCTTTGCTTTCATATTTAAGAGGGAGATTGGGCGGAAGCTTTTAGGGTCAGAATGATCTTTGCCCTCCTTAGGAATTACAACAATAGTAGCCTCAGCAGCCGAACCAGAGACCTTACCCGACGAGACAAAGTTATCAAAAACATCTTTGAGATAATTGAGTATTGAAGATAAAAATGTCTTATAAAAAGCAATAGGGAACCCATCAGGCCCTGGGGCCTTCCCTGACCGAGTTGCTCTAATGGCCTGAATTATCTCTTCAGAATCAATCGGTTTCCCTAAAGCTATCATATCTGAATCGGAAATGGTATTTGTAGGAATAGAGGACAAGAATTGTTGACATATAGCGAGGTTACATTGATCTCTGGGAGTATATAATTTTTTATAAAAATCACGAAAAACCTCAAGAATGTCTTGGGTATGAAATTTCCTAGAGCCAAAATTATCATTGATATAAGAAATCTGGGCAGATTGAACATTTGTTTCCTGATATTTTAGTGTAGCAGCTAACATCTTGCCTGCTCGATTTCGTAACAACAATCGTTTAGATTTTTGCGCATGAACACCAATATGAGCCCTTTTAGTAACTATGGAATTATAAGAATATTTTAAGTTTTTGATATCTTGTAAGACTGACTTATCCTTAGAGCCTCTATATAAGATCTCTTTACGTTTAATATCATCTCCCAATGTAGTGACTGTCCTTCTAATATCGGCATTCCTCTTCGCCATTTTTTTGATATTATGACCTCTAATAGTACACTTAAAGGCATCCCACAGAACTACTGGGGAACTTACGGAAGACATGTTGTCTTTGAAAAAATTGTGAATATCCACATTCAGTTGTTCAACTTCAACACTATCATCCAAAAGTTCTGTACTCAGGCGCCAAGTACGCGGTCCACTATTATCTGTAAGATTAAGGATAGTGAACGAGACCGCTGCGTGATCAGAGACAACTATTGGATGGATCGTAACATTTGTAGTATGTTTTAAAAGTACTGCTTCAACGAGAAGATAATCAATACGAGAAAAACTAGAGTGTGGAGAGGAGAAAAAGGTGAAATCACTGCCAGTAGGATTATGCATTCTCCAGACGTCAATAAGCTGATGAGAAGAGCACATATCAATCATTTGTTTATGCGCCCTGGGAGGTGCTGAAATTTAAAAGCAGAATGTCTGTCTAAAATGGGATCCATGGGAAGGTTGAAATCACCGCCAACAATCATTTTAGCATTCCGTTGAATATCAGAGAGCTTTTTATTTATAGCACGCCAAAAAGATTGATCATCAATATTAGGGGCATAGATATTCATAACGTATATATCAATCGAACCATTGGACAAACGAGATAGCAGCCACCTACCGTCCGAATCATGTTCTGCAGTAACAATAGATAGACCAGAATTTTTGGAAATCAACGTCACAACCCGTTCCTTTTACCAGAGGCTTCAGAACAAGCTACATCAAGGACCCACTCCTTTCGTAAAAGTAAGGCTTCTTTATAAGCTACCTTAGTTTCCTGAAGTAAAACAATATCACTCGATAAGCTTTTGCAATAATTTAAAATCTTGGTCCTCTTAACAGGGTGATTTAGGCCTCGCACATTAAGCGTAAACACATTCAGACCAGACATAGTGGACACAAATCAATATCAATAAACAAATTTGATGTATGAAAAAAAGGAAAGCACAGTAACTTTAGTTCAAGTTTAGTAATGAATGGAAGATAATAAGAACAAAAAGAATAGAACGAAGCAGGAGTCCCCAGGAAAAAAGAAATAAAGAAAGAACAAGTAAAGACTGGAGGAAAGAGAAGAGCAGAGAAAGAAAGTATAAGAAAAAACTGAACGTAAAAAAGTAAGAACCCCACCAGGGGATGTCTGTAACAGACAGAATGTATGGGAGGAAAAAACATGGATGACCAACCACAGAGGCCAGCACTCACAGCTCAGCCTGCTCAAAAAAGATAACGTATTAAGCAATGGAGTATTGATAATGAGTAAATACAAATACTATAACCCTGTTAATGACCAATATTGTTAAATTACCCAGGTGTCAAAAGACCCAAACATTTTGTATTTAAATAGAAACCTGTACAATTTAATTTCCTTAAATAAACAAAAGCACAAAACTACCTAAGTATCCAGTTAAAATGTGATAAATAACAATAATGAATAAATACAGAATCACATAAGGCGAAACAAATTCATATACGTATTGTAATAAATAACTAGTTGATAGATTTAAATATTAAATAAATATGAAAATTAGGAAACAGGAATGATAAAAACATTATAAGGATTGAAAAAAAGTGGGGAACAGTGCTCAATTCATAAAACGGGAAGGAATGAGTTGATATCCTCCATTACATAGTAAAAAGGAAGAGAAAATTCTATGAAAGATCATAAACAATAAAAAATACCTAACAATACAGTAGATAATATGTAAACTAAAAGAAAAACATTACTAATCGATAAGTACCCAATAACGGTCCTCTGGAAGTGAAATTAATGTGTGCGACAAGAAAAAGGATAAATACCACACAATACAAGTAATTCATAATTCATGCCTGTAGATATCAGAAGTAAGGTAGCAATTAAATAATAAAAGTTAATTTAGTAAGACATGCACAGAAAACCAAAGAGACTAGAAGGACTAATGACACAGAAAGGACGGATAGATAAGATAACTCTAGGAAAAAGAAAAAACTTTATAAACAACATTTAGATCATGAATAATATAAAGAAACATGCAATAAGAATTGAACATACCAGAAAGATTATGACTGGTTAGAGCACATACAAATCAGTATCAAGGGAGAGGAGATGTGAGCCAAAGGAAATGAAAAATATCAAAAGAGGACATGAGGCAAAAGACCTTACATAAAAAGGAAGTTATAGGAAGAAGAGACGCAAAAACACAATTATCACATATTATAACACTTAACACAAAAATACTGTTGTCCTGGGAGTAAACGATGATACCTGTAAAGGAAAGGTTAGTAAAGACACAGGAATGAAACAGCAACAGCCAAATATCTTGGAGTAAATAATCATCCCTACACCTAGAGTCTCGAGAGAACCCTAAATTTACAAATTCCTGGAAAGGCACAGATAAGCATGAAACCAGCCACCTAAAAAGAGAGGTACTTAAGAGTTAGAGGTGCCCGGGGGTGAATCCGAGTCCATCCGAGATTCAGACTGGTTATCCAAAAAGGTGGACAGGTCAGATGGTTCATGGAAAATCTGGGTGCGACCTCTGAAAGTTATTTTGAAGCGTGAGGGGCCAGCAAAGGCGAACGGAATGTTCATCTCTAGAAGTCGTCTACGTAGATTTAAAAAACCTTTCCGACGAATGACAGTGTCTCTGGCAAAGTCTTGAGATATAGCAATTTTGTGACCTTCCCATTGCAGCGATCTAATTTTCCTCATTTGAGCCAAAATGTGTTCAGAATGTTGGTGCCTCAAAGGTTTAAAAATCACTGGTCTTGGGTACGTCAGAGACTTAGGTTTAAACGTAGGAACCCTATGGGCACGCTCTATTTCAAACTCCTTTTGGAAAGAGATATTCAGCACCGTGGGAATCCAATTGAGCAAAAAATCCAACATTGAAGGAGCAGCTTTTTCACAATCTTCTGGCAGACCAAAAATACGGAGGTTACTCCTACGATTTCTGTCTTCCTGTTCAGTGAGGTCTCTCCGCAGTGAAAACAAAGAGCGCTCCATGTTCTGCATGTGTTTAGCCTGTTTGAGTCCTCAACTGAGCTTATACGAGATTCCGCATTAGAGGCACATAGAGACAAATTCTTCATATCATTCCTGATTGCCGCCACTTCAACCTGAAGTAAATCGGTATTTGTTTTGGTGCTCTGCGCAATATCATGGACTGAATTGAGCCGAGAAAGAATAGTATCCAAGGTAGCGACAGAGTCTAAGTTGCCTTTAGGTGCTAATTCCGGAATGGGAGAGGCTTGCTTAGACCTCTTCAGATTTCCTTTAGTATCCTTGTCCTTTGAGGAGATACCCATACCTTCTGCCATTGGAGTAAGTCAGAAAATATAGCCTAAGTGCAAGCTATGCGTAGTTTGCACACCAAAAAGGATATCACAAGCCTTCACAATATAGACAGCTGAACAGAGCTTCACACCTTAGACAGATCAAGGTTAAAGGATTTTTGTCAGCAGCGTTCAAAGTGCGTAAGCACTCATATCAGCAGAACCATATTCAGCGCTCGACATGACTCCTGGTAGTAACAAGCACCCATAGCCCTCAACAATAGTGCCAACAGCAGTATGAAAATGTTTATCAAGGGCTGACATCCGCAGGAGAGATTAACAGTGTGTTAAAAAAATATCAAGTAACAGGTCTTCCGTGACAGACATCATTATACGATAGACGATGCCATTAAGTATACGTTGCATGCGTCTACTACCAACAGCGCCAAAAAAAGTAGCCATCCAGCAGTCGAACCATGAATAATAGTGCACAGTGGAGAAGCGCCCGCTGGGACTTAATTCAGGCACAAGGAATGCATATGGCGGAGATATTCGGTCATAGAGAACCCTTTTATGCTGCCAAAACGTATATTCAGCACCTCCTCACAGGATATTTCAGTGTAGTGAGGGAAAGTTAAAATTCAGGCACCATACCTCAAATGCTGAGTAAAATACAGGAAGTCAGGGTCAACAAACCGAAATATCCTCCTATGAAGCAGCGTCACAATAAGATTCCATTCGCGCCGCCATTTTGTGAGTCGCGTCTGAGGAGAAGATAAAAGCGGCACTCGCGTGGTCAGGAGCGTCTTAAATCAGCCAAAACTCGCCACTGAAGATCTTGAGGTGTTCCGCTGCAGATTACTGTTTTTCTGGTGAGCAAAAAGTTGCCTGTATCACATGAAGAGCCGAGTGACCACCTCGGCGATCTGCCAGAGCTCAAAGCAGTGCGGCCATCTTGGCTGCGTGCAAGCCACGCCCCCCGTGTGACTGTAAAGTCTTAAAGATTGTATATGGATTTTGTGTGTCAACCGCAGCCTATTGCAAATTGGTCATTTACAATCGTCATCTTAAACAATACCTTCACTTTACCTCTGTATGTGAAGTTAGGGACTCATTGGGAAACAGAACTAGTGTCCAGGTCAGTCCCTCCGTGTAGTACACACACCTATAACTACAGCACTGGGGGGGCGTGGCTTGGCGCGCGGCAAGATGGCCAAACGTTAGTGTAGCTCTGCCGGCTGCCAACACCATCCTTACATTTATCCTGCTCTCCTGTGGTCATCCGTGGTGTTTTGGAGGCTGGAGCAGATGCTGATGAGCTGGGCTCCCTCCGTCTGAGCTCCCGACGTGTGGATTGAGCCTGGAGGTGCCGGACGAGGACTTTGGTGGCGGGCGCCGGACTCTAAGATGGCGACGGCGCGGCTGCGGTCGGAGCGGTGAGTCGTGCTGCTGCCTGGCACAACGATGCTGCGGGACAGCAGAGGGACCGCGTTGATGCCTGAGGCTGAGACACCGTGACGGGTGAGCGGCGCCTTCTCTGCAGGCTGCATCCTGATTTGGCGGCTGTCGTGGGTCACTGCGGACTGTGGGTGCTGGGTCTGGCCCGTTCTGGGAGCAGTGTGTGCTACGTGAGCGCCCGGCTTCACGGAGCGGAACAGGCCTCATTATACACTGTACCTGCGGGCCGAATCTGGCGGAGTGCTGAGTGTCCTTGCCCTCCGCTTCCCTACATAAGCCCAGCAGTGTTTGGTGCAGAGGCGCCCTGAAGCAAGGAAAGAGTAGCAAAAACTTTTTTGTTTCGACGGTTGGGCGTGCGACACCTGCGCTGTGAGGAGGCTGCTCCCACTAGTTAATTGGAGTTTTGGCAGAATAGGACTCGATCAAGGGACAATAACATACAGTAGCTTACGTTTTGGCATCATGGGCAAACCGGAAAAAAACCAACCTCGCCTTAATTTTGAGCTGCGTAAAAGCGGCAAATTGGCGCAGAATGTCACGTCTGACTCTGAGCTGGACTCTGCCGCGCAGGCTCCCACTGCCCTGGAAAAGGCACTAGCGGCGATTCAAGCCAGCTTACAGTCAATTGATGGTAAAATAGAGGTGTTAACCGGCCTCATAGACCACATCTCATGCAAATTAGACAAACAGGCGGCCAGGCTAGGGGAGGCGGAGCAGAGAATATCCAACGCCGAAGATGGATTACAACAGGTTGCTGCTAAAACTACGGATATTGAAAAGATTCTGGTGGTCATTAGAGACAAAAATGAGGACATTGAAGCGCGCTCACAGCACAATAATGTGCGCATTTTGGGCCTGCCGGAATCAACGAACGTTGGCCGTCTGGAGGAATACGTTGAAGCCCTGCTTATTGAAATCTGCGGTGCTGAAAACCTCTCAAAAATGTTGGTTGTAGAACGTGCCCACCGGTCTTTGGCAGCGCGTCCACCTCCAGGCGCCCCTCCTAGGCCCATCATAGCGCGTCTTCTCAATTTCAGCGATCGGGACACGGTACTGCGTATCGCTCGACAGAAGGGTACTATCAATCATCAGGGCAATGTGCAGTCGTTCTACCCCGATTTTACGGCCACAGTCCAGGTGGCGAGGAAGGAATTTCAGAGCGTCAAGAAGCTGCTGGCAAAGGAACAAGTACCCTACTCGATGGTGTACCCTGCTCGCCTTCGTATAGGCACGGACGACAGGGCAAAGATTTTTGCTAATCGAAAACTGGCCATGGACTTTGCTAAGGCTTTAAGACGTCAAAAAAAGTCCACGGGAACTACGTTGGATACTGATGAGTAATCTGCCACTATCCATCTGTTCACCAGTTCCATCTGTTGGTCCACGTTGTCCTGCAAGTGCGGGACTAGATATCTAATCCTCAATGCAGTGTAGGTTGTTGTAAGAGATAGGTTTAACACCTGTATTCCATTGAAATGCGCCTGTCCATTGTATGACTTGATTCGATTGCAGGTAATTGTTTGTGCGGAACATCCAGGTCCTAGCTGTACTAGTTGCATACTGGCTCACTGTGATGCTGTTTCCTTTTCAGGCATTTGGAAGTACGTGGACTCTGGTCTGCATCATGGGTATGATCTCTGTTACAAGGATGGGCTTTAGTATTAGCGCCTTACCTCTATAACATCTGGAATCATATTTTATTGACTACGTCCGCGGGAGGGCTGTGGGAGAAAACCTCCATCCTTTTGTGGCAGCCCCTCTCCCTTCTACAACTGGGAGTGGTAGGTGCCGCTTCGCCCCCCTATGGGTGTGCCCCACCATGCAATTGCAGCACTTTGTTCTTTGTTGGGGTTGTTAGTAGTCAAGGGTTATGGCTTTGGCGAATTGGGGTTGCCAAAGTGGGTGGGGGTGGGGGGATTGTATTGTATGGAATTGTTCTAAATACTGTGATCGTTCGAGAAGCTACGGTTGTGGGTCTTGTAATGATATTAATGGAATGCATATTGGTATATATTCAGAAGGTGTTCATACTCCATACTGGCAATGTCGGGTGAAAGATATAATTGCATAACATGGAATGTCCGCGGACTTAACACCCCCAAAAAGGTCCGCCAAGTAATGGCCTATTTAGAGCGGCACAAGGTTCAAATTGCTTTATTGCAGGAATCGCACCTGAACAAACAGAAGGAATTTAATATTGCGCAGAAATGGGCGGGATATAAATTAGCATCGTCATACTCTACCTATGCGAGAGGGGTCCTTATTCTGATCAAAAAAGGAATACCTTTCCTTCCGATACACTCACACACTGACACTGAAGGTCGCTGGGCCATGGTACAGGGCAAATTGGGTATCACATTAATCACAATAATTAACATATATGGCCCGGTGCTGGATGATCCGCAGGCTTTTACACAACTGCTGGCTGTGCTGCGTACTTGGCCGGAAACGGCTGTCATTTGGGGGGCGACTTCAACACCATCTCGATCCGAGCCTGGATAAATCCAATCCGCATGGCGTACGAACTGTCAAGATGGCTCAGTGTGTTCGGGAGGCCATGTTGGAGTTGGGTTTAGTGGATGCATGGCGTCTCCGCAATGCTACAGACAAAGTTGGTACGCACGTCACCCCGGCCTATAACAGCTGGTCACGGTTGGACTATTGGTTGTTGAATGAGGAGTCTAATGGGTGGGTAACACACGTACACAATCTGCCACGCACCCTATCAGATCACAATCCGGTTCTCCTTGGCATCCAAATCCCCGCAAACGCGCACCGTCCCTTTACATGCCGCTTTCGTTCGGAGGCCCTACTTGATCCTGTTTACGAGGACACTATCAGAAAGGCCATAGAGCAGTACTTTGAACTGAATGTTGGATCGGTGGAGAGTCCGGCCGTGTTATGGGAGGTCTTCAAGGTCACGATACGGGGGGTTTGCATAGGTACAACATCGGGCATTTTAAAAGATATTAGAGGTCAGCTTTCCAAGACTGAGAAGCTATTAAATGAGCTAGAAACACAATACTTAGCGAATCCGGATGCAGGTCACCTTGTTCAGGTCCAAGACTTACTAAAAGAATACAACACATTGGCTGACTCGGAGGCACGCTACCTGTCACGTCGCCATGTGGCACGAGCCTATGGTGAGGCGGGCCGACCAGGCAGGAAGCTCGCCTCCACATTACGCTTTCGGTCAGAACATCACCATGTCACTAAGATAGTAGATGCACAGAGGGTTGATCACTACACGCCACAAGAAATAGTAGATCAGTTCAGAGGCTTCTATAGGGACTTATACACTTCGCGTGGGGGAGGCGATGATGAAGCCCTAAATGACTATCTTTCTGACATCGCATGTGTGTGGTTGTCGGACGGACATCGTGAATATCTTAGTCAACCTATAGAGGAGACAGATATTAAAGAGGCGATTTTGTCTTTACCCAATAATAAGGCTCCTGGACCCGATGGTCTCACAGCAGAATTTTATAAACGCTATGCGGACCTTCTTACCCCTTATCTGTTAGAGATGTACGCAGAGGCTCATGATTCCGGTATCTTACCTCCCTCCCTCAGACAAGCTCTCATTATCACTCTGCTTAAAAACGACAAATCACCTACAATCTGTGAATCATACCGTCCCCTGTCATTGATAAATCTAGACGCAAAAATATTAGCAAAAATCATCGCTACTAAATTGCAACCTCTACTACCCACATTAGTGTTGCCTGATCAGTCCGGCTTTGTGTCGGAGCGCTCCACATCCCACAATCTTCATACTATATTCGCCATGTTCCATGTTTTAAATCCCGATCTTTCCGCTGCAGTGGTTATGCTCGATGCCGCTAAGGCTTTCGACTCTGTTGAGTGGAGTTATATGTTTCACGTGCTGAGGAGGATAGGGTTTACCAATGTTCTACTATGCTGGCTGCAGGTGCTATATAATGACATGTCGGCGAGAGTGCGGGTGGGAGGCCTCACATCGGAACCATTCCGTATAGATCATGGCACGCGGCAGGGATGCCCCCTGTCGCCCCTTCTATTTGCTATTATGATGGAACCACTGGCGTGTATAATTCGTCAACGCCATAGACATACTGCACTCCAGTTCAATCAGCGGCCTGTCAGCATTTCAATGTATGCTGATGATATGGTTCTTTTTCTCCGAGACCCACAGATTCATCTCTCCTCAGTGCTGCGTGAATACATAAGATTTGGATTTTTTTCCGGACTCACGATTAATTGGGAGAAATCGGTGATAATCCCTCTGACGATCTGTACGTCCCCTCCCCAGATGGACTACCCTCTCATCTGGACAACGGACCCTGTCAAATACCTTGGTATTTGGGTACATCGTGATCCAGAGACTACAATTAGAGAAAATTATGGGAGAGCGTATGACACTCTAGTGAGCCAAGTGGACAGATGGTCCCGCCTCCCGCTGTCTCTTGCAGACCGTATTGCAGTGATCAAGATGGTCGTTCTCCCTCGCTTTTTGTATCTCTTCAGTAATATCCCATTGGCCTAACCAAGCAATTCTTCTCTACCATCAAAACTCAACTTCTGCACCTGGTGTGGGGTGGCAAACAGGCTAGGATTAGCTGGACAACGCTGACACTATCATATCCTCGAGGGGGGTTTAACGCACCAGATTTTTATATATATTATTTTTGTGCACAAGCCCAACACGCCTACTACTGGTTTAAACTACATGCATTCACTCCGCATCTAGCAGTGGAGGATGGGGACGCACATCCCATACCCCTGACTGCGGTAATCACACACACTCAAAGAGGCACACCCAGGGCGGAGATTAACACCATCGACACCACGGTCGCGGCCTGGCAGTCTATCGGAAAACTAGCAGGTAAACTACCGATCTATGCTCCAGCTATGCCCTTGGCTGGACATGCAGCTCTATCTGTTACACAAGAGGCTGGCCCCCTGAAATCCCTCAGGGAATTGGGAATCACGCACATGCGGGATCTTTATCATGACGGTACGTACATCAGAGAGGGAGATTTAGGTTTCATTGCCAATCCCACCCCACTTTTTCTGTATACTGGGTATCGCCTAAAGCAAGCCATAAGATGTCACTATCCTTCCTTTCCTGCGGAACCACCATCTCTTAACTCACTACAGCTGCTTATAGTGGCTCCAACTAGAAGAAAACGAATCACTAAGTTATACAAGGCTGTACAGGAGGAGTCAGTGCAAGTGGCTGATAAAAGCTTGGCACGCTGGAATTCCATTTTAGATCCCCCAATCACTTTGAAAGAATGAGAACAAATATGCACATTGACTGGCAAGCTCGCCTCAAATGGAAATCTACGTATTATTCACTTTAAATTTCTTCATCAAGCATATCACACTCCTATCAAACTGTATAAAATGGGGCTTCAAGAGACAGATCAATGCAAAAGATGCGGGCAAAGGGAGGCTGATTTTTATCACCTTGCGTGGGGGTGCAGCTCAATCTTTAAATACTGGGAAGAGGTGCTACAACGCTTACAGACCATGACGGGGTCCCCACTCCAATGCACGCCACTCACATGTTTGCTTGGTTATGTCCCTTTGCTAAAGGGTGTGTTGGGCAGATATGTTAGTATTGCCCTCTTGCTGGCCAAGAGACGTGTGGCGATAACTTGGGAGAGCAAACTTAGTCCTCAGATTAACGGGTGGGTGAGGGATCTAGTGTCCTGTCAAGAGACCTTGAATCTATATGCTGAGGGACTGCCGGTAACATCTAGGCCCAAGGACATTTGGGAACCGTTGAGACAATACTTGTTACATCAAGCGCTAATAGATGTCACATCACCCTGAGGAGTAATTGTACTATTGCAATACCATAATATTTTAAGTGTTTCTATGTTGACTTATGCCAGGATCTGCATTCTTATGTTTACTGTGTAATTTTGATCACAAGAGACAAGCACAAGCCAACTGCTAGTGGCTTTTTGTTTATTTCGCCCTTCGTGGCGACATTTATTTGTCTTTCTATGAAATCCAATAAAGATAGTTTCAACTCACAGCACTGCAGTTTCTTCAGAGGAGAGGACACCTTCAGAGCCATTTGTATTGCAGAGAGATAACGGCAGCGAGGTACGTAGCCCATGATACCACTTCCATGGTGATGAGACACACAGTGTGAACACCACCATCTCAAGAAGGCCACCAGATTTAGGGCCTGTGACCATGTTAGGCTTTGGCAGTAGCTGCAACAACCACCAAAGTCACTGAGTCTCCTGAAGAGTATTTACTATTCTTGGAAATCTTTTGACGAGAAAGTATATTCTTTCTGGGGACCGTGTAATAAATTAAAAAAGAAAAATCATTTTCTCTTTAAAAGGTAGGATTATGTTTCGAAGTGCGTGAGAATGTAACCTTATATTTCTTAACATAAACATTTGCCTATTGAAGAAAACTTACAATAACAAGTGAATGCAACTTTATATTTATTAACATGTTTACCTATTGCAGAGTGTTCACTGTAGAGTGATGCTTATTGAATTGACTTACAATGTATAACAGCATTAGTTCATCGTAAAACCCAATAACAAATATTTGAAACAAGAATTATTTAATTACTAGCACTTATACCTTTCAATCAACTAATAGCAGACAATATGTGCAACTCTCTTCTTCGTGGGTATTAATCATCTTAAACCACAGCACCAGTGGCGGCTCTCCCGCTAAGGCGGAGGAGCGTCTCCCCCCCCCCTGCCAGCCTCAAAACTTGAAAAATAAAACGATAATAAACCCGGTCTATTATCGTTTTTTTCTCAAGTTCTAATCTTGGGGGCGGGGCCATCGTTGGGGGCAGTCAGGAGAGGTAGAGGAGGGTACTGGTATTGGTGCACATGAGTGTTTGGCTGGCCGTCTCAGGCCGGCCTAACACACATGCGCACTGAGCTGTCTCCAACCCCAGCTGCATTGCCGGGTTGGAGACAGCAAAGCACAGGCTCCCAGTCCTACTTGGAGTGCAATTTCTCAGCGCTCAGGCCAATCCTGACGCTGCTTTCAAGCATGAGAGCAGCATCAGGAGTGGCTGCAAGGGACACTGGGAGCCTCTGTTGCAGCTGCAGCGAGACTCAGAACAAAAGAGCTGAGGGCAATCCTCAGGTAAATTTTTTCCTTTCTTTTTTCTGTCTTTGCCTCTCCTCCCCCACCCCCCCCCCGCCTACACAGCAGCCGCTACTGCACAGCATACCAAAATAAACTATTTAAATGATTAATCAGTACTGTGTTAAAACTGCTATGACTCCAAGCAAAATGGGTGTATTAAACCTAACAATGACAATGACCAACTATGTTCCACTTCCTTAACTAGCACGTCTGCAGTATGTGCAGGGCTGTCGACTGTGGTGTAACACACAGTGATGCCCCCAGCATAATAAGAAGAGAGGCCTTTGAGTCTACCATATCTCACAGATATTTATTGGATTTCGGCTGAATAAGGGGCTCCCTAGCGGGTTGGAGGTCCTCTGAAGGGTTGGGAGCGCCCCTGTGCCGCAGGGGCTGCGTTACGCCTCTGGCGCTCGATAGTTTAATAACAAAGATATGACAGTATATTGATAACACAGTACCCCCGCTAATTGTTTATCTCGAACTACTCTAGCCGGAAGCCCCATTCATCGCCACAGAACTACTGCGCGGCAAAGGCTGCCAGCGAATGTTCTAGAACACTTCACCTCGTGTCATCGAATGACGACTTCCAGTGTTTAGAGGGGGCCTCCCGCTGTCATTACCTTCTAAACACTTCTTCTTCGGTGCATAATGAGAGGAGCCCTCCATGACAAGGCCTGATGTTCCCTCAGCTGATTACACACTCCCAGCTCCCAATCTCACAAGACGCTTGACCTCGTGCCACTGGTGGCGCTTACCTTTGTAGCTGACTTTGAACCCGATCGAGCCCACGCTCTCGTCAGTCTGCAGATGTAACCACATCTGACTGCTCATGCTCACGATTAGATCCGGCACGAAGCTTCCTGTCAGCCTGCGGGGGTTCAGAAGAAAATACAGTCAAATACCGCCGATAGGCAGCCACAACATGTTTTTAGTGTGCAACGAATATAAAAACTCGGGGGCATTTTCTGACACCAAAAGGGACAGCTGAATCACACCTATGCATTTTTCATGAACGAGAGGGAAACAACGCATTTGATTTCCCGCTCTATTATGTGGTTTCCTCAAATCTGATTAACTGTTTTCAATCTTCTTTCATACAAACAATCATTGCAAAAATACAATCTTAATATAAAATGCTGCTTCTTCCTCCCCACTGATGCTATCACATCTGCGTATTCTCAGGACAATCGTTACACACAACACACACTGGCACGTGCAAGAGAGAGATAAACTAGCGGATATTCAGAGCGCCGCAGCAGTCTTTTCAAGACATCAACATATTTTGTATTATGCTGTTTGTCGCATGTGTGTTTGCTATGTTTTCATTGCAAAGATAGATACAGTAAAATAATGTACGCCTTGAGGTAGATGGAAGGATATACACAATGCATTTATTTTTACTGACAATGTACTATCTCTAACATTTGTCTGAAATATGGGTTTCACCTGGCTGTTCCCAACATCCCTGACCTTGAAAGCATAGGAAAGGTGTACTCCAAGAGGGCTCAAAGCATCACATCTCATCTGCATATCACATTTGCTGTGACAGGGTGTCACAATGGCCCGTTGAAGGATGTAAGCACTCAGGCACAGGAAGCTTAAATTAATGGTGTGGTGAGACAGTGGGAGAGGGATAACAGCTTCTGCCAAGTTACTCTTTTTTTTGTCTCCCTGGTGCCAGAGTGGAAACATCATTTTTCTTTCTATCTCATTATATTTTTGTATCTATGATAATATGTTTTGTTAGCGTATGTTTTTATAAGTTACTGCTGCTTTGTTTTAGACTGAGTTACCGATTATATTTCCTCGTTCGTACAGGGTCGCTCTCACCTTGTTATAATATGAGGCCTCATCTAAGATGGGTACCTGAAAGGTGGGCAACCTGTTGTCCTGTGTATTTTTAGTAAATATCCCCACCAGATGCACCCTTGGATCCAAGTGAACAGCACAGGAGCCTTCCTACTACACTTTGAGTGCCCTGGACATTCTTCTTCGTCTTGATTGGGGGTGGGCATAACTCATGTAATTTGCTGTAGAGTAATTATGCAGAATTACTGCAAAATTATATGAGATTCTGTGTAATTATGCATAAGGAATAATTGAGCAATTATCACTATTTTTTTAGTGCAAAAATGCCTACTCGTATCCAAAATGAACCATGGGATGCATTTTGCGCTAAAAATAGCCCTAAATCAAAACAAGACAACAACAGGGCAAGCAGCCACTCTCGAAAAAAAAATTCTATGCTCATTTTCCCCCAAATGACTCTGAATTACAGGAGCAGGCATACTTGCATTATTATTGGTAAGTCCACGTCAAAGAGTAACGCAGAATTACGGAACTACCTCAGGCATAATTAAAATTACTCCCAAGTCAAGTGTTGAGTGAAAAAGGAGTATTCCCAGTGGCAGTGGTTAATTTGAGCTGGTGGTTGCAAGTGGGGCCCATTGACACTCATTTTCATCATCAGACTTTGTCCTAGAACAAGAGACAGAAAGGAAGCAAAAAGGGAAAGGAAGCCAAAAGGGACAGAAAGGAATGGAAAGATGGAAAGGCAGTGAAAAAGGTAGAAAACAGTTATGAAAAAAGAATCTGCAAGAGTGATATAAAATGGTAGGGAGAGTATTCAGGTGGATGAAAGAGGCATGAGGTGAACTCAAGACAATCACCCTTGGTATTTGACACACCAACATTCAACAGAGGAGCAGCAGGCTTCTGAGGAAAGGTTTGGGCCCTGGCACTTATTATTTTACAAATTAAGCACTGTCCAGTGTGATATCAGGTCCTACTTCTGAGTTCTGAAAAAGACTGTCATGTCTCCCTTATTTCGAAGTTATGATTCACCATACAGTGTCTGGTTCCAGTGAATGAACCTAAGTCCCCTTGTGCGATTGCTACTGTTGATCCAACCATTGAATCTTCGCTCTGTGTCTTCTGACAATAGGGGGCAGGTTTAGTAACATGTTATACAAAGCAGCAGAGCAAGCAAAGTAGCTGCAGTGCTTTTCATGAGCAGGACAGCACTGAACCTGCTAAGAAATGGTGCTGCTGCTTTCCTCCCAAGCCCTGTGGAATAATTTAAGAATAGGGGGGAGGAGCACTCAATTACGACCAAATTTCCAAAAGAATATAACATTAACAGAAAGTTCAATCACATTGGATACAATAGTCGCAATAGGTCAGAAATCTGACTTGTACCATATATTTGACATACAGATCAAAAGCATCATAAGCTGTGTAAATTCTTAGTATTCATTCTTCATTTCGTGTTTCCATAAAGGAAATACGAACATGGACGCAGCCAACACATTTTGTCCCTTAACATAGGGACTTCTTTAGGCACAAATGTTTTAAGGCAGTACATGAGCCCATTAGTCCATAGCTAGCACAGAGTCCTTAGTACCATTCATGAAAAATCCCAAAACATTTGTATCCATGGGCAAAACTTGATAGTCTCCATGCACACCGAAATCAAAACTTCTCCTAAGGCATTCCAGATACCCTGTTTCAGGGTGCACTCATAAGGGCACGTATCTCCAGAAGTTATAACCCAGCAGACCACAAGTATGTCAACGTGTGTAACAAAAAAAAAAGCTTTTTATATACCATTAGGCAGACAAAAAAGGATAGTCTATGCTGTAATTTGAGCAGATTTGGTAGCCATCTTGATGTTCTGAAGGCAACAATAAGACCACCATAGTGAGAAGGCGCTGCTGGACGGGAACAGTCCCTTGGCTCACTCTTGTATTTTATTGATATTCTAGCATTCCAGCTAAGCCTAGCCCTTAAGATCTGACAAGTATCTTATCCCTGGGTCACCTGCAGAACAACACTGAAGTAGGCTGTGGAAAAATAAGACGAATACTGAGCACACGCAATTATTTTTGCATAGGGCTTGCACAGCTTTTATTTTGCAAAAACACTCTGTCATGGGCACCTCAGACTGACCTGTCTTTGCAGACTCACTCAGACATCTAACACTCATTATTAGAAATGTCACCTAAATACTGCCTCACCAAGACACAATAATGAGAGAGATGCATAGTGAGATATGTGACATTGTGAGAGAGCTGGAAAGTCTCAGAAGAAAGGTAGGCATAACAAATGAGAAAATTGAGAACATTAGACCATATGTAAAGCAGGGGCTTTATACATAAATACATGGGCATAACCCTCTCCAGGACAGCAATATTCAGAGCCGTATGACAAAGAGGAAATCCAAGTATTGAGTCAATGCAACCCCCTTAGAACAGAATTTGAGGTGGGATCCCAGTGAAATGCTGGAATTTTGATGTACCTTTCAAATTGCACACATGGACCCCTGATTTGAGCCAATAATTGAGAACATAGTAATATATATTAAGGCTCACCATTGTTTAACCCTCACTTTGCCATGGTAAGTGTATGTTGAGCTCTATAATTGAACCTGAGCCACCCTATCCCTCTCTATCTCTCTTTTTACTGAACTAGCAAGAACATGTTTTTGCTGTCAATGCCACCAAAGAACAAGGAGTGCTGGGCATTAGAGGGAGTAGAGCTATGATCTTTTCTGATGTCAGCAAAGCAAATCAAATGTCAGGAAGTCTTAAGTTAGAGAAGAGCTTAAAGAGAAAATATAATTTGACATGTCGTTCACATCTCAGCTTAAAATGACTCTGACATAGATTTTGTATACCTGGGCTTACAGTGCTGCAACCCAAATCCTGAATGTTAATGGACTGGTGCCTGGCAGGTCAGTGAGATGTACAACCTGTCTCTATACTTTACAACTTTGAGAATTATACATAAGTGTGGCGAACTGGGAAACTATTGTATAACGACCTATGAAAAAGTGTGAAATAGTGCCACTAACTAGAACCACAGCTGAATATGGTTACCAAATTGCATCCATCCATATAATAGTTCATGCAATTCTCCATCTCACTCCAGCAAGTACTTTTTTCCATCACTGCAAAGCATATCTTGCAGACAACGCTTCTCTCTGGTGGATTTACATTTTTCCTACTTCGTTCGGACAATTGTAACAATACTTACATTTCAATCCCACTATAGCCCACTTGCCTCTTGTACCCACTGAATGGTTATTGTATGCTTTATACATAGCATGTATTTGAACGTGCTGAATTTGATATCCATTATACCAAGGTAAAACCAGCATTGGGTCATTTCAGTTGACCATATAAGAACTAATTAGCAAAGAATTCTATTTGACTTACTCTTGCAGCACTCTTTTGGGGTCACCAACTTCTCCTCCATCTCCAATTGTTAAAGTGTCATAGCCTATTTCAAGGTCAAACTCTTCAAAAATAATTTGAATGACCTAGAAAATAAATACATATCAACATATTAGTATACTGCATAACTTAAGAAATACATTGTGTGTGTGAGAACATTGTTTCAGTTATTTCATTTTCATAGCGTTACCTTTGTGACTTTCTTTCAACACGTTATTTATTGCACCTGAGTACAATAATCCTTTTAATATATGAAACACGCGCTAATTAGCAAAGAAACACCAGCTCTCTTTCAAGATTCAGTCCGTGGTCAGCTGTCTTTACTCTAATGATCCTACTGGATTCCTGTTTATGCAAATTTAGAATTCTGTTTCCACCCTGGGGTTGTTTGGGGTAGTTGCAATTGCATGAAATCTGATCTGAATTCATTCCCATTGTGGATATTCTGAGTGGTAGCAATATTGGACATGCCCCTGTCATCTCTAGATCTTTCTTTTTCATTATGGTTTCACAGGGGTCTGAAATCGATTCATACAAAGATATTATTGCAATTTAAATCTGTATACTATTTAGTGATGTGATTTGTTGCATTACAGCCGGGATATCGTCCAGTGTGGACAAAACACGTCGGCTGTTTGTTTTCCATGCACTACATCGCACCAATACCTGTACCAGATTTTCATCCACTGAGGAAGAGTAAATGTGCTTATGGGTTTAATCACAAGCTGAAAAGGGACTCTTTACTAACTTGTATTATTTCTGCTGTAAGTCGTTTTTAGAGTGTGCTCCAACCTTCTTGCATCACTAGTGAAATAGCAGCCTTGAAATAGTTGCAATATCCTTGTAGCAGGCTGTGTAGAACTGTGATATGTTTTGAGCTTTCTTTGGTGAGAAATGATAGAGTGCTAATGTGAGCTGCATTTGAGCTCCTAGTCGACATGGAGGATTAAAGAAGAGTAAACTAATCCTCAGAGAAAATAGTGTAAAAGTTTATTTCTACAAGAACAACCAAACAACTGTGGGGCATATTATCAAGGAATAGCGATATTTATCGCTAACCGCGCTTAGCGCAAATTCTTTTAACGCCGCCTATCGCTGGAAAATATCGCTGAGATAACACCCTATTAACAAGGTTTATCTCCATAGCGATAAAATTTCCAGCGATAGCGGTAAATGTGAGAATATCGCTGGAAAAGCAGCGATATTCTCGCATTAACGCAAGGATGGATTCAGCCTGACAATCCACCTCCTATACCTTAAACAGGTAAGTCATCCTCAGTAGGAGGTGTTAAAATCTAGCGATAAACGCGCTTAGCGCGATTTATTTTATCGCTTCGCCTGCCTTGTTAATAGGGGTTAGTTGTGTTAGCGACTGTTTACAGTCGCTTTTAGTGGGGAACACCTACCTTGCATGTCATTAGCGATAATTATCGCTGACATGCAAGGCGATGTAAAACCCGGCCACTAACGCCTGAAAGCTGTCGCTAACGCCTGTTAGCGACAGCTTGCTAATAGGGCGTTAAAAATATCGCCGCTTTAGCGGCAAAAAGTGTTGCTAAAGCGGCGATAAAGCCCTTGATAATATGCCCCTGTATTATTAAGGACTTAAACGTCTACACATAAGTAAGGAAAGGCATGAGAGCAAAAGGTAAACGAGAAAACAAAATTTAGTAGCATCAGTAAGAGGGTTAAAATGCACAGGAGAGAAGAAAATTCTCTATAAGAAACAATTAGTCAACAGCAGCAAAATTTTAAACATTGGGAAAGGTCAGAGAGCCTCTAATTATCTCTAAGATCCCATATGGAAGCCCGAGGGAGCAAGGGAATGAGGCCCGGCAAATTTGTAAGGGTCTGTTGTTGTCTAGAATATGAGGTAATGATGAGTGGAGAAATTTACCTTCTAACTTAGACAAAAAATGCAGTTTAAATATTTCCCATAGCACTGAGAGAGCGAGCTATGTCTGTCAACCTTATGTTGAATCTGGATATGGGCAGCTAAAAATCATATGATACAGATGAGAAAATGGGAAGGATTTCAAGCTTGAAAACTGTTTACTGAAGCTGATATACAATGGGCTTTGTTATGTTATCATCACCGTACTTGCATAGCGTACATCTCACCTAGACAGGTAGTCAGGTGCTGGAAGAACGGGCTGTGCATGCTCTGACAGGGGCTTCATGGAAGAACCAGGTTTTCAGTTTCTTGCAGAATTCTAGGACTGAGCTGGTGGCTCTTATGTGTATGGGGCGGTCGTTCCAGGCTTTATCAACTGGGTAAGGGAAGGATCGTTTGGCTGCACTTGCACGTCAGATGCGAGGGTGAGGGCGAGCAGGTGGCCGACCGAGTGGAGGTTTCTGATTGGTGTATGGAAGCTGATGCAGCTGTTAACATATCTGTGGTCTACATTATATAGTGTTTGTACATGTGTGGGAGGTTAAAAAACGTGCATATTGGATGGGGAAGCAGTGAAGATCTTTGAGATGTGAGGAAATGTGGGTGCAGCAGTGGAAGTATGAGCATGAATCCCGCTTCTGTGCCTTGGATGATCTGCAGTCTGTAGGTGAGCTGAGCGGTGTTGCTGTAGTCCAGTTTGCTGGTGACAAGAACGGGTCATCCCAAGATGCTGTTCAAGCTTCACTTGGTCAGTTCTTTATGCTTATAGCCCTCAAACTATTCACCAAAGTCTAGGACGTTTCCCTTAGCAAAATCTGTATAATTCCCTATCCTTAGGGCATTCTGCTTAACGTATAGGAAACAAGACACTATGGTAGTGATAGGTTCCACCCAGGTGTGTAGGCTTTTGGGACTGAAAGGTTAATACAAGCACAAATAATACTGGTTGAGACTATCCACCAACTTAGTGTTGAAGATGATAGTTACTGGAATTCATATTTGACCTTTGTGTAGCACAATTTTGGAACTTACGTGGATCTATGTGGCATTCAAACATGGTAAATGCAATTACACTAATCTCAGTTCTGGACATTTCTCCAGGACTGGTTTTTATTGAAGCTAGTCCTATTGATTGATATTTCTAGTTCACAGCTCCCTCTTATTCTAGGCTCTCTCCAGCGCCTCAGTGTCCAGATTGCCAGCGGGTGTTTTCCCCAGATGGCAGACTTCCCATTATGTTTAGGTCCAGCTGCCCCTATAGACCTAATTTAGAAAGCAACACCCTCAGATCTGCAATCAAGTGCTAAAATCAGATATTCTTGTCAAAATAAAGAATAGCTCTTTCAATGTTCCTCCAACAGTCCTCTGACAATAGGCATTGCGATTAACTCCTTAATGAGATGGTTTCAATATGCTAGCCTTCCAACGGTAAATTCCAAAGGAGAACTAGGATGCCATTGATAGGGTATCGCTAAAGGTGTATGGAGTTCAAAGTAATTCTTTTTCTGAGATGCAAATAGACCCAAAAGCCTTTTCAGCTTTCTTTGCAGGGACTTTACAGTTAAAAACGAGCTTCCTTGTACACTCCAACTCCCGCGACCAGTTAGGATTTCATCCCTTCTAACTTCAAAGGCCTTCCAATTCAGAAGAGAGAGTCTAGGATGGACACCTCATTAAAAAGAACTATTGATAAACTATTTACTAGCAAATGTCAGGGCAGTCTGAATAATACTCTGCCATCCTATTTGAATATTCTGTGTCTGCCTTTGTGTCAAACCTCTGGCTGTAGATTCCTTGGGTAGGGTCATAAGAGATGTGAAGAGGTGTACATTCCTACAGGGACATGTGAATACATCATTAATTCATTTCTGCTAGTCCAGAAAAAGTATTTTCAATATTTTCCGTTGACCAAAACTAAAGAGCAAAATCAAATCTGATTGACGTATCTCGCAGTCCCAGGTCAGACTGGAATTTGGCATGTTCCCCCAAGGGCCTGTCCGGAATGGGGCCCTTCTTAAATTGTGCTGCAAGCTTAGATCATCTCACAATATCTCCCCCCTGCTGGTTAGAAATGAGAAAGCAACCTTGCAGCAAAACCTCAAGGCCCACCGTTTTACAGCAGGACATTCATGCTCTAATATTAGCAGAAGCTTGCAACTCAAACATGGAATACGCTGCCTTCGAAACAGCAACCAACAAGGCCGCAGAGCTTCAATCTTGGTCTTCAGACAAGGCTAAGCTCGCTCATAAATGGCATTCATGGGCAGTCTTGTCATCATATGCTGTCTGGGGGCCACAACCATATCTGACCTCTCACTTCTCAGGGGCCTTGAAACACACCACTTTCTTCTCTAATGCTTTGGTGAATTTCCATCAAAGGATTTGGTCCCCACCTGGAAGCAGCCCTGGCCAAACAACCACTGCCGCGTGTGCGGATATAGCCAAGAAAGCATGCTCCCCTAATTTACGTGTGCCCTGGGCTCCTCCCCCATAGCAGAAACATGCCACAGCACTGAGGGCCCTTCAAATTCGGTCTTGTTGTCTAGCTGCATTAACACTTCTGAATGACCATTCAATCAGCTGCTATGGAAGACAACAAGGTTCCTGCTCGAGGCATCAAAGCAGCTGGCACTGCAAACAGCTCATCTTCCAAAATAAGACCCAGCATTGATATGAAGGTTCTGAGGTCAGAATCAGTGTGAACCTCAGACTGCCTGGATTGAAAAGCTGCACTTTCTAGCATGGGCTAGAACTAGAATCGAGCAACCCCTCGAATCAAGGGTACCTTAGCATTAAGAATTGTAACTGTTCAAATGCCCTGTTTAGCACTTTTGCGTTGTAACAAACAGTTTGAACTTTAGTACTTTGAAAGGGAGGGGGAAACGTTAAAGTATTAAGTTTACTCTCTTTCTAATTCATTAACCTGTTAGCAATGTGACAGCACATGTTTTAAAGCTTATGCACTTTATTAGAATGGTTTACGCCATATGTTCCAGCACTTTATGTTGCTGTCCTCTCGTCTTAACATCAAGGTCTTGGCAATAGCAGGTGTTTTCAGGGCCGACTTGGCTTGAGACGGATTTTTATTAATTGGTTTTATAAAATGTCACGGATGTACGTTGCAATGATTATAAAAAAATTGCAATAAAGATTATTACACTGGTTGATTGCAGATTTAAACTTTTCATATCAAATGTGTTATTGTTGAAACACAGATTAAGACACATTTATCTTTAGGAGTAATTGACCTCACATCAAAGTTGTCAGGAATCAATTTAATTTTCTAAGCACCTTGGCATTTTATACTGATTTGTGTTTAAAATGCACTCTCTCACAATTTCATAACTGACCCAGATTAACCTAGAAGGTTGAGCTATCTTTCAATATAATCAGCATTGTGTCATCAACAGATTTACATTAGAGAGTGTCAGTCCGAGCATTTGACAGACTTCCAAGCAACTCTCACACTAGAAAGGGCTGAAATGGACACAAACAGACGATTTTAGCAGAGAGCATGTGGCACAGGCCTCCTTTAACAGCAGATGTAAAACGATCACAGGTTCGTCATGAACAGGAGGAAACAGACTATGCAGATGTCATTTCTTATTCCACCTTTTCCCGGATAGTAGGTTTCTTGAATAATAAATACATATTCTCTGCTGAAATTATTTGCAGTTGTCATCACCATATCAACATGGAAACAAATATCAATACCCGTCTGCATTTACAAAAAAAATGAGTTGTTCTAGTGAAACACAATCACGAGTAAGCATTAAGCCTGGGCGTAGTTCACGAAGTAGCGCTACGCGAAGCTACGCAAAGTGCAGTTCGCACTACGCGAGCTACGCGTAGCACTACGCGAACTGCGTAGTGCACTGTTCGCAATGATTGCACAGTGTCGGATGCTTGTCCGCACTGTGCAATCATTGAAAACGGCATCTTGCACAGTGCGAGCTGTCTTTTACTGCCGCTCGAGTAGATTTTTACTCGAGCGGTAGCTTTCTCAACGCGGACTGGTAGTTTCTCATCGCGAGCGGTCGCGAGCATACGCGACCACTCGCAATGAGAAACCTGACCTCCCCGCATTGAGAATCTCGCCGGAGGTTTATTTTCCACGCCGCGATCGGCAACTTGATGTTGCTGATCGCGAACGAGGAAAAGTCTCGCCGGGATGTCATGTTTGCTTGCTCGCGGTCGCCAACTTGACGTTGAGGACCACGAGCAAGCAAAAATGACCGCTGCACTACGCTACGCTCACGCGTGTTTGCACTGTGCTACGTGCAATTCGCGTAGCAGCGAAGTAGCGCAAACCTCGCAAACTACGCGAGCGTAGCGTAGTGCTTTGCCCAGGGTTAGTAAGCATACATTATAATGGTTTTCTAAGTGATCAGGCCATGCCCACAAGTTTTAGTGCGAAATATGAACCATATCACTTTCAAGGGCGCACTTCACGGTTACTACGTGGCTAGAGAAGAAACACATGCATGTTTCCTAGGTTGCATTATAGCTTCAAGATTTTAAAATTAAAACTTTTTAATCAGTGCAATTGCAGCTAGGCGGAAATGTGATCACATTAATCATCAATACAGCATCAAGGCACTGATCAATTAGCATGAATCTGAAAATACACTTATCTTTTATACTGCTCTTCGCAGTTTGGAAGACACCTCTACGAGGAGCTCATTAATAAGGAGCATTCAATAACCAGCAGGAGTACAATTTTCATAATCTTAAAGGCAATAAAAAAAATAATCACATCAAAATTGGGTTTGGTGCTTGTCCAACTGTGTCCGAAAAAAAGGTCTGCGCGGACTTCTTTTCGGATACAGTCACGATAGGAGCGGGCACTGATTTAAGCATCTAAAATAGATAAGTGACTTAGAGCCAGAAGGTGACTCGGAAATATTTCCCTTGGACCCCTTCATGTCACGCTCTGCTAGAATCATCTTTTGCCAATATTGGATTGATCCAATTGTGGAACTCTCATTGATTTTTTTTGTCTGAGAGTGGATCAGTATTGATTGAATATTTGATGGTTGCTCTCTACGTCTGATTATGTCCTGATGATGACCTGATAATAAGCAAGGTCTGGACATCGGACCACACAGGCTTTAACAGAGCCATTGTACAGGACTGTGGTGGTGCCGACCATGCATTGAAAATGCCATGGCTGAAGTACATAAAGAATTTTATGCAGGATATTTGTCATTCTGAATATTACGATAATCCTGAATCTCTGTTGCATGTATCAAGAGCATCTTTAAAGAAAATATGCCTGAACAACTTAGAGGAAAAGAGATTAACATCGGAACTTGTGAAGCCCACCGTACAATATAACCAAATGGTACTGACCTGCTATACGATGCAACCGTATTTAATTGGTGTTTTAAATGCTCAACATAGATTTGTATTGACACGTTTTAGGCTAGATATTTTTCATCGTTTGACAACCTTTGCCACTACTAACAACTGGTCTCGTCAATTAATATGCTGTCCTTGCGACCAGATCTCTAAACAATCAACTATTCATGTACTGTTTTTCTGCAAATTTTATACAGACCTAAGGATTATTTTTATAAAGCCTCTAATGAAATCGTTAAATTTTAGACAATGCAGACCAGCCTACTTATACCTACAATTGCTCCCAGACTTGTTTACATGTGTGGTAGTGGCAAGATTTTTGAGGTCTGTTATCACTAAAAGGAAGTTTTTAACTGCTGCATTTTAAATCGGCAAGCGTTTTTACTGTACCTGTTTTTTAATGATTTGATTAACTCTTCTCATTTTTAAATTTGTACTGAACTGTAAGCTTTTATGAATCGAATAAAGTTGATTTGATTTGATTTGAAATAAGCAAGGTCGAAACGCCGTCAACATCTTCCTTAGCAAAAATCAAGAGGAAGCATATATTGTGCTTTGTTTTTGTCAGTTGACAAACTTGTTTTTGTATTTTCTCCTCTGCCATTGTTTCTTCATTTACACCTAAGTTTGTATTTTCTCAATTGTATTTGTGTAACTTTGCGAGCACCAATGAATCATTGTGTATTGTGTATTTTGTATTAATTTACTAACACATTTCTTGATATATGTTTGTGGGTACTTAATTATTTTTTATTTATTTTTCGTTCTTTAAATTGACAATTATATGTTGCAACTGTTGTTCGTTTTAATTATTCCCTGAACCATTGTTGCGCTTATATTGCTTATTGGCCACAGGTTTGGGGTTCAGGGATGCCCCTGTTTGCTGCAATCACTTTTAGAAAGTCGGCATTTTCTTGCTTTACCATTCTGTGTGCCTCTGCCTGTTGGTGTATTCACCGTCTATTTTTGGAGTGACTGGAGCTGAGGATGTTTATTCATTCTAGACAGTCACAAGGGTGGTTGAGGTGTGTCCTGCCTTTCCTAGGTGAATCATAGACAGGCTGAAAATACCTTTCTGCATTGAGAGTGGTGGGAGGAGTTTCGACTAGCTTCCGGCTAAGCTGTGTCTCCTTTGCACAATGCTGTCTCCACCCCCTGTGGTCATGCTGGACCAGGGAGGACAGAACTGGTTGGGGCTGAGCTTCGATACTCTGATACAAGGGCTTCAATGAGAAAATGGGGTATAAGTATTGGACCTAAAACACCATTCTTTAGATTACTTTTGGAAACAAGAGGACCCTGCTGAGAAGAATAGCTGAAGAGCTGTGTGAGGAGAGCTGCCATTCTGTGTGAATGGTGGGCTGGCCTGCAGTTGCTGCTTCTGACTGTGGTGGAGGAACAGGACTGACTCTTTTTGTCCTGCTGTGGTATCCTGCTTGTGAAGAATCTCCAAGAGCTTGTGTGTGCTTGCCTATGTTGGAAATCTCAGGGAGATAAAAGACTTCAGAATAAATCCTTGCTGGATCTAAGAGTAACCTGCCTGGAAGGAGGGCTAGGAGCTGTGTGTGGAGAGCTGCCCCTAGGTGTCTGCAGTTGCTGCTCCTGTCTGGAGCAGGGAAAGGACTGGACTTTTCTTTCACACATTTTTCAAGACAGCGCTTGGTGAGCGCTGTATTTTCCACCTTAAAAGTGAAAGCGCGTGAGGAGAACTTTATGATTGCCATCCAGCACGTGGAGCACTTTGTTTCTCATCAAAAGGAAGCCTGCAGGAAGCACTTGGTGAGCGCTTTTTGTGCGTCTTGATGAGAGGCTCCGTGAAGGCCAGAGGCAGAGAAGATTTCTTGTTTCAGCACGGCCGCTCGTCAGCAGAGCCAGCATGAAGGAAGCCCCCAGCTATGCTGGGCAACCAATGCGGCCACCCGGAGTTCCGGCCGTTGCTCTGCAACCACAGGGAAAACCAAAGTAGACGCGGCACCGTCAGCATCCGCCCAGCAAAGCCAGCTGGCAACGCCGAAAGAAGCTCCCTGTGCGGCAGTTGTGAATTTGCTGGGGGCATTGTCTGTGCTCAGCCGCATTTGTGTGAGGCCCGGGCTGGTCCAGACCAAGCGGCTGCCTTGTGTGGTCGCAGCTGCATCGCACTTGCGGGCAACTGCAATTGGGATCACTCCACATGCTGGGGACCTAGCGAGGTTCCCAGCCAACATGGGAGGTGTGTGTGCCCCCACCGTGCCTGCACACATCTTGGGGGCATGTTCCTTGCCAGCATTACGGGGAAGGACCTCAACGGAGGCCCCCTAGTCTTGGAGTGAGAAAAACCAGGGAAACTACAGCATAACATGTAAAAGAAGCACAAGTGCGCTGTGGCTCTCCTCTTGAGTGGAAGTGGGTAATTTCTGGGCCCTATTCCGTATTGTGGCCTTACCAGCCCCAGTATGGGAATGTAGGTAATTCTCCCTTTGTTTTAGTCTTTACTACTGCATTTTGATATCATTTGTAGGAAGTACACATTATGTACAGTGATGATGTTTTTATGACTTGTGCAACTTATAAGTATTTGCTTTATTGCACCAAATGTGATGTTAAGACCATTGCCTAGTTCAAAGTGATTTATGAATCTATGTGAGGTTATGACAATTGCCTTGTTGGCAAAGTGATGCAAGTGATTGTGGTCTATGAGTTTTATATACAATATATGAGATATTTTTATAAAACCTTGTGTGGAGTCTCTTTTGTAGTGTATTTTGGCAGTCACTGGTGTGTTTGTGCTTTTCAAAGTCTTTACACATTGCCTCTGGGATAAGCCTGACTGCTCTGCCAAGCTACCAAGGGGGTGAACAACGGTTATCTTGGATGTGTAACTCCCCTATCCTGACTAGATTGGTGGGTTATGCTTGCTTAGGTGCATACCCTAGCCAACCTGAAACCCCTTTTCTAACAGCAGGGAAGGCCAGAAATCACTGATTCCAGACAGTAATTCTGCACCATGTTTTTCTCAACTATTCTGGCCGGGTTAGAGAATATATTGCAAAACCCGAATTTTGCTATTTCATTCATGGTTCCTGCTTTCAGCAGGAGGAATCTGGGTGTGGAAACACTAATGTGGACAACTGGAGTGGATCACGCCCTGTGGAACTCAAAGACTTCATATGTTTTCTTTCTATAAACTTAAGATAACATGAAAATGATGTCACATTTCTGTAGATGAGAGACCATCCGGATTCCATCAGCCAGAGAATGCCTGCTCAAGATATTTTGGCTACAATGGCACACACTTGCCTACGGTGCATTTTGACTACTTTAGAATAACAATAAAATGACTACTTATCAGTCAGAATGGGGAACTTGGCATTCATCCCATTACAAACTTAGGATGAATCCATGCTAAATCCTTTCTCTTATACATAAATGTAATTTGGTAGCTGATGCAAATATATGCATTCCAGGAAGTGATAAAGTTGGGCCCAGATTGTGTACAATGTGCAATAAAACCAGTCAAGCAGAGAAAACAGGTGCCTTGGGAACAGACTCCGCATTGCCTTCATTTTTGCGAAATGTTGGAAAATTGTATTGACTTTATTAAATCTTTCCAGGGGCAACGTTTTATTGACGCACAGGAACAAGTCAGCAGATGGGCCCAGAAAGAAAGCACAAGTGAACTGAAATGTGTTGAAAAGGTTATATTTCTGCATCATAACATGCATTATGGTATTAAAGCAGAAGCATGGTAAGCTAATTTTATCAGCAAGGTAGACCTTTTCCTAAACACTGGGCTGTGAGCGCTAAAATTGATAACCAAGACAGGTCTCTGCCGCGATGTTGGGCTCTTCTGTGTCTTGAACAGCTGAAGAACTGGAGCAGCGATATTTTACTACCTTAGTGGAAAATTGTTGTTTATCACAGGAACTTTAAAGGCATCTACTGCTTTTGACTTGAAATGTAGCAGTATTTGTTACAATCTTTAAATTAAACAATAACACAATAGCAACATAATACCACAACTAAGACATAACAGGGAACGAAACAGAGCACAAGAACCTAAGTATAACACAAAAGATCACGCTGCAATTAAGCTGCACAAAAACACAACAGCATAAAAACAACGTAACACATCACCACTGCAACAAAATGTAACACAATTATGTACAAAATTTCTTGTCTCATATTACCACCTCCAGAAATCTGCTTTCATAATATTGTGGTTAGAAGGTGTTTGCACCAAACACTGCATTATGCTTACCGTCAAGGACATGAAATAGTGCCAGTCAAAAATGTTTTCTGTGCCAGACCAATAATTCAACAGTGAGAAGTCAAATTCAGTTTGTGCAATGTTTTAATTTGACAAAAGTGTCTTTGTTTTATATTAGTGACTCAAAGCATTTATTAAAAAAAGCATTTGTGTACCAGCCAGCACATATGAAGCGCATTTACATTTTGCAAACATTCTTCCACAGAAATATTTCATGTTGCGTTTATGGTGTCTGAGGAGCAAAGCATGTTTCTTGCTCACAAAACAACTTATTAAGCTGCTGGAAATTGCCTTATGCTCAGACTTTAAACTGAACCTAGACTCCTGTGGTTCACTGTGTTTATTTGCAAAATGACTGACAGACCAGCACATTTTTAGCCGAGGTGAATATTCAAATTGATTTTGTAGCATATGGACTTCATAAACCGCATGGCTTTACAGACATTTGGGCATCAGAAAACTGGCTTGCTTGTAGATGTAGACCATTAATGTCAATTCACCATAATGCCAGGGGTAGGGGAAGTGACATCACACGCCCTTTGACCTTCAGTTTCACTCACACACTTATGCTTACACATGCACATACACACATTCACATTTACACACATTCTCTCAACTAAACACACCATAGCCTGTAAGCACGCACACCATATACATTTAAACATTTAAAAGCTTTTTTTTTTACTTACCTCAGCTTCCAGGGAAGATCATATGCACTATTAGTGTAATAAATAAATTGAGAGAAAACAAAGAGAGTGGAACCCCAACCCAACGTTCATAAGGACAAGCTACCACTCTGTTCTTGGCACTGACTTTACCACCTCTGAGGACAGGGGACGCAAAGTCTGTACCAGGTTCACATGGGGTAAGTGAGGGGTCACAGCAGTGACCTCTGGCAAACCCTAAATGACGTCCATGATGTAGACTTACAGCCTATCGTAGGGAGTATTTTTGTTAAACATGTTTCAAAAGCACAATTGTTTTTTTCGTGAACTGGACAGAGGATACAAAAACAGCTTGAATATGCCACCTAAAACCGAAATGCATAGTCTTTAGTTTCTGCTTGAGATGTGTAACGTTCCCAAGGTTACTTCCAATAAGACGATGGCTAAATAGTGTATTTTGCTGTTAAGGCAAAACAATATCTTTCTGTAGAAGATAAAAGAGGGAGGACAAAGAGAATCTTACTGTCACAGCTAGTTCCAGGAACAGTCATCATTCAGTGTGAGTTTACTGAACCATGAACAACAATCCAGGATCTACTCACGGATTGGCCTTGAAGTCTGACAAGAAATGTGGCAATGAGAATCGAGAGAACTTTGCTGGACTTATGAGCATCATTTGTGAGCTGTGCAGATATTCTTTGCGTGATCCATTTCCCAGGTTGGCAGTTCATGGGGGTTGACGTATGTGTATATACTTCTTAAATCTAACTGCATCTGAACTTTGGAGGCTTGCTAAAGCAGAATTCCAGACGTTGGAAAGGCAAATACAAGAGGTGTAACAAAACATTCAGTATAATACATATAGCAGCACAGCACACACTGCATCTTTTATTTTTCTAAATGCAATACAGCAAGTAGCACACCTGTGTGAGATTAACACGTCTACAACCGCAAATGAAAATGGACATTATATTCTTGAACCAAGACAGAATTAAACCCAGGCAAAATTAACTTGTTTCAGATAGGGGATTATGTAAAAAAGCCCCACACAATACGACAATTGAGGCTAGACCTGTAACAGCCTGAGGACAATCAACAAAAAACTGTAAACCTCAAGATCCTATCATGTTACTTATTGGAATGCAAGGTCAAGCTAGTCTTTCTCTCTGGAGGGTGAGATTTAAGTAGCATCTGGATGCATAGCACCGCTGTGGTGGGCTAGAGATACCTTTGCCACTATGTTCAAAATGAATGACACACACATAGCTTTTGTTCTCACTGCATCTTCAGCCCATAACCTGATTTAAAGTACATTCACTTGTTAGCAGCAGGAGGCTCACAGACATCCATGGGTTGCTACAGCAAAGGATATGTTAAAGACTAACATAAGTAAGCACGACTGATAATACACTGCTCACCACAGCACAGTCTGAGATATGTTCCCTTTGGGTTGTAGCTACCTATGTAATGTTTTGCAACTTCAGTCTCTTTAAATTTTTAATGCTTACCTTTGCCAATGCAATAAACATAATTGGCATAATCATGCTACATATTCTGAGGAAGGCTGGGTTAGATTCCAACTTTGTAGAGTTCACCGGCCTGTGGGTGGGGAGCACCATAAACTATTCCTAGTTCCTCTCTGACTAATAAAGAAATGGTTCCCAAGCCTGGACCTACCTAGGTATGAAGTAGTTTCTGTTTGGCTTACTGCAAACAGGCCCAAAATGCAATGTGTCAGGAGTTTTTTCAGGATGATGAAAGTCTTTGGCCACACTACACTGGGCTCTGGGGGCTGGGGGTGAGTGTGGGAGTGTCTTAGAGAAATCTCCAGTGTCCTCCCACATATAAAACTAAAATCCAGTTTGAAGCAGCCACTATACCTGTAACAAACCCAGAGACAGAAGTCTGGTAGGACAAAAGCAGGGTCCTTGAGCAACCAGCTGGGGGAGACACACAAATTGCATTGGTATCCTGTTCTCTCCATTGAAAATGTGCCCCAAGTGTTACATGTGGCGTAACAGACCTATCAAACGGGATTTGAAGCCTGGTGTCAACAGTCTGGTCAAAACCCCCACTTTGAACATTGAGTGGAGTTCAGCGGAGTCATCTCTGCCCATTCAGATTAGCCTATTGTTTGCTCCAGGGAGGCAGTTCATACCTTTTTCAAACAAGGCTTACCCGGGGTGACCTCTTAATATTTACAGGGGAGGTTTTACCTGTTAAAACATAAATTGTAACAGGTTGTACTGCAGGTTTAAACTGAAGCTGTCAGGCTACAGTGGTAGGCGTGGGGGCATATTTTGCTTTGCCACATTACTGGATTGCACAATATGTGTTACAGTCCACAGGAGACATTTAACTTTTTATGACATAGGTGTATTTCCACACCATATACTATGGCCTTATATAAAAATTAACATTGCCAATTACGAGTTAGTCTACTGTAGCAAACTTTAGAGGTCAGAGCACATGCACTGGGATCTGGTTAACAGTGTCCCTATAGCAAATTAGAAAACAAATAACAGCAGCATCAGCCCTGAAAAAATTGAGGTGATCCTGCCAAAACGGGCACTTTCCTATGCTATGTTTACTGACATGGGGCTCATAAAAGGAAGTCCATTTACAAGTTTCCTGCTGGTTCTCTAGCAAGACTGATTGCAAATCTCTAGAATAACCCTATCTATGCTTTAGTGTGTGGAAGTGCCCGTGTGACCCATATCTATTCTCTATGCTCCACACAAAGCATTAGGCTATAAGGGCGACAAGAGATTTCTACAAGAAGTGGCTCAAATCCTTGGCCTGCATCAAATCAGAAATAATTTAGAAGAGAGGCCCATAGGAATTACCACTGACTACAGATACAGTACTCTTAAACCTATAATGCTGATATAAGACAGGGCCGGTGCAGAGTGGTGGATGGTGGCTACCCTCTTGGAACCACAAGGTGGCTCTTCTTACATTAAAAAAAGAGTTAATTTTTAAGATGAACTCTTATACAGCTACAGTTTTAATGTTTACAGAAAGGTGAACCCAAATATTGATATCTGCCTAGCACTAGTTACTTATGCTTACTTTTTTAAATTTTTTTATTTTTTATTATCCAAAGTATTATTACAGAGGTAAGGCAATGTCAAAAAACCCTCCAGATCCCCCCCACCCTCCCCCTTGTGCAACAATACGAATCAAAGACACAGAAGTAAGTAACAAAGCAAGTTATACACTGGATAGACATGAGTAGAGAAAAGAAGAAAAAAAAAACAAGAAGTCACGTAAAACCAAAGGAGACAGGAAAAAAATATGGCAAAATCCTAAGCTACCATGATTTTAATATACGCCGATTGGGGAGAGAGGCCCTTAAGTTGACAAATAGACTAGTTTGCCCTATGAGCCAGTCTGATCCAACCAGGTAGTTAGGGGTTCCCAGATGTCTAGTCCCTTCCTTTGCCCTTTACAGCCTTTTTTGGCGTAGATAGCCTTCTCAAGATGATAGGTCGCGACTAATCTAGCCAGCCATTGGGAGAAAGGAGGAGGATCTGCATCTACCCATACTGATGCTATGCAGATTCTCCACACCGTCATTGCCACAAATATGAGTGCCCCACCCTTCTTTCTACTGACCGCCCCTTGGGTCCCTAATAAGATAGTCATAGGGGTCAACTCTATGGCCTGGGAAATAACCCTCCCAAGGAAGTCCTGTATTTTAACAAGAAGTGGACTAAGTTTCAAGCAGGTGGCAAACATGTGTACTGCGTCTACACCAAACTCCGAGCACCTAGGACACAGCGTCCCCTTGCCGGTTCCCCATTTGGCGACTCTGCTAGGCGTAATGTATAAAAAGAAAATGGTTTTAAAATATTGCGCCTGTAATTTGGCTGACAGCAGATCGCTCTGGGCAAGTTTCAGTGCGTTATAAAATGTGCTGTGCGGGACCTCCAACTTTGCTTGCCATTTGTCTGCTATTCTGGGTAGGTCATCAGGAATTTGACTGTTTAGTGCAGAGTAGATAGAGCCAATCCGAGGCGTAACTGGGGCCCTTAAGTTTTCGATAAGTTCTATTTTCACAAACCCGGCGGGTCCTTCAGCCTTTCGAGACAAAAAATCGCGTATGGCGATATGCTTAAAAGCATCTTGGTCTTTCAATCCATATTTGCTTTGAAGCTCAACAAAGGATTTAATTCCTTCAGTAGAGATTAGGTCTCCCAGTTTTAAAATACCGGCTTTATACCAATCTTGCAAATAAGACCTCCCAAAAATAGCAGGCAAATTACAATTCTTGTTGATAGGGGAGAAGTAGTTCATTCTCCCTAGCCCGTAAATCCTACGAACATTGCAAAAGACCTTAAAGGTGCTCATCAGTGTCTTGAATCTGACTCGCTTGTAATATCCAAAGGACATTTGTCTGATGAGACAGCCAGGGGCCTCTTCTCCTAGTAGTAATTGAAATGGCGAAGGAAGCCCAATAGGAGGAGAGAAGGAGTGTTCCTTCACTAATTCCACACTATATTGCAAAACTGAAGCCCAATAATAGAGCACTATGTTGGGGAAAGCCCATCCACCCTCTCCCTGGGAAGAGACAGTTGCTTTAGCGCCCGTCTGGGTTGTGAGTAAGCCCATATAAATTGTGTAAAGAGTTGCTGGAATTTTTGTAACTAGGTTTTGTTAAATTCTAGTGGGATAGATCGAAAAAATAAAGTAATTTTGGAAAATAAGTCATTTTAATTACATTGCATCTACCCACTAAGGTCAAGTGTAGATTGTTGATTCGATTAAGCGCTCTTTTTGTTTTAGTAGCCAAAGGGATTAGATTTTCTGCCACAATTTCATCCACATTTGCCATCACAGTCACCCCCAGGTATTTGGCCTTTGTGACAACCCGTCTATCTATCCAGTTAATTTCTTTATTAACAATAATTTGGGTTTTATTTTTATTCAGTGCATACCCCGAAATTTTCCCAAAATCTTGGGCCTCCAATTCCAATGCTAAAATAGCACTTTCGGGCTCTGGGGTAGTTATGGCCAGATCGTCAGCGTAAGCCATAATTTTAGTGTCCCAACCGAATCTGCTTACTGCCTGGATAGCCGGATTGTTCTCTATTTTCTTGATCAAGGGGTCTATATAAAGGGCAAAAAGCAAGGGGGAGCACAAACACCCTTGCCTGGTGCCCGAGAGATTTTGAATTGCTTAGTTAGCCTCCCATTTATTGATACACTGGCTGTCGGGTTCAGATAAAGAGCTTGAACAGCTTGTGTTAACTTTGGTCCAAAGCCCATCCTTCTCATAACGCCCCAGAGAAACTGCCAGGAGACCCGGTCAAATGCTTTTTCAGCATCTAATAGAATTAATGACATCGGGTCTCCTGTTACTTGTGCTGCATCAAACACAGTAATGGCCCGCCTAATATGTTCGGTGGTGCCTTTCTTGGGGATAAATCCATGTTGCCATTCTGAAACCAGGGTTTCAATAACTGAAGATATTTTTATTGCAAGAATTTTAGAGAAGACTTTTGAGTCACAGTTTATAAGCGTGATTGGCCTATATGATCCCATTTCTAGTGGTGATTTATCTTTTTTGGGAAAAATAGAGATTTTAGCATTGGACCAGGATGCGGGCGGAGAGGCCCCGTTAAAAATAGAGGTTACTAAAGAGGAGAAAATGGACTTTATTTGGGGAGCAAAAACTTTATAAAATTCCACAGGGATACAATCAACCCCTGCAGCTTTCCCATCCGGCAAACTGGCTAGAGCTTCGGCAATGTCTTCCCAAGTTGGAGTAACATCAAGCTGATCGCGATTTTCCTGACTAAGTTGGGTTAGAGTCACTTCTTCTATATATTTAGCGATCTCGTCCTCACTTACATCTACTGAGCTACTGTTCTTCTCTGCATATAAATTAGAATAGAACTCTCGGAAGCCCTCTTGTATTTTACTTGGGTCATTAGTCTCTTCTCCTGTTGCGAGCTGGATCGACAGTATTTCACTGCCTGTAACCTGCTGCCTGGTTTTAATAGCCAAATGATGGCCAATAAGGTCACTATATTCGTAGTTTTTTTCCCGCGTCGTGGCCCACTTAGCTGCAACCTTCTCTGCAAATACTGACCCAATTTCTGCTTTGATGAGTATCACTTTGTTTTGGGTAGACTCAGTATCCCCCCTGCTTGAACAATTTGAATTAGTTTCTCCTCTGCCTTTTCAGCTTTTCCTGAAGTTCATAGATCATTAATTTTTCTTTCTTGTTTTTCCTAATTGAAAACCTAAGTGTCTCCCCCCGAATACCTGCTTTTAATGTGTCCCACACAGTCATAATTGGGGCCGATCCCATGTTTATCTCAAGAAATTCTTGAACCCATGCTTGCATGTGTATCCGATATCCTGCGTCTTGTAGTAGTGCTTTCTTGAAGCTCCATTTCGGGGTTTCCCTCCAGTTCCCAAGTCCCCCAATGTTTAAAATAAGCGGGTTGTAGTCTGACATAAAACGCGGAGCAATATCTATAGAGCATTCGCGGAGTAGAGAGGACGAGATCAGAAAGTAATCCAATTTAGCAAATGACCGGTGTGGGGCAGAAAAGTAAGTGTAGCCTGGCAGATTAGAGTTTAGGTTAGCCCAGGCATCACTAAGCCCATGAGTTTGAACTAGATTAACTATTGCTTGATATACTCGGGGCTTCCTTCCCGCGTAAGTCCATTTATCATCCGCTTTCCAATTACAGGGCAGATTGATATTAAGGTCGCCACAGACAATGATTGGAGAGGGCCAATGGGCAAGCTCCCCTGTAATCCAGTTAATGATCCCTGGGTCATCTGCGTTGCTCCCATAGATTGAGCATAAGGTAAAAGGGGGATTGGGTGGCAGGTGGCACTCTACAATTACCCATCTGCCCAATGAGTCAGATTTCACTCGGGGATATTTTAAAGGTAGTCTGCTTTCAGACATGACCCCTACACCTTTTATTTTTGCACCCTGTGTAGTACCCCCTATAGTTTTAAACCCCAGTGTGTTCAATAAGTGCTTTTGTGAACCCTCTATATGCGTTTCCTGGAGGCTGACAATATCGGCCCCCAGCGATCTTAAGCCTTGTGCTACTTTTTGTCTCTTTGTAGCTTCATTCAACCCACATATGTTCACTGATACAAATCTAAGAGTATTTATCTTGGTCATTTAAGCATTTTAAGGAGATTAAACCAATAAATTCCTGTTCCCTTAAATACGCTTGACTTTGTGAGCTTGTTTACTTTACCAAGTGTTTTAACCAGTGATTGTATGTAAAAAAAATGTGTCCTCGATTCAACCATTTCATTGCGATTACCCCCCTCCCCATCCCAACGTTGAGCAATCAGGAATAACCTGAGTGATGGTAGTCAAGAGTAAGTCTCCGCCACTAGACCACGCCTTAGAGAGTTTAGGTAAGCCTTCGGCTATGTCTAATCACACCTTATATAAAAACAATTAGATAGGTGTGCCCTAGATTCTTGATAGAGCTAATCAAAGCAGAAAGAAGAGTAAAAAAAAAGGAGAAAAAAGGAGCACATAATGATGAAGAGAAAGAAAGAAGAGATCCCCGCCCCTCCCTCCCTTACCTCCCCATACAAGAAAGCAGGGAGATATTCTCCTTAGGGTTAACTTGAGCCATTCTTAGACTTGATTTCTCCCAGGTATTCACCAGCCTTAATCCCGGACAAAAAGATTTTAGAAGCCCCGTTAAAGATAACTTTGAGTCTGGCAGGGTTCATTAAATACACTTGAGCTCCTATCTGTTGGAACGGGGAGATTAGCTGACGCAGTCGCCATCTTCGTTCTACCGTCTGATGGCAAAAGTCGGGCTTCGCAAAAAAGTTACCCCATTGGACCCTTTCTGGGAATTAGGGCGGGACTGGTCGTATCCCAGTTACCTAAGAAGAAAGTTTCCAAAATACACCAGGAATGCCCTTGGATGTCCACCAGATGAGCTGCTGCCGTCACGTTGTCGTCTCATATTAAAAGGGAAGCGATGTGCCCTTTGTACCTCATGGTCCCAGTCCCAGCTTGACTGATCAGGAAAGGATTCTTGTAGAAGTTTCACTATGTAACGCCTAGGATCTTCTCCCTCCTTCCCTTCTGGGATTCCAAGCAGACGAAGGTTGTTTCTGCGTTGTCGGTTCTCCTGTTCCTCCATTTTTGTCATTAGATCAAGCAGACAGGTGGTGTTGGAGTCACTCTGATTTTTAATTGAGGAGACCTCTGTTTCCAAACACTCGGTGCGCCCTTCAACCAATAGTGACACGGTCACTTATGTCGGTGCAGATTTTATTCAGTCTTCTCATGCCCTCTCGTAGTTTTTTAGCCGCCCCTTTTGCTGCGCGGTTATCTGCCCAAGACTCTTCTTGGAATTCTTTTATAGAGGCTAGGATCGAAGCTAGTGAGGGTTCGGTAGTATCTTCAGGTGCGCTCTTTGTGTTTTCGCACAGCGTCGTGTGAGAGTCGTCTTCTTCAAGAGGGAGGACATCTGTGAGTCTGAGTAGTCCCACTTGAGCTGGCTGCGTCTTTTAGCCTTGCTTCTTGCTTTCCTAGGGCGTTGCTGTGTCCTTAGGTGACTCCTCACTATTGTCTTCACTTGTGTTAAACCCCCCCTCGTCCGAGGAGGTCCCAGTGCCATCCGATACCGAATAGAAGTTTTCAGTACCTGTCTCCGGTGTCCATGGGACTTGAGGGTCAGAGGCGGCTTCTAGACCCTGGATATAATTATTAATACCGGCTTCAGGAGTTTTAGAAGTATTCTCCAGGTTACCTGTCATGGGGTCGGGATCACCTCCTATTTTTTGGGCTACAGGTACTAAAGATATCAAGTTCCCCTGAGCAGTCGGTCCCCCAGTATCCCGTTCTGCATGATGGCAGGGGGGGGGGGCGGTCGAGTTGTCAACCGTTTCTTGCAGACCACTTGTTGTCCCCTTGTCAGCTTGTTGTACCCCTACAGGGTTTCCCTTGGCTGGGAACATTCCGTGCTGAGTGATCAGCATAGTTGGCTCATCAGTTAGCGAATCCATGGGGGAACTCTCGGGGGGAGATGTGTGAGGCGCAGAGTTAGTCTTAGAGTCCGTGGCAGGAAGTGGCCCCTTAGCCCCAGAAAATAGTTTAGCGACTGAAGGCTGGGAACCCATTGAGTCCTTGTGTACACCAGCTCCCCCGTGCCTCCCTACCATTTTTTTGTTGGCACTGACCTCGCGCTTGATTTTGGACATGTTTTCTCCTAGTCCGGTATCTCCGGTATCAGCGTTGGCAATAGCTGCTCTTGTCTTGCTGGTTTTCCCCGTCTTAGCTCCCCTGGTCGACATGATCCTAGACCAGCGCCGATGCCGCCGATGCTGCTGAGCTCTCTCGCGTACCCAGACTGGAGCGAGTACCAGTGAAGCAGCGCACCGCACAATCCAGAAAAAAAAGCAGCGTCCAAAACCCCCAACACACTCGTGGAGTCGCTGGCGCCACCCGGGAACCTTTGTAGTCTTTGAAATTTACCGCATCCGCGATAAACAGTTCAATAACGGCTGGCTGAGGGCATAAACCGATCGTCTGCAGTCTCCTCGCTTTCAGCATCTGCATCGCATCGCAGGGCACCTAGCCGATAATCGATGTGGCTGGCGTGTGTGGCCGAGCAGCGTAAGTTTCACTCTGACTCCATCTTGCTCCCGGCTCCTCCACTTATGTTTACTATGTAATGCTCACCTATTATAAGCAGTGCTAGCTCTTTCATTGTAGTGATCTTCAGTGTTAAAGTTCAAAAATTGAAGCACCAATGATGTTTGTGAACCAATTTATGCTACACTCAAGAAGTGAGGACTGGGAAGGCGTGCCAGCATAGGCACTATACACCTGTCATGTAAGCTAAACCCACTGATCCATAGTGCAAACATCTATCTTTAACATACAATTGAGCAACACCTGAGTATTCTATTTCGTTTTATTTCGTATTATTTACCCATATAAAAGATTGCCAAACAGCCTTCCCAAATTGTGTACCAGAGTATGAAAATCTCAACACAGTATCCAAGTAACCCATAATCCTGCAAAACTTAACATTAAAATGAACTTTGGTGAGGGGCAGGGCAAGACATGGCCTATAGAGGAAGGTGGGGGCAGGTGAGAGTTCCTCTGTAATAAAAGGAGCTACGGAAACAAATATAATTTAAACAAGGTAATAATGATTTCTTGTTAAATGAAGTTGAAGCAATAGGTTTCTTGGTCATTTTTCTAAACCTTCACAAATATCAACATTTTGCACAGGTGAAAACATTACACAATATGGGCCACCTGCCAATAGCATAAAGGTGAATCAAGTAAGCAGCTCCATATGACTGAACCTACAGATTTATTGATTGGGCTTTCGATTTATAAAAACAGCTATAGCCCAACCATTTAGAATATAACATATTTATAACATTTTGGTTCACAGAAATCAGTGTGACTGGTAGACTAGTCAATTTTCAGGTATAATTAGTAAAGGTTCTCATTTATGCTGGCCCAAGCCTCTACTTTTATTGTCAGTTACAAACAGTTGATCTATTTGTTATAGATGGCATGGCACAGTGCTATAAACGAATAAATAGTTGATCCAGGTACTAACTGATGACATTTCTCTATCAGATGCAGGGAGAAACAACATCGAAAGCAAAGTTTAGAAAAGATTAAGGCACAAACGGTTGTGTAAAATAAATTTCTTTAGCGCTAGTAGCGCTAGTGACTGTGTGTTTGAGTGACAAATGACCGGGCTTGTAAAATGTGCACTGTGAAATGATTCTCGGGGGTGGTACAGTAAAGATCAAAGGTGCACTGCTTGTCTCAGTATGCTAGTAGGAAAAAAAACAGCATTGCATAATTGCATGGACCACACTCATAAAGAGGCTATTACCATCACTGTGTAAGAAGAGAACAGGCAACAAGCAATAACACCAAAATCTATCGGCACTATTTATCTTTTTATTTAGTGTTAAAGTTTTACATAGCGCGAAAATTACCCTTGTCGGTATCAGAGTGCTACACAGTGTTTATTGAGAAAAAAGGTAGCATACAGAACATTATTATCAAGGACAGAATATTTTATGATAGAGAAAGAACATAACATAAGCATATGCGTGAACCAGGGGAATACATACTGTTTAAGAGTGGAGATTATGGATTATATAGCAAAAATGTGTTCAACAGTATTACTTTCTTCTTTCTTGAATGAAGCAGTTGAGGGGTTCAGTCTGATTTCAGGGGGTAGGGTGTTCCAGAATCTTGCGGGTAACACCTGAGAATGCTCGCATTTCGGTGGTTTAAGCAGTAAGGTGCTAGTGCCTCTAGAAGCTCTACAGCCACCAGATAGTTACAATTTTTGTGCAAGATATCTTGGGGTGTTCCAAAAAACTCTGCTCCTCTGAGCTGAGCAGAGTTTTTTACCTGCTTCTGCTCGCCAACAGTAAGTTGGTAAGTGTGAGCGATGAAAGTCCAACGCTAGACTGCTACCCAGTGATATTTCTCAACACAGGCGGTTGTGGATGGTCGCTACTGCTCGCATTGAGAAACCTTCCATTCGTGTTGAGAAAGCTGACGCTCGAGTAAAACTTCTACTCGTGCGGCAGAAGGAAGCTGCACCCTCTTGCGCAGCTCGTGGTGCTATTTGCGCTGATTTTACAGCACAGGACAAACACCCGGCGCTAAAAATCAGTGCTAGGTAACATACTCCGCCACTCACGGAACTCCACGTAGCTTGGCGGAGTTTCTTTGTGATGCTCCGCGAGCTATACCAAGGCCTACTTTTAGGTAAAGTTGGATGTCATCCGCTTACATGTGATAATGGATATTGGAATAATTCAGCAGTTCAGTTAGAAGTTCCATGAATAGGTTAAAGTGATCGGGTGAGAGTGATGACCCCTGTGGGAACCATAGGTGACCTTTATTCTTTGGGTTCTGTTGTGGGAAAAACAAGCGAACCAGTTAAGAACGGACCCCGATGATCCCATTCTATGTTCAAAAAGGTATAAGAGGTTATCACGTTTGACTGTATCAAAGGCTAATGAGAGGTTGAGGAGGATGAGAAAGCAGGATTCATTCTGATACAACATTTTTAGGTCATCATCAACTATATGAGTGAGCTCCGATTCAGTACTGAGGCCCTGGCGGAAACTGGATTGGAATTCATCTAGGAGGCTGAAATGTTCTATGTGGTTGCACAGTTGTACGTGGACACATTTTTCAAGGAGCTTCATCAGTGTTGTCATGTTAGAGATTGGCTGGAAATTGTTTCGGTCTGCGTGATCTGCTGTGGATTTTTTCAAAATAGGGGTAACCTGCCCAGCTTTAAGGCAGTCAGGGATCGATCCTTTGAGTAGTAAGGCATTGACTATCTTGGTCCAGAGAGGGAGTAGGGACATTTTGGCCTCCTTGGAGAGATTCACTGGTAGGGGTTCACTGAAGTGGTCTGAAGGTTATAGTGCTGTTAGTATTTTGAGAAAGGTGCTTTCATCGAGCGTTTTGAATGTGGTCCATGAGGCATTGTTTTTGGTGATGTGAGCTTAGAGACATGGTGGTTTAGAGATCCCAAGCCGAGGTGTGCTAATATGAGGTGTTAGAGAGAGGAGCTCCCTAACTGTTTGCAGGTCCCTTTCGATCTTTCTTGATTTTTCCTTGAAGAAAGTGCCAAAGTCCTAACAGTTTATCTGTGGATTGGAGCCAATAGGGGCAGGGTTGGGTTGCCCATTGGACTGTAGCATGATAAGTTCGAACAATTTTCTAGTATGATTTCTAGCATTGTCTAATTGGTTTCTGAAGAAATTTGCTTTCGAGATTCTGATCCGTTTGTTGTAAGTGCTCCTCAGTGATCTCAGGTGTTTAAGATTTTCGAGGGAGGGTAAGAATCTCCATGATCATTCCACTTGTCTGAGCTTATCTCTATCTGCTTTTAGGCAATCAGTGAACCATGGTTTGGATTCTTTGGTGGACATTCTTTTTAGTTTTAATGATGATATCTTATCTAGAATGTTTAGCATTCAATTGCTGTAGTGGGCTGTGAGGTGATGGACATCTACCATATCCAAGGGAGGTGGCAAGATGTTGTTGCTGAGGGAGGGATGTCAGATTATTCGGGTTGGTGGTTTGCATGCTCCTTTTCCAGTGTTTGGGTTTCTTTAATTGAGCCTTTTTTTGGGTTCATGGATTCTGTGATGAGGAAAGTGATGTGGTGGTGATCTGTCCAATCAAAAGGGATGATGGATTCCAGTTGGATGTTATTACTCTTGGTAATAATAAGGTCCAAGGTGGACCCCAAGTAATAGGTTGGACTGTCACAGAATTGTGGCAAGTTAAGGTCAGCTAGGAAGGATTTAAGACTGTTGACTGTTGGGTCATTAGGGTCATTCCAGTGGAGGTTGAAATCTCGGAGGAAGATCTGGGTGCAGTGTTGTCCATTAGTAGTTCTATTAATGTAATGATCTCTCCTGGTGGATGGTAGATCATGTGTCGTTTGCACACTGGACTGTTGTTATTCAGAATATCAATGCATAAGTATTTACATGAGGATAAGGCACTATTGTGTGATTGATTCACTGAGAGGTCTTAGGATGGTTAGGTGGAACTAGTAAATCAAGGGTAGGTGTGGAGGATTCGTTTTGCCAGGTTTCTGTAAGGAGTAGTAGGTCCAGCTTGTGTGCAAGGATGAAGTCTGGTAGGTCTACTGCATGTTTCACTGCCGAACTGCAATTGTATTTTAAGTGAGGTTTAGTGTCCTCAGCGGTTATTTGAGTGATGGGCACTTGCTTACGGTTTGACTTGTTTATGATTCTGTAATTGAGCCTTGGTTCTCTGTGTGTTGTTTGCATTTGGTCTAAATCTCCTCTGTTACCAGAATCTGTGGAATTATATGAGAGGAGGAGGGTGTGAATGTCAACATCAGAGAGTGGATCTTTAAGTCTTATGGGCTAAGTGAAGGGGTTGGGGTAGGGTATTTTTCTCCATCTCAGATGAGGAGATACTGAGAGAGTTGGGCTCTCATTGGGTCTAGAGTAGTATTTAGTGTCTGGAACCTGTTTGCAGCTAGTCATCATAGGAGGTTTGCAGTTCCATCTGCTGTTTGCAAGCTCTGATGTGATGCTTATTAGATTTAGTATGTTTGCCTTAATTATTTGCAGGTCCCATGTAATTTCCCCAAGTTTGGACTCTAGTGATATGTGAGAGCAAGAGGCTGAGGTTTTGGTCCATAGGCACGGTGAAGGAGGGGTGCTTAAAGCAGTTGTGTTAGAATGCTGCTGATCAGGGAGAATCGGCTGGGTGGAGGTCGGGCGTAGATGGAATGGGGCGTGAGAGCTGGTGAGCTGGGCAGGTAGGAGCGTTGGTGGCTTAAGCTGCATGATATTGTTTGGATGTGGGTTATCAGGCATCATCGGTGAGATGCTTTGGGCCAAGGTAAAAACCCTTTTTACCACAGTAACACAAATCACATTTGGGGCAGTATTCTCCTCTGATGTTATTTTACACTTACCTTGTTTGGATTTTCAGCGGTGATAACCCAGACACACTGAGCATTGCTGTCGTATTGGAAGGGGAAGTTTGGTGATGTAAAGGTGCCACTTGGTCCCAGCAGACTGGACCCACACGTCTTTACTGTAAAACAGTACAACCATATGTCAGAGAGCAGACCTAAACTTAAATGAAGCAAGAACATGCATGTTACACCACCATGGGCTGCGTCCACTTCATATGAAGCAAAATAATTTTTGTATTAGATTATAAACCCATATAAAAACGAAATTAGGTCCATGCTAAAAGTGAACATCCACATAGATTATATGCGAAGCAGAACAGTAAATTTGAATTATTGTCTCATAAAATATAGCAATATGCTACATTAAAATGCACAGCCCAAAGACATTTATTGCTAAAAGATTTGAAATGGTGTGCTTTAATATTATATCAGGTCTTCTGAGCTAGGCCCTTCGTCCTCATGCAGGAGCCCATTAACTTCATCAACATTGCAATGTTTGCGTCATTCCTTTTTAAGGGGAAAGCTGCCTGTAAACGGCTTTTGTTTTGGAATCGTCCACATATATTAACACTGTTAGACTTTACTGAATGTTGTTGAAAGTTCTTTTCATGTGTATAAACTCTTTCACAAGTACTTTACTACTGATACAAAAAAGTTATAATTGTTCAAAACAATCATGAGTTTTGGAAATGTAAGGCTCCACAGACGTTCCTCAGTAGCCATAATTGAATATGGATCGCTTTCCAATAACCACTTGGTATCCGACAATCGAATTAGCAGTTTTTATGTATTTTGCAACTTTTAGTGTCTGTTTTCAGGAGGCTACACTTCAATGTAATGAACGGATGTCACTTGGTCGAAAGATTATTTAGAATGAGCCTATGAGTTAACTGGTTGCACTTCTGCAGACTCGAGTCTAAAACATATTTGCACACCCATGTGTTTGGGGCTACAAAAAATAAATTGGTAATATAACATTAAATTGGTATATTGCAATTAGGACAGTGAGACAATTGTCAGACTGTAGAATTTTACACCGTCACAATTTTTAAATTTTAAGTTAGGGTCAGGAAAACGAACATTCCGGGGGATGTGGGGTAAGATTTTGCACTGCAAACTGCTGAAACCCCACACACTCTTAAGTTTGTGTTTATCCACAAACATTTTTCATTTTGCAGGAAGATTCGAGCCTTGGAACTACTTGACCGTTTATTTCTGTGAAAACAAATCTATGTACATTTACATAGTGGGAAATGGAAGGCAATACGACATATTTCTTTCTTTTTATTTTTATTTTTCTATTTCATACCCAGAAAATACCAATTACAAGAATTAATATCAAATAATCAGATCATAAAGCGGTTATATACAGTACACAAGAATAAATATCAACTAAGCAGATCAAAAGGCAGTTAATACAGTACATAGTGATTCAGAAAGTCAGGAACTTCATTGTATCACATAATCCACGTTAAAACCAGATACTAAAATAGAATTGACATCATTTTAAAAGTTAAAACCAAGCATAAAAGTCGTGTAGTTTAACAATTCATTCTTACGATATTCAACTAATAGGTTTGTGCAAAATTGCAAATACAGATGCTTCCTTTAGAAAAATAAACACCATGAAAACCTGAACCAGCATAACAATATTTGCTAAAACGTGACATATATAATTTCGAAAAAGTTACTGAATTAAACCCTGGCAAGATAAAATTATACTTCAACCTTAAAGGACACCCTTAAACCCCTGTTCTGCTCCCTAAGCTAGAGCATTCAAATGGGCAAACCTTACACCTCCCTACGTAGATCCCCTGACTTCGCTGCTCCATTCGGAAATGATTGCCCATATTTTCTTCCCTCGAATTCTGGCCTGCCTGCCCCTACATGTATACAAAGCCGTCTCTTGATTATACACTCCGAGAAGTCTAGCAAGCCACATCTGAAATGTCGGAGGTTCTACGTCTTTCCATCTGGCGGCTAACATTATCCTGAATATTGCTGTTCCCAAAAATAAGCAATATTCCTGTGCGGCATTAAGCCCCAAGGAGCTATCATATCCTAAAATCAGCAGTGATGGGGTCAGTTCCAGCCTTAGGCCAAATAATCCTTCCCAAAAACCAAGCCACCCTTTTTTTAATAGGGACAATTTATCACAATCATAAAACATATGAATCAATGTGGCCGGTCCTACCCCACATCTGGGACATTTATCATCAGGCCTTTTCCCCCACATAAATAATTTAGAAGGTGTAAAATATAAATTAAATATAGTTTTATACAATAGTGCCTTTAAGCTTGTGGATAAAAGTATTTTGGCAGTTAAAGATAAGCTCATATAAATATCCACATCTGGGTTGTCTAATTTCATTGCCCAGGATGTCTCCGTTTTTTCCAGATCATCTGGTAGTTCATCTAATAATAAACTATAGATATTCCTAATTCTACTTGATTTCCTGGTAATAGCATCCATCAATGGTATGTTATCTAATTTAATCGCTGGTCTACATAAAGTAAGAATACTCCTAATCTGTACAAATTTAAAATATTGATTATTTGGAATGCCAAAGTCCTGCCGGAGTCTGGAAAATTGGGAAACCTGCTCTCCCCCGTAGAAGTCTCCGATTGTACCCACACCAAGCTCTTCCCAACCCCTCCCCATAGCATCATAAACCTGGGGTGGAAATAGCGATGAACGCCACAGTAGAGTATATCGAGAAACCTTTAGTATCGCCATGAATTTTGATACTTGTTTCCATAGCTTCCAAGAGCTATATATTACTTTGAACCGGACCTTTTTATAATAGCTCTGCTCCATTTGTCTCAATACCAACCCAGGGGCTTCCTTGCCTATAGCGAGTTCGTATACCGTGGGTATTCTCAAACCCCGATCTGTTTCACTCTCTCTATCTACTACAAACAGGGAAATCATCTGGTGGAGAAGGGCCGCCCAATAATATAGTTTAATATTTGGGACTTTAAGACCTCCTCTATCTTGTGGTAGCGTTAAGTATTTTAAAGCCCTCCTCACTTTCCCATACTGCCAAATAAAATTTGAGAAGATAGAGTCCAAAGACTTCAATAGATGGTCATCCAGCGCAAGCGGAATTGAACGAAACAGATACAGGATTTTAGGTAACAGTCATTTTTAAGAAGTTCGCTCTCCCAATTATCGACAAATGTAGCCCGATTCTTCGAATCGATGGCTATTAACTTAACCAGAGGATCAAAATTGCATTTAACAATCTCGTCCACTTTCGCACTAATTCGAACCCTGAGGTAGACTGCCGATTCTGCTCGTCTAAAATCATTAAAATCAATATTGTCTGTGCAAATAACAATTGTCTTCCCTTTATTCAATGCATAACCCGATAGAAGCCCAAATCTTTCAGCTATCTGGTTAATTTCCGCAATTGCCTCTGTTGGATCTGTTGTTAACACCGTAACGTCATCGGCATAGGCCAAGACTTTAGTTTCATATCCCCTGGTAACCACGGGTTTAATCTTCTGGGACTGCAGCAGTTTAACAACCAGGGGATTAATATACATAGCAAATAATATAGGGGAGCAGGGACACCCTTGCCTGGTCCCCCTAGATATTAAAATGTTACCAGACTCTTTTCCCATTAATTGTAGCCGGGCTCTTGGGTCACAGTACATGGCTTTGATTGCCCTTATAATTTGCAGTCCGAAACCTTTTAACTCCAGTATTCCCCATAAACATTTCCAAGACACCCGGTTGAATGCCTTTTCGGCGTCAAGGAGGATCATAGCCATCTGGCCACCCGTCCCGGACATGATATCAAATAATGAAATAACCCTACGAATATGGTCAGTTGTTTCTTTTCCAGGGATAAATCCATGCTGCCAGGGGGAGACCAGATGTCCTATAATCCTCCCTAACCGGTTAGCCAATATCTTCGAATAGATTTTTGTATCTGAATTGATTAAAGAGATTGGCCGATACGAAGCTGGGTTATCTATTGGTTTTCCTATCTTTGGAAAGATTATAATATCCGTCTCTCTCCAGAATTCTGGGGGATTTCCACTATATTGAACACCCCTAAATAAATCTAATAAAAGAGGGACTATCACTGCTCCTAATAACTTATATAACTCCAGAGGTATCTTGTCTGTGCCAGCAGCATTCCCTGAGGCCATACCTTGCAATGCTACCTGAACTTTCTCTAATGAGATTTCTTTTTAAGATGAACTATCCAGCCCCTCTGCAAGATCAATATTGGTCACCATGCGGGATAAATCCTGTAGAATTCCAGCTGCATCCTTATCATCTTGGTATAATATTTGGTAATAATCCTGAAACCCCCTAATTATATCGTCTGAATCTGTAAATGTTTGTCCATTTACTTTAATAGAGGCTATTAAATTCTGAGTTGTTTTCTACCGGGTATGAAGAGCTAGTCTCCTCCCAACTAGTTCTCCATTTTCTTAGGAATTATTCCGCTGGGATTGATATTCCTCTGCCGATCTTTGCGCTAACCAACCATTAATTTCGGCTTTAAGAGCAATTATTTGATACTGAATTTGAACCACCTCCCGCCCCTGCATAATTAGTGAAACATGTTCTTCTTCTGCCTCCACTAGGTCACGCATTAGTTGTTGATTCTTAGTCTCGCGCAGAGTCCTTGCCCTAGCAACAAAGCTAATTGTTTCCCCTCTAAGGCCAGCTTTAAAAGAATCCCACAAAATCCCCCTACCGGCGCTATATCTATTTATGTCAAACAATTTGTGTGACCAATTCTTAATATGCTCAATATATTCACTATTTACAAGGAGTTTCCTGTCGAATGACCATTTGCTTTGCGTTCTCTTATATCCTGCAATTCCAACCTCCAAAATTAATGGGTTGTGATCCGAAATCACCTTTGGAAATTTCCTAATACCAACTGCATTGAGTAGGTCCTTTGTACCAAAAAAATAATCAATCCTAACATATTTCCTATGTGGACAGGAAAAGTACATATACCCGGGATTGTTTGGATTTTTCATAGTGCAGATATCCACCAAACCATGACTATTCTTAAGAGAAGTTAGTGCTCTATATACTCTTGGCTTTCGTCCATGGTATGCCCCTTGGTTATACTGTCCAAGTCGTGGATCGAGAGCGATATTTAGGTCTCCACATAGGATTAATGGACTAGGCCATGCCGTAAGTTCCAACTCAAGATCTTCAAAAATCTGAGGATTGTCCTGGTTTGAACCATAAATCGAGCACACAGTTGAACCCTGCCAATAATTCTACTATAGCCCACCTCTCTGATACGTCAGCAGCCTTATGTTTAGCCTGTCCCAAGGTAGTTTTTGCTAATATAGCCACTCCTCGGATATTTGAGGTTTGAGACGTACATGCCAGTATATTATACCCTCCAATACCCAACCAACCTTTTATCTCCCATGGAATATGGGTCTCCTGTAGACACACTACATCAAAAGCATTTGTCCTCACTAATTCGGCCAGTCTTGCCCTCTTCACTCTATCGTTCAACCCTGCTACATTCACAGAACAAATAGTTAACCTCCCCATCTGAATTTAGAGCTATATACTCCTAGTGTTCCTTCACGACTTTTTTCTCCCACCTTTAATACAATGATCTGTTTTCCTCCTTTTCCTTTTAGTTGTAAACATATTTCATTATCAATTCTGGGTATGCTTTTTTCCTGTGTTTCCCCCCCCCACCCATAAATCTTCAATCCACTACCGTGTCCTGGAAGGATATTTGGAAGTCCAACACGGCTAGTTATCTCCCGGCTACTCTCATACAAACTAATATTTATCTGCTTTACCAATGCTTTTGGTCTCCAGCTAAATTATTTAAAGCTAAACTTCTAGATACTCCAAACTGTTGGCATTGTCATTCTGCAACTGGTGATTTACAACATTTACTTTTCAATTGTTCTATAATTTATCAGTTCTTATCAGACATATGGAATATTATAACCCGGATCCTTAAGATCCAAACAACTCTATCTTTTCATATTCTAATCCTTAAATCCTCTCTCTTTAAATCTACATTATCCCCTATGGATTGTAAATTGTTTGATTTCCTTATTTCTACAGCAATCAAATCTATTACTTGTAATTGGAAAAACGCTACATTACTTTCAGTTAATGCATGGTGGGAATGGATTATTTTTCTTAGACGTGGGCGACGTTCATTTCCACGCTCTCCTAATGATTCATCTCCTTCCTGGTCTAACATGTGGTCCAGTCTTGATTCCTATATCATTGCATGTTCTTCAATATAAAGCACATATTTGAATCTTTATCAGTCAATATATGTTCAATGTAGCCCTTTTTTGTTTATATTATCATTTATATCTCTTATGTATATATTAGTTTTGTTATAGGTATTTTATTTAGATGCTAATGGATGTTTATATTCCTTTATTTGCAATATGTTCCTATACCTTAATGTTTGGTATTATTCTTTGTATTGTGTTTAATATCTATGAAAAATTCATTTAATAAAACATTTTGAACAGAAAAAAAGGTGCATGGATGAGTTTGCCTCCACTCTTCTCAGTAGTTAGTAGCACCCAGCTTCTCTGATATAGTAAAACTATAAGAAAAAGTTGGCAAAATGTTTTGATGTTTGTTGCTAATGCACTGAGATATCTAAGGGAATCGATTTTATGAAAAGGAAATATTCTGCTAAAATGGCTTAGGGTTACATATGCCACATAAATATTCCAATGCATGCCACTTTTTCAAATATTTTCAGTTTCACCAGCTGAATTTGGCGGCTGAAAATTGAAGGAGTGTGGACATCGACTCTAATTGATGAAGGCAAGAGATGAATTACTCTGGTGTCCAAAGACAACATTTCTAAATGTCGATCGCGTCTCAGCTTAACACAGTTCCACATTTCAGACGCTGACTCGCACACAAACAATGGGGTTTACCTCTCCATTCCTTGTTCTCATAGTCTTACTTGATTTAGGGGGCATTGTGCCTCCCATTAGACCTTGGAGCCCCTGGTGTCCGATTCTTCTTTAAATGATGCTCCCTCACTGTGCACCGTCCCTTCAGGCCTCTTCCCTCAATTGGGGTGCCATAAAAAAGGGCAGGCATCTTGTGGCTCCTGTTCTTTTTCTGCACATTTTCTAATGCGCTGCCTTCCTGAAATGTTTGGCCGTGACTTGCCACATGAGCTTCTTGCATCTCAATGAGCTGCAGCTTGGAGTGGGTCCCAGAGGGACAGCGGGGTTATGCCACTTGGACTGTCCAAGAATTACAAAATGCCCTATGCTGAAGGCTGCCTTCACCTGGAAATCAGCCAGGTGATAGGAGAGAGTCCATGTCCAGCATTTCTCCAGTCCAAGGTTCATGGAGGGTGTTGGAGATGGGAAAGACCTTAAATCTTTTACCCACTTCAGTAAAATAGGCCAGTGAAACAGGAATTAGCATGCACAAGGGGCAACTCAGTAGTGCCTTGTGTTGTGATGATACAGCCTTGCTTGATAAGTGTGGTGAGCCCTCTTTCTCCTTGTTACCAATTTATCATTCCATAAGGTCAGTGATCGAGTGTGAGTAGAAGGATCGAGAGAATCTTACTTTCTCATTTGGTGAATGACAACTTCAGTCTGAAGCCATGTCTCGTAGGGCTATGGCAGATCATATGGTAGAATATGTACTCAAGATAGTTAATGATGGCTTAATGCTGTCCTTGCAGACTAACATCAATGCTGCCTATGTTGCCAAATCAATTAGAAAGGAATTCTTGATTATGTAGTAGTTGGTATTCCAGGAGACTAAAGGACAGGGGTATTGTCTACCATGAAAAAAGTGCTAGAGCATTAGTTGGCTCGTTTAGTGCAATAGCTTTAAGTTGAGGGTTCACAATGGCTGCTAAGCTGGTTTCAGACTGGAAAACTGATAGAAATCAGACAGACCTCATCCTGTAGCATGCCTGTTGAAGGGTAAGAAGTTGTATGATCCTGATCTGGAGTAAGTGGTCAAAGCTGCATTTGAGAGCAGGAAATATGCCTCCCTTTTCCAGACCTGTTCCAAGTCTGACTTCCAGAGCCTAAAGGAGCAGGATCTTTCAGGATCTAGGATTTAGGGGCCCATTACGATGGCGGGCGAAAGCACCACCGCCGTGCTGGCGGATGCAAAAACCACCAGTTACCGCCGGCACGCAGCAGTCCACACGCCCGCCCAATTACGATGCGAAAAGTAGGCCAAACACCGCCGGCAAGCCAGCAACACCGTCCGCCATCAAAGTGCGCCCGTTCACGTAGCGGCGCAGCACAACTGACACACACCGTCCGACGAAACACGTCCCGCCCGGCGCATAAATTACGATGCCGCAAACAAACGGCTCCCACGGCCAAGAGATACCGTACGACAAACCGAAGCGGTAACACGGACGCCGAGCACGGATAACGAAGAAGCGGCTCCCCCGAGCATGAATCCAGCACTGCAGGCCCTCCCCATGCTCCTGCTGATGCACCACCAAGGATGCAACGTACCGCGGAGACGCAGGTAGGCACACACACAACAAGTGCACGCAAACAGCGCACACAGTGCAAGGGCGGAAAAAGCGGACAACCCCCACCAGCGCGTGTACACTACACATCCACCATTGCATCCACATATGACACACAGGCCAAATCGTAACATCGCGTAACACATGTGTACACACCACCTGGGACTAGGAACCAACCACCCCGTCACGGCCCCAAAGCGCCGATGACGCCGCCACACATGCGCACAACGCAGAGGCCAACCGCAGCGCCATGCATGCGTCGCACACAGACACAGGGACACAACCAAGCAGCACACACATCAGCCCCACCCCGAACGCACATGACACGTGACAGGCCTGCCACAGACATGTCCCCAACGCCCAATTCACGGACAACACCCAACGCCACACAACCGACGCACACATGTCAGTGAAGACACGCAACAGCAGGACACACCCCAGTGTAACAAACATGGCGTAGCACACAGCGGCGGCAACACCAACTAGGAGAAGCAGGGCCCCTTCGGGAAGAGGAACGCCAGTACCACACTGAAACACCCATACCACCCTGCACATATGAACAAGACATATAAAACGGAACACCAAAGAGCCCGGGGACCGACAACAGGTGGCCCAAGAATAACATTCACACACAAGGCCCAACGCAGAGCGGAAAGGCAGCCTGCCGCCCACACAAGGGAGAGCAGACAGCACTGAATGACCTTCCATTCCAACTCCGAAACCACAGCCCTACGACAGAAGCCGGTGAATACAGCCATTGTCCAAGAATAGACCAACACAGGCATGCTGAGGAGACCGACCACAGGGCAGATAGCGCATATCACAGAAGCACACAACGGACGGGGAAGAAAGAAGAAAACACTCCCCCATGTCGGCCACATGCAAGTTAATTGGAAGGAGTCACACATCACTGACCTTGAACTGTCTGAGAAGCATGTGGGAAGAGGGCCCGTGTCCTCCAAACAAGCCAACAGAACACAAGTCCTGTCTCCCCACGACTACACAGAGCTCACAGCAACCTCGGAGCGTGCACATTGCAGACTGCACACACAGCCGGAGCACGCCACCACAACGCACCGCTGCGAAATGGCAACCGCAACACACCTACCCAACTACGCCGAACAGCTCAAGCTGTACAAAACCAACCTGTTTCATACATTGGGATGCGATCTCCTGTCCCTGCTGAACGTAAGTTACCGACTGACTTACCGCATCACATTGTTCAGCTGCGTCATGCCCGTCTTCTACTGTCGGAGGTGTCCCTACCAGCATCCCGTGGAGATATGCCTCTCCAACCCGGCATGTCTGAAGGCGGACCTGCTACCACTACTCCTCCCTCTGGACGCACACGACAGGGCCTGCTCTGCCTATGGGGGCATGGCGTATGTGGCCAACATCGCACCCGCACTGAAATGGGACCACTGTGCCTCCACACGACGGATCATCGAGAACAGCTACATCGAATGTCACCCAGCATGCCCCATCATGGTCCTCCAAGGGACAACTTACGAACAACACCTTGACAGCCACCATCCGCTACATTGGCTGGCAAACATGTACACCACCAATGACATGGAAGCCCTGCTGGACGGCATCGCATACCTGACAACCTGTCAATTCGTCGGACCACAACGCAGGTTCCCCGAGTGACCTATGATGTCCAACCCCGCACCCATGCTTAGCTTCCGCACGGACTGGCCAGTCACCACCACAACAGCCATACCAAACGACAGGCAACTGTAACCACACCATCAACGACATCGCCATGACATCGGATATGACCGGGACATGCACACTGTTCCCCATCACATCCAGGAACACCGCATGCATCGTGGGAGGCAGTGGCATGGGCTCTGTGTATCGCACCCACATGGACGGAACTGCACGAACAACCAGGACACGACATGGATCCAGCGCACATGGACACACACACCGCTCAGTGGACATGAATAGGTCGCCTGGAGTCTGTGGGTGCTGCACCCTCCCACCCCCGCCCCGGGAATCCCATACCAGGACCTTTGCATGGACGACAAGTGCATACAACAACAACACGACCCCAGTGACTGTGACATGTCCAGTAACCACCACAGTGCAACAACAAGTGGCACGCCGCTGCATGCACGCAAGCACATGCCCTGATGTCATCTCACATGCACGCATGCATGAGGAACAACCGCAGCAAACCTGTCACATGGAACTGAGATGGACTGTGCCCATGATGCCAAGCGGTCTGGTAGGCTACATGTATACCGTCTGTGTCAAAGTCCGCAGCTCCGCAGCAATACGTAAATGTACATTAGCACAGCCTTGGCCAAGCAGATGTCACTCTGAAGCCCACATCCCACATGCAACAGCCAATCACATGTAACCCCACACCCTATCCCATTTGCAATCATGCTCAGTATATCCTCAACATGTATTCCGCTGCCAGTAGTGTCCACTATACTGCATCACAGAGGACAGAAGACTCAATATAATGTTTGAAACCAAAACTGTCTCCGCTGACTCATTTCACAAGTACGAATGAGAGAGGATGAGAGTATGTGAAGTACACGGCAGTCGTGACATGACCATGTAGTCCACTGGTATTGGATGTCAACGCAAATGAGTAGCACTACTGTGGAAGACACACATGTGTCATGTGAAGTCGTATAGACGCAGTGCTCAGGTGGGTGGGTGCGACGGGTAGATGCGCACATGCCAAGTTGGAGCACGCCGTGTTGGGAGGGGTCATGAACAGTACACCACCGCTTCCCTGGGCATTGTGAGAGGACACCTGTCGGGGGGAGTGAACACGTGTGTGCACAGCAGCCGGGCACACGTACAAAGCGGTACCAGGCGCACCTCAGCCCACCCTCTGTGGACAAGCTGGATCCTGTTGTGCGCCCGCCATGCCCCTTGACAAGGCACACACAGCCCCAGTCGACCAGGTGTAACCCCAACATAGTCAATCCGCACAGGCGATACAGGGCACGGGATGGAAGTGGAGCATGGTGTGTGAGAGGTCTCCTCGCGCTCCTCCTGGTCATATCACGCAGGCAATAGAACCTCAACGTCTAGCATGGCACAAGTCAAATGGAAGTGTAGGGGGGACGCACCACAGCACGAGCAGCACTGACGTCACGGGAGGTGGCTCGCACCATCCCATCCATTGCCCATCATACCAACCACGCCACATGCCATTGCGACTAAGTGCAAGCGCGTGCGCCACCACCCCCGAGCCCTCCCCAGAGAGGCCAAAGAGTGAATGTGTGGGCCATCAGTCACAGACGGACGCGGCATGGCCGCAAGGGCAGCCACAGCCACTGGGTGTCGCAGGTGGCGGATCCGGAAGGCGAAGACTGTGATGCATAGTCCATGCAGGCCGGGTCTCCATTTGGGGCACCACGCAGGTGGATGGCGTCCCGCAACACATCATCCCCTGAGACAGCCCACTCGTGCAACTGGACCCACACATACCTCCTTGCCCTCTCTGGTGCGAGCTTGGGGCTGCCTGTGCAAGCGCTAGCCTCGCAGGTGAGCATGCATATTGGGGGAGCGAGGGGAGGACATGAGGGCTGGGGCGAAGATGACTGTATCACTGTCAGTTAGCACAAGGGATGACCCAGATGTGGAAAGGTAGAGACGTGTCCCGTGTGTACTGCAACTAGTCGCCAATCCAACTACCCCCCCATGTCCGGAATGTAAGCCCGCACCTAGGCCCGCCCATCCGCCACATCGAACATACCACCAGCACGACAACCTTCCCATTCGAAACACTGACTGGGGGTGGCGACCAGTGTACAATTCATGTGTAGCCTACCCACGCGTACATGTGGGCCCTCCATGATCCATGTCACCTGCGGCAAAGTCATGACATGCGCAATGAGGGAAGTGAGGAGAGCTGTCCGCCCCACGCGCAGAAGGTGCATCAGCTCCACAGACCCAGCAGCGAGTCCAGCAGGGGTCACATGTGCAGGGGCAGCTGTGCCTGGTGTGAAGGCACATGCATATAGACAGCACATCGACCAATGTGTAGTCTGCCCACATCTACAGTCCATCATCATGCGGACATAGGAATTGAACACAGGGCAACACATCCTAGTTGGTGCACCCACCGTGACCAACAATGCGCAATCATCGACGTACCCGCCCTGTGCATGGCCCCCCACCCAACGGAGGCACATCCAGTGCCACCATCCCACACACACAAGCCTTCCACGGAACATGCTGTGTCCAATGGTCAGTACAGAGTCAGCGCCCATCTGGTGGATCCTGAACAGGAGACACATGCACACACATGCCAGCTCCCACTATGTACGTCTGCCACCTGGCACGTGCAATGTAACCTCTCACCTGTGACGTGTGACTGCAAGCACACAGCCGTCTTGGCATGGGGCTGTCAATGTGGACACCTGTCAATGTTTCGGGAGGTGTGATCCATACAGTGCTGTACATAGGGTGCAGTGCTGACACCTACTACTGTCTCATGTCCCCTCGTGCCACAGGTCCCACTTGTTTTGGCCGCTCAGCCTGTGCCCACATCATCGTCGTCGTCGTGTGCCATACTCATCCAGCCGCGGAAGCAGTTCCATGCTCAGCAGACATTCATATTGCCGTGGCGTTGCCGCTTGACGGATATGCAGTCAGTCCCCATCAGCACGCCCCGCAAGTCATTGGGGCCTAGATCCCCATGTGCATGCACATGGCAGTGGTTTGTATCACTAGCCATTGCCATTGTTGGGAGACCTGTGTAAGTGTATTGTGGCCGTGCCGTCCCAGCTTGACAGCTGGGCTGTGGCTCATGTGCTTGCTCAGTCATGTCAGTGATGTGTATGCGAAATTGATATGTGTCGTGTTGCTTTGACATGTGTCCTCTGCCATTGTCCCTAGGCGGAGACCGAACATTGACCGCCCATACCAATTGCTGGCGGACATGGACGATACAGAGGTTATTAGGAAGTTTCGGCTGGACAGGCCAACCCTGCATCGACTGTGTGCCATGTTAGAACCCCATCTCCGTCCCCGCAGGGTGTATCCGACTGCTGTCACCCCCACGGCTAAGGTGATGGCCGCCATGCATTTCTTCGCCACTGGGTCATTCCAGCACACAGTGGGCATTGGAGGAGGGATGTCCCAGCCCATGTTCAGCAAGGTGCTGAGGGATGTACTGGCAGCCATGATGCTGTACCGAAACAGGTACATCCGCTTCCCCAGGGCTCGTGAATTGGCGGCAGTGAAGGGTGCATTCTATGCCCTTGGCAGAATCCCACACGTCGTTGGAGCCATTGACTGCACACATGTCGGCCTTGTTCCACCACAGGCCACTGAGCACCTGTACCGCAACAGGAAGCACACGCACTCCCTGAATGTGCAAGTGGTGTGCCTTGCGGACATGGTGATCACCCACGTGTGTGCAAAGTTCCCAGGCTCGGCCCATGACGCACACATAATGCGCAACAGCATCTTGCCACGACTGATGTCCAATATGCAACAGGATCGTGCCTGTATTGTCGGTGAGTATGTGGAGTGGTGTAGCGTGCTGGTTGTGCGATGCTGTCCCCTGTCCAGTTGGAATAGCAACGGTTCTCTGTGTCCCTCACACCCAGGTGACTTTGCGTACCCGAATGGGGCATGGCTGCTCAGTCCATTGAGGAATCCTCGCACCCCAGCAGACGATCGCTACAATGAGGCACATGGGAGGACCAGACGTGTGGTCGAGCGTACCTTTGGCCTCCTCAAGTCCAGGTTCAGGTGCCTGGACCGCACCGGGGTGCGCTGGCGTACTCCCCACAGAAGGTGTGCCGGATAGTGGTGGCGTGCTGCATGCTGCACAATCTGGCCATTCGGAAGCAGATCCCCCTCATCGTGGATGACGGAGATCAACCAGGGCCCCAGCCCGCAGACCAGGACAGCTCGAGTGAGGAGGACAGCGGAGAGGAGGAAGCTGGTAATGTGCGGCAGCAGCTCATCGCCCGCTACTTCACTTGTTGGTGAGTGTCCATGTACGACGGCTGATGTGGCTGTATCTGTGCAGGTGTGTGTGTGCTGTGTCAGGGTGGCCGTTTGTTCGCTGCGTGCTGTGTGTCAACGCTCCATGGCCAGGGTAGTATGCCACTGTTGGTGGCTGTGGCATTGTGCCCTATTGCTCTGTGCGATGTGTGTACATTGCTTGTAGTTGTTGACATGTACTGTGTGATGGGTGTGTGACACACTCATTGAATGTGCTCCTGTTCTGTCTCCCACCCCTAGGTCCCTACAGGCCCTCCGGATTCAATTGCCATGCCACGCATCAGGTGCCTTTCCGCCCAAGGTGGCCGTTGTATTCCGTACAAATAAAACACAGGGCACAAACAGCAGTTAGTGAAAAAGGTGCATTTATTACAAACTGTGACATGTGATTGTGTGTAAGGTGATGACAAAAGTGGTGCGTGCAGTGACAATGAGCTGTCGGTCATGGCTGCGTGATGCTCAGGGTGTACCCACTGGTTCTATGTCCATAGTCCAACACACACATGCCATCCAGATGGCTGTGTGGAGTGGGATCGTAGTCCAAGTCAATGCAGTGGCTGGTCAAGGAAGGCTGGCGGAGGCTGGCTGGCTGCCTCACTTGCGTTTGGAGCGTGCGAAGTCCTCCCGGGAGATCTGTTTCCACTTCGGACGGCCCCTTCCACGTTTGCGAGGGGGGTGCCTGCTTGCGACATGCTGGTGGTTGAGGTGTGCTCACTGGCTGTGGACGCAGGGGAACTGGACACTGCTGCTCCACCCTGCGCCCCGGCAGGTGGTGGCGGAGGGGAGCTGCTGTCCCTGGCAGTGACCTCACCGCCACCACCAGCTGGCCCATGAGGTCCACGAGTTGGCCCATACGGGCGTCCATGGACCTCAGCACCCCCAGCACCTCACGCGTGTCTGAAGCAGACCGGACCCATTGTCCTTGGGCCTCTTCATAGGCCCCAAGGACTCTGGCCATTTGAGGCAGGGCATGGCTCCCAGGGGAGGCTGGCGTTTCCCTGACCCTGCTCCTCCTACCAGTCCTGCTGCCACCGGCCTGCCCACTAGCCACATTGCTCACCACGGTCCTCGCTGTGGCTCCCAGGGTGGATCCAGTCGGCCGGGCCACCACCTGCGCTGGGGCTGGTGCCAGCGAAGACGTGGTGGTGGTGGCGGCGGTGGGGGTCGGTGCGGCGATGGTGGCGGTTGCGGCAGTGGTAGTGGCCACAATGACCGTGGGTGTGGCCGCAACGACAGTGGCAGCAGGGGGCTGGGAATGTTCAGCAGCCCTGGATGATGGGTTGGTGGGTAGGAGGGGACCTGGGGAGCGGCTGGGCCCTGCCACACCAGATGGGCCTGCTTGGTGGTCCGTGTCCGAAGAGGAGGACAGATCCTCCAGATCCGTGTGTCCTCGTTGGGGGCTTGTAGGCTGGCTGTGCTGGCTGCTGGCTCCATCCCCAGCATCCAGCAGTTCGTCACCTGTGGAGAGAATGAGATTTGTTATTGTGTTGCACCTGGCGAAGTATGTATTTGTCGTCTGACATTAACAGTTCGTGCAATCTCGTACATGGGTTTCCCGGAGGCTTGTGTGTGGCTGTAGCATTTGTAGTTGTGTGTGATTGGCAATGGGACTGTGTGCTGTGCACATGTGGCATGGGACGGATTGGCCATGCCGATGGGTGTGTTGCTGTGCCCCTACTTATTGTGACTTTGGTGTATGCGGGCTCCTGGCCCATCCTGGGTCTGGTTTGTACTTTGCTTTTGGGGTTCAAATGGAACGCTTAGGAACGCATATGGCAACATGGGGGCCATGCCCCAGATTCGCATTTGGGAGGGGATATGCTTTTGGGGTTCAAATGGAACGCTTAGGAACGCATATGGCAACATGGGGGCCATGCCCCAGATTCGCATTTGGGAGGGGATATGCTTTTGGGGTTCAAATGGAACGCTTAGGAACGCATATGGCAACATGGGGGCCATGCCCCAGATTCGCATTTGGGAGGGGATATGCTTTTGGGGTTCAAATGGAACGCTTAGGAACGCATATGGCAACATGGGGGCCATGCCCCAGATTCGCATTTGGGAGGGGATATGCTTTTGGGGTTCAAATGGAACGCTTAGGAACGCATATGGCAACATGGGGGCCATGCCCCAGATTCGCATTTGGGAGGGAATATGCTTTTGGGGTTCAAATGGAACGCTTAGGAACGCATATGGCAACATGGGGGCCATGCCCCAGATTCGCATTTGGGAGGGGATATGCTTTTGGGGTTCAAATGGAACGCTTAGGAACGCATATGGCAACATGGGGGCCATGCCCCAGATTCGCATTTGGGAGGGGATATGCTTTTGGGGTTCAAATGGAACGCTTAGGAACGCATATGGCAACATGGGGGCCATGCCCCAGATTCGCATTTGGGAGGGAATATGCTTTTGGGGTTCAAATGGAACGCTTAGGAACGCATATGGCAACATGGGGGCCATGCCCCAGATTCGCATTTGGGAGGGAATATGCTTTTGGGGTACATGCTGTGAGCCATGGGTGCCGAACGTGACATGTGTTGTGGCAGCATGACAGTGCATGGTTTGAGGTGTGTGCATGCTTGACATGGCCTGCATATTTGCTGTCTGTTGTGATTACTGGACATGGCATTGGACGCATCGTTATGAGTGAGTGATGGTTGTGTGCCAGCCAACGTATTGCAGTTGTCCCATCTCCTTGGTGTGCGTGCTGCCCTGTGCCATGTGCATCACTGCAGTGCTCGGGGGGTGTGGCCCATGTTGTGTGTTGTTGCTCACAGTGTGTCGTGCGCTTCATTGACTTCTGGCACATGGTTGGTCATGGGCATGTATCTTAGCGTGACTGCTGTATGTGTGGCAGCTGTGCGGATGACATGCCTTTCATGAGACTGGGGCTGACGGATGGGATGGATGGTATGTTGTATGTGCATGGTGTGTCTGTGTGTTTGATGGGTTCAGTGGTGTTCGTGTGCATTTATGTTGTTCCGCTCTGTTGCGTCTAGTGTTGTTTGTCTTACATAGGCGTAGTTGTGGGGTGTGTGGTTGACAGGCAGTAGGGGCTACATGGACAGGACTTCAATGGTGTTTCGGTTGTGTGTGATGAGTTGCACAGTGGCTGCCGTGTGGTACTATATTCAGTGTGGCTTGTGCATGCAGACGTGGCTCCTTGGGTGTTGCTATGTATGTGATGGGTCATGTGGGGTGTGAGTCTGTTGTTCATGTCCGTGTGCACATTGTTCACTTGTTCGTGACGGTGGGCGGTGCTGCGTGTTCGTCTGCTACGTGACATGTCCCATGTGTTGGTCGTGTTATGGTCCTCATGCCTCCAGTAATCCAGCCCTGTCCAGTTTCCCACCTGCAAGTTGTTCGTGCGTGCACTGTACTGGATGCCACATGGCTCTAAGCGGGGGGTGCTCCATGTTGCAGGTCTGTGGGGGTGGGGGGGTGTTGTGGGTCGTGGGGGTGGCTGGACACCCACTGACACCGATTGCTGTGGACCGTGATGTCTGCCTTTCGGCTGTCGTTGTGCACTGCGGTGGCTGACACGTGGCTGTGGGGTGTGGGGGATGCTCCTCCTTGCTGTGCTGTGGGACTGGGGCCTGGTGTGTGTTGTACTTGGGCTGTCCACCCTCCCACCCACTGCACTTTGTGTTCCTGCCACTTACCTGTTACTTGTCGGTTAGTGCAGCTGTGGCGGACACATGGGTGTGGTGGGTGCTCGTTGTGGCGCTTCTGGCATATTTGGGGACCTGTTGGTGGTTACGTGGCTGGCTGAGTGTACACATGTCCCCACGTATGTTACAGTTGTTCTGTTTGGGCTGTGTGTGGTGGTGTCTGTTGCATGTGTGTGTGATGTGTTGTGTATTGTGTGCTGGACATGGGGGTGTTTGTCCCTGGGAGCTGTGGCATGGTGGTAGTGCATGTGTGTACATAGCGGTGTGCTGGTATACATTAGTTTGTACTTACCAGCCTCCACTCCCCCTGCTAATCCGGCGAGGATCTCCGGATGTATTATGACTCGCACCTTCTCCTCCCACGCTTTGAAGGTCTTAAAGAGCGCGGGATTCCCTCCGCCAGTGACGGCAGCCAGCTCTCTGTTTTTGCCCTCCTTCTTCTTGACCAGGCTATTTACGTCATTCCAACGTTTGTTTATTTCACCTCTGTTCCTGGGCAGGGTCCCGACTGCATTGACCTGGTCTACGATCCGGTTCCACATTCTGTTTCTGGTGGCTAGTGGTGTGTGCTGGACCATGTTCCCATAGATTTGTGGGTACACCTTGATGATCTCGTCGACCATGACCGTCAGCTCAATGGGCGTGTACTTGGGCATTCTTTGTGGTGCCATGGTGTTTGTGGTGCTGGTGCGGTGTGTGTTGTGTAATGTGCAGGGGGTTTGTGGTGCTGGTGTTTGGTGGTGGTGGTGGTGGTGGTGGTGGTGGTGGTAGTGATGTGTGCGTTTCTGTGGTGTGCTGCTGTCCTTGCTGTGTCACTGTGTCCTCTCCTCTCCTCTCTGGTTTGCAATGTAGCAAGGGGTTGTGGTCTGTGGGAGTGCTGCTTTTGTACTCACCTATGTGGGTGTGTCCTCATGGTCTGTTGTTTTCAGGTGTGTTGTGTCTGGTGTTCTGGCCTTTGTATTTTTTGTTTGTCCGGGGGGTGTTTTCGGGATGTGTACTGTGCTTGTGTATTTGTGCGTGCCTTGCTGTGTGGACTTGTTGGCCATGTTGTGTGCTATTGGTTTTGTGAGCGGATGGTTTCTGTGCAGGTACGTGGGCGCCATGGCTTCTGCCGTGTCGATTCTCATCGGCGTTCTTTGCGCTGGCGGGCGGTATATTTGTGGTTTTTCCGCGCTCATGGCGGTGCGATCGTAATTTCACGTGCGGTGTGTCGGCCGTGAGGGCGGGCCGTTTTGTGTTGTCGTGCGTGTTTCCGTCCGTGGCGGGCGGTTTTACTCCGACTCGGACGTTGGCGGGCGGTATTTTGTGTGTTTTTTCCGCCGATGGCGGTTTTCGGTTTGTGTAATCGTAATGGCGTGGTCGGTGTTCAGACGGTGAGTGCGGGCGGATTTTTGCCGCTTCCATGCCTGGCGGATTTTTTTACGCCGGGTATCGTAATGTGCCCCTTAGTTCCTTAGCGTTCAAGTCTTTGCGGTTTTTTAAACATCGCTATGTTCCACATACTCGGCAGCAGAAGTCTCTTTTCCATGCACTGGCAGAAAGGAATGCACCTTCTCCCTAAATGGATGACTGGAATGCCCCTCGAGGCTTTGATTGCTGGAAGTATCGTCATGCTGGCATGGAGGTTGGAAGTGTGTTCTCAGTGGTCCTGGATGTGAAATCCCATGGTTACTGCATAGAATGTGTGTCCACTTCTTTGGACTCAGAGTTGCAAGGGCCTCATTGGCTTTAGAAGCCAGCACAGAGGTCAGTGCTAGATGCAGTTTTGGAACATGTCTTTTCTAAGATTGCCAATGTTCCAGTGGATCACTGACATAATATCGACTACATAAATATCCCCATACACAAATATCGATACAAAAATATTGATATACAAAATATCGACATCCTATCTTTAAAATGTAAAATACAAAAATATCGAAAAAAATATAGATGTTAAAAAAATCGATGTACAAAATATCGATATATTTTTATATATAAAAATAATGTTAAATAATAAAATTAACTTTAAAAAAATTATTTAGATGTAATGTACATTTTAACAAATATAATAAATAAATTTAATTAAAAAAATTTAAACGTACATATATAAAATGTAATATATAAATGTATATTTACTGTAAAACAATTAATAAATTAATAACTTTAATTTATTTTAAAATATTATAAAAATATAAAAATTAACAAATACATATATATATATATACATACACCTATAACAAAATCTAATAAAAAACCCATTATATTATAAATTAAATTATTAAAATATTTAATAATTTTTAAACTTACATTTTGCACTCCATTGAGTGCAACATTAGTATAAGTGTTAGATAGCATAGGTGTAAAAATTACTATTCCCACTCCAGTGAGTGCAACAGTAGGGAAAGTGTTGGATAGCGGAGGGGTAAAAATTACTATTCCCACTCCAATGAGTGCAACAGTAGGGAAAGTGTTGGATAGCGTAGGGGTAAAAATTACTATTCCCAGTCCATTGAGTGCAACAGTAGGGAAAGTTTTGGATAGCGGAGGGGTAAAAATTACTATTCCCACTCCAGTGAGTGCAACAGTAGGGAAAGTGTTGGATAGCAGAGGGGTACAAATTACTATTTGTACAGTGAGTGCAACAGTAGGGAAAGTGTTGAATAGCAGAGGGGTACAAATTAATATTCCCCGCAAAGTCAATTCAAAATAAAAAAGAAACAAAATATCAAGTACAATACAAAAATTCTTAATAACACAAAAAAAAAAATTATATAAAAATATTAAAAATTACAAAAGATAGAAACATTATAATGTTAAAAAAATGTAAAAATTACCTACAAACATTATGTTATAAAAATTTAAAAAAGATTTTACAAACAAATAACTATATTTAATATAAATTAATTATAATCAAAAACATTATTACACAAAATCAATATTTTTATTTCCTACCCTATAACACCACACATTTCACAACACACATCTAAATTTCCCAAAAACTGTACCTCCATAATTAATATAACTAATTATCAAATAAACAAATATTATTAATTAAAATCAAATTAAAACTTATAAAAATTAATTTACTCACCAAACATTACCCCTATAAAACCAAAATCCACACACAAAATAAAACCAAACAATTACCATAAAAATGTATCAATTAATAAATAAATAATAATGAGCAAATAATTAGTAATTAATAAAACTTAAAATACTTTCCACCCCCTACCCCAACAAACACCACAACACACACATAAAAATAATTACACATTTTCCATAACTAATTTTACATTATTAAATTATTATCAATTAACAACAACCTATTAATTAATTGAAAATAATTTACTTCCCACCCTTTACCACTATAAGCCCCACAACTCACATCTCAAATTAATTACACAATTTCCATAATTATTTCTTAATTATTTAATTACCATTAATTAACAATTAATTATTAATTATTTTTAAATAAATTACTTCACACCCTATTCCCCTATAAACCCACAACCCGCTACTACAAAATGGACACAATTAACATAATTATCGATTAATTAATTAATAAAAATTAACAACCAATTAATAATTGAACAATAAAAAAATTAAATACCACAATTAACACTATAAAATCTAAATTAAATAAATTCTAATAAATAAAAAATATTAATTAATTTATTATAATTAAATTACTTCCCACCCTATTCCCCTATAAACCCACAACCAGCTACAGAACTAAAAAACGCAAAATTTAACTAACATAAAGTTAATCACTACTAAAAATTTAACACATATATTTAAAAACAAAAGCAATACTTATTAAAAAATAATTAGATAACATACTTTTAAGATACATACTAAAATACATAACACTAATATAAAAATCGATATTTTAAACAACGATATTTTTGCAAACGATATTACTGACTTCGATATTTAAAAAACGATATTTCTTACCTTAAAGTCGATATTCTGGACCACGATATTCTTGCTGTCGATATTCCCGTATCACGATATTTCCAACTCGATATTTTTGTATATCGATATTAAGAACTCGATATTCTGTCTGTGCACCGTTCCAGTCCCTCCTATTGGGAGAAGCTGTGGTTTCTATTGTATTATCTTTATGTCATGATTCCCAAGGACGATGGAGTGTTTAGATTGATGGTGCCTCTGAATGCCTTGATTCCAAGGCGAGGTCTTTAGCTCTGGTGGTGGACATGATCTTCACATAGGCAGAACCTTGGTTAACGTCTTTGTATGCAGATTTTTTCAAGGGAGACACGATTTTAAGGGCAGACCACCTGATTTAGTATTCCTGTCTACTTAAGGTTGTGCATGATGAAGGTTTGCAACTCCCTCCCTGGATATGCTGATGTCCTGGGACAAGCCAGTGGCTCGCCTCTTCTGTTTTAATTTCCAAGACCCTCTGGCCTGCTCACGCTTTTAAACATGGTACCACTGAGAACTTCATAAAGACATCATCAATGATCTCACTAAATCAGATGAAAAGCACCGCTCTTCAGACTATACTGGGCAGTAAAGGTTTAATGTACCCAGTAGGCTCTAAAAGAGCAGTGATTGGTCTTTGGTATCGAGCACAGTCACTGTGTTCCCAGAAACTACTATATGCAGCCGTTGACCATGTGCAGCAGTATGTGGGTGCAGGGCATGGTTTGTGCTTTGGTCTGGAACCAAATCTCTTTGTTCAAAGATACTAGGAATGGCCAAGGACTTTAGATACAGACAGAACTAAACAGGAAACTGGACATGCCAAAAACATTTATTATGCGAAAAAAATACATAAAAATGTCACAAAATGTCTCATTGCACAATTTTGCATAATTTTAAGTGAGTGTGCACTGCACATAAAAACAGTCAACACTAGCTGACGATCTGACCTTTTACATAAGGTGAAAGATTACTTAAAAAATGGTATGCAAGACACCAGTGAATCAGATTATGATCTGAAATCAAAATTATTGTAATTTGCATTGAAAGCCATGAACTTTCATGATAAAACAGGTACAGAATGTAGGCATCTTCGCACGTGTGATTCCATATAGCTAACCATGAAAGGTATCAACAGCACGCGAGAATGTCACTACTAAGTAGGTGAACAAAGGCAAGTGATACTAGTTCTTCTGCTTTTATGTGACCAGGTGTTCGGTATTTTTGTTGTATTTAAAAAATCTGCCACAATAATTGTGGACCAAACTTGGTATGTTCATTGGAAATTTCCATACACAGATTTTGTGCCATTTCAAAGATTTCTGAGCACAAGTTATAAACTGGTCTAATTCCCATTTTTCAACAAATGTGATTGCCATATCACAATGGAGTTGGTTTGGTGCTGCCTACTTTCTCATGCCACAATTTCTTCTGATAAGATGACTCTTGCCCTCACTTCATGTGAATAAACCTGCACTCTGGGTCAGTTTAATTAAAGGGAAGGTTGCAGTAGAATGGGCATAACCAGAAATAAAAATTGTTTCCGGTTACAATGATGAGGACTTATAGATCTCAAATTGGTAACTAATTTGTAGCCATACCTTGGTATAATATTCTTAATCCAATCGTTGGAAGAGTGATGACTGAACTTTAATAGTAAACGATTTCCTGTTCCTTTCCAGTATGAATCGAAGGCATTAATTCCTTCAAAGTCTTTATCTAACAGACACTACGGTGGTTATAATAGAGAAACATCTTGGTGATCTTCAAAAAGACAATTCCAAGTGAGTCTATCTTGAGAATTTGATTTTGGTGCTGCCTTTTTGTTCAGACTGTTATAGGTCGAGACATTCATCCAGGAAGTAATTTCTTTTTCTGGCCATATTGAAGAGGCCCCTTAGATCTTGATAGGAGAATTTCTCCTTTATTTTTAGCTTTTGATAAACATATGTATTCTCTCAATAAAGGCCGATTGAACATGTGCAATTTGAAAACTGAAAGACTAACAATGGAATCTATGTTGTATTATCCATGTCTGACTTTTAGTAATTGGAGTCACTTTTTGAATTCATAATGCTGCTGTGTTTCATTAACCAATCAATTGTTATTTGTAATATTATATTGAGATTGTATATAGGCAGAGAGTCTTTGAGCGGTAACAAGTCTCTTGTATTATTGATGTTTGTTCATTCAAAGGTAGATTTGTTTTGGCTATTTTTGTACTTCATGTCTATCTAGTCTTTGCACCTAGGTTTTATTAACTTTTTGGTGTATATGAGATATTTTATTATTGTTTTTTCAGCCCTGATAAAGTCTATGTTGGACGAAATGCGTTGGCTGGGCTGATGCATTTGACTACAAATAAAGAATAATTGAAAATTAGAAATCTCAAGACTCCTTGCACTCCATTTTTGAATGTATTTTGTGGATCCCATTACATTTTGTATAATTTAGGGGAAAGAAAGGAAAAACAAACAAAGATGTTTAATTACATGCTTGTGCATAATTAATGAAGGTATTACGTTCAATTGTATGCTCCTTTTCAGAACCTAATTAGAATGGGCAGAAGTATTCTACTGAACTTCTACTGAACTTCCCACAAAACAACAGCCCTCACAATTTGGTGAAACTATCACCTTAATGACCCAGATTCCTCTGTGCAAGGAGGGTTCTATGAAAATTCATTAAGTTTAAGATGAGGCACAGGGCCAGCTTTAGCACTGGTGGCAGCTGGTGCAACAATCTTATTTGCCACTCATTACCTTGTTCTCCATGATTTCCCTCACTACCACCCTCCAACAGTGCCTCATCTCTCCATAGCCCATCTCATATTCATTACAATTATTTAATAGGGCTACTCGCAACAGTGTAGGGTGTCAGAGCACTTTACATCACAGACACATTACACAGAGACAATGATTAATGCATGTGTGAATCAGTCTATATAAAAGGTTAAAGAAGACAATAAGGATTTCCAGATGGAGGAATCGCATGTCATCCATACTAATAGGCAATATATTTGAGGAGGGTTTGGTCTGAAGAATCACAAACTCAGTATTTAAAATGGATCACAGTTGCTCGGGTTGACTTTACTGACAAGAATGTATTTCTACCCAAGCTAACCCTTTTTAGAAGCATTTGGATAATGAAAGACTGGGGAAAAAACAAAGTTGTAACCTATACCAAGCAGATGACATGCAGCTTTTTGATGATAGTTCATAGGTGTTTGACCTGGCCCTCTCTACAGGGTCATCCCTAAACATTTTGCCTTCTTCCTCCTTTTTTTGCTGAATTTGTTTTTGTTGGCTGTAGGACTCTGTGCACTGCTAACCAGTGCCAAAGTACTTGTGCTCTCTGCTTAAAACATGGTAACAATGAATTATACCCAATTGGTATAGTTAATTTACTGGTAGGCCCCCAGTAAAGTGGCACTACTTGTAGAACTCTCACTTTCTCTGACTCTTGTGTTCAACAGCGGACCACACCGTGGATCCAACATTGCAACGGAATGATCAAAGACCGAATCATCCCTGTCACATTCAGGCAAGCTTTGTAAGTTCATCTTTTCCATCATATGCCTAGGAATCCTATACACTCCAGAGATGTTCTACAACTTTTCCCATTGACTCTTACAGCATAGCGAGAAACAGAATCCACTTTTATAGGTGGACCAAACCTTGACAAACCTTTATCAACTTTGTGAGGTAGTTTGATTCTGATCCAATCTCCCACACGGGCTTTGGATTCACCTTTTTTGATTCACCCACATATTATAAGAAAGTAGGCTCCTACTCATGAGCACCAACACCTTTAGGCAAAATCTGCAAACCCCATTTTTTCATCCAGGCAGGACACATGTCAAAACTAGCCACTCTCCCCCGCTAAAGTTCAAAAGGACTTTTGTCAGTCATTTGGTTGGGAGTAGTGCGATGCACCCAGAACATGCTTTGTACAGCTTCCCTAACCTCCATTCTGTTGCTCACTGCCCATTGTATACACTGCACCAACACACGGTTAATGCGCTCAATAAACCCATTGGCTTGGGGATGGTACAAAGCCATCCTGCGAGGTAAAATATTTGACTGCTGTAAAACACAGTCATCTCTTTCGAAGTAAATTGTACCCCATTGTCTGAGACAATTTCTTTGGGCAAACCCTCCCTTGCAAACAATGCTTGAATTTTTTTTTATCACACCTTCTGTGTTGGGATCAGTCATGAATTGAACCTCCCACCACTTACTGTAGCAATCGGCGACCACCACAGCATACTTATACTTATTAGGAAGGACATAGAATGGCCCTACAAAGTCCACTGCCAGCATCACCCAAGGTCCCATGGGTAATTCAACCACCTGACTTGGCGGAGTGCAAATTTTAATGGTCTTATTGCTTGTACAACATGTCACACACCCTAGCATAAGGCTGAAGTTCAGCACTTAAATTCTTTTCTTTAGGCCACCCTTGAATGATGTGCTCTTTGACAGCATTGAGTAATCTGCCTGATTGTAAGCTCTTAAACCACTCAATTTCAGAAAAACCACAGACATTGCACACATCCACAGTGGCAATCAAGCATTCCTCATCATCCTCGGGAACAAAAGCATCATCCATTGTCAAAGGTAGGGCTGATCTGGAAAGAAAATCTGCTCTAGTATTTTTCCCCCCAGGAATGTGCTCAACCTTAAAGCTGTACTGCAACAACTTCAAACTAGGAGGGTCATTATGATGTCTGGCGGATCGCCGCTGCCCGTATGGCGGTGGCGATTTGCCCGCCATTCCCGTCCGCCCACACAACATTTCCCCCCACCATATTACGATGGCGGTGGGGACCCAGGCGGACGGAAAGACCGTCTGCCGCTTTTCTGCCGGTCGACTCGTCGACCGGGCGGAAAAGGGCTCTAACATGGTGGCGGTGTCTGCAAGACACCGCCATCCATATTAGGATGCTGGCGGAAAGCAGCCTTTCCATGGCGGTGTTGCCGCCATGGAAAGGCATGTGGTCTTTGCTTCTGGGGGCCCGTTGCGGGCCCCCAGGATTTGGGAGGGGTGGGGGGTGCACATTGGAGGTACCTATGGTACCCCCCTACATTTGAATGCACAAGGTGGCAGGCACCGCGCAGTACCTGTCACAACACCGCCATGGAAAGGCTGCTTTCCGCCAGCATCCTAAAATGGATGGCGGTGTCTTGCAGACACCACCACCATGTTAGAGCCCTTTTCTGCCCGGCGGTAAATCGGCAGACGGTCTTTCCGTCCGCCTGGGTCCCCACCGCCATCGTAATATGGCGGGGGAAATGTTGTGCAGGCGGATGGGAATGGTGGGCGGATCGCCACCGCCATACAGGCGGCGGCGATCCGCCAGACATCATGTTATGTTATTATATTTTATAAAGCGCGCAGTTACCCCCAACGGGGGTGTCCTGGCGCTGGTAGCAGAGAAGAAGGGCAAAGTGCGGGCGACCTCAGGGTGCTATGGGAGACCAAAAAGCCAGGTCTTCAAAGATTTACGAAATGTGAGTTCTGAGTTGGCTTTCCTAATATATTCTGGCATGGAGTTCCATAAGGTTGCTGCTCTGAGGGCGAAGGACCGTCCTCCTATTCTGGCCCTAACAATTCCTGGACTGGTGATATTGACGAAGTCTCTTCCCTAGATACTGAGGGCCAGTGTTTCTAACTGCTCTGTAGGCCAGTGTTAATGCCTTGAATTCTGTCCTTCTTTTCACTGGAAGCCAGTGAAGGCTCCGTAAATGAGGAGATATGTGATGACGCAACGGGACATTTCTGATAAGCCTGGCTGCTGCATTTTGTATCGACTGCAGTTTTCTTATTAAATAAGCTGGCAGACTTAAGTACAGGCTATTTGCATAGTCAAATTGTGACGTAATCAGTGCATAGACTATTGTTTTCCTGCAGTCCAAAGGTAGAAAATAGAGGAATTTCCGCAAGGCCTTCATTTTCCAAAAGGAGGACGATGATACATGGTTTATTTGGGTCTTCCATGAGAGGGTATCGTTGAATTTAAACCCAAGATTCCTGGCCGATTGTACAGGAATAGGCGGAGGGTTGAGCTCAGCAGGCCACCATAGGGAAGATGGTGGGGCTGATGGTTGATTGAAAAATAAGACTTCAGTTTTATCCGTATTTAATCGCAAGGAATTCTCGGTCATCCAAGTTGATATTTCCCTCATGCAATGTTTGAACCTTGTGAAAGCCTCCTCTGAGTGGTCTTTAAAGGAGAACACAAGCTGAGTATTATCAGCGTATGAGATGACACCTACCCCAAGTTGCTCTATAAGTGGGGCAAGAGAGGCCAGATAAACATTGAAAAGAGTCAGGCTAAGAGCCGAACCCTGAGGGACTCCACAGATCAGGGGACGGGGGGATGAGGGATAAGGATGAAGCCGTGTTTTCTGGGTTCTACCTCCTAAAAAGGAGCTGAACCATGCTAAGGTGGTCCCTATCACTCCCAGTTGCCTAAGCGTGTCTAAGAGGATCTTGTGGGACACCGTGTCGAATGCCGCGGACAAGTCGAGCAGCACCAGCATAGCACATCCACCCTTATCCAGAGTTTCACGGACCGTTTCTGCTACTTCAAGCAGTGCGGTCTCGCTACACTACACTAGGAGGGTCAAAACAACCCTCCTAGTGTAGTGATCCGTGGGGCGTGATCTTCAGCAAATGACCGCTTAAAGTGGGAATGAGAGGCTTGTGATCAGTCAACACCTGAAAAGGTCTACCCCATAAAAAACACTTGAACCTCTCAACAGCCCAACAAAAGGCCAATTGCTCCTTTTCAATAGCAGAGTAATTCTTTTCACTTGGACGCAAAGCAAGCGAGGCAAACCCTACAGTATATTCTTTGCCCTGTTTGATTTGAGTGACCATACCACCCAACCCTTCAAGGCTGGCATCCACAGAGACAACACATTTTCTTGAGGGATTAAACGGAGTAAGAATTTTCCGCTTGAGTAGTTCCTCCTTTATCTGATCAAACTCTTTCTGGCAAGTATTACTTCAAACAAACATGACCTTCCTCTTCAACAATTCCCTCATGTGCACCATCTTGGCTGCAAAATTGGGAATGAATTTAGCATAAAATTCACACACTCCTAAGAATGATGACACTTGATCCTTTGATGTGGGACAAGGTGCTTTGACAATTGCCTCAACTAAGCCAACATGTGGTTCAACGACCTCACCTGAAATAACATGCCCTAAATACTCAATGGACTCAACACCAAAAACACATTTCTGTTTGTTGGCAATTATGCCCTTCTCCTGCAATCTGTTCACAGATTACTTACTGCAGTCATCCCTAGGGAAGGCCCTAACAGCCCTGAGGGCAGGGTGCAATGTATTTAAAAAGTAGGACATGAACTTTTAAGTTTTTCATTTTTCACTACTGCAAGGCCTATCTTTCACACAGGATAACGTTGGAGTTGCTTGTTACATTTTATAAGTGCAATTTCAAAATGGGAACAGATACCGGTTCATGTTTTGTGTCTGGAATCACAATTTAAAATTCTAGCTTATGGTGAAGTTGGATTTTACATTGCAATTTTGAAAATGCCACTTTTGTAAAGTTGGCCTTTTCTTGCCTTAGCCATTTGGTGCCTGCAACTTGTCACTGCTCCTATGACTGGGTGTAATTGGCAGCTGGGCATTGTCTATTCCTCCTTGACAGCCACACACAACGGAAGCATAATTGTGACTGGATGGGCCATCACTACCGGGATGGGAATGAGGAGCTGCACACAGCCTCACTTACACCTGAATAGACAGTGTCCTGCCCCCACACAAATGGCCAAACGACCCTGCTTTGTCACTTCAGCCAGCTTGAAACCATGGCAGAGGAAGCAGAGAATTCCTTGCACTTCAAAGCCACTGTCTAGAAGCTTCTTCCACTTTCTAGAACCAGGGCAACAGGGTATAAAATATGGACCTCAGACACCACCACTTTAGTACAGTTCTGGACCTGTGGATACTCTACCAGGAAGAAGGACTGCTGTGCTGCTGAAGGACTGACATTCTGCTGGAATAAACTCTGCTGAACTCCTTCTTTGCTGTGCTGTCCTGCTGCCCTCTTGCCTGGATGAGAAGGAATGGACCTGAATATCTTTAACCCAGAACCGAGAGTGACTCCAAGGGCTAGTTGTCTAGCCTCCTGATCTGACGCTTCAGGGACATAATAGGCTTCCAACAACCTTACATCTGCACCAGGACTCTGCCATCTGTGAGTGTATCCTGCCAGGTGGTGCCACCCCAGTCCTGAACCCTTGGAAGTGGGCCTAAGGTACTTTGCCAGCTTCTGTGGATCCAGCAGAACTGACGCATCTCCTCTGCTGCACGGCACAAGCCCGAGCAGAACTGACGCAACACTGCTGCTGTGTGGATTGGACCTGTCACAAAGGTTTGCATTGCCGCTACAGCCCACATCGCCTTCGGAACTGCCACTGCACAATGCAGCCTGATGCAGGCCCTTGCATTTCTCATCGACTGCAGCCTCAACGAAAATGATGCACTTCACACCGCAGCCTCACTGCATCTCAGAACTGATGCATCACCTCAGCTGTGCGACACTTCTTTGACTGGGATCCACACAAGGCTCTGCAAATTAGGATTGAAGATACTTTTGTTCAGTGGGCCTAATTGGGTCCCTGCATCCGACCCACACTACATCATGGTCGGCTTGAACTTGTGACTTTGTCCAAGTCCGGCAGGACCAGATATCCACACTTTTGGCGCTATTTTCATAAAAACTTTAAAATTCTATATTTCTGGTTCTACTAATTGGATGTTTGTCACGTTGATCTTTTTTGATTTATTAAAATAATCTCTATGCTCCTAATCCTGTTGTGGGCTCCTTTTATGGCATGTTTTCACTGTGTTACTGTTTGAAGTGTTGCACAAATACTTTACTCATTGCCTCTAAGTTTAGCCTGACTGCTCTGTGCCAAGCTACCAGGGGGTTGAGCACATGTTAATTTGGTGCTTGCTTGTGCCTTACCCTGACACCTCAGCCAGTCAACAACCCAATTTCCTACAATAGGTCACAGTTTATATTAGGATTGTAATTTATGAACTGCAAGTAACAAAAAGAGCGGGCCTTACAACTTTAGGAAATGTTTTTCTTATTTCTGCAACCCTCTTTACCAGTTGTACAGTGAACGATAAATTAACTACCAGCATGCACTTTTACCATAACATAATTCCCTGTAATACGCCAGCATATCTCAAAGTGGGTCTGTAAATAAACAGAAGCAGTAAATAATTACTAATAAAAATTAGAGATGAATGCAGATAAAAATATAGCTGTGGTTTCCTGGTAGGTAAAAAATTAAGATACATGTCCCCATAACGTTACAAAATGCAAACTGGCTTCCTTACCACATTACCTACAAGTGTGATGAAGTCAATATGCACAACCCAAGGCAATGTGATGTCGATAAAACTATAATAGTAGTGGAGGGAAAAGTGAGATTGCATTTGTTAGACCTAGGGGCCGATTCCGATCTCGGCCGGTAGGGCTCCGAATCGGATTCGGCTTTACCGGATCCGATTCGGAGCCCTGTTTCCCGACCGAACCGTACACGGGTCCGGCCGAGCGAGTACGATGCGAAATCTCCGACCGACTCGTCCGGGCGTCCCGACCGCTCCAACCGACTCGCTCCCGGCTCGAACCGCTCCGACCGACTCGCTCGGACTCGACTCGCACCGCGCAATGGAGACGTTTCCCGGCCGGGTAAGTACGATGCGCGCCGCGAGCAGTCCGACCGAGCCGCGCACTCCGGCTCGTAAGAGCTGTCGGAGCCGTACTTTGGGGGTCCGTGTCGGACCCCCTGGAAGCGTAGCCGCGCGAGTCGCACACAGGGGGGACCCATGGGTCCCCCTACCTGTGCGTGTACGGCGCGAATCGCTTCACCGCGTACCCGCTGTAGGGGCGCCCTTGTCCGACTCGCACCCATTGAGTCAATGGGAGCCCGCGTACGCGTTGTACGACCGGCTCCCATTGACTTCAATGGGAGTCCGACCGACTCGAGTCCGATAACATACGGACGCATCGTACTCGTTCGGTCGGACTGCACGGGTCCGATTCGGTCGGAAATCTCTCCGGGTCCGGCTCGGTCGGAGAAATTTCCGGCCCGAATCGGAATCGACCCCCTAGTCTTTAACATGAAAGATGCAGAAGTTTAAAAATCCTTTTTGTGGTTAACATCTCATGTCATCTTAAAGGTCTTAACGTGCCCTAAGTCTAGATCAAGAACTACCATGAGCATTAAGTGGACTTTCTCCTGGAGTCCTAATTACAGGGCAGGATTATAGGAAACTGCTGTTAAGACATTGTAAATGTAAATCCAGTACTTGTATAGCGCACGAATCACCCCTGAAGGGGTATCTCGGCACTGGGGGCCGTTGGGAAGATTAAGCAAGCTATTGCCCAGAGTCGCATGGTGCTGGGCAGACCCCTGCCGCCGGAGCCAGGGATCGAACCGTGATCCCCAGCGTCCAGCGTCAGTCGCCCTGGCCGCGGCGCCACACATTGCTCTTAGAAAGGCATTAGAAATGTGTGTAAAATAAATTGTATTGTACAAATCAGACGAGCAGCGCCCTAATTTACAAGAGATTCACATAGCCTGAGGGGATGGTTTCAAAGCACTGATTCATATGCAGGAGACGGTTTGAACACTGGATAGTATGTTTTAGCCATGAGTGCGAGGCCCAAAAAATGCTACATTAATTTTAAAAAATAGCCATGTTTGTAACCCTGATCTCCCCATGGGGAAGTGATGGTCCAAACAGGTTATCAAGATATTCATTGGCAGCACTTATCCTTTTGCCATGATCGAACAAAGGCCTTATGGGAAATATTTTCAATAAGTGAAATAATAGATGCCCTGTTTGGGTCCTAACAACTACTGAGCGGACTGCAAACATCCAAAAAGCAGCAGCCAGGCTCATCCTCAGACTTCCCAAGAAGAGCCAACATCACCTCCCACCTCAGAGTGCTCCACTGGCTCCCCGTCCAAAAAAGGTACCAGTTCAAACTACTGACCCACAACTACAAGGCCTTGCACAACAAAGGGCCAGCCTACCTCAACCACAGACTGAACCTCCACCAACCTGGCAAACAACTACGCTTCACCGCCCTCTCCCTTGCGCCCGCTTCCACAAAAGCAGAATCAGCAGCTGCACCTTCTCCTCCCTGCCCACCAAGACCTGGAATGACCTCCCACTCCACCTCTGGACTGCACTCACCCTACAGAAGTTCAGAGATGGCCTACGAACCTGGATGATCGACTGACAACTCCCAGCAGCAGCCCCCCTAGCACCTGGATACACACACGGGTGATAAACAGCGCTCTACAAATTATTAATTGATTGATAGACAACTTAGAGGGTTGGCTAAACATTCAAGAAAGCTTGAATTCCAAGGTATTTACAAATATTACAATTGAAGGGACAATGAGGGTGGTGTGCAGCCTTGAGGTTTATTATTATAGCATATAGGACCTTATTCACAAAGGTATTTTCTTTCATAAAAGTATGTCTAAAGCATATTCATAAACAACAGAAGGAGTCTACCCTCAAGGTTAGAGAAGTCTGTTCGTTCAGCACAGAGGATGCGCAAAGAAATAAAATCCTTTCTAAAAAGACCCCTCACTCACCAACCAAGTTGGTGACATGCTTCATCATTGGGGTCCCACCCGAATAGCCGAATGCTACCCGGTTGTGCTACGACACCTGATTACAGTGGAGCGGGTTGGTTTGAACAGCAGTGGTGGTGTAAAGTGAGTGCAGGAAGGTGGTGAATATTAAAAATTGTCAAAGTTTAACTCCCTACAGGAATTTAATATGGAGTAACTCGACAAATATTAAAAACAGTGTGAGACACTAGACAGGCTAAATTGACCTGTAGTGTCTAAGTGAAAAGAAAAGTGATGGTCTACATGTTTCAACCTGTAGTGGGATTACCAGGTTTTCTCCCCGTGGAGCCGTGCGGGACAACCAAGTAGGTGCGGACACAGGTGGCATGGTTTGATGAATGTTTGACTAAGAGCCAGCGTCTTCCCCCGGTTCCCATGGGGCACGGCCGATTCAAGCCTCTAATTTCTCCTTACATGATTTAATGAGGGGACGCAATACAGTGAGTAATACTAGTATGGCATTTACTATGGTCCCTGGGTTGGGTACACCTTAGAGCGTGTAAACCACCCGGGCCATTACCAGTCCTGAAGAAAACCTGGTAATCCCACTACAGGTTGAAACATGTAGACCATCACTTTTCTTTTCACTTAGACACTACAGGTCAAGGGGAGCAACTGAATTGTACTTTATAGATGATGGCCACCCCGTCTCCTGTTTTTCCCACCCGGTCCAGTCTGTGTATGCCATAACCAGGGGGGAGGGTCAGGATAATGTCTGGCGTTGAGCTTTGAGCGTTGAGCTTTCTTTGAGCCATGTTTCTGTAATAAACAGAACATCAAGGGCTTCATCCTCTAGGAGCAGCCCAATTTCGACTTTGTGGCCTGGGAGGGATCTGCAGTTAATGAGGCCCATTTTCCAATGTACATTATTGCCATATATGACCTGTTTGCAACCGGGATTGAGCAGAATCGTTTTTAGCGAGTAGTTACATTTTTGGCAATGAGCTCTGTTGCCCAGAGGCATTTCTACATCAAGGGAATGCATACAAAGTGGAGACATGGCAGGTCTAAGCTGCTCTAATTCACCCGTAGTATACCTTATTTTTCTTAAAAGGTCAGAGTGAAGTCGTGCAGGGTTCCTGGCCCCTGGTCCCGGTTGGACGTGGAAGGGTGCAGATGGACTTGCCTTTGGCGCGAGCGGCGGGCCTGCTGCGCAGCTGCCGCCATAAGTAGGCGAGCCCCTTGCAGCTAGAGCGCTAACCCAGCCACTCCGTGACCGCAGTGAGGAGCGATCCTCTCTATGGTCAGGTGGAGTGGAGCGCCCTCTCTATGGTGAGCGTAAGATAAAAAAGACCCCATGGGGAATGGGTAACAATATTAAATTAAAGTATGTGCTCGTGTTGTAGCAGTTATTAAAAGCGCTAGCAGCAACAGCGAAGGATTTGAGAGCTGTTTACTTCTATTCAGATTTCATTTCAAATTCGAAACAGTTTACTCTAGAATCAGTGCAAGTTTTAAGAATGATAAAACATTCAAGCAGTGCAGTGCGAAAACACTGTAGTACCTCTACTGAGAGTGCTGACACCAGAGTGCCCCTCTCAAGAATGTTCTTTTCCTTCGACATTTACAACAATCTCCTCAACTTCTTTGAGAAGCACATTCGACCTCTTCAAGCTGGAGCTCCATAGAAATCAATGGAATAACTGGTATCCAACTTCATCACTCTTGATAGGTCTTGCGATGTGGTTTGCCTTACCCAAACTAGGTCTTTTTTCACTCCTTACAACCAGATGGCTCAATGCATCCATGGTGGAAATGTGATTGATTTGATGAGTATTTCCAATTCCTGCAGGTCTGGTTTGAGAAACACCAATCTAGATGCAGCACTCACTCAATTGTGCATAATCAACCAGCATCCATGCCTTAGTGTCCACTGCACACCGCCTTCGGTCATGTGAAGCAGGATCTGGGCACATGGGTTTGTCCTGCAGCCAGATGCTGCACCAGCCCCGATGGTTCCAGGTCCATTGCTCACAGGCTTCAGGAGGGACTGACCTACTGCTATGACCTGCACCATCTCTTTGTCACTGGATCCACTTCACCGAGCGTTAAGCCCTGTGCCAACGGTAGCTAATGCACGTGGTGTTTGACTGCGCATAGTCATACTTTCATTTTTTAGATTTTTCTTTTCGGAATTCACTCTAATATGTAATTATTTTTCAAAAGTCTCGGCAGGGACGCTCAACATTCTGTGATTCTGGGCAAATCACTTAATCTCCCCGTGCCTAGCAAAAATGAATGTGTCCATCTGCAACGTAACTGGTGCTCATGAAAAGTGCCCAGATACCTTCGGGTCTAGTTTGCGCTATATAAACCTGCAAAAAAAATGGAGTAAGAAAAATGAGTGAACCCATTTTCTGGTACACAAGCCCCGTGATAAACCTAGGGGCATTTCTGTTTTGGGGGTTAAACTGCCTATATGGGAGTTCACACGTGCTGTAACGGCTGCTGTAAATATTTTCAGTTGTTGACAGTCAATCAGAATGTTTGGATTCCATACCTTTTCAGGGTTCTCAGACCCAACTGGCAACATAGCAACAAATGAAGCCTTTGAAGATAGTTTACAGGTAGCTTATATGATATCAATTTCCCAAAACCTACTGAACGCATTTACACCAAACCACTGAAACCACCTTTTCTGAGTAAAGTTGATATCATGCCAGGAGTGGTGTAATTCGGCTCAGTGGTGTTTGATGTAGCAGCGAGCAGCAATTCCTAACGAATGTACAATTGAAAATTTTTATTTTTCGGAGCCCTCCTTTACCCCTGAGTAAATCTGTGAAAAATGACGTCAGTACTAGCTTATGAACCCAGCATGTGCCTAGATTCATCAAACTTTGTCAAAGTTATTAACAAACGAATAAATGCCTTTTCAATGGAAAATGAATCTGAACCGTCACTGCAGTCCAAAATTGCTGAATGTTCAATATGCTCCCTTTTTCCCAAATGTATGTGTATTTTAAAAATTAGCATCCTAAATATTAGCATATTATTTCCAAAAAGACATACATTTCTCAAAACACTCACCAACATATCTGCAGACAATAAATGCTCTTTATAAAAAATATTACTCAAATCAATTAACACAGCATGTAATATAAAAATGCATAACGACTTACATTCATAATATGGTCTTATATTGCCATCTTGGGGTGCAGATGACTTTTATAAATATCACCAGAACACCTCAATGACAATATAGGCCCCTATAATGCAGTTACCCTTTATTTATTCTTTACTTCTATATGCATCGGGCCAGATGTACGACAGTTTTTAGCGTGCGCAAACGGGTTTTAGACCCGTTTGCGCACGCTAAAAACCTTGGGCCCATGTACAAAACCTATTTTGTGACTCGCATATCAATTAGCGACTCGCAAAATAGGTTTTGCAACTCGCTATTAGGAAGGGGCGTTCCCTTCCTAATAGCGACTCATGAGCCATGTATGAATGTTTTGCGACCGCAATTGTGGTTGCAAAACACTCGCAAATTACCACCTAATTCAAGTAGGTGGTAATGCAATCGCAAATCCCTTCCCCTTTGCAAATCTATGCAAAAAGGGTTTTAAAGGGCAGGCAGTGGTCCCAGGGACCACTGCCTGCCCTTAAAAAATGAAACGAAAACGTTTCATTTGTATTTTTTTAAATGCATTACGTTTTCCTTTAAAGAAAACAAGCTGCATTTAAAAAAAAAAAAAAAAAAAAAGCTGCTTTATTTAAAAGCAGCCCCAGACATGGTGGTCTGCTGAGCCCAGCAGGCCACCATCCCTGGGAGGGCCAGCCATTCCCAATGGGGTCGCTAAATGCGAGTGCCTCATTAATATTAAAAAGCCTCGCAAGTTGCGACCCCATTGGGAATCGTAATCAGTGTCTCTGACACTGTTGTACATAGTAAATTGCGACTCGCAATCGAGCGCAAATTGCGAGTCGCAATTTACTAGGATCGTACATCTGGCCCATAGAATATATGCAGAGGCACAGAGTGTAATATGATATCTTTTAAAACCTGCTTTGTATTAATAACTTCCATGATCTGTTTGGCTGCGGCAACACGAAAACTTTTCCTGCAACCATCATTTTGTAAAGTTAGTTGATTAGTGAACAGTTTGGGATCATAAGTCACGGAAATAAATCAAAGGAGAAAATGAGTGGCCCACTGGAGCAAGCACAAGCCCACTGAGTTACATTTTGACAATCTAGAGGAGTGGAAAAGGCCCTCCATAACACCAACGAAAGAATGCTTAAGATTTTAGACTCTAAAAGAGACTTTCAGTTAGTTATGTTGTAACACACTGCCGTGGTAACAGGTTGTCACTGTTAGTTGAGTACTAATATTTTCAATACAGAACAAAAAAGACCTCTTGTCGTTGTAGATGATGTAACTGCTGGGATATCAAGTCTTTATTCAGAAGAAGTGCATTGAATAACTCACCATAACTGAGGAATGCCAGGGTGTTTTTAGGGTTCAGGATAATGCGCACATGGCCCGTTCTGCATAAGATTTTGGGGCATATTATCAAGGATGTGCGATAATTATCGCAAAGCACACTTATCGCTTATTTTTTTATCGCTGGATTATATTGCGGAGATAACGCGTTATTATCAACGCTTATCTCCAAGGCGATAGAAAATCCGGCGAAAGCGGCGAAACCCAGCAATAACGCGCGAAATCCAGCAATAAATTCACTGCGCTAATGAAAAGCTCACTAATAGGCAGGTGATCCACCTCCCATTGACTAGAATGGTTAAGTCAAGTTTTAAAGAGGTGTTAGATTCCAGCGATAATCGCGGTTAGCGCGAATTATTTTATCGCTTCGCGGGCCTTGCTAATAGGGGGAAGTTGTGTTTGCGACTGTGTTCAGTCGCTTGTAGTTGGGAACGCCTACATTGTATGTCATTAGCGATAATTATCGCTGACATGCAAGGCGGCCAGGAAACGGCCACTTTCGCCATAAAGCTGTCGCTAACAGCTGTTAGCGACAACTTGCTAATAGGGCGATAAAAATATCGCCGCTTTAGCGGCACAAAGTGCCGCTAAAGTGGCGATACTGCCCTTGATAATATGCCCCTCTGTGTGCTAAACTAATTTAACTCGATGTCAATGTTTCGAAAGCATAAGCACTTGTTCAATCAATCTCTGGTACGTATTATTTACTTTTATTATTATTAGAGTAGCAAGACTAAAAATTAACAACAGTTCTAGATCTTCCAATACCCAGAACCTGTAGACTATGCAATAAACATTAATGAATACATCTTCCAAATATTTACTTATTTTCTGTACCAAGCATTTTAGTTAACTAAAAATGGGTAAAAGTATTTCAAATCATGATGTTCACTTTAACAATAGAGTCATTACCTAGGAAATAAAATATGTTTTACATGAATTCCTATGTAAGGAATGAAGGATGTGTTTCGCAGCATCCTATTGAATTGTCAATTCAGTTCATAGGTTTAAAGATTACTATGCTATTTTCGCGTCTAGGGAATTCAGTAAAATTAGTTCTGAAGCTATGAATTTAAATGATCTCATTATATCTCGTATAGCACTCTCAGTCCAGTCAATACCCTACAGCAAATTAAATGATATTGACTATGTTAAAAAAAGACAGTTTAAAAAAATGGATATTATTGGAGCCAAGTTTTCTATCTTTTTGACACAGATTGTAGAAAATTCTTTCATTCTGATCTTTTAAAGCCTGCAAATAGGCAGCTGTTCCAAACTCGTGTACTAATACCTGTAGAGCCAAAGTAGGGAAAACACAATGATTCTTCCTCATCATTTAGTTTCATGACTATAAGAAAAAAAGTACACATAAAAGCTGATTCCCCAATTTTTTTAATGTTTATCTGGGTCTTGGCTGGTGCGGCTCAAGGGAAAAAGTAGGCATGTTTTAAAGCACAAATAAAAGTGTGCATATGTGCAACTTGTACTAAGTGCATACAATTTGTATTTCATGCATGAATCTGCACAAAATATCTCTAATAAAGTGCTAGGTGCTTACATGGTGCTGATTCCTCATCGTCACTCGTTCACAGAGGAATAAAAAATGTACATCTGGGACAGTATTACAGAAAGTGCCCTGGGGTGCAACAGGCATGTGTGCCCACTTTGTGCACCCCTGGGGCACTTTGGTATTACAGAAGGGGCTGCAGAAGATTCTGCGACCCCTTCAGTAATATAGATAGTGCTAGAGCACATGTAGCGCAAGCACTATCTCAAGAGGGCAATCCCTCATTTGTATGGGGGCATGGTTCCATGCAAATAAGGGAATCTCTTTGCCCCTGCACCCGCACCATAGTATGGATGCAGGCTCAAAGGCAAGAAGAAGCTGTCAGGGGGCGCACTGAAAGTGCACCACAAAAAGGTGGTGCACTGTCAGTGTTCCCCCTGATGGCAGTCCTTTGCAGGAGTCAAGGGGGGGTCCCATGGACCCCTCAGATACCATCTTGTAGGAGAGTGCAGTCACTCATTGCACCCACCTGCAAAGTGATCTTTAATCCCTTTTTAAGGTACAGGAGGGGTGCAGCCTGCACAGTGAAACATGGATTAGCTTTGAAGCAGCCACTCCGTATTTCACTTGAATGTGTTGCCCCCAGGGAAGCACGAGTTCAAGGCTGCATTCCCTGTTTGCACATGGCGCACCTATTTAAAGGTGCACCATGGTGCAAACAGGAAAATGTCCCCTATGCATAATAAGGAACCTGGTGCACCTTCTCTGTACCTGTGGCAGCCCTGAACAAGAACACAGCTGCCGCTGGTCCAGTCACATTGCATGCAGGGGAAATAGATATCCCATTCCCTTATTTCAAAGCCCATACATTGTCACCCTAAAGTTAAGCATTACCATTTAGATATCATTTTTGATGTTTGATCAGAACATAAATATATGTGCACTCCAATAGCTAACACGGATAAAAAGACAGGATCCCGTTGACATCCTGTCAGGCTCTACGTACCACTGGTCCAGACGAAGTAGATGAGGAGTCGAAAGTACCTTAAATGCCCGAACCTCTGCTTTGTTTCCAGCCCCAGTACCCGAGCGAAGAGGTGTGCTATACTGCAGAGAATGACCCGGCTTTCACCTGTTATGGCCCCTTTAAATCGCCGCTGCCTGACGGTGACGTGTGGAGGAACCACACCCCCCTAGGATGCTCAAAGCCGGACCAGGAAGAGTGAAGAGGAAGCAATGTTGGGGAGACGAGGAGCATCATGCTGGAACAGAAAGACGAAGGCTGTAACCAGAGGGGAGGAAACACAGAGTGTAGCCCGGGGAGTCCGGAGCCCAACATCGAGACGATGACGCAGACGCCAGGAGGCCAACGGTTCCACGAGCTGCCCAGCCGCGTTCCAGTAGGAGCGTGGCTTGCACAGGTGCGTGCCCGGTTCCTGGGAAGTAGGAGGTGGGTAGAAGAATGGACCCGATTCCTAAAGGGGGGAGCACCTTCACTATTATGCCCATAAATCATTGGGGGGCTCTCGGCTGTACTCTTTTGTTTGTCAAAACATGGGTGGAGGTTCCATCTATATTGCTGACTTGCCTACCTGCATGCATGCATGTTGAGTGTACATTCCCCACTTCCCTACACAAACCTGGATAGCCGTGCTTGATGATGATATACCCTGTTTCTTTTCTTTTTTTTCTGATTTTACGCCCTGGATACCTGGACGAGAGGAACCGCCAGAAGGAGTTGATGTTCGCTGAAGGATAAAGGGAGGACTTTTTGGAACTTTTACGTTTTGTGCCGTGATTTACAATACAATTACCAATAAGGAAAGCAAAGGAGCAATACTTAGACTCTTATTTCTTGCACCTCGTGACACATCCTTATTATGTCCATGTGATTCATGGGGAAAAATGCACAAAAGAGCAGTGGGCATGCATGCGCTGCTTTTTCTTCATAAAAAGATAATGTAAAATCCAGGTGCAACATCTGAGCTTGATCCCTGGTCTTTACCCTGAACGACATGTCTTGACGCAGATAATGGCCTGTGATATCAAAAAGTGTAGCAACACATATATGAGATGTGTTTTTTCCTAGCTAATATGCAGCCACAGTTTTATTTTAATCAAGCCCTGTTAGAAATGGGGGTCTCTAGTTGGCAGAGGTAGGTACCTTTGTCCAAATAGGGACCCTTGCTTCTAGTCAGAGTAAGGGGGATACACTTATAAAATAACCCCTGCTCACTCCCTTGGTAGCTTGGCACGAGCAGACAGGCTTATCTCAGAGGCAGTGTGTAAAGCATTTGTGAACACATACAGTAATACAGTGAAAACACTACAAATGGACACCACACCAGTTTAGAAAAATAAGTAATCTTTATCTAAACCAAAACAAGACCAAACGACAAAAATCCACAATACAGTAATAAAGATATGACTTTCAGATGGTAGAAATAGTTCAGTTCAAAGCAAATTGCATTTGTCACACAAAGTACTTGGGATGCGTCACGCAAACAAACATAATGGGCCGCAGGGAAGGTGATGCGTCGGTTCCTTACACTCAAGGAAGGTGATGTGTCGGTTCCTTGCTCCGGGGGAGGTGATGCGCCTTACTGCTGCGCAGGGGAGGTGATGCGTCGGTTCCTTACCGGAGAGGAGGTGATGTGTCAGTTTCTTACTGCGCGGGGAGGTGATGCATCGGTTTCTTACTGCATCCCCCAACGATGCAACAAACTTGGCGCCTCGATGCGATGCGACGATCCGGGACGATGCGTGGATTCTTCCAGCTCCCAGCGGAAAACAGTCTCTAGAGGTCCAAAACAACAGCAGGCACCTCTTTGCAGGTCAGAACTCCCAGCAACGAAGTTCAGGGGAGCTGGTGGTGAAGTCTTTGTGTCCCTGAGACTTCAGAACAGGAGGCAAGCTCAGTTTCAAGCTCTTGGAGATCTTCCTCAAGCAGGGGACACAGCAAACAGCAAAGTCCTTTTCGCCTTTACTTGGCAGCAAGAAGCCACTGCAGGCCAACCTCAGACAGCAAACAGCACAGGGGCAGTATTCCTCCTCAGCTTCTCTGGCTCTTCTCCTTGGCAAAGGTTCCTCTTGATTTCCCAGAAGTGATCTAAAAGTCTGTGGTCTGGGCCCCTCTTGTTATACCCAAATATCCTTTGTTCTCTGAAGGCAGAGAGTGTCTGTACCCAGCCAAAACCAGTTCTGTGGGGCACTTTGCAAGTGCACAACAACCTCCATTGTCAGTGTGAGCCCTGGCTCCAGACACACCACAGGGGGGCGGATCCATCATTGTGGAAGGCAGGCACAGCCCTATTCAGGTACAGGTGCTACTCCTCCCACCACTCCAAATGCAGCCGGGCCTGTTCAACCCATCCCTGACTCATCAGGCTCTCTGGAGCCACTGGTCCTCCCCAGCCCCTGACACTCCAAACCAGACATGCAATACACAAACCTAGCAGAGGCATACTGGATGGCTAAGCAAGAAAATACCTACTTTCTAAAAGTGGTATTTTCAAATTCAGAATGTAAAAATCACCCCCACTAAAAGATGCATTGTAACATTCTGAGTTCAGGCATATCAAACTTTATTTTCCGACCTTGTTCCCAGGGGTAGTTATGTTTATAAGATGCTATAAACAAACTCCCCATTCTATCCTATGGGAGCAGGTAGCCTTGCAATAGTAAAAAACGAAATTGGCAGTATTTCACTATCAGGACATGCCACACACATCAGGGAATGTCCTACCTTTCACAAACAATGCACCCTGTCCCCAGGGGTACCTTGGGCCTACCATAGGGGTGACTAACATGTAAGAAAAGGGAAGGTTAGGGACTGGCAAGTCTGTGCACTTGCCAAGTTGACATGGCAGTACCAGACTGCACACAGGCTCTGCAATGGCAGGCCAGAATTGACATTTACAGGCTACTTATGTGGGTGGCACAATCAGTGCTGCAGTCCACTAGCAGTATTTGATTTACAGGCCCAGGGCACACACAGTGCACTACTAGGGTCTGACTAGTAAATCCAATATGCCAATCATGGAATCACTAATCCATAACAACAATTTACAGGGAGAGCATATGCACTTTACCACTGATCAGCAGTGGTAAAGTGCCCAGAGTCATAAAACCAACAAAATAGGTCAGAAAAAATACAGGAGAAAGGCAAAAAGTCCCGGGATGACCCTGAAAAAAGGGCCAAGTCCAACGAGCCCCCAGACACCAATAAAAGAAGCACAAAAATGACATGCAGGACGTTGAAGCAATATTAAGCACATTTAGAGTTTGGCAGACAGGATGCTCCATCAAAATGTGATGGATATCCCATTTAATTAATTTTGAGTGCCACCGATAATAATGCACTTGTCAAATGGTGGCTGGACTATCTGTCACATTTTTGATGGAGTCCTTGCCCTAAAAACTCTAAATATACCCATAATTTCTTTTGCAAGTGGAATTCCAACACCAGAGTCTGGTCCATGGCAATTAAATATATTGCTGGAAGACAAAGTCTGTGTGCATAAAAAATCTGCAAAGTCCTAAAAATTACAACTTCTATGGCACTTCCATAAACACCCTACAAAATGCACTACCCAACTGCATGGTAACTACTAGAGACATAAAATGCACATACAATGATTCTAAACCTAACCTAGGAAAAGCAAACCTTCCAGTCTGAGCCATTCTCATCAACACAGGCAGCCTAGTGCAATTAAGAGATAAATTTCATTACAACAAATATGACTTCAGCATGCTACAAGGCCAAGACAGTGCAGAATACTCAGACATTTGTGTCATGCAACTGACAGAAGCATTATGAGAAATAGTAAGGAGATAACGTAGTATATATGTGAGAAAGTGGATTTTTACTTGAAGTGAATGGTAGTCCTCTTCAAGTAATAATGGCACTAGTCCTGATTAGGTCCATTTAGGTCTCAATAATTTAAACTTGAGCGCAACTCTTGGTAGCTGTAGCACAGAGCAGGCAGGCTTAACTTAGGATAAATTTGTAAAGCATTTATCAGTACAAAAATAATGAAGTAGCAAACAACACAATAAACATCCACTCCAGTTTATAAAAAACAGAGAAAATGTTCATGAGCAAATGGTCACCAAAACAACAAAAATTGGATATAGGTAACTGGAGAGATGATTTTTCAAAGTTTTAGGGGTTTCAAAACTCACGAAAGCCACTAGGCCAGGTAAAAGTCAAAAGTTAAGGCCAACCGCGATGGAGCACAGGAATGATATGGGGACCAGGTCTGGTCCGGTGGAATGTTTTGTCTTCTGACTTAGCCTCTCGAATGGAAGTCGAAAATCCTCAGTGGGGCAAGGCAGCAGATGGGTTTCATAAGGCCGGATAGCCACTGGATGAAATCCCAGTGAGGCTGTTGACTTTTGGCACGAAATCTTAGAGCTGGAGAAATTTGAAATTCACACACAAGGAAGACCTGCCACCGGCTGCATATTTTAGGCACCTTCACCTGGTGAAGGTTTCTAGCTTTGGACCTAGAAACTTTATTGGAAGTCAGCATTCTTTCAACAGGGCAACCCAGCAAGTTGAGCCTGACCACCAGTGCAAAGTTGGCAGCTGTGGCTGAGCAGCAGTTTGGTGTTAGCCTCTGATTCTTTTGACAAAAATCCTTGAAAAAGTCCCAACTTTTATAGGTTGCCTGTATGAGTACACTATGACACTAATTCATGGGCCCCAGGATCACTTAGGGGTCAGGACTCACTGCAGGGGATGCCACCAGCAGGCTCCGGGGAAAGTTCAGTTGGAACTGGTCAGCTGGGCTCTTCAGGAATACGGGGTTCTTGCAGCTTTTGTGTATCTGTAGCTTAACAGGAGGCTAGCCAACTAGTCAGTCAGTCAGAAAACTTTATTCGGCAACTTAATGCCATAAAAGTGCAAATATAAGCCAAGGAAAATACATTTACATTTCATTTGCCTTTTCCTTAGGAGGAAGCCTTATAATTAAAATGAAAATCGAACACCACATCCATAATAACAATCAGCGGCCAAGTTTCTAGAATACTTATGATGCAAATACATCAGAGCCCTGATAAAGTGCAATGTGCATTTTAGTGCAAATACATCTTATAAAGTGCAAAATACAATATACAGATAGAAACAATGAAAAGATTAAGAGACCCTGGGAATAAGGCTCACAATTTAAAAGAAATGACCTCTATACTATCATTCTAAAATACAATTAGAACAAATACATCATATAAAATGCAAATGCAATATGCTAGAAAACAAAAATGATATCCATACAGCGGGGCTTCATAACAGCTAAAAAGGACAAAAATCCTGAGTATAAAAATCCTATAAAAATTAAGAAATTAAAAGACCAATTTTTTTTCTGTGTCTAACGACTCCTGTTAAGAAGCTCGCAACCCCAAAACAAACCATAGGCGAGGATAACATTTGGAGGTACAGTAAAGCCGGCCTAACTTGGGTAAAGTGACAATCTCTGATTAATGGCAATATGAACCTTTTTCGTAAAAGCACATAATAATCACAAAAAAAGATAAAATGAAGAGTATCTTGATCAGAGAAATTGTCACAAGGACAAGGTTTTAGAAATCCTGGTTTTGAAAAACCTTGGGGAACCGCCAAAAGCCAGGGAATCATATGCAAACGAAATCTAGTTAAGACATATCGATGGAAGGGGTTGCTGACAATGTGAAGATACGGCTGAATTTGGTTATCCGAGGATAACGTTATGTAACTTCTGACTGTAGATTTTGCCAGCTTCTTCTCTTCTCTAAGTCCCTGGCGTTTGTACAGAAATTTATATTTTACCTTTCTGATTTCGGTTTCACCCAGGGAATTAAGACTAGTAAATAACTGAGGTCTTCCTAACCATTTTACCGTCTCCTTTATATATTTTAGCTACGGAATACTGTAACCTTTATCCAATGCCAAACAGTCAGTGATTATTTTCTGATTCAGATTAATAGTAGGGTTAGCCCAAACTCTTAACCAGCGAAGGAGAGGAGCTACAGCAATTTGATCAGATATATATCCCACTCCCAGCTCTTCATGTAAAATGTAAGCGGGTGTGGAACGCGGAACAGCCGAGATCTTGTGTAAAAACTTATCTTCCTCCCGCTGCATGTCCCTACCTTCCTTATACCCCCAAATATCACTGCCATAATTTGCCATGGGGATACATTTCTCTTTATATATCTTCAACAGGGCGGGAATTGGTTTAGTCCCTACTCTCTTGGCGAAATTTAATGTGGCCCTCGTTGCCCTAATGAGAGTGTTCTTTTTTTGTGTCAATTGTGGGCACCACGTTCCCCTATCATCAAAAAGAACCCCCAGATAAGGGAAAGTCGGGACTCTCGTTAATTCCACCCCTTTACAATAAAATTTACGTATCTTTTGGGGTTTTCCAGGGCCAATCGACATAGTATGAGATTTCTTAAAATTTGTAGAGAGGTCTAAGGAATCCATACAAATTATAAAACTATCTAAAAGTGATTGAAGTCCCACTGCAGTTCTAGCTAATAAAACGGTGTCATCCGCATATAAAAGTGCCGGGACCATTACCTCACCAAATCTCGGGATGTCTTTGCAGCTAGCTTGTAAAAAATCTCCTAGTTTATTTATATATAATGTAAATAAGAGGGGGGCCAGGATACAACCCTGGCGCACCCCTCTTTTCACATCCCAAGATGTTGTCAAACCACCTGCACTATCATATCTCACTGCCGCCGTATTATTCTCGTGGATAGTATATAAGAAAGACACAAGTTCCGTTTCGAGTCCCATACCCTTTAAAATTGCCCATAATTTCGATCTGTTCACACAATCGAAAGCTTGTGTCAAATCCATGAATGCTAAGTATATTGGGCCTTTTTTTGCAACTGTATACTTGTTTATCACCAGGTATAAACTTAGACACTGGTCCAGAGTTCCCTTTCTTGGTCTAAAACCGTACTGTAGATCCGAAATTACATTACGTTGATCCAACCAAACTGTCAAACGGTTAAGAAAAACCTTACCCAATATCTTTGCTGCTGCATCTAGCAGCGAAATTGGTCTAGAACAAATGGGTTCGTCCCTGGCACCCTTTTTAAAAATGGGGACGATCACTGCCTTTCCCCAGGATGCGGGGTACCCATGTAAACATGCAGCATTAAAAACATTGGTCAGGATATTAGCCCAAACCTTGGGATCAGCTTTGTAAAGGTCTGCTGGGACCCCATCGTGGCCCGGGGCCTTTCCTCCAGATGTAGATATGATTGCTTTTTCGACCTCTTCAACACTACAGTGAAACGCCGTCCTTTTTTGCCCGGCTTCGCTATAATTTTTAGGTTCTTCTAGATTTGCGTCACTGAAGATTTGGCCGAAATGTGAAACCCATTTTTCGGGCGGTATTACGCAATCAATATTAGTGTTTGGGGTTTCAGAGAGAAAAGGGCTATTGACTACTGTCCAAAATTTAGAGCTATCTTTCAGGACACTCACTTGTTGTAGAGCGTCCCATGCCTGTTCCTTTAACTGTTTCTTTCTACTCTGAGTTGCTATCTTGTAGGCCTTTCTTTTTTCCCTAATGTTCAGTTCAGATCTGGGAATCGCTTTTAGGGCCTGAACAAGTTCCATATGGGCCGTAGAACAGGCCCCATCAAACCACCTTAAAACCTTCGGGCGATTCTTCCCACCTGCCACCATAAGGTCAGATTGTATTTGTTTTGTCAACGTTTCAAAGGCTGTTAAGATGTAACTACCCTGCATAATATGGTCTGAGCATACATCAATTTCATGGGCACAAGTTATATATAAATTACTTAAAAACTGATCTGGAATTATGGTATCCCATTTTAACCTGCGTGCTTGATCTTTAGTAGAGATATCTTTATTTTAACAGGTGGTGGGTTCTTCAATTGTAGTAACAAAAAAAGATATGGCAACAGTGAGGGGATTATGATCACTGAGGCCTTCCCAGATGACAATTAAATCCTCAGTAAATAAAAATAATGGAGCAGATACTAAAATATAATCAATGATACTTCGCCTTCCATTTCCTATGTAAGTAGGTATTAATGTCATACTAATGTTTTGCTCCAGACAACATAAATTTTGGTCCGAAAGAATGCCTTCAAGTATGCCACCTGAAGGTGTGTGTTCAAAATGGATAGACGAGGACATAAACTCCTCTTGGCCATGATTTATGAAACAGTTTAAATAACATTGATGAACATTAAAATCTCCCAGGATCAAAACATCATAATTCATTTGTCTGGACTCTTCATACGTTTCCAGAAACTCCCTTAAATCTTGTAGGTGTTCTACCTCGTGCTCTCTATGAAAAGAATTATAAAAGTTTACCACTAACACCGAACTACGGTTCTTAAAAGACAATTCCACTGCCAATACATTTTGCGATTTACATTCAACCAATCTTGTCCTACAGGGAAATTTCAGTGATAACATTATGGGCAAACCTCCTCTAGCTCTCCCCATATTCGATGGGGTTGCATATTTACAATATGAGACAAATCCATCTAAGTAAAAACAATCATTTGGTTCCCATGTTTCCTGTAGGGCAATGACATGATACATAGATAAAAACGTCTCCCAGCTGGTATTCCCCCTTTTTGACCTAATTCCGGCTATGTTCCACGAAAGAGCCATTTTACGTATCTCCGGGCTATCTATAGAGGGTGGAACAATTATCGCACAGTTATTAGTTTTATCATCATGGGCCAGAGTTAGTAACATGGGAACTTTTAAGGTTAGATTTGTTAGGGGTTCGTCCTGCCTTGTATTGCTTTCTAACAATAGTCAGTCATTCTCGTCCAAAGGATGTGGACTGGCTAGGGGTTGGAAGCGATTGCTCATTAATGATGTATTATCTGTGGGATCTTCCCTAATGGACCTACAAGGGTTCCGAGGTAATTGCCAATTCAATAGTCTAGGGTAGGGACACTGGGTAGAGGGGTAAAAATGTTGTAAGGGGACTACTGTTATTAAGGAGTTGGGGCTGTTCTTATATGCCCCACCCGTTAGCATCTTAACCTTCTCCGGGTTCCGGAAGTTTACAACTATACAGTCTCCTCCCCCAGATTTTTTTGTTTGCTGACCTATCCAGCCCACCCTTCTGGCCATTATAACATCGCCTGCTATACTTGGGCCATTTACAATATTTTTGGTGCACCAATGGGCAACTTTATGTATAAGGTCCTGGGTAGATTCCCTGGATTTTTCAGCAAGGGGGGGAACGTCCAATAGAACTGCCACTAGTGGTGCAGATGCGGGAGGCAAATCGATTCTACACTGGGTCGAGACTTTTACTGTGTAATCCTGTTCACGAGAACATGAGCCCTTGGAGTCCAGTCTTCTTCCCTCCTGGGTTCAAGTGGCAGCAGGTCCAGCCCTTGGGGTTTCTCTACAAAGGTTACAGTAGGTGCAGTTCGCTCTCCTTCTAGGTGCAGTCCTTCTTCTGTCTTCCTCAGGTCCTGCAGTGTTCTGAAGAAGGTATCCACAGGTGCCACTTTTATTCCTGGCACTAGCTTGTGGGTAGAGGTGACTCCCTAATCAATAGGGGAAATAGTTCCCAGGGTCAACCCTGCCTACTTTTTCATCACTTCCTGGGGGTTTGAACCTCACAATCCCACAGTGCCCTTACAAAATTTAAAATGGCAGAACCTTTCTTCCCTGGTCAGAGCTCTGGGCAGAACCACAAGGTATGTCTAGAGAAATTAGGAACTCTCCCTACAAAACCAGTTCTGGGACATCTTTCCCCACCCCCACTTGGATTGGTGCCCTGCTGTCTACATGAACAATGGCAGGGGCAGACACGGGTGTGAGTTACATCTGCCTGTATCAGGAGTTGTCCCTTTGAAGCTTGTACAATTGGTGGCCACATCCCCCAGACATTAAACTCTCATATAATAAAACATAACTGTTAGAACTGGGGGTTCTGGTTGGCACAGGTATGCACCGTGTAAAAGCAGGAACCACCACTCTAGTCAGTTAGAAACTTATTATATTCTGAACATAACAAGACCAAAACTATAAAGTTCCAATCTATAGAAGTTTAGATATGGAATTTTAAAGGAATAAATGCAGTAAAACCATTAGTAGCAAGTATCATTAAAAAGGTTACTTTAGGTTGCGCTGGATTGAGGCAAAGTCAAAGTTAGGGCTGACCGTGATAAAGCTCCTGTTGGCTAGAGGACCCAGGAGAACAAAGTACCTTTCTTGGTTGCAAACAGCAAGATGCGTCGATGTCAAGGCTCACAATTGCATGATGCGTCGATCTTCTCCACACAGTGAACGCGATGCTTCAGTTCCAAAGATGGGTGCCGAAGTCAAGAGGCGACGAGTGATGCGCCGGATTCTGCCATGCAATCGAGGGGATGCATCGATCTCACCAAGCAGCAGTGATAAGCTGTGGAATGTGCAAATCTCTGGCGGCAAATCACTGGTTCTGAGACAATTAAATGATTTTACTCCCACAACTGGGTCAATATGGCAGTTCTGCTACCACTCTAGTCAGCGTAAGCTAGATACAGACTAAAAGATAACCCGTGCTCATCCTCTGGTAACAAGAGACAGAGCAGTCACGCTTATCTAAAGAGGCAATGTTTAAAGTATTTGTGCAACACACACACACACATGGTAACAATGAAAACACCACAAAAATACTCCACATGAGTTTATGAAAATTGATAGCATTTTTATGAGTAAAACAAGAACAAAACAACAAACATCAAATAGGTTGTACCGGAGTTATGGATTTTTAAATCAAAATCCAGTGCTTTGAGTCAAATAGCACTAATGGGTTACTTGAGGTTGTGCTGGACTGGGGTTAATTCAAAGTTCAGGCCAACTGAGATGGAGGGCAGGCTGGCTACATGACTCACGTAGGTCCCGCTGAAAAAGTACCTTGGATGGAGCAAGCATTGACGTTGAAGATTCAATTTTCAGTTCCGATCTGTGCAGTTCATGAAGACTTAGTCGATGAACCCCTTTACTATGGAGGCGCTGCATCGTCGTCGAGCTGCAATGCCTGTCATCATCGAGCCACGCTGTCCGTAGAAGCGATGTCATCGATCGACTTCTGCATTGGTTCCGATTTTGATTGTTCTGGACAGCAGAAATCACCTTTCAAGGTCCCAGGACTGGATTGGCACTGCTTGGCAGGACAGTTCTCATAGATGGCAGAGTCCAGGTCCTGTTGCAAAGTTGAAGGAAGTCTTTGATGGCCCTTAGACATCAGAACAGGGGTCAAGCCATCAGGCCCTTGGTGTCACTCTGGGTTCCAGTGAAATGGTCCAGTCCTTGTCCTCAGCAGGGAAGAGATCAGCAGGCAGCAGGGAAGCACAGCAGAGCAGAAAAGCAGTTCTTGCAGAATCAAGCAGAGTGACAATCCTTGTAGCACATCAGTCTTTACTCCTGGCGAAGTTCTTCACCGTTCCAGTAGTGTACCGTTTTGGTCGGGTCAGAGGCCCAGTACTTATATCCAGGGGTGCCTTTGAAGTGGGGGTGACTTCAACGAAGGCTCTTGAAGAGCACAAGTCCCCCTTTCATCCTAGCCCTGGCTCTAGACTACCGGGGAGGTAATCAGCCCTTTGTGTGGAAAACAGTACACTGCCTATTCATCTGTGTCATCTCCCCCTCTCCCTTCCTGCCCAGGAAGAGCTATCAGAATGCAGATGAGTTCTCTGTCACACCCACCCTTCCTGTGTTTGTGGATGTCTAGAGGGAATGCACAAAGTGTAGCTGGCACCCACCCTTGGCATGTATTGAAGACATGCTGCAAGGCACACAGGGCAGTAAGAGCAGAGAAATACCCAATTTCTAAAAGTGGCATTTCTAAAATAGTAATGTTAAATCCAATTTTACCAATAAAGAGGATTTATCATCACCATTCCAAAGATATAAAACATGATGCAGCTACTCCTATCTCACCAGGAATTACAGCTTAAAAGTGTTTTAAGGAATTCTCAAGGCTAGCCTGAGAGAGGAGTAGGCCTCACTGTAGTAAAAAGTAAATTTAGCTGTTTGTTACTACTAGGACATGTAAAACTTAAAAGTACATGTCGTACCTTTTATTTACACAGCACCCTCCCCTTTAGGGCTACTTGGGGGCCTACCTTAGGGGTGGATTGTATTTAATACAAGGGTAGCTTAAGGCCTGGCAAGTGGTTTCAAATGGCAAGGCGAAGTGGCAGTAAACTGCACACACAAGCTTTGCAATGGCAGGCCTGAGACAGGTTTGAAAGGCTACTTGTGTGGGTGGCACAACCAGTGCTGCAGGCCCACTAGTAGCATTTAGATTGCAGGCCTTGAGTACATGGTATACCACTTTATAAGGGACTTACAAGTAAACTAAATATGTCAATTGTGTATACATCAATGTTACCATGTTTAGGGCAGAAGCACGTGCTCTTCAGCACTGGTCAGCAGTGGTAAAGTGGTCAGAGTCCTACGGTCAACAAAAAGATACCACAAACAGAGGAGGTAAGCAGTCAAAATGCTTGGGGGAAGACCAACCTAAGGATGACAGGTTTAACAATAACCTTTCAAATGATGAACACAGCAGGATTCTATGTGATGGAAATATGTTGGAATATGCAAACACAATAGATAATATGGATGTACCACTTGTTGAGAATGTATTATGTTGATGATGTCTTCCTCTTGTGATGTTTCTGGCTAAAACATTGCTTTGATCTACTGAACATAATCATTATAGTAACTGTAGAAATAAAAGTCACTGTAGAGGTTAAACTAAAGCAAAATATCAAAAAATGGCTGATTTGAATGCACTATAGCCAGAAACGATCAGGTGGATTAAACAGTTAACAGATGTGTTAAGACTTAGTTACAGGTTTGGAGATCTCATGAGCTCATGTTAATTTTTTAATGTATTGTTATAGGGAGGGTAGAACTCAACCTCTAGAATCCATATCCCTCTCTAACGTAAAATCAAGAGCCTGTTCGTTTTTTATGAACTTCTCAAGACCCGACTCTTTTACAGATAATATTTCGCACTAAGCTGGTCCAGCTGGATATACAACCTCTATTTTGTCAATAACAGGAAACCCTCTGTGGTGCACATGCACCATACAAGAAACGTGTAACATTCAATCTATGCAGTAGTTTTCATTAAAGTTTTATATCTTCAGCTAAGATCAGCCAGACCCTTCGGTTACGAGCGACCCTTGACCCTGACCTCAGGTAGGTCGCTCCCCTACGCCGCACAGCACCGCCTGTGTGAACGTGTCCCCTGCTCTGTTGTGGTGCCTTTTTGCCTCTTGACTCTGTTGCTCTGTTTTTTGCCTTTTGACTCTTTTGCTCTGTTTTTTGCCTTTTTGTTTTCTTGATTCTCTGTTCGGTTTTTGTGCCCTTTTGTTTCTCTACCCTCCATGCCCCGTTTTCCCGCCGCTGCGTCCCCTGCGGCCCCGCCCCCCTGCCTGCCCACTCGCTGCCTGCTCCCGCCTCCCAGCTGCTCCTCCCTCCCACCTCCCCTCATAATGGCGGCCGCTGCACGGTGAGGAGAGCGACCCTTGACCCTCACCTCAGGTAGGTCGCTCCCCCACGCCGCACAGCACCGCCTGTGTGAACGAGTCCCCTGCTCTGTTTTGGTGCCTTTTTGCCTCTTGACTCTGTTGCTCTGTTTTTTTCCTTTTGACTCTGTTGCTCTGTTTTTTTGCCTTTTTGTTTTCTTGATTCTCGGTTCGGTTTTTGTGCCCTTTTGTTTCTCTACCCTCCGTGCCCCGTTTTCCCGCCGCTGTGTCCCCTGCGGCCCCGCCCCCCTGCCTGCCCACTCGCTGCCCGCTCCCACCTCCCAGCTGCTCCTCCCCCCCACCTCCCCATATAATGGCAGCCGCTGCACGGCCACGCAGCGGGCACGCGCAGCGGGCGCGCCTAAGGCAAGCCCATCTGCGCCCGTCCGCGCCTGGACCGCGCCCAGCGTCAGACCCCCTGGTCCCCACGAACGCCACACCGACCGCCGCCACTACACCGCCAGCACCCTCCACGCACTCAACACCGGACGACAGCACGCCTGCTTCCTGGCCGCCCTGAAGCACACCAAAGGACCCTTCTCCTGCCGGAGCTGCAACTTCACCAGCCTCCGAGCTGCCAAACCGCCCACCGCGACAGAACGCAACCACCTCAGATGCATACTACTGAACACCCGCTCCGCAAGCAAACACGCCATCGAACTCTGCGACCTGCTCAACACATCCTCCCCGGACGTCACCTTCCTGATAGAGACCTGAATGAACGCCTCCTCAGCACCCGACATCGCCATAGCCATCCCGGACGGCTACAAGATCACCTGCAGGGCCCGCATCAATGGAGTAGGAGGCGGAATCGCCATCATCCACAAGAACACCCTCAGGGTCTCAACCAGCACCGACGACACCCTCAACACCGCCGAACACCTGCACTTCCAGATCCACACCGACTCCAACACCACCCTCAGAGGAACTCTCGTCTACAGACCCCCCCGGACCCCGGCCTCAGTTCAGCGACTCCATCGCCGACTTCATCAGCGCACACGCCCTTGTCTCCACAGACTACATCCTCCTCGGAGACCTGAACTTCCACCTCGAGAACAACAACGACACCAACTCCACCACCCTGATTGACAACCTCGCCAACCTCGGACTCAGACAGCTCGTCACAACGCCCACCCACTCCGCCGGCCACACGCTTGACCCAATCTTCTCCGCAAGTGCCCACGTCACCTTCAACCACCCCACCGAACTCCACTGGACCGACCATCGCTGCATCCACTTCACCTTCCGGAAACCCACCACGCACCACCGCACTCAACAGATCCCCCGCCGCAGCTGGAGCAAAGTCACCGAAGACCAGCTAAACACCACCCTCGCCCGAAGCCCACCCGCCGACTCCGACACCGCCGCCCGCAACCTCAGGCGATGGATCGACGACTGCGCCAACACTCTCGCCCCGATCAAGAAACCCTCCAACAGACGCACTAACAAGAAAGCCAGCTGGTTCACCGCCGACCTCCACGCCTCCAAGCAAACCTGCCGAAAACTAGAGAAGAAATGGAACCACGAACAGACACCGGACAACTACGCAGCCCACAAGAACGCCATCCGCAGACACCATCACCTCATCAGATCCGCCAAAAGGGCCTCCTTCAAGGACCGCCTCGACAACAACGCGCACAACAGCAAAGAGCTCTTCAACATCGTGAAGGAACTCTCCAACCCCAGCTCCAACACCAACGATATCCCACCTTCGCAAGACCTGTGCAACTCCCTTGCCACCTTCTTCCATCGCAAGATCGCAGAACTCCACGACAGCTTCAACAACCGGGCCACCCCGACAGCCACCGAAACCTCAGACTCAACGGCCACCACCCGCATTGATCCCCTGCTCACCTGGACCAACATAAACAACGACGACACCATCAAAATCATGAACACCATCCACTCTGGCTCTCCGTCAGACCCATGCCCACACCACATCTTCAACAAAGCTAGCGCCACCATCGCACCCCATCTCCGCAAGGCCATCAACATCTCCTTCGAGACCGCGACCTTCCCGGAGAGCTGGAAGCACGCCGAGATCAACGCCCTACTCAAAAAACCCAAAGCAGATCCGAAGGACCTCAAGAACTTCCGGCCCATCTCCCTGCTCCCGTTCCCGGCGAAGGTCATCGAGAAGACCGTCAACGAACAACTGACCCTCTACCTCGAGGAGAACAACATCCTGGACCTGTCCCAGTCCGGGTTCCGCAGCAACCACAGTACCGAAACTGCCCTCATCGCCGCCACCAATTAGATTACATCAGGGCCCTGCTGGACAACAGCGAAACCGCGGCCCTCATCCTCCTGGACCTATCAGCCGCCTTCGACACTGTCTGTCACCGCACCCTACGCACACGCCTCCACAACGCAGGGATCCAAGACAAGGCTCTGGAATGGACCACCTCCTTCCTCTCCGGTAGAACCCAGAGCGTCCGCCTCCCCCCTTTCCGGTCCATAGCCTCCGAGATCATCTGCGGCGTACCCCAAGGATCATCCCTCAGCCCGACACTGTTCAACGTCTGCATGGCACCGCTCGCCCACGTCGCCCGACTGCACGACCTCAACATCATCTCTTACGCCGACGACACCCAGCTGATCCTCTCCCTCACCAAGGACCCCCTCACCGCCAAAACCAACCTCCACGAAGGAATGAAGGCCGTCGCCGAATGGATGAAGAACAGCCGTCTGAAGCTGAACACGGACAAGACGGAGGTCCTCATCCTTGGCTCTACCCCCTCAGCCTGGGACGACTCCTGGTGGCCGACCGCACTGGGAGCAGCACCGACACCCACCGACCACGCACGCAATCTGGGGTTCATCCTCGACTCAACACTCTCCATGACCAAGCAAGTCAACGCCGTCTCATCCTCCTGCTTCAACACCCTCCGCATGCTCCGCAAGATCTACAGATGGATCCCCACCGGAACAAGAAGAACGGTCACCCAGGCCCTGGTCAGCAGCAGGCTGGACTACGGAAACGCCCTCTACGCAGGAGCCTCGGCCAAATTCCTGAAACGACTTCAACGCATACAGAACGCCTCTGCACGCCTGATCCTCGACATCCCTCGCAACTGCCACATCACACCCCACCTGAGAGACCTGCACTGGCTTCCCGTCAACAAGAGAATCACCTTCAAGCTCCTCACCCACGCTCACAAGGCACTCCACAACACCGGACCGGCATACCTCAACAGACGACTCACCTTCTACACCCCGAACCGCCAGCTCCGCTCCGCCGACCTCGCCCTCGTCCCCCGCATCCGAAGAGCGACCACCGGCAGCAGATCATTCTCCCACCTCGCCGCCAAGACCTGGAACACCCTCTCCATCCTCCTACGGCAGACCCAGGACTTACTAACCTTCAGGAGGCTACTCAAGACCTGGCTATTCGAGCAGTAGCAACACCCCCCCCCCAGCGCCTTGAGACCCTCATGGGTGAGTAGTGCGCTTAACAAATGTTCTGATTGATTGATTGATTACAACAAGATAAACAACATTAATCAGCAAAATAAGTTTCACATTCATCACTGATATGTTCAAGTGTCAATAGGCACTGGCCCTATGTATTTATGCTAAACTACATTATTACCCATTTATATAACGTTCATTTTTTGTTAGCAAATGTATAAAGTACACATCCACCAAAGGTTTCTTGATGGTACTTTTGGTGAGAGCAGAGCAATGAAATATTAAAATGGAATCAAAGCTTGACAAAAGAGAGAGGGGCATATTATCAAGGGCAGTATCGCCACTTTAGCTGCACTTTTTGCCGCTAAAGCGGCAATATTTTTATCGCCCTATTAGCAAGCTGTCGCTAACAGCTGTTAGCGACAGCTTTATGGCGAAAGTGGCCGTTTCCTGGCCGCCTTGCATGTCAGCGATAATTATCGCTAATGACATGCAAAGTAGGCGTTCCCAACTAAAAGCGACTGAACACAGTCGCAAACACAACTTCCCCCTATTAGCAAGGCCCGCGAAGCGATAAAATAATTCGCGCTAACCGCGATTATCGCTGGAATCTAACACCTCTTTAAAACTTGACTTAACCATTCTAGTCAATGGGAGGTGGATTGTGAGGTTAAGTCCTCACCTGCCTATTAGCGAGCTTTTCATAGCGCAGTGAATTTATCGCCGGATTTCCCGCGTTATTGCTGGGTTTCGCCGCTATCGCCGGATTTTCTATCGCCTTGGAGATAAGCGTTGATAATAACGCGTTATCTCCGCGATATAATCCAGCGATAGCCGGCGATAAAAAAATAAGCGCTAAGTGTGCTTTGCGATAATTATCGCACATCCTTGATAATATGCCCCTAAGTATCGCTGGGGAAGATGCTTCTTGAAGTAACTTTTCATGAACTGAAGAAGGGGCGGGGTGGCCATAGACAGCCCTGTAGACAATGCACAGAGCCTTAAATTGGATGCACTATTTTATAGGCACCCGTAAAAACACAAGAGTAGCAGGTTGAACACATCGACCAGTGAAGCCACTCTCATGGTATACAATACCACAGAACATAGAAGCAGCAGTATCTTGTTTCTTCCTGTAGGTGGGAACTCATCTGGAAAATCTCCTGCATCTAAAGTATGTAGACGCATTTATTTTGTGTTACAATATGTGTTTTCTTCGGTACAGTATTTATTTATTTTTCATTATTTATTGCTGCATATCGTTTTCATACAGCTTCAGGTTGGCAAAAGAATTCCACAATTTAAAGTTACGTATATATGTCACTTGGTGTCTTCACTGTAATATGGTTACAAAGTATCCTTTAAGAAATTAGGGTCCAGATGTATCTGTGTCTGGGTAAAATGCTTTAGCACATATGGCCTGAAGTGTTTTCACTTCCATTGCTTGATCGTACAAGTAAGGACGCCGCTTTCAAATGTGAAGAAAGTTTCATTACCTTCTTGTAAAAAATGCCACTCTCGAGGGAATCTCAAATTAAATTTATATTCAGTAGATATATTTAGTATGCATGTCACTCAGTAGTATCACCCAGTGCCATCTGGAAACAACATGACATTAGATTTGCTAATAATGTTAGTTTAAGTGATTCATGAATTCTTTGGCAAAATAATTCACTTAATTGATTATAAAGATGAATTTATAGTATTTTGCATAACATGTTTTTAATGTCGAAGAATAAATAAAACGAGTGCTTGGCTCTAGCCTGAGTTTTAAAAATGCTGCTGGATAGAGTTGCTTTAGCTGTTTACAAATAATCAATGTATTTGTTTATTTATTGTTGATGAGTTTTACTACTTGCCACCTTTAGGCAGCTTTAGGTGGATGCACATGTCAAGTGGCTGTTACAGATTATGGGGCATATTAGCAAGACTGGCGATAAAATTATCGCAGTTTTAGCGGCAGGAAACTGCCGCTAAAACGGCGATAATTGGCTTGCTAATAAGCGTTATAGAATTCCAATAGAAGCCCAGGTTAGATGTGCAGGACATCTAACCTGGGCTTCTATTGGAATTCCATAACGCATATTAGCAAGCCCATTATCGCCGTTTTAGCGGCAGTTTCCTGCCGCTAAAACGGCGATAATTTTATCGCCAGTCTTGCTAATATGCCCCTATGTTTTTATTGTCTTCGCTTATCTAACACTTCATAGCATGGTGTAGGTTTCTTAGGAATGTATGACGATACAACGCATGCATTCACATCGCATGCCATTAGATCACGGTTTTTACAACGCAAGTCGTTACAACGACTTTAGTTGGAGGGCGCTGGACTTAGGAGCAGTTTAATTTACTATTCCAACTCCAGCCTACGTACAGTAGGGAAGGTGCTGGATAGTGAATTAAACTATTTCTTGTCCTATAGCGCCCTCCAGCGCAAGTCATTGTAACGACTTGCGTTGTAAAAACTGCGATCTAATGGCATGCAATGTAATGCATGCGTTGTAAAGGTTGTTTCCCGTTTCTTAGCACTTTGAAAGGCAAAGCATTTGGAGTCCAAATATTTGGCACTCATTTGGTTACCAGTGGAAATATGAAAGGCTGAATGGCGATCAAGCTTTCACGTCAAGCGAGTGGTTTGCAGCCCCTCAACTCATACATTTTAGGTTCTTTGTTTTATGCATTTTAACCCTTGTTATGCGTCATGAAAATGAGTTATCAGACTCACAAAGATATAGCATAATTGCCTATATCGAAACTCACCACATAAAACGTATTTCTTTAAGTTCATCAGAGGCCTGCTTGTGCACATGGGCTAATTGCCTGTCTAAATAATTGTCGCTATGAGGCTCAAAGCATGTCCATCACCGTCTTAGATGTGCAAGAACATTGCTCACACAAATGAGAGCCACTGCTATTTTCTTTCAATCAATCATCAATCAGGGAATTATGAGGCGCGCTACTGACCCGTGATGGTCTCAAGACGCTGGGGTGGGGGGAAGCAGCTCAGGGTTGGCCGAAAAGCCAGGTCTTGAGGCTCTTCCTGAAGGTGTGCAGAGTGGGGGAGCATCTGATGTTGACTGGGAGTTTGTTACAGGCTTTGACTGCGACGTGGGAGAAGGATCTTCCCCCGGCTCGGGTTCTGCGGATGCGTGGGGTTGTTGCTAAGGCGAGGTCGGCAGAGCGGCGGTTCCTTTTGGGTGCGTGGAAGGAGATTCTTTTGTTGAGGTATTTGGGTCCGATGTTGTGGAGGGATTTGTAGGCGTGGGTGAGTAGCTTGAAGGTTACTCTCTTCCCGACGGGGAGTCAGTGGAGGTCTCTCAGCTGTTGGGCCATGTGCTCCTGTCGTGGGGTGCTGAGGACGAGCCTGGCAGCGGTGTTTTGGATGGTCTGGAGTTTCTGTAGCAGGGATTTGTTGATTCCTGCATAGAGGGGGTTCCCTTAGTCCTGTCTGCTGGTGATGAGGACGTGGGTGATGGTCTTTCTGGCTTCGGGTGGGATCCACTTGAAGGACTTGCGGAAGATGCAGAGGGAGTTGAAACAGGTGGAGTTGACGGTGTTGATCTGGCGGGTCATGGTGAGGAAGGAGTCTAGAATGATGCTGAGGTTTCGGGCGTGGTTCGTTGGGGTGGGTGGGTTTCCGAGGGCGGAGGGCTACCATGAGCTGTCCCACGTGGAGGGGGAGGGTCCAAGGACGAGGACCTCAGTCTTCTCCGAGTTCAGTTTTAGGCATCTGTCACTCATCCAGGCAGCGACGTCTTTCATACCTTCTTGGAAGCTGAGTTTGGTGTCTTCGGGGTTGTTCGTGAGGGAGAGGATGAGCTGGGTGTCGGCATAGGATACTATGCTGAGCCCATGCTGTCTGATGATGGCTGCCAGGGGGGCCATGTAGATGTTGAAAAGCGTGAGGCTGAGCGAGGATCCCTGGAGTACCCCGCAGCTGATCTCTGTGAGCTCAGAGAGGAAGGGTGGGAGTCTGATCCGTTGGGTTCTGCCGGTGAGGAAGGAGCTGATCCAGTCGAGGGCGAGTCCTTGTATGCCGGTGATGGAGCAAGGACTCGAGAAAAGAGACTTGCTCGATAAAATCCTCCATTAACACCTATTAAGTATTAACTAATAGATAAGATGAAACTAATATGCAGCCAAAACAGAAACATGGGGAGAAAAGCTTACACATGCTTGAATTAATAGGAAATAAAACACAGCACAATTAAAAACCCGCTTTAACTTGCTAAAATGCTTAGCACATGCGGGAACCTGGATGACGCATAGAATAACGTGACTAACTCGCTTTGAGAGGGAAAAACCCTCACGCATGAGCAAGAAGAATTGAAATACGGTCTTGAGGTACCGCATGCCCGGCATATGCTTGCTTGATTTGAAAAGAAGCTGCTGCAATTAATGCTTTTGCCCAAGAGTAATAATAATCACATAGGATTGAGTAGAAGTGGGTGGTGAACAGTGAGAATTACATGTTCAAGAAAATAATATCTGTTTTTGGTTCTTTTATTAATAGAGAATATTTGGGCCTTCTGAGCCTTGACTAGAAAGGAAGATGGAGAAAACCGTGCATGGGCAGTGACTACATGTGATGACCAATGACACAGAAGGAATTGAATGCTTGCCAATGTCCAAGTACGAAAAGGCTGGGAACCAAGGAGGAAGTAGCAACAAACTGTGCAGCCTGTATTAAATGAATTATGGCATTTGCAACAAATTATGCATGTTTCAAATAAAATTATGAATGAGTAGAAGGGGCAGGATCAACAAACAATAGGTTTTACTAATAAAATGAATACGTCAGCTTTGGATGATGAAGACACCCCTAACCCCATCCAATCATATTCCGTAGTTTAGTGAAGTCGCAACACTTGAGGGTGGGACATGAAGAAATAAAGAATATAATTAGAGTGATTGGAATAAGAGAATTTAGTGCTGCTGCTGAGATAGACGATGACGATGAGATGATGCAGACAACGCTGCTGGGAGCTGAGCAAGAGAGAGATAGAGAGAGAAGACGAGTGTAGACTCAGAAGACCCAGTCTATCGCCTGACTAGAATTGAAGATTGCAGAAGAATATCGAGGAGGGAGAAAGTGAAAGAGAGGGAATCGCTCCGGTGCGCCGGGTTGTAGAAAAGTCTAGTAAGTATTAAACCTGTCCTGATCCTATCCTTTAATCTTTGTCTCCTGAGCCTAAGTCAGGGGACCTCCACCAGCCCTTTGGCCAGAGAGTTGGTTTTCCTGTTACCCTCAATAGGTAAATGTCATTTCTATCCAGTATTTGCATATTTCGTTGCAAATGTATTTTGATGTAACTTATGTCTCTTCATCTATCCACTCTGGCGCATTGATGGTTGTTGAAAGCTTGTGTAATTGAATGTAATACGCTTTATGATTGTTTCTCTCTCCCGTTTGAGAAAATGGAGTTTTGCACTGTGTATTTGTAATAACTGAGCGTTCAAATTAATGACTGAAATTTTAGATAAACTTATCATAATTATTATATTCAGGAGTTGTTAATATCACCATCAACTAACTCAACTAATGGTCCATCGACCAGAGGAAGAGTGTTGATTCGTGAAGATTAGTTAGTCATGATATTGTAACTGATCTATTGTTACAGGAAATAACTAATCAGAATTGTGGAATTATTAGAAATCAAAACCCTTCCAGCGGGAAACTGGCCAAGGAGATATATAAAAGATATATGGATAAAAGGTATATGGGCCCATTGAAAAGTTCAGTTTTGATGTGTAAATTATTCAACCTTGGCCACTTCGTGCTGGATCAGTTTTTCTGGTAGCAGAGTTATGGTTATTGTTGATTAGTTTGGTGATTATTGATTATTGATTATTGACTATATGTTCATAACATGAAAAGTTAGTGTCTTGTTCTATGTTGTCTGGAAGTACAGGTACGGAGATACCTGGGAATCCCGGGAGTTGAATTTTGAAGAGTGTGGGAAGGAAACCACACTGCAGAAGGTTATTCGTCTGTTGTCATAATACCTAAAAGCTACGGAGGGCTGTAGGTGTTATATTAGGGACTATATCGTATAAGAGTAGAGTGTGAGTGATAGCGAAGGGTCCACCTGTGAAACTTTGGCCTTACCCAAAGAAGGAGTATCCCTAGAGGAGTAATAGGTCCTCCCCGAGCTTAAGAGAAGGGTAAACAGTGGTTTTTACTCGCAGTATAAGGAAGTATTTTTCTCCTCGAAGCAAGTGAATAAACTATCTTTGAATTAGCGGAACAGACAGAATAGCGTTGTTTTTATGTTGTTACTAACAGAAAAGATATTAAGAAAAGTTTAGAGAAAATATTGTCGCATTACCTTGTGAAGGGAGGGTCAGTAGCTGGAGTCAAACTGACGTCACAGAGAGCCGCGCTGGTATTGGTTGAGACAGCGGGCGTGTAACAAGTGCCAATTGTAAAGGGAGGGTCAGTAGTAGGAGTAATACTGACGTCACAGAGAGCCGCGCTGGTATTGGTTGAGACAGCGGGCGTGTAACAAGTGCCAATTGTAAAGGGAGGGTCAGTAGTAGGAGTAATACTGACGTCACAGAGAGCCGCGCTGGTATTGGTCAAACAAGTGGGTGTGTGAAAAGCTCTGATTGGTTGGTAGACAAGAGCCGCGTAGGTATTGGTTGTGGAAGAAAATACGTAGTGAGCCCTGATTGGACTGTTGGTGTGAGTCGCGCTGGTATAGGACGAGTGTTGGGAAACAGGATACGTAGCTTGCTGAAAATACTTAGTCACAGGGATCGGAAGAATGAAGTGGATTAATAAAATCAAAAAAATCTTTAAAAAAGGATAAGCGTGTAGTAACCAGAGAAAGAATTCTTATGCCACCTCCTAATACCCCTGGTTCTTTTATGATGTTGGAACGAGGATACCATACATGTGTTTGGTTGGAGAATTGGGTGAAATATACGAAAGGTGATGGTGTTCTAGCTTTTCCTGAAAATGGTACATTTAATGTAAGGGTTCTTCAGAACTTAAGAAATTGGATGAATACATTGGAACCTAGTCCTAGGTTGACACAGTATGAAGCTTTGGAGGAATGGGAAGTTGAGGCATTTGAGCGAGAAAAATACAGAGGAGGTAGAAGAATAAATAGGGGATTTTTCCTAAGATATCCGTTTGATACTCGAGGAGATGAGATGAAAATATGGAGAAGAGCTGTAGTAACAGAAGGGTTGTATCCAGTATTAATGGCGGAGGATCAAACAGGGAGTAAATGCAAAGAAAAAATGAAGCATACAGGTATGGCAGGAACAGAATGTGATGAAACAGATGATGAATTATTAGAGGACATTTTAGTTAAAAGACCTCCACCTTATCAAGAAAATGTTGGAGAGGCAACTCCAAGTGCACCAATGATGAGAACTACCTTAGTTCCGCAGGTTTTATATGATCCAACAGCTACCCGAGTGTTACAGGAGAAGGAAAGGGATGCATTGAATAAAACAAAAGAAGAGATAATTCAGAAAATAAATCAGTTAGGTTTAAATGCTGAAGCCTTGACAGTGCCAGTAACGATAGGTCCGGTTATTCCATTATATGGGGATAAACGAGACACCCCAAGATTACAAACAGTGACAATTCCACAAATTAATGTTAGAAAAGAGGTAGTAATATCAGAAGATCTAACTAGTGAAAGTGATTCAAATATCTCGTCACTAGATCTCCCTAATATTGAAACAGTGGCTGAAATGCCAAGGAGAGGTTCACCTGTGAATAAAAAGAGAAAGGAATTGATTGATACTCACATAGCAGGAAATACAAAAGGATTCACGCCAGATGATCTAGAGGAGTGGGCGAAAGGATTAGACAAAAAGAGACCTCAAACACCAAGTATAGATGTAGCCAAGTTAAAAGTGGATTTGGAAGAAATTATCATTGGTACCATAAGTCTAGAGAGATTAGGTACATACAGAGATGAAGAATTGTTGTTTTTATGTAAAAGTATAACCTGGAGAGCAAAGAATTTGCATGAGAAAATAGTAGAGGTTGCTTCAGAATTTGGAAAAGCTATAGAAAAATCAAAATTATTGCAGAGACCATATAGGGCAGAATTTACGGACAAGGATTTAGAAAGTTTGAATGCGTCAGGAAGGAGATTACAAATCAAAGAATTAATCAATATTTTGAAGAAATGGGGAGATGCAGACAGATGGAGAGGTAGATGAACAAAGAAAAGGGATGAAGCAGCTATAAAGGAAGCATCTGCATACCCACTAAGAGAAACAGAACAGGTTGAAAGAGTGTGTCCCATGAGAGAAGTTCCTGGAGGTGGATACGTTCATGTTCCATGGTCCAGACAGGATATTTTGTCTTTTACAAATGATTTCCCCAGATTAAGGGAGAAACCAGTTGAATGGTACAAGCAGGTAGAGAGATTTGTGAAAGTTTCAAAGGTACTATTGAAGGATTTGGATGGACTGTTTGATATAGTGGTGCCAGCTGATTTATGGACAGAATGTAAGATTACGATTGATTGGCCAACTGAAGAATATCCAAGAGACGCAAAGACAGGTGCACCTTCAGAAGTGATGAAAAAGTATCAGCAAGTGATTACTTTCTTGAAAGGGAAAATTCCTCCAAAGGAAACGGATTGGGTTAAAATAGATAGAACAACTCAAGAACCAAAAGAGTCAGTACATGCATATTATGAGAGGTTGTTACAGGTATTTAAGCAGTATAGTGGATTTGAAAATATTGGAGATAAGGATATGGGACATTTTCTGTATAGGTTTGTGTTTGGACTGAGATCGGAAATTAGTCAGATGATTCAGCAGCATATACTTTGCTGGCAGAGCAAGCCCATAGACAATATTTTAAAATACGCAAAGTATTGCAGTGACGATATTGATGCAAAGCATAAGAAATTGAAAGAAAAGATGATGTGGGCACAAGTGAAGCTAGCAGAACATCAAGAGGTAAGTACTGGTTCTCAAAATGAAAATCAGTCGAGTAACCAAAATCAGAATAGTCAAGGATTGAATGGGAATAAAGGAAAAGGGCGAATGAGTAGAGAAGAAGCGAAAAAAAAGTTTCCTTGTCATGCGTGCGGAAAACATGGGCATTGGAAGAATGAGTGTAGAAATGTTCAACAGAATAATGGGGTAAATCAAAATTTAAATCCACAGATGCAGAATGAGGTGGTTGTGAACCAGCAGCAACAGCAGCAGGTAGTTACTCCACAGTTACAGGTGCCACAAGCTCCTATGCCCAACTGTATGAACTCTCAAGTACAGAGTTACAGTGTGAACACCGGATTCCGTGGAGAGACTGGTAAGAATACACAAGCGGTTCAACAATATTGGATGCACAGTAACGAGTGTGATTCAGATAGTTCCCAATGACGGTGCCTGAGGGGGGAGGAAGAATGCGTGCTTGGCGCATCTTTAGCGGTAGATCAGTCAGGTCCCTTTGTTGATGGAAAAGTGGAAGGTAATGACATCACTTTCCTAGTGGATACTGGTGCTACCCATTCTACTGTGAGAGCAGCAGAAATCCCAAACCTACCCCTCTCGGGAGAAACTATCCAAGTTGTAGGAGTCTCAAATAAACAAATAAAAACCCCACTTACCTGACCAATAGAAGTAAATATTGGAAATTTTAAAGACATGCATCGGTTTGTGGTGTGTGACTCAAGTCCAGTTAATTTGTTTGGTAGGGATTTGTTGTGTAAGTTGAATTGTACCATCTATTGTACACCTGATGGTATTGCTTTTCAAACCCCTGATGAAGATATTGCTTTTAAGATGATGCTTGCAAAACAAGGAACAGAAGTGGATGAGATGTTTTCACTTCTAACTGAAAATACTCTGCCTGATGAGTTGTGAGACACAGTGAGATCAGATGTATGGGATTTTTCAGGAAAAGAAATTGGTCTAATGTCAAATGTAGACCCAATTAAAATAATGGTGAAGGAAGGTGCAATTTATCCAAACACCCGACAGTACAAAATGAGTCCAGAAGTAAAGGCAGGAGTTGCTCCAGTAATCGACCAAATGGTTGAACAAGGCATTTTGACAGAAATAATGGGCAGTCCTTGCAACTCACCAATTATGGGGCTTAAAAAGCCCTATGGCAAATATAGAATAGTGCAAGATTTAAGAAAATCAACAAAATAGTATTACCTTGTTGTCCAGTAGTGCCAAACGCAGCAGTAATTCTTTATCAGATACCTTGGGATGCACATTGGTATACAGTGATTGATTTATGCCAAGCATTCTTTTCAATTCCTTTCCCTGAAGATAGCCAATATCTCTTTGCGTTCAGGTTCGAGGACCGTGTTTTGGCATGGTGCCGAGTTCCTCAAGGGTATACAGAGAGTCCCTCGATTTTTAATCAAATTTTGAAAAAGTACTTGGAAGCATTGGTTATGCCAGGAAACTCGGTTTTGGTCCAGTATATTGATGACCTACTGGTCGCATCAAAAACAAGAGAGGCTTGTGTCACAGACACAATTGCTTTACTGAACCATTTGGCAGAAGGTGGACATAAAGTGTCACCAGAAAAATTTCAGTTTTGTCAACAAGAAGTCAAATATTTGGGACATAAGATAGAAAGGGGAGTCAGAAAGGTGACCCCAGAAAGAAAAAGTGATTCGACAAACGGACCTACCTAGAACTAAGAAGGAAGTACGAATGTTTTTGGGAATAGTTGGATACTGTCGTCAGTGGATCAGTGGGTTTTCACTGCTTGCAAAACCTCTAATTAAATTAGACACGGAAAGATGTGATGGATCCGATTGAATGGGATTGTTGTGCACTTTCAGTATTAACCCAAAGACATGGATTAATGCGACGTCCAGTGGCATATTTTTCAGCCACTCTGGATTCTGCGGCCGCAGCATTGCCTGGCTGTTTAAAAGCAGTAGCTGCTACATGTATGAGTCTGGAGCATAGTGAATCTATTGTGATGGGACACCCTTTAAAGGTGTATGTGCCACATTCTGTTGAGATCCTTTTAACAAGGACTCGAACACAACACCTGACCCCTAGTCGGCTGACTAAGTATGAAAGAGTGATCCTTGGAGCTGAAAATGTAAGTGTGATAAGATGTACCACAGTAAATCCAGCCACCCTATTGCCGGACCCATTCTGTGAAGAAGTAAAGGAAGAAGTTGATCATGATTGTTTGGATCTAACAGAAATGTGTACAAAGCCTAGGCCAGATATTTTAGATGTCCCGTTGAAAGAATTAGATTATGTACTGTTCGTGGATGGGTCATGTTTACGAAAACAAGATGGAGAATTAAGTGCTGCCTATGCTGTCTGTACAATATCAGCTATTCAAGAAGCATCATGTCTAAAAGGAGTCAAGTCTGCACAAATAGCCGACTTGGTAGCTTTAACAAAAGCTAGCAAAATTGGGAAAAAATTGAGAACAACCATATTCACAGATAGTCAATATGGTTTTGGGGTTCTGCATGATTTTGGCCAGATATGAATGCAAAGGGGATTTCTGGCTTCTTCAGGCTCTCAAATCAGAAACAGTAAATATGTCAAAGAATTATTGGAAGCATTGCAGTTGCCAAAAGAAATTGCAGTGGTCAAGTGTGCCGCACATAAGTCAGGAAATGACTATGTGACACAAGGCAACAGATATACTTATCAGGTTGCACAATTTTGTGCTCGAAATACAATGTCTTTGAACTAATGCTTTTTTCTGCTTTTGAAACATGGGATGAAGTTAGACAGTTACAGGATGAGGCAGATGTAAAAGAAAAGGAATTCTGGATTAACACAGGTTGCATGAGAAGAATCGATGATCAAGTATGGGTGTGTCCAGACGGAAGACCAATAATGCCAGACAGTATGTTATCACAAATGGCAAGAGTATATCATGGAGCTACACACATTGGGAGGGATGCCATGATTAGACACTTTAGGCAGACATGGTACAATCCCAAGTTTAGGCTAATTGCGGAAAGTCTCTGCCAGCGTTGCTTGACATGTCAACAGCAGAACCCTGGTAGAAGAGCATTTGTCAGTTGGGGAAAAATAGGAAAGGCAGAAGGGCCATTTACAAGACTGCAGCTCGATTTTATAGAATTACCACTGTGCAACGGTTTGAAGTATGTCCTTGTCATTGTGTGTCTGTTTTCTCGTTGGGTCGAAGCCTATCCAACAAGAAAGAGGGACAGTCTCACGGTTGCTAAGCTGCTCTTAAGAGAACTCATCCCTAGATTTGGATTTCCAGTCACTTTAGAATCAGATAGAGGACCTCATTTTAATAATGAAATAATTCGACTAATCTGTACAGCTTTCAAAATTGAGCAGAAACTACATTGTGCCTATCGACCAGAAGCATCAGGAGTGGTCGAACAACTGAATGGTACAATACAATACAGGTTAGGGAAGGTGTGTGCATCCACTTCACTGAAATGGCCTGATGCTTTGCCCCTTGTCTTGATGAGCCTTAGAAGCATACCTGACAGAAGAACAGGATTGAGCCCTCATGAAATTCTTACGGAAAGAGCAATGAGACAAGCATTTGTACAAACTGATGACTATAACTGATGATCTAGTGTTGGACTATTGTAAAGGTTTAGTTGATCTGGTACGTTCTGTGTCTCACTAGGTTGGAGAAGATGCAACCACAGCACAACTGAATCAAGCTCATGATTTGTGTCCAGGAGACTGGGTTATGATAAAGAAGTACACAAGGAAGTTGTTTCTTGAACCCAGGTGGAAAGGACCGCTACAAATCATATTGGTCACAACAACAGCAGTGAAGTGTTTTGGCTTGCCAAATTGGATACATGCCAGTCATACCAAACCCTCCTGAACGACCAGAGCAGCAACTAGTGGAACAAAGAAGAGAACCAGAGGCTTAAAGTTGTGAAGTCAAAGAAATCAGAGAACCAGACTCTGAAGAACATATCGATGATGAACAACCAAGGACCAATCAATTAGGGTGGACACTGGATAGTGGGTCGCAAGAAACTGCTATAGTGACTGAGGAAGAGCAAGAGATTGAAATACCAGAACACATTGAAACAGTAAATCCAGATCAAGCTCAACCAGAAGAAGAAGAAGATGAGAAACTGAAAAGTACAGAACAAAATCAGTTAACAGAAGAACATACTGCAGAAAACTCAGATCAAGTTCAATCAGACTCAGAAGAAGAAAAATTTAAAAAGCAAGTAGTGGAGAGGTGTGGTGCAGCGGCCAGGGCAGCTGACTTCGGAGCACAGGGCTCACGGTTCAATCCCCGGCTCCGGCGGCAGCTCAGCTCAGCACCATGTGACTCTGGGCAATAGCTCACTTAATTTCCACGATGGCCCCCAGCGCCTTGAGACCCGTAAGGGTGAGTAGTTCGCGCTTTACAAATACGGATTTAGATTTTTTTTTTTTTAGAAGAAGAAGAAATTCATTCGAAAGAAAGACAAAGATTAGAAGTCTCAGAGCAAGTCCAACTAAAAGAAAAGGAAAATAAAAGAACGTTAGAAATTGGTGAAGAAGGTGAAAAGGCAGTGCAGACAAAGAGAATCAGAAAGGGTGATCACTGACCAAGTGGAGTAAAAGGACTGAGATATGTTCTAAAACGAAAAACAGGGAAAAGATTAGAACAAGTAAACGAAATATCAAGCCAAACTGAAGAACATCCGAGAAGAAAATCCTTACAAAAATCAACAAGAGTGAGAGCTCTAAATAGAAAATATAAGGCTCCTGAATGGACTTATGTTATCCTTGAGGATTTCGAGAATCTCGATTTAAACGAAGAACAAGAAAATGTCACTAATGAAGAAAGTGATGAAAGAAAATTGAGACCACCTTAAAAGAAAGACTGTGACACAGAAGGTGGAAATTTTAAAAGAAATGGAAAGACAAGCAGAAAAGTAAAGGATAAAAGCTATTGAAGTGTGGGATCACACAAAGATGTATATACATTTTAGTTTAGCATAAGTATAGAAGATAACTGATAGATAGGTAAATTTAAAATATTAAAATGAAAGAAATAGAAGTGACTGAACATCCAAAATCTAGTTTAAAGCAAAGATGTGTTAAATGTTGCTTGTGCAGTATTTTGTCACTAATGTTAATATGGTTATTGCTAACAATTGTGATACCCATTTTGATGGTAAATAACGATAAAAATAATACTAATGTAAGTAATCAAGTGAATATAGGCACTAAAAGAGTGACTACTACTAATTTAGAACTAAGAGATGAGATTATGTATCAACATGACAGATCAAATAGTGATTCGTCATTAAATGTATTTGCTAAACTTCTTTTTGAATATGTTGATACAATGGATATAAGTGATTGGTATGTTTGCATGAAACTACCTTCGTCAGTCTTGGAGGGGGTGGCTTATGATCATCTCACTTTAACATATGGTGTGTCATGTAGTGTTGTGTCCAGTCTGTTCTATAAAACTGGCAAACTACAGTATTACTACTCTAATATGGATTTAGTATTCCCAGAGATTCCTATTGGAAGAAACCTAAACCCAGTACTTAGTGCTAAAGATGCAGAATTTATGGGTGAGTTTTTCCTAACAAGCAATCCAATAGACATAACATATGCGCATAAGAACAATCTAACATGTATGTTACGAGATGAAGAAAAAGATTTTCTAAATTTAGTAGAAGAAAGAAGACAGGATTTTCAAAAGAAGGCTGTTGAACAGAAGACATGTACCTCCATGGGCTAATAAGGAAGGGGACTATAACAAAGGCGAGACTCATGCTGCAGTGTCCCTAGATTTGTCAAAATTGGGAAAATTCTGTCTACATAGACTAAAAACAGACTATAACAACATTTTCATTGGTTCTAGTGATTGTGAACATACCTTCCTAATTATGGGGGGATGGGGACTAAAAGGTGGAACGGATCCTGTTTTTCCAGGAATATATTATGTGTGTGGTAAAAATGCCTATTATAGGTTGCCAACACAGTGATATGGAAGTTGCTATCTTGGAATAGTATTTCCAAAGGTATACCACATTACTAAGAACAATGAAATGAATGTAATAAGTCAAGGACTAAAACAAACTAAAAGAACAAATTTTTCAGAAATAGTAGGTGATATATTTGGTGCACTGATACCGTCAATTGGAGTCAATTCACATAAGATACGCAAATTGTCAACAGTAGTTGATCGTCATTCAACAGATACTGCTGGGGGATTCTTAATGATTAATACCGAAATGATTGCAATTGGATCTATGGTTTTGCAAAATCGACTTGCTCTTGATATATTATTGGCAAAAGAGGGAGGAGTCTGTGGCATGTTGAAAGTCCAACATTGCTGTACATATATCCCAGACAAAAGTAAAGGTTTTGAGGGATATATTAAGAATATTACAAAGATTCATGATGAATTGACCCAACTGGAAGTTGACGGTGTATGGGAAAGGTTTAGTAAAAGTATTTCCAAAATAGGTAGTTGGTTTTCTGTTTTAGGAAGTAGTCTATTAGGGAAAATCCTAATACCCATAATTTCTTTAACAATAGTAGCTCTGCTGATGATAATGATATACAGATGTTGCAAGAATAAAACAAAACCAAGAATGATAGCAGAAATAAAGAATAAAAGAATGGGAAGAAAGAGAAACAGAGAAGAAATTGAGTTAGAAGAAATTAATGGAAGTTTATATGATAAAATAAAAGGAGTAGGTGTAAAAAGGAGAATAGAAAAATTAGAAGAAAGAAAGGAAGACATTAATAATCCAAACGAATAATAAAATGCCATCAGAGGGGGGATTGATGGAGCAAGCACTCGAGAAAAGAGATTTGCTCGATAAAATCCTCCATTAACACTTATTAAGTATTAACTAATAGATAAGATGAAACTAATATGCACCCAAAACAGAAACATGGGGAGAAAAGCTTACACATGCTTGAATTAATAGGAAATAAAACACAGCACGATTAAAAACCCGCTTTAACTTGCTAAAATGCTTTGCGCATGCGCGATCCTGGATGACGCATAGAATAACGTGACTAACTCGCTTTGAGAGGGGAAAACCCTCACGCATGCGCAAGAAGAATTGAAATACGGTCTTGAGGTACCGCATGCCCGGAATATGCTTGCTTGATTTGAAAAGAAGCTGCTGCAATTAATGCTTTTGCCCAAGAGTAATAATAATCACATAGAGATACAAGCAGGCAGCATAAAAGCAGGTACTCTCACTGTGCCGAAAAACTGTATCGGAGTTGGTTACAACATCATTACGGTTAAGAAATATTAAACTTTAGAAAATCGAACCAATCGGTAAAAGGTTTCCAAAATCCAGCACCTATTGTTACGAAGTCAATATGCAGTCCCTCCTATCAGTCAAAAACATTGCATGCATATTCATTCATTTTCACAAACTTTGCTCTGTGTTCTTGTGAACTTGGGTCCAATATATGACCTATCTCATCTTTTAAAAAATTAAAAATTGCCTAATTAGTATGTCACAGTGCATGCCCTTCACACATGTTGACACATTTATCCTGGTGCCTGGATTTCTGAAACCAAGCCGAATGTAAGGAGGGGGGTGAGCATGTCTACTGTGCCCAAAGTAGCTAAATGCATCATCGATAGAAGGCATATTGGCATGTGCAGTGATTAATGATAGACATCGATCTTTAATTAGCAATGCACCAAACTGAGGCCACTTACACTGATGTGTGCCTGGGCTGGCTGGGCTCAGTATGCTAAAGTCATTGATCTTTCCCCTACCTCTTGGCTCACTGGAGAGATGAATCATTCTGCCATACATTGTAGTCAATAAGGCACACAGCCTGTACAAAAAAAAGCAAGTCTGATTGATGCAATTAAAGACCTCTAAATGACTGAACTGTCAGGCAGGACCCATATCAATCTCTGGTAAACTGTATTTTCATTTGTCCAGGCTGGATAAAGTTGAAATTTTAAACTGCTAGTTCCTGCCAGTAACCTTCTTCATCAGCTGGTGTAGAGCGTAATGAGAAGTCGTATTTGCTATCCTGTTGAACTGGTGGTGTTCCTCAAATGCATGTTCTGATAGGTGAAAATATGCATTAGTAGTGATGGGTAATGGCCTGTCTGTGTGCCATAGTTCTGTCTAGTTTTGTCGACTGCAAAGAAAAGCAGCAGTTTCCCCTTTAAAATGCAATATACCACCAGAGTATAGTGAACCAACACAAAAGCTGCGCTACTCAATATGTAAAGGTGTAACCTGGGGTTAGGGTGTGGAACCATCGCCCTCTATTTACGCATTGATTAGTGCAACAATGTAAGAAATTGGGTTATTAGTTGCAAATAATTTGAGTCCTTCACAAGTATGTCTGCAACCTATTTACTGGGAACCAAGAACCCCATTGTAGCACTTGTCTCTCAGGTCAGCTAAACAGAGCAATGCAAGGCCTCCTTAAGGAGGTAGTTTGAGCTTGTACACCCATATTGCTGGGACACAAAAACAACACCGAGTAAATCATTGTCAAGTCAGTGCTTTTTCTTAAAATTGGAAAAGTACTTTATTAAACACAAACTACTGAATAGTTCACGTTAATGTACAATTAGGGAGATGGAAATACCTTTGTGAACACTTTACATACCCAGCAAGCCCTGAACCTTAAAATCACAATCCCCCCACGCCGCTTACACTGGGCATATATTAGTTGGGATCATTATCAAAAAGTTAGGCCTACTTGCTTGATCAGTGTATCACCAGAGTAATACAAGAAAAAATAGACCATATACTGTTTCTGGTCAACCATTTAAGTTAACGTGTTTTTCTACAAACATACATTGAAACATGTAAGCTTTTTCATATAGGATCATTTTCAATAAAGTATTAAACATTGAATCAAATGTGTGCATTAGTCTTTTTTCAATTATACTATGCTGTCACTCCAGCTCCTGTACCAACCAATATGGAACCCCACACTCCAGAGCCTTTGCACAAAGACAGAAGATCCAGGAGTGTTTAAAAACCAAGTAAACTTCTCTTGGGGGCATCTATATAACCCCTGAGAGACTTAGGGCAACCAATGCTGAAAACCTGTGTGGATCTCTGGTGGGGCTGCTGCACTCCTGGCAGCTACCAGAATAATGTGCAACTTGTTTGGTGGTGCCCTTGCCCTCCTTGGGTGCAACAGGACACAATATACTAATTTTTGGCTTTGTGCTGCTGATCAAGCAGTGTTCGTATGGGACGTTCCCTTGTCCCCTGGCTGTGCTCCTTTTTCTATTTTTTGTTATTGATTTTTTACCAATGCGATTTGTGCCACATTCTTCAATTTTTAATTCTGGGTGCACCTGCCGCACATTAGACTACCCAGCATCTCGGCAGCATGGCGAGCCCACTCCTGTGCTGCCCGACTGACACTACTCTGTGTTGGCACGGGAGCTGACTTGTTTCTTTTCTCAACCATGATGCCAGGTGCATCTTCTGTGCACCTTCTCCGAGGCACAGGGACAGGAGGCATGCCTGTCCTGGTAGGCTTTGGTACTGAATGTGGGTTCTCCCTGGGACAATTCAAGTTGTGATAGGTCCCTGGGGATTGGGTACCTGGGGCTGCACGTGATCTCTGGGAGGGGGCCCAATGCACTCTCTTCCTCAGTTAAAAATTAAATATATCAGGCTGAACTGAAACCCAGGGGCTGATGCTGCCTCGGGGGGGGGTTTGAAAATCACAGTGGAGTGCTGCAAACTCTATTCTCTGCCCAGTGCCTTAGAGGGTACCAGGCTACATGGGTCTTTTTACAGTCTCTGGTGGGCAGATTTACTTCACCTTGGCATAGTTGTGCTTCTAGTGGGGGGGAGGAGCTTTAGCCACCAGGAGAATTTTGTGAGGTCTCCTGGCCTCTAAGTTAATTTCTTGTTGTGGAGCTGGTGTTAGACCTGTCAGCCTTAGAGTGGTCTTCCCCCAATCTTTTTGCCTACTTACCTACAATGTTTTTCTGGATATCGTTTTTCTTGGCCTTAGGTCTCTGTGAACTTTACCACTGCTACTAGTGCTAAAGTGCTTGTACTTTCTCCCCTAAACATGGTTTGATTGGCATATATCTAATTGGCATATTTAATTTACTTATAATTCCCCTGTAGAGTGGTATACCATATGCCCAGGGCCTGTAAATTTAATTCTAACAATGGGCCTGCAGCACTTATTGTGCCACCCACTTAAGTAGCCCTACAAAACCTGCCCCAGGCCTGCCAGTGCAGCCTGAATTCATAGTCCCACTGCCATGTCGACATGGTATTTAAACCCCCTTGCCAAACCTTAAACTCCTCTTTTATCACATATAAGTCACCCCTAAGGTGGGCCCTAGGCAGCCCATAGAGTAGGGTGCTGTATAAATAAAAGGTTAGACCTGTATTTTTAATTTTTACATGTCCTGGTAGTGACAAACTACCAAATACATTTTTCACTACTTTGAGGCCTGCCCCTCCCATAGGATAACGTCAGGGATTCCTTATTTCATTTAATGCACTGTAATTCCTAATTGGGAGCAGGTAGATATGTCATATTTGGTACCTATCGAATAGTAACGATAAACCCTCTTTAATGGTAAAGTCAGAATTTTTCATTACAATTCTGAAAATGGCACTTATAGAAAGTTGGCATTTTCTTGCCCTCAGCCATTTTGTGCCTGTCACCTGTCTTAGGTCACATGACTGGGTGTAACTGACAATTAGACTTCGTGAATTCCTCTCAGACAGTCACACAATAGAGGGATTAGTGTGCCTGAATGGGCCATCTGCAGGAAGGATGGGAGGGGGAGCTGAGCACAACCCCACTTATACCTGAATTTCCTGTGCTCTGCCTTCACACAAAGAGCTTAGCAACCCTGCATTGTCACTGCAGCCAGGTTGGAGCCAGGGCAGTGGAGTCAGGAAATTCTATGCACTTCAAAGAACCTCTCCAGAAGCTTCTCCGACCTTCCAGAAGAAAGGCATCAGGGTATAAAAATTGGACCTTCAGAGCCACTCTTCAGTTCACTGCTGGACCTTACAGAAGGACTCTCAGAGGACTGCGTGCTGCTGTGACTGGCTGTGCACTCTAACAGACTGCTGCTCTACTTGGAAGGACTGCTTTGCTGCCTGGAGCCTGCTTTGAGCCCTCAGAGGCCAGCCCTGCTGTTGAGCCCTGCATCTTCACCTGCACACAGGACTACCAGAAGTGCCTCCAAGTGCTAGCCTCCTGTTCAGAGCCACAGAGACATAAAAGAATCCCACTATCTTGAACCCTCACCTGTACTCATCCTGAGTGAGTCCTAAACCCTGAGGTGTCCCACCAGTCCTGCACCCTTGGTTGTGATGTTAAAGGTGCCCAAATAGCTAATTTCCAAAACTGAGGACTTAGACTAAATTAGGCCATTAAAGTGCCCTGAGAACCAGGAGGACACTTGGACCAACCTGCTCGCATATTCACTCGAGGTGCATCGTCAGTTGGTTTGACTTTGCAGCTACTCCCGCTACGTTATTCTCTGCAGCAGCAAATCCATTTCAGTGGTCCTTCCCCAAAGGGGTATCTGACCTTGTGGAACTGTCTTCGGCTACAGCCCCCTGCTTCATCCTGCTGGAGACTAAGTCCAAATGTAGAAATCTTCACTATGGCCTCGATCCAAGGCCATCCAATGATGGCGCTACCTCCTCCGACACCTCCTGCATCCTTGCCCCACTGAACCTTACCATCTCAGACATTATTCCTCAAGAATTTTTTTAAGTCCGAAGCTAACCACTGACTGGGCCCAATCCACTTCTTGTATCCAAACTGCACTCCATTATGGTTGGCCTTAACTTTCAATTTAGATACGGTCGCACGCAACTGTGTGACTGCGGTTGGAGCTTGGATCTTTCAGGTGCTATTTTGAACCTTACATTTTTTAAATTAAGAACTATGGTTCTACTAGTTGGGTGTTTGTCATTTTGGCGTCAAATGATTTATTATAAATTACTCTATATTTCTAAATTTGTTTGGGTTTTTTGTTTGTGTGGTGTTTTCACTTTATTACTATCTGTGTGCAGCATATATTAAGCATTGCCTCTAAGTTAAGCCTGACTGCTTTTTGTGCCAAGGTACCCAAGGTTAAGCAGAGGTTAATTTAGTGACCTTTTGTGGTTCACCGTGCAAGGGATTATGGCTTTTTTATGACGAGGGCTCACACCACAGTCAACCAACAATCCAATTTCTCATAGCTGGATTTTATAAGGCTCCTGTTGAACCTGTCTTCTGCTCAGGCTCCTGGTACCTGCTTGCACTTGGGTGCTTCTTCAGCTGCCATTCTACAGCCCACCAGCAGAGCACCCTTCCTGTTGTGACCGGCACCCGTGTGTCAGCAGCGGAGTCATTGGCTCCCCTAATGAAACCACTCAGCTGCAGAACAAGTCCACGAAAGATCTGGGGGAACCTTCCAAGGTCTTCCCAAGATGGTCAATCCCTCTATTGTCTCTCAGAGAGAATAAGGGGGGCCAAAGCCACTGGCCCTGGAAAAACACTCCCAGTCCCTGGGTGTCAGAGTCAAAGGCCTTCAGTCCATCCATGCAGTTGCATCAAGTGGCTTCTACTCCCAGATGGGCATTCATTCGCTGTTGTCACTCCACAATCCAGTGTGTTCTCAAGTGTCTCTTCGCTGTGCAGGGGTTTTCAAGTGGGTGTGGAAAGGTCTGGAAGGTAGGCACCTCTATTCAATACTTGGGTGACACATCTCCACTCCACACCTGCCCCAGCTCTCCTGCACAGCATTCAGGGACATTTAAATATGGCAACTTGAAGTGGCCAATGGAAAGACTGTCCCTGAAAGCTTCAGCCCGATCCCAACTGATACAGCTGCCTGATCCTTACTGATAAAAACTTCAAAGGGGAGCCCCTCCTGTGGTTGGCTCCAGAGGTCTGGACATCCCCTTTGTTTCAGAAGGGAGTGGCTCACATAGGCCTGGTGCAGTGTGAAGAGTAAATTAGCACATGCAGATTTCCTCTTCACCCCTCTTTTTTTAGGAAGTAGGCCAAACACTGTCAAATGGCTCTCATATCTGGGGAGGCCTTTGATACGTCTGCAGGCCTGCAGAGAAAATATTCTGGGCCAGTATTGGGGAGGAGGCAAAGGCTTAGATTCTGATTATGGCTGTGCCAGGGAAATATGACGAATCTCCAAGTGCCACTAAGATTCATACCTGACCAGTATCTCTAGGCCTAAATAGGGTGAAACTGTGAAGTAGCACAGATGTTGCCCACAAACTATAATGCGATGAGCACACATCGTTTTCAGTAAAGATCTACAGATGTGCACTATGAGGCCTACATCAGGGTCAGCGCCAATACCTGAAGGGTCTTCTGTGTGACAGGCAACCTTTGAACAGATACAGAGCAGAGCTAGATGGTAGTCTCACATGCCCAGTCTTCACATGTGCTCACATGGTTGTGTGTAACTAGTCCAGAGAATCTTACTCTAGCTGCGGAGCAGTGGCCTTATCTTAGGTCTCTAAGTCCATTTCCACAGTATTTACTGTCAGTGAGACTTAGTTGGAGTGGCTCACTAATAGTAAAATGAACAGGAGCAATTTCTCACAAGCAGTAATCAAGCCATTATCTCCTCTTAGCAACTGTTTATATTCTTGTGTGGCAACGAAATGGCCTGTCAGAAGTACTGTTATCAGACTCTTCCTCAACATTGTGTTGCTTGTCCTGTCCGATTCTGAGAATGATGTTTCAAGACTGGATAGAAATGGCCTTACAAGCCCATAGGCGGTCATTAGCAGTGGTAGCCTGTGGGATATTGAAACAATCTGTCACTTGACATGTTTGTGTTAAGATTGCACTAGTATTTTATTCATGAATGAGGGCCTGTGGCCACCAGATGAGTTGCTATGTAACATTTTATTGTCATATTTACGCTTTTGTGAAGTTGCATTTTTTGCAAACTTTACAATCTTCCTTAGGAAAAATTGTAATTGTTTAAAAGTGTTACATTCTGCCGCATTTCCTGGCAAATCATGATTTTTGTATCAATTTATGATGCAAAAGGTAAACCTGAACAGAAAAAAAACGCATACACTTGCCAGAGTGCGTAGAAAAACTCTGCAAAAGGCAAACTTGCAGAGGAAATGTCTAATACATTTTCTATCTTTGCTGGGCCAGAGTGAAAAGTATCTCGCGAGGCGCAGCAAAACTTTGTGAAGGAGACGTTAAAGTAGACATTTTTGCCAACTTCGTGAAGAGAGAAATTGTGAAACTTTGCAAAAACGTTACAGAATAAAAGAAAACTTTGCTGCGCCTCTGCTCCTAGGTTTTTTTTAACTTCCTCTCCTGTTCTTATGTTATGACCCATCTGTCGCTGTAGAAGAGAGCTTCAATGTGACATCCAGTATATCACTCTAGACAGCTGTCCTTTGAACAACTGAGGTGTTAACATGGTTCAACGCTCCTTTGAAAGTGAATTCACAGCATCAAGAAGGACGTCCGCCTCATTGTCTCAACTTCAGTGAGACTCAAAAGTAACTCTGTTACAAAGTGTTCGAAAGCAAAACAGCCCCATTGGACGAAAAGCGAGTGAAAAATTGACTTCAGCAAACAATCAATTCTACCGAATGGGCTACTTTTGATTTGAAGTTGATAAATAAACAGAACGATCGTCCGTGATTTATTGTTCACAAAAATCTCGCTCTTGTAAGCAACTTTGTGAAAATCATTTCATTGATTATTTTAACCCAATTCATTCAGCCTCGTAGTAAACATGCTGTGGGCTGCATTATGGAAACCCCAAGGGACTCCCATTGGTATTGTGTTTATTGCTGTTTCTTTTAGCCCTGAGAGATACATATGCTTATCGCAGGGTACGTAAACCAACTGATGGTCCATTTCATACTGTGCCACATGCGTCATACTTCCGGTCATTTCCGAGCACATGCATTGAGAAGGCTATTATTTTTTGTATTACATCTTTACATTATATCTATTGGTGCAAAGTTAATACACATGCACGAAATAAGTGTAACTCATTCATCGTACTACAATAACAATACTCATGGTAATACTAACACCAAACTTCATTGATATCAATAAAAACTTTGGTCATAATAATAATTTTAATAAAATAATAATTTTTTGTGCTTACTCATTCGCTTATTTTAGACTATTCTATCATCATTACATGTGGCATCCCCCAAGGCGCTGTGTTCCTGCAGCGATTTTCAAATTACGCATGGAGCACCTGAAGGTCAGCTAATCGATAAGGAGGATATCAGCATCCACGAGTACACAGATGATAGGCAGCTCTATCTCCCAATCATGTACAGCACAACGGTCCCTGGACCTGTCATAACTCATTAGCGGTAATGTTCAACTTGCCAGGATTCTGTAGACCTGCCGGGCACCACTGAAGAATGTAATACATTCTACGGTGCACCTCATCAATGGTCTTTGGACACCACACAGAATTAATCCGATGCTTAGAGATCTCCAGTAGCTGCTGGTCACCTACCCGACAGAAAATGATGGCACTGCACAATTCCAGCCTCCAAGATTAAGATATCCTGAGCAGTACACAAAAAATGTAGCAGTTGCATCATAAGACAAGAGGTCAGAAAGTACAGGATGGGGATCACCAGGCTATTTTTGTTAAACTCTGAATGTGTGGAACTCCATACTATTTGACACCATCAAATGATCATCCCCTTGCATGCCAGAAAGGATCACAGATCCCTAGTCTTGAAGTAATAGCTTGTAGGTGTGTATCCTTACTATTACCTAACTTATCTGAAGAGTGCCAACTAAGTGTATCTGCTTCAGTACCGCGCTCAACAAAGATAGGCAACATGTGCCCTTTCCATTCTGCCAGCCCTTCCTCCCGTAGCAGTATAGTGCTTTTCCCTTCAACCCAGATCAGCCTTCTCCCTGCCTCTAACCCACTACGCACTCTTTGCCTCCTTCCCATTCTCAATTTGCCCCATGTCAGCAGGGAATTAGTAAATAAGATTATGTTTAGCATTGGGGTACTTGTACTCATTTTCCCATTATCAAAGATCAGTATGATCACCTCAAGCATTACCTAGGGCAATAGTAACAACTCTGCAATTAAGTCAAGGCCAGCTGGAGACACCGTACAAAATATGGAGTTGATTAGTAGCTTTGCAAGTCTATTTAATGTATTGTATTGCATTTTTTAGATAGCATTTCATACCTTTGTCGAAGCATCAAAGTGTCTTTTGAAAGGTTGCATTAGCTGTCACAAGTGAGAGTCAGGGGGTGCTTCAGTTGGATTATGCAGGAGGTGATAGAGAAAATGGAACTCAAATAGAACTGCAGTTGTTCAAATATATGGTCCTCCACTTCTTTGACCAATCAATGAGCATGTCAGCTAGGTCTTTACTGTTCTCTGGAGTGCAAGATGATTGTAGATTATCCTTATTTTCTCCAGGACCAATTTATAGAGCTTGGCCAGCAAAACAAATAAAATAAAACCCCAATGAGAGGCTGTCTGAAGATAGGGATATCTAGAGTGGGGTTACTCCTACCTGAATCATCTTTTGCCAGTATATATAATGTTTAATCTGTAGGAAGATCAGTATTGAGGAATTGAAAGCCCACGGGCAATGCAGAGACCATTGGATGAGATACATTTTGGGCACAGGTAGTGATTGAAGAGCCTGATGTGGTTGTGTAACTGTTTGAGATTCTGGATTTGCATGTTCTAGATTTTCCAGAGTCTCCACAGGAAATGGAGGGGGAGTCTCATGGAACTGTTCAGTGCCATCATAGATACATGACAGAAACAAGGCAATGGTGGTCTCTAATCCATGAGGAAATTAAGGTTTGAAAAGATGGGATAAAGTTGGCATGGCGAAGAAGGCTAGTTTATGTGCCATGTAGTGCAAATTCCATTTGGCCATACATTTATTTAACCAATCAAGCAGCCACAATACCAGAGGCACCAGCCTACAGCTGTTGCTCAATCACAAACCAATGAAGGATGAAGCTGTTATGTGTTAAATAAGAAGATTAGCCACATGCAGGCATGATGTGTTGACTGACATCACAGATACATAGAGTGCCAGTGAAGGAAAATGCAAACCGTATTCTCTATTTCAGTGGGAAGAAAAACAGGTGTGGCCCAAATGTGACATGTATACATTGTATGTACCAAGCATGTGTGAGAAATGCACTACTGTATAGAATTCTTGTGCACATACTGCCTGTCCTGCATGGGCTCCACTACTTATGCACATGATTGATGATACATTGCAGTGCCTAGGGTATGTTCTGGCTATGTTATGGTGCTAGAGGTCATCTGAAAGGACAAAGGTGCCAGAAGTGTAGTGAGTCAGATATACTGATGTGGATGAGATGATTACCATCCATTCCTTGACCATGTACAGGACACTAAACATAACACAATATAACAGGTTTATTTGTAGAGTGCACTTTCATCGCATGGGGTCTCTAGATGCTATTAACAGATAATGGTAATAAATAACAGGCTTATGTTGTTGCCTTTCTCCAGAACTTACTTTGTTAACTGCTGAAATATAAAAGTAAATGTTCTAGGATTCAAACCAGTTACCATAGGAACAAAAGTATATCCTTGAATTGGATGCATTAGCACTGAGTCACCAATCTTTCCTTTCACAGTGGTAAAAAAGAGATCCTTTACTAGTAGATCAACAGAGCTGTACCAATGACAACTGATCCTGACAGTCTGTCAAAAGACTATGGTTGAAAAAGTTTTTATATCTTTCTAATAATGTGAATTGGTATGAGGCACAATGGGATTTGCGGCTCACCTATATGATAAGTGCAGCCTGTTTGGGTGCTTTCTCACTGGGAAATCTTTACTGCATTCATTTTACATGTAGGTGTATTTTCCATGTCAGCACAGTGTTGGATGATTAGTTATACTCCTGATGTTTACAATGTGCAAGTGTACATGCAGCGTATATTGATTTTCAAATTTGATTTTCTTTTTTAATTACATCTTTTCTCTTTCCCCTTTGTTTCACCTGTGAATTGTGAGGCTATTACCTAGCCAAACCTGCCAGGCAGTACTCGCTTGGATATGATAAGTACTTGAACAGGCATGTGTTAGACCTGACAGCCGTAGGGTGGTCGTCTCCCAAAGGTTTTGCCTGCTTGCCTCTAATTTTGCTGAATTCTTTTTGTTGGCCTTAGGACTCTGAACACTTTACCGGAAGGTACTCAGCAAAAAACTTGCTGACAGGGGCTACCCAAGACTCCTTATTAAACGTTCTCTTTGTTATGTCCCGTATAGAGGCCTTAATGTAGACCCGTTCGTACATGCCCTAAAATGGATGTATTCATATTTGCCCATATATGGTCATATTCGTACTTGCCCTATTAAGGTCATAGCCGCATATGCCCAATTATGGTAATAACTGTACATGTCCTATTATAGTGATGATTCCTTATATAGGCATGATCTTTCACCTACATTGGTCCTTGCTAGTACACAACGTGCTCTGAGGGCTGAACGTTATCTATCCTGTGGTTTTGAATACAGCAGGGTTTTCCCAAACACAGGCCCACACTGTACTCATCAATTATGCATGGCTCTCTAGGAATACACCACCTGCATAATATGTATGTACAAAGTTCACCCCTGACGTCTTCCTCATGTCTAACGACAGACCAATACAATCCATACTAAGGACCAAGACTCTTTAGGGTATAAATACACCACATCTTGCCCCGGTAAGACAGAGGGAACCGAGACTTCCATGCTGACACACTGACCAGAGACGCTGAGGCTCCTGCATGCAGTCGCTCCAGCTGACAGCGGTCTGACACAGCCCTGACGGGGTGTCCAACTCGAGACCAGGAAGGTGTCCCACACTCTCTCTATTCAGGTATGGGGGTTCGACTAAATCCTAGAAGGATTCTTGGCTCTTAGGTTTTAGACCTACACATATTCTAGGTACACTCAGATACATCTAGTTAAGCATCGTAGGAGTACGCGCACTTGCATAATGCTTTTATATTCATGTATGTATTCATGATTATCGCAATATGGTAGAACTGTTCTATCCCTTTGCTTTTATCGTACTACTGAGAAGATATCTCTGCTATTGTCTGCTGGTTGCCGCAGCACATATATTTTACACTAGAATAACAACTGTTCAATAAATACTTATTGAAACGCCCGACTGTTTATTCTGTGTAACTCTCTGAGACAAACCGAATAAGTAAGCACGAGTGACTGAGCGAAAGGTAGTACATTGTTTCCACGATTCTGAGGAATTTGGGTTGTCATGATCTATGGTTGTCAGAAACTAATCTCTCCCCGAGAAGAGGAGATTCTAGTGGCACTGTGAGCTAGCTAATGCAAACCAGGCTAACATATACGGTGGGGGTGCTCAGAGTCAGTCTACCAGCAAGCCCACAGTATATGTTATCTAAACGTGCAGGTCCTGCAGGGGTACTATAGGAACTACACGACATGGCGCCGCCAACGTTGGTTTGGTACTTATTTAACAGTAGAATCTGAGTAGTTCAGTCATGCTATTCTCAGAGAACCTACTCACAAAACCCCAGAGACGTCTGGAGTGGGTGGGCACAAAATCCGCCGCAGCTGAGTAGTACGAGAATACTATTTATTGGCTGTTGGTTATTCAAGCTTGAAGGACATATAGTTCCTACAATTGTGCATTCACACCTTATCTTAAAATTTCCGTAAACACCCTTCTTCCACTTAAAAATGGTTGAACAAGCAGAAGCAACAAGAAGAGTTGAAACAGACCTCTTCGGTTTAGGAGAAGAAGACCCTGAAGATGCAATACAAATTGCACCAAATTTCAGAAGGGCAGTCACCATAAATCTTCTAGAACATGGCTTAAGAGCCAGGGGTCGTAAAGTAATTTTCGTGATCGAGGCACACAAATCCAATAAAACAGAGGTGTTCTATTCATGGGTTACATTCCTAGCAGCGAATCCAGTTACAGATGTTTTTCACTACTACCTAGAAGATGAAACACCAGCGGACTATACTCCTTTTGAGGAGTTAGAGGTTCCGCTCACTTACCAAGAGCATAATTACTGGTTTAAAGGCGCCCTACCCCACGTACGAGGAAGAGCAAGATTAGGCCCGCTCGGAGGAGCAGGAGCCACATGGCCCATATTAGAGGCATACACACCACATCCTGACATTGGCACAATGCCACAGCCAGACTTACTCGTACAACACAGAGATTTAATTAAAATCTACAGAAACCTCACACAATTTGTGATGAGGACTTTAACAGTTCAGCCTGCACCAGCTGCAGCACAAGATACTCCAGTCCAGAGTACAAATAATAAAATTACTCCACAAACATTACACGCAGTAATGGGCAAAATGCCAGCAAAACGTGAACAAGTCCCATTCTGGATAGCTCAGAAAATAACTCAGCTTGAGGCAGTATTTCCGAATACTACCACTTATGAAAAACACAGAATTCTAACAATCTGCTTGCCCATGGGGATCACACCACAACTAGAGGATTGCACCTCTTCGGGTTCAATCTTTGCTGCCATATATACCAGAGCGCGCGTGGTATTCCCACAGAGAATTCTTGCTTCAACCCAAGGAAAGGAGACCCATGTCCAGAATCACCTGTGTTACTACCTTGCCCCATCAGTAACAAACTGACCAAAGTGATAAAAAAACACTGGCCCGTGATCACAGCATCCAACATCACTAGTGAAGCTCCACTCGTCTCCTTCAAAAGAGGTCGTAACATTAAAGATCATTTGGTTAGAGCACACAAACCCAAACACTCTGAGACATCGATCCTCCCATTTCTGGGCCCTCCCCCTGTCCAGGGACAATTCAAATGCACTACATGCTTAGCCTGTGTGTCCACCATAAATTCCAATGTGTTTGAATATGGAACTAAGAAACATACCCTTGATTTCTTCTCCAACTGTAACTCGAGTAATGTCATTTACTGTATTCGCTGTCCATGTAACATGCTATATATAGGCCAGACGACTCAGAAAGTCAAAGCTAGAATCTCACAACACAAGAGCAGAATTCGCTGTAAAGTCATCACAGCTCCACTGGTGGGACATTTCTTGGAAAAAGGACACTCCGAAAACGACTTTACATGGCAAGTGATTGATGTACTACGCCCACAACCTAGAGGTGGCGATGTACAGCGTATCCTGAAAACACTTGAATGCAAATGGAACTTTAATTGTCAATCTATTAATCATGGCCTAAATACACAAGATGAGTGGAATGCTACTCTTTGAATCCCTACTCACCTGCTAATAGGGCCTACCTATGATGTCATCTCTGCTCAATGGATTCTGTATTAATGCTATACGGTCCTGTTTGCATTTCAATTCACTGTAACATATGCCACCATTGTCTTTATTCTATTTATTAATTTTTCACAATGTACATGCCTGGTGCTATAACCCATAGCACAAACCTGTATATCCGCCTGGAGTTTCATTCTATGACTCCACTTGGGCGGATTTACTCCTGTCAGCACTTGCGCGACACACGCTCCTTTTTCAGACATCATGCGCATGCTCAGCCCTCCTTTAGAGTACTCTGGTTACGCGTACCGACACTGCACAGTTAGCGCTCTAGTGTTGGCACACGTGACACCCTCTGGAAGCTATTTCCGGCTCCGGTTTCGATTCTGCTAATCAGTACTAACACCGGACTCAGGCGGAGCAGCGATCCGTCCTGTATGCATACCTACTCAGCGGTAATTCTAGTGAGTACCCTTCAATTCATGACCTTATGTCAGGTTGACTTCCCTTCACCCGCTCATTTTTTTCCCCACCTCTCACCACCTTCTTGGTTTTAGAATCATCTTGTTGGCACCGACTTCGCTGTGTTCCCTCCCACTCTGAGGGCCTTGTCTACTCTACAGACGCTTGGACTTTGTGAACATCAGCTCTTCAGACTAAGACAGAGCGGCTGCTCGTCTAGTCTTGTCACAGCCCTTTCGACCATGCTTACAGTAAGTCTTGCGGGTTTGTGGATATTTACCGTTGATCTCCCGCCTCCTGTCTGGTTATTGATTGACCCTTTCCCTTGATCGCCACTACTACGCTGGCCTTGTTGATCCATCGGGATCATTGCCCTTTACGGCTTGTTGCCCCCCATTGCCAGGTGGCTTCTTGCTTCCTCCGTAAGTACCCTGACCCTCGTGTGGTTTATCTAGAACTCCTTGCGCTTTGGCTCCTGCATGCAGTCCTTTTTCCATGCATGCCTTGACCGCATTGAATGACTCAGCCCTCGGCGGGCACACCACCAATAAATTTTGCGGCCTCGCTGGGCTTGTTTCACCTGCCAGCACACCGGCAGCACAGGCACGATTCACCCACGCCTACCCTTAAGGTGCTCACGTTGTTGCTATAGCCTCTCCCATGGCACAAAGCATGCAGTAGATTTCTCTGTTGCACCTCCCTAGTGATCTAGTGCTTTGCTCCTTTACGCGACTATCAGCTATACTGTCCTTCTGGCACATCTAATTCTAATATACCTCCACTCCTTGACTCTAGCTCCATGATTCACCTGACTTATGTATTAAGTGCATTACTAAGGGACCCTTGTATACAGTTAAACCCCTTATTATCTTCATTTTTTCACTTTATAGATACCAATTGCTCACATCTTATGTCCTGATGAAGATATCAATTTCTTGAGATCGAAACGTCATCGACCTCCCTACAAAAGAAAACTCCTTTTATTCCTAATGATTTGTGCCAAGGAGTTTTTACCTATGCTGTCAATGCGATCTATGTTTTTATTTTTACTTTCTCACCACATCACGCCCTTTTCCACTTCTATGTGAGCACTGGATCTATAATATAAATCCAAACAAACCTATATTGTTGAATAAATGAAATTGTTTTCGATATAAAAAGAATTGTTCCTTTAAAAAAAAAATTCTGTGTCCCTTCCGACAGTTATTCAATAGAGGTTTTTCTGCCAGGCCTTATATGAATGACAATCACTTATGATAATAAGCTTTCTCTAGGACCTATTGGTCTTGTATGAACCGTTGTCTCTCTCAAAACTATCGTAATCCCCAGGTTCAAAGATTGGGGTACCCTTGTTATGTTATACATACTGTTTGAAGTGTTGCACAAATACTTTACACACTGCCTCTTAAGTTAAGCCAGACTGCACTTTGCCAAGCTACCAGATGGTGAGCACAGGCTAAATTAGGGTGTGTATGTGACATACCCTGACTAGGATTGTGGATCTTCTTAGGCAGGGTATACTTCTGCCAATCAGAAACCCAATTTCTAACAGCATGCCTCCAACAACTCATGACTGAGCAGCCCTTCTGGCAGTGTGTGTTGCATGGGAAACTAACAGATAGGCTTTAATTACTATATCAGTACCTGGACTCCCTAGGAAACACACAAGACATGTTCCATCCTCACAGTTGTGTTGTCATATTCCTTAATGCACAGGCGGATTGATAGCTTCTTTTTCTTGCCAGTCAAAGTTCAAAACATGACATCTGTCAGCACAGGTATTGACAGCAAAATCCATAAAAAGATTTAACTAGTTATCAAAAACCATATCTCCATTCCACATTAAATAAACAGCATGTCCACATCTTAAAATGTAAAAGTCCACAAATAAAAAAATACAACGCACTTCACAAACATTTATAAACTGCTCTGCCATTTTCAACCATGTCAAGACTGTTCCGTTAATTTGTATGAAGATAATCTGTAGAACAAATATGAACGCAAAACTTTAAAATGATGTTACAGGCCTGGATATGAAACCAATTTAAAAAATGTTCAAGTTCAATTTCTACATTAATCTATAAACTAACTTAAAAGAGTGCAAATAAATTGGATCCACTTACACTATAGTCTAATCCTCATTCTTTGTCAACCAAAAAAGTTCAAAAATATGCTAAATAAATCTGCAACTACAAATCTATGAACGATGGACAGCATTTCACTGCAAGTAATATCATTTATTTAGTTTTTAAGCTGCATCAGTGCACTAGTGGGAATGCTATTTCATGTCACAATATGTATAAAGTATATCTCTGGAGATGTTCCAAAATTCTAATGAAAGTGATGTAACAGATAGAAAGGTACTCAAGGCATAAACATGCCATACACAAAAACCATGGCTGTGCCAACCATAAAAGCGAGATTAATTGCTTCCAGTTGTACTTTATAACGGTAGATATTCCTTGTGGCTGACTTTCACAATATGTTCAACTGATTGTAGTAAGGTGGCTAGAACAGAAATTGCTTTACTTGAATTATTCAAATGCAATGAATCCTCCACTCTTGCTCATATCACCATGCTATATCTTAATTGGATACCAGTTCTGCTGTTTCTAAGGGATGTAAGAAACAGGTGTAAATATTACCCAGGTTAATGCTACTCAATTTATTGAGTCTTCTTGTCAGGTGTGCTGATGCCCAGTGCAATATCTTGTAATCAAAAGATGTAGTGGCAGCATAGTATAATTTAAAACACAAACCTATTAGGTGTTAAAACATGTAATGCTATATAGCGTTTTCCCAAGTCTTAATAAAAATGTAATACTTTATACCTGTGTTTAACAGAAACTTTGAATGCCACATTTTGATAACACCTTATCATAATAATCCAATGGTTTCGGAAGAGGCATTTAATAGCAGTGTTTCACATAAGATCAGATCTAAATCTGTTCTTACTCGTCGTAAAATGGTTGGCAGGAACTGTCTTTTCTAGGCCAAAGACAATAGAATTTTATACATTCATGAGTTAGAATTTACTCTTGTTGACATAGCGTAAAAGGATCGCTGTCAAACTCATCTAGTAACCACCTGCTGCTCTACAGTTGTGTGACATCTGTGACCAATCATGCTCAGGGTGAAGTGTGGCCAGTGTGGCTGAGCCAGAGCGGCTGACTCCGAAATGCGAGGCTCAAGGTTCGATCCCCGGCACCAGCGGAGGCTCAACTCAGCATTATGTGACTATGGGTAATAGTTCATTTAATCTCCCCGACAGCCCCCAGCTCCTTGAAACCTTAAGGGGTGATATGTTTACAAATATGGATTATTATTGTAAATTATTGTTATTATTATTAAATGCACTGAACTAAACACCACATCTCAATGTTTTCTGGCCTTCAGAAACATTTTCAGAAGCACCAGTCCTAAAAGAGTGAGCCAGTACCCTCACCCGCAAAGCCTCACAGACCAACAGTTATGTGACCATTTGTAACCTGTCTAACCAATTACCACAAACTGACAAAGACAAGAGGATCACCCCTTTGTTCAACATTGGAATAGGGTCAAAAAATCTACCTTTGCAATCAGCCACAAGGAATTTGCACCTCATGTATCACACTATGCCCATACTACCAGAACAACACACTTGACACCAGCACAGCAAACACCAAGTACCTGATACTCCTCCTCAAGGCACACTTTCTATCAACTAAATCTTCTTGATGTACATGCTTTAGTCATCCATGCATCAGATATCACAGTAAACATATCACACTGCATAATCTGTATACATTGATCATTACAAGGACACGGCTCACATCCAAATATTCATACTTCCCAAATACCCACAGGCTATGCCATTGCATGTGCCGAATGCATGCAGAAAATAGGAGGACTTGTTGTTATCTACAAGTCCACATAGGTTTCTATCTCAGGCAAGACAACACACAAATTATCTGAGATCCTCACTTCCATCAGACACACACACACTATCCCATACAGAAAATTTCTAAAGGCTTCCTGCTGCAAACAAGTTATTCACAGAGGACATCTCGGACCTTATTAGCACTATTTCAATTTAACAGACCCACCAAACCTTCCTCAACGTCCCTGGACTCAAACAACGCAAAACTGAAATAATTACTTGAAACACTCGTCACCACCCCAGGCAACAACATCCTCATAACTCATATATTCCAATGGGAACAACCAGGACTAAACGGTTTCTCCCGCAATCCCATACCAACAGTCAACACCACTGAACTGAACTAACCAACTTACTGTTCACTTACTCCTCCATCACAGCACAATAAGACATCAAGTCAAATTTGAATGAGATAATAAACTGATCATTCCCTTAACATTTTTCCTGTGGACTCCCCCCAAGACGACTCATCAAGCTTGCAAACAGATACCAGCCAACAACACATGGCAAATCATTCCTCAAAGGATACAATACCATGCTGAAGAACCACAACAACAGCTTTGCTCCAATGAAAATAAACATCTTCCAAACCCTCTCCATCACCACCCTAACACTTGCAAGAAGTCACTAAGGAAACATACTACACAGACAAGAAATGAAATGGAGATGAACCAAATTAACTGACAGACTTGCTCAACTCAAATTATTCCAAGCTCCTCATAACCTCAGTGAATGCCACCTTTCACAAAACCAGCCAGTGATAAAGGGGTTCCATGGTGGAAACATTTGGTCCTCCGAGAGTAGCTTCTGGCTCTATTTGATGTTCTGCTGAGAACAAAGACTACTCTTTAGAGGTCAATGAGGGATGTGTAATGTAAAACAGTAGGTCACTACTTATTGCATCCTAAGACTACTAACACAGTGTACTCCTTCCACATATTTACACTTCAACAATCTTATGTATGTCAAACCTTTTGTCTTTATCAGTACTTGTTCTTTGGAACCATCATGGTTAGAAATAAATGTGACACATTATGGTTTTTTCTAGCTGTTTCTTTATTTCTTTTCTTGATACTATAAGGACTAGCCACTTAAAACAAAAGTAATAATTTAAAGTACATCAACTCACTTCGGCCATGTGTGGCTTGAGTGTGTCTTATGAAAAAGCCATTTTTGTCAGCAGTTTCCACTGAAAAATTATATTGTTGATTTTCCTGATTGTCAACTAAATTGTTTTTATTTTATATTTTTTTATATTAATATATATATTATATTTTTTTATATTTTTTGAATGTACAGTATTTCACTGTACATTCAAAAAATATAAAATAAAAAGTGGCTAATGCTTAATAGAATGCCAACTTTAGTTTTTTCTGATCTTTGAAGAAGCTACATATAAAGAGCTGAAACATGTTGGCTGGCAGTTGATCTTCATTCAAAGAATGCTTATTAGCAAAACCTAGATGCACATTTAACTTACATTTCACAGCAAATTGCTTAGTGCTAAAATCTCAAATAGAACTTCATAAATGACTGTCTCAGAGCATGCCACTCACATGTCTATTTTTACATTGATCACCACATTAAATTGACATACATTGTAAAGGTAAACATCTTTTACAACAATGTTTACACATCGCATGCCATTACAACGCGGTCATTACAACGGCCACGTTGTTACATCGCATGCCATTACAACGACTTGCTGTAGGTGGCAGAAGGTGTTGGATTTTAAATCCAACACCTTCCCATCTGTTGCACAGACTGAAGTTGGAATAGTAAATTATACTATTCTAACATCCAGGTCCCCCACTACAGCAAGTCGTTGTAATGACTTGCTTTGTAATGGTCTGCGATGTAACAACGCAGTCATCGTAATGACTGCGCTGTAATGGCATGCGTTCTAAACGTATGCGTTGTAACCTGGCCTATTCCCATGTAAATCCTCTTCATCGCCAATGTTTAACCATGTTTGTAGCAATGAGTGCAATGTCGTATTTAAAAAATGGCTGTGGTATGTGTGGCACACTCCATTTAATGTCCAATCTATGTGATGGATTATCACCCTTGATACTCTATGGCTCTGCTCTTTTTGTTAAACGTGCCTTCCCTCGTATCCAGGCATTTCATAGATAATTCTTTTTATTTTTTTTAACAAAAGCAGATAGCCATATTACTCCACAAATAAACATAAAAAATTTACACAATTTAGTGGTAATTATAAATCCCAAATGTTATTTTCCACATTATGAAGTCCTTCCACTAGATGTTCTGTAGAATATCCGCATAGTTTCAGACTTCACCACCAAAAAATAACACATTACCTTTATTCGCATTAATAATGAAATAACCACCCATCCCACACCCTCTTCCATTCCCCAGTCCTCCCTACAATTTTATAAATGGGTTTCTAGTATCATCAAAAATCGAAGTTACATTTCTGTAAAATTTGAGATGAATAGATGTATGAATTCACCTGAACACTGAGAATAAACAAAAACATCCAAGAATACAGTTATAATACATAAGAAAATGTGTAGCTCTATTAAATGGATTTCCTTTAACTGTGTGTCTTGTCATTGCATTTGTCCTTCCACTGTGAGGACCGCTGCAGCAGTTTCCTTCTGCCCAGGGGTGTATGAAATCAGATCGCTTCAGTGCCATTACCGATGCCATTTACAGAAGCAGCTGGCAGTGCTGAGGAGTAATTTGGTGCCCGGGGAATAAATGTCTATTTTTTCGTCTCTTGCAACCTCGACTTCACTGGTGCAGAATTCAATGTAATCCTTAAACTAGAATCAATTTACGTTCTGATCAAAGCCATCTGTATTTAATTTGTGAACCACATACAGTACCCATTTTTTTAATGATGCCCGTTTGACAGCATGCAGTGCTTTACAAAGCACCATTAAGTAGCACATAGATAAATAATAATAAATGATAAAAATGTGATTTGTGTGTATTGTTAACCAATTGTTCTCTGAAGCACAAGAAAACATGGCTTTTATTTATTTATTCCAAGATGTTAGGCAGGAGCAACCACGAAGTTCATTGTGCTGCTCGTGTTCAATATATAAGAAATAATACAGCACAGATTTCCAAAGTAAAGTTCTTTTTAGGGGTGATAAATGTTTTGAAGTCTCACAAAAGATATTTGCGTCTGGAGGCTAAGTGCTTGGCATACAAAGCATCGTCCAAAGCTGGGAAGTTTAGATAGCAACGTGCTTGTCCTGTTCATGCTCTGAAGTGTTTTGGAAATCTGAAGTACATTTCATTCATAAACACAGGGAGTATCCGTGGGTATATTGTTGCATTTTATTGCTCAGATATGGCCAATGGGTGCATTTGTTAATGGGACAGACGTGTTTAAAAGTGATTTGACTTGGGCTCTGATGAGGGCTAAGATGGCCGCAAGTTGCTGAGTCTGTGTGTTCCAGCAGTGCCTTGGAAGGGATCTGCACCTTTTGTAGTTTTGACGTGTAGCAACAACCAAAACCTGCGCTGCTTTTGGTAAAAGGCAGGAACAAAAGAATACCCCCCTACCCCCCAGATTGGACACTGCATTCATCAACAGTAATAACGAGCGCACTCTGAGGTATATATTTTTTTAAACAGGTGTCACAGCCACAAATGTGTTTATTTTTGTATTTTAGTTTGCCAGCATGTCGAGCGTTTGTTAAATTTGCAAAACGTCAGTTTTTGGCACTCTCCTTGGAACTGATATTTTGGTTTTTTGTGAATGGCTTTGTCCTAGTTTGCTCTTTTATAATTGTGAAGGAGTTCATTTCTTTCAATATTGGAGCTAGCTTCACAACTGAAGAGCTCCCAACAAAAAATACTGCAGTGTACTACACATAGTTATACTGTCTTAGGGGCACATTACGATACCCGGCGTAAAAAAATCCGCCAGGCATGGAAGCGGCAAAAATCCGCCCGCACACACCGCCTGAACACCGACCACGCCATTATGAGTACACAAACTGAAAACCGCCATCGGCGGAAAAATCATACAAAATACCGCCCGCCATCGTCCGAGTCGGAGTCAAACCGCCCGCCACGGACGGAAACACGCACGACAACACAAAACCGCCCGCCCACACGGCCGACACACCGCACGTGAAATTACGATCGCACCGCCATGAGCGCGGAAAAACAACAAAAATACCGCCCGCCAGCGCAAACAACGCCGGTGAGAATCGACACGGCAGAAGCCATGGCGCCCACGTACCTGCACAGAAACCATCCGCACACAAAACCAATAGCACACAACATGGCCAACAAGTCCACACAGCAAGGCACGCACAAATACACAAGCACAGTACACATCCCGAAAACACCCCCCGGACAAACAAAAAATACAAAGGCCAGAACCCCAGACACAACACACCTGAAAACAACAGACCATGAGGACACACCCACATAGGTGAGTACAAAAGCAGCACTCCCACAGACCACAACCCCTTGCTACATTGCAAACCAGAGAGGAGAGGAGAGGACACAGTGACACAGCAAGGACAGCAGCACACCACAGAAACGCACACATCACAACCACCACCACCACCACCAAACACCGGCACCACAAACCCCCTGCACATTACACAACACACACCGCACCAGCACCACAAACACCATGGCACCACAAAGGATGCCCAAGTTCACGCCCATGGAGCTGACGGTCATGGTCGACGAGATCATCAAGGTGTACCCACAAATCTATGGGAACATGGTCCAGCACACACCACTAGCCACCAGAAACAGAATGTGGACCCGGATCGTAGACCAGGTCAATGCAGTCGGGACCCTGCCCAGGAACAGAACCGAGATAAACAAACGTTGGAATGACGTAAAGAGCCTGGTCAAGAAGAAGGAGGGCAAAAACAGAGAGCTGGCTGCCGTCACTGGCGGAGGGAATCCCGCGCTCTTTAAGACCTTCAAAGCGTGGGAGGAGAAGGTGCGAGTCGTAATACATCCGGAGATCCTCGCCGGATTAGCAGGGGGAATGGAGGCTGGTAAGTACAAACTAATGTATACCAGCACACCGCTATGTACACACATGCGCAACCACCATGCCACAGCTCCCAGGGACAAACACCCCCATGTCCAGCACACAATACACAACACATCACACGCACATGCAACAGACACTACCACACACAGGCCAAACCGAACAACTGTAAGATGCGTGGGGACATGTGTACACTAAGCCAGCCACGTAACCACCAACAGGTCCACAAATATGCCAGAAGCGCCACAACGAGCACCCACCACACCCATGTGTCCGCCACAGCTGCACTAACCGACAAGTAACAGGTAAGTGGCAGGAACACAAAGTGCAGTGGGTCGGAGGGGGACAGCTGAAGTACAACACCCACCAGGCCCCCACTCCCACAGACCAGCAAGGTGGAGCACTCCCCACACCCATGTGTCAGGCACAGCTGCACCAACCGACAAGTAACAGGTAAGTGGCAGGAACACAAAGTGCAGTGGGTCGGAGGGGGACAGCTGAAGTACAACACCCACCAGGCCCCCACTCCCACAGACCAGCAAGGTGGAGCACTCCCCACACCCATGTGTCAGGCACAGCTGCACCAACCGACAAGTAACAGGTAAGTGGCAGGAACACAAAGTGCAGTGGGTGGGACGGTGGACAGCCCAAGTACAACACACACCAGGCCCCAGTCCCACAGCACAGCAAGGAGGAGCATCCCCCACACCCCACACCCACGTGTCAGCCACCGCAGTGCACAACGACAGCCGAAAGGCAGACATCACGGTCCACAGCAATCGGTGTCAGTGGGTGTACAGCCACCCCCACGACCCACTACACCCCCCACCCCCACAGACCTGCAACATGGAGCACCCCCGCTAAGAGCCATGTGGCATCCAGTACAGTGCACGCACGAACAACTTGCAGGTGGGAAACTGGACAGGGCTGGATTACTGGAGGCATGAGGACCATAACACCACCAACACATGGGACATGTCACGTAGCACACGGACACGCAGCACCGCCCACCGTCACGAACAAGTGAACAATGTGCACACGGACATGAACAGCAGACTCACACCCCACATGACCCATCACAGACATAGCAACACCCAAGGAGCCACGTCTGCATGCACAAGCCACACAGAATATAGTCCCACACGGCAGCCACTGTGCAACTCATCACACACAACCGAAACACCATTGAAGTCCTGTCCATGTAGCCCCTACTGCCTGTCAACCACACACCCCACAACTACGCCTATGTAAGACAAACAACACTAGACGCAACAGAGCGGAACAACAGAAATGCACACGAACACCACTGAACCCATCAAACACACAGACACACCATGCACATACAACATACCATCCATCCCATCCGTCAGCCCCAGTCTCATGAAAGGCATGTCATCCGCACAGCTGCCACACATACAGCAGTCACGCTAAGACACATGCCCATGACCAACCATGTGCCAGAAGTCAATTAAGCGCACGACACACTGTGAGCAACAACACACAACATGGGCCACACCCCCCCGAGCACTGCAGTGATGCACATGGCACAGGGCAGCACGCACACCAAGGAGATGGGACAACTGCAATACGTTGGCTGGCACACAACTATCACTCACTCATAACGATGCGTCCAATGCCATGTCCAGTAACCACAACAGACAGCAAATATGCAGGGCATGTCAGGCATGCACACACCTCAGACCATGCACTGTCATGCTGCCACAACACATGTCACGTTCGGCACCCATGGCTCACAGCATGTACCCCAAAAGCATATACCCTCCCAAATGCGAATCTGGGGCATGGCCCCCATGTTGCCATATGCGTTCCTAAGCGTTCCATTTGAACTCCAAAAGCAAAGTACAAACCAGACCCAGGATGGGCCAGGAGCCCGCATACACCAGAGTCACAATGAGTAGGGGCAAAGCAACACACCCATCGGCATGGCCAATCCGTCCCATGCCACATGTGCACAGCACACAGTCCCATTGCCTAGCACACACACCTACAGATGCCACAGCCACACACTCGCCTCCGGGAAACCCATGTACGAGATTGCACGAACTGCCAATGTCAGACGACTAATACATACTTCGCCAGGTGCAACACAATAACAAATCTCATTCTCTCCACAGGTGACGAACTGCTGGACGCTGGGGATGGAGACAGCAGCCAGCACAGCCAGCCTACAAGCCCCCAACGAGGACACACGGATCTGGAGGATCTGTCCACCTCTTCGGACACGGACCACCAAGCTGGCCCATCTGGCGTGGCAGGGCCCAGCCGCTCCCCAGGACCCCTCCTACCCACCAACCCATCATCCAGGGATGCTGAACAGTCCCAGTCCCCTGCTGCCACTGTCGTTGCGGCCACACCCACGGTCATTGCGGCCACTACCACTGCCGCAACCGCCACCATCGCCGCACCGACCACCACCGCCTCCACCACCACCACGTCTTCGCTGGCACCAGCCCCAGCGCAGGTGGTGGCCCGGCCGACTGGATCCACCCTGGGAGCCACAGCGAGGACCGTGGTGAGCAATGTGGCTAGTGGGCAGGCCGGTGGCAGCAGGACTGGTAGGAGGAGCAGGGTCAGGGAAACGCCAGCCTCCCCTGGGAGCCATGCCCTGCCTCAAATGGACAGAGTCCTTGGGGCCTATGAAGAGGCCCAAGGACAATGGGCCAGGTCTGCTACTGACACGCGGGAGGTGCTGGGGGTGCTGAGGTCCATGGACGCCCATATGGGCCAATTCGTGTCCCGTATGGACCAACTCGTGGACCTCATGGGCCAGCTGGTGGTGGCGGTGGGGTCACAGGCAAGGCCAGCAACACCACCTCCGCCACCACCTGCTAGGGCGCAGGCTCGGGCAGCAGTGTCCACTTCCCCTGCGTCCACAGCCAGTGAGCACACCTCACCCACCACCAGCAGGTCGCCACCACACACCCCCTCCCAAACGTGGAAGGGGCCGTCCGAAGAGGAAACAGATCTCCCGGGAGGACTTCGCACGCTCCAGTCGCAAGTGAGGCAGCCAGCCAGCCTTCCGCCAGCCTTCCTTGACCAGCCACTGCATTGACTTGCTCTACGATCCCACTCCACACAGCCATCTGGATGGCATGTGTGTGTTGGACTATGGACATAGAACCAGTGGGTACACCCTGATCATCACGCAGCCATGACCGACAGCTCATTGTCACTGCACGCACCACTTTTGTCATCACCTTACACACAATCACATGTCACAGTTTGGAATAAATGCACCTTTTTCACTAACTGCTGTTTGTGCCCTGTGTCTTTATTGTACGGAATACAACGGCCACCTTGGGCGGAAAGGCACCTGATGCGTGGCATGGAAATGGAATCCGGAGGGCCTGTAGGGACCTAGGGGTGGGAGACAGAACAGGAGCACATTCAATGAGTGTGTCACACACCCATCACACAGTACATGTCAACAACTACAAGCAATGTACACACATCGCACAGAGCAATAGGGCACAATGCCACAGCCACCAACAGTGGCATACTACCCTGGCCATGGAGCGTTGACACACTGCACGCAGTGAACATACGGCCACCCTGACACAGCACACACACACCTGCATAGATACAGACACATCATCCGTCGTACATGGACACTCACCGTCAAGTGAAGTAGCGGGCGATGAGCTGCTGGCGCACATTCCCAGCTTCCTCCTCTCCGCTGTCCACCTCACTCGAGCTGTCCTGGTCTGCGGGCTGGGGCCCTGGTTGATCTCCGTCATCCACAATGAGGGGGATCTGCTTCCGAATGGCCAGATTGTGCAGCATGCAGCACGCCACCACTATCTGGCACACCTTCTGTGGGGAGTACGCCAGTGCACCCCCGGTGCGGTCCAGGCACCTGAACCTGGACTTGAGGAGGCCAAAGGTACGCTCGACCACACGTCTGGTCCTCCCATGTGCCTCATTGTATCGATCGTCTGCTGGGGTGCGAGGATTCCTCAATGGACTGAGCAGCCATGCCCCATTCGGATACGCAGAGTCACCTGGGTGTGAGGGACACAGAGAACCGTTGCTATTCCAACTGGACAGGGGACAGCATCGCACAACCAGCACGCTACACCACTCCACATACTCACCGACAATACAGCCACGATCCTGTTGCAGATTGGCCATCAGTCGTGGCAAGATGCTGTTGCGCATTATGTGTGCGTCATGGGCCGAGCCTGGAAACTTTGCACACACGTGGGTGATCACCATGTCCGCAAGGCACACCACTTGCACATTCAGGGAGTGCGTGTGCTTCCTGTTGCGGTACAGGTGCTCAGTGGCCTGTGGTGGAACAAGGCCAACATGAGTGCAGTCAATGGCTCCCACGACGTGTGGGATTCTGCCAAGGGCATAGAATGCACCCTTCACTGCCGCCAATTCACGAGCCCTGGGGAATCTGATGTACCTGTTCCGGTACAGCATCATGGCTGCCAGTACATCCCTCAGCACCTTGCTGAACATGGGCTGGGACATCCCTCCTCCACTGCCCACTGTGTGCTGGAATGACCCAGTGGCGAAGAAATGCATGGCGGCCATCACCTTAGCCGTGGGGGTGACAGCAGTCGGATACACCCTGCGGGGACGGAGATGGGGCTCTAACATGGCACACAGTCGATGCAGAGTTGGCCTGTCCAGCCGAAACTTCCTGATTACCTCTGTATCGTCCATGTCCGCCAGCAATTGGTATGGGCGGTCAATGTTCGGTCTCCGCCTGGGTTAAATGGCAGAGGACACATGTCAAAGCAACACGGCACATAGCAATTTCGCATACACATCACTGACATGACTGAGCAAGCACATGAGCCACAGCCCAGCTGTCAAGCTGGGACGGCACGGCCACAATACACTTACACAGGTCTCCCAACAATGGCAATGGCAAGTGAGACATACCACTGCCATGTGCATGCACATGGGGATCTAGGCCCCAATGACTTGCGGGGCGTGCTGATGGGGACTGACTGCATATTCGTCAAGCGGCAACGCCACGGCAACATGAGTGTCTGCTGAGCATGGTACTGCTTCCGAGGCTGGATGAGTATGGCACACGACGACGACGATGTGGGCACGGGCTGAGCGGCCAATACAAGTGGGACCTGTGGCACGAGGGGATATGAGACAGTAGTAGGTGTCAGCACTGCACCCTATGTACAGCACTGTACGGATCACAGCTCCCGAAACATTGACTGGTGTCCACATTGACAGCCCCATGCCAAGACGGCTGTGTGCTTGCAGTCACACGTCACAGGTGAGAGGTTACATTGCACGTGCCAGGTGGCAGTCGTACATAGTGGGAGCTGGCATGTGTGTGCATGTGTCTCCTGTTCAGGATCCACCAGATGGGCGCTGACTCTGTACTGACCATTGGACACAGCATGTTCCGTGGAAGGCTTGTGTGTGTGGGATGGTGGCACTGGATGTGCCTCCGTTGGGGAGGGGCCATGCACAGGGCGGGTACGTCGATGATTGCGCATTGTTGGTCACGGTGGGTGCACCAGCTAAGATGTGTTGCCCTGTGTTCAATTCCTATGTCCGCATGATGATGGACTGTGGATGTGGGCAGACTACACATTGGTCGATGTGCTGTCTATATGCATGTGCCTTCACACCAGGCACAGCTGCCCCTGCACATGTGACCCCTGCTGGACTCGCTGCTGGGTCTGTGGAGCTGATGCACCTTCTGCGCGTGGGGCGGACAGCTCTCCTCACTTCCCTCATTGCGCATGTCATGTCTTTGCCGCAGGTGACATGGATCATGGAGGGCCCACATGTACGCGTGGGTAGGCTACACATGATTGTTCACTGGTCGCCACCCCCAGTCAGTGTTTCGAATGGGAAGGTTGTCGTGCTGGTGGTATGTTCGATGTGGCGGATGGGCGGGCCTAGGTGCGGGCTTACATTCCGGACATGGGGGGGTAGTTGGATTGGCGACTAGTTGCAGTACACACGGGACACGTCTCTTCCTTTCCACATCTGGGTCATCCCTTGTACTAACTGACAGTGATACAGTCATCTTCGCCCCAGCCCTCATGTCCTCCCCTCGCCCCCCAATATGCATGCTCACCTGCGAGGCTAGCGCTTGCACAGGCAGCCCCAAGCTTGCACCAGAGAGGGCAAGGAGTGTATGTGTGGGTCCAGTTGCACGAGTGGGCTGTCTCAGGGTATGATGTGTGGCGGGACGCCGTCCACCTGCGTGGTGCCCCAAATGGAGACCCGGCCTGCATGGACTATGCATCACAGTCTTCGCCTTCCGGATCCGCCACCTGCGACACCCAGTGGCTGTGGCTGTCCTTGCGGCCATGCCGCGTCCGTCTGTGGCTGATGGCCCACACATTCACTCTTTGGCCTCTCTGGGGAGGGCTCAGGGGTGGTGGCGCACGCGCTTGCACTTAGTCGCAATGGCATGTGTCGTGGTTGGTATGATGGGCAATGGATGGGATGGTGCGAGCCACCTCCCGTGACGTCAGTGCTGCTCGTGCTGTGGTGCGTCCCCCTACACTTCCATTTGACTTTTTGCCATGCTGGACGTTGAGGTTCTATTGCCTGCGTGATATGAGCAGGAGGAGCGCGAGGAGACCTCTCACACACCATGCTCCACTGCCATCCCGTGCCCTGTATCGCCTGTGCGGATTGACTATGTTGGGGTTACACCTGGTCGACTGGGGCTGTGTGTGCCTTGTCAAGGGGCATGGCGGGCGCACAACAGGATCCAGCTCGTCCACAGAGGGTGGGCTGAGGTGCGCCTGGTACCGCTTTGTACGTGTGCCCGGCTGCTGTGCACACACGTGTTCACTCCCCCCGACAGGTGTCCTCTCACAATGCCCAGGGAAGCGGTGGTGTACTGTTCATGAGCCCTCCCAACACGGCGTGCTCCAACTTGGCATGTGCGCATCTACCCGTCGCACCCACCCACCTGAGCACTGCGTCCATACGACTTCACACGACACATGTGTGTCTTCCACAGTAGTGCTACTCATTTGCGTTGACATCCAATACCAGTGGACTACATGGTCATGTCACGACTGCCGTGTACTTCACATACTCTCATCCTCTCTCATTCGTACTTGTGAAATGAGTCAGCGGAGACAGTTCTGGTTTCAAACATTATATTGAGTCTTCTGTCCTCTGTGATGCAGTATAGTGGACACTACTGGCAGCGGAATACATATTGAGGATATACTGAGCATGATTACAAATGGGATAGGGTGTGGGGTTACATCTGCTTGGCCAAGGCTGTGCTAATGTACATTTACGTATAGCTGCGGAGCTGCGGACTTTGACACAGACGGTATACATGTAGCCTACCAGACCGCTCGGCATCATGGGCACAGTCCATCTCAGTTCCATGTGACAGGTTTGCTGCGGTTGTTCCTCATGCACGCGTGCATGTGAGATGACATCAGGGCATGTGCTTGCGTGCATGCAGCGGCGTGCCACTTGTTGTTGCACTGTGGTGGTTACTGGACATGTCACAGTCACTGGGGTCGTGTTGTTGTTGTATGCACTTGTCGTCCATGCAAAGGTCCTGGTATGGGATTCCCGGGGCGGGGGTGGGAGGGGTGCAGCACCCACAGACTCCAGGCGACCTATTCATGTCCACTGAGCGGTGTGTGTGTCCATGTGCGCTGGATCCATGTCGTGTCCTGGTTGTTCGTGCAGTTCCGTCCATGTGGGTGCGATGCACAGAGCCCATGCCACTGCCTCCCACGATGCATGCGGTGTTCCTGGATGTGATGGGGAACAGTGTGCATGTCCCGGTCATATCCGATGTCATGGCGATGTCGTTGATGGTGTGGTTACAGTTGCCGGTCGTTTGGTATGGCTGTTGTGGTGGTGACTGGCCAGTCCGTGCGGAAGCTGAGCATGGGTGCGGGGTTGGACTTCATAGGTCACTCGGGGAACCTGCGTTGTGGTCCGACGTATTTACAGGTTGTCAGGTATGCGATGCCGTCCAGCAGGGCTTCCATGTCATTGGTGGTGTACATGTTTGCCAGCCAATGAAGCGGATGGTGGCTGTCAAGGTGTTGTTCGTAGGTTGTCCCTTGGAGGACCATGATGGGGCATGCTGGGTGACATTCGATGTAGCTGTTCTCGATGATCCGTCGTGTGGAGGCACAGTGGTTCCATTTCAGTGCGCGTGCGATGTTGGCCACATACGCCATGCCCCCATAGGCAGAGCAGGCCCTGTCGTGTGCGTCCAGAGGGAGGAGTAGTGGTAGCAGGTCCGCCTTCAGACATGCCGGGTTGGAGAGGCATATCTCGACGGGATGCTGGTAGGGACACCTCCGACAGTAGAAGACGGGCATGACGCAGCTGAACAATGTGATGCGGTAAGTCAGTCGGTAACTTACGTTCAGCAGGGACAGGAGATCGCATCCCAATGTATGTATCGTGCTGGTTTGGTACAGCTTGAGCTCTTCGGCGTAGTTGGGTAGGTGTGTTGCGGTTGCCATTTCGCAGCGGTGCGTTGTGGTGGCGTGCTCCGGCTGTGTGTGCAGTCTGCAATGTGCACACTCCGGGGTTGCTGTGAGCTCTGTGTAGTCGTGGGGAGACAGGACTTGTGTTCTGTTGGCTTGTTTGGAGGACACGGGCCCTCTTCCCACATGCTTCTCAGACAGTTCAAGGTCAGTGCTGTGTGACTCCTTCCAATTAACTTGCAAGTGGCCGACATGGGGGAGTGTTTTCTTCTTTCTTCCCCGTCCGTTGTGTGCTTCTGTGATATGCGCTATCTGCCCTGTGGTCGGTCTCCTCGGCAAGCCTGTGTTGGTCTATTCTTGGACAATGGCTGTATTCACCGGCTTCTGTCGTAGGGCTGTGGTTTCGGTGTTGGAATGGAAGGTCATTCAGTGCTGTCTGCTCTCCCTTGTGTGGGCGGCAGCCTGCCTTTCCGCTCTGCGTTGGGCCTTGTGTGTGGATGTAATTCTTGGGCCACCTGTTGTCGGTCACCGGGCTCTTTGGTGTTCCGTTTCATGTGTCTTGTTCATATGTGCAGGGTGGTATGGGTTTTTCAGTGTGGTACTGGCGTTCCTCTTCCCGAAGGGGCCCTGCTTCTCCTAGTTGGTGTTGCCGCCGCTGTGTGCTTCGCCATGTTTGTTACACTGGGGTGTGTCCTGCTGTTGCGTGACTTCACTGACATGTGTGCGTCGGTTGTGTGGCGTTGGGTGTTGTCCGTGAATTGGGCGTTGGGGACATGTCTGTGGCCGGCCTGTCACGTGTCATGTGCGTTCGGGGTGGGGCTGATGTGTGTGCTGCTTGGTTGTGTCCCTGTCCCTGTGTGCGACGCATGCATGGCGCTGCGGTTGGCCTCTGCGTTGTGCGCATGTGTGGCGGCGTCATCGGCGCTTTGGGGCCGTGACAGGGTGGTTGGTTCCTAGTCCCAGGTGGTGTGTACACATGTGTTCTGCGATGTTAGGATTTGGCCTGTGTGTCATATGTGGATGCAATGGTGGATGTGTAGTGTGCACGCGCTGGTGGGGGGTTGTCCGCTTTTTCCGCCCTTGCACTGTGTGCGCTGTTTGCGTGCACTTGTTGTGTGTGTGCCTACCTGCGTCTCCGCGGTACGTTGCGTCCTTGGTGGTGCATCAGCAGAAGCATGGGAAGGGCCTGCAGTGCTGGATTCATGCCCGGGGTGCCGCTTCTTCGTTGTCCGTGCTCTGCGTCCGTGTTTCCGCCTCTCTTTCACGTGCGGTGTCTCTTTGCCGTGGGAGCCGTTTGTTTGCGGCATCGTAATTTATGCGCCGGGCGGGACGTGTTTCGTCGGACGGTGTGTGTCAGTTGTGCTGCGCCGCTACGTGTGCGGGCGCACTTTGATGGCGGACGGTGTTGCTGGCTTGCCGGCGGTGTTTGGCCTGCTTTTCGCATCGTAATTTGGCGGGCGTGTGGGCTGCGGCATGCGGGCGGTAACTGGTGGTTTTTGCATCCGCCAGCACGGCGGTAGTGCTTCCGCCCGCCATCGTAATGGGCCCCTTAGTGTTCTTGCCGTTATTCTTAATTTACTGGTACTCTGAGTTTTCTGGACATATCTTTAAGTTTATTTTCTGTGTTATATTGGGGGTGCCCTTATTTGAAGAGTTGTAAAATCCTGCTGCCTGGTAGCTAGATCTATTAACATCTTCAACTTTCAAAGACTAGGGGAAGGATTACGAATTTATTTTCTACTTCTAAATCCAGAGACATTTTGTGAAATTGTCTTCAGATTCTACTTCGGGTACAAATTGTCTTTCTACAACTTGGGCTGTTAAATCTAAACGTCTTTCCAAACAGTCTCGTTGTGCTATTGCATTGTCTGGCAATACAGGGGCATATTAGCAAGACCGGCGATACAATTATCGCCGCTTTAGCGGCAGGAAACTGCCGCTAAAGCGGCGATAATGGGCTTGCTAATATGCGTTATGGAATTCAATAGAAGCCCAGGTTAGATGTCCTGCACATCTAACCTGGGCTTCTATTGGAATTCTATAACGCATATTAGCAAGCCCATTATCGCCGTTTTAGCGGCAGTTTCCTGCCGCTAAAGCGGCGATAATTTTATCGCCGGTCTTGCTAATATGCCCCAAAATGAACTAAGGGCCTTATATCCTTTCAGTAAAGCCACTAGTGTAACTGTGTCTCTCACTGCCTCAGGCTTTAACATTTGGTAACGGCCGTCTTCCTGTGTTATAGGCAGAGCCACAGAGAGGACCTATAATAAGGGAGATAGCCTTTAACAACCATTATAGTCCTGGGTAGAAGGGCTTTATTGCAATTTGAACATTCCTCCCCCTGAAAGTCAAATGTCCACAATTGAAAAGGGAGGAAGTGAAGTAATAACAATGGGAATGCTGGAGCAGACGTTCTATAACGTTTATTATTGGCTGTGATAATTTCAAACATCTAATGAGAAGCTGCAATCAAATGCGGAGAGATGGGTGGCAATGCAAAATAGGATGGCAGAGGTGAGCAACACCTCTCATCTACAACTGCTGGATGGGAGTTGGATATTCAAACCTTGCACCGAAACTCCAACATTTTAGAAAACAGATGCAATAATCTTTGATTATATACAATCCAGAAGGTATTGAAGGAAATGATGTTTGAACATTTCTTAAGACGTTACTCCCAGGCCCTGTAAGTATTCCTAGCTTCCCTGGTGGTAATTCAAATAGGCCGCAAAGTCAGTAAAATAGTAACTTTTGCTTCCTCCTCCATCGCCTTGTGGTATTATAGTGCCATTTCTATAAATACTTGTTGCATTTTGTCTAGGCCAACAAAGGTCATCATACCTACATTTCTCAGTATTTATCAGATGCTAAGAATGATAGAAGAAAAAGGGTTTGACTAGAAGCCCCAGCCTGCATCACCTGAATGTAACATTTAGGGCCCGATTACGATGAGGGCGGGAAGGGCTCCAACCGTTGGTCGGAGCCCTCCTGCCCGCATCGTAATCACTGATTCGGATTCCCTTCCGATAGAGCTATTTCGATGGGCTCGGTCAGAAAAGAATCCGAATCTGTCTTCCAAATGGCTTATGACGAGCTCGGAGAGCCCGTCCACCACTCGGAAGGCCCACAGTATTCCCCAGGCCGGCTCTATCTGGCCGAGGGACTACGATGGCAGTTTCCCATTGCCTTTTTGTGCCGGCCCTTCCGGCACAAAAAGGCATTGAGAAACAGCTTTGGAGGCCCCCAGCAGGGCCCCCATGGGGGCAAGACCACCGAATGGTGGCGTAGGGGGCACCTATGGTGCCCCCTTGTTGATCCCTGTACCCTGTGGCAGGCACCTGTGGTGCCTGCCTCGGGGTGCAGGGATGAACTGCACCTTAGCATTTTGCTATGAGAGCTTGCATTCCATTCGGATGCATGCTCTCATAACAAAGTATAGGATTGCGACTGAACAGGGTTCGGTCGCATCCTAATTCCTCAGCTGGAACCGATGACTCAAGGTCGTTCGGTTACAGTTCAAGAACGATGCCGGACGGACTCGGGTCCGTCCGGCATCGTAATCGGCCCCTTAGTGTCATTCATATTTGGCTTTTCAAGATTACCCACAAGAATCTACAGATCTTTTGAAGAACCAGCTACATTTTTTTAATATCTCAACAAGAACTGTTTGACAACTATGGACACAACTCATCCTAAATCTAAATAAGTTAATTGTACTCTTTTAATCTTAATTTTTTGCTAATCTCCACAGGTGCTTTTAGTCCTGTTACCATGCTGATTGTAGACTCATAATATTTGTTTTGTCTTCTTGTCAGATCAGGGTTCTGTTCCTTTGATCTGCTGTTTGTCCTTTTTGATTCTTTTTAACAATTTTCTTACTTTTATATTTTCAATTATTCATTTTATTTCTAGTTCTTGTTGTATTGGAAATCTATCTATTTATTTATATCCCTTCAAAAATGTATATGTATTATTTTGTTCATTGTACTTATATTTTGTTATCGTTGAATATCATACTATTCAATGATTGCATCCTGAATTTCTTCATTGTCCATGGTTAATTTTGCCCATTTGCAGAGCGCCAACTGTAATGAAATCGAATCTCTAAAACGCAAAAGGCAATGAGTTGTGTCGAAAAAGGTTTTCAATTCGGCAGGGGATAACCCCTACCAACATAATAAATACAGGCTAGTTAGGTCAAAACAGAGTTCTAAGAAAATCTCTGCTCAACTCCTGGTAGCTATGGCAAAAGCAGCTGGCAATCTCCAAAGAAGTGTGTGCTAAGTTCAAGCTGCACTAACAGTTTTAAAGTAAATAACACAACAAAATACAATTCTCAAACCAATTTAGAACAATAGAAAAAGATTTATTGAGCAAAAAAAACCAAGATCTTCAAAATAAAATAAGGGGAACCAGAGATATGAACTTTAAAATTTTAAGGCAAAAAGTACCTTGAAAAAATAAATCATGATTGAAAAACAACAGTTCGCGGTTGACTGGTACCTAGGTAAGATATTGAGCCACCATGATGAAGCGGAGGTCGAATACACCAAGCAGGCCATGAAGCATGGCTGTCTAGGAAGGTTCTGGGAATGAATAGAAGAATCCTTGCTTCTCCAAGATGAAAGAGGTAGTGGTAAGGCTGTAAGATTGCTAATCCCTGCTACGTGGTCTCTCATTGTTCTTTCTGAGCTTAATGGCAGGACAGTGACTTCTGAGTGAGTGCCATTAACTCTCTTTCCTTGTAAAAAAAACTTTTCAAATTGGTTCCATTTTCCTCTTCAACCATGCTCCTGTTGTGCAACATCTGTCATTATCCGATTTGCATAAAATAGATTGTAGACGAAGGTTTAATAACCATCTGTTTCATGAAAACAATGTCTATAAAGAATTTGATTTGCCAGCGACTATTTTAGGTTTAATGTTCCAACCAACACATCTATTAATAATGATTGGGATTCCTTTAGAACAGCTTTTCAGGCCTCTTATGAACCTTAGATGAAAAAAGGCAAATGTCCAATATAATTGAGAACATGCTTACCTCTAAATCCTTTAGCATGTTTAGTGATAATATGAAGGTCAAATTTGAACTTAAAGAAACTGCTACGGTTAGTGATTTTAATCTCCTACATTGTATCAAATAAATTGTATGGTGGTCAAAACAGGTGGCAAAAACTTGGAAACTACCTAAAATTCAAAATGGAACATAAATAATTTGGTTGTACTGTTGATGAAGTTGATAGTGTGATTGCTGTGCCCATTACTTCTTTTAATCATTTGGCAAGCTTTACAGATCATTATATATTGATATCCCTAATCCCTCTAAATCTAATTTTGATACTTTTTTCTCTACCATACCCAAGTTTGCTTGTGGCCTTTCTATATGAAAAACAAATTTTTCTTCATGACGTTTTACACACTATACATATTCTCTTAAAAGAGCAAAAGCACTAGTCCAGGTTTGCATTTTTTTCATCATAGTCTGCCCCTAAACTCTTAGAGTTATACAGAACATTACTAATTTCTATGCTAAAGGTCATCTTTCAGAAGCCTCTATTACATGTACTTCCAAATTAGGTAAAGTCCAGCAATTTTGCAACAGTGGTAGACCTGTTTCCCTAATCAATAGTGAAGTGGTAATTTATGCAAGAAACTCAGCTACCAGTTTATAATCTCCTATTCCTACTCTTGTTAAAGCAGATCTTCTGATAATGTCCTTCTGTTCTCCAATATTATTGAATACCCATATTGCTGCTCTTCTCTTAAATGCAGGGAAGGCATTTGATGGAAAAATCCATGCTGCTATTTCTCTTGAACCTTTTTGGGGGAAATAGTGATGTGTAACTCTTCTAGGAAAGGTACATAATATAAAGATTTGGAGATCAAAGTATCTGCCTATGCTGATAATATTCAAGATGCTTTCTATACATGGCAAATCCTTTACCTTTCCTAAGGCCATTCTTAGATGAACTTTCATTATACTCTTAAGTAATGTTATAGATTGAGCTCTACCTAAACTGAATTTTTACTTCTTAATAATTTTTGCATTCAATATGGTTTTTCTCTAGCATTAATGAAATAAATCACCATAATAACTTATCTTTGAAAAATAAATTAAACAATGTATTCGATACTTGGCACCATTTCTTCCTTTCTTGGTGGGATAAGCAAGGTACCATCAAATTGATGAGCATGCCTAATATGCTTTAAGTTCTTTCTGTGCTACCTATAAAATGCCATACATGTATTTTTAACAAATTTGATAAACTATTTTCATACATTTTATGGAATAATGAAAATTCGAGAAATTCCTTGTCTAAATAAAAAAATCTTTAGCTAGATAGGGGTGTTAGATTCCAGTACTTAAAATCTTATCACATTTCCTTTTTGCTTAACTGATCCTATTCTCTGCTTCATGATTATGGTTGTTCTGCAGTTGCTATTTGAGTTTGTTTTGTTACTTTTTGATTGTCTACTCTTGTTAAATAGGTGATTGTTTTGGTCCAGTAGCTCTGTTAATAAGATATTTCTTGGGATACAATATCAACAGTTATGAGTACAACTTATTTTTCTCATTCACTAAACATCCTTTGCTGTCTTTCTTTAATTTCTCACTTATTTGTTACAAAAAGCATTTAAAACAGGCAACAAATCTTTCTATTGGAGCAAGTGGACAAATAGGGATGTTAGATGGATTCATCAATTATAAGATGCTAATATCATTCGACCCTTTAAATAATTTGCAATAAAAAGTAGTATTACCAAACCCTTTTCAGAAAGATTATATACTTCTTCATAATGTACTTTTTCAATGTTTTTTTCCAAGAATCCTGATTTTTGTACTCTGCATTCAACTACTAAAACTGACTGGACTTAACTTATTTGGAGAAATGTAATACCTAGCGTTGTTCAAATTTATAGAACTCTGTGACAGTCATCTTCCTAAAGCTCTGGCTGAGTCAGCATGGGATTAAGATCTGGATGGCATATCAGAAGAGTAACACTGGAACTGACTATGGTCAAAAATATTTAAAACATTTAGGTCTCCTACTATTACTTAGACTCCACTTTTTATTAACAATAGAATTCATACAACTCATGTTAAAATGAGTAAGTTTATGGTTGCGTAAGACTGAAAAGGGTTCTTTGCTTCATCATTTATTTGACTTTAAGTGTACTCTTTCTTTCTCAAAATGTGTTTGTTCTAGAGGAAACACTTGGAAGAGATGTTAATCTTTCTTTTCAAAACATGTCAAGGGTGTGTCCTAAGATTTTGAATTTTGGCGATGAGGGTGAGTGAACCACTAGGGAATAGTGGTGCATGGGGCTTTGTTGAAGGGTGGCTAAATTGTGCATCCTGTGAGTTTCAGTTACCTTCTTGCCATATGTGAATCAATTAGTCAAAATCAGCCTGGGATTGCTAGTGTTGCCTTCCTGGAGAAGACCTGTTCTGGCAGTTCAGGATCTTCTATTCATATTGGATGAGGACCAAGTCTGATTTACACATGGCTGGTCTGTACCTGGAGTGGATTAGTGGTAAAAAAACAATGGCCTGGAATGCTGCACGAAGTAATTTAAATATTAGTTATTATTTTTATTTAAAAAGTGTTGTTAATTTGCTTTATTGCTGATGCATTTGTAGTGTATAGCAGAGCATAGCAGTGCAGAGCATAGCATAGCAGTGGGAAAGAAAATCAAGGCCAGCAAGTTTGCACTGGTATTGTGTTATCAGCATAGCAGTGGGAGAGTAGGTATTTGCCTCCAATGGTTTTCGGGTACTGACAGGGTAAGACAAACTAGTGACAGGAAAAAGTACAGTAGAGTTGGCACAAGGGCTCATCAGAGACAACATTTCAAATTAGACAGAAAAGTAGGAGGTGAACCTGGAGAAGACAATAAAGCAGGATCCAGTTTACAATGTTAAATGTTGCCATGAGGTCATGAAGTGTTACTCAGTATGTTACTCCTTCATTGCCTGGAACAAGTGCCTCATTCAAATTATGAGAACGCCATGCCCTGAAAAGATGCCCAACGGTTTCAGTGAAGGAGAGAGTGATTATTAAGGTGAGCTTAGAGTTAAAAAAATGCTTTCCAGGATTTGCATAATGTCCAGAAGCCAACACATGCCTAAATAGCACTAGAGAAATTCATATTGTAGAATGGTCTGACCAACCCTACTATAATGTCAAATTGCTGTGACCATTCGCAAAATTGAGTAATTTGACCAATTCGTCATAATTCCTACACTTCTGTGAAGTACACTTTTTGGAAAATATTTGCAATTGTAGTTTTCTTTTTTTTTTTTTATTAACATCAATATTTTGTCACATGTCACCATCAAGGTTCATCAAGTAATTTAGTGAAAAAAATCACTAACTGAACAATCAAACAATCTTCCTCTTACATGACAGTGGTAAAAGTTGAAGTTAACCATAATTCCACCTCATTTGAGTTCCTAATTGTACCTCCTCAAAGATATACATATTACCTGGGTATACATATAACCTGGGTATGTCATAGAAGACCTTTTAAATGTTTCACTATTAAAAGTTTCATATGTATTTGAGTTTTCAGAAATTTATGGTGAGACGTGTGAACTCAATTTCCCTTGAAGAAATGAAAAGAAACTCTGCCCTGATGATAATGTTTAATACCTCTAGTATTAACTTTAATGCCTCTACCTGGATGCAGTTTGGAAAAGTTAATGACCATTTCTAAAAAAGATATTTCTGGGCTTTTAGAATTAGACCTTTTGTTAAGTGGGGAAGAGAATAAACTTTAACATGCCTTTTTAAGCCCCAAAGGCCTATTACATGTCATTCAGAAAAAAAACTGTATCTCATTGCAGTCCATCTTTATGAAATATTCTAAACTGTACTATATTTTGCCACAACCAACTCTTCCCTAGTCAATAATTGTTTTTAGGGACACCAAGTTCAACAACATCTTTCACATCTACACACCACTACCTTGACATCGGGTGGTATGTGACTGGAACACCAGAGTGATTCACAAACACACTTTCACATGGGTTAATAAACAGGATTCACAAACATACTTTCACATAGGGTTAATAAACACGGAGCATACAGTTTTTACTTCTATGGCCCCCCATGGGATTTAGCCTGCAGCACCTGTATATGTTCGAATACGTACCAGTAACCACTGATTGGGGCAAAACATATCAACAACACCACAGTTGCATCAAACAGTAAAGCGATTCAAAAATCATAATGTGAGGCTAATGTTCATGAATGTGTGATAAATATGTCAAATAAAACGTGTTTTTTAGCTGCTCCCTTAAGCTTGATCACTGAATTGTGTTCTAAGAATTATTTTTGTTAAATATATGTAGGTTTTCGCTTTCTTCGAATAGTAAATATGCAGACACTAAGGTCATTGTTAAAAAGTGAGTAATATCTATTTTTGATTGTCTGATATATTGCACTATTCAAAGAAAAAACAACATTGTGGGGATTTCACACATCCATAATGTGGTTCATGTTAAATGAAGACCACAGAATTATTTCTTCAAAGTTGATAACTAAAATCAAACACAAAAACTGTCCTTCACTACACTGACAAGCACTAATTAAAAGAGAATAGAATATTTCATAAAGGTTACCACATTGGGGTACAATTTCTGTAAAACGTTTGCAATTATCTCTATCACAGCTGTTCACCATAAAATGTTGTTGTCACTACCTTTGAACAATAAGCTCTAATGTGGGGCTTGAATACACCTTGTCGAAATTCAAATCTTAGTGTTTCATTCACTATAATGTCTTGTAATTAGCAAGCACTCTCTTCCTATTCTGCTTCACAGAACTTTACTATGTGTTTTGTATCAAATGTCATAAATTACCAGATTTTGTAGCATAATTATATTTGTATTAAAACTCTTTCACTTGGGCAAAGTTCATGACTAGTAGTATTTTTATTAGAACAAAAACTGTCTTAGTATTATGACAATGTTCATTGTTGACAATGGCTGAGTTGAAAAACACTTAATACCATAAGCATGTCACTCAATAGGAAGGGAGCCTGAAATGCAATGGGAAGTTGCATCAATTTTACGAATACAGGCAACAGTTCTTCTAAAACTATTCTTAGAAAAGTGTATCAATGCACCAACTTCACAGTGGGATTGACTAATTCCTAAATTATTACAACTTTTAAAACCATGTTTATGGTCTATAGGCTTTATAAAGTGTGTGTGCAACCAGGAGGATTTCATGTTATGAAGGAGAAACAAAGAAAGAACTACAGCCAGAAAAAGTATTAAGACATATTAGTATTCAGCAAGGTTTTAGTCTGTTTTCTAAAGGTTATCACTTCAGGAATTAAATGAAAATAAATGGGTTGGGAGTTCTATAGTACGGGGGCTAACACAGGAAAATCTTGCCTCCAAACCTTGTGTGTTTTACAATATGAAATAGTTAAAAATGTGGATTGTAAAATTAAAGGTAATCATTCACCAGGAGAGTCCAAGATGAAGAAGAAGTAAGTTTATTCTTAGAAGGAAAAGGTCCCATCCATCAAGTAGGCTGTGCCAGGTGCAACTGACTCAGCCCAGAGCAGGTCAGCAACACCAGGTTCTATCACCATGGTGTTGCTCAAAAGAATACAATGTGATTGAGGCCTAAGCAAAGCCCATACAATAAAGCACATTACTAAGCACATTACTACACACCTTCCCTCTTTATACTAAAAGTACAAACGCTGCAAAACAAAATAAAATAAAGAATAAAAAAAATAAGAGGAATAATAATAAAGGTTAATGCATGATAAAATAGAAGAGACCTCATCACCGCAATTGCTCCATGACATAGTCTTTAAATTTTGTGGGTTGTTTGATCACTCTTCTTGTTCCTAGGGGTGTAAGATCCTTGCGTCCATTGCACGATGCTGATGTTAAAGAACGTGCTGGGGAAGCGACCTAGGACTGAACACGCATAAAAACATCATTTTTAATAACCATCTGTTGAGATTCCATACACGTGAATCTTCAGTTCTTATAGCATTAGTCAACAGTTTTACCACCCTGTGTGGTCTCTGGAACAGCCCGGACGCCTTTCTACCAAAAGGTGCCCTGATTAAGATGCAATCACCAACTTTCACGGGTGTAACTTTGACAGATTTCCTAGCGTCAAAGGTTACTTTCCGAGCACCAATCTTTTTTGCCTCCTTGAGCTTCCATTTTTCATCAGATGACACTTTTCCCTTCTTTGATTCAGCTTCATTGACCCAATGAGGCGCAACCAACGTGTTGGGCTGCCTTCCCTTGAGCAACTTAAAGGGAGTGCGACCAGTGGTGGCATGGGGAGAAATCCTATACATCTCCACCTTTTTGTTTATTTCTTCTTTCCAATCCAAACAGTTCTGTTTGGCCATGGCAATGGTTTCCTTCAGAACACGGTTGAAGCGTTCCACCACACCATTCGTCTTGGGATGATATAGGGAACAGCATTTGTGTTTGATGGAACAATTTTGTAAAAACTATGTCATTGGAGAGGAACTAAACACCATTGTCAGTTAGTAATACCCCAGGTAAACCTTCCCGTGCAAAAACCTCTTTGAGAAATGAGATAACATGTTTTGTGTCAATTCCTTTAGAGAGCTTAATTTCTGGCCACCTGGAATACATATCAATGAGAACAAACACATAACTATCACAGCCATTTCCTTGAATAGGACCCAAAATGTCTAGTGCCAACTCTTCCAATGGTGTCTTGGGGCGCTCTCTGACAACCATGGGCTGCACCCTGGGCTTAAGGCACTTTTCACTTAGTGTACAAGGTACACAATCTCTAACAAGGTGTTCAACTTGCAAATCCATACCAGGCCACCAGTAGTTGAGTCTAAGCCTCTCTTTCGTTTTTGACATACCCTGATGCCCTTGATGAGCCAGTTCTAACAAACCACGGTGAAGCACAACTGGAGGAACTAGCCTAGTCCCTCTAAATATCAATCCCTCACATTCTGATTGTTCATGCCTCACATTCCAATACTTTTCACAATCACCCTTGGTCTTTTTGTTCCACCCTTCCTTGAGCAAGGAAGATAGCTCCAAGAACTCTTTGTCTGCAGCGCATTCTTCACACCACTTACTTTCTTTTACACCATCATTCTCAATGTTGCACACCCACTCATTCAGTCCTTGTTCTTCGTAATTCAATTCATCCTCATTATGTGGCACTAGCCTTGAAAGTGTGTCAGATATTCTGTTCCGGGCTCCAGGTAGGTACTCTACATCAAAGTCATAACCCTGAAGCGCAACCACTCACTTGGATATCCTACCCGAAATTGCATCAATGCCCTTTTTCTTGAAGACCTCACATAGGGGTTTGTGATCTATACGTACAACAAACTTAGTACCCCACAGGAGGTTTTTAAGTTTCTTTATGGCCTAATGTACTGCAAGGGCCTCCCTTTCTATGACCGAATACCGCAATTCTGCCCCACGAAGACTTCGTGAAAGAAACAGAATAACATTCTCCGAGTCACCCTTCTCTTTCTGCAGAACGGCCCCCAAGCCCTTCATGCTCGCATCGGTGGCGAGAACCGATTTTTTGGATGGATCAAAACTTCTTAACTTGGGAGTTTTTTTAAGCAATTCTTTGGCCTCCCTAAACTTGGCCTCACACTCGTCAGACCAGTTAAAGTCCACACCTTTACACAGGAGTCCTCGCATGTTAACACACCTCTCAGCAAAACCTTTCACAAATTTGCTGTAGTACTCTGCCATGCCAAGAAACTTCATAAGTCCCTCTTTGTTTGCAGGAGAGACCAATTTTTGTATGGCCTCAACCAATTCACCTTTAGGTTCCACTCCTTGACCAGATATGGTGTGACCAAGGTAGTCTATTGAAGATGTCCTAAACTTGCACTTATCGAACCTCACAGTGAGATTGTGCTGATGAAACCTCTCCAAAACTTGTTTGAGCCTCAAGTCATGCTCTTGTTCGTCTCTGCCGTAAATCAGAACATCGTCCTGATAGATTTTTACTCCTAGCTGTCCACATAACACCCTTTCCAAAGCCGTCTGGAATACTGACGCTGCGGACACCAATCCAAAGGGCAATCTTATGAACCTAAAAGTTCCAAATGGCGTTATGAAGGCAGTGTAGTCTTTGGACCTCTCATCCAATTTTATTTGATGATATGCGGACTTAGGATCCACAGTGGAAAAAAACTTAGCCCCTTGCAAGAGCATGAGCATATCTGAGATTTTGGGAAGTGGATATTTGTCCACCACAACTTGTTTGTTAAGCTCCCTCAAGTCAATGCATAGGCGGAGACTTCCATCAGCTTTCCTGGCGGCAACTACTGGCGCCAACCATTGTGTTCCTTCTACCTCCTCAATTATTCCTTCAGCCTTAAGCTTTTCTAATTGTGATTTCATCTCATCCCTCACCACAAGAGGTACACCCCGAACCTTCCCAGCTACAGGCACAGCTCCAGCCACCAGACGTACCTTGTGCACATAGTCACGCAAACATCCCAACTCATTCCTAAATACACTAGGAAAAGCTCTTTTCAAGTTTAACATGTACTCATCACCACAGTCTTGTGAGGTAACTTCACTCACGCAAAAGTTTTCTTTTAAAATGATGGGTGGATCATGATTTGGGTCCAAAATTACACCAAAGTCTCTTTGGTGGAACCAGCTTAGGATGCTGTCGCCTTTATGTGCTAACATAAATCTTGCCAGAAAGAAATCTACCTTTGTATTCACTTAAACCATAAAAATATCCCATAAGCTTTATAAGTTCTCCACCGTAGGCACTGGGTTTAATATCAGCTTTCAATATCTTAACCCTACCCTTCAAATTGTACATGTAAAACTGCTTGGAAACAATGGTAATTTTGGCTCCTGAATCAAACAGCACTTTAGTACTTTTACCTTCAACAAATACCTCATCAATGGGACCTTTCTTACCATTGTCCGTCACTTGAGATACAATTTGGCCACAGTCAAAGTCGGAACAGTCATCACTATCACTATTTTCATCATGTAAAATGGCATTAACTATCCCTCTATTTTTCTTGGCCTTGCACACTGCAGTAAAGTGCCCAACCTTTTTACAGTTCAAACAAGTGGCTTTGAGCGCTGGACACTTTTTGTCATTAGCAAGGTGTCCCACATTGCCACACCTGTAACACTTGGGCTGGAAACTGCGAGCACTTCTCATTTCAAAACTGCAAGCACTTCTCATTTCAGGCTTACTATTGTATCCCTTCCTCTCATGCTTTTCTTTGGGGGTAGCTTTCACTACATGGACAATTTCACCCTTGGTTTCGTTCTTGGTTATAGTCTCCACACACCTTTGAGAATGTTCTATTTGTTTTGCAATGGTTATCATTTCATCTAAAGAAGGTTCGTCTTTTTGCCATATGTCATCTTTGACTTTCTGAACATTACAACCCAACATGAATTGGTCTCTTATTCTTTCCTCCAACAATGCCCCAAACTTGCATCAAGATCCTAACTTCCTTAGGGCAGTTATATAGTTCTCCACTGACTCACCATCATTTTGCGTCCTGCGACCAAAATGACAGCGTTCTAAAACCATACTTATTTTGGGTGAGTAATGTTTGTCTAGTTTCTGTATGCATATTTCATACTCATTCAAACTTGAATCATCTACTTCCGGTAAATGATCGAATACCTCCTGTCCTTCCGAGCCAAGACAATGCAAAAGAAGAGCAGTTCTTCTCTCTGCACGAAGATTGGTTCCACACACTTTGGCATAGCGTTCGAAAACCTTTTTCCATTTTTGCCACCTAATAGGTGGATCACCGGGGGATGACAGGAAGAACGGTGGAGTAGTGACATTTTGCATGACTGCATACACAAGTGCCAAAAGAGTGAGGAAAAAGAATTTCTCTGTAAGCGAATGAGGTAAGGATAGTGTAGAAGCAGAAGATAGAGACAGAACTGTTAAGGGAGTAAGCAATGCAGAAAGTAGCAGTGTTTGAATAAAGAATTGTTGCTAAATAACCTGTAAGACAAAACAGTCAAAATGACACATCCCATAATGTTAAATGCCTACTCAATAAGAACAAAGTAAAATGACACATCGTATAAGGAATAACACCATAAATTGCCAACAATACCCTCAATACTAAACAGCGTTTAACTGGTAGCAGGAAAGTTAGTCTCAGTAAGTTACCAATTAGAGACAACTTCTTGACGGGCAAATGCAGCTAAAGTCAAAGGAAATCCGTTTATTTACCATCATCAGTTTACCATCGCTTCGCTGAAAAATTAAAACCCCAAAACAAATGAGTGAAAGATCTCCTCAGGATACTTTGTGCACTCGAGAGAAAATTTGATGGTACAAATAAAAGATACTGGTTGTGCCAAAATGGCCGCTGCGTCACGCACGCAACGTGCAGTGCGTAGCGTAGCGTGATGACGTCATGATCTTGTGAGAAGGAGAGCAATGTGTGCAAGGAGTAGCGTGTGCCAGAAGGAGCGTTCCGATCAGCCGAGTGTTCTGATGCCAGGTGAGTCAAATAATAACACAGTTAGGAAGGAGCGTGCATCCAGTAGAACCCCCAAGGCGTGCGATGTCAGTGGCGCTAAGCAAATTCAAAGGAAAACAAAAGCTTGCGACCATTGTGAATTCACTCGTTGTTGCCTTAAGAGTACAAACACCAATTAAATGAGGACCACACACAAAGATTCAAAGAGCTTCCCAAAAGTCTCACATCCAAGTATGGGTTAAAAATATATTCTTGAAACAGCTCAGAAGTGGAAAGGCAAACTTGTCTAAAACGCGAGTGAGCCCGCACCGAAGCCTCCCAACCCAGGGGTTTAAGGGTGAGGCGTGCGGCGGTTGCTCCCAAAATGCGCCAAGGCAAGTAATAATACAGTCGCCACTTCACAAATCCCTTGGGAACATGGTGGAGCCCGCACCGGAATCTCCCAACCCGGGAAGTTTAAGGGTGAGACGTGCGGCGATTACTCCCAGCCAAGAGAAGAGATGAATTGTATTAGTGAAAATGGTAGAGCAGGCGCAGAAAGCTCCCAAAAGAAAGATGGTAACCCCAAGGTGAAGAGTCAAAGCAAAGGGGTTTGTCAACTCACGTAGCATTTGAGCAATAGCAGCACAGAGGTATCAATCTTGAGAAGATTTGATGAAAATTTTAAAGATGTTGGGACCGTACAAAGTACACCGGGGTTGGTTTCCTTCGCTCGTCGCCAGTGTAAAATTAAAGGTAATCATTCACCAGGAGAGTCCAAGATGAAGAAGAAGTAAGTTTATTCTTAGAAGGAAAATGTCCCATCCATCAAGTAGGCTGTGCCAGGTGCAACTGACTCAGCCCAGAGCAGGTCAACAACAACAGGTTCTATCACCATGGTGTTGCTCAAAAGAATACAATGTGATTGAGGCCTAAGCAAAGCCCATACAATAAAGCACATTATAAAGCACATTACTAAGCACATTACTACATGGATGAAAAGCCTTTTTGATACTGCCTTAGAAACATCATTAGGTTGCCTATGAGACATTTATGTGTTAGACCACCTTAAAATACATGTTAGCTAGAAAAGAATATCAGTGCAGCTTGTTGATTATAGATTAGGTGTGACCACATTTTGAAACACCAGTAATCAATCTAGCCACAGAAATCTGAATTACTGGCTAGGGCAAGATATGACACGTTAGTCAACATAAAACCTGACTATGCCAAAAAATGAAAAGTGGCTTTCATGAGTACGATGAGACATAACGTCGTTTGAGAGGATAAAATCAAGACGATCCTTGGAAAGTTCGATTCAACACAGTCACATTTACATCCAAGGTCCCTAATAAATTTCACAAGACTTCTGTTATCTGTACTTTGGAATCCAAAATTAGAAGGCCACTGATTAAGGACATTCATACTTCTAAGATACCGGTCTTAGATTTCACAGTGGCTGACCATTTACTTCTTGACTTCCTTCCATCACAGACTTTTGTGCAGATTGGGTTGACTCCATTTCCGAACACAGAGGATGATGTTAGATATGTTAGAATGGATTAAGGACAGGAGTACATGAAAGCAATGGGCTCAAAATAGATGTTAAAAATTTAGGAAGAAAGGACAGATCCCTGTGGAATTCACTGTTGAGTTGGTGTTTCAGTGCAATGGTAGGTGTTATAGAAACACCTCACTTCTTGATATACGTTGTTATTTTTTTATGTTATTCTTTTTATTTAACGTGCTAGCTGTATTTGATGTTTTACTATGCCTCTGTGAGTGATTTTTAATCATTTTGATTTATGTATAAAGTAATACTGTAATTTTTCATGTTTCTTTTATGATCTTTTCCCATGAGACCGAATAAAGAATAATTTGATCTGACATCACTTTCATTTATTTCCATTCTGATGAAATTGATCAAAAATAGTGCCAAAAAGCACCGACCGAAGGTATCTGATTGCGCTAAAACAGGTCAAAGACAAATGCAAGCCAGACCAGAATGGATCGCCGATTGGATACAGGGACCAGAACCATGTTTGTCTCAATGGAAAGTTTACATCCTGGCTTAGAAATTATCATGGAAAGAAAGTGGTCATTGATGAGTTGTTGGCAGGGCAAGTGGGATCCAACGCTCAGCTCAACGGTGATGGGCTACTGAAGAGTGGGGTCCAGGTGCTGTTGTCTGCAATTGAGGAAAAGCTTTGATGGGGTGAAGTCCAAAGTCCTCAACGTCAAATGAATACTGCTCAGCGTCAGTCCAGTTGAAACCCTCTACATTCAGATTTAGAAACATTTTTGGGAGATGGCTATCCAGCATGGCAAACCAGCAAATTGAGGCTGAACACCAATTCAGCAACAATAACTGCAGATTCAATGATGACCCCAGTCTCCATCATCCCTCCAGCAGAAAATTGGAAAAATGTTTTAAGTCCCACTTCTTGCTGTGTGAGGACAGGAGGAGTACACTCTAACACCAGTCAAGGGTAGGGGTGGGTGGAATTTGCATAGTCGCGCTACGCAAAGCTCCGCAAAACGGTAAAAAATCTCTGCGACCACGCAAAAGTTCCGCGAACACGCGGAATTGCTTGTTCCGCCCGTTCGCGATGCTCTTTTCCTGTTCGCGAACGCTGTTTGCGTGCTCGGGGAGAAATATCTCGCAAACACGCATTTTGAAAGCACGAACAGGCAAAAAATTCCTCGAAGACGCGGATCGCGGAATTTTTGGTAATTCCGCGTTCTCCGCGGAACGCAAAATTACCCAAATTCCGCGAGCCGAACGGAATTTACCGCCCAGGCCTAGTCAAGGGTTCAGGACCTGGTTGGGCACCACGTGGTGGTTAGGACTGACTCCATCAGAGACCAGAAGCAGGATGCAGGACAGACCCAGTAGGAAGAGGTCAGCTGTGCAGCTACAGGGAAAGAGGACTCTGGAAGCTGAAGCTCACAAAGAAGTACAGCCAACTGACCCTTGGATTCACTTCTGGGGTCCTGGGTTCAAGGCAAGCAGGTCCAGTCTTCCTTCAGGTTCTTATGGTCACAGGGCAGCCCTCCCTCTGATTCTTCACAGGCCCAGTTGTGTTCTGAGAAAAGGTTTGTGGGGTCCACATTTATGCCCAGTGCCAGCCTGTCAGTGGAGGGAAATCTTTTGTCCAACCCTAAACCAGTTCTGATCAGTCTCCCCCTCCCCTCACTGGATTTGGAACCAGCCTGACTAGAGAGACAAAAGAGAGATAGGTTTAGATGTGAGCTTTATCTGCCAGTGACAAGTTAGTCATCCTTTGAAATTCACGGAAGGGCTGCACACAGCCCAACTGGTCATCCAATCAAGGGAGAGGACCATCTATCCACACCCAGAGCCCTTTGTCCACTGTCTGGGAGCAAGACAGATCTCACCACAAGCAAGACTTCAGAGGTCAGCTGGACACTGGCAGGAAAGCCTTTTGGGTTTAGGCAGAAAAATGACAACTTTCTAAAAGTGTCCTTTCCAAAATAGAAATATAAAATTTAAATTGACCATTAAGTTCGATTTTAAATTACTATTAAAATGAGTGATTGAAATATTTGTCTAGCTACTCCCGAACTGAATTTAGCACTTATTAACTAGAAATAGTGTAAACCAGGGTTAACCTATGGGAGAGCCAGCCTTGACACAGTGAAAAACGACTTTGAAGGTTTTTCACCGCCAGGACACGTAAACCATTTAGTATACATGTACTACTTATAAATACCATACACCCTTACCTATGGGCTTTTAAGGCCTTCGTTAAGGGTCGCCCTATAATTATTCAAAAGGAAGGATTAGGTATACCCAAAAGTTTGCTTTGCTAGGTTGAAATGACAGTTTTAAGACTGTCTAGCAAGGCTGCAGTAGCAGGCCTGTAGACATGTTTTGCAGTGCTACTCTAGTGGGTGGCACAATAAGTGCTGCAGCCTATGGGTAACATTTAATTTATAGACCCTTGGTATAAGTAGAACCATGTACTAGTAACCTATAAGTAAATTCCCAGTCAGGTGTATTCCAATTTTACCATGTTTGAATGGTGGGAACACAGGCCCTTTACCACTGGTTAGCAGGGTAAAGTGCAGACTAAACTTATCTCTTTAAACAAAGCCCACAGAAATTTTCTTTTCTCTAACAGGCTCCTTTGCCTCCTAATTAATCATGCATATTTTAAGTGTTCCAAAGTGTAGTGGAATGTCTACTGAATTGCTGCCTATTTTAGGTTTGTCTGAGAGTCACACACATAGGTCCACTGCAACGGACCACAACGTTTATGATAGATTGTGTTTGCCTTTTCATTACTCAATTGTTTTTATTTCTTCCTCATTGTCTTGGGTAACTACATCAAGTACCAACTTTCAATGTAACTACAGTATACTGATTCAAAATTGAAAAGGAAAGACAGAAAAAGAAAGAAAAAATGCTTTTATTTGAGGGGGGCACGAGAGAGCTAGTGAATAAGATGGCTGCCATCTTCTCCCCCAGGCTCTCGTCGAGGCTTCTGCCATTGGGGGATTATATATGGGATCATCAGCATTGCTACATCACCAGAATCGGCATAACCAGGGTGGATGTGCCCCTGAGATTGCCCCTCTCATAAAATCTGCTGATGTGAAGACAACTATTACTGTGATATTAGGAGACTGTGAGTGAGGAGCATGAGGGAGAAGATGGTGGCTGTGACATCAAACATTCACTTGCACTGACTCCTGGCATGCTCTGTCAGACATTGAGAGGCCTCAATCTCTAGCAGCGGGTACTGGACATGCTGCACCAGGTGTCCGGCTTGGCTGAGTTTTGCCTCTGCATCTGTGGTGCCTTATTAAACTCTCTGTGGGGCCTTATTGAACTCTTGCGCTGTGGTCTGGTGGGCTGCTGAGGCCTGTGTGTGGGATTGGGCAAACACAGAGTGAGCAGGGGACTTTGTTTGGCTGCCAGTGAGCCAGCTCAATCAGCTGAAGCTCATCCGTTTTTGAACTGCAAGACTTTGTGGGGGCCATATGGACCTGTGGGGGTGACACTTCCAGTGAAGCTTTTGTAATCACTGCCCAGATCCTTGCCTTGTGAGGAAGGCATTGCTGCAGCCGCGTTCTGCTCATGCCCCTGCCTGGTGATCAAGATTCACTCAGGGTGTAGTCGGGCCTTGCCACTGGAAGCAGTACCCACATCACGTCCTTGGGCATTCGGATCTGAATCAAGTTTGTGCTTTACACCACTGTACCGTGAGTTGTGCATTCCTGTGAAGGGTGACCCATTATCAGGACATCCCTTTCTACCCTTCTCCATCTGAAGTGGATGTGAAGTGAATGCACGCTCCTGTTGGCTTCTGGCACAGAGTTCTTCTTATAACTGCTGGTAGTGGAGATGGCTCGTAGGTCCTACACAGTGAACACATGGGGGCTCCTTACCGTCCCATTCTTACGCATCTCCTGAATTTCAGACATAGAGACACTGCTCTGAGGCTTAGTGGAGAAAAACACAACCTGAATTTTGAGGGCTACAATATTTCCCTCTTCCCAGATTGTACCATAGCAATACAGGGGGCTAGAACAAAGTTTGTCTTTGCTAGGCAATAACAGCTTAAGTAGGACGTACAGTACACTATGTTATTTTCTGTGTAAGGAAATGCCTCTTTTGCATGATCACCCTCAAAGTATTGGACTGATGCTGCTATTTTTGCACAGAGGCCTCTTAACCAGACCTAAGTGCCAGTGTTCTAATCCCTTACAAATGGTATGTTGAATTGGCTACCCCTAATTCGCATAAGCTGACTTACTTACACGTCCCTGGAATAGGGTAGACAGGGCACTGGTTGTGCCACCCTGTGTGTGACAAAGTACAAAATGGCCCCCAGCCTGCCACTGCAGCCAGGAATAGCAGTTTTAAACTGCTATTTCGACTTTGCAGTCTAAACCAAAGGCGAAGCCCCACTACCCTTAGCAATATATATGTCTCTCCTATGGAAGGAGTATGCAGCATGTGCCTTTAATATGTCCTAACAGCAAAACCTCCAAGTTGTCACTTTTTGCTGTGGAAAAGTTAGTAGCCCCAATGGCCAACACAGAGTTACTGGCTGACCTCTCAGTCCAGCTAACTTCTGAATGGGACTACTAAAGTGGGCGCTTCAAGGCATCAAATTAATCATTGCATTAAATCAGACTTGATGCCCAAGTTGAATTTAATGTCACTTTTAAGGGAAGGCAACTTTTAGAAAGTTGCGACTCTGTTGCTTAGTTTGTCTCGCACAGTTGCTGGCCACCACACACCCTTCTGCTCTCCCGGGGAATTGTGGGAGTGACTCTCAGGCTCAGGAACAATAGAAGCCTGCTACAGGAAGAGGTGTTAATACCCCCTTGTGGAAGCCACTCAGGGCATTAGCCCAGAAGGTGAGCTTCAAAGGTAAAGCTGCCTTTGGTATTGAAAAGGCGATCACACTCCTGAACGGTTGCCCCTTTGTTCAGCAGATAGGCTGGCGGTGGGAACAAAGAGGGGAAACTAGTAGCCAAACCGGTTTTCCAATGGGTGTGTAGGCTACAGGTAGCCACACCTCTAGGGTGGGCTACCAAGCTCCTAACATCCAAGGAAAGGTTCAGAAATCATGAGAGTGGGTAGAATAGTGCACTCTGTGATTGTTAGATGCCACACATAGCCAGGAGGCATCACAGGGCGAGAGGGATCCCGATAGTTCATTGTCTAGTGACCGCATCATCCCCCAGGACACTTTCTGGGCATAAATATGGCACACCTGGCACCCTGAACCTTAGATCATGATGGAACTGGTGAACGGACTGAAGAAGGACTGCCCTGCTGACCCCTGGACCTGGCATAAGAGGCTGCACCGACTGCTGGACTGCACCTGCTGCACCCTGGGCTAGCAAAGAGATGACTAAGCCTGTGGCCCCTGCCTCATTGAAAACTCGCCCCGAGCCCAACACCAAAGAAGTGACTCCAAGGCTCAGTCGGCTGACACCCTGGAACCAGCACTAGGGTAATCAAAGCTGCAGAAGCCCATTCCAGTAAGTCAGTAACCACCTCCTTCAAATCACCCCTGGGTGGCTCAAGCTACCGATCCTCAATGGCCAAAAGAGCCTGCGCCACCTGTGTATGTTGTCAAGTCCAGATTGGTCACCAAAGTTGGACACTAGCCTTCATCAAAGAATACCGCTGGACCCGCTGTGAATGGAGATTGGTAGCCCGGCTGCAGCTGGGCTTCCATTGGCTTAAAGAGGATTGCAAAGGACACTAACCCCTCTGGCTAAAATCACCCCACCTTACTTGTGGCCCCAGGAATAACCGCATGGACCCCCAGGTCAACCACATAGCACCCAGAGCATCTTTCAGCACCATGCTTCATCCACATCAGGACCACTTCATTGAAGTCCATGGCGGTCTTGATGAAAAATGTGGAATTGGACTTGAGACTGCTTTATTGAGTAGGTAACTGTAAAAAATACTCCTTAGTGGCCCCCCTGACCTTCTCTGTGCCAGAATTGGTCATCCCACTCAGGCCGAAGTACCCGAACATAACTCTTTCCAATTTTTCAAACGTTTCTAAACTTTACGGTTGCCAATGCTTGTTTGCACTTTGGACTAAAAAGCTGAGATTTACATTTTACTTTAAAATCTATAGCTTCAGAAACCTCTTGTGGATTTTTCTCATCTTGGTGTCTAAAAATTCAATAAAATATTTTTATAAATTGGTGTTGGATTTCTTTCCTGTTGTGTGACCTTATTTTATTGTTTGGTACTTCTAAATGCTTTGCACTAGTTCCTTTGTTTAAGCCTTGAAGCTCAAAGCCACAACTACCCAGGGTTGATCTAAAAGTTTTACAAACAAGATTGACTAGACCCAAGACAGCTTTGAAAGTGTATTATTCAGTGAGGTCACAAAACTATACCATATAATACACCGCAAACCTCACACCCTGCCTTGCTGAAAGTCACCTACGACAGGAACAACCGCATTTTCTGTATACAAGAGGCTTAAGACTTTCTAAACCTGCCTTGAGAATCTCAGCGTAGCTGAAACCACACCATGCACGACTATTCACCATCACACCTTACTGACTCTGATAAAAAAACAGGAACTGTTCACTACCTATTATTACTTGAACACACAGTGTCACACATTTTGCTATGTCATAGACTTGTTATATGTTATTCTCTGCAGTCAACCTTGACAATAATTATGTGTGCTTCTTAAACCCACACATGCCTCAGTGCTTGCTGTGTGGCCTATCTTTTGGTGCAAATGCTCAGTTTTAGTATATGAATCTATGCCTCTTGCTAGTTCTCTGCTGGTGTGTGATAATATCTCTCTCCCAACACCATTGAATTCTTCTTGAGGGGATAACTTCTGGCTCTTCTGACAACTCCCAATGGTCACACCCTTTAGACCTTTCAGTAGGTATGAAAACTTCATTTTGATAACAGTTGCCCAGTTGACATAGGTCGCCATCTTTGGGAGGGGGTGATGGTAACGATACTGTCCTGAAGGATTTAAGCCATCAAAATGGGCTTGATGGGGGGATTAGTTTGGGTTCTTTTTTTGTCTGTACATGACAAAGTGGTCAACAACTCTTGTGCTGAACACCTAATGATTCACTCCTTAAAAAAGCGAGGCACGGTGAATACCACACATACTGCTTTCCTCCTCATAACAACAGAGTGGGAATGAGAATGACATGTCTGTCATGGAACACAAGGGGGCTTAGCAACCCCCATGAAAATTTCAGGTGCTAGCGCATTGGACAGGCATGTACACATAGCTCCTCTACAGGAGATGCACTTCACATCTTGCACTGAACACAACTTTGCCAGAAGATAGGCCTCTACCTGTATCACTTTATCTTATTCCTGATACATTCTTGGTGTTGCCATCTTAATAAAAAAAGGGCCTACCTCTGCACATGTTGCGCTCCCTTGCCAATGGTCGTAACATAATACTTTGAGGAGAATTGGGCACCACCTGCATCTCAATTGAGAACTGTTAAGCCCTAACACAGACAACATGGAATTTTACCACTATCTATGGGAGGAAGGGGCTGTCTACAGAGCTGCAATTTCTGATCTGGGGTAGTGATTTTAACTGCAACTTGTAGAACCAGCTGGACAAGTCACATGCTGTGGCTGGGGGTAATATCGCATCAGCCAGTCATCTACGAGCCATAATATGAGAACACAAGTTGCTGGATAAATGAAGATACTGTCACCTGTTGGCCCATGAAGGCACCTTTTACTCTGCTGGTCACAATGTATAGTCTAGGTTGGATTTCTGGCTGATTATACATGATGCTGGGTTGTTGGTGGAGAAGGTGAGTCACTTAGGTCCCACACTTTCAGATCACTAACCAGTATTGCTGAGTCTGGAGGTCACCGAAATAGTGCCAGTTGGCATAACTGAGGCGCATGAACACTGAGGCCATCTTGGACAGAATATTTGATGATGAATTGAGGATTGTCATTATAAAATACTCTCAGTTCAATTAGGGCTCTGTGAACAGCATGGGTGTAGTGTGGGTGGCCTTCAATGTGACAATAAGGGGCAAGTGTATCACAAAACAAATTGGTACTCTGAAATCTCTCCTGATGCATCTATCCCGCCAAGAGCATGTTGGCAAGATGTTAGAGGCAGCATTGGCCTCTGGAGAAGATACCTTCATACAAAACACATCTGGGAAAAACTTTTCAGATTTACAGACATTGTGGATAGAGAGTGTAACTATTGGGGGAGGTATGCTAGGGCCTCCACATGCGTGGAAAGTGAGCTCCATGGCAAGTCTCTGGCAGGCATGATAAAGCATCCTTGCACGGCAAATGAAATATCAGAAATACCAGAGGCATGGGGAACATGTCTCCAGGAAAGATCTGCAGGGATTTTCAGCATACTTTACTTATTTATACTCATCCATGGGCTTTGCAACCCTATGTCCCAATTGGTGATTACTTGAATGAGACTGCTCTAGAATGGGCCAGTGATGCACATCATCTCTTTCTTGCACAACCTTTTACTCTAGACAAAATCTAAGTGGTTATTGGTGAGCTTCCTACATTTAAAGCACTCAGTTTGGATGGGCTCCCAACCGAATTTTATAAACACTACACAGATAGTCTTGGTCCCCCCATTTACTGGTGATTTATATGGAGGATCTTGAACTAAACAAGCTCCCCATCCTTGTATGAAGCAGTGCTCATAACACCAGTGAAACCAGGCAAGCCAGCCCAAAACTGCGAATGTTACCATTCACTATCACTCCTCAATTGTGATCTCAAAATACTAGCCAAACTGACTGCCAACCGCCTTACCCTCTTGTTCCCTAACCTGGTGCGGTCAAATTAATCAGGTTCAATCCCAGGCCGGTCAATGGCTCACAGTTTGTGCACCATTTTTGCTTTCAAAAAGGATCTTAATCCAGACCAAGATGCATTTCTGTCTTTCTTGATTCTTCTAAGGCTATTGACTCTCTGTAATGGGAATTCCTCTTCACCATACTCCATATGATGGATCACATCTATTCATTTGTAGGATGGATAAAACAACTCCCCTCTTTGCCTATTGCTAGAATACAAATAAATGGTGCCACATCATCTACTATTACCATCTCCAGGGGAACGAGGCAAAGCTTACCCCTCTGCCCCAATTATTTGCACCTTTCGTTAGAACCCTGGCCAAAAAGCTGCAACAGCTGTATTGGGATAATGAACTGCGTTATACCAGCCAACATATCCTGGTTTCCTTTTAAGCAGATGACATGACTCTTTTTGTTAGAAATCCTAGAGAATGTCTTAACGAGATTATGAGAGAATATATCAAGTTATCAGGGGTCACCATCAACTGAAATAAATCTCCCATATATTGTCTCTCACCAACGTCATGGTAACATTTGTGATGATTTGCCCTTAAAATGGTGTATGGGGTCCCTTAGATAACTGCGCATTTGGACGACTAGAGACATGAACACTGTCTTGAAAGATAATTATGGAGTGGTTTTGAAGAGAAGATCATTCGATTACTGTCCCTACTACTATCCTTGGCTGGTCAGATAGGCTGCATGAAGATGGTTATTCTCCCGCAAGGTGCTCTATCTTTTCATAATTATACTTCTACCTTTCACTAAGGCATTCCTCCACCTGCTGCGAGCGCAGATTATCAGAGTTGCCTGGCAAGCAACCAGGAATAAAAAGTAACACACTCTGCCCTTCCATCATGGGGGGTTTGAGGCCCCTGACCTGGAACTCTTACCTACTATGCTCTCAGGTGCACTTCACTCATTATTGCTCCCACCCAACACACTATTTGCCCCATCTCATTGTTGATCAGATTTGACAGCCCACTCAGGTCTTTAATCGGTGTCCCTCCGGCTATGTGTTAACCATGTCTACCACAGCTTTTCGGGAGTTGGGCAAACTGGGTAAGCGAGCTAGTCTGAACATTATTTACTCCCCTCGTTTACCCCTTTGCCATCACCCTTTACTGCCTGTAGTGCATGAGCCATGGGTAATTTTACAGCTATCCAACTGTGGTTTACTGTGTTGGGGGGAGTCACATAAAAAATTGCTTCATAACACTTGTTAAGTTTGCAGGGTTTGACCCTGCTCCCCTGTACACTTTTCTATATTAGCGTCTCTGCACATCCTCCAGGTTAGTTGTTTCCAAGTTTTACTCAGAATACAGCTCCTTTCTCACACTAGAGAAGCTTCTAGTTGCAACCTCTACTAAACCTTTAACCACTACACTCTACTGATCTGCACAGGAGGACCATTTGTAGAGATTGGTCAGTAGGGCCGGTTGTGGCCATCTCGGCTAGGATTAAGTGGAAGGAGGTAATGAATATGGAGATTTAAGAGTCATCATGGAAGTTCTACTGCAAGTTATTTCTGCTATCGACCACCTCATACCAAGTCAACTGCTACACCTATTATATATTAATGCTTTGTTTGGCCTATGGGAGGGTGGGAGATGTGGGGGTTCTACAGTGCTGAGCGGTTCACCTTGAGAGCCACCCAATGTGTACTTTTTTCTATGTAGTGATGTGAGATGCTGTCTGTTTGGAGTCAATACTTCGTTATTGTTGTTATACCATATGGCCTTCGTGTCAAGGCCATACCTAACAAAGAGTTTCTGCACTCACTGGATCCAAGATGCCACACTGTGATTGTCTTCTATTATATATGCTTATAATTGTTATGTGGATGCAATATATACAAGGGGACAGGGAGCTAATGAAGGTCCAGTATCTATGCTCCTAGGATTAATCAATGAATCAAAAGAGATAACGTTCCTATAGAGGACAGTAAGGAAGAAGCTAGGTTGGAGGTGGAAAACCCCAGAGAATCCTTACGATTATTTCTTAGTGCCCTCACACATCCAAAGAATGTCATGCTTCATCATAGGGCATGCTCCTCATCGTGCCGGCACTGCTATGCCCTACAGGCCCCCCCGTGAGAGGGCTCTTTGTCTGAGATCGTTTTGGAATTTCATCTGTAATGATGCATGTGAGTGTGAGGACATGGGATGCATAGGGTGGGATAAGTGTAGATAAAATGTAAAGTAAATTAAAACTGCCTACGGGGTACCAGATTTACTTTAATATGATAGTCCCCTTGCCAGAGATACAAACAATGATGAAAGTGCTATCCTGAGGGCTCAATGGACCAAAGCAGAGGTGGGGTAGGTCACTCACGCTCTCTGCGCAGGATCATCTTTTGAGCAGCTGTGCGCTACCTCTTCCATTTTACCTAAGGGGCTTGACAGATTGATTCAAAAGGTTTGGACAGTCATTTATCAAGATATTTTCCATTTGGGGAGCTCCTGGCAAGACAAAATAATTTTTAAGTGTAGGGTAGGGATCTTGTAGGTCCTGAAGAAATGCCAAGGATCCGGTGGGACCGTTAGGCGTAAAACATGTCGCCTTGACCGTACATTCACCTCAGGCTATCTTGGTACATTGAGCCCTTATGATAGCCCTTTCGTCATTGTTTTTATCTCTTTCAAAAATGTGTATCCTTTTGTGAGAATGCTTTCGATATCATATGTGTACACAATATTGCCAAAAATGAAGTGGGTAATGATTATCAACACCTCACTTATAATGAAAGTAGAACAATATGCAAGTGCAAGTTTTACCTTAAACTTAGCTAGCACAAAAAATAGTGGTTGATTAGAAGTAGGCAGCATTAACATTCTGCTGTGACTGACACTGCATAATAGCATACATGCAGAGCCAAACACAGGAGGGGCTTCCCTTTGAAGTTTTGTAGGAAAGGGATCAGACAGTTGTGATCGCTGGGGGCAGGGCTGAGGCTTTCAGGGAAGGTCTTTCCACAGACCACTTCAAGCCACCATGTCACAATGTCCCATAACGTTGTACTGGAGGGTTGGGGTGGGTGGAGTGAAGATATGTCATACTAGGACTGGTAGGAGGTGCATTGTTTCTAGACATTTCCACCCCCTCTTAAGACGCCTGCACAAATGAGACACTGGATCTGGAGTGATGACACTGGGAAAATGCCCAGCTGGAAGGCAAAGCCACCTGACTCCACTGAAAGGATGGACTTAAGGACTTTTGTAATCCAGCTGGCACTCCGGGGCCTAGGAGGGTACTAGAAATTGGGTTTCTAGTTGGCAGAGGTATGCACCCTGTCCAAGTAGGAACCACAATCCTAGACAGCGTAAGTCAACAACACACCCTAAATTAACCTGTGCTCACCCTCTGGTAGCTTGGGACAGAGCAGTCAGGCTTTACTTAAGAGGCAATGTGTAAATTATTTGCAACACGTCAAACAGTAAAACAGTGATAACACCACACAAAAAGATTCAACACCAAATTTAAAAAAATGCTCTTAATTTAATAAAGAAAACAAGACCGAAATTACAAAAATCCAATCAATAGAACTTGAGATATACATTTTTAAGGAAGAAATTTTGAAATAGCGCTTAGAAGCTATAAGCGCCAATTTGGGATAACTGGTCACACTGGGCTGGGACAAAGTCATAAGTTCAGGGTGACCACGCACAGTGGATTAGAGACTTGGCATGCTGAAGGGCACAGATCAGCCCTTAGCGGAACCTGGCGAGGGCCACTGCAGTGGTGGGCAGTGTGAAGGCGCTGCATCCATGACCCAGTGAAAAGATTTGTTGTATTTCAGAAACCCACCTTGCAAGAATCTTAATAACTCCTGGCAGTCTCCTGGCTGCAAAGCAAGAACCTGTCTATAAAATATTCCGTTCCAGAACTGCAACGCTGTCCTTATGGTGCTAAAGTGTAGTCAACATTCACACAGTGCATTTTTCACAAATTGCATTTTGCCTTACGGGCACAGTTATTGCTTTCACCATCTTGCAATCAAGCATTTAAATAGATTATCGTTTTTTCTAATACCTTGGCAGCAATTGCCCAGTAAGAGCCAATGCTCAGGAATTATAAAGACGATACGATGCGTGCTTTGCTCGAAGAGTCTGCAAAAAGTGCTTGGCAGTTTATTCCAGACAACAGTAAAGTTACTAAGCAGTGAGCACGAGAGTGAGTTAACAAGCCTGGGCAATGAAGCCTTTTCCATTGCTGAACGTCTTCTGTGCACTGTGCGAATCCTCATCAAAGAAACTTCCACGCACAGGAAGGTGAGCCGGCTGCACCAAGGCAGCAGCCACTTTAGGGAAAGCATTATGGGCTGATAAAGTTTTCCCTTTAGTGGAGGTTAAAGGTGGGTGAGCTGCTTCAGCCCTGATCAGCCCAAGTGCGAGGCAGCATACCCGACCATGATTAAGGTGAGGAGAGGCCCTCATTAATCATGACTTGGGGTGGCTGAGCAGTATTCGGCCCGCTTGCTGAACTCAGCGGAATTTCGCAGAGTTTTTCGGAAATTCCGCAGAATTCCACTGAGTGAAACTTTGCGAGTTCCACCCTGGCCTACAGAGGATGTTGAAGCAAAACACCTTAGGTCCGCTTACAATGGTCCAGGTGTAGGAGCAGGTTGGTTTGAAGTCTTTTATGTCACTGAGACTTTGGATCTGGAGGCTAGCCAGCTAGCCCTTGGAGTCACTCTGGGTTCTGGGGACAAGAGAGGCAGGCCTAGTGGTTCTCACCCAGGAAAAGAAGGCAGCAGGTCAGCACAGCAAGAAAGCAGTTCTTCCAGAGCAGCAGTCCAGCAGAGTGGAAGCCTTTCTTCAGCACAGAAGTCCTTCTTCTTGGTAGGGTATCCTCAGGCCTAGACGCATACTGAAGTGGTGGTATTTGAGGTTCAGTTATTATACCGAGTGGTGCCTTTGAAGTGGGGAGGCTTCTAAGAGGTCCTTAAAGTGCACAGAGGCCCTACCCTGGCTCCAGACTCAATACAGGCGGGTATGCAGCACTTTGTGTGTGGACAGGATACAACCCATTCAGGTGTAAGTGAGGCTGTGCCCTGCCCCTCAATGCCATCCTCCCAGGATTCCCCATCAACTCACAACTAAGTTTACTTTGTGTGTGGCTGTCTAAGGGGAATACACAAAGGCCAGCTATCACCCACCCCATACTGATCAGAGACAGGCTGCAGCTACACAGGGCCCAGAGCATGAAAATACCAACTTTTTCTAAGTTGTAATGATAAGTTCAACTTTACCATTAAAGAGGAATTATCATTACAAATCCACAGGTATTAAACTTGACAGATCTACTCAATAAGGCATTACAGCTTATAAAATGTGATAAGGAATTCCAAAATGCTATCCTATAAGAGGGGTAGGCCTCATAGTATTGGAAAACAACTTTGGGAGTTTTTCACTACCAGGACATGCAAAACTTAAGAGAACATGCCCTACCTTCTGATTACTTAGCACCCTGCGCTTTGGGCTACCTAGGGCCTCCTTTAGGGGTGGGCTTATATGTCATAGAAGGGGAGTTTAAGGCTTGGCAAGGGATTGTAAATGTCAAGTTGACATGGCAGTGTAAACTGTACACACAGCCTTTGTAGCGGCAGGCCTGAGACATGTTTAAAGGGCTACTTGAGTGGGTCATACAAACAGTGCTGCCGCCCCACTTTGATTTATAGGCCCTGGGCACATGTAGTGTACTCTACTAGGGACTTACAGGTACATTAAATAATCTAATGGTGAAGTCAATCAAAACATGTTTAGGGAAGTGAGCACAATCACTTTAGCAATGGTTAGCAGTGGTAAAGTACACAGAGTCCTAAGGCCAACAAAAATTAATGCAGCCAAATTGGAGGCAAGCAGGCATGAATTCTAGGGAAAGTCCACCCTAAGGCTGACAGGTCTAACAGAGGGTTTCACAATGGCCAGTGGCACTACCCCCCTTTAACTCTCTGAGGAATAGGTGAAGGATGGACCTGCTTGGGGATGGGGGCAATGGAGGGTTCCCCAAGAACCTCTATGGACTGGTCATGCAGATAGGTGACCTCCATCAGGAGGGGCCACTGGCTCCGTTGCTGACACACAGGTGCCCTGCAAGACAGTCAGGCAGTCAAGGCTGTAGAGTCTCAGGATTGCAACAGGGAGGGTATTCTGCTGGCAAGCTTTGGAAGGGCTGCAAAGGAAGGACTTGAGCAAATAGAGGTGCCAGGAAACCAGACAGATGACAGGTCTAGCATAAGGAGCACCAAAATCAAGCTCCATGAAGTAAATTAATGTTTAGAGTCTAGGAGGCCTGAAGAAAATTCCCCTGGTGGCTAAAGCTGGCCACCAAAAGAAAAACACCACAGATATTGTTGAAATTGGTCCAACAGGCCAGAAAAAATAGCACGAAAAGCAGGGTCCCCCGGGGGAACCGGGTGGAAAAAACACAGAGTATTGCTCTACCACTTTATCTTCAAATCCCCATGGGGAGGGACAGCACAACCTCACCTATGTTTTTGCTCTCCAGAGCAAAGTTTGTCCCTGGATACCTCATCCCCTGGGTACCAATGCAACAAGAAACCTGTTCCAGTGACTGGTATCTCCACAGGGCAGCAATAATCAGAGAAGAACCACTGTGCTCCAGTGGCAAGGCAGCGCGTCTTCCCCTCTCCCACATGCCCATGACAAAGGGCAGTATGGAGCACACCGCCAACATCTCCCCATGCATATCGACAAAGACAGGAGAAACAAGAGGATGCAGCCTCTGCACCAGCACACAGAACCTGCGCTGGGGGTGTGAGCTTGCCGAGCTACACGGAAGTGGGCTCCCCACACGATCCATGCCTTTCTCACAAGCCAAGTGTCCCATCAAGGGAATAAGGGCACCCATCCCTCATAAATGAAAAATTACAAAACGGGGTAGCTTCAGTAAATGAAAAGCATTCACTTATAATGGCAAAGTAGCTCATTATTCACTGACTTGGGTGCCCAGAGGTGTTCCATAAGCCCCTGCAACCTCTGTTCTGGGTGCTGCAAGGAGTTTAGTAGCCCCACCAGAGCCCACACAGTTTTGTTCAAATATCACCCTAGGTCTCCCAGGGAGCTATGTTGATGCCCCCAGGAGAAATTTGGTTTCGAAGCACTGCTTGATCTTGTGCTTCTGCACAATGTCCTAAAGCTGCAGTGGGTAAATGTTAATGGCGAAAGAAAGATTTGCATACATTATATTGAAAGTGTAAAGCATTATTGACCATCATAAAATTGACAACAAAATGTTATATGATTTAATGAAGTTTACTATAAAATGGAACCATCCAAAGTGATTTTAATGGTGTTGCATTAGTTTTGTATGATCATTTTTTTCTTATTATTGATGAAGCGATACCCTGACAAAGCCATCAAGCCTGCTTTTTGATAACAACATCTGCTTATTATGTGTCTAGTATACATATATAGGGTGTACATTAATCATAGGTTTCAGAGCTTGCTGACATGAGAAAGAAATATAAAAGCTGACTTTTGAAAAGCAATCACACAACACATAGACATTTTTCTGTGGTAAAAAGCAAGTCAACCCAAAGCTACTTCCTCAAAGATTAACATTAAGTTCTTAAGAGGCCAAGGGCATCCATCTATTATGCCATCCAGCATTGAGTTCTCTTAGGATTGGGTTAATAAGATAAAATGTACATATGAAGACTGCAGGGCCTATTCACAAAGTGCATTTAGTAGTATATGAATTAGTACAACATTAATACTACTCACTACTACAAATCCTATTCACTGACCTATTGGCAGAGACCTCCACCTCTCCCGTTTTTTATGTGAAGCAATGTCTGCTGTAGTGGTTGAGATCTCCACACTAGTACACTTAAGGTTTAGCACTAAGGCCCTGATTACGACCTTGGCGGTTGGACCACCAGGACACGGCGTCAGTGGTTGGGATAACGCCGTCAAGCCGGTGGTATCCCGACTATCGCATTCAGACTTTAGCGCTGGGCTGGTGGTGTGTTGGCGGCGGTCTTGGGTGGTAGCATACTTGCGATCACAGAGAGAGCCTGAAGGCAATGGCACTGCCATATGCGCTCTGTTGCCACACACCATGACATGCAGGCATAGGGGGGGCGCAAATGGGCAGAAAGCACTGGGGTCAATTTCCCTGCCTTTCCACTAACCTTATCATGGCGGGGTCCCGCTATAAAAAAGTCAGCGGAAATACAGGTTGTAATCAGCACAGTGGTGCCCCTATCTGCACCACCGCTATAGAGTTGTACTTTCCCCACCGCCGCTGGCTCGGGATCCAAGATCCTGGCGGTTTTGTGGGGGTCCAACCTCCATCCTGGTAATCGGGTGGTTGGACTGACCAGGAGGCGGTGGTTGGGCTGCCATCGATGAGGAGGCAGTCTCAAGACAGCTGTACTCGTAATCAGGGCCTAACTGTTGGAGCGCCAGGAAAATGGGGAGCATTTAATACAAAATAGAAGGGGTGTAGGGAAAAGTAAGACAGGGTGTAGGGAGAGACAGGCTTCTACAAACACCCATCCAGGAAAGAGTGAGCCTGTTGCCACTCACAAGCAACACTTCTATAGTTCCAACAGCCATAAAGGTGACAAAACAGTAGCAAATGTATATCAGCCCAACCTTGGAGTAAGTCAAGCACCACACATTGCCACTCACAAGTATTGTAGCACACTGCCATAGAATATAATAGTGCAAAAGAAACAATTGATGGACGGAATGCTGGACAATGCAAGCCTTCACCCCCCACTCACAAGGATCTGAGTTAAATCCATCATTCTTTTGCTCACCACACCACCCCAGTTTAGACCCAGCTATATGCAAATCAGTCTTGACCCTGTTCCTTGTGGGAACAGTCCAGCCCAAACTGCCAAGCCAGGTCCTCCCTGGACCGGAAACAAGCATCATGGGACCGGTTTCAGGGCATCACTCTTCATCAGCCAGGCTAGCTTGAATCCAGTGGTGTAGTGAGCACGGGACCCACGTCTGGGCATACCCTTCCCACATAGGGCGACATATGCAAAAGAAACAATTGATGGACGGAATGCTGGACAATGCAAGCATTCACCCCCAGTCACAAGGATCTGGGTTAAATCCATCATTCTTTTGCTCACCAACCCACCCCAGTTTAGACCCAGCCATATGCAAATCAGTCTTGACTCTGTGTTATATTCCATATAGGTACCCTATATAGGCGCAGGTAACATTGCAAACTTTCACCTATATTCTTCCCTACATTACATACATAACGGTTCTTAGGCACTGACCTTTTACCTAGCTATGACACTGCATTCAGAACTCTGGTTTTTCCCTGGTTCGATTCTCATACATTATGCATAAGGCTTCTTGGAAGCACAGCAGGACTAACAGTAGGATTACCATCTCCTGTATAATATCTCTGTATAAAGTTCAGGCCCAACGTCAACCTTTAGGCAGACACAGTAACACAGCAAGGTAGGACCCCTGGGGAGACCTATGGGTATATATAGAGCACATCTTGCTTAGGAAGAAAGAGGAGACTGTGACTTCCCGGCTGACACACTGACCAGAGACGCTGAGGTTCCTGCATGCAGACGCTCCAGCTAGCAGTGGTCTAACATCCATCGCGGGGTGTCCAACTCGAGACCAGGACGGGGTCCCACATTCTCTAAACGCTCAGGTAATGGGGTGGACTAGATCCTAGAGGGATTCTTGGTATAACACCTACATAGATTCTAGGTTCATTTAGGTATATCTAGTTAGGGAGGCATCATAGGAGTACGCACTTTAATCATGTGTTTTATGTACATGTATATATTCATGATTTATGCAACATGGTAGAACTATACCATCCCTTTACTTTCGTAGTATTGCTAATCATATATCTCTGCTACTGTCTAATGGTTGCTGCAGCTCATATATTCTACACTAGAATAACAACTGTTCAATAAATACTTATTGAAACGCCCCAACTGTTTATTCTGTGTATCTCTCTGAGACAAACTAAGTGAGCACGAGTGACTGAGCAAAAGGTAGTATATTGTTTCCACGATCCTGGGGGATCAGGGTTGTCATGTTCTGAGATTGCCAAGAACTATTCTCTCCCCGATAAGAGGAGACTCTAGTGGCACTGTGAGCTAGCTAATACAGACAGGCTAACGTATCCGGTGGGGGTGCACGGAATCAGTCCGCCACCAATCCCACAGTTTATGTTATCCAAACAGGCAGATCCTGAATAGGTAATATAGGAACTACATGACACCTGTTCCTTGTGGGAACAGTCCAGCCCGAACTGCCAAGCCAATATAATAGTGGCAGAAACTTACAATAACACCCCCATAGGAACAAAATGTTAAATAAAATAACAACCTTCAAAATACGCGTATATATTTTGGATAATGTTAAAGCAATATATTAATTTTGAATTTGATAGTAAATAAATAAAATTATATTAAACCTTTTTTAGAATATTAAAAATAATTTAATGTTGAACATTAGCTTAAATACATATTAAAAATGCTACTGTGGATTAGATTTTTTCAATGATTCTTTTACAAATATTGTTTGAAAATAAATAAATATATTTTATTATTTGTTTAATACACACTTATTAAGAAAATGTGCTGTGGCATTTCATTGTAATGGCTCTAGGTTTTCAAAAATATATTAAATTATTCTACATTTGTAGGTTACATAAAAATATTTGAAATAGATTCTGAGAATTATATGCTCAGACTGATTATCGCCTTGCCCGGTGCCACTACGCCAAGCTCAGTTTCGATGATTGACGAATACTGTCCTGAGTCACCTTTCTCTCAATTAAAATTAATGCCCCTTTTTGCAACACTCCCTTTCCCAACTTTTAAAATAAATGTGATCCTACAATTCGTAGAAAAACATCTTTGAAACCTCACAAGCTATATCTCAAAATCACATATTCCTTTTCAGATAAATATCTGCTAAACGGCGTTTTCTACAGATGAAGCCATTAAGGGGGCACTGTCAGATTACAGAAGGCTGACCAAACATATAAGGTGGGAGGAAACCTCATTGAGATCCATTAGGACTTCTAGTCCTGCACCCTAGGCATGCAGCTACACAAATCCATGGTGTTCTTCACGTTCTATTTTGAAAATTCTTCAACTTAGTCCGCCGTCTTCCATCTAATCTACTGACCTCTGATACAAAGCATGGACTTCAGAAAGGGATTTTCACACCCATCAACACTTTATCCATTTCATACATCCAAACAATCTGCTACAGGAATGTAAGCCTCCCAGGCAACACAACATGAGTAAACAAGTGACTCATTCCTCAAACTAATGAAATTGTGGTACAGGGTATCACCACCCAACAAAGTTGCAACAAACTCAACCTTTTCTTTTCAACATCCCAATCATAAAATGATAACCTTGTGTAACCTAACAGCTATGCTATTCATCGTTCACATGACACTCCTCAGTGTCTAACCAACATACAGCTCTGAACCCAAAAGAGAACAAACCTTCTCCATCGATGACCTAAAGCTAAAATTCATCACTCGGCCTGTCACCTGTACACCTGAAGGTAGCATTCTTCTTCACGAGTTCAAGCCAAATCCCTCAGTATCCTGGTACTCCAAAGCCCACAAGTGCTCCACTCTAAGGCAGGAAAGAAAATGGAAGGAAAAAAAACCCCAGCAAAACTCACTCTACTGAATTCCCTGTGTACAACACACAGACAAATTATCACTAGAGGTGAGTGAACTTTGCGAAATTTCCATTTGCAGAATTAAAAAAATCTGGGGAAATTACACATAATTGCACAAAATGTAGAACTAGTATTTGGTGCTATATTTCAGAATAAAGTCTGTCCTTGAGTCTATTTTGGGCTAAAGAAAATAGTATAATAAGAAGAAGTGCTGCAAACAGACACTCGCTTTCTGACCATTTGCATTGTTCCCACCCAGGACCACCTGTTTATGTAGATTTTATTGATTACAAGGCATAGATTGTCTATCATTATGTTGTGCAACACTTCATTCAAATAAATTCCCAGATACTTAAGGATGCTTTCATTCCATTGGAATTGGCCATTTCCCATATACTCTGCAGTTGTATATAATATTAGTGGTAATGCCTCAAACTTATCCCAATTGATAGAATATCTGGGAATTTTGAGAAGTATGATAAAATTCTGGTGAAATTAAAGTAACCATTTAATTTTATTGAAGGTTCTGGGCCATATAAGGTCACTAAAATGTCATCACCATAAAATAGTGTTCTGTTATCTCCTCCAAGTGTTGCAATGCCTTTAATCTCATTGTTTTGTGTCATAGCTATCGCTAGTGGTTCAAGTGCTATGACAAACGTGCATAGGACATCCTTGTCTTGTTCCTCTTTTCACCTTGAATAACGTAGATAGAAAGCCACTGCAAGTAACTACATTATTTTTAATACAACCATTTAATTCTGAAAAGGAAAAGCTCTTCGATACCTACCAGCTTTAGCACTCTAAAAAGGTTATTCCATTCAACCCTGTCAAATGCTATTACCATGTGCAAACACATTGTTACCCTATCGTCTTTGCCACAGTATATGGGGTAGTGATCTCAAATATGTCACTGGGGACCGGTGTGGTTCAAATCCCACCTGGGCAGGGTGAACAAGGGATGTCAGAACCGATTTCATATGATTTGGCTATATTTTGGCAAAAAATCTTAATGTCTGAATTAATTAAATAGATTGCTCTGTAGCTGTCACATAATGGTGTGTTTTATTCTGGTTTTATAATGAGAGAAATATTTGGAGTATTAAAGTCTTGGAGGGTTTGGTGTTTTAGGTAATACCTTTGAATATTTTATGCGAGAGAGGACCCAGTTTCTGTTTGTTTATCTCATAGAATTCCCATGTTTTAACCCAAGGCTTTACTTGTGGGCGTAGTATTAATTGCTCTTTTGATTTCTTCCATTGAGCGCTCACTTTCTAGGAACCAAGCTTGTTCTGAGGAAACACTCTTCAGTTGAAGCATAGCAAAAAACTGCTCTTTACCCGACTATGGGGCCGATTCCGATCTCGGCCGGTAGTGCTCCGAATCGGATTCGGATTTACCGGATCCGATTCGGAGCCCTGTTTCCCGACCGAATCGTACGCGGGTCCGGCCGAGCGAGTACGATGCAAGCTCCGGCGAAATCACCGACCGACTCGTACGCGGCTTCAACACGCTCCGACCGACTCGCACGGACACGACTCGCACCGCGCTATGGAGACGTTTCCCGGCCGGGTAAGTACAGTGCGCGCCGCGAGCAGTCAGACCGACTCGCGCCGTCCGGCTCAAAAAAGCTGTCGGAGCCGGACTTTGGGGGTCCGCGTCGGACCCCCCTGTACGCATAGGCGTGCGAGTCGCACACAGGGGGGACCCATGGGTCCCCCCTACCTGTGCATGTACGCCGCGATGCGCATGGACGCGTACACGCTGTAGGGGGCGCCCTTGTCCGCCTCGCACCCATTGAGTCAATGGGAGCCCGCGTATGCGTTGTACGACCGGCTCCCATTGACTTCAATGGGAGTCCGACCGAATCGAGTCCGATAGCATGCGAATGCATCGTACTCGTCCGGTCGGACTGCTAGGGTCCGATTCAGTCGGAAATCTCTCCGGGTCCGGCTCGGTCGGAGAGATTTCCGGCCCGAATCGGAATCGGCCCCTAAGTGTCTTGACAGTCAGAGGTATATAATGATTTGTGAAAATCCCTATATGTTGTTTAGGTTTCTACTGAGTGTGTAATGGTGTCATCATTTGTGTTTTTTAAAGTTTAGACAGGGTGTCTTGCCTTTTACTGGCATATGTAAAGCTAAAAGAAGTCAGATTTGCAACCATAGTATCTCTATTTAGTTGAAATTCATCTTGTAGTAAGTGCTGCAGGCACTCTTGATAGTGATCAGTCATATACTTATTAGTTACGCTTTTATTCTTCGTTCAGCTACAACCAGTTGTTGATGCATCATTCTAATAGCTGAATTTCACTGAGTTCACCTCTCAGGCAAGCTTTCGTGGCTGCCCACAACATTTGTGGTGACTCTATTGTACCCTCATTCTTTTCCAGATAGATATGTAGAAGGGATGTCAAATGTATTTTGTCTTGGTGTGATTTGTAATGAGATATATGCAGCTCCCAGTGCCCTAATGGGTTTTTGTAACCCTCTATATTGAGTATGGCATCATGATCCAAAACACTATTCTAGAAATTGGGGTGACAGGACTCAGCAGTATGGATGAGGATAAGAAATAAATGCAGAAATGAGTCCCTTGCATGCAAGAGGTGACTGGAAAGTCTCACTAAGATTGATGCTTTATACGTAATTTGTCTTGCATGAAGTCTTTAGGTAAGTGCCATTCTTTGGGAAGTGATATCACTGGGCAGCCTGATTTATCTAGGAGAGGATTCTGTACCAGGTATCAATCCCTGCCAACCAATACTTTTTGCACAGGGAAGAGATACCATCATTCTGGTGTTATCCCTGAAAAACATATCTTTATTTCCTATTGAAACACATATAGAACAGAAGATCATTACATGTTGTTGGATCCAAACCTTGATATATACTTAGTGACCCTTGGGATCTACCAATGTGTGTGTGACTCTCAATGGAAGCCCTTTTTTGACCAGGAGTGCAACACAACCATTGGAAAATGACCCAGAAGGGGTGATTTGTTTTCCTACTTTCAGTACTTTGCTGGAATATTATGCCCTTCCTCCCAATCTCTCTAACATTTTCACGCATTTCAATAAATATGTCTTGCATACTAATGATATATTATATTTCATGGAATTTAAATGTTATAGCACTTTTTTCCTCTTCCCAAAGTATTTAATTATTAATTATCAATGAAGCAAATGTTAGATCTTGGGAAGCATGCTTTTGTGACAGTATGATTATAAGTAAAGTTTGTTTATCAGTGTTGTAAGCTAGTCAGATACAGGATAAATTCCTGTCCCACTTCCTAACCAAAAGTGTAGTGAAAAACTCTGTCACAGTTAAAGAACCACTTTGCAGTTTTGTAGGAGGACTGCATTTCCTGATATTCGGGGAGTATCCTCTTGGTTTCAATCCAGGAGTGCAATTCACTTCAATTATGTGTTAGGTAAAGGATAACTCTAGCTTTAGCTAAGACAGGTGTGTCTCTTACTGGAACAGGAAAGATGATTAAATGTAGGTTGTGAGGAGTAACTTTACCTGGCAAGTAACTTGATAGTCACTTGTGACAGATACACAATGGAATATACAGACTCGGACCAACTGGATAGGCTCCTGGGCTCCATGGAAACCTCAGGCATGGATATCTCGCAAAAAGAACTAGACCAGAATAATCACAGTCAAATCAAATCAAAAGTACTTTATTCGGTTTACCAGACTAAAAACCATAAAGGTTCACACATAAAACATAAAAACTTTCCATGAACGTGCAATACATATACAACCGTACAGTTCACCCATCAAATAAATAACATTTAAAACTTTTAATTCCTGTGCAAAATTCTCACATTATTTATGTATTAAAATAAACCTCTATAAAAATTTGACTACAGCAAACAGACCTCAAAGGAGAGCATTTGTTGTAGAAAAAGCAGCACTGGTCTGCACTACCTGAAATTAAATTGCTGCAGTAAAAGCTTTAAAATTTGTATTCATGGTAATTCATACAATTTACAAAACAAAGTAAAGATGCAAAGTACATTGTTGCAAAGCACCATCACATGGACATGAGGAAGATAGACATAACAATGGATAATATTAAATCTAAAACGAGTTAACATGTATCTGTGTTGGGGTTGTGAACTTGTTCTAAATATGGTTAAATATCATCCATTGCGTCAGCAGATTATATTGTACAACCCTCACCTTAAAACAATCTTTTAGCCACCTACCCTCCACAAACCTATTCACTGCTAGTTACTTGATCTCAGCCTTAGAAACATTAACCAATGAGGCTGAAACATCGACGAGACCTGGTCTACTCATGCTAACAAAAAATCTTTAATATATATGGTCCATGGGATTTTCACGGCTTGGTCCTGGGATAAACAATCTGCAATTGTGAGTCTGTTTAGCAGTGCCCCAGACCAGATCCTGTGCCACGATAATATATGGCTGCTTCTAATATAGTCTTCTAAAAATGGGAGTCCCAACTCTTTATGGCATGTATATGTAGAGACACTATATGGAGCTGCAAGATAATTCGTTATACATACATTTTCTACAAGTTGTAGCCTCTCTATCGTTAACATAAAAATGCACGACTATCTTTACATCTGCTTGCATTGATTAGTGCTGTTCAGGACTCAGATTTAATTTCCTTCCTATTTGCCTAGTGCAGTCTTCTAAGCCCTCATACATGTCATTACTTCATTACTATCTCTAGGTTCTCTGTTGGCTGCCTCTTTCAAATTACTTATTGCTTTTGTGCATTCACAGTCAAATTAGCCATTGTATCTTCTATTCCGTCTTCTTGATTTACATGTCAGACTGGCTTTAACAGAGGTAGCTCTTAATGTCCTCATCCTTATTATCCAAGAACATGTACACTTAGACATAGTTTTCTCGCACTAAATTTGAAAGGAATTCCGCTGGCACAACATTACTCCACTTGAGCCTGATGCCATTAATTGAGGCCGCCTCTATATAATTAGTACAAATGACAGTGCGGATTTTTAACTTGATACCTGGGCACATAATATCAATGCTTAGGACGTTGTGGTCACTAAGGTAATTTATAAAAGTTTTAAAGCTAAAAGCATGATTTACTAAAATAAAAGTAATAAACGGGCTATAATCTCTACCTGTATATGTACATTTAGGGGAAACTGCAGATATGAGGCCCCATTGGTAAAAACCATATCAAGATTAAAAAGTGCATTATTTAGTTTGTCACCATACCCATCATGACAAAAATGGGACACACCCTGATCATGGTCATCTACATATCCACATATTTTCTTTGCCGGGTGGGGACAATGATGTGTGTTAAAATCGCCCCTGCTAATCCACAAAATAATCACTATCAACTAAACACTTCCAATTTTTAAAAATAGAGTTAATAACATAAGCTTTCTCTGGAGTAAAGCTATTGTTGCAATAATTAAGAATATAAATATTAACAGAGCTAGAGATTTTAAGACTGATGGCATGAAAATAGGGTGAATCCATCTTTTTAGAAAAAAGAACTCTGCCTGCTAACAGGGTAGTAATATAAGTTACAATGCCCCCCTTTGCTCTCCATGTAAAAGGAGCAACTGCTGGTGTATGGTAGGTGGTGTATCCATTAATGTGGCTTCCTCAATTGCCCAGGTTTCCTGAAGACATAGATTCCAATCAGGAGCCTGAACTTTACTCTTAATCCCAGCCACATTCCTGAATAAAGTTCTCATCTATTTTCAGAGCAAGATTAGCACTTAGTTCAAAGGAATTTGAAACTGCCTGATTTGAATTCCTTACGTCACAAATAGAAACATCCTGATGACTGACCTCATGTAGTTCTGTTGGTATTGAACCTATAATACTAGTGGCTATCTGATTTAGAATTCTTTACCACTTCTGACAATGTTCTTCCCCTCAGCTGTTTGTGGCTCTATGAGACCCGAACAACCATACTAGGGATAGTGTGCTCATATACAAGCAGTAGATTTTATCGCATTTTTTTCACTGGCCTCAAAACAAGTATACCTGGGTCGATGAGTGATTGCTGAGTCAATCATTAATATCCAGTTTTCCCAAATCGGCAAAGCGATTCATAGTGGGAATATTAAATAACAAATGACCCTACCTCTGAGTCTGATACTGATCAGACACCTGCTTCATTGTAAAATCAGGTGGACCATTGGGTTCGTAAAAGTAGCTTAGAGGAATGCACTGATCCTTTTATTCCCCAGCCCTTCACCACTTTAGGCAAATCAAGGGTCTGAATTAGATCTTGGTGGATCCTGTCCTGCCGTCACCTTTATGGTGGTGTCTCTGTCTGCCTACTAGGTGATCTGCCCACTCAACTTAGATGCTGGTGGGTTCATGGATGATCGTCCGTCCACGTCCTGCCATCTCCACCAGAATTTTCATCCCACGTCGATGGTGTCATAGGCAAAAGTAGCTGTTGGAGGGAGTACAGCCAATATTTCCGCCGGGCCAATCACGATGTGCCTTCCTGTAGACAAAACTGTGGTGAGTAAACCTCCTCACCTTAGTTGGTGGATTCAGAGGAATATAGAGTAAAAACGTACTTTTTCCCAGTTCCGTTTCCCTCATGAACCTGATCGTGCAAGCCCTACCTTTGCTGCTGCAACTTGACCATGAAGCAAATCAACCCCATTGTCACCAGAATCAAAGGTAAGTTAGTTTTTTACGTGTTTTATATTGAATTGTCTGTCAATATTTGCTCTGCACTCGTGCTTTTAAAATTTCTCTAACAAGAAACTGTTTTCTAATGTGTAATGCATGTGTGTAATGTTGTCATTTAAGAAAATGTACCTGTAATTATTTTTCAGTTTTTTTCTTTTTAGTGTGGTGCAAGCTACCATCATGATAATAGCCAATTACACAAAATTTGACATTAATAAACATTCATCATGTGTTGAATTATTTTAGAAGACTATCAAATTAGAAACATATGCATTACACACTTTTTGAATCAATTAAACATAGCATAATTCAATAATTGCGCTAGACAAGTTAAAATGTTTTTTTTAAATAAAAGTAAAATCAATGTTAGTTCTGAACTTCAATCACATTTTTTTCATCATTTATGCAACATTTCCCATTATCTAGTGCATTTTGCTGTATTATAGTAATAATTATTTTAATGTGTAATGCATATGTGTTTATTTTTCCACTGATTAATTTAAAATGAACACACCTTTATTAAAACTTATATATATAAATTGCTATTAGTTTTCTGGTGTATATGTTTGCACTTTATAAATGTATATTTTTAAAAATAGATTGTATTTTGTGTAATATATGTAAGTAAGAATATGTATTTCCCATTTTCATCATTAACATTTTTGATAATCTATGATTTGTAAATATATAATGATGTTTGGACAAATTGTAGAAATATAAATGTTTTGTTATAATTGAGATAATTCTCTTGTGAACATTTTTCATTATAAAACAAACAAAAGCACACATGAGCAAGAAACAGAGAAAGCAAAAAATAACCTGACTTCACTGAAAAGTTTCTCATGGATAATGTTCTGCTGCAGTGAAATGGCAAAGGATCGTGGTCTGAAATGGAGTGTGTTGAAGGTGTGGTATGCAGGTGAATAAATTGCTCAAAACACAGCAGATGTATGATGCTAGCATCCATCCAAAAGCCACAGGAATGGTACAATGTTGAATGTGTCTCATGACGGAATCCCTCTGTCGGCAATCCTCCAATGCCAGCACAACTGTGAAATCAAAATAGGGTTGGCGCAATCCTGCCGAACCTGAAGGCAAAAAAGTAATTTTAGCCAGCTTAGGAGTCTGATGCATCGACAGTGGTGGGCCGTTTAAGCAACAGAAACAGTCTGTGAATGTGGATGGAGGATCAGCCAGCCCACATCTATATACAGCGAATGGAAATCCGTCAGCTCGGCAGAGTACTTGTAAACTACGCCATGGGGGACGACGGGAGTTCCGCCAAGATCTAAATCAGGCCCCAAGTCAGGAGATCTAAAATTTAATGCCACACAATTGCATGTATCTGCTTTTAGGCTCTTGCCAAAATAGGCTACCCTGCAGGTCATATTTAAATCATTAAAAAGTTGGGTAGTGAGTTCTGTTCATTGTCCCAGCCAATTAATTGACTTGTTTCTAAGACTTTCCCATGATTCCGTTTGATTGGACTCGAGGGGAGGAACATTCTTAAATTTTTTACGAATGGCATAGCATCTGGTGGGAGGTCCAATTTAGCATGATTAGGAATAGATTGACCAACCTTTGCCTGATGTGCCTGAACAGTGTGCTCTGATCCCTTAGGCAAATGACCCTCCATTGCATTTGTGCACTGTAAAGAGGGATCCCGTCTCCACCCGTACTCCTTCATGCTATCCTCAGTGATTCATCAGTCAATGCTCTGACCAATCCGGTCTCACTAGCACATCTGTTCTCAACCTCATAAGAGCCCAACAATATTTTGACTTCTTGTATCACAGGTAAACAGGTACTAGCAGCATTCTCAACTGCCTGTAACCTGGACAAAATCAAATTCAAAGAGTGGTTAACCAACAATTTCAGACCCTCCAGAGACCTCACAAAGTCACTTATGCCCTTCTTGGTGTATTTTGACTTAGGGCCTGATTAGGACTTTGGCGGTGTGGAAGCAGCTCACCACGCCAGCACCCCGCTGCCACACTTCCTAGCCACGCTGACACTACCTGCCAGATCAGGGGTTTTCTCCTGATCTGGCGGGCAGTGCTTTGGCGGTCCCAGGCGGTGAGCCATAGAAAGCCAACGCAATGGGAAGGCCAAAGCAAGTTGCTACATGGCATGGCCTGTTAAGTCCATGCCGTGCACGACCTGGACATGCATGCAGACAGGGGGGCACACCATATGCCACCCTACATACATCCCCATGGTCCCGAGGCACCAGGGGGCCCTGTAGGGCCCCCTTAGTTTCCTCATTGCCACAGTTTTCATGGCGGGCTCACTGCCATGAAAACTGTGGCAGTGATGGAAATCCCAATATGCTTGGCCATATTAGGGCCTCTGACCGCTGCGCCACTGCCACGTGATGAAGGATCCTGGAGGCAGCAGCGGTCCTGCGGCGGTCCTTCTCGTAATATGGCGGGTAGCCCGCCAATCTGGCGGTCCAGGGACCACCACCATCGGTTCGGCGGTCCAAAGGACCGTCGAACTCTTAGTCAGGCCCTTAGATTTTTTTTTCTTATTGCTGCATCCAGTATGATTAGCAGACTTTTTATCATCATTGTCAACATTCATAGATATGACTAGCTCATTCAGCGCTAAGTGTGCCACAGTTTTCTTTTTCTTTTTTGATGGGGTGGGGTTGAATCGGACACATTTAATACTGGATCTTCAATTAGTAGACGTTCATACGAGACACAAGGATTATTTGATGCCTTCTCAGTCGAATAGGAGCCTTTACTCCGCAAGCATTTACAACGCGTGCCATTACCCCGTGTTTTTTACTCCACAAAAACTTTTACAATGCAGGGCTTTAGAACGCAGTCCATTACAACGCATTGTCCATTACAACGCAATTTACTATTCTAACTGCACCGGGGCGTTGTAATGGGGAATGCGTTGTAATGGTTTGCGGTGTACAGCCCTGCGTTGTAAAAGTTTTGTGGAGTAAAAAATGAGGGGTAATGACATGCGTTGTAACGCACGCGGAGTAAAGGATGTTTCTCTTCTCAGTCACATCCTTCATGCTATCGCATAAATTTGAGATAACATTTACTGGAGGTATCTAACATTCCTTTTTGTTCTATGTTGCACAGTTGCTAAACATTCTTCAGTGTAATTAATTTACCTCTCAATTGTGCCTATAACAATAGTTAAATAGGTTGTAATAGAGCTAGCTGCTTTACTTGGAATGTTAGTGCACTGCATGACCATTTTCCTCTTGGCCATTCTGACATTTTTCCCTTATCACCCCAAGACAGAAACCTGGTGATGCAGCCAAGACGGGTGACCAAGCCTTGCCTCTTTTGGTCTCTGACAGGTGCAGACGGGCCCACTTTTAGCCCAGTCTTCACCTGGGTAAATGACAGGGCAAGTCATGTGCATGTCCAGTGCTGCTGGAAGTCAGTGCACCTAAGAGTATGCTGAAGCCCCTCCACAATCACCATGAAGGAGTTGGGGATGTTGTCCCACCTCAGCAAGCAGCCAAGGAAAAATGCAGGCAAGATTGGCATCCCACACTGTGGGAAATCAGTGAGCCTAGAAGCATGGTGAAACCCCACCTCAATCACCACGAGGGAGCTAGGGGACATAGTCCCACCCCAGAAGGCATCCGAGGGAAAATGCATGCGAGATTGGCGTTGCCAATCCCAGTCATTTTACAGACTGCTCCATCCCCACTTCTCGATGACTGAATGCAAAAGTATTGAAGAAGTCACGAGCAACTGAGCCTTAGCGGTGAAACATAAACAATAGCCATGAAATCCAACAATGAGTAATGAGACAAGATCCCCGATTAAATTGATATACCAGATACATAGACACAAGTAATAGGGAGTTATAGGTCTTTCTTTTAGGAAATATCACAATTTTAGAGAGGGATGGACACTGGCATCCCAATAAGATATTGTAAAGAACAAAGGGAAGAAGATTAGATGATACATTGGTAGAACAACTGATAAGATTCAAGTATATCTACAAGTACGTTTTGGTCATAGGCGAAATGTTAATATCTTTGGTTAACTGATCGAACAACCTAAGTACTACAGTCCACCCTAAGATACACATTATTTATTACACCATTCTCCCGAACACAGTGGATTCAGATACACAACTGCATCTTAGTAACTGAACATTGCTATACTGTACCAAACAAATGAAACAATATGACACCCAATTTTAACCAAACTAGTCCAAATTAAATGTTTATTTAGAGCAGAGGTCTTCAAACTTTTTGATGCCGAGACCCCCTTGTCAAACCTTTTTAGGAGTAAGGACCCCCTCCTGACAAAAGTTTGTAGAACCTGGACTCCTCATCATAGACAACCATAAAGGCCCCCAATTCCCACACAAAATAATTTTTACACTGGGAAAATAATATTAAACAGTGTTTAGCCAACCAAAGGTCAGTGAGCGTGGGGGCATGGTCAGAGGTGTATCTAAAAACAAAGGGACTCATTTATGAGGAATTGGCGTTGGGCAGCGCAGCCAGTCTTCTTGCTGCGCTGCTCTGCGCCAATGTGTAAAGGCAGGAATGCCCCATATTTATGAAATACGGTCCATTCCTGTCCTTTCCTCTTGCGTTGGTGCACAAATTGCTGCCTAGCACCAACATAGGCAGGATTGTTTTTGTGCAGGAAGGACACCTTCCTGCACAAAAACAATCCTGAGAGATGTTTTTCTCTTTCTATGTGAGCTGCAAAATGCAGCACACATGGAAAGAGGAATAAATGAGGAGACATTTTTTCACTGGGGAGACATACGTTTTTGGTGCTGCCCCAGGTTTAAGTGATTTTGTAAATATGGGGCAGCATCAAAATCCATGGGTGTTGCATGGGAACACCTACGCAGCGTGTAAACACAAATGGGGCTGTCCCTAGTTGGGATTCCTACAGGATTTCTAGAGATGCGTGTCCAGTGGGGGCATCTCATGGCACCCCTCGCCCACGTCGCCCGACAGCACAACCTCAACATCATCTCCTACGCCGACGACACCCAGCTGATCCTCTCCCTCACCAAAGACCCTCACACCACCAAAGCCCACCTCCACGAAGGAATGAAGGCCGTCGCCGAATGGATGAGGACCAGCCGCCTGAAGCTGAACTCGGACAAGACGGAGGTCCTCATCCTTGGTTCCAACCCTTCCGCCTGGGACGACTCCTGGTGGCCAACATCACTGGGAACAGCCCCGCCACCCACCGACCACGTACGCAACCTAGGGGTCATCCTCGACCCCACCCTCTCCATGACTAAGCAGGTCAATGCCGTTTCCTCATCCTGCTTCAACATCCTCCGAATGCTCCGCAGGATCTTCAAGTGGATCCCCACCGAAACAAGAAAAACAGTCACCCAGGCCCTCGTCACCAGCAGGCTGGACTACGGAAACGCCCTCTATGCAGGAACGACGGCTAAGCTCCTGAGACGGCTGCAACGCATCCAGAACGCCTCTGCACGTCTTATCCTCGACATCCCCCGACGCAGCCACATCACACCCCACCTGAGAGACCTGCACTGGCTCCCTGTCAACAAGAGGATAACCTTCAAGCTCCTCACCCACGCACACAAAGCACTCCACAACTCCGGACCAGCCTACCTCAACAGACGACTCAGCTTCTACACCCCCACCCGCCAGCTCCGCTCGACCAGCCTCGCCCTCGCCACAGTGCCCCGCATCCGGAAAACGACCGCCGGCGGCAGATCCTTCTCCCACCTCGCCGCCAAGACCTGGAACACCCTCCCCACCAACCTCCGACAGACCCAAGACCTACTGGCCTTCAGAAGACTCCTCAAGACCTGGCTCTTCGATCAGTAGCAGCACCACCCCCTTCTTCCCCCAGCGCCTTGAGACCCTCGCGGGTATGTAGTGCGCTTTATAAGTGACATGATTGATTGATTGATTGATTGATCTCACAAAAAGTGAAGGACTGGCCTCACACAACACCTGGTGTCATGCTTCATCATAGGCCGTCCTCGCCCTCTAAAAACTCCATTTGATAGAGGGCGGGCATACACCTGGAGACAGGGATGCACTTCTAAGCTAAGTGGTGGCTCGTGAATTTGTGAAAAGTGATCTAAAAACCATTACAGTTGTCAATAACTAATTTATTTAAAGGGGCAACTGCATGGTATTAAAAGGAAGTGAGCGGTGATTTGGGAACTAATTATCCCATCACTGTGCTAAATATGGTCAACATGTTTCAGCTTAGGGTCCCCGGAGGGTACATAGCATTCGTCAGGACCAAATGTTGATGGAGGTCTCCGCCTTTTACAATTTGTATAAAGGATCAACCACTAAAAGACCGGGGTTGTAGGGATCAATCAGCCCGCTAGTGTAGTACTCATGCGAGAAACCTGTAGAAAAAAGGAACAAGAAACAAATACATACCGAATGTGTAAGTATCCTGATTGTAATGTTGCATTACATATATCACCACACTTAAGAAGCGCGCGTGGTGGTATCTAAGTGAAACACGTGTCATTCATGCGTGTCAACACTTATAAGGGGAGAAAAAACATGTTTCTCGCCGCTTACCCTAGGTCACTATCCTACTTACTCCATAGGAGGTCGAGGGTGGAAGAGCCTACTGTGACATTCTGAAAAAAGAGAGACATAAAATCATGGCCTGATATTGATGAATCAGGTCCATGATAGGGAGAAGGCATTCATATAGTTACATGTTAAAAAATGTTAAAAAAGGTGCATTCCTCATGGGAGAGGTGAAATTGCACCAAAAGCGTCTGTTCAAAACACACACACTCTTACTGTCATCTTCAGTGCTTCCAGCCGTGTCTCCTACAGTCATCCACTTCGCCTCCCCGCCGGTGAGTAATGGTGGGAAGGGAGCGGGTTTTTATACTGTCGTTCATTGCCTAATTGCTTGGTAATTATTAGGCAGTTGGAAGCACCTGAGCGAGGTCCGGGGTATCGCTGGAGAGGTGCCTGGTTGCCTGATTGAGGGCGTTGCCTCATGAGTCGCCTCCTCCTAATCAGGGAGGGACTGTGGTCCACAGGGAGAGAGAGCGCGTGAGTTAGTTACGTCCGCAGTTCTCCTCCTGGTGCCAAACTGGGCGGGTGGTGGAGCTCTCGCGCATGCGTCCTGAACTTCTGTTGTTTAATGACGCATGTGTATAGCGGCTCGATTGTGTGTGCATGTGCATGTGTTTTTGTGCCCGTTTAGGTTTAAGTGGGACGTTTAAGGCATCTAATGGGTCTTTATATTGCCGCATTTAATGGTAAAAGGTCAAAAGAAATGGGTATTGACCCTTCTGGTATTTCAGAGGTGCAGTACTTCTACAAAGACAATGGGATTGAGAAGCACCAATTACAAACACCATAAGGTGTATCTCCAAAGGGGTACTAGTGATGTTGATCTTGGTGTCACTGTACCACGTGCAGTGTCGGAGGTCTAATAATACCAATGAGGTGTCTATATAAAATTAGACATGTATATATTGGATGTCTGTTTGGCGCGCATGTTGATAGAGTAAGGTGTGTGTTTTTTGGTTCAGGTGTTAGTTCTATCATGGACAAAACGTTACTTGAGATTACCATTGTTTTAGTATAGTCCTGTATTTGAGTCTTTATGCTAGTTGTAGCCATGGGATTTCATCGTTAAGGCCTGTGTCCCATGTGCGTAACCGGTATACCCAGCGCTGTTCCCTGATATGCAGTTGTCTGCTGATGTCTGTTTTTTGTTTCCTCATCACCTCCAGTACCACCCAATGGAGATCTGATTCGGTGTGGTTTGCATCTAAGAAATGTTTTGTCAGTCTGGTATTAGATTTTCTACAACGGATTGTGCTGTGGTGTTCGCTAATCCGTGTTTTAACTTTCCTTGTCGTCATACCAATATACTTCAGGTTGCACGGACAGTTCAGAAGGTAAATCACATTATCAGTGTTGCAGTTACTGAAGTTCTTAAGTTTCCATGGGTTATTTGTGCCGATATTCACTTCTTTCGTGGTGGTGTCAGTGGGCAGCACATGCAGCCGCCACATGGAAAATGGAATGTTGGTTTTGGTTGACTCCAAAGGGTGTTCTGACCGTTGTCCTCTTCATGTGTAATTTTGGAGTGTACAAGGTCGTCCCTGAGGTTCCTGCTTCTCTTGAAGGCAAAGAGGGGAGGTTCACACTGTCGTTGTCCACTGTTTAGTATTGACCATTTTTTCTTTATAATGCTCTGAACTTTATTTGATGCAGGGGTGTACGTGGTCACGCATACCATGCGTTCAGATTCTCTTTTGGTGTAGTATCCAGCAGTGCTTACCGATTGTTATTCCTGGCCCTTTTCTTGCCTCTCCTGATCATCTTTTTAGGATAGTGTCTCGCCAGAAGTTTGGTTTCCAGGTGTTCTGCCTGTTCTTGGAATGTTTCTAGCTCAGAGCAATTTCTCCGTACCCGGAGAAATTGTCCCACTGGTAGATTCTGGCGTAGGGCTCTCGGATGGTAGCTTTCGTATAGTAATAGGCTGTTCCTATCCGTCGGTTTTATGTGCACTTTGGTGGAGATCCCCTCGGTCGTCAGGGTGATGTCCAGATCGAGGAATATAGCATGATTCTTCTCGATAGTGTGGGTGAAGTTGAGATGGGTGTCTCTGCTGTTAACCCACTCTACAAAGGTCGTGGCATCCTCTGGTGTACCGTGCCACACGATAAAGATATCATCTATGTATCGCTTCCATGTTTTCAACTGGTGGGTGAACGGGTTATTGGCGTTGAAGATGTAATCTTCCTCGAACTGGTGGACATACAGGCATGCCATGCTGGGCGCAAAGGTGCTGCCCATAGACGTGCCCTTGACCTGATGGTATAGTCTGTCCTCGAACTCGAAAAGGTTTTCGGTAAGGGCCAACTCAGCACACTCCATAATGAAGTGTCGCGGTGTCATGTAGGACCATTCTTGGTTTAGCAGGACACATGGAACACCTCCTTGATGCAGAGTTAGGCAAGGCAGCAACTTGCCCTGCTTTGTCTTACTGAATATCTTAGAGGCCATGCAAAGCCATGCAGAGTGACTTTGCTCTGCCTCATAGATATGGTTGAGACGCTTGCGCTGCCAGAGCGTCAATAAAACTGGTGCTCTGGCAGCGCAAGCCTCTCATAAATATGCCCCAAAATATTCTGTATGTTTTTTAGTTCTTTCACCATCAGGTACCTACATATAAAATAAAGGGCATCGTAAATAAAAAATAAATGAAAAAAGTCGTTACTCAGTGGGAAATGCACTGTAGTACATTATGAAACATCTATTAGTTAATGCACTGCAGAGGTCTGTGTGTAACCAGTGAGACACAGAATTAAATCTTGGTTGGTGCAGTGGAGATAAGTTTATTTTTAGTGCTATGAGGTCACAGCCTGTGACAGAAAGCACTGTGAGTATGTAAATCATTATTTTATACTTGCATTACACACAGTGAAATATAGACTGATACAAAATGTGTTAATAGTTTTACAATAAAATGGTTCTTCCAAAATTTAGATTTCAGGAATACCAGAGCTTATGTAATGCAATTTCTTTTTTAAATAACTGTCACTTCAACACCTCCTTAGCGGTACTAAGGGCTGTGTAAGTAAAGTTATGATTAAAAGCAAACACTTCACAGCCCAGTTGTTAACTCTTTGCAATACCACTCAAAAAAAAAAAAAAAAACTCTTTGTCATCACAAAGCTTGGAGTGATTCATGGGGTCCCAAGCACCCATCACACTTGCAGATAAACTAATGGGGCACATTTGCATTTCTTTTAGGCGATCAGGCACCCTGGCACGAAACCTTTACACAGCACAGGAGACTCAGATAAAGCATTTAACAAGCGACATTTGCTGTCCCAGGAGGGCTGTCTTTTTCCAAAACGAAAGCAAATGTTTTAGAATCCAGGCAAAGTGAGGCTGGGGAATGAGCAACACCCTTCCCAGGACTCCACAGCCCCCTGGAAGACGTCGGCCCTAGGGTGACAAGACAAGACGTCCCGGATTTCCCCAGACAGTCCAGGTTTCCCAACATTTGCTAATTACTAATACATGTCCCGGTTTTTGGGTCCAAGGACAAGTCTTACTGCGCAGCTGAACTTTTAGGTATGTTCTCCTTTCAGGAGCCTCTGAAGTATGACCTAATGTATTTGTTTCTACCAGGCATCACAGGAGTAGGTCGCTGCCTGCTCTCAGCAAAGACACAGAATGGGGAGGAGCGGGAGGGGGAAGGGGGTATTTGCGCACGGTGGAGGTCCTGCCATTGCTAACCCTAGATAAGAATAGTCTTGTAAGTTTGTGTGTGTATATATGAGATTTACATGTCTAACGCACACACACAACATACACACACTTACTTTTTTTTAATGATTGATTTTTTTGTTTTTGTTTTAAAGGATATGCAAAAAGCGGCACAGGCCAGATATAGAAATAAGACTGAAGGCTTTAGTCCTACTTTTTTGTCTGACCTGTCCCGGTTTTTCCTTCTCAAATTCTGGTCACCTTCCCCTGCGCCCCCTCCCAACCCCCCTTCGAATGTGCAGGTTCGAGTCCAACAAGATTTCAGACTATGAGGGGCGGCGGCAGTAGCCCCCACGCACCACAAAGCTTCAACTAACTCCTCTGGACACTACCCATGTCACTCCTAGCCCCTCCCCCTTCGTCCATGCTTACAAATTAATTGTGTAATACGTGACTTGCCAGTTGTGCAAGTCGTTGCACCTCCTTTCAGTTACTTGTGAATTGGAGCTGACGGATTTGCACGCCCACATGTTTTCCGAGAGAGAAAGCCTGTTGTTTTTTCTGCCCTGATGGCAGCACCTGCACATGTCCCACCACAAGCCCACTGGGGGAGGTACAAGAATGTAAACATGGAATCTGGTGGGGACAAGGGGCAGGGCTCGTGTAACACAGAAGTTCAGAGTGTTAAAGTCAACAAAACACGGTTACTGCCAGGACTAGGGGGGAACTGCCATACTCGAGAGAGGAGGGGCAGGCCGAGGTGTGAAATGAAAATATTTCCAGAAAGAGGGTAGTGAACAGCAGGTACTAAATTAAAAACGTTTTTTTATGTTGTACTTTGCATGTTTTTGTTCTTTCTTGTACCCTAACTGTTCTATTACAAAAGTGCTAACTCCTTTGGGCCATGCTTGGGCCACATAAAACAACAGAAATGTTTTGCCACCTTTGCAAAGGTGTATGGAAAAATGAATGTTACAATGTTTTACTCTCCACCACTTTCGTTTGAACTGCTGGACTTTTTGTGACTCTTTTAAGACACCCACATCCTGATGTAACACTAACAAAATTGTTCTTCATAGGGGACGCTGCACACAAAATAGTATTTTTACTGCACAGTTCCATTTTGCACAGCAAAACTTCACAAAGGGTAAACTTGCAGGAAAATTCTGTATATCTTTTCCAGCTTGGGAATTATCAATCGACATGAACCTTTTATTTGTTATCCAGTGAAAAATATCTGGTCATTATGAAATAACCTTTACCTGGGGCGAAGGACCAAGCACCCTTCACACTTGCAAACTAATGGGGCACATTTGCATTTCTTTTAGGCGACCAGGCACCCTGGCACGAAACCTTTACACAGCACAGGAGACTCAAATAAAGCATTTAACGAGCGACATTTGCTGTCCCAGGAGGGCTGCCTTTTTTCCAAAACAAAAGCAAATGTTTTAGACTCCAGGCAAAGTAAGGCTGGGGAATGCGCGACCCCCTTCCCAGGACTCCACGGCCCCCCTGGGGGTCGCGCCCCACAGATTGAAGACGTCTGATTTAGAGAATAGCCATTTAACACTAGTGTAAGGGCTGCACTCACACCACTGTTTACATATGTTACATGTGGCTCAACAGAACTGTCAAGAAGGATTTGACAGTATGGTGTTCAAGGTAGTGCACAAACTCCTCTCTGAGTATTCTGTGGAGTACAAAAGGTTCATCTCTGCCCATTCGGGTCAGACTATTGTTTGCTTCTGTGAGGCATTTCACACCTCATTCACACCTTCTTCAGGCCAGGTACAGGCTGGGAGAGAAGTTAGAGAGCTAATTCTAATTAGTCTCTAGGAACTACAGGCAGGGAATAGATACTTTAAAATTTAATTTTCCTGGGTATTTATTTGAATCAGACATCAGCATTGAATTGGATTTTCAATAACTTTTAAAAACTGTGTAATTATTTTTCTATTTGATCCCATTCTTGAGAAGTAGTACTAGTATTTTAATCTGTTCTCTGGTTTTCTTCATAGGACAGTTAGGCCTGCCACAGTGAAACCAGCTTTTATGGCCTTGTCACTATAGGGACAAGGTAACATTAATCTTTACATGCCCCACCTTTAAATCCCATGAATCCTGCTTGTGGGCTACACGGCCTACATCTAGGTGACTCACTAATTTAAAAAGGGTTATTTCAACAGGTTGCACTGCAAGTTTTACACTGCAGCAGTCAGGCTACAGTAGTAGGTCTGAAGAAGTGGATGGTACAATAAGTGCTAGAGTCCACAGGTATCAGTTAACTTTTAATGTAACTGGTGTATTTACATAACATATACTACGTCTTACAGAAAAGTTAAAGATGCCAATCCATCACATTCTGGGGGCATACACCTACAGAGCCACAGGGGTCAGATTTCTAACCCCTAGTGCAAGGACTTAGTTCAATACACCAATATGAATTAGAAATGTATTTGTACTGCGAACCATACTCAACCCACTGAGCAGCACCTTGCAGGAAGTGTCTTCTAGTCTTGATCAGTCCCACTAGATGAGTTCAGGGACACAGTTGTACAGCAAAACCACTTTCATAAATAAAAAACATGCTCAAAATAGCATTATGAAACGGGGGATGACCTTTACAATGTTTATTTCTAAAACTTAAATCTGTACATATAATATAAACAGTAAGCATAGATAATGATAAAATAAATGTATCAATGCATGACATGGCCCGAAAAACAATATGAACATTCCTAATACGGTTAGTAAGCTCCAAGCATCCCAAGACTACTTCTAAGTGCTACTCTAAATTTTAGCAGAAGCAGAAAATAACAAGCATGTAAATCCAATTTCTTAAAATGGGTCCCACAGCATAACTTTTCTCAGGAAAAATAGGTGTTTAGCAATTCTCTATCACAGCTCTTGTCTGGGAAAGATAAGCAGTGCAGACTGAAGTCCATTTCTCTGCATCACTTGCAGAGCAGCCTCTGTCTGACACTGGTTGTCTCTGCAAACCAGTGTGACCTTTGGGGTCATCATCCTAGTACAAAGGCCCTTCAAGTTACACTCAGATGCCGGGTTTTCATAGTATCTAATCACCAATTTTATATCATATTTAGAAAATGAACCAGTACTTGCAGACACTAAAGTCTTAGCAAGACTAAATAAATATGGCAATAAATGTTTCCTCTTGATTTATTGATAATATGCTCCTATAACTAAAACAATAAAAATATGTAATCTTTAACTGTAGTTATCCATAATGTTATGGCAGCATGCATATTAAAAACCATAAAAATATGTCTGCCTAAATAGGAGGCAGTCATAATACCAGTAGCGGCCCGTGGTGGGAGTGCTGCCGGGCGCTGACGTGGGGCGGGGGAGGGGCAGGGTGGGGGGTAGTAAACTACGGATTACGGCCGATTAGAGGTAAGTAAACATATAAATAAATAAAACGAATTTCGTTGCGCGCCCTGCATCGCCAAATGCATAATACTAACACTTCTGTGTGTGTCTAAAACTTCACACTTTCTACAAAAGAGATAAAGAATCAGCAAGCAGGCCCTTAATGAAAAGAGAACAGGTGTCAACTGGACCTGTCACAGTGTTCATGCCAAGCAGAGATTAGGCAATTTATCTGCGTTTTAGAGGTAAGAGCACGCACGCGGGGCACTGAACCACAGTGCCCCAGGTGTGCAGAGTCTAAAAACATGACCACGCAGAAAAGGTAAATTTTCTACACAGCTTCTGTAAATACAAGCTGTCTGTCTGATTTCAACATCAGTCAGCCATTTGAAGAGGTCCTGTGAAAGTACTTATGAAAGAGGAATCATTCATGAACAAAGTTTCTCCTTCGGTAGCCCTATCCTGTTAGTCACGTTTCACAAAAGAAAAACAAAGCTACAGACTTTCTTCATTTATGCATTGGAGATCTGCAACAGCATCCTGTGTCCTTCAGGACTGCCCCAACCGTGCTCACATTTAGGGGAACGTTGAAGACATGTCAAAGAAAACTAGATAACAATGAATTAACAGACAACCTCCACTCTTGGAATGCAGAATTCCATTCTATCACTTATTGATTGCATGTGTGCGTTTGACCCTGTAGAGTGTTCCTCTACCTTTTGGTTAGGTTTGAATTATACTACTACTACATATATCAATACAGGGGAATGGCAAGGCGTTAAACCTGGTCTGAGAACTGAGACTAAATTGATTGGCCACTATCAGCCTTTTTGCATCCTTTGATCAATGAGAAGCAGCATTACTGGTTTTGCTTACATTTTCAAAATATTTATACTTCCATGATACTATACACAAGTAAATCTTAGTCTCCTTGTCCACCCCAAATAATAGTCCACTTTCCTAAATACGTTTTTCATTGTTTTAAAACTTCTGTATATATTCAACCATATTTATGCTTTGATGAAATTTGATCTTGTATTTTCGAAACACGAATGTCATAGTGCAAATGTGCCCATTTGCAGTGGTCTGAATACTCAGAATAGATTAAGTCAACACAAAGACATTTACATATATAATACAGACATTTTATTTGTATTTAAGGCTGTGAAATAACTTTTGTGTAACAACAAAACGAGTGGCCTTTTGAAAGACACTACTGTGGAGTGAGGCTAATGTATTCTAAATTCCTCTACAAGAAGAATGCGCAAACAACATGCACATAACATGTACATCTTCGAAAACACTCCTCCTGCTAAGGGTGAAGAATTGCTCTTTGAATGAGGTGCTTAAAGTTTTTAATGTGTGAAAAATTGCTTGTACCCTAGCATTGGAGTTGTGTTAATAATAGGCCCTGTATTGTGGACTCCACTGGGCCTTTTTCACTGTGGTGTGCCCATACAAAAATTGCATTTTGACCCAGCTCCAAAGAGAAAAGCTACCTCTCAAGGCCCTTCCCAGGTACAAGTCCTTGATAATACTCTTTTGCACAATCTTTATGCAAATGTTTTAAATGTCAAGTATAGAACCATTGTGGTAGATTGAAAACATAGTCAAAGACATGGCGATAAGAGCCCCTAAAGGTTTATTGCACGTGGGTGATAGGAAATGTGAAACAATAAACGAATTGGTGATGCGTGAACCGCTGACGTCTGAAGTGCAATGTACCCGCTTAACCTTAGCGGATGGAGAACTTCAATTCAACTGTTAGACTGAGTAGTGTCAGCTTTTATGAATTGCTCCCGAGGTATGCAGCGCTCCAGGAGTTAACGTCATGAAGAAGAAGGAATCCTCGCTACACCAAAGTGACTGAAGACCAAAACAGGAAGGCTCCAAGTAGATGACCCCGACAAGTCGCTGTGAGGCAGCTTCCCAGCACCAACTTGGTCTTTCCCGCGGGCGGAGCCGCTGTCACCGCATCCAGCCAATTGGAGCGCCAGGAGGCGCTTCAAATTCGGGCGCGGGCTTCCGCAGCGCGGGTCCCGCTAACAGGCAGCTTCCTAGCACCAACTTGGTCTTTCCTGCGGCCGGAGCCGCTGTCACCGCATCCAGCCAATTGGAGCGCCAGGAGGTGCTTCAAATTCGGGCGCGGGCTCCCGCAGCGCGGGTCCCGCTAACAGGCAGCTTCCTAGCACCAACTTGGTCTTTCCCGCGGCCGGAGCCGCTGTCACCACATCCAGCTAATTGGAGCACCAGGAGGCGCTTCAAATTTGGGCATGGGCTCCCGCAGCGCGGGACGCACGTTGGCGTGCCCGGGCCAAGGGCGGGCCCGTCTGCGCCCGTCAGCGTCAGGAGGTGGCAGGGCAGGGCCATTCCCCTTTGGCCTGCCGTTGGAAAACTGTTTTCAAACTACGGAGATATGCTGGAAGCAGGTTTATAAGGTGGGTGCCTTTGCTGTTTAAAGTGGCCAGCTGACTGATTACATCGGACTATTTACCTTCTTAACCCGGGCGTATCCTCTCCTGTTTGGGAGCCCTGTGTTCTATACAGCAGCCCTTGGTTGGATTCTACCCACCCCACGTATTGTACTGCTATCTGCTATAAAGGATACTGATAAGAAAGAATACATCCTTGTTAGACAGCTAAAATGGGGAGACGTACCTGTATAGGGAAAAAACCAGCATTAACTGTGCAATCCCCAACAAGACATCAGCCAACATCGATAGACAAGATGCTGCAGAGGGCTATAGGGGTAGTCACTAATGAAATTGAACAAACTGAAAGACGGTTATCAATAACACCGGACCTAGTCCCTCCCCTGTCTAGCACAGAACTACTACCGGTCCAAGAATCTGCGGAACCCATTTCCCTAAGGGCCCATTCTAGGATTCGGGCCCTGGTTCATGAAGCACCGCCCCTGAACTTGCATATCGAGGATCCTCCTCCAGGTTCACGAAAGAGAGGGAACACTAAAACTGCTACGAAAGCTGGGAAGGCTCAGAAAAGGGGCACTAAAGATCCCGTAACAAATGGGGGTTTGGAGAGGGAAGTGTTGGGCGGGGATGTGAACGAAGGCACAGAAAAACCATTGTGGGTGTCTAATCTGGTAAGGGATCTACACTCGGAAATTAGAAACATAGTTAAGGAGGAGTTGACTACTCTGACTTTTCGGGTTGACAAACTGACATCCTTATTAGATGCTTATATGGGAAAAGTAGACTCTAGGGTGGATGTCCCACATTACCAATGTATGTGTGGTGTTCTTAGTATCCCTCTTCCCAACCCTGATAGCTTATCTAATAGCTTCTGCCTTCTAGAATGTTAGTGATCTAGAATGGTGGTTGCCTAGCAATGTTTTGAAGGTCGGGCAGTTATTTCAGCTTGCTGCTGGATGGGGTCTCCATGTATTCCTGTACATGAATAAACTACCTTTATTCATTCCTACATGCGTGAGGCTACTTCTTGAAGAGGACGCACTTCCACATTTTGGCGACGATTAACTTACCTACGTGTGTCAAGACGTGTGAGACCCCAACAGCCAACATTTTTTTTTTTGTTTTTTAACAAACAAAAGAAAATTCGCACTTACAAGCTTCGTTGAAGATAAGGACGACTGGCTTCATTCCCCACGGACGTGCTGTGTCGGCGGAAGAAAGAGGGCATGACCACACGGCACACAACAGGACGCTGACGCAGAGACAAACGGTAGGATCCTACCATTTATTATTCACCAGCACCCGATCCGGGAAGCTTTGGAATTCACCATCTTTCACCACCCGATCCTGTCCCTTGGCCGCGAACTTCCGGGGGAGGTCTTTACTAATTAAAGCTGACTTACTCAACTTTATTGAAGGCGTTGAGTGCACATTTGTCCGGACTGCGCATGCTCAGCTACCTCGATGCTCAACGCTGCTGAAACGCAGCGCTGGAACGCAAGAGCTGATGCGTGACAGAGCGGTGGCAGACATCTTGTGAGGGGCACCCTGAATTCAAATCAACGCTGAAACGCGGCACACGGACGTGGCTGCGGTTTCAGAGGCAGAGTTGATACATTGTTTCCCATGATGTCATCGCGCTTCTGCTGATGCGCACGCACTTCTTCGCTGACATGCACAGCTTGTGTTATTTCATTTAAAAATAAAAGGGGCATTCGCACTTGCCTTTCGCTGATGTGCACAGCTTCGGATGTTCATTCTAAAATTAAAACGGCCATTTGCACTGGCTTTTCGCTGATGTGCACAGCGTCTACTTTTCAAATTAAAGGCTGCAATATTTCAGTGATACAAAAAGGGGATTTCAGTGAGGCACAGTGAGTCACACATCCTACAACATGTCAGCATATATAGGCTGATGGGCACATCCTCTGGTTTTACTCCTAAAACAAATAGGTGCAAATCATCCATCACAGTCTATCACCTCTGCGCTGACACGCACAGCTTGCTACATTCATGTTCTAAAGAATAGTAGTTTATTGTACTTTGGAGCTTTTGGGACCTATAATCTATTTTACTTACAGGATGCAAAATGTCACGGCACCTCCTTTTTTCAGTCTTCACCAGGTGACCCGCCTCTCTTGGCAGAAATGGAAAAAAGTTTTTGTCCACTATGCACGAGTCTGTGGCACTTCTTTAAGTGCTGAGAGGAAAACATCTCTTCTCATGCACTGTTTGGGCTCTGAAGGCCAGGAAATATTTGAACATCTTCCTGACCTTACGGATAGTGACTCTGCATCACTCAATGAATATGAGATATGCATAAAGAAACTAGATCGACACTTTTTGCCCAAAATAAGTACTGTGCTTGAACGTTATCATTTTGGAAGGCGTATGCAGAGGGAAGAGGAGTCCGTCCAACAATATGTAACAATATTACGGAAATTGGCATCTACGTGTAATTTTGGTGCCGCCCTGGAAGAACGATTGAGAGATCAGTTCATGTTGGGTTGTGTCCAAGACAAGACTAGGGACGCGCTATGGCAAAAAGACAATCCCACTCTTCAAGAAGTTTTGACGATAGCTAAAAGTCAAAGGCATGCGTTGACGTTATAAAGAAAGATTCTTCGAGTGAAAAGAAAGAGAGTTCGGAAGTGAAGCTGGTAGTGTCTGCAGACAAGGCTGTTAGGCCCAAAAACAGCTTCACTCAAAAATATCGACTCAGAAAAGTTTTCCAGGAAGGTGTTTTAGGTGTGGTGACCCTGCCCATATGGCCAATTTTAAAGATTGCCCAGGATGGAAGACTATATGTAAGATTTGCAATAAGAGGAGTCACGTTTCCAAGTGTTGCAGATCTGGGAAGGGTCAAAAGAAAGTCAGTGAAGTTGATCTCTTTGTAGAAGATGTAGAAGAAATTGTTGTCTCGCAAATTTTAGGGGGTTCCTCTGACGGTCCATATGAAGTGGTACTAGTCAATGATGCACCTGTTAACATGCTGTTTGACTCTGGCGCCAAGATTACGTTGGTACCAAAGAGTTTCTATGAGGAAAGTTTAATAGGTAAAGTGTCTCTTACTAAACCAGACATCAGACCCAAAGGGTATGGTGGTGTTACGATAGATTTGTTGGGATATTTTTGGGGAACAATCGATTTTAAAGGGAGGATTATTCCTGGTAAAATCTATGTGTCAATGAAAGGTGACTCACTTATCAGTTGGTTTCACCAGAGAGATCTCCGTGTCTATCTTGATCCCAACGAAAAACCATCTGTCTGTTTGAAAGAATTAACCCCTGTAAGAGTGGTCGATGGATCAACTCAAGATTGGATTAAAGCCTTTCCTGCTGTTTTTAGAAGTGATTTGGGATGTTTAAAAAAATATGTCCATCGCATCCTCATAAAGAAAAATGTTGTACCGAAAGCAGCGAAAGTTAGGAATGTGCCTCTCCTAGTTAGGGAAAGTATGAAATGTGAACTTGAGAAACTTTTGAAGAAGGGAATCATTAAGGAAGTTGAAGCAACTGAGTGGGTCTCTCCGGTGGTTATGGCTCGAAAAGCCAATGGAGAGGCCCGGCTCTGTGTTGACCTAAGAGAGCTCAACAGGGCGGTGATCGTTGACCACTACCCTTTACCCAACATCACTGAGATGTTGTGCTCTCTTGAAGGGGCAAGACACTTCTCTTCGTTAGATCTAACCTCGGCTTACCACCAAGTTAAACTGCACCCTTCTTCAGAAGACCTCACAACTTTTGTAACCCCGTTTGGGACTTTTAAGTATTTAAGGATGCCGTTTGGGCTAGTTTCAGCGGCCTCTGTGTTTCAAAGAGTGATGGAGAACATACTGGGAGGTCTTGAAGGGGTTAAAGTATATCAAGATGATGTACTCATTTTTGGGGCAGATCTAGATCAGCACGAGATGAGGTTGAGATCCGTTCTAGACTTATTACAAGATGCGGGTCTTACACTTCGGGCAGAAAAATGTAAATTTAATGTTGAAGAGATAGAGTATCTTGGTCATGTTGTCTCTGCGACAGGGATCAGACCAAAAACTGCCCTGGTAGATTCCATTCTCAATTTACGTTCACCCTCCACAAAGGAAGAGTTGGTCAAATTTTTTGGCATGGCAGAGTTTTACCACAAATTTGTGCACAACTTTGCTGGGAAGACACAATGTTTGAGGTCTCTTTTGAAGAAGGGGTGTGAGTTCGCGTGGTCAGGAAGTTGTGAAGAAGAATTTATTGAGATAAAAAAGGATCTCAAAAATGCCCCATGTCTCAGTAGTTTTGACCCTGCCAAAATTTCTTACCTCATGACTGATGCAAGCTCGACAGGACTAGGAGCAGTTTTATTACAGAAAGTTGCTGGGGAAGAGAGGACAATCTTGTTTATCTCCAGACCCTTGAGAGGTGCTGAATGTGATTATTCAGTTGTGGAAAAAGAGGCTCTTGGTGTGTATTGGGCTATACGCAAATTACGGAAGTTTCTGTGGGGAAAGCAGTTCAAAGTTTTGTCTGATCACAAACCCCTAAGAGAGGTTTTTACAAAGAAGGGCATTGACTTTGTGTCACATCGTATTCGCAAATGGGTAGTGGCTCTTCAAGAATTTGAGTTTGAGGTGTCATATTTACCCGGTGCAAATAATATTATCGCAGATTGTCTTTCAAGACTTGGTTCTGTTAATAACGACGAAGTAGATGATGTGGAATGGTTTGGAGGAGAACACATTGAAGAAGAAGTCAATGTTTGTTTGATTACTGAGGGGATAATATCTGAAAGTGAATGGAAGAGATGCCTAGTGGATGATGATGTTTTGCAGACGGTCATTACCATGGTTAAAGGGGGTGGTGTGAGAAGAAGGATTGTAGTGAGACTCTAAAAGGGTTTTGGAATGTAAAAGAAGAGTTGGCCGCAGCGGATGAGCTCCTTTTGCGTGGGAGTAAGCTTGTTCCTCCTGTTACTTTGAGAAATAGGCTGGTCAGCAACGCTCATGCATCACATATGGGCATTGCTAAAACCAAGGAGAGGATCAGAGAAGCCTATTGGTGGCCTGCCATGGACGTTTTTGTGGAACGCATTGTGCGGGACTGTGTTGAATGTGCAAATTGTGACAAATTACTTAAATGCAGAACTCAACCCATGATTGTTAGGGAGCAAGCAGTTAGTCCATGGTCTGACATATCTATAGATATTATGGGGCCTATGAGGTACAGCACTCAAGATAAGTATGTCATTGTATGTATGGATTTGTTTTCACGGTGGCCTGTGATAAAGGTGGTTAATTCAGTAGAGGCTGTTGTGGTGATTGAATTTTTGGACGAAATCTTTGAGAGTGAGGGCTTCCCACAAACTCTCTTGTCAGACAATGGGGTACAATTTACTTCAAGGATGGTGCAAGATTTTCTGTCTTTGAGAGGAATAAAGCACAAGAGGGCTTCTTTGTACCATCCCCAATGTAATGGCGTCGTAGAAAGGTTTATCAAGGTCTTGAAGGAATCGATGCAACAGGCAAGATCCTGTGGTGAAAATTGGGAGGTGGCATTGAGAAAGAAGGTCAGGGAGTATAGATTCACTCCCCATTCATCTACTGGTGTGGCTCCCTTTCGGTTGTTTAAAGGAAGAATTGGTAGTACTGAAACAGTTCCTTTGTGGGTGTGCGACAAGAGGTCCTTAGTGTGTGACAACGTGGGAAGCACGGATGGATGGAGAGAAAGGGAGAAAAGTTTAATGAATGAACGGAAGGTTCGGTACGACGAAAGGAAGGCTGTCAAGAATACTGTTGTAAGTGTTGGAGATTGGGTCAAAATTAGGTCTCCAAGGAAAACCGGAAGCATCTCCAAGTTTAGTAAGGCTTTTAAGGTTATTAAAGTGTTTAAGAATGCAATAAAGACAAGTGATCACAAGATTTGGAACCTAAGCAGGGTTGCAAAGTTTCGCCCAGTACCATCAATTGTTGGAACTGGTGTGACTCCCACAGGTGAAGTGGTCCCGGAGTCTGGTGGTGAAGAAAGAGGATCCAGACCACTTCGCGTGAGGCGAGTTCCCCTGCGCTTACAAGATTGTGTTACGTAAAGTGTTCTTTTATGAACTTCCATTTTTAAAAAAAATGTTTTACTTACATTGGGGGAAGCAAATGAGTTATGTATGTTCCTTTTTCCATTTTGTTAATTTGTGAGGGGGGAGGTGATGTGGTGTTCTTAGTATCCCTCTTCCCAACCCTGATAGCTTATCTAATAGCTTCTGCCTTCTAGAATGTTAGTGATCTAGAATGGTGGTTGCCTAGCAATGTTTTGAAGGTCGGGCAGTTATTTCAGCTTGCTGCTGGATGGGGTCTCCATGTATTCCTGTACATGAATAAACTACCTTTATTCATTCCTACATGCGTGAGGCTACTTCTTGAAGAGGACGCACTTCCACAGTATGCCTCCAGCCTGCCCTGCCCATCAGGAAAAAGAACAGGCCCCGGAACCTATCCTGAGCCTGCCCCCACAAATACAGAATAACAGGGAGGATGGGGCCACTCACACGAATGTATCGAGCAAGCTAAGGGAGGCTACTAGCCTACAAAGCCAAGCCAAGAGCCTAGAAAGGGTAGGGAGGATGGTAGGAAACAAAGACCCATAGTAGGAACAGCCCAAGTTGAATCTAATACACAGAACCCGGGTCTAAAGCATAGAGCAACTGGGGGTCAGGACCTAAGAACAGAGGCACTAGAGGGTAGCCCAGCCTTACCATGCATCAATCTCCCCCCAGACTCTACGCCATATGTTCTGATCCTAGCTAAAGCCCCAGAACTCAAAAAAGGACAAAGGGAATCGCACTATGACTTAAAAAACAAATGTATTTCTTGGTTGTCAAATCAACTTCAATTTTCCTATAGAGATGCAAACGAGATTTTATTCACGCGCAGGGTAGGATGGGTGGGCCAAAAACTAAAAGACATACCTGGTGACATTATTATAATCCATTTTAGAAATCCCCAGGTTGTAAGGACCCTCCTAATGCGAATCCATCAAAGGCAAGAAGGGGGGATTAGACCCCTTCCATTGGGGTATTTTTATCCCCCGAGATTTATCCCAGAAAGCAGCCCATGGATAGTCCGCAGAGCAGGACCCAGATACCGGCATGAGCAAAATTCCAGTGTGGGGCAAGACCAATTGAATTCGTTGTCTTTTAATCTTCCACTTGTAAATAGATTTGCACCCCTAGAACAAGTTGATTGACTAAAACCATCTCGGCTATTAAAACCAGAGCCAAGTTTTCAGAGGGATTATTGGGGAAACCACCTGAATGGGAGGAAACTGCATAAGATTTCCGTTAGCCCTGGACAGAAACTAATACAGGGATGAAGGAGGGTTGCCGGGGAGGAAAGTGTCCAAAATGAGGGGATGGAGGGGCCCTTTCAAACCCATATTACACCAGATATATCATTGAACTCTGTGCAAACATCTATAGCCCAGTGGCAGTCAACCACAGCAATCATACCCACTAAGTCTGATGGGAATGGGAATGGCCATAAGCCGGCTGTAGTAGCTACTGATAACCCAAAGCAGCCACCAAGAAATCTATCTAAACTTCATGTTTTATCGTGGAATATTGCGGGCCTTACCTCCAAACTAGAAAATCCAGAGTGGGGAGCCCTCATCCACGCAAATGATATCTGCATGTTCCAAGAAACCTGGGCAAGGGAGGGCACCCATAGACTAGGCTATGCGACCTTTTGCCTAGCAGCCACCAGTGGGGGAAGGGGTCGACCTGCGGGAGGACTCTGCACATGGATTGCCATGCATCCGGGTTGCACTGCAAAACAGGTTGAAACATCTTCACGGGATATACTTTGTGTCATTCTGACCTTTTCCACTAAGATCAGGGTGGCTATAATTAATGTCTACTCCCGCCCAGTCAGCTATGGCCAGGAGTCGTCAACTCTTGAACAATTGTCAAGTTTTCTGCACACTATTCCAGATAATACCCCGATAGTTCTCGCTGATGATTTCAACTGCCAGTATGAACCCCTGAAAGACTTAATTGGAGGCGACGCCAATGAGGAAGACCAGCATTGGACTATACCAGAACCGAATGCACCAGCCACTCAGGTTTGGACCCCATTGGTACTCCAAATGAACACCCTCACACTGACCCATTCTATTAGGGCTTGTAATGGGTGCACTAAATCTGATTCCCCGGCAAACCATACCTACAATAGACCGGGCTGCTCCTCCATTTTGGATTATATCCTGTTGGACACTAAATCTTGGCACCGGGTTATTGATTTTAAGGTCATTCCCCGCCACGATAGTGACCACAGTGCCTTGATTTTAGAGATGGTATCGTTTTGTCCTATGGATACCCATGCAAATCAATATCCAATTGGATCTAGGCCACTTTTATCTAATTGCAGGAGGAGAGTTAAATGGGGGGTTCTCTGTAATTCCCAGGAAAAGATATCATCCCTTTACGAAACTATCATCCCTTACCTTGAGGCCGCTGATCAATTTAGTTATATTGTTGCCTTCGATATTGCCCGAACAGAAATTGGGAAAAACCATCCTGGCTTAATGTGTGATTTGGCAAACTTTTTTTTCCCTTCAGTAAAAACTAAGAAAAAAGATCCCACAGGCCACCCCTGGTATAATGATGATTGCCGGAGGGCTAAGAAAGCTCTAGTCTTAGCTATCAAAAATAAAGATCGCCCCATGATAAAAGACAAGCGGATAGCTCATAAAAATGTAATTAACATGGCAAAAAAACGGTGGGAGGTAGACAAATGGGAAAGTTTGAGATCTGCCTTATGCTCTAGGGACATGCAGTCTTTTGGAATTTAGTCAATACTGGCTCCAGAGAGGGCAAGTTGGCAATAGAACCAAATTTGGGGGCAGAAATCTGGAAGATCCATTTTGAAGCCCTCTATACAAGGGAAGAGGAAGAAGCAGGACAAGCTACTAATGAGTGCATTTACCTGCAGTCCCATAATTCCGCTGTCGTTGAAATTTCCCTGAAAGAGATAATGGGTGCACTGAGAAGGGTATCCCCCTCAAAGGCGCCGGGTCTAGATAAGATCCCGGGTGACCTTTCTCGCAACAAACCTAATATCTGGGCCCCTTACCTATGGACCCTGTTTAATGCCATCTTACATGGAATGCCGATTCCCCTGTCATGGTTGGCGGCGGAGATTATCCCAATTTACAACAAGCATTGGCATAGCCAATAGGTCTCGCCTTTGGGACCTTATAAGTGTTTAGCCATGCAAGAGTTGATGTTGCTGCACCAAGGATATTGTGCTGCATAACTAAATACTTATAAGGTCCCAAAGGCGAGAACTATTGGCTATGCCAATGCTTGTTTTTTTTTTTACAATAGGTGTATTTATGGCTCTTAAAGGTAATACAATAAAAAAAAACTAATTTAAATTGTCAATGAAGAGTCCGGTAGGTTTAAAATCCGCTTCTATACGCCTTTTGTCAAAGGCAACTCAGAAAGATGAAAGAAGCTAAAGCGACATGTCTGTGATATGCACAAAGACATTCGGGGGCATATTATCAAGGGCTTTATCGCCGCTTTAGCGGCACTTTTTGCCGCTAAAGCGGCGATATTTTTATCGCCCTATTAGCAAGCTGTCGCTAACAGGCGTTAGCGACAGCTTTTAGGCGTTAGCGGTCGGTTTTACCATCACCTTGCATGTCAGCGATAATTATCGCTAATGACATGCAAGGTAGGCGTTCCCCACTAAAAGCGACTGAAAACAGTCGCTAACACAACTAACCCCTATTAGCAAGGCAGGCGATGCGATAAAATAATTCGCGCTAAGCGCGTTTATCGCTAGATTTTTACACCTGCTACTGAGGGTGACTTACCTGTTTGTAGCATAGGGGTGGATTGTCAGGCTGAATCCATCCTTGCGTTAATGCGAAAATATCGCTGGTTTTCCAGCGATATTTTCGCATTTTGCCGCTATCGCTGGAAAAATTATCGCTATGGAGATAAACCTTACTAATAGGGTGTTATCTCAGCGATATTTCCCAGCGATAGGCGGCGTTAAAAATTTTTGCGTTAGGCGCGGTTAGCGATAAATATCGCAATTCCTTGATAATATGCCCCTCAATGTTTTCGATATCATAGCACTTTCCTTTTTTTTTAGAAAATCTGAAAGAAACCGAGGTTGCGGGATAGTGTCTGAAGGGGGGGGGATTATTCATTTTGAAAGCATGTTGTTTTAAGATTAAACAATCAGCTTTAAATCGGCAAATTAAACTGTTACAGCACAAGGCCATTAAGTATTCTGGAAGCCCAGAAAGACCTATCACCCTTTTGCGATTTTATTTCTCAGCTAGCACTTCCATGTCAATATAAGACATCATCACTTTTGGTGTAGTTGACAAGAACACACGCAGATAAGCAATCCTTAAGGAAGACAAATTTGTTAGGAATTTAGGGGCATATTAGCAAGACCCACGTTAAAATTATCGCCGTTTTAGCGGCTGGAAACTGCCGCTAAATCGGCGATAATGGGCTTGCTAATATGCGTTATGGAATTCCAATAGAAGCCCAGGTTAGATGTCCTGCACATCTAACCTGGGCTTCTATTGGAATTCTATAACGCATATTAGCAAGCCCATTATCGCTGTTTTAGCGGCAGTTTCCTGCCGCTAAAACGGCGATAATTTTAACGTGGGTCTTGCTAATATGCCCCAATGTCTTTTATTTATTCTGCCCAGCAGTGCCAAAGGGAAGATCGAAAACTCTTAAATATGCGAATCAATTATTTAAATAGTCTCCTTTGTTATTACTTCTTCCAAATACCTCAGAGCTCCTTTTTGTCTGATTTCACCATGAGGAATGTGCCAAATAATGCCTCTGCGGTTACGCCTAAAACACATGAAAGGTACACAAAACAATGTGGTCCTGATTTTCCCTTTCAATGTCTACATTTTTTGTTACTTCTGAATACTGAACTCCTGACATCCCTCGTCCAAAAGGGAAAATACGTACCCTCTTTAACCAGCAAATTTATCCTTCATATTAGGTGTTGTAATGAGCTAGAGAAGTACCAGATGCTACATATAGTTGATTCTTCATTTATGCTTTCAGCATATGCCTTAATCTAGGTACCAAGTTTAAAACATTCTCACAAACTAGAGTGTATGACAAAAACATGTGAAAGTTAAAACAATACTTGAAAATGTTAATCTGTTTGTAGCAGATGAACCATGAACAGGTTTTGAGTATCTGTGGCTCGGTAGACTGAAAGTCCCGATTTTTCTGTGGGTGTTCTTATTGCTTCAGCATCCCTATATCCATTCATTTTTCTAGTTAACGCATGCACAGTTTTATTCCTCTATCTGCTTAAAACTAAGCTTTATTTAATGCAACTTCTATATTGATGCTTTTTATTGCTATAGTGTTCTCAGGAAGGATTTGACACGCACGCAGTTCTAGCAGTGCACTGACCACCAAGTAAAAACAGCATAAATTCATCTTTTAGTTTCTATGCGTAGACTCTTCACCTTTGCTTTTTCTGTGTGCTTCAGGACTGTACTGGATGGTAGCGTCGCCACTGATTTTACATCTCCCCCACGACCCAAAAATTACAGTTTTGCAGTAACATTCCTTCAGATCCTCTGGTACACCCGAGTTAGTTTCTCTTTCCAGCAATGGTCCCTTAGACTGCTGCATTGCGATTGAGGCAGCTGGGAAATCTCTTCACATTGCTGGCCCTTGTCTGAGGTCAGAAAATGACATTGTCTAGATGCATAGAGCAAAAGCCATGGAGTGTCACTACAGATATTAAACAAGCCCGTAGCCCGGGGATCCAAGCAAATGGAAGGCGACAAGAGATGGTATAATAAACCATCAGCCTTGGAGAGCCCTGTCTTATAAAGAGAGTGCCTGAAGGGCCAGCGGGCTATCCATTGCAGCTGCGCAGCCAGTTAAATGCGTTCAAAGTGCGGGAGGGCGAGCTCTTCCGCCTCCACCAGGAGTTTCAGTCAGTGACGTAGGAAGGGGGGTGCGGTGGGTGTGGTCGCCCCAGGTGTCATCACTGAGGAGGGTGACAAAATGGCAAAAATATGTGTTTTAAACACGTATTTTTGCCATTTTGTCAAGCCGGGGGTGACAAGAAATTTTCTGCAGCGGGTACCACCTGACCTTCCTACCCACTGGTTTCAGTGTATTAAGGGCCACCCTGCATTGCCCAGCACACCTGGCAGGGTAGACCGCCCTCCATATGGGCACCTAAACTGCAGGATGGCACTTTTCTGCCCGTATTGAAAGGGATGGCCCGTCGGTGCGCTGCCTCCTAGCAACTCCATTGTGAAAAGAGGACATAAGTACCCATTTGCCGATTGCACACACACACACACTCTGCATTTCAAATTATTGCGCACACCCTCTAAACCGTGCCACTAACATCAGGGCCGGACTCGGAACAGAAACCGGCCCTGGCAAACTGCTCAGCCGGCCTACCCCTGGGGTGAGGGGGAGTGCAGCTGAGCAGTTTGCGAGGGCCGGTTTCGGCTGATTTTGTTACAGGGGGCCGATATTGCCGACCCCCGGTAACAAAAACGGCCCCCCAGGGGCCTAAAACTGCCCCCACCCTAGCAGCCTACCGGAGAAATGCCCTGTGCCCGCTATGGCCAGTCCGGCCCTGACTAACATTAAAGAAAGAAGGAACAGTCCGGAAGCTCCTGCTGAAAATTATCGATAAAGGAGGCCGAATTTCCGATTAGACACGTCGCAGAAAGCTTCCTCAAAACTAACTCTTTTTCAGATGACTTGACATTTTCTTTTTAGTTAGAAACGTGCATGTATATTGTATTTTAGCAATTGATTCAACTGTAATTCTGCAATGATTCATCTGAATTGGAAAGTAATACCAGATATCCCATTTCAGTCGGACGAGTGTGATGCCCAGCCTGGCCATCATTCTCAAATCTTGAGCTCTATTTAAATAGGTGGCCTCTTGCTGCAAAACAACTCACAAACTGGCTCAGGCTGTAAGAGTTAAAGTTTTTGTAAGTTAAGTCATCAAAGTTACACACACACACTCTCTCTCCCTTTACTGTTAAATGCACACAGTCCCATAAGATTCTCGATCCGTGAGCAGTCTGCGAGTTACAGGTTGCAATCACAGCAGTACCGATTTACCCTTTCAACCCCACAGTTGAAAGACTCAATTCACAGTCGGGACGGTATTTTGCACATAAACAGGTGGCAAAAAACGTCGGCACAGTGAGCAGTCTGCAAGTCACAGGTTTGACTCCTTGCAGGGCAGATTCTCCCTTTCGACAGCACAGTCAAGAGTCTGACTACAAGAGCATAACAACATGTTGCAAAACCGAAAGGTGACAACAATATATCTAACAGCAGCATGTAAATCACAGGTTACAATAATACCAGCAGATTCTCCCTTTCAACGTCCACGGTGGGGTAAATTCGAGCAACAACTAAGGTGAGTGGGAACATAGCTACACCTTTTATTTACGGAGCTAAAAAAGCTTACACGTGGCAGAAACTACTGTAAAAATACACTATCCTTCCTAAATAAAGCGCACATAACCCAGCCGCAATGTATGATCTTGGCCAACTCAGCCGTAGTTCCATAACGCTATCTGCCTACATCGGTAAAGATTGGGAAAAGCAAAAATTCAACATGAAGCGCTTCAAAAACTGGAGATCAACAGTATATGAAGAAAGCAAGATAGAGGGAGGCTAAGGCAGGAGGCGAGAGGAAGAAAGGTGCGAAAGAGATGGCAGGAAAAGAAACGAGTTATAAATAGCAGAATTCCAAACGCGAGCCTTACCTTCCGTCCCCGGGCAAAATATCTCAAATATCCGACTACTTTTTCCCTTGTTTGCAAGCATAAGCAACACCAATGAGGTAACAAGGGAAAGGCGCGAGTGTGCCATATTAAAGTTAAAGCTTGCAAAAGTACAATTTTACAATGTTTTAGCGTACTTGTAAAGCGGGTGCCGTGAAGCAACCGGGGGAGAGGAGGGAGGGGCTGCGGGGTTGGGGGGGCAAGCGCCATTGTTGAGCGTGCGCCGTGTTAATGTAAATAAATAAAACAAGCGCGCGCGCTCGCAAGTTTGAAGAGGAGAGGAGGAGGCAGCAGGGGGAGGGGGCCTGCGCCTGTTTCCCTTGCGGGAGCGAGCTTTGAAACCATCTGTTAATTACAAACAGATGGTTTTAAAGCTCGCTCCCACAAGGGAATCGCCAAACGTGCACACGTTGCCATTCAAAGCAATGCAACGCGTGCACGTTTTTGCCTGCAAAACCGGATCGATTTCAAAAGGTCTTTTTCCTAAGCAGCGCATGCGCGCTGCGTAGGCGAGACCTAAAAAGGGCTCACAACTCCTCCCCGCTAACTATCGTCCAATAAGCCTCATAGATGTCACCCAAAAAATATATGCACAAGTGCTATTGGATCGAATGGAAAGCTGGATAGAGGAGTATTCTATACTCAGCCCCTACCAGGCAGGTTTTAGAACCAAGATGTCCACAATAGATCAGATACTCAGGCTGCAACTTCTGTACTGGAAGACAGTGCTATTGGAGGGAGGCAGCCTCTATCTGATCTTTGTGGACCTAAAATCGTCCTTTGACCTGGTCTCTAGGGACAAATTGTGGTCCATTTTATTAGATTTGGGGGCCCCCTGTTACCTCTGTAATCAGATGAAGCGGCTCCACGAAAACAACTATGCCCAAGTTAGGAATGGCAAAAACGGCGAGCTTACTGATCCCCTTCCAATAGATAGAGGGGTAAGACAAGGATGTGTCCTGGCCCCGACCCTCTTTTGCTTATTTATCAATGGTCTGGTGGAGGCTCTGAATGCTGGGAGGGACATAGATGCCCCTAGGCTTGCGAACAACAGGGTTCTGGCACTGATGTTCGCCGATGACACCCTCTTATTATCCAAGTCCCCAATGGGAATACAGAGGGCCTTGGATATTTTCCATCTATTTTGTAAAAATAGGGGTTTGGAGATAAGCTCACTAAAAACAAAATGTATGGTTTTCAATGCAGGTAACACCACGCGACCAAACCCCCTTTTAGATGGGAAACCATTAGAGAAAGTGACTGTTTTCGACTACTTAGGCCTAACACTTACTGATACAATGGAGTGGAACGCACAAATTAAGAAGGCTAGCTTAAAGCTGGCTCAGACTGCCGGGGGGATAGCAAAGATGTCTAGGAAGTGCACTCACGAAAAGGTTGGTCCAGCAATGGAAATTTACAAGGCCGAGGGTAGGCCTTGTATGGGGCAGAAATCTGGGGCCATCGACCATCCGATCCCCTCTCAAAGAATGAGAACTCTTTTAATAGGCAGCTACTAGGTCTCCCTAAAAGTACACCACTGACGCCACTCTGTATGGACCTTGGGGTTAGCCCAATTGCAGAGGAAGCTGCCCTTAGGCCTCTTCTCTATTGGAGACGTATCTGGAGTACTCCAGAACTTGAGTTCTTTAGAGAAGAGTTAAAGGAGGTCCTAAATTTACAGAGATCTGGCAAAATCCCATGGCTGTCCTATATTAAAAACACCTTGGCTGCTATGAGGATGGGAGATCTATGGGTTAATGCTGAAGCAATTTGCACGATAACTCCCAAGAAGGCCTTGTCAAAGATCTTTAGAGAACTTTAACTTAACCAGATAAAGGCCAACTCCGACACTGGCACATTGACCCTATCCTTTTTAGAGGCCAAAGATCAATATAAGTTAGAAGCTGTTCTTGATGTCATACAGCTCCCCTTGCAAAAAAACTGTATTTACAATTTAGGCACGGTGAATTACCACTGCGTGCCTTTACAAATAAATGGGGAAACACTTTGACTCAGGGCTGTCCGGTCTGTGCAGATTATCCGGAGACGGATCAACATGTACTATTTGTCTGCCCGGCATACAAGAAGGTTAGATACCGATGGCTACAACAGGTATGCCGGAACCTTGGGACAAAGCATTGTGTGGAGGCCTATAGGATCCTAAATTACGACACCAGTCTGCCCATAGTGTATTCAGTATCCCGATATTTATTCTCTATGTGGTGTGTACTTTTATCCATATTAAAAACTGGATCCATCGGATAATTTTAGCTTTTTATTGTAAATAAAACATTAATACTTTTTTAACTCCCTTTTTAAATGTTGTAAAATGTCTATTTCTAAGTAGTACCTCTTTTATATCCATATTCAGAATTCTTTTTTAAATTCTGCAATGCACGCGCACTTTATCTTTGTGAGATTTATATGTATAAACTGTGCTGTATTCTTTTCTTTGTGCTTTTATGGCCATAAAGGCCGAAATAAAGAATTTTTTAATTGAATTGAATTACTTCAGAAACCGGATGTGGAATGAAAATATTGGCTAAGACGTCTGCAAAATGAAACGACTAGTTTCTGTGGCATAAAACATCATATGATATATTACTAATTTTAGAATGTACTCAAAGCAAACCCGAACTCAATCTAAATTAAATGAACAAGTAAAGAGGCAAAAATTAAGCTTGAAAAATAATATTCTAGATTTGTTGTTCTTTGAAAATAAAAGACGTCAGAGGGGTATGTATATGCAAAATACAGTTCAAAAATCATTAGGTATTATCATCACAAGCCACAAATGATTATCAATAGCCTCACAAACACTTCGTAGACATCCTTCATATGCCAGGTACAGACTCATATGTAGAGGTACAGTAATCATACGCGTAATACACCTTTACACAATTGAGCTATATAGAAATTGATTTTATGCACTTTATTGTGAGTCAGGCATTGAAAGTTAAAGTGTGTCAATTTAATTGACCTTACAGAAGGTACTTTTTTCATCTTTAACATACAGTTTATCTTGTTTTCAAGGGCCATCAGCTAGAGGGTGAACATTTATTTTAAAAAATGGGTTATAATATTTTTAAACATAGAATTTTATTTAACTGAAGTGGAATTTAGATTGAAAGTATTTTTTTCACTATGTGGTCGGGTGAGATTAAAAAGTTCAGATTTACTAGTGTTCATTTTCGATTTCAGAACTGCTTCATAATATTGAAGCTGTCCAAGCAGTTGTTGCAGTGAGGTACCAGGAGCTGTTAAAGATTGAAGGACATCATCTACAAATAGCATGATCTTATGGGTTTAATTGGCAAAGTCGATGCCCTTCATCCGCCCATCTGCTCTTATTTTTGCCTCAAAGTGTTCAATGTTTAAGGAAAACAATAGGGGGAGAGCAGGCAGCCCTGTCATGCTCCTCTACCCAGTAAAAAGAGCCTGGAGCGTCTTCTGTTTAGAGGAATTCCCAAGGTGGGAAATCGATATCCAGCCATTAACAGAATGAAAAAAGGTTAGGCCAAAGCTAAATTGCTGGAGGGTCTGCACCAGAAAAGCTCCAGTCCACCCAGTTCAAAAGCCTTCTCACATTGAGCAAAGACAATTTCGCTAAAACAGCTTTTCGATTCACTTTTTCAGGCAAGTGGACTACCTTTCAAATGTTGCCATGTGGATGTCTCCCTTTCATAAAGTCAGACTGTTCAGGGTGGATTAGCAGATGGAGGATTTTCACAAATAATGTCTGTCCAAATTGAGGAGAGCTATACGCCTGTAAGAAACACGCTGGATCACATCTTTCCATTGCTTTAATATTAATGAGGACTGTGTTTCGGCTAAAGTTGTGTAGGGCATGCTAATATGTCTAATAGAGTTGCAGAACAGGGTTATCTAAGGGGCCAAATTAGTGGAAAAGGCCTGCGGTTTTTGTGTGGGTTAAGTGTCTTAATATCTGCCTTGACGTAATCCTTGATACAGCATCGGTTTGTATCTTTGGTTCAAGGTTGGCTGACATAGGTCTATTGATTACAGATATGCCTAGTGGTGGACCTCTTGTGGGGAATCTCCAGTGTAAAGGGCCTTGTAAAAGCTATTAAATGTGTCCAGTTTATCAGCAAATAATTCTGCTGTTTGTCCTGAAGGTAGTTTAATATCGCCTATATAGGTGCTCTTTTGTCTTTGTCTTGGTCTTCTAACTAAGTGGGTCCTTACTGTATTACCCTGATCATAGAAGGTACTTTTATGCTGGGGGATGGGCAAGTGCAGCTCTATTTGTATTAATTGCATTAAGTTTCCTTCTTAGGGACATTAGAGTCCTCCATGGTTTCTCCTTATGTTCTGTATTCAAGGATTTTTAAGTGCCATGGTGTGATAAGGAGAATTCTCCTTGTTTGCCAATACGAGGGTCTTCCTGCAATCATCTGTACCAAGCTAGGGGCATCCTAATGAGTAGATTAGCGTGAAGAATAAGAACTATTATTCTAGAGCTCATTTGACACACAGAGCTGGAGCTTATGGTGCCACAATCTCTAATCAACACTTTTTAAGCACCTGTTTAAACCTGTAGAAAATGGTAGAGAGTGTACATCATTACTAGAAGGCATGGAAGGTCGATAGAAATTCTATTGGACATTTCATTTGATAGCATATGAGCTGCTACATTATCAAGTGGAGTGCCAATAGCAGCAAGGTGAGTTAAGTGACTGGATTGTAGTATGTTATGTTATAGGATTTTATTAAGCGCACATATCACCCGAGGGTCTCAAAGCGCTAGCCTAAACCCAAGAACATGGAGGAAAAAAGAATAAAGGGAGCCAACAGAGAGAGGAGAGTTCAGAACAGCCAGGTTTTAAGAGTCTTACGAAATTTTCTGTGGTTGGTTTCCATACTTAGATGCAAAGGGAGTGAGTACCATTGGCTGGGGGCAAGATATGAAAAGATCTCCCACCATTCCTGGTGGTACGGATCTTAAAAGGGATAAGAAGATGTTTGTTGGTGGACCTAAGGGTTCTGGTGGTGTTATACCAGATCAGTTTTTTGCAAGATAGTGTGGTCCATTCCCATAAATGGTTTTGTGGACCAGGCAGTTGATCTTGAAGATTATACGTTTCCTGATGGGAAGCCAGTGGAGAGCTCTCAGACTTGGTGTCGAGGGGGATCGGGAGGGTAGATTTAATACAAGTCTGGCAGCTGTATTTTGTAGCACCTGTAGTTTGGTGAGGAGCTCTGCATTAATGGAGGCCATTAGGGCGTTTCCATAGTCTAGCCGACTGATGATTAATCCTTGAACCAGCGGCATCCGAGATGCCAATGGAACCCAATGGAAGATCTTACGGAGACTGCGCATTAGTCCATAGCAAATGCCCGTCACATGATTAACATGGTCAGTCATGGAGAGGTGGTTGTCAATCATCACCCCAAGATTACGAACCACCGACTTGGGTGATGGACAGGGGCCAAGATTGGGAGGCCACCAATCACTCGACCACAGGGTTTGAGCTTTGCCAAAGAGGATGATTTCCGTCTTGCTGGCGTTAAGTTGCAGATGATTAGTTTGCATCCAGATGTGTATGTCAGTCATACACTTCATCAATCGGAGTTTGGTGTCCGTTGGATCTGGGCCTAGCGTGATTAGTGGTTGTGTATCATCGGCATACGACATAGTGTCGAAGCCATACGATCTGATCACTCTAGCTAGGGGTGCCACGTACAGATTGAAGAGCGTTGGGCTTCAGATAGAACCCTGGGGGACACCCTTGTCTATCACTTGGCTGCGGGACACAAAAGTACCAACGTGTACTTTCGAAGATCGATCAGTTAGATAGCTCCTAAGCCAATTCAATACATTGCCCCTGACTCCCATCTCCCACAGACGATTCACAAGCGTACTGTGGGAGATGGTATCAAGGGCAGCCAATAGATCAAGTAGAACCAGAATGGCTGACTGACCAGCGTCGAGGGAAAGTCTGATGTTGTCGACTACCTCTAACAGAGCAGCCCAAAACCCAGATTGGGAAGAGTCCAGTAGTTTATTACTCTCTAGAAAAGTTGTGAGTTGTTTGTTAATTAGGGACTCCAAGACTTTCCCAAAAAAAGGGAGAAGGGAGATGGGCCGATAGTTGTTTGGTTCCTTGGGGTCCAGGGTAGACTTCTTTAAAATAGGCTTGACCATGGCTGCTTTCCATTTTGTGGGAACCATTGAGTGGCATAAGGATAGATTAAAAAGCTTGGTAAGGCCTGTGAGGAGGGCTGGCCCAATTATGGACAGAATGTGGGGAGAGACTGGGTCGGCAGGGGAGCCTGATTTGATCTTACAAAGGGCAGTACTAACTTCCTCTTGTGTAAATTCAGTGAATTTGTTTAGGGAAGTTAGAGTGGAAGTGTGATCACAGGCGGACCGATGGTACAGACGTTCACATGCCTGGTTAGGAAAGGGACTGTGAATGTTATTGATTTTTTCCTCAAAGAAGGTGGACAGAGTGTCTACCCAGTCTTGCGAGATGGGTTGTTCAGATTGACAGGAGATGGGGCTGGTGAATTCTTTTAATATTTTATAGAGTTCTTTATGGGAGTTGGAGGCCTTATTTATTCTGTCGCCTAGATAGTTTTTTTTGGCTGTTGAGATATGATCAAGATATCGTCTATGAATAAGTTTATAGGCCTGTCTGTCCTCAGCGCTTTTGGAATGCCTCCATTTACGTTCGGCTTTCCTGGTCGCTAGCTTATCAGATTTTAAGACAGCTGTAAACTAAGGTGACGTTTTATGATTATGTTTGACTTTAGTTACGGGGGCAATGATGTCAAGGGCCTGAGTGATTGCCATGTCAAAGGTTTCAACTGCAGAATTTAAGTTGTCTATATTGAGCTGGGGAGGAGTGGTGAAATGGTGAGAAAAAGTAGCTAAGCTAACTTTATTCCATGGCCTACTCCATTTCGGTTCTTTACAGGGATTACTGTGAGTGGAAGCTATCTGTAGAGAGAATTTTAATAGGTGATGGTCTGAACAAAGAACTGGGATGGGAGACTCCACTTTGATGTGGGGGTAGTTGGTGAACAGGAGGTCAAGGGTGTGACCTGCTGAATGGGTAGAGCCGACTACCAGCTGATGGAGGCCCAGAGTATTTAAACTAGAGATAAGTGCGCTGGTGTGGATGTCGGATAAAAGTTCAGTATGATGATTAAAGTCTCCAAGTAGGAGAAAATTATCGGCTGCTAATACATGACGCGCAATGGTCTCTATCAGATGATTAGTGAAATTGATCTTAGCACCAGGGGGATGATAGAGTAAGGCCCCTCTCCAGGTCCCCTTGGTTGAGAGCTCCATTCTAAAGATACAGAGTTCTCCCCATTCCAGGAGGAAGGTTTCCAGTATGCTAAATTTTTAATGAGCTCTGAAAGCAATTGCTAGGCAGCCGCCTCTCTTGTGGTTCCTATCGGGTCTGATCAACTGATAATCCAGAGGGAAGGCAGTCGCAATGTCAGGAAGGGTGGACTCGTGGAGCCACATTTCGGTGACAAAGAAGAAGCCGGGTTTCTCGAAATCTAATAGTCTCCATATTTCGAGAGCATGTTTAGGGATCGAGCGGGCATTACAATATAACCCCATTAGTTGATTCGGTGAATCTATCAGATTACCGTCTGCAAGGTCGATTGAACGTGATTTAAAAAGAGGGGGCGGAGTGTTAGGGAAGTTTCCTGCCTTACCATCAGTGGTGCATACTGGCGGGAGGAGGGTTGTGGACCTCTCAGGGAGGCTGGCCCTGTTTAATGCACAGAGTTCTTGAATAGAATAGTGTATGATGGCCATGGGTACAAACAAAGACGAGTGTGGAAAGGAGTGTGCAGATCGGAGGTAGATAGCAGCAAGAGAGACGGACAGAGTGTCCGGCGCCCGGCGACGACCAGGCGCGGACGGGCGCAGACGGGCTTGCCTTTGGCGTGCCAATGCATGCATCTGCTGCGCGTCCATGCTGAGTGCTTTCTTTAAGAAGAGTAGGAAGTAGGAGGGGGAAGAAAGGCGACCGCGACTAGAGCGCTGACCGTGGAGTGGAGGTGACTTCCGGTGGAAATGAGAGGAAGATTCTGCGGTGCGAGTCCTTCCGCTCAAGCGGCACAAGCCGTGGCGGAACAGGGACAGCACAACAGAGTTGAGGGATGAAAGAAAAGGTAAGGGCGACGCAAAAGGATTTAAAATATGCTAAAAAACTATGTGGTTAGACGTGCAATAAATTGCAGAGTGCCGCGTCTGACCTTCTGATTCCGGATTTAGGCTGCGCGTCCGAGCTGAGTGCTTTCTTTAAGAAGAGTAGGAAGAAGGAAGGGGAAGAAAGGCGGCCACGACTAGAGCGCTGACCGTGGAGTGGAGGTGACTTCCGGTGGAAGTGAGAAGAAGATTCTGCGGTGCGAGTCCCTCCGCTCAAGGGGCACAAGCTGTGACAGCACAACAGAGTTGAGGGATGAAAGAAAAGGTAAGGGCGACGCAAAAGGATTTAAAATATGCTAAAAAACTATGCGGTTAGATGCGCTATAAATTGCAGAGTGCCGTGTCTGACCTTCTGATTCCGGATTTAGTACTTTTACCTGGGGCCTGTAAATGAAATGTACTTGTGGGCCTGCAGCACTAATTGCGCCTCCCGCTTAATTAGCATTTTAAACATTGCAGCCTGCCTTTTCAACCTGACAAATTAAACTTTTTTGCCTGGCCTAAGAATTCCTTTTAATAACATGTAAGCCACCCCTAGGTTATGTTCTACACAGCCCAGAGGGCAGGGTGCAGTGTAGGTGAAATGGTGGACATGTGTGTTTAAGTTTACATGCCCTGGTAGTAAAATACTCTTACATTTGTTTTCCACTACTGCAAGGCTCACCTCTCCCATAGGACAACATTGGGTTACATTATTACATTTAATAAGCGCTAAAATACAATTAGGGAAAAGATAAAAATCTTGAGTTTGGTGTTTAAAGAATTGTTATTTAAAACCCTCTTTAATGGTAAAGTCAGATTTTAGGTCACAATTCTGAAAATGCCACTTTTAGAAAGTGGTGTGGCAACAAATGATAGAAAGTTGTCATTTTCTTGTCCTAACTATTTGGTGCGGCAGCCTGTATCCTCGGTCACAAAGGCGTAATAGGTGTTGGTAGGATGGGTCATCTCTGATTTGATAAGGGGAAGGTGCTGCCACCTATCACACTTGCACATCACAAAGGCTGTGCATCAGTACACTCACAAAGGGTTCCACAGCAGTCTATTGTGCCCCAAGACAAGCTTGGGCCAGAGCAAGGAGGCAGGAACTTTCAAACAACTCTGGGGGGTGGAAACCTCCAGAACTTTCTCCTCCTTCAAAGCTGACACCAAGTATAAATACTGGAGCATCAGATCCAACTCTTCAGTACACCTCTGGACCTGTGGAAGACTGAGAAGGACTGCTGTGCCACTCTGCTGCAAGATGGACTTAAACTCTGCTGCTCTGCTACTCTGCTGCCCTGCTGCCTGAGTGAAAAGGACTGGGCCTGCATCTTCAATCCAGGACCACCAGAGTGACTCAAAGGGCTCGTTGGCTGGCCTGCTAATCACAGCCTCAGGGACAGAAAAGGAGCCAACTACCTTGAACCCAGCTTTACTGCCTCCTCGACGATGATGTAGTACCTCGCATAGCAAGCCTTGTCGATGGCTCCATCAGAACTGCCATTTTGCAACCCATCCCCAATGCATGATCACGTATCGCCACCTGCATCTCGGAGGAACCACCACTGCATAACGTATCCTCAACACTGGAACCCCCCATGCTCCGTAACTAGGATTTAAGGTACTTTGTACAGCAGGCCTAACTTTGTCCCTGTATCCGGCCTGAGTTCCTTCATGGTCAGCCTGAACTTGTGAATGTGACCCAGTCCTCCGTGACCAGATAACCACTGTTGCTGCTTTGTGCTTTTAGGTACTATTTTTACTTAAATCTTCAAAATTGCCTACCTCCAGTATTACAGACTGTATTTTTGTTATGTTGGTCACAAATAATTTATCACATTTTACTCTATTTTACTTAATTGGTGTGGGATTTGTCTTGTTTTTTCACGTTTTTATTGTTTGAAGTGCTGCATAAATGCTAAACACATTTCCTCTATGTCAAGCCTGACTACTTTTTTGCCAAGCTACCAGAGGGTTAAGCACAGGTTAATTTGGAATTTGCTTGTGATTCACCCAAACAGAGAATTGTTCTTACTGTGCTTACTGTTTGGTTTCACCCCCATCAACCAGTAACCCAATTTCCTATATTAGGCATGTGCTTTCATGTTCCGATTGCTGCTAAACATCAGAGGTATCTAAGATTCTATGTCAATCAGTTCTGATTCTTACCATTCAGACTGAAGTCAGCCGCTTAAGTATTTACAAAAGTGGTGGTCCTCTACATCTTCAAGTTTGTAAGATTTATCTTCACCTCAAACATTGATTACTCCATGCATATCAAAAGATCAGATTTTAGGGAATATGAGAGCAGTATAAGCCTGCCTGAAGCATCACAGTTTTCTATTACATGTCACAAAATACCAGTTGCTGCCTTCTCAAGACCGAACATTAATTGGGGACAGACTCAAGACAAACATCAATAAAGTGTTTTGCCCCCAGCCAGATCAGGCGCTTCATATGATTCAAGAAGCGTCAATGAAGAATTGGCTAAGAGCCCAAGGAGACATTTCAGTGTAGGTCTTTACAGCTCCATGGGCAAGTGCCTTTGAGTAGGGTGCAAGAATAGGGGCAACGACAAATCAATCCAGATGGTCAATAATGGACAGTTGTCACTCTTCCAAAGGGAAGGAGTTCACAGCGGTCAGAAGTGCAATGCTCCATCATCGAGATTGCATTTTAGACGACAATGTCATCTTAGATCAAACAATATGGTGACAGTTATATATATACATATATAAACAGCCTGTGAGGCATGAAAACCAAATCCCTAGACTTGCCTGAAATGCAGTTCTTGTGAGAAGATTATCATCTGTTATCACTGGTTGTGGTTTTCATAAAGAAGGACAATGTGCAAGCAGTCAATTTAAGCAGGATATTTCCTTCCTTTCAGGGCTGGACTTTGTCCAGTGACATGTTTCAGAAGATTTGCCGGAGGTATGGGAATCCATTCATGCATCTGTTCGCCTCTCCCCTCAATGCTTAATTTCCCAGGTTTTGCTCACTAAGTGCGGTAGGTGGCGCATCAGCAGTATCTAAAACCCATTGGAGAGGCAGAAGTCATCTGCATGCAGGTTAGCTCCACTTCCAATGAGAATACAAGAAAGCAGACCTGAGAGAAAGTCTACTCCTGGTTCTACTCTCATTCACGTATCCACTCAGGAAAACATTTAATTTTTTAAAAGGACTCTCACTCACTATAAGTAAGTGGCCTGCTTCCTCATCGAGTCCCAGCCTGGAATGGCGGGCGGGCATAACTTCACTAATCGAGGGAGCGCTTTAGATTGTGTTCTCAAGGGGAAATTTTATTTATAATTGCAATACCCTATGTATAGAGTATTTTATTTTCAGGGTCCTTTGGTAAGGATAAAAAGGGAAACAGCCTTTACAACGAGGTTTTACCATGCATTTTTTAGCATGCATGTTTTTACCACGTGTATGTCTTTACAATGCATGCCTTTACCAAGCATTTAAGTAAGTTGCGGAGTGTGGGGGATCTCTCCCCACAAATACATTGTTTTTATATATACATAATGCGTGGTAATGGCAAGCGTTGTAAAAGCATGTGCATTTTAAACAATGCGGGCTAAAAAATGCATGGGTAAGGCATGCGATGTATTACCCTGCGTTGTTCCATCGTGCAACCGATAAAAACAACTGGTTAGACGCTACCAGAGTAAATTAGTTCTCCAGCATCTATAACTGTGATCAATATGTTTCAGCTGGCTACCTATATGTCCCTAGGGGCAACATCAGAAATAGCCTTGGCCCATTTCTCAGTAGAGGACTTTCTTTTGGTTGGAATTCAGGGCCATTCAACTAGGGAGATGGAGCTTCTTGGGCTAAAATTATTGAGACTTCATTTAGAGAATTTTGCACAGCCACCTCGGCATCCCCGAAAACCTTTTTTAGATATTAAAGACTGCAGAATGTTTTGAATGAAAAGATGAACTATGGTGTTACATTCAGTTTGCCTTTATTATTTTGTTTTCAGTATCTTGTGAATAAATCACTTTAGTGCAGCATAACAATGCTTTATGTTATGAATATCTAGTGATCAATGAAGGTCGTCATCTTTGCTTTTATATTACCTAAAAGCAATGACTGGGACAAGGATGGAGGATGGGGGGTAATGTTCAGTTACTTACAGGTTATCCTTATTATTCCTCATCCCAGTCATTACATCTCACCCACCTTCCTGGGACAAGACTTCATTAGTCACGATTTGGTATTTTAGGGGGAATGCTGGGTAGGACAGCCCTCATGGTGGAAGCAAGGGTAGCCGAAACAGCTTTCCTGTTTTTCCCTGCCTAGGCATGTGGACCTCCACCTCAAAAGTAATGATGAGGACTAATAGTACACTGAGAAATGAAAATTAACAGTAAGTAATTGAACATTTTTGATAACAAAAACTATCCCAAGTAAATATACAAATAAATAAACTTTGCACTATAACCAAAGAACAATCCTTTGATGATCAATGCCTTCATTAAACTTATGGGTGTTTCTTTAATAAATGTAGTTATAACAACCTAGCACTTTATGACACTCATAAACTCACAAAAACAGCCAAATAGAGGAAAGCCAAACTATCTGCTTGAGACATACAGAAAGCAAAAGGGGAGGAAAGTTGCATGTAATTTACAGCTAAAAAGTACAATCACTAACAACCTTCATGTGAATCCGCCACCATTAAATCTGAAATGACACATTGTGGATAAGCTATCATTGCAACCATGTAACCACCTTCCACAGCAACCCCCTGGAACCGGTATATCCATCCAGGAAGAATGCTACTTTCCAAAAGGCTGTCATATCTCTGGAAACATTAACATGTGGTCCTATGTCATAAGCTCCTGAAACTAGGATATTTTATTTGAAAATGTATCAACATTTAGAATGTTTCCAGAGATGTTAGAATAACATGCATACACACATAGGCTACATCTACTGCTAATTTTAACATGAAACCATGGAAACAAAATAACCTTCTTAATATTGGCCAATCATCATCTGCTCTATCTACATAAAACATCAGCAAATCTTGCGAAAACAAAATATTCAAACACTGCAACACTTTCAGACATAAAAATGAACTTACTTGAAAGACAACCTAATTCCACCCTACCTCCCATCAACAATTAGACAATCACAGCAAAGTTATATGCACTAATTTAACCAAATGAAAAAAATAATAAGGTGGACACCCTACCAATTTCTTCTTTCCAGAAGGCTCTAGTCAGTAAGTCAACAGCAGAAAAGCTTCTTCTAAAGCAAAGCACAGGCTTTGGATCAATTACACTAAAAGACACTGGTTTTCTCCTGAATAAATGAGGCATTTTTTTCCAATCATCTTGAGGATGCAAACTGTATTGAGTTGAAAGAGTAGATGAACATCCCTACTATACATTATAAACATTTGCTTAGACAGCAATGGTGTCTCTCCATGCCACCTAACACCAAAAATAAATGTTGTGAATATCAATACCCAGATGAATATGAACCAGTGAATTATACTATAAATCAATCAATCAAACAGGATTTATAAAGTGCAGCTAATCCCCCGAAGGTAATTCAGGAGCAAGATTAGATTGATTAGCCAAAACACCTCAGCAACTAATCCCTAATTTTCTGTGTCTTTTATTAGTTCTGCCAAAAGCACAAGCTTCTCTGGTTCATTAATTGGGTAATGTCTTGCTTGACAGAAACAACTTTTTTTTATATTTATTTCCTCCTAAAGAAAATAGATCTTTTTGAGACTAAAAGAACAAGGGTGCATATATGAACTCTGTGCAAACTATAGTCGAATGTGCTTTGCATTGGCTAACTGCACCACAAGAAGATAGGAATTAACAGCACTTTGCTCAATATAAAAGTTGATTTCTGGGTTAGACCACCAGCCTTTTAGGAAAAACAATACAAATATGTTGGAGAATTGCAAATTGTGAATGCTTTATGTTGCTGAAACTTATTTTTGTTGGGAGTTTAGCAAGCTACCTTTGAACTAAAACGGAACAAGCATTCTCTGTTTTAGGCTCCTTGGCTTAGGAACATTTAAAATGTATGTTCAACTGGAATCAAGTCCCTCCTACTTCAAGTAAATAGGACACAATTGTCAAAGCTCTAATCCAGAGTTCTATATTCACTAGCGCATGGACGTTAATTGTCTCACATTGGGCACTAACTGAAATTATACTATAATGATCATAGCATGTCTACTGCTCATCATTGAGTCAATTCAAGCTACTTCGCTGAGTTGACTTCAGCACATTGTGTTGGTATGGGCGTCCTTTACATTGACTTGAAAGTTTCTCCATACCCTCACAAAACCACCAAATATTGGTAACTGACATCCCAGAAAGGTACAATCTTGCCAATGTTCAAATGTGTACATGAAATACATTGTAGGAATATCAATACAGTCGCACCAAGATAGCAAAATTGTATAGTTTTGTGAATTAGACATTAATAGTGCAATTGTTATGGTTTAACGTAATTAATTTTATTAGCATTACTACTGTCGCACCTATTATGTTTAGGCATTGATATGTTTATCATAATTGATGCCACCTATGTTTGTTGTTCAGAAGTAGCCACCACTTAAGAATGTAAATATCAAACCAAAGTTTATGTTAAAGCGTGACAACTACGTTTTAGGGAGAAAATGTACTTAAGAGATAAATGCAAAAAGGATTCTAAACCATACTACTTAATAAACTTCTAATGGACAGTGGGTTTTTGTTGGTTTGATTCAAGGTAGTTATGAGGTGCTTTAAGATTGGAATGTTTCTGCATCATTTCTGTCTTGAAACATTTAAGCTACATGATTTATTGAGCTATAAAGACATTTTAAAATGATTGCTTGATCTATCACTAAAAAGGGAATATTTGGGAAACGTGGCAAATCATCAAACATGCAAGCAAAAGCCTGATATTGTGTTTACCTTTGCAAACAGGTCTGTGATCGCTCCATGCGGCAAATACATCTGCTATCCGTTGGCAGGTAATACTTTTTTCTCCCTGTAGCACGTAGTCTTCATCACAAGAAAACTGCACAGTAGCTCCAAGGCTGAAATATAGAAGTAGGAAAACACATTTGCACCAATTTGCACCAATCATAGGGCTTGATTTACAATTTGTTAATTGATATAGCCTATCACAAATGTGACGTATTACAAGTGCCTTAGGCTGTAAAGCACTTGTAATGTGGAGGACAGGATATCCATCATGTTCATGACAGAGTATCCCATCCTTCAAACACTAAACCAGGCCCAAGTTTTCTGTTTTTTTAGAGCACAGTGTATGAAGGTGGATAATAAGAAAAGTACAAAGTTGATAATATATAGAAGTGGGAAACTTTGTAATGAGTTGGGTTCTCTAGGATCACTATCAGCCCAGATATTTTGTTTGAAGAGCCTATTTTTGCTTTTGAGGTATGAAGAACCTATCTGCAGGTAAATGCAGAATATTTATTCTAGATTCATGCATTTTATATGCATGCATATTATCACATTAGCTTAGCAGCATTTTACTGATAATTACATTCCCAACCCTAACTTGAAAGTATCTTTATTTTCCATTAAATTCCTTATCAATCCTGCTATTCCTGGGCCAAGCCCATACCACAACTAATAAAACCAGTACATTAGAAAACCTAAGCCGATTATGATTTTTGAAATCTAAATTAGGTGATGCACACAAAATCCTAAGGAAGTTTTCTGGCTATTAGCTCTAAAAACTCCTTAAGGCATACTAACAACCCTGTAAAACCCTTCATTGAGGTGACAGGTTGCTTGTGGGCACTTGTCAATGTTGCTCAACATAGGTGGCTCGAGTCACCAGAGGCCAAGCTGCTCTTACACGTCCATCTGTAAAACCTCGTTGCACCTTTTCTTAGCTCAACATCAGATACGCCAACAATTAAATAATGCAAATAATTTGAAAAAGTCAATATGATCCATGCTCTAGTTCAACAGTTCTTAATCTGTCTTACGCGGACCCCTGTGGGGTCTGCGAGGCCTACTCAGAAGTCCTGTGACTGCTTAGAAAATTGAACAATATTACCAGATTAATAAAGAATATAGAAATAAAGAAGCAAAATGCAAGATTCATTTTAAAACATTCTTTAAATATGATAATATTTGAAACTGGAGGCTACAAATTAAGTTGGTATCCTCAGACTGATTCGTGGGAGCAATGCAACAACATAAAACATAATACAGTATGGACGATTTGTGTCGTCAATTGAATTTAGAGAATCTCCGACCTTCTCTTTAAATAATTTAAAAAATATATATATTTGCTTGTGAATTAAGTAAAATATTTCATAGTTTGTGCACTTATTTGACGAATGCTTATTTCTGTATTTTTTTGTATTGTTTTAAGGTTCATATCATTGACATTTCTTAGGCCTGGGTCCCCATAGACTCCGTGGGGTTTCCCCTATTCCAATAATGATTCGAGGCTTGAGGGTCCCTGGGTTCAAGTAGTAACTAGGCTGGGTTCCACAGAAGTCAAAAGGTTAAGAACCACTGCTCTAGTTCCATCTAAGTGGATATATGTCAATGAGCTCCTTCATAGTATATATTTTTTTTAATTTACAACAATTTTCGAACAGTGGAAAACGATTGCAGACTAGTAAATATACAGTACGCTTAGGGTGGCAATTATCAACTTAACTAAAACGAGTTGAAAATGAGCAGAATAGAATATTGTGAATATAAGTGGGCAATGCTAACAATTCTTTTAGAAAAAATCCAGGGGAGGCAAGCCAGGTTTGAGAAATAATGTACAGCTTTGCTATCAAGCTGACATTTGAAAGAAAGGAAGTCGAATTTGAGAAGCAAAACTGATGAAGAGGAAAAACATGGAGCTATTGTTGAAGCAAGGCCAAGAACGACATTGATAAACACTTATAAACACAAAGAGGATAATCCAAGGACTGTCAAGGAACATATATAAAAGAGAATGTGTGTCAAGGCTATGTAAGAATGCTGTGCACCTTTCAAGGGACAAAGCAGAGTGAAACATATAATGGACACAGTATGAAGGATTTCTCAAAGCTCAATTTTATTGTGTGCTGTTTTCAAGACGTAGCTTCGCTGCCTGTATAGAAGGGTCAATATATTCGAAATATTCGGATGTATAAGTTTCAGCATTTTGAATTAAATGAACAACTTGATTTTCAGTAGCTGCCCATTTTTACTTGCTTCTTGCTCTCTTGAGTATGTCCCCAAGATATTGTTCGGGCCAATGTCATGTTGTAATAGCTGCCAGCGGTGCATGGATATCCGAGAAGCAGAAACCTATTTGGCGATTAACATTTGACCTGTACTTCTAATCGTCTCCCAAATCTCACTTCAGAGGTTTTTTTTATGGAAGAACGAGTTAATGTACAAGTAGAGGTGGAAAATACCCTGCAAAGTGTGTTCTGATAAAGGGGAAAATAGGGCTGTCTAGTCCTTAATCGTGAAAATAGTCCATGCATTGCTCGGATCCCAATGGGAACAGGAGTGCACACTATGAAACAAACAAAACTACAAAAACTCATCATATATCTGACCTAATGCTTCTACAGACCATTTTAATGTGTTTAAAACTTTACGGGTTCATGCATGGTATGTGATCTTTTTTCAGCGAGTCACGTAGGAGCCTTGTACTGTTGTGTCAAAAAGGCACCTCTCATTTTAACAAGGTGTGTCTTGAGTACGCCATAGTATTCATGCGAAGTTTAAAGGAGATATACAGGTTTGGGCTAACACGTTTTGTAAGAAGTCTTGTCAAAGCCGACTGATCCAGTAATTCCCATGTTGAGTATCAGTATGGTACAGCTTAGATTGCAATACTAGATAAAGTAGTATTACTGCTTAAATACTAACTCTGCTCAGAATATCTTGTAAGTAATGTTCGACCAAATCGGTTTTGGGAACAGAGTGGAGAGGACTAGGCTATCACAATTATGGATTGGATCAGTGCCTCAACTCCACAAGACTCAAAGGAGGCGCACTACAGTTTTGGCAAGCCTTCGTGTCAATAATCAAACTTGGTACTTTGTCTAGCCCCACAAAAGAATGTTAAAAAGTGAAAGAATAAGCCATGAATTCTATCACTGAGATATGCATGGTGTCTCAACTTTGACAAGAGTCCCAGAAACTCAGCTGTCTGGTTAGCAGGAAGCAATGTAGTGTCCCACTTGTAGGAAGAGGCAGGATGCTTGAGGGAAGAAATCTCATGGTGTGGTTGCTATGCGTTGAACAGCTGAAGACTTGGTAAGACATTCTGGTGAATGCTGAGGGATTGCACATAGCAGACAATCAGAAAACTTGGAAGTACATGCCGGCTTCTCATTTGGGCATTAAGGAAGTGGGGGGAAGAGTACCTTTGAATGGAAAAGAAGTGCAGATATGAGAAGGAAAAGGTACAGGGCACGCCGAATAGCGCACACAGTGGATGCACTTTACAGAATGAAAGATTGATTAGCCGTTAAGGAAATGAGAATTCACGATTAAGTGGAGTGTTCATATAAAACAGCAATAAGTGTCAAGACTTTCGGAATGTCACATGAGGTGCACGTAGAAGCGCAGGTAGAAACGTAGAAGCTATGCGTTCATGTATCCATTCTAGTCTCCTTTTAACATCAACATCCCTGTGGTGAAATCCCAAGAGGTTTTGAACTGCATTCAGGGTTCTGCTAATAAATGGTGGAACTATATTAATTGTTGACAGCAATATATTATGCACTTGTTAGGGACTGCCATGATCTTTCATTAGATTCTATTCAGACCACACTGGATAGAAGATGTAATAATTTTCATACCGAAATGCCTTCCACCCCTCATCTCCAATCCATAGGTGAATCCTCTATTAGCCATTTATAGGATATACATCATTGACAGGAAATGGCAATCTGTACCGAATAAATAGGTTTCTTGGGTGAAGAGTAAATCTGATCGCTAATTACTTGCAGCACATAGTACAATACACTTCTGGATTTTTTTATCATGGGCCTTATTTTTAGTTAGGTAGATGTCGGATTTTTGCCAAAAAGCAGCAGGTGCCCTCTTTTCTGCGTTAAGAGTTCATTGATGTCAATGGCAATTTAATACAGTGGATCGGGTTTCTGTGGTGTCGTGTCAAGGAAGGAAGAGACGAGACGGATGACAGGTAAGAGGCGTTTATTCTTGTACACCCCAGCCAACAGCGATGGCGCAGCAACTGCCAAATCACAGAACTCTCTAAGACGAGAGCTCACTCAAGGTTCTGACAGTGACCTCATTAGTAACTGAGGTGCCACGTCACACTTCTCCTTTCCATACAATAAAGTACATAACTGAACATAAATACAGATGTAAGAGGCAACAGAAGAAGAGTAACAGGCGAGAAAATTAAGATAAATGACTCATGCCACAAAGTCTTTGAGGTAAGCAGGTTTCTTGATTACCCTGACACTTCGTCTGTGTATTGGTGTAACACTTCTAGAGGAACCATGCAGACCTGAATTACCAACTCCACTTACAACTGGTTGAGGCCTCAACATTGAATGATGAGTGGGATTAGAAGCTTTCCTAGTAATGGAAACTCTGCTTTTGTTCCAAATGCGACCATCATGTGTCTTAACAGCATTGTTGAAACATTTAATTACTTGTAGCTCCTTGGTGAACTTTGACCACTCCGCACACCCTTTGGGAGCTTTGATTTTGACAAAATCACCCACACTGACCTCCACATCACTCACACGCTTATGGGAATCAAAGTCCTCCTTCCTTTTGCATTGTAGGGCTAACTCTTTCATTCTCCACAAACCAGGAGAATTGTCCACAGTTTCCACCACTTTCTGGTGACTTTCCACCTCTGCCAACACTTCAATAAATCTTAAATGAACCTCTAGACTCTATATTTTCCAAGGAAGAACCATAAAACATAATCTTGCACTCACATGTAATTATTTATATGTATACCTTAAAATGAGAATCACAGTTCTTCATTTTATCATTCTAAGCTGCATTGTTGATGCTGTTTGGAAATATATCTTGTGTTTTGAGCTTCCAGAAAGATAAAAAAAGTGAAAGTGGGGATTATCTTTTTCCTCAGAAGCAGTTCTCAACTATTATGTTCTCTTTTCACAGTTTATTAGCTACTGTTACATCTTGCAACTGAAGGCTAATCCCCTTGCTAGAGAGAATATGAAGATAGGTATAGCTTACCAGCTCGCCCCCCCCACCAGTTTTTAGGCCACCAGGTTCAGACTGCTGGCCTTTCAATGACCTGGGATAATTCAAATGGGTGCTCTAGCCAGTACAATGGTGGTGGGAGTGTATGCATTTTGTATCTGTTAGAAATGGGGGTCTCTAGTTGGCAGAGGTAGGTACCTTTGTCCAAATAGGTACCCTTGCTTCTAGTCAGGGTAATGGGGAAACCCTCCTAAAATAACCCCTGCTCACCCCCTTGTTAGCTTGGCACGAGCAGACAGGCTTATCTCAGAGGCAGTGTGTAAAGCATTTGTGAACACATACAGTAATAGAGTGAAGACACTACAAATGGACACCACACCAGTTTAGAAAAATAAGCAATCTTTATCTAAACCAAAACAAGACCAAACAACAAAAATCCACAATACAGTAATAAAAATATGACTTTCAGATGGTAGAAATAGTTCAGTTCAAAGCAAATTGCAGATTCAACACTTTTCACACAAAGTACCTTGGATGCGTCACGCAAACAAACAAAACGGGCCGCAAGGAAGGTGATTCGTTGGTTCCTTAGACTCAGGGAAGGTGATGCATCGAATCCTTGCTCTGGGGGAGGTGATGCGTCCGTTCCTTGATGCTTCGCAGGGGAGGTGATGCGTCTGTTCCTTACCGGAAAGGAGGTGATGCGTCGGTTTCTTACTGCGTGGGTAGGTGATGCGTCGGTTTCTTACTGTGTCCCCCAACGATGCAACAGACTTGGCGCCGCGATGCGACGATCCGGGATGATGCATGGATTCTTGCAGCTGCACAGCAGGGCTTGCATCGGAATTGGTGCAGTGATCTCGGACTTCGGAGATCGTCGCACTCGATGCGGCGTGCAGCGATTCCTCGAGCAGCGGCAGGCGTTGCAACGGTTTCTTCGGCGATGCATTGGAAACAGGTACGGATGCGTCACGCTTCTCGGTGCTGCGTTGATTTTCCAGCTCCCAGCGGAAAACATTCTCTAAAGGTCCAAAACAACAGCAGGCACCTCTTTGCAGGTCAGAACTCCCAGCAAGGCAGTTCAGGGGAGCTGGGGGTGAAGTCTTTGTATCCCTGAGACTTCAAAACAGGAGGCAAGCTCAGTTTCAAGCCCTTGGATATCTTCTTCAAGCAGGGGACACAGCAAACAGCAAAGTCCTTTTCTCCTATTCTTGGCTGCAAGTAGCACTGCAGGCCAACCCCAGACAGCAAACAGCACAGGGGCAATATTCCTCCTCAGCTACACCGGCTCTTCTCCCTGTGAAAGGTTCCTCTTGATTCCCAGAAGTGATCTAAAGGTCAGGGGGGATGGGTCCCAATATTTATAGTACAAAATCATTTGTTCTCTGGTGGCAGAGAAGCCCTGTGCTTGGTCAAAACCAGTTCTGTCCTCTCTGGTGCAGCTTCCTGGCAGGAGGTGGAGACAGCATTGTCCTTGGCAGACCAGGCCCATTCAGGTGAAAAGAAATCTCCTCCCCCTACTCTAAATGCAGCCCAGGTCTATTCAGCCCAGCCCTGTCTCATTAGGGTCTCTGGAGCCACTGCTTCTCCCGAGCCCCTGTCATCCAAAAGCCGGACATGCAATAAACAAACCTAGCAGAGGCACACTGGATGGCTAAGCAAGAAAATACCTACTTTCTAAAAGTGGTATTTTCAAACACAGAATGTAAAAATCGCCCTCACTAAAAGATGCATTTTAACATTCTGAATTCAGGCATACTAAACTTTACTTTCCTAGCTTGTTCCCAGGGGTACTAATGTTTATAAGATGTTATAAACAAACTCCCCATTCTATCCTATGGGAACAGGTAGCCTTGCAATAGTTAAAAAACAAAATTGGCAGTAATTCACTAACAGGACATGCCACACACACCAGGGCATGTCCTACCTTTCACATACACTGCACCCTGCCCACAGGGGTACCAAGGGTAACTAACATGTAAGAAAAAGGAAGGTTAGGGCCTGGCAAGTGGGTACACTTGCCAAGTCGACATGGCAGTGCTAGACTGCACACAGGCTCAGCAATGGCAGGCCAGAGTTACATTTACAGGCTGCATATGTGGGTGGCACAATCAGTGCTGCAGCCCACTAGCAACATTTGATTTACAGGCCCTGGGCCCACACGGTGCACTGTACTAGGGACAGACTAGTAAACCAAATCAGCCAATCATGGAAACACCAATCCATGACAACAATTTACAAAGGGAGCACTTGCACTTTGGCACTGAACAGCAGTGGCAAAGTGCCAAAAGCATCGAAACCAGCAAAACGGAGTACAACACACAGCAAGAACACACGAGGCAAAGGCAAAAAATGCAGGGGAGACCCACGCCAATGGTGCCAGCTCTAACACGTGTCCCCTCCAGCTGAAATGTGGGGAGAACTACCCACCCTCTTGGGAGTTCTCTTTACTAAGGTGGCAAAATCTGGACAGACCATCAGCATTGGCGTGTTCTGTACCAGGGTGGTGTTCCACTGTGAAGTCCATCCCCTGTAGGGAAATGGACCACCTCAACAGCTTTGGATTCTCACCCCTCATCTGCATCAACCATCTGAGGGGCCTGTGGTCGGTCTGAACCAGGAAGTGAGTCCGAAACTTGGAGGGCCTCAGCTTCTTCGGCGCCCAGACCACAGCAAATGCCTCATGCTCAATCGCACTCCACCTCTATTCCCATAGAAGTAACTTCCTACTAATGAAGGCTACAGGTTGGTCTAGGCCCTCCTCATTCAGCTGTGAGAGCACAGCCCCCACACCATGCTTTGAAGCATCTGTCTGCACAATGAATTCCCTTAAGAAGTTGGGCGCCAGCAGCACAGGAGCTGTGCACATGGTAGATTTTAGGGCATCAAAAGCCTTCTGGCAGGCATCAGTCTAGTTCACTTTCCCCTTGACAAATCTCCTGTAATTCCCCGTGAGTCCTAAGAAGGCTCTCACTTCTATCTGGGTCTTGGGGGGTTCCCAAGCCAGAATGGTATCAATCTTGGGCTGTAGGGGCGCCACCTGGCCGCTCCCCACCTGGTGTCCCAAGTACACCACAGAACCCTGCCTGATCTGGCACTTGCTTGCCTTGATCATGAGGCCAGCCCTCTGCAGAGCCTTCAACACTTCCCAGAGGTGGTGCAGATGTTCCTCCCAAGTGGCAATGAACACTGCAATGACATCCAGGTAGGCGGCACTGAAATCCTCCAGTCCAGCCAACACCTGAATGACCAACCTCTGAAAGGTGGCAGGGGCATTCTTCAACTAAAAGGGCATCACCCGGAATTGGTAGTGCCCATCTGGCGTTGAGAATGCTGACCTCTCCTTTGCCCCATCAGTTAAGGCAATCTGCCAGTACCCAGACGTTAAGTCAAACGTACCGAGGTACCGGGCAGCTCCCAACTGATCTATGAGCTCATCAATCAATCAATCAATCAGGGGTTTGTTAAAGCATGATTACTCACCCGTAAGGGTCTCAAGGCGCTAGGGGGGTGCAGGTTCCATTCCATTAAGGAGGGGGTCTGTCGAAGAGCCAGGTTTTGAGGTTTCTTGCGAAGATGGGGAGCGATGTCTGTCTGAGGATGGGGTGCGCATCAGTCCTGGTGACCGAATTGAGCCCTCGGTAGTCCACACAGAACCGGAGTTCTGGTGTGGCACCAGGTGTGGCAGCCTTTGGGACCAAGACCACTGGGCTGACCCAAAAGCTGTTTGAGGGCTCAATCACCCCTAGCGCTTACATCTTGGAGACCTCCTCCTTGATGCAAGCCTTGACCCTGTCAGTCACTCTGTAAATTTTGTGCTTTACAGGAGGACTGTCCCCAGTGTCAACATCATGGACACACCACTGAGTGACACCAGGGGTCAGGGAGAACAGAGCAGCAAACTGCCCCAACAGTTGGCGGCAGTCACTCTGCTGTTCAGGAGTCAGGGCGGGGGAAAGTGTTACACCGTCCACTGACCCATCGTGTTCCTTTGCAGACAGGAGGTCAGGAAGAGGCATCTGTTTGTAGGAGCATGCCCACTTCGGACCTCTCCAAGTGGGGCTTAAGGCAGTTCACATGCAGGACCCGCAAAGGCTCCTAGGAGACTGCAAGTCCACCAAGTAGGTGACTTTACTCTTGCGCTCCACCACCTCAAATGGTCCGGTCCACTTATCCTGGAGCACACTAGGCTCCACTGGGGCCATGACCCATACTTTTTGTCCAGGCTGAAACTCGATCAGAGTGGCATTCTGATCATACCAACGTTTCAGCTCCTCCTGGCTGGCTTCCAGATTCGCCTGAGCGAGTTGTCTGAAGCGCTTAGTCTGGCTCCTGAAGGCCAGCATGTAGCTATATACATCCTGGGGAGGTTTACTGGGAGCTTTCTCCCAGCCTTTTTTGACCAGACTTAGAGGTCCTCTTACATGATGCCCATACAGGAGCTCAACAGGACTGAATCCTAAGGACTTCTGCGGAATCTCTCTGTAAGCAAACAAAAGGCATGGTAAGAGGACGTCCCAATATGCCTCATGGGTTCAACAAGACCCATAATCATGCCCTTTAGGGCCCGGCTGAATCTCTAAATCAGCCTATTACCTTGGGGGTGGTAAGGAGTGGTGAACTTGTAGGTAACACCGCACTCCTGCCACAGGGACTTCATATACTTAGATATGAAGTTGGTACCACAGTCGGACACCACCTCTCTAGGGAACCCCACATGGGAGAAAATCCCCACCATGGGGGCCGTCACAGTCTGGAGAGGGATGGATTCCGGGTACCAGGTGGCATGGTCCACCAAGACCAGGATAAACCTGTTGCCCATGGCTGTCTTGGGATCCATAGACCCCACAATGTCTAGTTTAGTTTAGTTTATTTTATTTTAGCATAGTTAATTAAAACCATTGCAATAGTAACACTACAAAATTCTAAAACAAAATCGTTATTAAAACCAATTAAAATTCAAAAATGAAAAATTCATTGCAGTTTAAAATCGCATTTAGGTTATGCTAGATTTAAGGTTAAGGAAAGACAATAGGTCGCTGGATGCTGTCATGTGCTTGTCTCACATTGTCTTTATTCCAGCACCACTTGCCCATTTTTCCGATCTCATTGTCTCTATTTATTGCAGGATTTGTCTCTCTGCTGCTAATAAGCATCTTTGATGAGGTTCCGCTAAGACCTTTTTTTTTTCCGTCTGCTTGTCAGCTTTGCAGCGATGAATTTTGTAAAGCATTTTTTGGTATTTTTGGCATTTTTTGTTCAGCCATCGACAGAAATTTTGCCAATCTGCAGTTTAATTGAATGTTTTCTGGGTTGAAGCAGGCCAGCACTGCTTGCCTTCTAGTGCGGATCCCTTTCTGTTTAAGAGGTTCTTTTAGAAGCTGTTGCCGCGCTTCGTCCAGTTCTTCGCATAGGCAAATTAAGTGAAGAATATCGCCATTCTTGGTGTTGCACAGCCTGCAAGTATTTTGTCCTTTTGTCCTCAGCCATGGTGGTAGATGCTGGGTACATGGAAGTATCCCCATTCTGTACCTTAGGAAATTCATTTTTATGGCCCTTGGATAGCCCTGATTGAAGTATGGTTGTGGGGCGAGTGATTTGTAAGAGTTAAGGGTCATCCAGGCGTGAGATCTTTTCGCGAAGCTTGCCTTGTCCTCCACTACGGAGATTAGTTTTGTGTTTTTCCAGACTAATTTTTTTAAATTGAGGTAGCCGAGTTGCGCATCCCAAAGTCCAGAGAGTTTGGTAGAATCCAAGGCTAACTGAAGAAAGTTTCTTGCCTGGGAGAACTCCCTGTGTTGTATATCATACCACAGCAAATAGTTAAGCGTGTTTCTAGTGACGCTTCTTATCTTATGCCAACAAATGATGTATGCACCATACCTGGCTAAAACTTGTTGTTGAAGGCCAAACTCCAGCCTTATTTGAGCGGGTGATGTATAGAGCGGAAGGCAGAACATGGTTCTGTAAGCTTTGACCAGCATACTGTCCAACTCCTTAGCGTCTCTTCCCCGCATCGCCTCACTACCATAGGTGATCGAGGGGAGAAGTTTGGCCTGAACTACCTTCAGTAGCGGGGTCAAAGTCGGTCCCATCAATTGGTTAGCCAAATTTTTCAATGTTAGGGCAATCAACAAACCTTTCCTTCTTATTTCCTCTTTTGGCGCCAGAACGACCCTTCCTTATCGAATATGACTCCTAGGTACTTATACTCAGAAGCAGAGTCAATTTTAGTGCCACCAAGGAACCAGCTCTTCTGTGTGTTCTTTTTGTTATTTATTGACATTGTCCTTGTCTTACTCAGGTTTATTTTTAAGTTGTTTTCTGTTGCGTATTTCTGCATTTCCGTCAGTAATTGTTGAAGACCGACGTAAGTGTGGCTAAGCAGAACTACGTTGTCTGCATACATGAGATTGGTCAAAGTTCTCCCTCCCACCCTCGGAGAGTGGGAGTTACAGGCGTCAAGCACCTTTGGTAGGTCAGCCATGAATAAGTTGAACAATGTCAATGTCAATATCCACCCTCTCAAAGGGGGTGCTGACTACAGGGAAAGGTTGGAGAGGAGCCTTACACTTCCTCCCACTCTTACCACTTGCCTGGCAAGTCTGGCAAGGCCTACAATGAGTGTCAGAACTTTTACGCATTTGGGGCCAGTAAAAGTGGGTGACAAGCCCTTTGAAGGTCTTGTCTTGCCCCAAATGTTCTTCCAAAGGCACATCATGACCCAGACCCAGTAGGAAGGCTCTGAAATGCTGGGGTACCACCAGCACATGGGCTGACCCAGGCTCAGCAACCTTAGGCTCACAATACAGGAGACCATTCTCCCAGTAAATCCAATGTGATCCAGACTGAACACCTGCTGCCTGGTTTTCAGCCTGCAGCTGCAAACCAACAAGAGAAGGGTACTTCTGCTGCTCCTGACATAAGTCCTCCCTGGTGGTGCCCCCTTCCTGCTGCCAATGGGTCAGCTCAGGCAGGTCCCCCAGTTCAGCCACTTGTTCCCCTGTAGGCTCCAGGGCATCTCCCTCAAAGTTTGCCTCCTCCTGGACCGTGGAAACTTCGGCGGCCGGTTTCCTGCACCCCCTGCCTCTTCTCTTTCTGGCAGGCACCTGGGACACTCTTTCAGGCTGAAGGTCCTTTTGAATGCCCTTACCGGCTGCCATTGACCGTGTGGTCACACACGCCCACTCAGGTAGACCCAACATCTCTAAATCAGACCTCTGCTCCACCTTCACCCAAGGGGAGCTCTCCAAATCATTGCCTAGCAGACAGTCAACAGGCATGGCTGGCCTCACAGCTACCTTCAAGGTACCCGAGACCCCCCCCCCACTCAAAGGGAACCTGTGCCACTTTGCAGAGGCACTCTGAGTTGTCCGCGGCAACTACTGGGTAGAATGTGTTGGGGACCACCTGCTCCTCAGACCCAAGCCGACAACTGACAGCTGTCACACTGGCTCTGGTGGCTCTCAGAGCCTCCACACTATGGCCATTGATGGTCACCCACTGCCTGTACTTTTTAGTGTTATCAGGCAGATGAGCGCTTTGGACCATCTCACTGTCTCCTAAAGAGACCAGGGACATTTCTGCGGGACTCCACACCTCTTGGGCACCCGACTCCTCCCCGAAGGCTACACTAGCCATTTTCCAGGGCGGTGCACCAGTGGGTGTGGTGGTAACCTTCTTGGAACACCTAGGATCCCCTTGGAAGTGGCCCACCTGACCACAACCAAAACATGCCTTGGAACCCCTATGAACAGGCTTACCTGTCGGGACCCATGGCTTCTTTTCAGTGGGGGGCTGGGAACCCTTACCTTGGTTCCCTTGGGGATTACTTTGGGGGCCTTTTTAAAACTCCTTCTGTTTACCCTTGTCCCCCCCCACTCTTCTGCTGGGTACCCTGCCCACCGTTGGCGGAGTCACCCACACGAAAATGTTGTACCATGGGACTGACCCAGCGGTCCGCCTCCACAGCAAGCTTCCTTGGGTCAGTCAGCTTACTGTCAATCAAGTACTGGCATAGCTCTGGAAAACAATTATTTGACAAGTGCTCCCATGCAACCAAATCATAGAGCCCCTGCAAATCATTCACCTTGCTACCCTTCAACCAACCATCCAGTGGTCTGTAAAAGTAGGACACATACCCCACCCAAGTACTTGACTCCAGCTTCTTACAGTTTATAAATTTCTGCCTGTGCAGTTCTGGGGTCAACCCATACCTTGCTATTAAGGCTTCCTTCATGGGGGCATAGGACATCTGATCCTCAGTGGGCAATGCTAGCAATGTCTTCCTTCACTGATAAAGCGGTCTCACAACCCCGCTCCCCAATCTCTCTCAGGGACTCTGTGGGACCTCATCACTACCTCATAGGCCTTGAACCACTGACCAATGTCCTCATGCTTCATGAAATCCTTAATGACATCCTTAGGGATGTATACCTTCCCTTCTCCAGGCACTGATGGTACGCTGCCACCATTGGGATTGATCTCTAGACTTTTGGCTTTCAGATCCAACTCCCTCAACCCTCTTTCATGCTCTAAGAGCACCTTCTTCTCTTCCATGGCCAATTTCTTACTCTCGAACTCCAATTTCTTATTGTCCATGTCACACTCCTTCCCCAGCCTGATCTTTGTAAGCTCCAACTCATGCACTCTGCTTCTCTCCTTGTCCTCCAACTCCTCTGGAGACAGACACTTTGAATACACACTGTTGCCCCCCCTGGAAGGCAACTTCCCTCCAGTCAGGCCCAATAGCCCCTCCTGCTGCCCATCTAAATTCTCTCCCTCCACCATAGGCTCCTCGGTATGCTCACTGGCATTCCTTGAATCCAACCAGTTTCTCAGCGCCTTTTGGTATTCCTCCTTTCTGGTGAGGCCTCTCACAGAGATTTAAAATTTTTAGCAGACAGCTTTAAGTTGTGGCACAGTGTAGGTATCAACCCTTTCTTCTTCAAATTCAATATCCACAGATGCAAGTGATGCTGGTTTACTCATGGTGAAAATTGGCAGTTCTCAAGATGCAAAAAATTCCCAGGAAAAAACTCTACCAAATGTATGTGGTCGCGTAATGGTCTGCACTCTACTAGTAGTGTACACCAATCACTATATGTAAGTCACAAATGCAAGTCCAGATCCTCACTGCTGACCACCAATGTTAGAAATGGGGGCCTCAAGTTGGCAGAGGCAGGTACCTTTGTCCAAATAGGGACCCTTGCTTCTAGTCAGGGTAAAGGTGATACACTCCTAAAATAACCCCTGCTCACCCCCTTGGTACCTTGGCATGAACAGACAGGCTTATCTCAGAGGCAGTGTGTAAAGCATTTGTGAAAACCTACAGTAATAGAGTGAAGACACTACAAATGGACACCACACCAGTTTAGAAAAATAAGTAATCTTTATCTAAACCAAAACAAGACCAAACGACAAAAATCCACAATAATACAGTAATAAAAATATGACGTACAGATAGCAGAAATAGTTCAGTTCAAAGTAAATTGCAGATGCAATACTTTTCACACAAAGTACCTTGAATGCGTCACGCAAACAAACAAAACGGGCCGCAGGGAAGGTGATGTGTCGGTTCCTTACACTCAGGGAAGGTGATGCGTCGGTTCCTTGCTCTGGGGGAGGTGATGCATCGGTTCCTTACTGCTGCGCAGGGGAAGTGATGTGTCAGTTCCTTACCGGAGAGGAGGTGATGCATCGGTTTCTTACTGCATGGGGAGGTGATGCGTTGGAATCGGTGCGGTGATCTCGGACTTCGGATATTGTTGCACTCGATGCGGCGTGCAGCGATTTCTCGAGCCGCGGCAGGCGCTGCGACGGTTTCTTCGGCGATGCATTGGAAACAGGTACGGATGCGTCACGCTTCACGGTGCTGCGTTGATTTTCCAGCTCCCAGCGGAAAACATTCTCTAAAGGTCCAAAACAATAGCAGGCACCTCTTTGCAGGTCAGAACTCCCAGCAAGGCAGTTCAGGGGAGCTGGGGGTGAAGTCTTTGTGTCCCTGAGACTTCAGAACAGGAGGCAAGCTCAGTTTCAAACCCTTGGAGATCTTCTTCAAGAAGGGGACACAGCAAACAGCTAAGTCCTTTTCTCCTTTCCTTGGCAGCAAGTAGCCACTGCAGGCCAACATCAGACAGCAAACAGCACAGGGATAGTATTCCTCCTCAGCTTCTCCGGCTCTTTACCTTGGCAAAGGTTCCTCTTGATTCCCAGAAGTGATCTAAAGTTCTGGGATCTGGGCACCAATATTTATACTACCAAATCCTTTGTTCTCTGGTGGCAGAGAAGCCCTGTGCTGGGTCAAAACCGGTTCTGTCCTCTCTGGTGCAGCTTCCTGGCATGAGGTAGAGACAGCATTGTCCTTGGCAGACCAGGTTCATTCAGGGGAAAGAAAATCTCCTCCCCCTACTCTAAATGCAGCCCAGGTCAATTCCGCCCAGCCCTGACTCATCAGGCTCTCTGGAGCCACTGCTCCTCCCCAGCCCCTGTCATCTAAAAGCCAGACATGCAAACCAAAAACCTAGCAGAGGCACACTGGATGGCTAAGCAAGAAAATGCCTACTTTCGAAAACTGGTATTTTTAAACACAGAATGTAAAAATCACCCTCACTAAAAGATGCATTTTAATGTTCAGGCATACTAAACTTTATTTTCCTACCTTGTTCCCAGGGGTAGTTATGTTTATAAGATGTTATAAACAAACTCCCCATTCTATCCTATTGGAACAAGTAGCCTTGCAATAGTGAAAAAACTAAATTGGCAGTAAATCACTATCAGGGCATGCCACAAACACCAGGGCATGTCCTACCTTTCACAAACACTGTACCCTGCCCACAGGGGTACCTTGGGCCTACCTTAGGGGTGAATAACATGTAAGAAAGGGGAAGGTTAGGGCCTGGCAAGTGGGTACACTTGCCAAGTCGACATGGCAGTACTAGACTGCACACAGGCTCTGCAATTTGCAGGCCAGAGTTACATTTACTGGCTGCTTATTTGGATGGCACTATCAGTGCTGCATCCCACTAGCAGCCTTTGATTTACAGGCCCTGGGCACACACAGTGCACTCTACTAGGGACTGACTAGTAAATCAAATCAGCCAATCATTGAAACACAAATCCATAACAACAATTTACAAAGGGAGCCCTTGCACTTTGGCACTGAACAGCAGTGGCAAAGTGCCCAAAGCATCTAGACAAGCAAAACAGAGTTCAACACACAGCAAAAACACAGGAGGCAAAGGCAAAAAATGCAGGGGAGACCCACGCCAATGGTGCCAGGTCTAACAATATCTAACACAGTTCTGAAAATAACCATGGGATTCATTCCCCGGACTCTTTTTCTCACCAGCTCCATTGCTGATTTTCTAAGTCCATACTCTACTTAGGTCCAGGTCAGTTATATTTTCCTGGGAGCTGGACCAATAGTCAGACATTCATGAAATGCCCTGTTTTTAGTGGATGGTAGTGAAAAATTAGGATAACAGAATGATTTAGAGGTGATGAGAGGGGGGCATTAACAACACAGTTCTATCCATCTGCTGCCTGGCCATGCCACCCAATTCTACATATTTTAAATTCAGACTAGAGGCAAACAATATTTTCCTTTCATTGGAAATCAGTAGAAGAGCTGTGTGCTAAGATCTTGCTCCTTAAATCCATTTGCATTTTCAATACCCCAAGTATGAAGCTAACTTGTTCCTTCCAACTTAATGTTCTCTGCAACACACCCAAATGTGTAAAGATGTATTGTCTGTTCTTGTAGCGGCACAATTGCATAAGTTATCAAAACTATATGTGTAATCATTGAAAATCATTACCAGTGAAACTATAGATTTAATCAAGAATCACTTTTAAGAAAAAACCGAGGTGAGACTATATGAAGTGCATTGGTGGTAGGTAATTTTGCATTGCCAGCATAAGAAGGACAGAAAATGCATGAAATCGGAGTATCCCAATAATACAGTACTTTTCAAGATTATGCTCATATATCAAAAACTACAGAAAAGCAAATGTAGTGATTCTGAGCATTAAAAATATAAAAAACGTAATGTGTGAACAAAAAGGGGTGTTTTATCAGTAAAGAATGACATGCAATTCTATGCAGAAGATAGGTATTTTTAAGACAAAGAAAAGTATTCAACATAGTAGTGATTAAAAAACAAGCATGAAACATGGAAAACTATTTGAAATACTTTAAATAAGTAAGTAGACAAATATATTTCTAAAATAAATGTTTGACTTTTGTAATTTTCCAACAATTATAATGAAATTGCTTTATTTAAATTGATTTGCAAAGTTTGACTACTAAACTGCTGAAATGACAGACTATATAAAGGAAACATTTTCATGTATTCCACCTTCTAAGGAAAACTTTCTCAGCCACTATAGGTTTCTCAGTCTCTGGTGACTAGTTCATATAAGACTACAGTAGTGTACTGGAAATTGCACAAATATGACAGCAGGGTTAACATCATACCTAAAATCAGAGCCAGTGCGCTTTCCATTTTCAGGCTCCCCCGGATCTGGGCACATATTTGATGCATGTTTAATTCCTCCTTCATTCACTGCAGGGACAGACACATGAAAATTAGATCCAAACTATTCAGCATTTCAACCACAAATATGATGATATTAACTGCAATGTGACATATAAATATCAATTGCTTAAAAAGCAATTTAGTAAACACTAATGTAGGGTATGTGTGGAGCATAAGAATGTTGAAATTTCATAACATTTTGGTACCAAAAGCTCTCAGAATATTTACCATTATATCCAAGTTAATTCAATACATCAGAAAATGTACTACATCAATTGCGGTTGGAAGAAAATTGACCATATAATTCTCTGATTTCACACACAATTATAGAAAAGCATTTTTGAAATTTACCCATTTTTCCTGGTGAGTAAGTAACAATATCCTTATTTGGGCTCAACTGATTATGTTTCATGTGGTAACTAAAAATGGATTTGATCTTATGTGTAAATAAAACTAGAGATGGAGTTTAGGTTTTTGCATAAAATTGTATGGTTCTCAGATTTAGGTTGAGTTTATGGGAGGATGTTTAGGCTCTTGGTTCGCCAGATAAGTGGAGCCTGTGGCTTTGTTAAAAAGGTTAGCTTTTTGACAGATGACAGGTGACAGCAGTTAACTGGGATTGTTATAGCATACATCAGAGCTGAGTGGTTACTTCAGAGTGTGAGAGCAGTAGCATTGACATGCTGAATTATCTATTATCTTCTTGGACTGTTCTGAATGAATTCATGCATTCTATCCTCACACAGCAACCAAATCTAGGATCCAAAGGAGCTTTAGGAAGTTTTAACTTATGCTAGAAAATTATCTTTTGAGTCCTGTCCAAGAAGCGAAACGCCATTCATTACAATAGTACTGTTGTAAGGTAACGAGAGCCGCACATGTCTAAGAACAAGAAAAACAATGGCGTTTCGCTTCTTGCCAATTTTAGCATAGTTTAGTCTGCTGTTTTAGTATTAAATGTTGTTTTGGTATAGTGATTTTGGATGTATAATAATAGATGGCCACATTGATACTTACGTTTATACTTGTCAATCAATGCGTGCCTTTGACGCTAGGACTTGACGCCCTATGTTTTTACTAATAGATAGATGCGGATTTGAACAGATTGTGCGCAATATGCTTTTTGTTATTATGGATAGTTTTCTGTCAACTGCTTATGGTGTGAAGAACTTGTTCTTTTGTTCTCTCAGGTTATTTCTGGATATTTATGAATTTACTTTTTATGAGTACGTTGATTATGATGAGTTTTTCTTTTGGTAAGTGTATGAAGCACTTGTTATGAGCACTACGCGGTGTGGTGATACTGGACTTTAGCTATTTCTTTTAGATTAACATATACTTACATAAAAATTCCATAATGCCTAATTTTATAAGAACATGTATGCACAATAGTGGTGAATCTTTTTTGACCCTCTATTCTCTTCTTTCCTTTTTTAATGAGTCATACTTAATTAGAAAGTTGCCCCTTCTTTGGATTGACTCATATCTCTTTGGTATGCCTACCATTGGCAGAGACACTATGGGTTAAGGACTTATTATACCTTCTATGCAAGAGACTGGTTTCCTAAAAATGTAACCTAGTTGCTTTGCTCTTGTTCTAGCCCTGATGAAGTCTATGGCTTACAGCCGCATAGACGAAACACGTGTTGGCATGGTTTGTGGCTTGGACAACAAGTGTTAAGAATATTGAAAATATGGATGTATACCCTAAGAGCTTGGAATAAAGCAAGAAGAAAATACTAAGGATTGATACTTGGACTTTATTTGTGCCTCTACTTTTGTGCTTTCTGCTCAGGTTGCCGACTGTTAACAGTTCTGGGAGCCATTGGCTCCCGCTCTGGCGCGAAACTGGACAAAGGACATGGGTGTAACCACCCCTCTGTCCTGACCCTCCCCTAGGAGGGTCCCCCAAATCTGTCCAACTCTCTCCCGTGGGTACATAAGGGCTTACCTGGCTGTAAGACTTTAGATTTTACGTGGACAAGATTCTACAAGAAGAAACCACTGACCTTCGACCGCCTGGACACTCTGGACTTCGCTGGACTTCGACTGGGCCTGACTTTGCCTCCCTCCCCTTAGTAATGCCTCCCTCCCCGTGGTAATGCCTTTTGGTTTGAAAAATGCACCTGCCACATTTCAAAGGTTGGTGAATAAAGTCCTCACAGGCGTGGAAGACTATAGTGCAGCTTATCTTGATGATATTGCTGTCTTTAGTTCCACCTGGGAGGATCACCTGGTCCACCTAAGAAATGTCCTGGGGGCCCTGCAAAAAGCAGGCCTCACTATCAAGGCCACCAAATGCCAGATAGGGCAGAGTAAGGTTGTGTACCTGGGCCACCTTGTGGGTGGAGGCCAGGTTCAACCATTGCAGAGCAAAATCCAGACCATCATGGACTGGGTTGCTCCAACTACCCAGACTCAGGTTAGAGCTTTCTTGGGCCTGACTGGGTACTACAGCAGGTTTGTTAAGGGATATGGATCCATAGTGACCCCCTTAAATGATCTGACCTCTAAAAGAATGTCTAAGAAGGTTCAGTGGACAGTTAGCTGTCAAAAGGCATTTGATGACCTGAAGCAGGCCATGTGCACTGCTCCCATTTTGCAAAGTCCTGACTAGTCCAAACAATTCATTGTTCAAACTGATGCATCTGAGTTGGGGGTAGGGGCTGTATTATCACAACTGAAGGAAGAGGGTCAGGATCAGCCAGTAGCTTTTATAAGCAGAAGGTTGACCCCCAGAGAGAAACGTTGGTCAGCTATTGAGAGGGAAGCCTTTGCTGTGGTTTGGACTCTGAAGAAGTTGAGGCCATATTTGTTTGGCACTCACTTCATTGTTGAGACAGACCATAAGCCCCTCTTATGGCTAAAACAGATGAACGGTGAAAACCCCAAACCTTAGAGGTGGTCCATTTCCCTACAGGAGATGGACTATTCAGTGGAACATAGACCTGGGAGTAACCATGCCGATGCAGATGGACTCCCCAGATATTTCCACTTAGAAAATGAAGACTCAACTGATCTAGGTTAGTCTCATGTCCTTTCGTTTGGGGGGGGGTTGTGTAGGAAAGTAGGATCTGCTTCTTATGGTTACCCCCACTTTTTGCTTGATGTCTCACTGTTTTTGACTAGTCTGACTGGGATCCTGCTAATCATTACCCCAGTCTATCTGCTTTCTCCCTTAAATTGACATACATGTACTTTGGTACACTCCAGATTGGATACTGGGGCACCCTTATCACTCCCTAGTATATGGTACCCATGTACCCAGGGCATAGGTACCCCCGAGGCCTCCCATGGGCTGAAGCATGTATTATGCCACCCATGAGAGGCCATACAAAATGGAACTCCAGGTCTGCTACTGCAACCTGTGTAAGCTGGTGCTTGCACCACTTACTTTAGATATAGGTTCACTATATCTAGTGGTCACTACACTTAAAACTTATAAGTCACCCCTATAGCAGGCCTTAACAATCCTGAAGGCAGGGTGCTGGGTTTATAGTGAGAGGGTGCCCCTGTATGAGCAGAGCCACTCTTGCAGCCGTCGGAGACCATTCTCCCGGGTTGTCTGTGACTCAGCCGGACATATAGGTAGAGGTGCATTATAACCTCGCGGTAAATGCTATCTCGAAAACGGCTGCATAGAAACATATCGTGTTTGGTATCAAACACCTTGGAATCATAAGGGAGGTATGATTCCACCCTTCAGAAGCGAGCTTCTTGGGGTCACTGGTCTAACCGGTACCAGCTTTCTCGACCCGGACAGCACAAAATGGATGCTGCCGACCAGAGACACATTTCTGCCCTCCTGCTGCTGAGCCAAGCTTGAGCAGAGGAAGGCAGAACAATAGGCATCCTGTCACAGGGAGGTGTGACCACCTCTCAGACAGGATTTAGTGTATTGCGGCTGGGTGGGTGCACTCTGAGAGTGCCTGAAAGTCTGCACCCGGGGCACATTTGGTGTCCCTGTGCATAGTCCAGCTCAAACCAGTTCTGGGAGCCATTGGCTCCCGCTCTGGCGCGAAACTGGACAAAGGACATGGGTGTAACCACCCCTCTGTCCTAACCCTCCCCTAGGAGGGTCCCCCAAATCTGTCCAACCCTCTCCCATGGGTACATAAGGGCTTACCTGGCTGTAAGACTTTAGATTTTACGTGAACAAGATTCTACAAGAAGAAACCACTGACCTTCGACCGTCTGGACACCCTGGACTTTGACTGGGCCAGGCTTCGTCTCCCTCTCCGTCCAAAGCTTTGTCTGTGCCCGTGCTCCATACAGGCTCCGTGCAGGACCTGTGGTGCACTAAAGACAACTGAAGAATCTCCCTTGGAGTGAAAGAGTCACTCCCCTGCGTTCGCAGGCACCTAACTGCAACTGACCAGTCTGCTGCTCCTGAGCTCCTGCAGACTCAGAAGATTTCAGAAAATCAGGAGGTGGGTTTCCGAAGGTCCCTGAGGTCGATCTGCCCTCTCACCAAGTTTGAGGCCAGTATCCCTCGTGGGGACTGCATTACCCGAAACCCTGTGCTTCGCATCCATTTGCAAGTGGATATGCTTGTTGGCAAATCCCGAGCTTGTGCATTGGACTCCATGTGGTCCTGACTCTGAGCAGTATTTGCACCAAAGAACTCTGGCCTCCTCACACCGAGTGCTCCGTGGGCTGGTACTTTGCAATCTTGCTTGAGGTCCCCTCGCGACTCCTGGTCATCCGGTCTGTGGGTCCTCCTGAGGGCCATCTTGATTTCTGTTGGGCTTTCCTGGTTGCTCCACAAGTGCCCTGACTCTCCATTGCTTGGGGAGTCCCCTGGACCTTGCTGGTCCACACCGTAACCTGCTTGACCTTCCTGCATGGGTTGCTTTTGTCAAGGCTTGTTAGTGCTCCAGCCGGACACCGACCCCTCAGCCCTCGACATCTTTCATGGGACAGCTCACCTCCGGCTCATGGTCATCCTCGACATCTCCTGGTCCTTGTGGATGCAGAGTCAAGCATCCCTTTTCGCACCTGAAGCAACCGACATCGGTGGGCATTCGTCTACCGAGCCCCTGGTCACTCTGAAGTGACCCAGACTCTCTCCCCTCTGCTTTCAGGTTCCTTCTTTCCCAAATCCAGGCTTGAATTCCACCGGACCTTTTTCACCTTCACGGCAGCAGTACTTCTTTGCAGCTCTCCATTGAGAACGACGGCAGTTTCCGACGCCACTTCAGACCTATGCACCCAGCTCCTCTGGGATAGGTAACTCGGGTACGTCGGTATCCACGGGTGGGGTGGCTCTTCAAACTCTTAAGTTCCAACGGGTTCGCTCGAAGTCCTCCTAGAAGGGTCCTCAAACTTTAAAAGTGTAACCGCGACTTCCCCATAAAATTGTACGAAGCCCGCGGTCGTGTTCCCACACTGCACCCGGCCTCCGTGGGGTCCCTGTCTACTCACCTTGGGTGGTTCCTTGGGGTCCCAGCGATTCTACGTGCTCCAGACCTTGTCTTGATCCCAGTCATGACTGTTATACCACTATTTTAGTATATAGTTTGGTCTCCCCCTGGAGCCCACTGTGTATTGTGCTACTTACAACTGTTCTATTGATCTTGTATTGTGTGCTTTGTGTTCTATCCACGTGTAGAGGATAGTAGAGAGTGTTATATTAATAAATACATATTTTTATATAATTACTGTGTGGTTCCCCTTCATTTAGTCATTCAGGAGTTGATATTCTGGTAAAACAAGCTGCTTTACATTCCTTCAAGATTAAGCCAGAAGGCTGCTCTCCACAGCTACCACTAGGATAGCTTTCTAAAGGATATCTTTGACCTCATACATCATAAGGGTCGTTTGGACTGGTGCAAGGTGCCCACTTTAATTAGTGGACAGCATATACCAGGCCAACTTCTCACACACCTTTGCTGTATTAGACTGAGGAAAGGCCAGGCAAGCAGCCAAAAGATTACAATACATGAAATTCTTTAGGCTGGCTATTATATATGAGAGTATAAAACTGAAGATAAAAATTTTGAATTTCAAGCCAATTTTAGTCTCTCCACAGTCAATTCACTGGCACAACTCAAACCTGGGGAATCAATTATGAAGTTGAATATTTTATATTCGATGACAGAAATCATTCAAATGAATTTCAGAAAGCTTACTTATATCTTATCTAACTTTTGCAGCATAAGAAGCACAAACATTAATGAAATATATGTCCTTTTTTGACTAGCTGTCCAGTTTTCACCACTGAAAATGGGCCTGTGTGTTTTACACAAGTGTTCCTTCTTTTGTGAAAGAAAGCAAATCAAGCACCATAAACATAATAAAATACATAAACAAACATCTGCAGTTAGTGGAACCTATAGAGCAGCCCTATGGGACTTGGCCCTCTCTGTAGGGTCACCCTCGAACCCTTTGTTTTTACCCTGTTATTTTTTTTAATTAGTTTTTGTTGGCCTTAGGTCTGTTGCAGGGATTCTGCCCAAAAACAGAACTATGCACAGGATTATAGGACCTTGGTGCATAGGGACTGAGTCATCCTACCACCTTAGTACCCATGAGCCCAGGACCGACTAGCTATAGTGTCTCACTTGCTCTTCTACTCAATCACAGAGAAACAAATGATTAGACATCCCAGAACACAACACTCCCAGATCTCTCAGGAATTGCAGTAGCAAGACACACCCATTTGCTCACACTGTACCTGTCCATAATAAGATCTGACAGAGACACGAAACAGTTTAAAATATGTATTTCAACTAACGTGCCCTTACATGCAGTATATGTGCCACAACAAGCAGGAAAATGCATAGTACAAATACAGTCAGCATAGCAGCTAGTCCATAAATCATGAAGGGAGATGTCATCATGAAAGACAATAGAGCCTAACCTCTCTCCCCTTGCTACGAAGCAGTATTATTATATATTAGAAGATCTCTGGGCTTTGTCAGCAGACTCCATACCTTAGCCTATAGATGGTAGATCTATATCATAGGTGCTGTCTCGCTCTTCTCCCTGGAAAGGTCCCTCTCCAAGTGTGTGCTACCTATTCATGTATTCCAATAAAACCAAAGTACGTTGTCCAAACAACAGCTGCATCAGTATGTTTTATCTAAGGGCTAAGGCCTGGCCAGAACAAAATAACAAGGGGCATTGTTGTTCGACCTTGCTCACAATGTTTAGTCAAAATCCCAGGAGCCTGCAGAGAGTGAACACAGCGATGAGTTCTCATGCCGAAACAGCCCTAGAAGATATTGCAAAAATAAAGTTGTGTAGTAACGTGCGCAAAGCAGTGGGTAAGCTGCAGCGTGCTCATGCTAACTTAAAGAAGACGACAATGTCCCCATTGGCCATGTGACAGGTCTCTGTACACTCTACCCCTGCTAACCAGTGTTAAGGCACTTGTGCTCACTCCCTAAACATGGTAAAATTGGCATACTCCTGATCGGCATATTTAATTTACTTATAAATCTCTAGTAAAGTGGAATGCCATATACCCAGGGACTGTAAATTAAATGCTACTAGTGGGCCTTCAGCACTCATTGGGCCACCTACTTAAGTAGCCCTGTAAAACATGTCTCAGGCCTGCCATTGCAGCCTGCCAGCAGTTTTAAACTGCCAATTCAACTTGCCATTATAACTCCCTTGCCAAGACTAAAACCCTTTTTATTATGTATAAGCCACCCCTAAGATAGGATCTAAACAGCCCATAGTGCAAGATGCATTATAATTAAAAAGTTGGACATGTACCTTTAGGTTTTACATGTCTTGGTAGCCAAAAACTTACAAACTTGTTTTTCACTACTGTGAGGAATACCTCTCCCACAGGATAACATTGGGTTACCTTATTATATTTAATAAGTGATAACTTTTAATTGGGAGCAGGTCAGAACATCAAGTTTAATGTCTGAGGAATTGTCATTTAAATTCCTCTTAATGGCAAAGTCGAAATATAAGTCACAATTCTGAAAATGACACTTTTGGAAAGTAGCCATTTTTTTGTCCTAGTCCACTTGGTGCCTACAGCCTGTTCCTGGGTCACATGATTTAGTTGGCAGTGGCTTTTGTGTATTCCTCCCAGACAGAATGACAATAGAGGGTCTCAGTGTTGGCAGAAAGGATAATCTCTGCCCTTATTAGAGTGGCAGAGCTGTCACCTACCACACTTGACCTTTAAAGGCACTGGCTCAGCTCACATGCAAAGGACTTCACCCTAGCCTATTGTGCCCCCAGACAGACAGGTGCCAGGCCGAAAATTACCTACACCTCTCTAGAGGGAAACTCCAGAAGCTTCTCCAACTTCAAAGTGGGCACAAAGTATAAATATTGGACCCTCTGATCCACTCTTCAGATAACTTCTGGACCTGTGGAAGACTCTGAAGAAGGACTGCTCTGCTGCAAGAAGGACTGCTCTGATGCCCTGCCACTCTGCTGCCCGCCACCTGAATAAGAAGGAGTAAACCTGCATCTTGAACACCAAACTATCAGAATGACTCCAAGGGCTAGTTGGCTGGCCTCCTGATCAGCACCTCAGGGGCATAAAAGGCTCCAACCATCTTGAACCTCTACCTGCTGTGAGCCCTAACCCCCTAAGTGGTGCCACTCCAGCCCTGGACTCTTGGAAGTGGGGATAAAGGTGCTCTGTCAGCCCAGCTGTGATCTCGATCAGAATTGAAACAGTGCGATGCAACCGGAAGCAGCCCTCTCACCTCCTCATCTGAACTGACACAACGTGACATAACTTGCTGCTGGACCCCATATCGCTACTAAGAACTGCCACTACATGGCACAATGCATCACATCATGGACATAAGGTACGATTCTCAGAAGGGGTAACCTGGCCTCTGTGTCCGGCTCATGCTCCATCACAGTTCAACCTGAACTTGTGACTTTGTCACAATCTGGCACGACCAGATCACCACACATGGCGCTTTGTGATTTTAGGCACTAAATTAACCTAAGTATTTAAAATTGCAAATTTCCGGTTCTACTAATTGGATTTTTTCATCATTTTGGTATTGATTCATTTATTAAAATGTACTCTATTTGCTAAATTGGTATAGAATTTTTCTTGTGCTATATTTCCACTTGACTGCTGTGTACTGCATAAATACTTTACACATTGCCTCCGAGTTAAGACTGACTGCTTTTGTTGCCACGATATCAGAGAGTTAAGCAAAGGTTAATTTATTAACTTTTAGTGGTTAACCCTGAAAAAGATTGTGGCTGTTGCTTGAGTAGGGTTTTGCCCCATTCAAATAACAATCAAATTTCTCACAAGCCCCAACCCCCACACACACCTTTGAATGGCTGTTCAAAATACGTTTCTCCAGTGCAGTTTCTCAAGTAACTCAATTTTGTATAATTTTATTCTACAACTCCTCCATCACAGTAGGTTAGTGAACCAGGTGGCTTGAAGACTATATAAAACTGTGTAGGAACTGCCTTGATGAAAGTTAGATTTGAATGAAGCACATAGCACAAATTTCATGCAATTTAAATATGAATATAAGTAAATTGCTAAAAAAATTAAAGCAAACCAAGAGAAAAATAATTGGCCAACCAAACAGATAAGCCTTTTTGTTAGTTGAAGATTTTGTTAGTAGTTTGGAAACTTTGGATATTTTCTCCTCAGCTGCCCAGAGAAGAAAATCCCAAAATGAGGCCTCATCTTGGGCTAAAACAATGTGCAAGTTGGGAGTAGGATCCCTCTGCTGAACAGACTGCATTAGCAGTATCTTTAAGGAAGAGATAATGATTCATAATCAATGCCTGAGGCAACAGAAAATAATGCACCTATCCCCCTATTATCACAAACTGAAAGAGAGTGCACGATTATGGGAGACCAGTCACTGTATACTCCCTGACTGGAAATCAATTACGAAGTACTCTATTTATGCTTACTGTGGCAGCAGCGCTATATGCAGGCAACTGCTTACAAACGCTCTCAGTATGGCGTGTAAGTAGAACAATGCCTGTCTCTCTTACCTGATGAGCCGCATGAAATAGATACTTAAGGTGAACTTATTTTTAAACTAGCCATTGTATAGAGACCCAGGATATATGGATGTGACATGGTTTTCTTTTAGGAATACCATCGATTATGCGAATAACAACAAGTACTATGACTAGTTAGACATGTTATGTTGTAGGACCTGAAATGAAATAGATACTTAGGGTAAATCTATTTTGAAACTAGCACTTGTTTATAGATACAGGAAATGGGTATGAGGTGGTTTTCTTTTAGGAAAACCCTTAATAATTCCAATAAATACTAGTAACATGACTAATTAGATTTGTTATGTTGTAGGATTGAATCAAACGAGCTGACTACTAAATATTCTATTACTTTGGTAATATGATGATGTCCTACTCATTGCATATCATGATGCACATATATGAGGTACGATTTGTTCTTAATGAGTGAATTTTTAGGAGATCTCCCTTTGGTTATTTTACTTAAAATATCTATTTTAGGTCAATCAGTATATGATTCATCCACGTTACCTACACATAGGATGGTATTACTAATAAGCGATGGATCTGGTTTTGGAGGGTTAATGCTTATACATACACGTAATGTAACTATAAAAAAGGAAAACGGTATAAAATTTATGGACACGTTTGATGCATGATGAATAATTTAGTATGTCCGCAATGATCACCTTAAATGTGGAATCAGTAATAGGATTGTTTTGGTTAGGGTTGCTGTAGTCCTGACATTAGTTTAAAAGGTATGGCTGTTTTGATCTTGTCATAAATAATGAAGCACATCATGAAGAATGTCAATCAATAGAGAATAGGGTTGTTGTAGTCCTGACATTATTTCAATAAGCCATGATTACTTTGATCTTGTTATAAAGAAAAAGTCACATTGTGAAGAATGCCAATTAATAGAAAATAACCAGTGTAATGTTTGGATGTACATATGTAAAAACAGTGAAGTTTAAAGAAGCTATTTTAAGCTTTGTTACAAATAATGAATTACATTGTAAAGAATGTTTTAACAGTATTGGAATTAGGATAAAATTGGTTATAATTTGTATATGTATTGCTTTTAATTGTATAAATATATTAAATCTTTAACTATGTATATTTTTGTACCCCTGAAGATGTCCTGAGTGGACGAAACCCGTTGGCTTTAGCTACAATTTGATTATAAAGATTTAAGGAGAAGATTGAAAAATAAAGACTGGATGATGCTTTATCTTGTATTTTTTCTACACAAACCAAAAACCGGGACATTTCCCAAAAATAGAAGAAGGACTACAATTTTACTTCAAGCGAGCGACAGAAGGACAGCGCTCCTCAGCAGAGAATTACAGAACAGGCAGTAAAAACATACATAAAATGCAATTTTTAAACCCAGTAGCTTGCCTGTTAATTAAATTGCTTTTTTTTTTGTTTAATTTCTTTTTATTAACAGAAGGTTATCCACCACTTGACATATGCTTGTGACATAGATAATAAGTAAAGCACGAATGATAACAGTTGGTATTTCTGACTATCCCATTAAATTGCTTTCTTGAAACAACTGCTAACTATCCCTGCTTTGTTATACATAAAAAAGCACCTCCCGCCGTTTTCAGTCGCCCCTTCTCAGCGCGGGGACACACCGGCGGTGTAACCATGTGCTCTATAAATGTATAAATAAAATATAAATAAATAAAAACCGGAATATGCGATAAAGTTCCTGAAATCTGCCGGGACAGCTGGTGAAACACCAGGACCGTCCTGGCAAATCCTGGACGCCTGGTCACCTTATCGAAAGTCCTCTGTGTCTCACTGCCTCTCTCATACCAAGACTCGCACATTCTAACTTCGCTCTCAAACATTCCTTTTCTATTCTCTCTCTTCATAGTGGAGTCGGGTACTCCCGCGGGTCTCCCCCTTTGACCCAACTCGTTTGGCCCTTTCCTAAATTGCTGGAAGCCCATCTTCTTTGACAAAAATGTAAATAGGATGTCTGCGCGCCGATGACTTCATCCCTAGCACAGCTCGCCGTGCAGTCACTCTGCGACCAACAAATAATGCTGCCCTTTGTGTGCTCCTCGTAGCCGCTGAATGAGACTGGGAGCTTTGCTCTGAGTGGGGAGCGGCGTTTCTCAGACTTGCTAACTCCGCCGGAGTACGGAATTCACAGTCGCCGTGTACAGCGAGGCTGGTCTCCCGCATTCAGTACCGCAGAGTGCCAACAATTTCATTTGCATCTGAACAGAACCCCTTGCGGTTTATTCAAAGTGTTTGTGCTGAACTACAGCAATCTAATACAAGCAAAAACTGTATTAAGAGCATGTTGTCTCGCAATTGTGTAAGCAATGTATCACAAAATACAGCTTTATTAATTAAAATAAATTGAATATACTCTCATTGGAAGAATTGCTGAAACTGTGTACTAAAAGATGGGCGGCCATCAGTGGGAAACCGGTCTACTTTACTAAAGAGATCTCCACTCCAGAATTGCAGAGGCCGCCGCTCCCCCCCGAAGGGGGGGGGAGGCTCAGGGGCCGGCGCCATAACCCTCGCCGAGCCCGGGGGGGAAAACCGGTTATGGGTGGCCAAAAGCGCCCAGAAACAGCACGCGAGGCGCACTACACTAGCAGGAGCGCCACGGTGGCACCAGGCCCCCGTCCAATGGGGGGGCCTGGCGAGGTACAAACCCCCCAATGGGGGGACAGCACCGAGTGGCGGGAAAGGCGCAAGGGGGGGATATAAGCCACCGCTCCCCCAGGTAAGCTCCTAACTTCGTGGAGCGGGGGAGCGGCGCACTGGGTATTTCGGATACTTCGTGGAGCGTACTAGGAAAGGCGAAGCGCTGCCGGAAGAAGGAGCGAAGCACTGCCGGCAGAATCGCAGAAGCTAGGAAGAAGTTAAAACCCCCTGAGTTGTGCCCCGCTCCCGGGGAACAAAGATCGTGGCAAGGAGGCTTCAAGACTTCAAGCGTGTGGGGCGCTACAACCGGACCGGTCGACCGCTCTTGTGGAGTGTTGGATGGCGGAGGTACAAGGTGTGGGCCGGACCTCGCAGGATTAAAAAGACTTTCCCCAGAGCCTCAGATGTCGAGCCGAGGAGCCGCCCTCTCTGAGCCTCCCCGCTTCACCCTCACACTTCACCGTTCTGACGGAAGGAGGCGCACCTCCATCGAATCGGCATCGGACTCTGAACTGGTCCGTGGCGGGAGCAACGCGACCTCGGCATGCCTACCTCCCTGCCCCTGTGGGATAGCTCGCAAGTTGTGCGCTAGCTGCAGGGATCGGGGGTGCAACGTGCAGTCCACAGTTCATTTGGCCGCAACTCCTGCACGTCGGAGAAGCCTTGCTGAAAAGGCACATATTTATATATACCTGAATAGCGAAAAGCAACAACGTTTCTGAGCGGCCAAGGGCTTTAGTCAGTTAATCGGTGGCTGGGTGAAGTACGAGCGGGACTGTTTTGCATAGGAGGGCACATCGCAAGTTTGGGTATTTGATTCCCGGCGGGTACTGGACGAGGTGTACCCAACTTCATCTTCAATTTTGGTGCATCCAAGGGCGGCAGCACCCCGCCAAGAGCAATGGCAGAAGGGCAGCCAGAGGAGCTCACTGAACTGCTAAGGTGCATCTGGGAAGTCTCTGCAGTGCACGGCAGTGATTGGCTGCAACCACATGTGGGCCCGGAAGGGCGCGAGGGGCCAGGGGCCCAGGGGGCAGGCGACGCTGGGCCATCATCACCCAAGAGGCGTAAGACTGGGACCAAAGAGCACCAGAAGAAAGCACCCCGGAAGAAGCCGCAGAAGAGAGACGCGCCACCTGAAAGCAGTCCAACGCCAGCAGGCGAACACAGCGGGACCCTCAGCAGAGCGACAAGTGGTGAGCATATTACGACAATTGTGCAGGAATGCTTAAGATCAATGACACCACTATTACTCAGAGGTCTGGGGCAGGGGGCAGCAGACATAGGGGCGCAGCGCGCAGATGATGTATCAGGTCTGCCATGGCACCTGTTAGATCCAGGTCGGGCGCGGCAGGAACGGCTGCAAGGGCAGATAGCGCAGGGGGCACGAGGGGAGCAGGCGTCTCCAGTGGCTGCATGGGGGTACACGGACACAGCGAGTAGCTCGGTGCAGGAGGCGGTAACTACAGAGGCGTATGCCAGACCATCCCCCGGCCCTGCTTCCCTGACCACAAGAGCCACAGGTTTAGCGAGCTTCATTCCTTTGGCAGTCAAGGAAAGGATATGGCGAAAGGAGTTTATAGATATTTTTTCCCTGTTAGAGATCCAATTAGAGGGGTTGGACCTCACAACCTGTGACAAGAAGGATGATGATAGAAGGGAGAGGCGCGGGGCGAGGAAGGAGAGAAACTTTGATAATTGGCTGGACGCCTTTAGGATAATGGGCTGCATAATAGTTGAAAAATTCCCGCGCTGCACAGCAGACCTCTGGCTCTATGAGACAATATTCACTGGGCACAGAGGCAGTTCCCTGGGGACGCATGGCTGGAGTACGACAAGGGCTTTAGGTTAAAAATGCAACGACACCCAGAGATGGAATGGAATGAGGAGGATGTCTCTGGTTTTATACACAAAATGTTGGTGGCCAGGGAGGCGAAGGGTTGGGTGGGAAAAAGCGACCATTCCTTTCGGAGTTCCTCCTACAGAGGGAAGGGCAAGTCCTTTCAGAGGTACAGGCACAACACAGGGAAACCAGCCGCCCCCAGCGGAACCACAGCAATTTGCTGGAAATACGATGCTGGCGAATGCACGTGGGGTTCATCATGCAAATTCCAACACACATGTTCCAATTGTGGGGGCGCACACCCGGCAACAGGGTGCAGACGCAAACAAGAGCACAAGGGGGACAAACAGGAGAAGAAAAGGAAACACTAACACAGACATGGCATTGGGGGGGGAGCCGCGAGAGCTGCACAACTGTCAGCTAGCCAGATCACCAATTAACACAACAACTTCGCAAGCTGGCCAACAAATACCCTAACAAATCAGACGCGGCAGCGTTAGTAAAGGGTTTCGAGGAAGGTTTTGTGATACCATTCACAGGTCCACTACCACTAGATGGGGCAAACAATCTGAAATCGGCAATGGAACACCCAGGGGTGGTATGCCAAAAAATTGAGAAAGAGAAATCCTTGGACAGGATAGAGGGCCCCCTCCCTCCACATTTGCATAAAGGCCTAGTTGTCTCCCCTCTGGGGGTGGTACCAAAAAAGAAATTAGGCCAATTCAGATTGATACACCATCTCTCCTTCCCCGAGGGGTCATCAGTAAATGACGGAATAAGTGCGGAGGCCTGCTCAGTGGGTTACGCGACGGTGGACGATGCAATTGACCTAGTAAGATCAGCAGGCCATGGGGCACTCATGGCCAAGGCGGACATTGAGTCTGCATTCCGTCTCCTCCCAGTCCACCCCCATAGCTTTCACCTGTTAGGTTTCCAGTGGGAAGGGGACTTGTTTATCAATAAAGCCATGCCCATGGGGTGCGCAATATCCTGCGCATACTTCGAACAGTTCGCCACATTTTTGGAGTGGGCCATGCACGACAAACACCCGGCAGGGGGGAAACTCCACTACCTGGACGATTTCCTGTTTACGGGACCCGCTAGGTCACCTGAATGCGGGAGTACACTAGCGGCCTTTGAAGAGCTGGCCAAGGTCTTGGGGATCCCCCTAGCACCTGAAAAAACAGTAGGTCCCTCTACAAGAATCACATTTCTGGGCATAGAATTGGACTCAGTGACGGGGACAGCTAGGCTACCGGAGGACAAGGTAAAGGATTTCAGAGCGGAAGTGGGGAGCCTATGTGGCCACAACAAGGCTACCCTCCGCGAGCTACAAAGGTTGATCGGCAAGCTCAACTTTGCAGCCAGGGTAATCCCCGCAGGGAGAGTGTTTGCCAGGCGCCTCACACAGTTGACCACAGGCCTCACCCACAAGCACCACCACGTCCGCCTAGGGGCAGGGGTCAAGCAGGACTTACTGATGTGGGACAAATTCCTGACCGGTTTCAATGGCAACCTAATATGGAGAGAAGGTTGGGTAACAGCCAAGCAGATAGCCTTATTTACTGACGCAGCAGGGAGCACGGGCTTCGGGGAGATCCTGGGCAAAAAGTGGTGTGCAGGCCAGTGGCCAGACAAGTGGCACAGGCAGGGCATAACCAGTAACATAACATTCCTGGAACTCTTCCCTATTATAGTAGCATTGACTGTATGGAAACAGGAACTAAAAGACAGGAAGCTGACACTGTGGTCTGACAACAAGGGGGTGGTGCAGGCCATTAACAAAGGTGCAGCAAGGTGCCCGGAAATTTTAAGGCTAATGCGGCAGTTGGTTAAATTACAGCTGGAGGGGAACTTGGATCTGAAGGCCCGACATGTACCAGGGGTGGACAACGCAGTAGCAGACGCCCTATCCAGGTCACAGATGAGCCGATTCAAGGAACTGCTGCCAGGGGCGGACAAGGCGATTACCCCTTTTCCAGTGCACCTGTGGGACCTGGGGGGGTAGATCTATCCGCTTTGGTGAATCAGACCCTTACCCCAGAGGCAGGTAGAAGATACAGGAAGTACGCAACAACAGTGATGAAGATAGGGGGCATTCGGTCACTGTCTGACAGGGATGGGACACAAAGAGCAGTGGAGCGATTCATACAATGGGCATTTACCAACAAAAAGGCAAGGTCTTGGGCACAGGCCCACCTGGCAGCCATAGCCCACTTCACAAAAATTCACACGGGGGAGGATCCCACGGCATCCCTGTACCTCAAGGCAGCACTGAAGGGTTGGAAAAGGGCTGAGGGGGTAAAAGAGGACAGCAGGCGTCCCATAGATTTTAAAAAATTGGGCCAGCTGATGGTTGCGCTGGTGTATTGCATAAGGGATAGATTTGAGCTCCACCTGTTCCAAGCGGCATTTACCACGGCATTCTTTGGGGCTTTCCGCATCAGTGAACTGGTGGCACCTAGGAAGCAGGGGCCGGCAGTGCGGTGCCTACAGGCCACAGACGTTAGACCCAGGGCGACTTCAGTGGAGATAGTCCTGAGGAGATCAAAAACAGACCAGGCAGGAAAGGGGGCTGTGATACAACTGCAGTGCATCCAGGGCAGCACTTATTGCGCAGTATGCTGTTTGTTTAAGTATATGGGTGCACGCCCGGCGGGGGGGGGGCGCTCTTCAAACATCAAGATGGGAGCAACCTGAGCAAGTTCCAATTTACCGCAGTGATGCGCAAGGCCCTCTACAAAGCCGGGTTGCCCCCAGAGGCCTTTGCCCCCCACTCTTTCAGGATCGGCGCAGCAACCTCGGCATCACAGTATGGCATGTCGGAAGCGGGAATTCAGGCAGTTGGCAGGTGGCGGTCCCGAGCATACAAAACATACATCAGGCCACAGCTACTGTAGAGCTCACCGGCAAGGGCTGAGGGGGCCACTCACTTTGGGATGCCGCACGGCAGGGTGAGTGGCCTAGCTTGTCACCTTGGGATGCCGCACGGCAGGGTGACGAAAGAGGGGATAGCTGGGAACTAGGGGCCGCCACTGCCGTGGCAACAACCTGACATTACAATTTTTGTTTCTAGCAGGAAAATGCCCCCAGCTGGTGTGGGTAGTGGGCCACTCCTTCGTGTCCAGGATGCAGACATGGTGGCAGCGGGCAGGCCACAGGATGGTAAGCAAACCCAAAGGCACGTGCATACGCTGGCAGGGGCAGCCAGGGATGAGATGGAGCCAGCTGCCGGAAACACTCAGAAGCTTGCTGGCGGATTCGGCGTGGCACCCAGATGTACTGATCATTCACCTTGGGGGCAACGACCTAGCCCAGGTGGGAAGGAAGGCACTGGGCCAGGCCATACAGGTGGACCTCACACAGGTGGCCACATGGTTCAGAGACACGACCATCATATGGTCAGAGGTGATCAGTAGAAGGCAGTGGAGGGGCGCAAAGTCAAACAAAGCAGTGGATAACGCCAGAAGAAAAATGAACATCACAATGCACAAATTCTGCAGAATCAACGGCATGGAATCTGTCAGGCACGGGTTGATCCACCCGGGACGCCCAGAATTGTATGGCCAGGACGGGGTCCATCTATCAGAGGAAGGGTTGAAAGTTTTCTGGAATAACCTGTGGGGCGCAATGGTGCTGGCAGGCTGTAGATAGAAGAATGGCCCCAAAAAAAACCACACAACTTGGGGGGGAGCCACAGGAAGACGTTAGCCTCCCTGCGGCATGGCGGAAAATGGTACAATGGTTGGCTAAGGAGACACACCGACAAGGCGGTGTGTAGGAGGAGGGGCACTCACTTTGGGATGCCGCACGGCAGGGTGAGTGGACCGGGCCAAGGAGGAGAGTAGCAAACGGAGACGGCCCAGACCCGGCCGGACGGCAGGGCACAAAAAGGTAGCGAGTTGGGGCCTAACTCCGGGGAGAAGCTACCCCTCCCTACACGCAGAGGGCGTGGGTGACCAACCAAATGGTGGTCCCAGAAGGAACATGACAAAAAGGACTACCAAGAACTAACAAAAGAACTGGTTTGGGCGCCATTTACGAACTGAATGTACCGCAATATGATATGCGCAATATGATAATGATATGTATGATTTATGACCATGATATGGCAGTTCGCAAATAACCAATATGTCCAAGGATCATGCTAATGATGATCAGATAACCAGTATGTACATAATCCTAATAAAACTGCGGCCAACAAACGACCACTACAACTAAAACCCTTGTTGGCCAATTTTATTAGGGACCAGGATGGTGGAATTGGGGGGTTGATTTTGCCCTGAATGGGCGCAGTGCGGGGGTTATGTTCACATCTAATCTGGATTCCTATTTTATATAGTTCAATTGTACACATTTTACTCTTTTTCATTTGGTTTGCAATTATCCTCTCCCAGGCAGTTGAGCAAAGCAGCCACCCTTGTTCAGTGCAGCTATAGATAGGTCACTTGAGCCAGGACAAAGTGTCCACGTAAACATACGTACTCAGGGGTAGATATTCGTCTTTAACACATTTCTCTCATCTTAAATGTGCAGGGATAGCTACTTGAGCTTAAAAATATTCAGCATAAAACTTTCCCAGCTTGAACGTGTACATTCTAATTCTGTGTCTCTATTTACATTTCTGTTACTGCTCCACAATCTCCAAACGAATTTCATAAAAAAGAGTAAGTTGTTCATCGTTGATTTTGATGGAGCTTCGTGCCTCTGTGTTAGTAATTATGTAATGCTAAAGTCTATGGTCCGTGTACCGAACAACCGAACAATTAGATGGTCAAATGAAGGCTGCATGGTAAAGACGTAACTAACCTTGCACTGGTGGGAGTAAGAATAAAATCTCAGGGGCAGATTTACGAGCCCCCTGCGCCACCAGTACGTCACTTTTCGTGACGTACTGGTGGCGCAGGGGGATGCTCCATATTTACAAGGAGAGGAAAAGCCACCCTGCGTGACTTTTCCTCTCCTTGTAAATACGGCCCCTTCACACGCAGCACTTTGCGGTGAAGGGGCGTTCCATGGGTGTTGCTGTGGGTGTTCCCACGCAACACTCATGGAACAAGACACATCTCCAGAATTACGAGAAATCGTAACTCTGGAGATGCGTCTGAAAGCTACGCCACCCTAGAGGTGGCGTAGCGAGGCGCACCGAGGAGAAATGTTTTCATTTCTCCTCTTTCAATGCGTGCTGCATTCTGGGTTCCCCTTCCTGCACAAAAACAATCTCCCCACGACGCAGGCATCCTTGCACCATGGTGCAGGGGTGCCAGCGCCGGCGCATGGCTGCAGTTTGTGCGCCAGCGCAGGGGGAAGCACAAGGATGCGACATATTCTTGTAAATATGTCGCATCCCTGTGCTTCAAAACTAATGCAGCGCTGCGCAGCAAAATGACTTGCTGTACCCCGCTGCGCTAGTTCAACGTAAATCTGCCCCTCTATGTGTTATATACGGTGCTCCCGTGCACAACTATTCAGTGACAGAGAATCCAAGGGGCAGATTTACAAGCCCCTTGCGCCACTTTTGCGTCACTTCTAACATGGGAAAAATGACGCAAAAGTGGCGCAAGGGGCTTGTAATTAAGCCCCCAAGAGTCTCTACCGAAGACGCCAGGTAGCAATTTACTGGCTCCATGAACTCGAGACGTTAACCACTGCAAGAAATGGGATGACTATCTAGGGAAAGCAATAGATGAATTCTCACCACAACAGAAAAATTGTCGAAGGAAAACCATATTTCAATGAGGAGTCGAGGGCTTACCACTTGCAGTCATGGGCCAAAGTAACAGGCCACCCTCACAGAAAACGTATGCACCAAAGAACATTGAAATAGTCGAAAAGACGTATACAGTTCCATTAAAAAATGTAGTAGAAAGGAATAAAATGGAATGATAAAAATGATACACAAAAATAGAAGTTCGGAAAATGGATCAGGAGTTATTTAAAAAAAAAAGAAAAGAAAGAAAAAGCAAAAAGTATTCATAGATAACCCCGGTGAAAACAAACACTTATGTTAGCCTGTAGGGCAGGGGTGACTGGGCGCTTGGCACCATTTGGGCTGAACTTGAAAATAGAGGCTTGCCAGTTTTGCCTTCTCACTTAGGTAGTCATTTAGGCCTTGGTGGTTGGTCCGCCGTCCCGGCGGTCAATGTATGCCCAGAGCTCCAACCCCTTCATGGCAGTACCATCAGCCAGCCATAACTTCCATGAAGGGCTCTCTGTAATTACGGTGCATCCATCTGTGCTGCAATTAAGCTTTCTTTACTGCTGAATGCTGAACAGGCCACCATGTTGAAGTAGCCTGTTCAGAATGCTCTTTTGCTTTGCAACATCAAAGACTCAAAGTGGAGGTTTGTTGGTGTGAAAGAAAAAGGCAAATGTCTATGTGAATCAGAGAATTTGAACATTTTCCTTCGTAGGCCAGTCACAAGAAAAATAAAACAGTGATGGTCGCTCTGCCCTAAATAGGATGAGACAATGCCACTGTGAGCCAATGGTCCAGTGGTGGATTGCAGCCGGGTCAAGGGTTTTCACTGACAGGGCTAGGTGAGGGGTTTGTCAAAGGAAAATTAATGGTTCCACTATGTCTAAACTGGATGGCGGCACTGCAAAATTGGTGAGACACGAGCACTAGCAATTTATAGTAGTGTTCCCACTCTAAATGCACCGATTCACCTCTCAAATGTAGGCCAAAATCTTACAGCACAGCAAGGCAGGACTCTTACCCGAAATGGGCTCCACAAGGCAGGCTATGCTGACTTTGATTTTCCTTTGAAGTCTTTTTACCTCCACTTTTTTGAAGCTCTGAATCCTAAAGTGAGGAAAGACTGGTTGCTGTAGCCAACCAGGTATCATTGAGGTCAGTGACTACTCACTGTGTTCAAACTGTAGACTCTAACTTTGTGACAAATGTCTCAGAGTGGGGAAAAGCAAGAAATCTTGCTAGTCTGGAGTATGCCTTTATCGTGTAGGCTTAGTACCATATACTGCTTCCATGAGAGCAAAAAAGGATATAGGTCCCAACTTTACAGGATGCTGAATATCTTACCCCTGGCAACACAAAGGTCTCAAATTTCAGGTACAAGCACCAAGAATATCAGGATACAATTAGCAGTGAGGGTCAAACTCAAACATGCCCATTAGCAAGGCCCCAGCCAAAGTAAAAATCCTAACATTCTTCATGTTCTTCTCTAAAGAGGCCTTTCCAGTCATGTATCTCCCTCTGGACTTTAGGATGCAAAAAAAAATGATATTTGATAATCACCTATAGGATTCAAGATCAAGAGAAAGCAGGATCCAGGTCTACAATCTTTCCTCGGACAGACAGAGATAATCAAACAGGGAGCAATTTTTTTGTCTTTTACAAGTCCAAAAGAGTTCTACTTCAATTGGTTGGGAGCCCAAGGTTGTAGTGATAACTCTGCAATGCTTGTTGTATGACCCTGTACCTACACTCGCAAAGTTCACACATTGGGCCCCTTTCGAAATTTTCAGCACCTTCTCTGATGTATGGCCAAAACTATCAGGGAAGGCACTATTTAGGGAGTTTTGCATGAAAACAGAAGAGTAAGTCAACAGTTTCAGTTCTCAAACCCATTTCTATAATTGCCTATTAAAATTAAGTACCTTCTTCTATTCCTCTGCCTATTGACTACCCTGGGTAAGAAGAAAAAGTGAGCCCAGGGGCAGTCCTGCTTCAAGATCAGCATATGTTCCTTTTCTATCATGTGGATGCTACATTACAAAGGGATTGCCTGCTTTTATGTGAATCTTTTCACTCACAAACCTATTTTCCTAACACAAAAACCTGTCAAGACCTGGTTGGTGGTTCCAATGGGTGTGATATTCTTTAAATTTATTTCTCATTTCCCACCAATGGAGAGCTGCAGCACCAAAGTGCTACAGTCCTTTAGTCAGTCATACAGGCTGTACTTCGTGCCTGTTCTAGAGCACAGTTTTGCTGGGGGAAATCCAATTACACATACCCATGAGGTGGGTTCCTAGCAGTTCCACTTTAGAGTCTGCTTGGGTGAGATGAACAATTTTTCTAAAAGTCACATTTGAGATATTTTTACTAAAAATTTAAACCTACTAATGAATTAAAAAATGTACTGACAGAAATGCTGCAAAGATGGACTTTCTAGGAAGTCCTACGCCAAGTTACACTATTTGATGCCTTTACAAATAAAACAGTATTTTGCTATAGAAAGGCTACTTGTATTTTGTTGTGTAAATAGCACGTTTAGATTCTTTTACTGCTAAAGAAAATAGGTCAAAATATCCCGCATGTCTCTCTTCTTAACATTATTCAACTAGACATTGTGGATATCAAAGCACATTTGACAGGTGTTGGGACGGAAATGTTCCTAGCATGGTGTACAGCCGTGTTTTTCTGCCTGAGTGCCAGACTGCATTTATCTGGTATCCTGATTTTGATTTTGTTCTAGCGTCATGCTAATCTAGTGTGTGCTCTGAGTCCTAGGACTGTGCCTTGATAGGAGCAGGGTCCTGGGCTTGTCCTGTGACATGGAGCGGCACACAAACTATGCCTTCATTGACAGTGGACTACTGTTCCTGTCATAGGTTTAGCACATAGAGAAGTGGTTGCAACTTACAGTGTTTTGTGAATCCATAGTTGAGACCAGACCTTTTTATCTGTGTCTATGAAGTGGAGACCTATGGTCCCACCCATGTAAATCTCACCTTCTATTTGCTTACCCAGAATCTAGTGCTAGCATCCTGAGTGCATATTGGGCTTTTTTATGTGTGTAGCTGGTGCATTGTATGCCTGGTTTATGTGATTGAACCAGTGTAATTAAGTGGTGTGGGATCCATTTTGGAAGCCCGTGGCATGGCCTTTGCACAAGATGGAGGAGAGAGTTGTTTTCCAAGACAGTGGAAATGTATTGGTCAAATTCCTGAATCAGGACAGAGGAGACCTAGACACTGAAGTGAGGGCAGTTGAAACAAAGATCTTTTAAAAATATGATTAGGCATTTTGCTATCCAGGAGTTGATGATTAGTTTTCCTGAACCCTACCATTTGATGGATGTTAGGAAAGAGGGGTGGAACTGTAGACTCTGTTATGCAAGGTGAGGGAACCTTTGTTGAGGCCTGCTTTTGTCTTTTCCTAATTACTCCTTCAGTTTGACTGATGACAGCCAGGTGCAGAAACCTTATTGCTCTTTGTGCTCCTGTTGTGGATGTTCCAAGTTGGAGACTGCCCTGCCGTGAAAAGAACAATTCTACACAAAAGCTGTGTCTGTAGAGCAGCCTGGAAAGGACACTTGAAAGCAGAACCACTACAAACTGGTAATACAGTGGATGCACCTCTCCAGTCTGATTTTGGTGTTTGGCACCTCTTCAGTCTGATTTTGGTGTTTCGTGATCCCACCTGTAGCTACAGGTCCTAGTCCTCTATGAATTATGAGGGGAGTGCTCTGCAGAATACTCAGAGAACTGCTCTGCAACTACAGTGATTCTTCCTGAGAGCCAACCAGTCCCTGAGAGGTGAGAGGATAGCACCTGTGTCTGGATCAGCTTGTGTATGGCAGTGACTGCCCAGAGTAACTAGCCTGTTGGGGTTTGTAATTTCTGGTTGTCACTGACCCATGGATGGCTGCATCTGCCAATGTTGTAACCAGCCAGAAGAAGCTGCACCTGCATGGTGTTGTATGGCCCAATTGGGGCCCCAGAAAAGACCTGCTGGCTCCAGCGTGGGCCTGCTGCGAGACTCAGTTCACAGAGATCTATATTGTTAGTCTGTCCAAGACAGTAAGACTGCTGCCTCTGCTTCTAATGGGTACACATTTGAGTAAGGATCTAGTTGAGAAAGCACAGGAGATCTGCCAGCTGGCGCACAATCTTTCCTGCAAAAGGTTGTGAGTGGCTTCAAAAGCTGCTCCAAATGGACTATTTCAGTGCTGAGTGGTAAGACTAAGAACTGTGACTGTGAGAACTAAGTGCACATATGTAACAGAGAATGCATGTGAACTTTAATCATGCTATTATGTCATACCCTACAGCAGGGGCCACCTAGATCCATTGAAAAAACCTGGATCGGAGAGAAGTAGGGAGGAAGCAGGGAGGGGTTCAGCACTGTCTGAATAGCATCCAGGAGCACTAAATTGCATCCTGTTTGAATAGTGCATAGTATTAGGTTCTGGTGTATACTGAAGTACTTTTCTATCTCTATAGTTAGCACTGGGCTAGACTTTCTCTTATTGAGTCAGATCATGACTTTAGCTCTGAGCTCAATCATCCTCTCACTAACTGCCTGAGAAGTCTGTGACTGCTCACCACTGCTACCACTGAAAGTAAAATGCAGACAGGGTTGTACTCGGCCTAGTTTGCAGAGTCATAGCAGGATAGACAGCAAGACATCAGAGGAAATATGACTTCAACCCCCGCAGCTGAGGCCCAGTAGCCCCTGCTTGCCCCGTGGCCCTTCGAACGGGGTCTGACAACAGTTACCTTGTTTAATTCTGTAAGGAGGCTTTAAACATACATGCCAAAGGTTTTTATCCTGACCTGCAAAGACTGATTGTCAGTCCTGATGCCATGTATCTCATGTGGGTAGTGCACATACACATTACCACCCTTTTGAGACATTTGACATTTATGCCCCTTGCATTGTTTATGCACAATTTTACTGCAACCTTACCTAAAAGCCAAATATGGTGGTTGGGATTATCCAATTAATTACTATAATTTACTGATTGACCACATGCACTGTGAGGTGTCTAGCAGTCTCCTAGCCTAGGGCTCAGAGGTCCAAATATGTCAGCAAATCAAATTGAAATAAAATGGGAGAACCATAAATAAAGATGCACAGTATGAGACAGTTGGATTCATGACACCTACATTTAACAATCAGCACAAGTTATACATAATATTGTATCCAAATAAAAGACTACCTGTGTTAAAAAAAAGCACTACATGATTACAAGTAAACAACTACACAACTGGATCTTGTTAATAGAGCCTTAAAACAGCCTATTCTGGGCAGCTACCAATTTCAAAAGTGGTAGACCTGACAACCCCTCCTGTGTGCTGAATTTGTTTTTGGAGGCCTTACAACTCTGTCCACTTTACCACTGCTAACCAAGGCTGACATGCTTGTGCTCTCTCCTTTAAACCAGGTAAAATTGGACTACTCCTAACGGGCACATTTAGTTTATCTGTAAGTCCTTAGTAAATTGCACTACCAGTGTCCAAGGCCTGTAAATTAAATGGTACTAGTGGGCCTGCAACCCTTATTGTGCCGGCCACTACAATAGCACTGCAAAACATTTCTCAAATCTTTCAATGCAGCCTGTGTGCAGTTTTAAACTGCCATTTTGACATTACAAAATAATCCTTTTGCCAGGCCCAAACCTTCCTTTTTACTATGTTTAAGACACTGCTAATGTAAACCCTAAAGGTTCATAAGGCAGGTTGCATTGTATTTAAAAAGTAGGACATGTGTACTTAAGGTTTACATGTCCTAGCAGTGAAAAACTCCCAAGGTCATTTTTCACTTTTGTATGGGCTATCTCTCACATTGACTAACACTGGGTTAACGTATTACATTTTAATAAGTGCTAACTTCAAGTGGGGAGCAGATAAATATATCCTGTTTACACTCAAATGAATTGCAATTTTGAATCCTCTTTAATAGTAAAGTCAGATTTTAAGTCACAATTCGGAAAAAAATGCCACTTTTAGAAAGTTGGTATTTTCTTGTCCCAACAAACTGGGCCTTTCTGCCAGTGACCTGGGTCACATGACTGTGAAGGACTCAGCTGCTGAGGATTTGTGTATTTCATCTAGACAGTAACACAAATGGTGATTAGGTGTGGACAGGATGAGTCATCTTAGCAGGATGAGTGGGAAGGGGCAGTACCCAGCCCCACTTACACTTCAAAGAGCTTTGCCTACAGCACACACAACAGGTCTGCCCTGCCTTTAGTCACTCCAACAGTTTGGAGCTTTGTCCAGGGAAATGGTAGGACCTTTCCAGAACCAGTGTTGGGGGTAGGTCAGAGAATCCCCCTTACAAATGCTGGCCCCAGGTAGAAATATTGGCTATCCAAAGGGACTTATCAGAAGACTGCTTGCCCTGTGGAAGATTCAAAGGAAGGACTGCCCTACTGCCAGAGGACTGCCCTCTTGTTTGAAGGACTGCCTTGCGGTCTGAAGAAGGAACACTGGACCTGTTTGCCTTGCTCTCAGGCTACCCATAATGACTCCAAGGTCCAGTTGACTGACTTCCTTTGTGAGTTACAGGGACACAACAAGCTTCAGAGGCCTCCCAGCAACTGGGCAGTTGCAACCGAACCTGCCCGAGCCCTGTTGCTGGTCTTTTGGAATGAGTCCTGATCCACAAGAGGTGTCCCTCAGATCCTGGAAACTTAGCTGACATCAGAGTGTACTCCTCCTGAAGAAGAGGTTATAATCCTGAAGTTTGGGCTCCTCATGACCATTAACAGGACCGTACGAGTTGAAACTCTGCCGCCCATAACGACTGCCAACACAAAGCTCTGGTGAGACCAGCTCTTCCCACCGATACAGACTGTCTGTGAGACCTGCACTTTGCGCTACAACGACAGCCAGCAACATTTGACCTGCTCTTCGCGCCGAAAGCCTCCTTCTCACGGCCTCCTCCAACATGAACGGAAGGTTTCACTGCAGACTTAAGATCACTTCAGCAGGTCTAACCTGGTCCCTGTATCCGACCTGTGCCGCATCGTGGTCAACTTAATCTTGTGACTTTCCCCTAGTCTATTGCGACCAGATGACCGCGAGTGATGCTTTCTGCATTTAGGTGCTATTTTCACTTAAAACTTTAAAATCTAATATCTCCAGTTCTACTGATTTGTGTTTTGTTGTTCTGGTATAATTTGATTAAAACTAACTATATTTTTCTAAATTGTATGAGATTTTTCTTGTGTTGTGTTTTCACTTTATTTCTGTTTGTGTGCTGCATAAATACTTTCCCTCTTGCCTCTAAGTTAAGCCTGGCTGCTTTAGTGTAAAGCTACCTGAGGGTTAAGCACAGGTTAATTTAACGACTTTTGTGGTTCATCCTGACAAGGACTGTGGTTGTTGCCCGAGTGTGGGTTCTACCCCTCTCAACCAATAACCCAATTTTTTACAAACATACTTTAGAAATATTATGGAGATAAAACAACAGACATGTTTTTGACAGGACTTAATGGAAGGGAACTAACAGACTGGAAAAAGAGGTTGGGCTTACACAAAGTTGTAATCTTTGTTAGTTAAAGCTAGAAAATGCCCTTTTTGGCATGATCACCCCCATTATTTGGATTGATGCTCCAGTTTGTTTTTACTCTCTGCACTGGGACATTGCTAATCAGGCTGCAATGTATGTACCTTGGCACCTAGAAATATGGTAAAGTTGGCTAATTTCTATTTAGCATATTTAACTTTCCTATAAGGCCATGGCATATGGTGTGGAAAAACATTCATGGCATTAAATGATAAATGTTGCTAGTGGACCGTAGCACTTACTGTGCCATCAACTAGAGTGAGAGGCAAAACAAGGCTTCAGGCCTACTAGTGTAGCCTGACTGCTTCAGTTTAAACGTGCAGTTCAACCTGTCAGTTTGACCGGGAAAAACCTCCCTTTTATTAAGTCACCCTTATGTAAGTCTTATATCCCACAAGGTAGGGTATATGCTATTTGAAAGTGGGACAGGTAGAAATGTAATGTTACCATGTCTCTCCAGTGATAAGGCCCCAAAAGCTATTTCCCTGTGGAAGGCTCTAGCTGTTCTATAAGGAAAACTAGAGTACTGATTAAAATGTTGAGGGATCAGTTAGGATAATATTCCAACCACTATTTTCACATTTCTAAAATGCCCAAATCAATGGTTTCATGTTTAATAAATATTTAGAAAAGTAACTTTTTACTGTCTGAAGTTCCTGGAGGCTAATTTGCATAATCTCTCCAGCTTCTGCCCAGCAGGCTTGACCATATTCTGGTGTGAATTGTTGTTTCGAGAGCAGAAACAATGGCCTGGGTGTGGAGAGGTGTTTTTCTTCCTCTTGCAGGAAGGTCAGTTAATGTGGACCCAGTAACTTCACTAACTTGCAAAGGGCCTTCCCTGTCCTAAATAAATCTAAGGTAAGCCCTGCATAAGGCAAACCTTTGCTCCCCAGCATCAGTATTGAGCTACCACAGATGAGGGGACTGCTCATTTCCCTACCCATATCTATGGGTGGGCACGCAGGCTCTGCACAAAGGAGAAAGGCTTTCTCCATTTTGGATTTAAGGGGAATGGTGCACAGTGGGATTGCTTACAGAAGGGCAAACAGGAACTGCTGAAAAAGTGGGTAGAGTTGCCCCAGATAACTTATGACCCATTGATCAGGGAGGAGCCAGGAATCACCCCCACTCACTAGCTAGTGTCAACCATAAATATGGCACCCAAAGCCACCCACCTCAGAACACTTTCTGGAACTCTGGAAGAACAGAAGAAGGACTGCACCTGCTGTTTGAGACCTGTAAAGAGTCCAGAGGGGTTGGACCTGCTCTCTCACTTGAACAACAACGTGGACTCCAAAGGACAGTTGGCTGACCTCCTCCTGTGTGACTACAGGGACACAACAAGGTGAAAGAGGTCTTTTTACTAGGGGTGGGCATAAATCACGTAATTCAGTGTAGCGTAATCACTCAGAATTACTTAAACATTCCATGAGATTATGCTTGAAATACACAATATGAGTAATTCTGCATATAGTGCCTTGCATCCATAATGGACGTGAGGATGCATTTTGAACTAAGAAATAGCACTAATTTCAACAGAGCATGCCTAGTGAGCTCGAGCAGCTGCTCACACTTGCTAAATGTGCTCTTGGGGAAGGATTTTCCCCCAGATTACTACTGGCACTTAGCCATATTCTCTTATCGCAAAATGCACCTCTCATCCAAAATGGACGGGAGGATCCATTTTACACTAAGAAACAGTGCTAAATGCAGCAGAACACAAATAGCATGAGCAAGTGCCTGCTTGCGTTTGCTAAATGTGCTCTTGCATTAATATTTTTCTCCCAAATGAACATCGAATACTATTGAAACTGTAGGGGATGGGTGAAGGCTAAGGTAGCTGAAATGGAGTCACTCTTAAGGAGTTTGAAGCCCATATTAACTTGAGGCATCAAGGCTGATACCCTAGCCTCAAATGCATAGCTTCTAGAGACAGCAAACAAGGTGGCCCACAAACAACGTAGTGAACAACTGTGATGCCTGCCAACCCTTTGGTTTTCTTCGTAACTGGCAGCAATAAGGAAATGCTGTACACATGTGGTAAGGAAGTGGAGATGACATTATTCGCCAGAGGACAAGGAGTTCTATAGGCAGGCTTTGAAGCATTATCACAGATTAATAAGACAGGCTCAGACCACCTTTTTCTTGGAACAAATACTTTCCGCAGGTAATAGCCCACTTGAAGTATTCACTACAGTTAAATATTTTTCTCCAACCTATGTCCCTCTCACACCATATTATAGCATTGGCCACACTGTGCAAGGATCTCTCTAATTGGTTCAAAGAGAAGAGTGTCAAAATTGTGAACAATCGAAAATTAATCGGGGCTCTATATGACATCAAGACTACATCTACAGGCAGCATGCAGGTGATAATGAATAAGCTGTGTGAATTCTCTCCGATCTCTCTCCAGCATGCAAGTTGGGTTCACCAGTGACCCTTGCCCTCCCCAGGTTCCACCTGCAGTGGGTAACCCAATTTTTAACTATTTGTTCAGTCTTTTAATTCAATCTGCTAGGGTCCCATTTTGCTGAAAGTAGCTAGACTGATTCCCCTCTTAAAAGAAAGCCATGTGCTCACAGAACACAATTGGCCAATTTTAAGCCTATTTCTTTACTTCCTGCTGCTTCCAAGATGCTTGAAAAGCTAAAGAACACACAGCTATTCTCTTACTTTGAACAGCATAAATGTCTTCACCCTTCGCAATGTGGGTTTAGACAACAACATAGCATTGAGACTGCACTGGTTAAAGTAGCAGACTCAATTAAATTGTCATTGGATCAGGGTAAACAGATCGCCCTGATCGTGTTGGATTTACCAGCAGAATTTAATAATGTTTTCCACACCCTCCTGTTACAATGTCTAGAGGACGTTGGTGTGGTAGGCGCTGCCCTCGCATGGTTCCTTTCATTTATGGAGAATCGCAGTCAAGCAGTTTGTCTGGTCCCATATTCCTTGGAGACAAAAACCCATAAATATGGTGTGCCGCAGGATTCAGCCTTGAGCACTACTCTCTTCAATATCTATATGGTTCCCCTGGCCTCATTAGTGGAATCCTTTGGGGTTCAAATCAGATCTTACACAGATGATACTCAGCTCCTTCTTTCAATAGACTAGGATACCCTGGAGTCCTGCAAAGTGTTGAAAATCTGTTTGGCAGCTGTTTTTAAGTGGATGGGGGCCAGCAATCTTCAGTGTTATACTGGAAAAACAGGAATCATGCTATTTGGGTTTCATGTGCCAAGCTGGTACCAGGAATGCTGCCAGAGTGGGCTAACCCTCCCCCTAAAACCACTCTGGCATGTAATCTAGTATGAAGTATGATTCTAACCTCGCCATGCGCTCGCAGATCTCTACTGTAGTCGGCTCATGTTTTCCCTTATTAAGATCATTAAAAAAGGTTTTTGAGACTGCTTCCTTTCCAGCCACAGAGGTAGTAATCCGCTGTAATTACATCACACATCGATTACACTACTATCCTGCACCTGGGTGTTCGTGACTATCTGATCAAGAGATTGCAGATTGTTCAGAAAGCAGCAGCTTCATTACTCTTAAAAGTGCCTAGGCATCTGCCAATTGCTCCCCATCTAAAGGAGGTCCATTGACTACTTGCTAAGGAGAGAATTCAATTTAAGGTACTGTACTGGCTGACAGAGCTTTCTATGTCCCAGGTCCCCACTAGCTTTCAATGAAGCAACAGCATTATCATCCATCTAGAGCTCTCTGTTTGTCTGATGGCAAATTACTATTGAGTGAAGGATAAAAAAAAAGAAGTGGGCAGGGGCGTAATTCTCCTGTCTTGCTGCTCAAGCACGGAACCAACTCCTGCTTCACTGCTGCAAGATCAGGGGGGAATATCTCTTCAGGAAACCTGTGAAAACCTGGCTATTTAATCGGGCCTTTGAGGGTTTTACTATGTGGATGGGGTGAAGTGTTATAGTTTATTTAGCGATGTTACACTCTGAGGAGTAGCTGTTGATTAATTATTTGAAGAAGAGTAATCAAATAATTTTCTGTACTTCTGTGTCAAAGATTAACATGGAATTACCAAAACTACTCTAATTTCTCCTGTGTGATTGAAATTCTGCCCAGGCCCACAATTTTCTCAAGTGCACACCTAACAAGTTGCTACTGGCCTTGCCTGGTCTGGACCCTGCTGGTGCCCTCTGCTGAAGTGAGTCCTGACCACCAAGTCCTTTCCCTGAGGTCCTGGGATCCTTGGCTGTGTCTAACAGGACTTCTCCTACAATCTCTTTAAACCTATGGGACTTAGAAAAATTCAGACTGCAAAAAAAGAAACTAAGTCCGAATGTAGAAATCTTTACTGGGTAAAAGTGCCAAAAATATCTGATCAATGAGAGGACTTTCCAGGGTGCAATAGATGACTTTTGCCTCTCAGAGCTTTTTCAGGCAAAACCAACGGCTTGAGTGGGATCTTACTAAATGCCTATCCAGATTCAATTGGTCCCCTCAGATACAGCCTGATGCTTGTCCCACTGGAGGATTTTGACTTCTATTTAGAGACTAAGTCCTAAGGTGAAATTGTTGACCAGGACAAACCTGCTTGGCATATCTATGGTTCCCCTTTTAGGATTTTAGTGTCATTTTGCCTAATATATTTATTTCTATTTTTATAATCTGGAAATATCTTTTTATTGTACTGTGTTCTTCACTTAACAGTTCTGTTATTTCTAAATGCTTCAAACATTTTCTCTAAATTGAGCCGTTCTTCTCTGTGCCATAGCAACAAGGGATTTTGCTGTGGTTTACATTATTGAAACCTTTGCCTGGAGCAAACAAATTAGTTACTTCATTGCTTGTGGTAGACTACCATTCACCGCAATTAATAATTCACTTTCTTACAGTACTGAGGCTAATGCTGTTGCATCTGCAATCATATGCTTATGTGTATGTGGTCAAATCATTTACCCCAGTGGAAACTGTATACCTAACAAGACTGGCACGTAACATAGATCCAGCCTGTTGTTATCAACGTGGGTATAACATTAACCCTTTAAGTGCGCCAGTCGGCCAACGGCCGTCGCGAGCACTACCTCGGTAGTGCTGCGCACGTCCGTTGGCTGACGCGGCCCCGCCCACTTAATGGAACGCCCCGCACCGCGGCGGAATTGTCGCCGCGGTTAAGGTGTTAATACGTGTATGAAAATATTCCCTATACAAAACTGCAGCTGTCCCTGAAAACAAAGAAAATGTGTATTCCCTCCATAAACCTTTACTGTAGTTGTACTTGGCTTCCAGGCATGTAAAACCTAGAGCCTACAGAGCACTCAGCCATTTAGATTGAAATATGAGTCTTGCATAGCTTTACAGAGATTCAAGCAATTCCAAGGGCAAACTTCCTGATTCCCTGCCCAACTTTATCTCTGTATGTATTTAACCAATACAAAAACCTTTATAGACATGTTGTTCAACTTGATCTATTGTGAACAGTAAATCACATTTATTGTATTACTTTTTAATTGCATGAATTGACTTATATCAGGGGATTTGCGCATTTCTTTGGATTTAGCAACACAAGGAGTACACCTTACTTAGGTTCAGTTGACCTTTAATTTTGTACAGTCCCAGTGATTTTCTTTGACTTCCACAGCTATTTCTGGACTCTTGCAGCTTGCTACAACTGAATCTCTCAATGTTTTACTTACTCTTTATAGCACAAATCCTGTTTCAATATTCCAGTGAAGGAGAAACCCAAGATCCGTAGCCCAGGATTAGCTTTTAGCTAATGCTACATTATATTAATGCATCTAATCAACTGCTTCAAAACAATGACATACATGTAGGTGTAATATTAGAAAGCTGCAGATGTTATGAAGGGAAGCCTTTGTTAGCGTGCTGGACCTACAGTGACCAAAGCAAATAAACAAGTTTCAAAAGACTGGAGACAAATTGAACGACTCCATCACTGCACTTAATTACAAGCAGGCTCAAAATATTTAAACACAACTTACATTGTGCATAACACTCCTCTTCTTTTCAATCTCTTATTATGAATTACTTAAGGAGGATGTATCAGCCCAACACAAACATACTGACTCCCTACTCTCCAGAGTTTAAAGTATGCCTTTCTTAATATAACCTCAGCAGTAAAACGTTTCCATGAATTTCATTTGATTTTCGACTTTAAATATTCAATTTCTACCAGAAACTGGCTTAGAGAAGAAACAAAGCGGGGGGCGTGGTTTCGGCGCCGTCGCAAGATGACGGAGACGCGCTGAGCTCCGACGGACCGGGAAGCTCCAACGACTCCAGAGACTGCTCTGGCGCTCGCCGAGGAATGAGAACGAGGGGTTTCTCTTCCTCTGAAGATGGTGAGTCGCCAGTGCGTTGCAGCTTCTTCCCCCGTATAGTTTTTTCAGCCGTATTGGCCCGGGAGATTTCTTTCCACATAAATGGTCGCGTCCGCCATTTTGAATGGCGGACAAGCTTTTCTTCAGCTGACAGGAATTTCAAACAAGGAGAACACTGTAACCACAACGCGAGCACTTGAGCTCATTTAACCTTCTCATCAATGTTTTTTCTCCTGAATGCTTTTTAATGCAGAGTCTCTTCAGCAGCCATTTATTTTATTTTATTTATTTATTTTTAGAGTTTTATATAGCGCTGGCTAGACCCGGAGGTATCAGAGCGCTTTACAGAGTATCAGCACGAAGCAATTTACACAAAGTTATAGAACAATTACACCAATAGAAAGAAGAAAAAAGAACACGAGTTAAGGATATGAGAATACTCGAGGATGGCACTGAGAAGACGCATGATGAGGCAACAAACAACAAGAGGAATAACAGTAAAAGCAGAGGTTAAGCAGCGGCAAGAAACAGCCTAAGGGGCAGGGGAAGAAAAGGGGGAGCAAAGAAAGGAAAGGCTAAGGAAAGCAGATAAGGACAGGAAGGTGAGAGGGAAACAAAACGGAAAAGGCACCAAAGATGTCAACAAAAACAGAAAAACGAGGAGCAGGTCCATGGTGAACTAGATACAATCGCGATGTCGCCCGGCAGACCAGCGGGGACCGACGATGGGACAGGGATTGCTAAAATGGCGGATCGAGGGTAGGAGAAGCAGTGGAAGATAGTCGCAAAATGGCGAGGAGCATAAGGGTCCAAGTCCAGAAGCCAGGGAGGCTAAGTCCAGAGGAAAAAGAAAAATAAGATCGGATTTCATGGAGAGGTACTAGATGGGGAAAAGAGCCAGATAGTCAGGGGAGGGGGGGCAGTCTATTTTCGAGTCGCAGCTGTGCTGTGTCCATGTGCAAATGTTCTGGGCAGCGGTGTCCGATCCGTTGTCGAGAGGTCTCGGGAGGAACTGTTACGGGCGTCAGTGCAGCAGACCAAGAGAACAGGAGGCAGCAAAGTTGGAGCCAGCATGTGCGCTTCTCCGGCACGGACGGGAGAGTGACAGGCTCAGAACGCCACGCAGAGCAGTGCTGATAGTTCTTACCTCTGCTAAATCCCAAATCGACCCCGTTGACTTGCGGGAGGCGCAGTAGGCGAGGTAACTGAAGGGGAAGGCAGCGGTAATCAATTTTGGAGGCAGGGGGAGAGTCGGGAGGGTAGAACCTCCACCCGGCTCCTCTGCGGCCATCCGGAGAGATCAGAGAGGCAGTGACAGCGTTATAAAGGGTTCAGCCGCATGTTGGTCACCAGGGACGTCAGAGAGGAAGGTGGGGGAGGAGGAAGACGAACAGCAGAGTTGAGAGGGGAGCTGTGCCCGATGCCCGGCTGGGTAGGTGTCGGCCGCGGCGAGATACCTGGGCCAGACTCCCCTATAGCTGAACAGAGCGGCTCCACCGGACATCGGCCATGCTGGTCCTGGAACTCTGGGGGAGGAAGCCTCAAGTGCAAATTCTGACGAGAATCGCATGCTCACAAACGCAGGAATGGAGCATTGAGGACCGCAGTTGAGGACGGAAACCCAGGTGAGTAGGTTTTATCCCCGGAGGAGGTGGGAGTCCAGGGATTTTAGCCAAAAAGGCTATGTCTGGCCGGGAGCCCCCGGCCGGAGCTCCTCACCGGGCAGCCATCTTGGCGTCTAAAGCCATTTATTTATAATAAGCACTGCTCCAGCTCTCAAGGAGGAATGTTTGGTTTATCTTAGTATGGATAACTCCCTCTTTTCTTCTGCATTTTGATTGTCATAGGCAGTTTTGTGACAAATATTGTTTTTGGCTTGACTTTTTCTTTTTATTTTATTACTCTGCCTACTTGACCCTTCAAGAATTTGCAGCTTAATTGCACTTCACTTTAGTCTGAGTCTATTTGGCCGCATAATACTTTCATTTTTTAATTCTTTTTCCCTCTAATGGGAAGATTAAAGACTCTTAGACTCTTTTTTTTTTTATAGAAAAAGCCAAGTGGTAAAACCATAATCTGCTTTAGGGTGAGAGACGGGAGACTGGCTATCTCAAAAATAAGTTTCACCAGATTGGGAGAAGTGAATGAGAGCACGACACAGTCACCCTCTAACGTTTTGCTTCCTGTTCCCACCCATCTAACCCTCCTAATCATTTTTAAATCAGCAAAGAGTGCCCCCCCAAGCCCTACCCTTGAGTTCAACCAATTTAGGGATTTATTCCTAAGAGATTCCCATGATTCGTGTACAGAGTTAGAGACACCCGGAACGTTAGCTAAAATTACTACATAGGGTGTGGCTGCAGGTGGGAGCTCTAAACAATCCATTTTTGTAACCGGGAAAATACGCCTAGAGTCAGTGGTTATTTGGTCTGTGCGAGTTGGAATGTGTAGGGCGTTATATGGAATGGTGGGGCCACTATTGGGCCCAAGTCGAGAAAATGGAGGTTGGGGAGAGATGGGGGCCACCCTGTGACCGGTTGATGCTCAAATCAGCATTTATCATGTCCCCTAGCCTGTCACCCACTATATGATAAGGTTGATTTATGCCTCGAGCATTAGGAATAGAATTAATACATGAAGAGGGTTGCTCACAGACACTATTATCTGTACTTTGCTGGGGGTGCTGATGATTTGCTGACATTGACTGGTTATTTACCCGCAAGTCTATTTGGGAAAGAATGTTCTTCTCTATCCCTTTTAATTGTTCAGTCAGTGAACTAAATGCGACCCTTACTGACTCAGATAAGGATTGAACTAAAGCAAACAGGGCTACATAATCTGCATGCTGCCGTTCTACCCCTGATTTCATTGTTTTTTTGGTCAATGATTGCTTATGGGTGCTCTTAGAACGTTGACCACTCCCACCTACTCCTCCTTCTTCACTAAATGCAGATAGAGGGACTGACGGGACTTGGGACACTGCAGTAGACGGGGTTTTAAATCGTTTGCTAGGGGGTTGGCTGGCCTGTTGGATATCTGGAAGAGCGATACTAAGGAATTTTTCGGGGCACTTCTTGTCTTCCCTCTGCCCAGCTGCCTGCAGACTAACAGCACTGTCAGGACTGTAACTAATAACAGGATTATGAGTGGTAGTTGTAGCTGTGCCAGTAGAGGTTAAACCTGAAATGTTACTAGTGCAAGTTGTTAAGGACTCCTCCACACTCATAATTTGTTTCTCCAAAACCCCCATTGCACCTGTGATATAATTCAGAATGGAAGAGGGAGGGTGTGCGGTACTCTGTGATTTGGCAGCCCTGCTTGGATGTTTCCTTTTACCCATGCCCAGAGATAGTAGCAGAACCAACTTGGGCAAAATAACAGCTGTTAGGATGCAAGAGACCACCACAAATCCCCAATTGATCCCCCAATGTCAATATATCAAAGTCAGTGAACAAATGTCCCAGATATATCTCAAGAAGTTCAGGTGGGATAGAACAACAGGACGAAACTTACTACTGGGCAGGATAAACACGGTTCGCTTCAGCTCCTCATATCGCGTCGAGTGCCAAAGCCAAGGGGGTGGCCCTGCCCTGCCTCTTCCTGTCGCGGACAGGCACGGGACGGGCCCGCCCTTGGCCCTCTTAGACTCTCTGCTACCTCTAAACGTGTCACTATCTCAGACTCTGGCTCCTTACATAACGACATGGAAGATACTATTCCTCACAAACCTGAATCCTTATCAGACGCTATATCAAAAATACATCCTTCAACAAAACCACTTGTGAGCTCTACTAAACGATCAAAAAAAGACCCTCCATCCCCAGGACATACTTTTACTGTGTCTATGGACTTGATTTTGGAGGAAATTCGTGCTTTGAAACCTTTTATGGAAGAAACCACAAAAACTATGCAATTTTTGGACAGTAAATGGTCTTCCCTCGATCAACGCATTTCTGTCATTGAACAAACCACGGAATCTTTACAAACAACTTGTTCTCGTTTGCCTCAACTAGAAGCAGAAATTGCTCTCCTCAAGAAACACACTGAGGATTTGGAAAACAGAAATCACAGAAATAACCTACGTATTTATGGACTTCCTGAAAATTTGGAGGGCTCAAATCCGACGGCTTATTTCCAAACTTTTCTACCAAAACTTCTGGATTTGTCACCTTCTGTCTCCATCAATATTCAACGAGCTCACAGGCTTGGTACCAGGATTTCATCAAAACCTCGTGGCGTCATCTTGTATTTCTTGCAATGTACAGATCTCTTACAAATTTTGTCGTCTGTTAAAGCCAAAAAACAGGTTTCCTGGGAGGGTCACCGCTTGTTCTTTTCACAAGATGTAGCGAAGGTCACTGCAGATCGTCGGAAAAAATGTCTTGACCTTCGCCCTCAATTACGAGCCATAAATGCCAGATATGGCCTCATCCATCCTTGTCTTTTTAAGGTAACTTATAAAGAAAAGACTACCACCTACGAGGATCCAGCAGTTCTCAAAGAATTTCTTCTACAAGTCGGAGCAGATGTCATGGACACTACGAAACCTTCTTAATTGATACCTCGCCACCTTCTTTCACCGCAAGATCGCCGACATCCACGACAGCTTCAACACCCAGACAGCCCCAACTAAGATCGATGCACCAGACCCGCCACACACCATCGACCACGACCCCCTGCCAGCCTGGGCCAGCGTGAACATCGAGGACACCATCAAGACCATGAGCACAATACACTCCGGCTCCCCATCAGACCCTTTCCCGCACCACATCTTCAACAAAGCCAGCAGCTCCATCGCACCCCACCTGTGCAACATCATCAATCTCTCCTTCGAGACCGCGACCTTCCCAGAGAGCTGGAAACACGCAGAGATCAACGTCCTACTCAAAAATCCCAAGGCGGACCCGAGAGACCTCAAGAACTTCTGGCCCATCTCTCTGCTTCCGTTCCCAGCCAAGGTCATCGAGAAGATCGTCAACAAACAGCTAACCCGATACCTCGAAGAAAACAGCATCCTGGACCCATCCCAATCAGGGTTCCGCAGCAACCACAGCACTGAGACTGCCCTCATCGCCGCCACCGACGACATCAGGATCCTGCTGGACAATGGTGACACCGCAGCCCTCATCCTGCTGGACCTCTCCGCCGCCTTCGACACTGTCTGCCACCGCACTCTACGCGCACGCCTCCACGACGCAGGGATCCGAGACAAGGCCCTGGAATGGACCACCTCCTTCCTCGACGGCAGAACCCAGAGAGTCCGCCTCCCACCTTTCCGATCCAAAGCCTCCGAGATCATCTGCGGCGTACCCCAGGGATCGTCCCTCAGCCCAACACTGTTCAACATCTACATGGCCCGCTCGCACGCATCGCCAGACAACACGACCTCAACATTATCTCCTACGCCGACGACACTCAACTGATCCTTTCCCTCACCAAGGACCCCCTCGCCGCCAAAGCCAATCTCCATGAAGGAATGAAGGCCGTCGCCGATTGGATGAAGATCAGCCGACTAAAGCTGAACACGGACAAAACGGAGGTCCTCATCCTCGGCTCCAACCCCTCAGCCTGGGATGACTCCTGGTGGCCAACGACGCTGGGAGCAGCCCCGACACCCACCGACCACGCACGCAACCTGGGAGTCATCCTCGACTCAATGCTCTCCATGGCCAAGCAAGTCAATGCAGTCTCCTCCTCCTGCTTCAACACCCTCCGCATGCTTCGCAAGATCTACAGGTGGATCCCGACAGACACAAGAAGAACAGTCACCCAGGCCCTCGTCAGTAGCAGACTGGACTATGGGAACGCCCTCTACGCGGGAGCCCCGGCCAAGCTCATCAAGCGACTGCAACGCATACAAAACGCCTCCGCACGCCTGATCCTCAACATACCACGCCACAGCCACATCACCCCCCACTTGAGGAACCTGCACTGGCTCCCCGTCGACAGGAGAATCACCTGCAAACTCCTCATCCACGCACACAAGGCACTCCACAAAACTGGCCCAGCCTACCTCAACAGACGACTCTTCTTCTACGTCCCCAACCGCCAGCTCCGCTCCGCCGACCTCTCCCTCGCCACCGTCCCTCGCATTCGAAGAACAACCACCGGCGGCAGATCCTTCTCACACCTCGCCGCCAAGACCTGGAACACCCTTCCACTAAGCCTACGACAGACCCAAGACCTGCTGACCTTCAGGAGGCTACTCAAGACCTGGCTGTTCGACCAGTAGCAGCATCCCCCCCCTTCCCTCTCCCCAGCGCCTTGAGACCCTCGCGGGTAAGTAGTGCGCTCTACAAATTCTGTGATTGATTGATTGATTGATCTCCTATATGTTCATGTTATATATATTTTTTTATGTATAATTTAGTCTGATCTTAGTTCTAGTTACTTTGTGGATTTTTCTATGTTCTCTTATGGTGTTATTTCTTATTCCTATTTACAGGTGTTTCTCCTACCCCACGTTTTCTTCTTTGGTCTCCTCAATTGTGTTGATGTATTTCTTATTTCAAGCTGCCCTTCCATTTGCTGAGACTCAGATGTTGTCTTCGTCGCCCACCCCATTCGTCTTGTGTATTGTAGGTATGTTTTTCAGTCGTCATTTGTTTGACTTGTACTGTCTTCTTGTTCTCTGTTATGTTTTTCCTTTCTTCCTAGCTCTTTATTTCATAACTTTATTTCTTAACATTCTTCCTAGTAACTATTCTGTCGCTTCCTCTCTCCCTTATTTTCTATTCAAACAGCACTTTTATCTCCATACTTTTATCTTTTCATCTTCTCTCAATTTTGAATTCAGTGGTATCACTGTTCGCTTATTGATTGTTCATGTTAAAACCTTTTGGTTACATTCAGAGTCACTACTTGGAACATTAAGGGAATAAGTAATACCATTAAGAGACAACGGGTACTAACCCATTTGGCTAAATTAAAAACAGACATTGCATTACTTCAGGAATCACATCTATCTTAAACCGAAGCATCTAAACTGAAGAGATGTTGGGTAGGCAATGTATTTTCTTCTACGGCCCTGGGTAAGAAAAATGGCGTTTTGATTCTTTGTCATAAGAAATTTCAAGTTTTAGTTGTTCATCAAGAATCCGACTCTGAGGGCCGCTGGGTTATTGTTAAGCTTCTTATTAATAAAATACCATTAGTTATTTTTAATGTTTATGGCCCAGTTACTGTTGACAACGTTTTTGGGACTCAGATCTCTGATAAACTCCTTTTACTTGATGATGATTATATTGTTTTTGGTGGCGACTGCAATCAAATACTTGATCCCATATTGGACAGACACTCATCAGTTAAATTTGTCAACACTAAAATGCACTCACAGTTTACTTCCACTATATGTCGCAAATCTCTAATTGATATCTGGAGGCTCTGTCATCCAGACCTCCGAGAATACAGTTTCTTCTCCCCGCACACCAATCACAATCCCAAATTGACTACCTCTTCTTAAGTAAATCCTTATCTCAACATGTTCTTCATTCCGAGATAGGATCTATCTTAATATCAGAACATGCCCCGGTTTATGTTGACTTTGATTTGATACCTTTTACTCCACATGCTGGTAGGTGGCATTTTAATAATTCATTACTTGCTGATCCTAACTTCTCTAGCCAATTCAGCTCTTTTGTCTCTGAATTTTTTACTCTTAATTCAACACCAGATTCTTCCCCTGTAATGATCTGGGATTCTTTTAAGGCTGCAGCTCGAGGCTTCATAATGAATTTTGTTTCACAAAAGAAAAAATCTTTTGAAGTTCAAACCACTCAATTACTCACTAAGATTAAACAACTAGAATATACTTATTACCATTCTAACACTGAATCTTCTTTAAAAAACCTTACTGATGCGAAGCTCACCTTTAACAGAATATCCACGGAAGCCGCTTCCTCCTATCTTTTAAAAAGCAGCTCTCGATACTACGGAGGCCAAAATAAAATGGGGAAATTATTGGCTAACTACTTAAAAATAAGACGAGAAAGAACTAGAATAAAGGGGCATATTAGCAAGACCGGCGATAAAATTATCGCCATTTTAGCGGCAGGAAACTGCCGCTAAAACGGCAATAATAGGCTTGCTAATATGCGTTATAGAATTCCAATAGAAGCCCAGGTTAGATGTGTAGGACATCTAACCTGGGCTTCTATTGGAATTCCATAACGCATATTAGCAAGCCCATTATCGCCGTTTTAGCGGCAGTTTCCTGCCGCTAAAACGGCGATAATTTTATCGCTGGTCTTGCTAATATGCCCCAGAATCTTTGCAGAACGCTGCTGGTACTTCATTATTTAAAGACAATGATATCTTAAATGAGTTTGTTTCCTTTTATAAAAATGTATATACTCCAGAGATGCAACCAATTCAATCAGATCTATCTTCTTATTTTCAATCCATTGATTCCCCTCATTCTCAACATATTGATTTTGATTCATTGGAATCTGATATTACTTTAACAGAAATTATCCATGCAGTATTGGTACTACGGCGAGGGAAAGCCCCTGCACCCGATGGATTTACTGTTGAGTTCTATGAACACTTTGCTAAACTTCTCCTTCCAAATCTTTTACTTTTATTTAATTCTTTTATTACAAATGGTTCATCTCACGGCACTTTTCAGGAAGCCATGATATGTTTAATCCCTAAAGATAATAAAGACCCTTCCCTTTGCAAAAATTATCGTCCCATCTCTTTAGTCAACACAGATTATAAGATTTTTGCAAAAATCCTGGCTCTTCGCATTGACCCTATCCTACCTGAACTTATTGGCCCTGAACAATCTGGATTTGTAAAAGGTCGATTATCATCCGACAACTCTAGAGTCTTTTTCAACATTCTTAGCAAGGCTTCTTCCCTAGACTATCCTATTGCCGCTATAGCTTTAGATGCTGAAAAAGCATTTGACAGGATTGGATGGGATTTTATGTTTCATGCTTTAAAATGGATAGGTTTTCCTCCCAAATTGATCTCCTTAATTTCCTTATTATATTTTGGACCTACAGCTTCTATCTTCGTCAATGGTAAAGTCTCGGATTATTTTCCTCTCTTCAGAGGAGTGAGACAAGGGTGTCCTTTATCACCTTTATTATTTGTACTAGCATTAGAGCCCTTCTTAACTAAGATCCGACAAGATACTCAGATCACTGGTTTTCAACTCGATTCATATCAAGTTAAAATGTCTGTCTACGCAGATGATATTCTTCTGTATTGTTCTAATCCTGCAACTTCTCTCCCCTCCTTTCTACATCAGTTTGATAATTGTTCACAACTATCAGGCTATCGCCTTAATCCAGATAAATGTGAGGTCTTACCTCTTAATGTGTTATGCTTTAAACATTATTTTATCCATACTGGTTTTTCCTGGCAGCCTTCTAAGATAAAATATCTGGGCCTATGGTTCTCCTCGACTATTCCAGAGACTCTAAAACTAAACTTTGATCATATTATAAAAACATTAAATGATACTATTACACGTTGGCACCCTCTTTTTCTCTCTTGGTGGGGACGACTAGATTTGACTAAGATGATGCTTACTCCTCTGATTCTATACATTCTCTCAATGATCCCTGTGTACATTCCCGGAATTTATTTTAAGAAAATTGATTCGCTTTTAACAAAATTTCTCTGGAAAGGTAAACCCCCTCGAATAGCTTTGTCCTCCTTAAAAAAAGACAAATCTAGTGGCGGCCTTAAATTCCCTGATTTCAAATCTTAGCATTATGCTTTCTCTTTAAAACAATCTTCCTGTTGGCTTTCCTCTGAACCTTATACACACCCGCCAGTATGGATTTCTATAGAGAAATCTTTTGTTTCCCCCTTTGACTTTCAAGAAACCCTTGCCTTCACTAATAACATATCTTCTTTTTGTCCTCCCGTTATTTCCCATACTCATAAACTTCCAACTCCTCTTCTACCATCTTCTTATCCTTCCCCTACTTCTCTTGATCAACAGCCAATTTGGCACAATAAATTATTACGTATCAAAAATCCTACCATTTACTGGAAATCTTGGAGGTCCAAAGGGTTGTTTTGGATCTCGCAACTCTTAACTAATAACTTTCCCCTATCCTTAACGGATCTTCAAACCAAATTTTCATTGCCTAATTCCTTTAAATCGCAATATAATCTTTTACTCCCCTCTCTTAATCAATATCTCCTTTCACTATCATCTGCCCCCAAGCCTCCTATGACATGTTCTACTCTTTTTCCCATATTAAATGCCTCTCCTTCTGCATCTTCTATTTATAAGCACATATTACTACCTTCTGGCAGACATAAGTCAAAGGCTGAATTGGCATGGGAAAGGATTTAACACAATGCTGGCCAACCTCCATCTTGGATAAATTGTGGCTTAAGATTCACAAAACATCTAGAACCGCCAATACTTCTCAAACCCTTTATTTTGTTTATCAGCGCCTATTATTTTCTCCTGCAACACTAGCATCCTTCTCACCTGACACTCCATCTACCTGTTGGTCTTGTCCCTGCACTAATGCCGATTTAAAACATATGCTTTTTGATTGTCCTAGTATTTTTCAATTTTGGCAACTAGTTTGGTCCCAAATTAACAAGATTTTTAAAATTAACGTTTCCTTCTCTCTACCTAACATCTTCTTAGGCTCCTTGTCACCTCAATGGCCCCAGTCTCCATCTAACTTAAAGTTTGGTAGACCTATTACTAGCAGTAGCTTTGCATTTAATAACCTCAAATTGGAAACAAGCTGACAAAATCACCTTTAGAGCCTGGTGGAATGCGATGTGTTTCCATCACAGACTTGATACTAATTATGTCACCCCCATTTCTCTATCAATTAAAAGAGATCTTTTATGGCTCCCTTTGACTACATACTTAATCTGGTCCGCTTCTTCTATTGTTAATGCTGTAAATACCTCGGATGAAGTCCGGAAACCACCATAAAAACACCATGTTGTCTTTTTCTTAAATTAGTAAGACATTACTGTTTCTTACTTATGTATTTATATTATAATATGTTATTTATTCCCAAATGTTTTTTATGCTTACAGTGCTTATCTCCATATATCGTTTTTCTTCTAGTGTTATAAAGTCATAATATATTTTTCATCCCTTTTTCTCTCCCTTCCCCCTCCTTTCCTTTCCTTTCCTTTCCTCCTCCTTCTTTTTTCTTTAAATTCACTCCCTTTCTTCATACAGCATGTTTTATGATAACCATTGTACCTTTTCTCTCTTTTATAATCACTATATTTAACTGAGATATATTATACTTATTGTATATGCTGTTCTATTTCTCTTGATTTTTTAATAAACTCAAACTTAAAAAAAAAGAGAAGAAACAAAGCCAATAATGAATAGCCAGATGTCTCTTTTTACATGCCAGAACTGCCTTTCTTGTCATGGCCTTTCTGCCTTGTTGTTGTAGTAGCCAAGGGTCATCTACTGAGTCTTTAAAGCTAGTTTGCTGCTAAAAATAGCGAAGACTAACTATTACTCTAAGAATGCACATCTGCCAATCAAACATAATCTGTTTTTATTAGTGTCTCACCCCCATAACATGGCTCTTGCTAATTTCACTCAACTGTGAAGTGAGCCAATGAATGTGCCAGCCAGAAACTCAAGATATTTCCACCAAATAGAATGTGTATTTCGTGTCATCCAGCCCCTCACAAAAGCTGACTACAAAACCACCTGTTTGACTTTTCGTTAAGGCTACATCTAGTAGTTCACCTACAACATCCTGTTTGGAAACCAAAAGCTGGACAACCATGACATTGCATACCTTAGTGAACACCTGTCTGTTTCTTATTTAAATACCAAATCTCAGTGAAGAATCAAAAAGGGTATGAACTGGTCAATTGCCTGCTTAGAGTGAGAAAAGGGCATTACTAAGTAGGGTGGTCTTGAGACCTCACTAATTAACAATGTCTCTATTCTGTATCAGGGCCAGTTAGGTTTCTTTAATATAAACCTTAACTCAATCCTGGGTAAGAGTGGGACAGAGCAGTCAGGTTTAACTCAAAGAAACAAGTGCAAAACATTTTTAAGTTTCAAAACAGTTACTAAGTCGAAAACACAACAAAAAAAAGTCTTACTCAAATTTATTAAAAAACTATCAATGTTATTGAGAAAATAGACACCAAAACAACAAAAATCAGATGTAGGGAACCAAAAATATAATTTTTTGAATTTCTAAATCAAAATTGTGCCAAAAAGCCCTAAATGCCAACCGTGGTCATCTGGTTGTGCTTGACTGATACCTAGGCGTGAATTAAGGCCGACTGCGATGGAGCCCGGGTCTGATACAGAAACCAAGTTCATCCCAGCCTGGAGTTTTACCTTCTGACTTAGTTTCTGAAATAGGAGTATAATATCCTCAGTGGGGAAAGGCAGCAGACTTTGTATCAAGATGGGTTCCATGAGGCCAGACAGCTATCAGACGAAGTCCTACCTAAGCTGTTGACTTTTGATGAGAAAGATATGAAAGAGAAATTAAAAATGTGTGCCCAAGGCAAGGTCCCTCATCAGCTACATACTCTCGGTGCCTTCTACCTTCAATCAATCAATCAATCAATCTATCAATCAATTAATCAATCAGCATTTGTAAAGCACAACACTGTCACCCCTAGGGGTATCTGGGCGCTGTGTCTCTGTCAAAGAGCCAGTTCTTGAGTTTTTTTCTGAAGTCTGCCAGCAAGGGGGTGTACGGAGCTGGAGGGGAAGGTAGTTCGAGGTCTTGGCAGCGATGTAGGAGAAGGTGTGGGCACTGCTGCGGCTGTGACAGATGCGGGGGATGTGAGCGAGTGAGGAGGAGTGCAGGTGTCTAGAGGGTTGGTGGAAGTTCAGTCGATGGTTGATGTAGGCGGGTACTAGGTCGTGGAGGACTTTGTAGGCATGCATGAGTTTCTTGAACTGGCATCTCTTCTGGATGGGAAGCCAGTGGAGGTGTCTCAGGTGGGGGGCAATGTGGGCTCATTTGGGGAGGTCCAGGATGAGTTTGGCTGCAGTGTTCTGTATGTTCTGGAGTCTTCAGAGGAGATGGGTGGAGATGCTGGTGTAGAGGGCATTGCCATAGTCAAGGTGGCTGGTGACGAGGGCCTGAGTGATGGTCTTTCTGATGTTGGTTAGGATACATCTGAAGATTCTGTGGAGCATGCGAAGTGTTTGGAAGCAGGACAAGGTGACTGCGTTGACTTGTCAATGCATGGTAAGTTGGCTGTTGAGGATGATACTGAAGTTGCGTGCATGGTTGGCCGATGTGGGTTCGAGTTCTGCAGGCCACCAGCTGTGGTCCCATGCAGGGGTGTTCTTCCTGACGATCAGCACTTCAGTTTTGTCGGTCATGGCATTGCAGAAGTTGGTTTTGGTGTTGGAGGGGTCCTTGGTGAGCGAGAGGATCAGTTGAGTAAGTGGGGTCTGATGATGTCTGAGAGGGGTGTCATGCTGATGTTGAACAGGGTGGGGCTGAGGGATGATCCTTGTGGTTCACCGCATATAATGTCTTTCGGTGCGGAGGTGAGGAGTGGCAGTCGGATGCTCTGTGAGCATCCTGTAAGGAACGAGGCAATCCACTTGAGGGAGTCTTGCTGTATGCCTATGTTGTACAGTCTTGATGAGGGTGTTGTTGGGGGTGGTGTCTAATGCCATGGAGATGTCAAGGAGGATCAGGACCACAGTTTCTCCACAGTCAAGGAGTGTTCTTATATCGTCTGTGCTGGCAATCAGCGCAGTCACAGTGTTGTTCGTGAGGCGTCCAGTAGGTGGTTTTGCTTAAGGAATTTGGTGAGGTGCTATTTGATGACTTTCTCTAATACTTTAACTGGGTAGGCACCTTCAGTCTCAGTCACTTTATTGTTGCACAGATTCCTACTGCAGGGCAAGGGTACAAGCTGTAGTCAAAAAGGACTCCACGAGGCTGGTTAGCCTCTCCGCAGCGTCCTGCTAAAACTGATTTGCTACAGCGGAAATGCTTTGAGATGAAGCAACCTGAATCTTTGACCCAGCAGCAAAGCACCTTCATTGGATTGACTTGGCAGGCTGGTCCGATATTCTGTTAGTTCCTCCAGGCAAAAATCCTTGAAAAAGTTTATAAGTCCCAGTTTTTAAGGTTAAGTAGCAGGAGTACACATTGACACTCCTCCAAGGGTAAGTTCACAACAAAGAAGGGATGAGATATTATTCCTTCCCTCATTCTCCCACCGAATCTATATAACTCACTTAATGAAAAGGACCTCTAGTTAGTGCTAAAGAAAAGATAAGATTAGTCCCCACTTTAAGATGGGCCAATCGGTCCCACATGGGAAATGCTATTTAAAAGCCCAGGGAGGGGGCAGGAAAGTACAGTGTAGGAGTCACCAAAGTAGGAAGAGAACCTCTTGGGGAATCCCAAAGAGTTGTAAATACTGTCTTCACCCTCTCAATGAGTGGCATGCTTTATCATAGGGCCACTACCAAAACCTGACGCAGACCAACGTCCAGGGAGTAGCACAAGGAAAAATACAGAATAAAGAAAAGGAAGAATTCCTATGGTAGGGATCCCTATTGCAGAGAAGAATATTAAAACTGTCTTAGTGGGTAACCCGATACCTTTATTCTGGATCCCACTTGAAAGGATTAAAAAGAAGAAGTTAATAGGGGTATATGGGAAAAGTAATGTCACCATTACCCTATCTGCTGCATCAACATGTTTCTGCCCTTGATTGCCGCCCAGTGGGGTTGATGGCATTCATCAGGAGACAGATCCCTAAAAAATGTCCTTGTAGTGTTCCCTCCTAGTCTAAGCACTAGCTGGTAGGGGACCTATCAGTGGCAATACTTGCCCTTTGTAGACACACATCATCTGTGTACCTATGGAAATAAAACATTCATGGTTATATTTCCTCCAGATAACTTCCACAGTCCTTACCCCCTTGTGTTTGGTTTATATCTATTATCTTTTCATGTTCCTCTTTTCACCATATTTCGTGTTTCCCCCTTATATTAAAATCATACACCCCATGGAAAGCAACTCACTCAATGTGAACGCCGGTGTTTTACACCGAATAGCCATTGACCTGCATGGTGCCCAACTTACCCGAGTTTCACCAATGAGTGGGGACCCCGTCCTATAGTCACACTCTAAAAAGGTAATCAGGAAAACCAATGGTTAATATTGAAATATTAGAAATCGTTTCCAGATCCACCTGTTGCCATACGTGCCAATCTGAATTACATAATTGGTCAACTCAAACAACCCTTTCTGAGCGTCTTAATGAAATGTTTTAAACCCCAGCTGGTCGGGGATGATTGCGAGTGAATGCTCATTGTGCATATGTTATCGGGACACTCATTTCTGCATGCCCCTATTCAGCTTCTTATCCCTTAAAAAGGAGTCTGAGTCATTATAACCTCCCATACATCGACGGTTACCTCTAACTCAAGCTCACTCTCTTGCATTCATACTTGCTTGAGCACCCCACTTATTATGTCAAGGTACGGGTGTTTCCGATTTGGCCACTCTGCTCCCTCCAACGATGTCGGAGGCGAATGCCTGCCTCCATAAGACTCAGAGTTCTTCTGCTCACATGTCCTGCTTGCACCCGCCCCTTTTCCAATGCCACAGGTTATTAGATTGTTTTTGGGCGGCCATCTTAGAACAGTGTCTCCCGTCTAAAACAACTGGGCCAAAAACACTCAAAGCGGCAGTACGGTTCTTGGTGAAGGGGTTCCCCCTTCAAATCCATCAGAGAATTCTCGATTTTTTTAAAGTACATACCTTCTGAATACAAAAACATGCTCTTACAACTGTGAAGTTCTTAGAGTATTTCGATGTATATAAAAACCACTTTTTTAGCTCTTGTCCTAGTTGCTGGTTATTAAGGACTAGAATTACCATGAGATAATTCATATCAACTTCATAGCTAAACTCCCCCTGACGGTGGATGGAGACAAAGCTATAATTATTTAGTCTCTGATGTACCTTTATAGTAAATTTACCACTGGGGCACGTAGTTACTCTTATTCTCAGATGCCAACATTTTACATGTTATTTTAAGTGCCCTAATCAGTCAAAGTACATCCAAAGGGCTATTGTGTTCACCTTTCTCATACTTTATAGACATGTATTATGCAAAGGGTGCCAAGAGATAGAATCATTGAGTCCCTTTTCACTGCTCTTAAGTCTATGTACCCATCTTTGCTCCCGAAGGAACAACAGTTTCGTTTTGTCTCTTAAAGTTGAAGGAATATAGGGTTTATCTATCACTACCCACTTCAAATCTTTTTCAATGTGATTCAGTTCCGCAAAATGCACTGTGAGTTTTGTCATTGTTTTACGACATCTTACATTGCTCATGTGTTCTAATATTCTTATCTTAACCCGTCTTGTGTCATACGAACATATTGTAGCCCACACAGGCAGGTGAACAGGTAAATAACATTTTCTGTGCTACAGGTTGTGTGATTCCACAGTTCCCATGGGTATTTTAGTCCCGTATTCACAGATTTTGTATTGGTAGTTAGTGGGCAAGCTTTACACGACCCAGAGCCATAGTGCTCAACCACTGGCGGAAGAGCTCTATCTGAGGGGCTTCTCAGATTCCTTTGTCTCTGTAGTTGTGGTCTAGTGTGAACTAACACATTTCTTATGCTCGCACTTTTTTTATAAGAAAACAAAGGGCTTTTTAAATTCTGGCTATTTGTATTCAAGATATGCCAGTTTTTAGTTATGATTTTCTTCAAACAGTTTGATGCAGTGCTATTTTTTTGCTCGTTTTTGGCTCTTTTGATTACATGTCCTGGCAAATCCCAATCATATAATTTCCCACTCAGCACCTCAGCCTCCTTTTCAAAATCATGGGTGTCTGTACAGTTCCCCCCTGAGCCGGAGGAACAGTCCATATGGAAGGTTTTCTCTCAATGGTTTTGGGTGAAAGCTATGACAGGACAAAAAGTTATTTTTGTCCGTAGATTTGTGAAACACTTCCCTCCTTAGTTTGCCATTGTGTGGCTTTATAATGAGATCCAAAAAGGGGAGAGCCTCTGTGGTAATAGTAAAGGTGAAAAAAGGTAGGGATGTTTTCCATTGAGCTAGGACAAAAACTCATTAGGTACTGACAGATCTCCATGCCAAATGAGAATCACGCCGTCAATATAACGTCGCCAAACCCTAATTGAACACTAATAGGGATTTTGTTGTGAGTAAATGTGCTCCTTCTCAAATTGTGATACATATAAACAGGCCACACAAGGAGCAAATGGACTGCCCATGGATGTCCCATGGGTTTGCAAGTACAGAGTGTCACCGTACTGAAAAAAAAGTTTCTTGTTAATGCCAATTCACCTAAACCTAGAATTAGGGATCTGGGAGTTTGGAAATCCCAATGTTTTGAGAAGAGGACAGTCTCAATAACTCTCAGTGTCTCCCTCTGAGCAATATCAGTATAAAGCAATTCAATGTCCAATCCAATAAGAAGATCTTCTTTTGGATCGAAATCTAAGTCCTTTATCAGGTTTAACACCCCCCTTGTGTCTTTCAAGTAAGCTGGCATTCTCTGAACTATTGGTCTGAGATAAAAATCACAAAATTGTGATAGTGGTTCCAAAATAGAGTCTATCCCAGAGACTATAGGTCTAATTGGGGGGGTCTCATGACTTTTATGTACTTTTTGAAGAGGATAAAAGTAAGGGATCTTAGGATTTTCTTTGACTAGAAAAGCTGGCTCCTTTTTGACTAATCCACCGTTAGCAAGTGCTTCTTCCAAGATGCTGTTGATCTCTCTCTGTAACTGAGCAGTGGGATCTCTTCCCAAAAACTTGTAGTTTCTCCTGTCCTTCAAAAGGCGGAGACATTCTACATTATATGCCTATGTGGTTTGGATGACTATAGCACCCCCCTTGTCTGCCGGTTTTAAAACGATGCGCTTGTCTTCTTTAAGTTCTGTCAACACATTTTTCTCCCATTCTGTTAGGTTACTGAATGATTTTTTCTTTTTTATTTCAGTGGAATTCTCAATCTCATGTATAACTGCTTGTTCAACTACCCCTATGTCTAGTGTAACCTGGGCAACTGAAGGAATAAAGGTAGATTTCTGATGGAGTCCTGTATCTCCCTATTGTATTCTATTCTCTCCTTGGCAAAGAAAACACTCAGCCAGATTTTTTTTTTTTTAAAACAGCCAATTCACATCTAAGTTTAAACAGGTCACTTGATTAGTAGGAACAAAGCCTAGGTCCTTATTCAGGACAAGTCCCTGGGTTTTTTAATAGCTTTCTCTCTTTTTTCCCCTAACTCATGTGTGACCAATTGGTCCATCTTAAACTGGGGGACTAATTTTATCTTTTCTTTACCCCTAACTAGAGGTCCTTCTCATTAAGTGAGTTATACTCCTCCAAGGATTCCAGGAAATTAGGGACACCAATTGGGAGTCAAGACTCACTCCAGGGGAAGCCACCAGCAGGGTCAAGGGCAAGTCCAGTTGAGACAGTTCAGCAGAGTTTTTTTTGTGACCCTGTAGCTTAAAAGGAAGCTAACCAACTAGCATTTGGAGTCTACTCTTCTGCTTGGATTCACGTAAGGGCAGGTCCTGCCCTTGGGGTTTCTCTCCACAGGTTAAACAGCAGGCTAAGCCCTTCCTCTGAGTTCCAATATTTTGGTTGAATAGGTTCAGTCTTTCTGTCTACCACAAGTCCAGCAGTCTTCTGAAGAGGATCTGCAGGGGTGCCAACTTTATTCTTGGCACTATCCAGTAGATGGGTTTAGACTCCCTGTCCAATAGGGAAATTATTCCAATGGATAATCCTTCACACTATGACATCACTTCATGAGGTTTGGCACTAAACAATCCAACAGTGCATTTCTCTGCCGAAATCCAAGATGTCAGAACCCTTCTTCTCTGGGTTAGAACTATAGGCAATCCCCTGAGGTGTGTCCAGTATAATGATCAACTCCCCCAAGAAAACCAGCTCTGCAGCAGGTTCTCACTTCCACTGGGCTTGGTGTCACTCTGGCTACTTAGACAATCGTGGGTGTAAGCCTAGATGTTAGTCACATCTGTCTGTGAAATACACTGCCTTTTTTAAGCTTGCACAGTTGATGACTATGTCCCTCAAGGCCCTCCTGTCAGGAGGTGGTCACATCTGCCTCCCAACCAAGAGCCTTTTGTTATCTTTCCTGAGAGCAATTCACACCTCTCAGCAGGCTGCCAGGTGACAATTGGGATTATCTCAGAAAGGGCTACTAAAGGCTTTATGTACCAAAAAAGAAGGGGGGAGTAGGAGGATACATTGGGTTTGGCCACCACTATACACAAGTAGTTCCAACAAAAAGAAACCCAGTACAGTTATGTGCAAAATAACTGTCCATTGAAGAAAAACGAAAGTGTTTCTTGTAAAACCCTCACCCACCAGGTTTACCCAGTGGTGGCATGCTTCATCATCGGGATCATCCCGTTCCACTACTTATCGGGGTGTGCTGTGACCTACGTGGGGGCACTTACTGTTGTTATATATAATGATAAAGAGGTTGTTCTAAAGGGAAAGGGAGTGGGAGTAGATAGTGTATGGTTTAAAAATACCTGTCCTGTAGGTGTCCCTTAATTTATTTTAACATCTGGCCGGTATGATTAAAAATAGGGGGAGTTTTAGGATAAGAGATTATAATGGATCAGTTCTCCTAAATGGTCGACATGTTTCAAGCTGTGCCCCTGATTGGCTCTTCTTCAGGACCTGGGGAAGTTAGTTCCCTGGTATCACTCCTGTCAAATCACACTGGAAGCATACTAATGTATGCAGGACAAATTGGAAAAGTATATAGTTACCGCTTATTAGGCATTCATAGTTTGATCATATATATGATGCTGTAATGTTGCATCATGGTATCTCAAGAGGCGAGGGTGGCCTGTTGTCACACTCGTTTCAAGGCGACACTTCTCTTTCAAACCTATTCGGATCGACCTCCCCAAGAGGGTATCAGGGTGCTTAGGGTGCTTGTCTCTGACAAAGAGTCAGGTCTTGAGCTTCTTTCTGAAGTCCGCCAGGGAAGGTGCTATACAGAGGTGTAGGGCCAGTGCATTCCAGTTCTTGGCAGCAATGTAGGAGAAGGAGAGGCCCCTGCTGTGGCTGAGATGGATGCACGGGGTATGTGCAAGGGCGAGTGAGGTGGATCGCAGGTGTCTTGAGGGTAGGTGGAAGTTCAGTTAATGTAGGATGGTTCTTGGTTGTGTAGGGCCTTGTAAGCATGCGTGAGAATCTTGAACTGGCATCTGTTATGGATGGGTAGCCAGTGGAAGTTTCTGAGATGGGGGTTATGTGTGTCCATCTGGGGAGGTCCAGGATGAGTTTGGCAGCGGTGTTCTGTATGTCTTGAGTCTTTTGAGGAGTTAGGTGAAGATTTCAGCATAGAGAGCAGTGCCATAGTCGAGGCGGCTGGTGACGAGTGCCTACATGACTGTCTTTCTGGTGTTGACTGGGATCCATCTGAAGATTCTGCAGAGCATGCGAAGGGTGTGGAAGCAGGAGGAGGCAACTGTGTTGACTTTTCGTTTGATGGTTAGTTGGCTGTAGAGGATAATGCCAAGGTTACGTGCATGGTCTGTCGGCGTGGGTGTTGGCCCAACCTCTGCTGCCCACCAACTGTGGTCCCAAGTGGAGGTTTTCTTACTGAAGATTAGTACTTCTGCTTTGTCAGAGTTGAGTTTGAGGCAGCTGTCCATCACCCATCTGGCTACGTTGGTCATGGCGTTGCAGAAGTTGGTTTTGGGGGCCCTCGGTGAGTGAGAGCATGAGTTTCGTGTCGTCAGCATATGAGATTATGTTTTTAGTCTAAAAGTGTTTTTCTCAGTGCTACATGTTTCTTGACACTGTTGGTATCTGAAATAAGTGAGAGCTGTTGTTTGCTTGAACCACTGGACGTGACACAGATGGTACACTTTGCCCCTGGGTGTGATACAGGGTAAGATTCGGACGATAGGGAAAAAGATTTTGATCTGGGCTATCAGGTGTAGCTTGTATTTGGCCAAGAGGGGCCTGTGGTTCTTCGAGTCGTTCCTTTTCTCCATGAAAAAAGTAGTCATTTTCTTTGTCCCGGAGCCGATATTGAAAGACAATCAGGCTCACTTAGTCCTGTGTACCGCGCAGGGCTTTCTCTGATCAAGGGACAGCATGCGCAAGGAGCGGGCTAATGTATTTTTGACAAAGTCATCATTTTTTCTCTGTCAGTTTTTTCTTTATTATGAGAATTGAAATTGATGCAAGGTATATTTGATGTTGTGGTGCTGGTAATTAATCCAACTGTGTTTTGTCCTAAGTGTTGTAATTTGCCGGTAATTCAATGTGCTATATGAAGGTGCTGCTATTTCTCAAATTTGTTATTTTATCCCACATTTCATGTAATTTGTGATTAACAATTACACTTTCTTCTAGGTTGTGACCCTTCTTGTGCATCGTTATTTGTGTTTGTGAACATGTCTATGTACCTGTAGATAGTACTGAGCTCATAGAAAATAGAAACAGTAAACCACTGTGTGTGTGTGTGTGTGTGTATATATATATATATATATATATATATATATATATATATATATATTCATTCCCCACAATTAGAGTCAAGGTAAAAAGATTCCCAAAATAAGAGAAGCTAGGGAGCATCTGTCCCCTAAAAAAGTACCCAACTCATCATGAAATCACCACTTCAACACATGCAAAGCAGGTTCCCCACACAGGCTAAAAAACGTAACAAGTTTTGCCACGAATAACACACACACACACACACACTAAGGCAAACACATTTCCCTGGCCAAAGGAGGGAGCTTTCGACACTAATGCAATCAAACACATAAGAACCCACAAGTCCAGGCAATCCCAGGGTTGCCCCAGTTCAGTGCACGGGCTCTCTGAAGTTCAACCTCCCGTCTGTCGCGTTCAGCCCATCGAACCCCAGTGACAAGAGGAACAAGCACCCCCACCGGTTCAGGCGAGCTTACTCGAGTGACAGGGAGGTTCATAGTGGTTCTGGACAATGATACAACTAGCGAGGGTAGGAAAGGGTTCCCAGTCCTCCTGGATCCCATGATGAGTGTAGAGCCACAGGGTTTGGGAAGGTAGCCAAAGAAACAACAGAAAGCGAATTTGAGGGCAAATTCTGACCAAAACGAACAGTGCAAAACTCAGACCGAAGGAATCAACCTAGATGGGATTTGAAGGAAAGGCGCAAACTAAGGAGAGAGAGAGAGAGTGAGAGCTTGCACCATGGAAGCACAGCGAGAAAGCAGAACCTCCACCTACAGAGGGTGGGGATGGGTACAGGGCATTGATCGGAGAGGAATCAGAGGTAGAACTGGATGAAAGACTTTTGGGTGGGATCCGAGCCTCTTCAGATTATCAATGCTGAAGAGGGGCTGTCCCGGAAATAAGAGACCACGGTAGCCTAGTACAGAATTAACCAAGGCACAGGAGAAACAAGATGGCAGCCTTGCGTGCACCCGAGGGGAGCAGCGACGAAGACTTCCGCTGCTCCTCCCGAACGTGTGGGACCGTTAGATGCCCAAGAGGTAGGTAAGATTTTCATGCAGCCATTCTGCTACCTGCTAGCCCACTGGACTGAGTGGAAGTACCAGTACTTTAGACCTTGGCCAGAGGAGGGATCCTTCAAACTGGAGGACATGGCCACAGAGGAAGACTGTATCCAGCACAGAGGGGGAGATCCCAAGTGGAACATCCCCTACATACAGGAGCGCTACATCACGGAGAAACCAGTAGAGCCACCCAAAGCCAAAATGTACCGATTACTACAGAAGGGCACGTCAGGGACCATCTATGTGCTGTGGGCTCAGATGGATAAAAAGGGCTAAGGACCATATTGCTGCCATTGCTGAATGGAGTGGGGAAATGGATCTCATGTTTTGAGAAGAACACCGTGGGAATAAACCTAGCGACAGGCGATGTCAAAAGTCTGCTAAGTAGTTTTATCGGAGAGAAGACTAACATGGTGTTCGCTGGAGCCCGCATCCTAGCAATCATGCTGACAAACACTTTACATGACAGGGCAGCATTCAATTTGTACAGGCGCTAAATATGGACAGCCCTAAGGGATATGTTCCCTGATCACCCTAATGAAGGAGGGTTAATGTTGGAGACTATGACACCTGGGGAAACCATAACCGATTTGCTGGATAGGATGAGGGAATAATGAGGGCAAGAGACAGAACAACCATGGACTGATACGGCCTGCAAGTTGCATTCTTTTATAATATCCTCAAAAAGTGGCTACCCACTGAGATACAAAGTGGTTTGGATGGCTTGGTGGGGTTAGATACCAAACCCTGGCGTGAGATACAGGGCAACATATTGCACTATTAAAAAAAGAAAGAAGAGAAGGATAGGGAAAAAGAGGAGCAAGCCCAGAGAGACACCACTAATTTGGTCCAACTCAAATTGAAAAAGACTGCTTTTGAGGAGGGTGCATAGACCGTGAGCGTTCAAATGGTACCAGTCTTTAAGGGGGCTCCACCACAAAACCCCAACATAACTATAATGGTAGGGTGCTGTGTAAGTAAATGGCAGGACATGTACTTTAAAGTTTTACATGTCCTGGTAGTGACAAACAGCTACATTTCATTTTTCACTACAGTGAGGCCTACTCCTCTCATATAATAGCATTGGGAATTCCTTAAAACACTTTTAAGCTGTAATTCCTGATGAGAAAGGAGTAGCTAAATCATGTTTCATACCTTTGGAGTGGTAATGATAAATCCTCTTTAGTGGTAAAGTTGGATTTTACATTACTATTTTAGAAATGCCACTTTTAGAAACTGGACATTTCTCTGCTTTAAACTTTGCTCTGTGTGCCTGCAGCCTGTCTCCAATACATGTCTGGACTGGGTGGAATCTACCTTTTGAGCTTTCCCTCTACACAACCACAAACACAGGAAGGTGAGGCTCATCTGCATTCTGAGCACTCATCTGCATTCTGATGGGTCTTTCTGGGTAGGGACGAATGGGAGGAGCTGACACGTAGACTACAATAGGTAGTGTCCTGTCCATAAAACAAAGCACTGATTCGCCCCCCACAAACAGCCTGGCAGACAGCACTGGGTTGAAAGAGATCATTGTGTACTTAAGAGATTTGCTTTGAAGTCAGCCCCTACATCAAAGGCACTTTTGAGTATAAGTACTGGGGCTCTGACCCTACCAAATCAGTACACTACTTCACCTGGGAAGAACGCTGTTGTAGAAAAGGCTGTTGTGCTTTTTAGGATTGCCACTCTGCCTTGACTGACTAGTCTGAGGAACTGCTTCTCTACTTTGCTGTGCTTCCCTGCTGCCTGCTAAAATCTGCCCTGTCAAGGAAAAGGACTGGACCCATCACATCTTGACCCCTGAACCCACAGTAACTCCAAGGGCTTGCTGACTTGCCTCCTGTTTTCTGAAGTCTCAGGGATATGAAAGACTTCCTGCAATCCTGCTGGTGCTGCTGGACTCTGCCATCTATGAGTCCTACCCTTGCCCGAGGTAGCTGATTTCTGCAAAAACAGATGTATCGCCCTGAGTTAGTGAGAAATTCCACTAGATCGCCTTTGACATCGATATAGAGGCTGCTCGATGATGTTGGATCCACTTTCTGCACAGCTCGCCAACGACACTCTGCATGGCTCACGGACCATACATTGCATTCACTTCAACCAAGCTCGATGACAACGTGGGACCTCCTTTGCGCAGCTCGAAAATGACACAGTACGATCTCAGCATCGACACTTGCTCCATCCATAGTCTTTCTTCAGCCAAACCTGTGTGGGTCCTGTAGCTGGCCAGCTCTCCATCGTGGTCAGCCTGAACTTTGGATTTGCACCGGTCCCTCGCGAGCTCAAGTAACCTTTTGATTGCTAGTGACTTCAAAGCACTATTTTTGCATTTATCGACTTCTAATGAGTAGTTTTTTGTGGTTTTGGTCTTGTTTTACTCAGATAAATATTCTCTATTTTTCTAATCCTGTTAGGAGTCTTTTTATGGTGTATTCATTGTGTTACTGTGTGTGTGTATTGCACAAATACTTTACACATTGCCTTTTAAGTTAAACCTGCATGCTCTATGCCAAGCTACCAGAGGGTGAGCACAGGTTCATTTAAAGTGTGCATCTAGCTTCTCCTGACTAGGACTGTGGTCCCTACTTGGACAAGTGTAAACCTGTGCCAACTAGAGACTCAATTTCTGACAACAAGGTGATGAATGGAATGCTTGGATTAATCTCAGTCACTGGCAATTGCTCGGGCTGCATGCCAATCCATTGTTTTTGTGCTCACCATGCCACCTCAGTTTGAACCTAGCCATATGCAAATCAGTCTTGACCCTGCTCCTTATGGGAACAGTCCAGCCCAAACTGCCATGCCAGGTTCTCCCTGAACTGGAACACAAGCAACCTAGGACCAGTTTTGCCCTTGTTATGGCTCTTCTACCAGGTATAACTTGGCTCCAGTGGCACAGTGAGTCCGGGACCCAAGTCTGGGCATACCCAGCGCATTTAGGGTGGCAAATGCAAAAACAAGGGGATGGATGTAATGCTTGAATTAATCTCAGCCACTGGCAATCACTCGGGCAACATCCCAATCCATTGTTTTTTCGACCACCACACCACCCCAGTTTGGACCCAACCATATGTAAAACAGACTTGACCCTTCTCCTCATGGGAACAGTCCAGCCAGAACTGCCAGGCCAGGACTTCCTTGAATCAGAACACAAGCAACCTAGGACCAGTTTCACCCTAGTTAGAGCTCTTCAGCCAGGTATGCATGGTGCATAAAATCACACTAGATTGGGGTGCTGCTCTAAGTGATTACCAGTGGATGAGATTAATTCAAGCATTACATCCATCACTGTTTTGTATACTTATTGTATCGCCCTAAGTGGGATGTGTATGCCCAGACATGGGTCCCGTGCAAACTGTGTCACTGGAACCAAGATGTACCCGGCTGATGAGCCATAACTTGTGTTCTGGTTCAGGGAGGGCCTGGTTTGGCAGTTCGGGCTGGACTGTTCCTATTGGAGCAGGGTCAAGACTGATTTGCATATAGATGGGCATACTGAGGTGGCACTGTGCACAAAATAACAATGGATTGGGATGCTGTCCAGAGTGTTTACCAGTGGCGAAGATTAATTCAAGCATTCCATCCATCACTGTTTTGTATACTAATTGTGTCGCCCTAAGTAGGACTGTTTCTATTGGAGCAGGGTCAAGACTGATTTGCATTTAGCTGGGTCCAAAGTGAGGTGGCATGGTGCGCAGAATAATGATGGATTGGGATGCTGCCCTGAGTGACGACCAGTGGCTGAGATAAATTCATGCATTCCATCCATCACTGTTTTGTATACTTTCAGTACAATATTACGGCAGTGCAAGGCCTGCTCATTCCAGGATTCACTTCAAGGAAGGAAGAAGAAATGTTTCGAACTCCCAACATGGAAGATGCACCATCTCTAATTGTCATGGGCTACTGTCCAAATGCAAAGGATTGAGCAAATTAGATTGTTTTCTTTTCTAACAAAGGGAGATCTCTATTGACATATACCTGTGTGGACCCTATGTCACATGGACATTTTCTCAAGGTTAGGACTGCAGCGCTACTGGTCTGCCCTGCTATTGACTTTTGTTTGCATACAAGCCCATATCCAGTACATGGATCTGGCTATGTTTACCCACAGAGGAAAGGCGCTTTCCTATCACTTACCAGACACCAGAGACGGGGTGACTAATAACCTTCTACAAGAGCAGGTGAGCTGAGCATCAATTCTACCTGGTTTATTCAAGTTTGTTGCATGCTCCCCCGTGTGCTTTCCTGGTACCCACTAGAGTCCATCCAGCATGATAAGCACAAGTCCATCACCACTCCGAGTGGCTGGATGCTATAAAAAAAAACTTCTTGAAACATATTTGGATGTTCTCTGCTTTCTGAGCAGAGAGATCGCATCCTTCTAGATGCCAACATAATCATTGTTTTGTGCTCTATTGGCCCACAAGCTACATACCCCTACCAGCTAAAGGCTTTCTCTACCCCTTTCAGTAACATGAATCCCCCCACCCCATTCAGAGTCAACAATTCCTGGCTCCATAAATCTTTACTGAATATAATGGGGGATCCTTTTATACTGTGCTAAACCACGTTTTCCTTTCCATGCAAGCTTCACCATCTATACATAATTTAATTTCCCTAATGTTCACAATCTGTTAGTGATCACAAATAACGTATTAACAAGAACTGTTTTGTGGGAGTATTTCCTAAAATAATTGTGAACAGAAGAGTATATATGTGTGATCAGTTAGTGATCATGAACAGTATATATTTTGTGCAACATGGTTGCTCAGTGCTGCAGAAGTGGTTTTTTTGTGTTATCTTCCTGCTATATGAAATTGCGTTATTTCCTCGCTTAGGTACATTTTATTGCTCAGCCACATATATATTTAATCCCTTGGATGCCCTGTTGAATTATATAAACATCACAAAACTGACCCAAAGATTATGATATGATGTATACATTTCAATACTGGCACTACCTCCAGAAGTCAAGTCGCACTCCAATGTTGTCCCAAGCTTTGGTAAAATAAATCTGGCATTGGCATGAACAGACAAACAGGCAGTCAAGAGTTTAAGGCAATAAAGTGTTGCCCCCTTTTTGAAACATAACAGCAAAGGCTAGACATCCTCTATTTATAAATCAAGTACCCATTATCCTGGGTTGTGGGGATTACTCGCAGTCTCATCTTTTATATTGTTGAGTAGTCCCTGCAGCCTCAAATATTGGGGAACAATTCTGACATTGTGGCTAGTGGTGCAGATATGAGTCTGGACTCAGGAAAAACATTATTGAAAGATCAGCTGTTAATTCTATAACAGGAAACGGGATCAGGATGTAAAAGGGTGCTGTAGGGAGAGCTATGAGTAGAGTCACAGGAGGAGCAGTGCAGAGTTAGACAAATTAAAGCAACAGTGGTAAAGCCAGCATTGTTAATAGCTTTGTAGAAATATTATGGCGTAAAGAATAGAAAGACAGTCTGGCAGAGACATGACCCTTGATACATTGGATGTTTCAGAAAAGCTGACCATCCCAGTCATGTGAACCCCTTGCTCTCAGATGCTACAGCTCTCTTGATGAAATACACAGTGAAAGAAGTGGAGAAAAGCAGGTTGGATGACCCTGAGAGAAGAATGTTTCAGAGTGGCTAGATAAGAGTAAAATATGGTAAGTGCCCTAGAAGTAGAAAAGGTTAAGAGTGAGGCCATTGTGTTTCTTATGTTCCAGTCGTTCCTTTGCTAATGACACCAATGTAAGCTCCACATGCCCTCCCACCACCAAAGAAATACAGGAAATATATACTGAGGCTAGGACGTGTGGATGTTCCTGTCAATGTATGAGTATGTTTCACAAGTGAGGTGAAGAGGAGGAAGCAGTAGGTTTACTAAGCTTATGGCCAAAATTTGATACAACTCAATTAGCGTGAAAGGCAAAACGATGTGAGCATTACAAATTAATTGATTACGTGATATGGGTAGCCCCCTGCTCTTTTCCATTTGAAGTTTAAAGAAATCCTGAAAAGGTAGCATTAATCTTGGGAAACATGGATGCACGGTGCTAAGAAGAGCTAACAAAATCTTCTCATGACATCTCACCCATGTTGTGGTTTCGGTGAATGGGGAAAAAGGTGGCAGCATATAACTTGTTAAATATGCTTTTAATTAAACATTTTTAGGACTTGTGGCATGTTGGAGACTCAAAGCATAATGTTACTATGAAACTAGTGGGAAACCAACAGGTTGAACTAGAAGACAGTTCTAAACGGCTGTGCAGAATTGACAAAATATCTTTGTAGATTGCATAGATCAAATGCAGGTCATAAGTTTATGCATTTTACAATGATTAATTACTTTGCTCTAATTATTTGATTTTTTTGCACATACCATGAGTTTAAGTAATCCCGCATGATTCCAATTAAATTTATTTTGAAAAAAGGAGGGAAGCATCTCTCAAGTGGCAGTCCCGAACATGGACTTTAAGACATGCAGACCTAAAGCCTTGGAATGCAAATTGTTGGGATGGAATCTGGACTAGTGGGGATGAGGCCCACATAAACAACAAAGGTGCCTGTCAAGGCACTACCTGTGCAGGTTACTAACTGAATTAGATATTAGTCACGATTATGAGGCTATGCAGACAAAGGAGGTCATGTTCTTGACATACTTGTAGATTTGGGACCATGAGATTCTTATCCAGGTTCTCAGCAATGCCTAACATTTCTGGCACAACCATTATGTAGGTGAGAAGAGAGAGACTGTCTCACAAGACTTCTAAGCTAGTCTACTGACCAGGTGTACATGGACTTAGACACATTTCTGCCACGAAAATCTGAGTATTGGTGGATGGATTTTGATAAAAAAAGACTGGTCATGAAGATTCTCCTTTCACTCATGCAGGTCAATGGAAAAATTAGGCTTGTTAGGGTGAACGTAAGGGATGAGTCTTCTCTGGATTATCTTATTTGCAACAACCTCATTAAGAGTATGCATACTGTCTTGATATGGTAACAGACCACCAGAATCAGTTTGGAGGCTACAACGTGGGCCCCAAAGCTGTGAAAAACCAAACCGTGCAGCATGTTTTCCCTACTACTGCACCTTTTAACCACACGATGGGTGAGATGTCGTGAGCTGCTGGACTTAGTTGTGTACACTCTGAAAAACTCCCTGGATGGTAAGAGAAGCTACATAAGGGAGATTATGGCAGGGTAGACTCTATATTGCACAGCAAGAGTGTCGTACTCAAGTAGGTCTGCACAAGCAAAAAAGGGATAGGGTGAGGGAGAAGGGAATGGGTGTCTCAGAGATTTTGGTTAAAGTTGGTTGTTATACAGCAGTTCTTACACTTCTGAACCCACAGCCAGCAAATGATTAGTAGGAGCGGAGTACCACAGGAATTTGATATTGACACTGGCAAGAACACTATCTACTAGGGTACCTTGTGGGCAAAAGTATCAGGAAGAGGCTATTCAAAGGACATAGCGTGAGGATAATTGTGAAGACATTTAAAAGACCAGTAATACTTGCCAGATGTCTGGAAATCATGGCAGATACAGACTGAATGATACAGCGGCCAGCGACTGTGGTTCAATTTTGAAGTGCAGAGATGACCATATATTTTCCTCCGGACCCTCCAGCTGCAATGTGATTATGAAATCTTAATAAGTACCTCATTGTCAGGTTCATTGAACAAGTTGAGGCCGCTGGGGTCTTTCAACATAATTGATTTGACAGCAGGTTCTGGCAAATTACTGTGCTATTTGGTGCAAAAAATAAGATATCCCACAAAGCCAATTCCAGTTCCTGGTTATGCCTTTTCTGTTAACTACTATACCTGCCAGCTTCCAGAGGTTGGTGGCCCAGGTCTCAAAAGTTTTGTACACATTCTGTATTGCCTGCCTAGAAATCACAGTGATGTTGCCCTGAGCTACAACCATTTGAAGGAAGCCCTCAAAGTTCTGTGAAGCGCAAAGCCTATTATTAAGGTAATTAAGTGCCAGATTGAGAAGATGTTGGTATTCGTCTTTGGGCTCCAAATACCAATGCTAACATAGACTGAAAGACCACAACAACGCAGACCAATCTGCTGGGAATATTGAGCCTCACTGAGTACTACCATGACATCACAGAACACGTTTGTTTTGTTGTGTGCCCCCTGAGAAAACTTACAATCAGGAAGCAATTGAAGAGATGGAATTGGGGAGGAAATTGCTAACAGACACTTGGTCAATAGTGTAAAGCTGACTGTGTAAGCATCAGCTCTGAAAGCACAAGAGTTACACCAGCCAATATTTTGCAGTTTGGCTTCTATCCTATGGCAATGAAAAATGATGACAGCAGCCAGTGCAGTGTCTTCTCTGTTACCGTTGATTGGTCACTGCAACTTCAATGTTGGGGGGTGGCGGGGGCGAAGTCTGACAAAAACAAGGAAGGAAACTAATTTCAAAACCAAAGATAGAAAAGTAAGCAGAAAATCTTTTGCAGGAAGATCAAAACATTTGAAAGAACACACACAGAAACGTCAATCTGGGATCAGATGAGTCTCGGCGTTTAAGTGAAAAATTAGAACAGAAATGAAAAAGCGGATATCAGAACAAGACCAAAGTATACCGAGGAGCAGACAAATGCTGCATGCTCTCTAATGTACCGGAATAAAATGCTGTGCACTGGAAGATAGTAGTTTGACATATTTTCTGCAAGTCACATATTCTCAGGAGTGTTTCTCCTATAAAACGTCTTGAATTATTATGCTTTTTTTGCTTGATGAATTACTTCTCAAGCACATACTGTATCACTGGTTGATGTCATAGTGAAACCTTTTAGTAATATTTGTGTCTAAGTCTGGGCCATAACTTCACCATCCGAGCTGTTGATGTGGATGAAACACGTCAGGGATGATTATTAGTTTCGCCTATTCTTCTTTGCAAATACGTAAATTCAGAAGCTGAGATGTGCACTTGTCAATCAAGTGTTAGATTTTTTTAGAGGCTATATTAATTCAGATACCTGAAAAATGAAGTTAGTGTATCTTTTAGGCAATGCTTCCATTGTGTTTGGTTATTTCTCATGTAAATATATATTCTTTTTAACATTTAAAGGGTAAACTATCAATAGCCTTCAGATAATACAAATGATTTTGTTCACAAAACTACTCCCACACATTTGCAAACAATAAATGGCCTTTATATTCCCCTGTGGCGGCCTTGCAACAAGACAGTACTGCAGTGTGCATTTGTATTTTACAATATCAACCTCAACTTTATCGACCTACCACTACATCACCTGCTCTACGTCACCTACCAAAGTGATGTCCAGGGTCAATTTAATACTGTTTTTATCATGATATTGTCTATACTTTTAGAAGATTTATTTAACAAAATGCAGGGGTATAACAAACCAAAATTCACAGCGTGCTGTAAAATATGAGCTTCGTTGTCATAAATACATCCCCTAAACCAACCTTCATAGCTTAATCATTGTCACAGCAACTAGGATTACATGCTTATTGTCACACTTGTCCCACTTTAGGTAAATATTATGCTCTTTTTTCACTGGTATTGAGGTGTATAAGAAATGTAAATGCTCTGAAAACATTAATGACATAAGCAACTTATTAAACCTTGACTATTGTTAAAAACAGTGGGGGATATTCACAAGAACGTGCGATAAACCTCGCCAAAATAGGCTAACCCAATTTTCCACATCGCTGTCTATCGCGGGAAAATAACTCTGTGTCAACGTCGTATTCCCTACACGGCGGTGACATGCAATAGTTTCCCGAGAACGCCTCAAATGTCCGCGATACAACTACCGCGACGGCGATAAAAAAGGAAACTCGAACGTGAAAAAAGTTGCGATGGGCCCAACTGCGATAAAAATCCAGCGAAAAGCAGCGCCAGGCCCGCAAGTCCCACAAGTAAGGCGGGAACAATCACTATAAAAGCGGCAAAAAAAACCACCTACAAAACACAAACAACTGCGAAGCACCATGGAGGGAGCCGGAGCAAGTACAGAGGACAACCAGAACCCCACAAGCCCCACGGAGGACCAGCCTGGGACCTCGGGGACAGGGAAGGGCAAGGAGAAGAATAAGAGGAACCCGCGTTTCAGTACGCAGGAAAACCAGATCCTCATTACGGAGGTGACAGAACACCACCACCAACTGTCCATCACCTCCACTGTGACATTGGCAACTAAAAATACAATATGGCAGTCCATCTTGGCCAAGGTGAATGCAGTCGGAGTGAAGAGAAGGGAAGTGGACGACTGCAAGAAGCGCTGGACTGATGTGAAGCGCAAAACCAAGCTGAAAATCGCTGCCAACCTGAGAGCAGCAATGCAGACTGGAGGTGGGAGCCCAGTGGCACACCAGGAGCTGGATGAGATGGAGGAAATGGTGACCCGAGTCATCATTGGGGAGAAGGTGGCAGGAGTTGGTGGACCGGACACTGCACAACATGACCTGAGCCAACAGCAACAGGGTGAGTAACGACCATGGATTGGGGGGACGGGGGGAGATGGGCACAATGGCACACATGCACACTTAAGTAGAGCACATCTGCGGACAAACCATGCCCAAGAGTCACAACTCCGACCAAGAGCCCTATTTACCCAAGTCTGCAATATCTCAGCACTGTGTAAGCACAGAAGTGAAAGGCACACCGCCTTAAAGGGAGAAGGGCCAGCCAAATCAGAGCTGAAGGGGCAACACACCCACAATGCAGCACACACACATAAGAATCAGAGCACCTCAACATTGACAACAATGTGGTACAAACTGCAACACTCTCACAACAGAACAGAGGACACAACTGCTGCCGCTTGTGTGTAGAAAATGGCCATGGGCATTTGGCATAGCAGGAAACTGTGAGATGACAATGGACAAGTACAACCTCACATCCCTGATGGTGTAGAAATGTCAACTGTCCCGCATCAAATAGGCATCTCTTCACAAACAGTTACAATGTACATTGACATGCAGTCCGTTAGTAAACCTGTACAATGCGTGAACACACATGTGAACACAGTGTCAATCTGCATCTCCCCTTCACATTGCAGAGGGAGAATCAACACCTCCTGCAGAGCAGACACAACAACTCAGCACTGATGACGAAGAGGACCTCCCCAACATCGACACCGACACCCTCCAGCAGCTCATGGACAGCTTCGGCACCCCACCTCCAGGAGCAGGGCAGCCCAGCTGCATCGAGGAGACCCCACCCCCTGCACAGACCACACAGCAGGAAGCACCCACCACCACGGCTGTCTCCCAGGACCCCCACGACCAACACATGGCATTCCAACGCCGTGTGTCAGGGTGCCAGGAGAAGATGGCTGATCAGCTGCGGGTGGGGTTCGACCTCATGGCAGCCAAACTAGATGCCATACGTGGGTGTCTAAGTCCCATCAAGGTCCGCTTACAGTCCCTAACGGACACCCACTGTCCGCTCCATGCTCTCCAACAATCCATGGCTGACATCGCAGGAGTCATGACTCGGAGACAAGAACACCTGTCTAGTCAGAGTGGCTCCAGCGATGTCAGCCGGGAGTTGGGGCACATGCGGAGGATCATGGAGAACATGGAGCGGATGCATGCAGAACGATTGGCTGCCACGGCTGCACACCAGCGAGATGTAGCTGGGATCTTCCATGCCCTGCAGATCCTCATCATGGCATTTCCGCCACACGGCCTGGCGCGGATGAATGCTGCTGCTACTACTCCATCCACATCTCCGCCCCCTGAAGTGTCAGTGCCACACAGTGCGGCAGACCAAACACCACCACCCACATGTCAGGCACCTGACACATCAGAGGACGAAGATGATGATGAATCTGGCTTGGTGGTAAGATTGAAGTGGTAGCATACATCACCGCCATATGGCCTGTTTCAGCTTGTTTCTGCCCTCTGCATCATGCCCTGGAATAACATCTTCCACTGTCCCCCGTTACACTCAGCGACACTCACCTTGGACCACGACATGGACTGCCATATTTGTAATGGTTACCAATGACACAGCAATCACACTGCGGACTGAAGTCTTCCTCGTCCGATGAACCTGTCAATCACTAAAGGACTCTGGCTGCCCTCCACAGGGCGACAATGTAAAGTGGGCTTTGCATGGCCCTGTACTGGTCCAGCTTAAACACCCCACTGAATGCGAATAAAAGATTCAAATTCACACTGATGTGTCATGGCCCTGATCAATTATGCATGAAAGTATTGATGAATGTAGGGACAGTGATTCCACATAAATGGTACTCCCTGGGTAATGCTATCAATGCGCATGTATGGCCGTGACCCAGATAGGCAGTGAGACACACATCGTCATTCAAAATAACTCACATCACAGTTGAATACAAGTGAATGTGCGTAGACTTTATTAGCATATGCGTGTCAGTACGGGCAAGAGAAGTACCACAACATGCGGACCAATGCAGCAGCATGTCAGAATGAGGAACATTGCCAAGCGCCGCTGTCCACTCCGGGGGAGTGCCTCACCTTTCACAGGTGTGTGTTACCCCACGTGGTTGTCCGCCCACGTATTCGGGGTCCAGGCGCATGCAGCCATGTCCACTGTTGTCGTGGGATATGTGACCAGAACCCCAAGATGCAATATGGTGTCAGACATGTGCAATGGGTTCCAAACTGTTGTGGCTGCAGGTACGTAGTTACATGTCCATGAAAGCGATTGCAGCTTCATAGGCAATCATCTCCAACATGAGGTCGTTGTCGACTCCATCGAACAGGACGGCGAGGCTATCCATTAGCAGGTCCGGACAGATGTGCTGCGTCCACCCCCTGTCACCAATTAGCACTACAGCCCAATAGGGGAGCGGCTCAATGTGGTCACTGCATACGAGGAGTTCTGCAATATCCCAGGTCCAGCTGCCAGCATGTATGCCAAGTATCCAGACATCCCATAGACGGGTATCACGGTGACACTCCTGGTCGTGGGCCAACAGGGGGCGCACACAAATGTCGAAATCCAGTTAGCCTACCGTCCTGCTGGATAGGCAGACATCCATGGACCACTCGAATATGCACGATCGACAATGCAACACAGACTGAACGCAGGTGACGTTGGCAAGGCGGAAGCTTAGCCGGTAACTGACCCGCAGCACTACCAATGGCAGTGCCCCCAGTAAATGCAGCATACGTGCACGGGACAGTTCCACGTGACAGGGGTTGTGCATGTGTCCGGGATGTTCTGCCATTGCGTTACTGGCCCTGGTTGAAGCGGCACTGTTCTGACCTCCGCCAGTTCTGTGGATGAAATGCCACAGCTCGGATCAATGAGTTGTTTAAGTGTGCAATGGTTGTACGCCTGGGATGGTGTGGGAGTAAGTGTGAAGGCCATTCCATGCAAGATAACTCTGAGCAAGGACTTCTGTGTGGGGTGTGCATACGTTGGTCTGTCGTCGGACTGTGTGTAGTGTGGGAGTCGTCCTCAACTGCTATCGAATCTGTCAGGGGGTGCTGGGCACATGCAATTCCGAGGTCGGATGTGCAGATGTGCTTCCGCCTGATAGTTCAGACAAAGGAGCTTTAATCCCTAATGTCAGTTTGTCATCTGCTTGCATTCAGGAATTGTGATGTGGCTTGTTGGGTGTGGGGTGGGATGTGTGCGACTTTGGGATTCATGTATGACATGATTTGCATGTGGCAAATGAGCGGCATCACTGTGTGTTACGTTGCCTCACAGCTGCTCCTCCCTCCCCCCGGGCCTATTCACTTGTGTACGCAGCGCGGTTGCATCACTTGCACTCCAACGGCACACCATTGTCATGCCTGTCTGCACATGTCCACAAGCCTGACAACGACACTGTGATGTTGGCCATTGAAGGTGGGCGGCCACGTGAGTGTAGACCTATGGTAAGGATAGTGCGGACACAGATGTAGAGTTCATGCCTGGCTGAACTCACACTGCGATTAAGGCTAGGCATTTGGCTCATGCTGCGGCAATACAGATACACACAACACTTGGCATGTATGAGCCAAGAACCCCAGCGGTCTTGCGCTCCTTCATTTCACCGTTTGTGCGAGACTGCCCTCCGGGTGCATGCTTCATTGCAACATTATCAATTGCGGGCCGGGTGGCGCCGACACTACAACAGAGACACACGCATTGGTTACTTCCTTGTCCAGGCCAGAACTGAACCACGCCCTGAGCCCCGGGCTAATTCTACACACCCCTGCGCTGGACTGACGTACACCGGCCCAGCCCACTCATCTTACGCTTACAGGGGGGGATGACAGAGCTACATGTCCAAGGTCTTACCCACTGCCTGAGGTGACATGCTTGCGTCCGCTGTCCACAGCACGATGTGATGTGGTAGGGCCAGGGGCCATCACGCATTCATAATGACCACACGGACACACTTAGATGTATGGTGGAACTGGCTACGGGCACGTGCGCCCGGCCCCTTTTTATTACCAGGGTCACATGTCCAGTGACGCCTGTGCTGGATGTGTGTGGGGTGAGTGTAAGCCAGCCCTCAGGGAGTGGTTGGTGCTGGCAACAACTAGAACAGTGATCATCAGATTACACACACAGATTCAATCATAAAGGGGCCATGACTTGAGCTGCACTGAGTTCGTGGCACCGGAAGCGCTCGGCGGGTGCGCGGCCTGAGATGATGCGTCGTCCAGGCGGGCCGCACTAGAAGCAATGTCTGTTGCCTACTGGACTGCGCCATAAATAAATCAAGACTCAATTCGAATTGTGAGCCCTGCTGACCGCAGTGTAGGCCGGAGGCAGCGGTCAGAAAGGGCCCACAGTCACGTGGCGTTGACTTGAGCTGCACAGAGTTAGTGGCACCTGGAGCGCTCGGCGGGTGTGCTGCCAGCGATGATGCGTCGTTTGACTTGGGGGACCTGTTGACTGCAGTGTAGGCCGGAGGCAGCGGTCAGGAAGGGCCCACAGCCACGTGGTGATGACTTGTGGTGCACTGAGTTAGTGGCACCAGATCTGGAATCACACACACAAGATTCAAACATAAAGGGTCCATGACTTGTGGTGCACTGAGTTAGTGGCACCTGAAGCGCTCCTCGGGTGTGCAGCCTGCGATGATGCGTCGTTTGACTTGGGGGACCTGCTGACCGCAGTGTAGGCCGGAGGCAGTGGTCAGAAAGGGCCCACAGCCACGTGATGATGACTTGTGGTGCACTGAGTTGGTGGCACCTGTAGTGCTCAGCGGGTGTGCAGCCAGAGATGATGGCATGTCCTCGCAGGTCAGGATTGGATTTGATTTGAGGGCCCTGCTGACCGCAGTGTAGGCCGCAGACAGTAGTCAGCACACACATAACTCCGCGGTGCTGTGCCGCTGGGTGCGCTGGGGGCCTGTGTCGCGGACGCCAGCGATCGGCTGAGGAGGCTGGCGGTAATGGTGGCAGACTCGTGGCAGTGTGAGGGGCGCCTCCCTGGCAGACGCATTGGCCATCCGGGAAGTGAACCACGCCCAGAGCCCCGGCCTATTTATTCACACTCCTACGCTGGCCTGGCGTACGCCGGCCCAGCCCACTCCGCTTACGCTTACAGGGGGGACGACACGGATACATGACCGGGGTCTTCCCCACTGCCTGAGGTAACATGGTTTCGTCCACTTGCCACAACACTACAAACACCAGCAGTATATGTCCACATGGACATGTCTGTGCTCTGCATACTGTAGTCTGTCCAGCACATCACCGCCACACTTGGCATTGTGTACATTCTTATTCATGGGTGACTTGCCTCCTTCACACATACTTGGTTCCCACCTCTCCCCACATTCTGCAATTGTGTGGCTGTGGGGCCATGCTGTTTTGGGAAGGTCAGCTGTCTTGTTCTGCGCTGCCTTGGTGGTAGTCCGGGAGGGGGCTGGGGGTTTTTGGCGGTGGGTGTTGTGGCCCTCTTGGGTCTCCGAGCTGCATGGTCAGTAACTCCATGACATGTGTTGGTCTTCAGATGTGGTTCTGGGCTGGGCTCCCTTTCATGCTGCAGGTTGTCGTCCGGCTTTACACCAGTAAAAGGCAGGTGTTAAATCCCTGCTGCTAACGCGCCTTATCGCCTGTTTTTGGGTCGCACCGCGGATCGGGCTGGTCGTTGAGAATATCGCGAAGTGGTGTTTTCGTGTGTTTTTGCACGGGTACGCCTACTCTGCATATCATTAGCGTTAGTTGTCGCTCTCATCCGTGGCGATGTTTTTTGCGGCAGCTATCGCTGGGAGACTGGCGATATCGGCAGTTTGCACCAGCTTGGGAATAGGGTGATGAATCTATCGCCACTTTTGCGGTGCTAAAGTGCCGATAAATCGGCAATGACTCCTTGAGAATATGCCCCAGTGTTTGGTTATTATTTACCTTAACAAGATGTGTAAGAAATTGGTGTATTAGATGAGCGGAGTGAGTACCCATTGCTTAATTTAAGCCGGTGGTTTCCGGTGCGTGGCACCAACATTTAATTGCAACAATGGCACTTACGACAGTCTGCCACATAGTGGAGCTGTTCGTATAATTCAGTGCTTAGCACAACAACAGTTGTTTATGGATTCAATATTCATTGAAAGTGACTGATACCTGCCGCGCAAGCCATTCTTATAGCTTTGGGGCCCGACTGTCACACTTGTAGGTGTGTGATGGCAGTAGTTGTGTTAATACTGTCTTTGGCAGTGCTGGCCTGGCAGGGGCAATGGGTGGTGCAAGCTGCAGTGACCTCTTGACAGGGCCCCAGCACTTATGAGTTTTACAGATTAAGTACTGATCGCAAGTAATAACCACACTTGTCAGGGAAAACCCTTAAAATCATTCAATTAACCTGAGCTCAAGCCCCTAGCAGCCATGGCATGGAGCAGAGCCTTAACTTGAAGGCAATGTGTAAAATATGTATACAGTATCAAAATAGTAATAGAGTCAAAACACAACAAAAGAAAAATCCCAAATCAATTCAGAAATCTTAATAAACAAAATGACAAAAATCCAATAAGGGGAAAAAAAGTATGAATTATTAAAGTTTAAATGTGAAAAACAAGGTCATCTTGTTGCACTTGAACTGTACGTACCTAGGTGCAACTTAAGGAAGCCTGTGAATGAGTGCAGGTTGGATATAGAAACCAGGTTCAATCGGCTTAGAAGTTTTGCTCTTGGACTTCGGTCCTGATTTAGATCTTGGTGGATGGGTTACTCCGTCACAACGGTGACGGATAGCCATGCCATCAAAATATAAATCCCATAGGACATCATGGGATTTATATTTCGGTGAATGGGATATCCTACCCCGTGTGACGGAGTGACCTGTCTGCCAAGATCTAAATCAGGCCCCTTGGATGCTGAAAAAGAAATCAAAACCTCTTAGCGGGGCAACGCAGTGGGCTGAGGCTGAACAGGGATCCATGACATCAGATAACTGCTGGACAAGGTCTCGATGAAACTGTTGACTTCTGGCAGGAAAGCTTCATTACTGGCTGGATACATTTCGCATCTGTGGCTGGTGAAGATTTCTACATTGTGACTTAATGGAGAGCAGATTCCTCAAGTAGGGCAAGTGTGCAGGCTGTAGATGAAGAGGGCTCCATGAAGCTGTAAACCTTCTCCGCGAGGTCCTTCTAAATTGGATTTGCTGCTGTAGAAAAGCGCTGAGCAAGAGCAACCTGAATCTTTGGTCTAGCAGCAACACACCATCATTGGATCAGTGTATCAGGATGGTCATGGTCCTCCAGATCTCTTTCAAGCCAAAAACCTTTCAAGTCATAGGTTTCAGGAGAGGATAGAAGGAGTCAACTTTGACACCAGCAAGGGTCTAAGACATAAGAGACAGCACTTGGAGTCAAGACTCACTCCAGCAGGGGCCAGCAGCAGGGTCCACGGCGGGTCCCATTTGAAATGGTCAGCAGGGCAGTTGCAGAACAGGCAGCCTGTAGCTTCTTGTGTGCCTTGAACAGGAGGCCAGCCAACTGACCCTTGGTGTCCATTTCTTTGTCCTATGTACAATAGGGAGAGCAGGTTTAGTCTTCTAGGCTCTTCTTGGGTCATACAGCAGGTCCAGTCATCTCCTATTCTTCCACAGGTCCAGAATGTGTTTTAGGAGGGTACTGGGGATGCCTGGCAACAGCCTCTGATTCAGAGTGACTCCTGGCCCCTACTTATCTAATAGGATAAATGCTCCCATGGGCAACCCTACCCACTTTTACAGCACTTCCTCTCTGCCATACTGTAAACAATCCAGTAGTGCCCCTGTCTGCCTAAATCCAAGATGGTGAAAGACGCCTCCCCTCGTGGAGAGCCTGTGTGCCCACCCCAGAGGTGTGGCCAGGGAAATGAGCAACCCCTCAACAAAAAATAGTCAAGGCAAAGCTCTAGGGATACACCACGTAAAATATTGTACTTTCCAAAATGATGTGTCTATTACATACCATTTCTGATATAGAACTTATGCCCATGGAAGCTTAAACATGTAGGCATCACATCTGCAATTCCATAAGAGAATTTTGGAACATAAAAGAGCTAAGAAGAATAAATAGTACAACTTTACGGTAGCCCACCATTATGAGGCTGCTCAAAGAGGAGGTCCAAGTACATATAAGTATTATGGTATTAATACAGTGACCAAGAATGAATGCACTGGTGACATGTTGAGAAATTGAAAAAACAGGGGTCAAATAATCAGGTTATGGACAATTTTTCCCAAGAGTGTAACAAAGATGAAGAGGCCTTGAAAATTCAACACGCCTGTTCACTATGCGAGGAAATTGTTTTTCAGGGCGAGACATTTTAGAGGTCTTCTCGTCCTGCATGGCAAGAAGTGACAGCCGCTTTGTTTCTTACTGAGCAGATCGTATTGAGTGTGCAAACCTAGTCTGTGCTAAACGTAAGCACTAGCTTGCACTGCTTGCTTCATTTAAAGCTCAGACTGACATTCAAACTGCTGTTGGCAATCAAACTACACTCAGAATGCCTGGATCTGCCAAAACAGACGGTGGGCTGCATTGCCTATGCAACTCCCGGGGGCCAAGTCACATGCTTCTCATCATCAAGAACCCTGTACACTTACAAAGGACCATAATTCTGCTTTTGCCTTATGCTGGTTATCTACCTAACTGGCTCCTGCGCATAAAAATGAAGAAGCCTTGTTGTGCACTGTTCTCGATCTCCTCTGACCATGCTGTCTGGCTGCTAAAAGTAAACATTGGAGCAGCACCTCTCCCTGCCTCAGCTCCTATGATCAGTTGGAACTGTGGTCAGAGGGAAAAAGAGATACAGTTATTAAAAACATATATGTAATTTCTGTAAAGTATACTGTCATAAAATATGTAAATTTTTTAAAACTGACTTTCAGACTTCCTTCTCATTCTCATCATTGCACACTGTGAAGTCATTGTCTTCACCTGCACTAATATTTTAACATGGTCAACACATGATAATTGTTCATTTTCTAATATCCACAGTGTATGTCAGTAAGGTTAGAGTCTTTGAATATGACCTCAAAGCATTTTTTAGGAGGTCCTGCTATCCTTGAAAGATATGTGTTATGGTGTGTCTGAGCGCTTCATGAAGGGATTAGTCTGGTTGTTCACGGTCCTGTCCCTCCATCTTTCCCCACAATTCTGAGGGTATGGTCATCTGGTTTGGAAATATTTTTTTATGATTATGGGTGGAAGGTCAGCTCATGCATTGTTTTGGACAAATAATCAATTTAAAATAGTGGTTATACTGCATCGTTGATCATTTGCAGTCCTGCCAGCGACATGAGTAATGGTCAAAGTCTAGAAGACAATGAATAAAACCACTGAATGGAGTCACAACAAACTGATGGAAATGAGTTAGATGTAGGTCCATGACGTATCTCTTGTGCCGCCAGTGTTCTGTTTGATTTTTTTTAATGGACTTCATAGGTTACTGCCTATCGGTCTGCTTCATGCTCTCCTTAATTGTGCTTGAAAATGGTACAAAACTGGTGTCCAAAATCTCCACTTTTAGCCCTTGTTTACCAACAGCATCAAGGCCACATAGCGCTCTGCGAGCATCTGAATAGTGATCCTTGCTGGCATGATGGCTCTAAAAATTGAACGCCAATAAAATGGGGTAATCAGCAGATTACATGTCTGAAACACAGCACTGCCAACTCATGCTTCCATCCTTTCGAAGGTAAGGTGTGGGGAGAAATGGCACCTAACCACAAAATTATCCCTTTTTACATTGTTACTTAAACCTAATAAGATATTATTTGTGTCCAGTTCAAGGGTCCAGGGTTTTACTTCTAGGACAAGTAAATAATTCAAGCACACTTTACCTGCAGATCCAGCAACATTTTAAAGATTTTTTGAGGCCTAAAGAATAACATTTTTACATCTACATTTAAGTGATTTGGGGTATTGAGGTGTTCAAGACCACATAGTAATTTATCTTATTAATATATAGATAAAAAAGTTATATTCAATACACCTCTGCAAAATAATTAAAGAACCCACTGGATAGTGAGACATAATTGATGGGAATATGATTAAAAACTAAATTGGCCAAGATTAATTGTGAAAACACATAATTTTGAATAACTGGCAAGGATTGTGAACTGTAATAATTTCAGATTATTAATGAAACCCTATCACAATAAAGAGTGATTCTCTCTTAAGGCCTTTTTCTTTTTCAAAACATCCATAATCTTTTACAAAAGCAACTTTAACTATCGGCATGGATAAAAAAAACAAGACAGACCTACTTGAAATGTATTGGTTACATAATATTCTCCATGCAACTGCATAACTTAAATTAAATTTTGATAAATCCCTACTGTAAGACTGTCTATTGAAAAGGAATTTTTGTCTTGATTACTTTGATACCATTCCACACAAAAGTTTACAAACAACAGTTTACTCACTTTGGGTTCGATACGTTTTATGCAGTGATTTAAATGAAAATATACAAGTGCTGGTACTCACTATCCAATATACCTGCTTGTTTCTGAGAAGTGCAGGTACTCTCCCATTAAATGCATGGAGGCAGTGATGAGAAGTACAGGTACAGTCCCTTTCAAATTAAAGAAGTACAGGTACCTAATACCGTACAGCATCGTCTGATCTGAAGCACTGGTTTTGTGCACATCTATGAAGTTTGGGCCAAAAAAGGGAGGTCCTAACGTGACCTTTCCAATTTATATTACCATGGGATTCTTTGTTTGCTAATACAGAAAAACAGCTGAATGGAGTTACACTTCACATACATGAAGGTAGAACTTTACTCAAAGAAATGCCATGCTTGGTTTGGAATGAATCCATTCAGTATGCATGCACTAGTATAAAAATGAGTGCATAAAAACATGTTATTGTTTTGAAAGTGTTACATTCTAGTGGAATCTGGACCTTAATTCAGCAGAGGTCTCCAATCCTGGTTTTGCTGACCTCCAAGAACCAAATTCTTATTATATTTAGGGGCTTTTTCTCCCTTGGACCATTTTGGGTCTGCAATCTTAAAGTTGAATCCACAAGACAAAAGCTCTCCGATGGGTGGCTGCAAATTTAGAAAAAACGTTGCAACGAAAGGCCATGCACAGAGGGTATTGGATGACCATACAGGTTGCGATTAAGACCAGAGGCTGTGAGCAGCGTGCATTGGTTGCCTGAGTTGTGTAGGGCAAAAGAAACTGTTGGAAGTGGTATATGATACCAAAAAAGTGATGTCATGGTTAGCATTCGTTATTGCATCTAACCATAGGTGAAAAGACTCATATATTCACCGAATATATCACAGTTAAAGTGGAGACATTATTTGCAAGTTATGGCTAGGAACATAAACTATAATTTGAACAAACAACTTGCAAACCATAACTTGAGAAAGCAAGCCAAATGGGTTAATCATGTTTCACCTTGGCATCAAAAAAACCTTTAAACTCTGCACAGTTTCAGTTTTGCATCAATTATAATATTCCATGATGGCTTCCAAACTCTAGTCTGTGTTTCAGGTTATTTTATTAACTCTTGTCATGCTACTTCTATTCCTTATTCAACCATCAACATATATTTAGCACCTCATGTGTGGCTATTCAATTTCTTTACTTTAGTTTTGATCCTATGTTTTTGTTTATAATTTTCAAACCAATGGCTTCTTGCCACTATGTGCTTGCCTTTTCTTCTTCACTGTACCTTCTTTCCACATGCTATTTGATCATGTACAGCCACCTTGTGCAATTTCCCACTAACACCCTTCACCTCCTCTAAATGTAAGCCTCTTTCCTCTTCATGCCTCTTAACTCAAATGCCCTCCCTCTCAACCAACAAGCTCTATTGTTTTAGCAAAAAATCTTGCTCCCTTACTGCTGATATTAAGAAAAATACAGAATTGCTCACCAGAGAAAAAATCACTGAGCTTGAATCTGTGTGTTTCTGCTTTGTCATAAATGGACTTTCAACAGAGAAGTTCACTTTCTTTACATGGATTTTTGGGAAATTATATTTTCCTAAAGATTCTCCAAATTTTATGGCATATGCCCTGAAGACTACATGCAGTTATGCCAAGCTTCAAAAAGTAAAAAATAAAATAAATTCTATATAATCCTAATTTAATAAAAGTTTATGAAAATTGAAAACAAAGATTCATTGTAATCAAAATGTTTAAAACATGATTTACTTAATTTGCATATTGCATCTATCATAAAAAAAACTCCAAGTGAGAGTTTATAAAATTGTACAACAAATCTTTTGAAATGATATATTTAACAAAGGCCATTTAATTTAGGGCATATACGCTTTGTGTCATTGAATTTCATATTAAGATACACCATCACTAATGTGGCCACAACCTTAGGTGAAGATGTTCAGTACCTCCATTATGCCCTGCTTTTCATTATACTCTTCCCTAACAGTACAGGCTGTATTTTTCTCCTGAGAGAGCACAATATATAGCATTAGAAAAAAAGGATAAGCCCACAAATGAGAATCAACAGGCACAAAGCAATGAACAAATGTATGAGAGAGCCAGGGAGACTTGATGGTCAGAAGGCAAAGCTCTATCTGTTTGTTGATGAATTAATATATGAGAGTCGCTAGAGCTCACAAGAACATGAATGTGAATGAGGGTGAGATAAAAATGAATACTGAAGATGACTACATGAGATCTCCTATAGATTGAATTATTTTCTAGATGGCCAGTTTGTCTACAAATCACTCTAGACACTCAACATCCCCCAAACCAGGAATGTTTTCTTCTCCATAATAATATAGGGATCAGTAGTGTTAGAGAGGAGTTAAGCAGTAAAAGCAGCACTCAGCAACTTGTTCTCCCTTCGCTTACACTGGGGAGGAAGGCCTCTGTACTGGCTGTCAACATTCATATTAAAGACATATTTCACAACTACTTTGAGAATGAGAACTCTATTGAAAATTGATTGAGTGAAGTTGCGGTAGCATTCCTTCAATTACACAAACTATGGAGGTTTTTTTTTATTCTCTTCAATGCAACCTCGAAGCGCTGTGTAACCACTTTCTTGGTGATCTTATTTGGAAGTGTATTACTGAAAATAAGGGTCTAGTTTGCAATATTTAGTTGATTAAGCTTTAGACTTGCAGTAAGGGCATGGGTAGCACATACCTAAGTTATTTTCAAAGAATGCTCTCACAATGAACATAGGTAGCTCTCTTTCTAGCAATATCTAACTTGGATAAGTAGTCCCTCAGGGTCCACCTTATTTCAATCCTCATTCAATCTATAATTGGAACCACTGGAAATGATTCTGAGAAGCCTGAAAATTCTGTATCGCCAATATGCCTATTTTACTCAGATATATCTGATTATTTCTTCCCCAAATGATGTCATTGTACTCACAATTGCCCTGGAGATGGTCCAGAAATGGATGACAAACTATCCTTTAAAAATCAACCCTACATGAACAGAGTTCTTACTGATGTTGCCAAAGAACTCAAATATTCCCATCCAGGAATGATTAAAATCCTGTTTTCCCTTGGACTGCACACCGGCTACTGTGGCTAGAGATAAATCTCTAGTATTTTTCCTCTACAACCGTCTCAACGTTCAGAAACAAATTGCTGAAATTACAATGAGGCATTAGGCAATTCATGCCAGAGCAGGATTTAAAGCACTTAATCCATGCTATGGTCCTCTCTGGACTAGATTATAGGAACCAATCCTTCCGGTCTCCCGAAATCTCATTTATTACTCCTGAGAATACTACTTTTGCAGCTACTCACTTTGTCACAGGTCACAGCAAATTTAACCACATCTCCCCTATCCTTTGTTCCCTACCAAGGCTCCCAGTTTAGGCAAGAACTCAACGGAATGTGGCCTGCATCACCCACAGAGCTCTTAACAATTCTGGTCCCTCCTATTCTGGCCGCTTCTATTTGGAAAGCAGATAATCTATGGTGTTGAACAATTGTTCGAGGAATGCCAAATCCCTTCCCCTGAAGCCTCCATCCAACATTAGAGTACAAATGCCATAAGAATTAGGCCTTCTCCAGCAGTGTGACCAGGGTTTGGCCCTCACTCTCATCAGCCTTATTCACTACAATGAATTGTATTACCTTCAAAGGAACTAAAATCCAATTATTTCAGAGACACTTTTGGTTAAAGTAACCTATGTCCTCAGTGATCTATCCTATCTGTTTGACTTCAGCCTTGTTTCTCTGTTATTTGAGTATTAACTGTTATTGCTCTAGAAAATTGTTTCTATGACTACCAGTCTCTTATAAAGCACACTATTCCGAGATGCATTTAGACTTCCCAGTAAACTCACAATAACCACTTTTTTGACATCTTTATGATAAAAAGATAAGTTAACGATTCAAAGATCTCCAGACTTTGAGAATGCCTAAACTTAGATGGTGCTTTAGTAGGTCAGAGATCTTCAATGATTTCTAGATATTTCTGGTCAAGTAGCTTCTTTGTTAAATTATCTGATACAATAATGTTGCTAACATTTGTTATTATAAAACGGCTGCAATGTTAAAACATCACTAATATTTACTAGCACTGATCTCTTCTCCACGATATTGAATACAAACATGTCATCAAGATGAACATATATAGAGAAGTATAGATCAGCTATGTTTACCTCCTCATCTACTTACAATGACAATTTATATTTTAATCGAAATTGTGGAGTAACATTTATGCAGGTTTACATTAAAACTTTGATATTGTGGTGTAACACCCTCTAGTGGTTGTACTATTTAAAAAGGGCGTGCAGAATTAAATCAAATCCCACAATACTATTTCCAATATATTGCTTTACAATGACACCACATAATCTGATCAAACAATGTGTTTTTTCACATTAATTTAGTAAACAATATGTCTCATAGACCCTTGCAAATGGAAGCTTAACATTTATTTATATATCTGCAAGTTCACCATTTTTTAAAAGTATTACAAACGCCCAAGGAATAATTAAATTCTGCTGCTGCAGCATTTTGTGTGAAATATAGATTTGCTGGATTTGCAAGAATATCTTACTTTTGCTGCATGATTTGCAGATTTTGACAAACAATGGATCAACGTTTCAGAAAAATGTAGAACGCGTAGCTGAAAACAGTGACAACACCTTTCTAAGCACTTATTGGTCATTTGCGAGTTGATTGCTGCATTACGTTAATAATTGGTTGCTAAAGTTGTGACGACTGTGCACACATAGAGTCCCAAGTGCTTGGACCAGGGAGAGAATTTTGTCTGTAGCATGAAAACCTCATTGCATATGAACCTTTAATTCGAACATTGTGGCGAAAATGATTCCATCTTTCTCGTGAAAAAAGCGTTTAATTATTCATGAAAATATACAACAGACACTGTTCTGAGTGCAAGACCTATCTGAAAAGGGTGTTGCTAGTTTAGAAGAAATCTAAAAAGTAACTTCTTGTTTTAGTTTTGATGCTTCATAGTAGTACATCCAAGTAAGACGTACATATTGCATATGAGATTACTTTATTTAATGCATATCCTGTATTATTAAGACAGGATAAACCAAAACTCATGACTAGTTTCAAAACTTAACTAGGCAGCACAGAATAAAAGAGGCACTCCCTTTCTGTATTACATGAGTCTGTTGATGTAGGCGTATTTCCTGATAAAAAGCATCATTTGTTTTAAAGACGATATTTTACAACATACGTTAAAAAGGACACGATTAATAATTTAAAAAATATATTTTTGTCATTCCCTACATGGCGAAATCATTTTCTTGTGAAAAACATTTTGAATAGGATCGGCTGAAAAAATATATATTTTTTAATCTTTGTATGTTATGTGACACTGGAATACTTCATGTATCAATGTGTGTTAAAAGATAAATATCGCAAGACAATCATGCTTCGAAATGGTGTGTAATTTCCATTCCCTTGTTACAAAATGAACCAAAACACTGCAAAATAATTAGATGTATGATCCATCCATAATTCTAGTGTCTCTGATTATGTCTGATTAAGTACCAAGTACCTTGCATAGTGAGTGTATAAATGTATATTCTCGTTGTGCTGAATAAGCAAAATGGAATACCTCTCTTTTTTAAGTATAAGTCAGCAGAACCAGTTGTCTGAGGTAGTAGTGATGCTGTGCAAGGTAGGGGGAAGATGTGTTTCACGGAGCACTGACAGCTATTTCAGCACGTCAGTATCTGCATTTTTGGTACATGTTATTGAGCAAGTAAACAGCTGACAGTCTTAAATCCTTTCTGCTTGGTAAGACAAACGTAGCAAATGTGACATATTGTGTTTTTATTTTAATGTGAACCAATTTTAGATTATCACTGTGTTTGCTTCTTTCGATCTATAATATGTATTTGCCAATTTTATGGACTTTAAATTTTGATGTCTCCAATTGAACAAAAGGATTTAATTGACTGCCATTTTAAACAAGCAGAAATACCGAACCTACAATTCATTGAAATCTCATACAACGTGCCACATTTAACAAGGTGATGTGCAGCTTATGCTTAAGAAGCTAAATCAACATTAGGGCTATTGCCATCATAACAAAAATATATCTATTTAGAACAAAGTCATGCATTTATACTTGTGGAGAATGAAATCATGCAATGAGTAGATGTGGCAGCAAGGATCAGCAAAAAGTGCAAGCATGTACAACATGTGATTGCTAAAACAACTCTCATCTCATGACACAGATCCAAATTATTTAAAATATAGACTTACACCAAAAACTTAGATATATTCATTATGGAATGTAGTGGGAAGCCTCACAAACTCCACTCCTTTTTACCATTTCGAAAGTAATGCTATTTGCCTGTCATTTGTGGCAGTTCTCTACAGTTTGCACTGTCTGTCAGTTTCATAAATGTATAAAAACCACCATGCACACTATCATAAAATGAAAAATCGTGTTTTTAGAAGCAAATCTCATTTTACGATTTGTAAAAAGGGAACATAGCACATTACACACTCACATCACAAAGTTCACCATTAAGCTAGAACAAGTAACGAAAAAAAGGAGTGCACTCACAGATAGAAAACTTGCTGCTGATGTCTTTCCCTGGAAACAATTTAAATCCTCTAGATTTAAAATCTATGGACTTTTTCACTAGTTAAGAAAACAAACAATAAAAAAACAGATCAGATCAAACAGTCCACAAAGTAACATATGTTTAAGTGCTGTTAGTAAGCAAAATGTCGGCTTAATGAAATGTCTTTCTGGTAGCCTTTACAAACAGTTTCCTAACAGAGAGCACAGCAGCAGAAAATAATGTGATGGAAATACCACACATAGATGATATATATGATGAACATGGAGGCATCTATTCTACCTCGATTTTGAGTTGATGCATCTTTAAAATGTTGTCTGTGCACAAAAAGCAAACGTGAAGGGGTTGCACACTTGTGTTATTTAACAGTGGGAAATGGAACATGCACATCTTATATCCATGGTTACATGATGCTCTCAAATACAGATTCTCCCCTGCCTGCTAAAATGTTCTTTTTCCACTAGAGCATTACCCCTTTGAAGCCAAAGCCTATAGATCGTTAAAAATACAAAATTAATACTCAAGAAACTTGGATATATAATGTGTGCAGTGTGTGCAGCTGGTGCATAGCCAGAGCAAAGGGAATGAGAGGCAACACATGAGTTAACACAAGGTATTTGGCATCAAGCCCACTGTCAAAAACAACTCCAAGATTATTGATAAAATCCAATATTGATAAAGTGTTCTTTTTATTTCTTCTTTTTCAATTTTGAGAATGTTACAAGCAGACGCAACCAACGCGTTTCACCCCAGACAAGGGACCTGCCAAAGTTCCAAATCCTTTGCTACCCACTGTTTATTTTCACCCAATATTTTAGAAGGCCCGCCGCGATGAACAGGCCATCCGTATTTCGGTTCGTACATTAAGATATTTAATTCAAGAGACAATAATCCCAGTGTAATGAGTACAGACAGCGTCACTGTATTTACTTCTGTCTTCTTCCAGGCTGCTCCGCGAGCTCTGTATGGGACACGTTTACCTCTACGCGTTGGTAAGTCACAACGTTTCCAGGCTTCTGATGCCCTGACAAAGCCCTTGTCTGGGCGAAACGCGTTGGTTGCATCTGCTTGTAACATTCTCAAGATTGAAAAAGAAGAAATAAAAAAGAACACTTTATCAATATTGGACTTTATCAATAATCTTGGAGATGTTTTTGACAGTGGGCTTGATGCCAAATACTTTGTGTTAACTCATGTGTTGCCTCTCATTCCCTGTGCTTTAGAATGTATGATTCATGACCATTTGGCAGATGGCCATTTGCGGTGGGCAACAGTGTTATTAAGAAATGTATCTGTGACTATACTGGGTGGTGCAGTGATCTAGCATTCCTAGCTGACACAATTTTTTCTGCATTGCAAGAGGCACACACAAATCTTGACCTTGCATGCGCGATTTTTGGAAAATGCCTATCTGATGTGCAGCATCGTATTTAGCATTGCCTATTCTGATCTCAGCGCTCCCTATCGCTGCCCCCGTGTCGTATATTTGCAAACTTACAATAGTTAAAGTAGCATAGATTTTGCTAAAGGCATCAGATATCTTCGAGAAATCCAATATCGGACGTGTGCATTGACACAAACAGTGCAACACTTTGAAGATTGTAAAGATGTATGTTTAATTCATGTGCTTTAGAGTCCCAGACTTCTGCTTACTTTTTAAAGGGTTTTCTTATTTATTTCTTTTATCTAATTCCTGGAAATCTATATACTGCCATTACGATGTGCATTGAATGTCAGTTTTCTGAAATGAGTGAAATACTTTATATACCAGACAAGCCAGACAACAAAAATTGCTCCTTTGAGATGCTACTTTTCTCAACATACCTGGCCCTATTCTGTGCAATAGTGGGTTCAAGGACAATTTCGAAGTAAATAGGGGCTCGCAGTGTAACGTACCACCCAATCACAGCACTTTTCAACACCGTGGTTGGCAGTCCCAGTAGAGAGGATCAAACAAAGCAGACACGCATCATTTGCTATGGTTATGAAAATGGCATGTGCATTTTTTCACTACCGTATTGTGTAATTCCGGCAATGTCAAAGTACAAATAAAGTTGCCTTACTGATTGTTGAAGCCTTAGATCGGACAACACCTAGATGAGTCTCAGGTGGTACGACAACTAACCACAAGATAAATTACCAATTTACCTTTGGGGCAGAAGTACCATTTCAGCTAATTCTGTGATAGTAATAGATAGTAGATCAGTAGAGATAGTTGGCATTTTCAATGACTTGGGATAAAGCCATGATAAACCTGGCACACTGGTGATGAGGGCAATGAGACAGTGTAGTGCTCTGGTGGGGGTGAAGGGGCATACATTGGCTGCACCGAGTGACTATGTAACGGTTGGCATGATGCCATGCTGCACTCTTCTAAAACCAGCAGTGTGCTATTATCTCTTTAGTAAGGGTTCCTTACTGTTTAGAAACTTTTCAGAAGCTGAGGTGTTTGTCTTAGATAGTTACGTATTTTTATATTCAAACGATTAGATTTGGACACCTAGACCATTTATATAGGCTTTGACTTGTTCACATTGGAAATCAGACAGCTACATCACTAGTGCGCGCTTACCTGTTAGCAGATACTGCCGTGAAGGGAACGGCTTTCCTTCAGTCTTCCCTCAGCCCTCCTTCTCCTCTTGCCAGCCGTGAGGGGAACGGCTCATCGGCGCTAAGGTCCTGCCGTGAGGGGAACGGCATTGGACACAAGGGACTACACTTCCCAGCAGGCGCAGGCAGACGCCTGCTGACATCGTCATTTCGGCACCAGGAGGCGCGATAAGTTGCGTCCCGGCCTCCCGCAGCGCGGGACGCGCTTACCTGTTAGCAGATACTGCCTTGAGGGGAACGGCTTTCCTTCAGTCTTCCCTCAGCCCTCCTTCTCCTCTTGCCAGCCGTGAGGGGAACGGCTCATCGGCGCTAAGGTCCTGCCGTGAGGGGAACGGCATTGGACACAAGGGACTACACTTCCCAGCAGGCGCAGGCAGACGCCTGCTGACATCGTCATTTCGGCGCCAGGAGGCGCGATAAGTTGCGTCCCGGCCTCCCGCCAGTCACAGAGGCCGGGCTGGGCCAATCCTTGCCCTTCGCTGGTGTCATTGAACCAGGTGAGCATTGCCCTTTGAACATTTGTATTCCAGCTGCTCAACAAACCTCTATCATGGGGAAGAGAACAGATATAATACCGCCCGCCCAGTCATTACAAGTATAGATAGTATGCTGGAAAGGGCGGTGAATATAGTCTCTAATGAAATTGATTTAACGGAGAGGAGACTGTCCCTTGGTATTGAGGCATTGCATGATGGTCCTATGTTAGGGACCGATTTGGTTGATACAGCTGGCTCTCTTCTGCTTTATAGCGCTCGGAATGCTCATCGGACGAACTTATCGACTCCCAGCCCAGGTCCCATGCCTGGACATGAAGCTATTTTGACTCAGAGCCCGAAGGCCATTAGCACTGCAATTGACCAGGATCCCCCCACGGCTAGTGCTATAGTGTGTGCGGGTGCAAAGAGGAAAAGGAAAACAGTAAAGCCCGCCCCTTTGAAGAGAAAACAACCGCCTCGTACTGGCTCTACTCGTTCTGTTATGAGTACTTGGTTACACACACCTTTACAGACTCAGGCCCAGAATCCTGAACTTGTTGACTCTTCACACCATGGAGAATTAAGGAACTCTGTTAGCAGTCAGACGGGCACCATACTGCCCTCTCTTCCGTATAACAGCTTGGGTGAGACCTTTATTGACACCGTTGTCAATAGTATCTTTGGGCGTATTAAAGACCTGATTGACTCTAACTTTTGTGCTTTGTGGAAACGGCTTGATAGGCTGGACACTTAGTCAAATAAATTATGCTCCCAACTTAAGAATGTTAAACCTGCATCAGTAGAGGGGGTGGAATCAAGTTTGACATTAGTTGACATTGCCCCCCAACTACATGTTCCCGCCCCACCAGTCCCACTGTTACCACCACTTGGGACGTGTTCTACCTGTGAGAAGGTAAATGAATGCCTCATAGCAAAGGCTACTGCCACTTCAGGGAATATACCTAATATTGTAGGGTTAAACACTTTGCCAGTTACAACTTTATATACACGGTTAGATTCTAGCAGCACGACGCGTGCTAATACAGAGAGACCTAACCCAAGGGATCTCAATACATGTGGGGGGCTCCAACCCAAGCAAACACTATAGATACCCAAGCCAGTAAAGATATACTGAACCTCCCACCTGCATCCTGCCCATTTGTCTGTGTACTTGCAGGCGTACCTGCTCTTAAGAAAAATCAAACTGAGACATGGTACCAACTCCGCAATAAATGCGTTGATTGGTTATCCAAACATAAGGGATACAAGGTGGCCGATGCAAATAACATTATTATGGTTCGAAGGATAAGCTGGGTCGGGTCCTCTGCTAAAAATATCGAGGGGACTGTATTGTTGTTAACTTTCGAAACCCTGCAATGGTGAAATCCCTACTAAAGGTACAGGAAGATACATGTATGGGGCCCAGTAATATTTTTCTGCTGCCATTGGGATATTTTTACAAACCAATTTTTAGCTCACAAATGAATGATGGTGCATCTCTATTGAGGCATAACAGGTTCCTGCCCTTGTCCTCTTTAGACACTCAAGATTGACTTGCACCCGTCCAGTCACTGAAAGGAGTTAATAGTTTACCTGATGTATGCCCACTGGAAGGACGTCCAAATCCAACCAGGACCGGCATCAACCATAAACTGAGTATACTTAGTTGGAACGTTGCCGGCCTGGCATCTAAAATGAATTTACCAGACTGGATTGAAATAGTCGAAAATCAGGACATTATAATGATGCAGGAAACTTGGGCCACTCAGGATTTTTATTTAGAAGGGTTTCAATGTTTTAATATTGTTGTGCCGGTTCCCAAGGCAGGGCGACCATCTGGCGGGCTTTCGATTTGGGTGAACATTTTAATGGGAGGTACTGTAAATGTTTTAGATACAAGAAATGATAATATACAGGCTCTGATCTATACAAGGGGCATTTCTATATGTTTAATTAACTTTTATAACAATGATTTTTATTCTGTGCCAAATATCAATTTTAATAATTTGTTCAATTTTATTTTAACTCTACAAAACCTCAAGGCTTTTACTAACGTCGTCGGCATTTGTGTGGGGGGAGACTTTAATGCTAGGATTCCAACGAGTAATAATTTACCAATATTTCCGACTACTAGTTTGTCTCGGTGCACTAGGGGTATAGAATTATTAGACCATCTATGCAACCATAACCTAATTAATACTATGGATATCACTGCCATCCCCGATAAAGATAATCGTATCGAACCGACATATAGAGGCAGGGGTTGTGCTTCCACTATTGATTACGTTTTTATTTCCTCCATTTTAGAAGATAGTTTGTTAAGTGCAGAGGTTATACCGACCCACCATGGCGATCATAATCCTATTAAAATATTATTGAAAATCGCCCCTAAGCCTGCAAACAATAAGGAGTGTGGCGCCAGGAATTTGTCATCCTCCACAGATAACCTGAGATTAGTCTGGCGAGGAATTGATAATAACAAGTTATTTGTCAATATGTTAACTGCTCTTTCGCCACTTGTCGATATCTGCTTGTCATTTAAAGATCATAGTCCCGATGTAATTGGTGCTTTCACCCAATTGTGTGAGGGCACCAAACGGTTGTTGTCAAGGCCTATTACGAAACTTCGACCGGGACCGAGATGGTTTAATGGAGATTGCTCACTAGCCAATAGAAAGCTTCGCAAGGCACTGTCAACGACCCCCAGAGATCGGGCACTCGTTAAATCCCTGAGGCACCATTACAAGACAGTAACCACACGAAGGAAAGGCTTCTGGGCGGCAGTTAAAAACATTAGGACATTAGGACATCCTCTGACTGCCATCAGCTGTAATATAACTAGCGACTTATGGGTGGCTCATTTTTCCAAAATCTATTCGGCCCCAATTGGAATAGAGGACTCATATGAATATCACGCGCCTACCCCAATAGATATAACTTTGCTAGAAGTGGAGGATGCACTCCAACAAAGTTTGGGTAATAAAGCGCCGGGCCCTGATGGGTTGCCCATCGATCTTATTAAAAATAAACCAGATTTTTGGGCACCCCTCCTATTAAATGTTTTTAATAATTTAACCTATGATACAATTCCGAGTACGTGGTCCATGAGCATCATTGTACCGATTTTTAAAAAGGGCGATTGTTCTAACCCAAGTTGCTATAGACCTATCTCCCTCATCGACAACACCCTGAAAATCCTGGGAAGGATTCTCTATAACAAGATAAGGTCATGGGCTGAGGGTGATAATATTTTAAGGCCGTGCCAACTGGGGTTTAGAAGTAAAGTAGGCACAGTGGAACAGTGCCTGAATTTAAATCTGATTATTGGCAAGTACACTGTTGCAAAAAAATCTCCTATATATCTCGCCTTCATGGACCTTACCTCTGCGTTTGACCTTGTCAATAGGTCACGCTTATGGTCCATTCTTTTAAAACAAGGCCTGGATGAAGTTTTAGTTCACTTTTTAGCATATTTGCACAGAGATCTGCACGCCCGGGTGAGGATTAGCCAGGATGGGGATGTATCAAGTGACATTAAAATTGATAGAGGTGTCAGACAGGGGTGCGTTCTGGCACCTCTTCTTTTTATCCTATATGTTAATGATTTGCATGATTCACTAGTAAAGCTTAACCACGATGTCCCGAGAATAAATGGTAATACACTCCCCGCCCTATAGTATGCTGATGATGCGGTTTTAATGGTACGCACCCCAAATGCCCTACGCATTTTAGTACGAGGATTTGTAGATTTTATGGCTGTTTTAGATTTAAGGACTAATTTTAAAAAATCGTTTTTAATGGCTTGTGGTCCGAAAAAGCGTCCTATTAATAAAATTATTGTTAACTCGGACAGTTTACAAAGCACTTGCACTTTTTCTTACCTTGGGTTAGTTTACGCCACAAATGGCTCTTGGTCTGATCACGTGGCACACAGCAGAAGTAAGCTGTTACGAAGTATTAATACACTTCTGGGATTACCCCAACCCAAAAGGTCTGAAGTAGTTTTAGCTCTTAAGAAAATTTTCAAATTACAGTGTGCTCCAACCGCAACCTATGGAGCAGAAATATGGGGCTTCACCAAATGCAGTAGTATTCAATGTGAAGAAAACAGACTATGTAGGAAACTTTTGGGAGCACCGATTTCTTCCTCTGTATATGTGTGCCACAAAGAACTGAAACTGCCCTATATTGAAGATTATATTAGGGCACGACCGGCATTGTTCTGGGTTGCAATTTGGAATAACACTGCGGCAACTCTCACCAGAGACATAATAACTGACTGCCTTAGATGTGAGAGGGGTGGGGATATACCATGGCTTGCCGCTGTAAAAGAGAGCCTAAAGAGCGTAAACCACCTGCGCATCTTTTTAAATCCAACTCAATCCGAGTTAACTAACAAAAAAGTGATACAAGAGGCATTGTATAAAAAGTATAGTGATGAAAGGTACTGGAGAGAGATCAAGAAAACCTCAGTTCTAAGGTATATGTCCATAGAGGACTGCTCTCATTTGCCTGCCAGATACCTTTTAAAACCTATAGGACACTGGGAAAGAGGGTTGCTATTTCGCTTACGGGCAGGTACTATGAAATATTTATTATGATCCCTTTGGGCTATAATTCCGATCTTGACGCATTGCCCTGCCCTTGCAACGCACACAGTAACCAAACAATGTTGCACTTTTTATTCTCTTGTAGTTTTTATTCCAAATTCACAAAAGGATTTTTGATACCTTTTTTTAAAAAACGTGCTATTTTTGACTTCAGGATAGCGTACACGGTAGTGCTTAAACTGGCGGAAGATGAATTAATTCTCCGCGTTGGATCATTCCTGAAGTCAGCTGTACGGTCACGTAGAACCATGTGTGTCCAATGAAGGTCGTTAGAACTGTATAATATTATTGTAATGTTATTAAAATCACCCTATCGAATGTTAATATATGACATATCCTGCTAACTATGGTCTATTTTAGTCACTGTTATAAATGTACTGTACCTTTTGCTGTGAATACGTTGCTATGTATGAATTGTTTTTATTGTGCTTTTATGGATATTCCATATTCGAATAAAGATATTTTGATTTGATTTGATATTATCTCTTTAGTAAGGGTTCCTTACTGTTTAGAAACTTTTCAGAAGCTGAGGTGTTTGTCTTAGATAGTTACGTATTTTTATATTCAAACGATTAGATTTGGACACCTAGACAATTTATATAGGCTTTGACTTGTTCACATTGGAAATCAGACAGCTACATCACTAGTGCGTAAGCACAATCAGAGTTCCACGTTGTTCCAAGGCAATAGGCAGCATGATCTCATACTTACATGCATGTTTTTTTGTTCAGACTTTATGTGCATCCATGTCTATTGGTTGTGTGAAGTACTGGAGCTATAAAGAAATCGCCTGTTATAGGGACTGGTAGGTATATGCCTTAATTTGTAACAATTATTTTATATGTCGCAATGATTACACACTGGTTTATAGTCACACTTCTTAATAAAAAAGGAGCCTAGCTTTTCATGCTGAAGCAGGGGACTTCAAACTTTGTATTGCTGAGCCCCTCCCTGAGCAGAATCTTTATTATTTGAGAGCCTCTTTCGAGCTAACGTGTGTGGGGATTACTTTTGGGAAGTACGCTATGTGTATAGGACGAAGAAGATCATGCAGATGTATTCACTCTGGGATTATACTGGGGTATGAGAGGTACAGAAATTAGACATTTGTTGTTTCATTATCCCTAGCTCCTGTACTGCTGTCTCACTGCTGATTCCTGCATCGGTTCTTCCTAGCTTGCATAGCCTCTCCATCTATCTCTTAAATTTTTATAGTTAGGCTTTTCTACTTCTGCAACAATACCCTCATCCTTAGGTCTGTAGAATTCCATCATTTGAGGCTCTTGCAGCTGAACCTTTTGCTACAATTCTGCAGCATTTACTCCCTCCAGGTTCCTGGAGGGATTCCTTACCCATACCTGCCAAGATTCCCAGGGCCATGTGTCACCTGCTTCTGCAGTTCAGACTTTTGCTTTGCATTCTGAGACTTATATCACAATATAAAATCTGGATTGCAACAGCCTACAAGTCCCAGAATGCAAAGTCAGAACCTGGACTGTAACAGCATTTGATATGGGAAACTTGGAAGGCAGGTTACCCCAAGCTCACATCACTCAATGCTCCTAGAGTGCGACATCTCTCCAGAGTTATGGAGTGCGAAGTTACTCTTGACGCAGTTCTCTGGTCCTATATATTTCAGTAGCACTCCATCTCTACAGTGTCCAAAAAAACGCTCCCTTCAGTCTCCTTCAGTGCTCCATCCCTTGAGGCACCTGCTGCTTCTTCTTTTAGAGTTACAACCGTCCTCAGAGGAAAGATACTGGTTATTTGCACTGCTATGGGGGTTCTGGAAGGTCAATGAGATAGTGCTGTAACAATGGTTTGTGTACAAATCATCTATGACGTTTTTAACACAGGAACTCTGCATCTATTTTGCTTTAAAATCATTTAGGGATAGCCTAGAATGCACCACCATTCGCTTGATGAATTTTTATATTGTATTTGTTGTTTTCAGTGCACATTTCACAGTACAAAAAAATCAACTTTTATTAATTTTCTTCCAATGTTTATGTTTCTTTGCTTGGAAATGCTTGCTACACTAATACAACACTGCTCTGGTAGCAACCTATCTTCCAGTGTTCCCTCTCTCTGGACATATGTACTTCTTCGCTCTGTGGACTCCTGCACTACTCCGTTGCATTGCTCACCTCTTGCAGACCTTATTGCCACACAGCTTCTTAGCAAAAATAATTTAAAGCAAGTCTAATCCACACAGTGACGCTGATAATCCTTACGCCATAACAATGTGTAACACAGCATTTGTGCTTGTTTGCTTTTCCACACATCATTTTAAGGTGGAGAGTTTTTTGCATGTGGAAGCACGCCCCTCCCTTAAGATGAAGCCACCACCCCTCCAGTGGGGTGCACACCCCACACTTTGGACACCTCTGCGCTAAAGGCTACCATAACGCAGGTTTTCTGGTATTTCACAAAACCCCTGCTTTTGTGATCTCAAAAGAGGAGACTCAGCTGTAATCCTTTTGTTTTATATGACTTTCATATATTGCCATTACTGAAAATACTGGATTCTAGATGAAGTTATTTACTGGTGTTACATGACAACAGTGGAAAACTATTTTCCACTGTTGCTATGTCACCATGGGAAGGGCTTGCCTAGGTCTGCAGAGACTCGAGCGAAGCCTCAAAATGACAGATGACTGTCTTATGTCTCACACGCCTGCACTTGTTGTGTAGTGGGAGAAGCCACCATTACCTCTCCAATAGGGGGCAGAGAGAGCAGCTTTAGATTGCTTAAAGGACAAGCTAAGTGTAGAAGGTGTTGTGGATATGGGGTGGGTTTATATTGTGCAACTGGTCAGAAGACACCTGGAGTTTTATGTATATTTGGGATGGATAACTAACAGCTCAACAAGGGTGAGTGGCTAGGCATCAGGTCATTGCAAGTGACCTAAAGAAGGTGAGACTATGTTGTGCTTGGCTTACTATAACATTTCCCATGGGTTGCTCATTCATAGAATCAGCTGCAGATTGGAAGTGGATTGATGGGCATTGATTAAAAAAACTGATGAAGGGCAGTTCTCAATAATGTGGACTTTTCCACTGCCGGATCCAAGCGATGTCAAACATTGCTCTCTTTTCTTTTGAGGCAATTTGAAATCCCTCTGTGGAAAACAAACCTATTATTGGCAGCTACAGATCTATGCTGTTATAAATGTAATTTCTAGAGCTGCTTTATTCAGTGTTCCTTTCTGAAAATGTTTATGATGAAACCACATAAAAAAAGCCCAAAATGAGAAGATTTGTTTTTCAAGCTCTGTATTTGAATTCCCATTTTAGCATTTTTGTTAGGGTAGACACTTCATAAGTGTACACACTGCCATGTTTAATTTGTAAGTGCTCTCTGCCTTGTATGCATCAAAGATGTGATACAATATTATTTTAAGATTGGTCAATTAAGTCCATATTTTCTAATGCAATTTTTCTTGCAACTTGGTTCTCCAGCTATGTGACTAAGTACAGGGCAAGGATTCTAAAATTTTACGAATGATTGGATGAAAAACGTTATGAAACTCGTTAATGGCTAACAGAAAGAGCTTGTGCATTCAATTAAATTTCCAGTCCCATATCAGGGAGTCATGCAGGATTAGAGAAGAAGTGAATTTTTAGTGTGATGTAGTGCATGCAATCAAGACGTACGATGTACAGCATTAAAAAGCACGCTATTAGTACAATGAGCTTAGTCTAATGCTACATGAAAAGCATGAGCAATAATCTTGCTTGAGGTAGACTCAAAAATCTTTGAATTGATATGTTATATTCTTTCAATAGACTATTCTTGGTATGTCTCAATCAGTCATGATCTAAAGACAGTCACACATGTCCCATTTCAATTCATGCTTACATCATGGACATTTAACAGCCATTTCAAAATACTATTGGGAACTTGTATGCAAGATTAAACGTTGAAACAAATGATCATCATTTAGAAATTAGATATTCTGATATAACTCATTACTGTAGGTTGTCAAAATAGATGAGCCTTGCAAAGACCAAGGGTTAGTTCTAATGTTTAATACTTGCTCTATCGAAAGTAGAAATGTGAAACCATTCGATTATTTTAACTAGTACTAAAAATTTACTGGACATGTATTTTACTATTGGATGTTTTTAAATCCCTTTATTCATTAGTATATGTTGCCCACTAGAGTATAAGTGAATTTTGTTTGAATGACTACCTACTGGCAAACAGAGAGAGACGATGGGTGATTATAAAGACTGTGCTACATCCTCTCTTGGTCACTTAGTGAGATAAAAAAGTGAGTCGATCTCTGGTGGAATTGCAGAGTAAGACAGGAAAATACTCACTCTGGTGCCTAAGTTAGACAGATGCCATCCCATGGTAGAAATGCTACTATTAATCTATATAACTGGACTTAGGACATTACTTGGTTTTATGGGGTACCCTACAACATATGACCTTCCAGCAAAAAAACGACAATCTGTTACTGGCACTATGGTGGAAGAAAGGATATTGATTAAACATTGTAGACTGATTTTTACATGATACCCGTCAACCTTATTGTTGACAGCCCACCGTCATTGGTGTGCAGCATGTTTATTGATACAACCTACTTTAATGTATTTAGAAGAACTTTACTTAAAATGACATATGTGCACCAGTTAATACTAGCATTGTGTGTGAACAGACGAAAACAAAATGTATTCTCACCCCTCAAGAAAAACTAGATTTTTATTTATTTATTATTATTTTTTATTTAGTGTTATTTAGAGCGTGAACGTGACTTGTTAAGGTATCAGAGCGCTGCACAGAGATATAGAGCTTTCAGTAGAAAAGGAGCAAGAAATCATATCTAACACTTGAGTGAAATATTACATTCAAAAGCAATAGAAGAGCATATGTGCATACAACAAACTCTGCTCCCTAGGATTACGTTGAATACAATTTTGCAATTGACTAAACACCTTAAACAATACCATATTTTACAGTTACAATTAAAATCAAAGTGGTTTACTGTCCCTCTTCACGTGTTCTGCCTGTTGCAGTGTACATAATAGCCATTACCTGGTCTTTCACTTTGTTCAGGACAAATCTTAGTGCATAGCTACTACAAGGCATGTATTTACTAGGTTTATTTGGTTTGTTGGGGTGGAGAGGAGGAGAGGAGGAGGCATGGCCACAAGTAAATCTCTAGCTTCCTCTCTATTCAAATGGTGCTATCACTCTATATGCAGGTTTGTTTTCTTTAGAAAGCAGTGCCATGGTGATATACATATGAGCTAGAATAGACTTGGGAGTTCACAAGTAGTGATAACCATATACATCAGGGGAACCAATGCCAGACAGTATCTGAGACTTGGTATAACAGAGTACTTCCTCATTTCCGACAGAAACAATCAACCTCTGGACCAGTACTTCACCACTGTCAGACCACAGCACATCTGTTGGCATTGTCTTATAATTTGTTAACACCAAACTATGTTTCAGACTCACAACTGACGTAAGCCAGGCATCTTGCTACAAGCAATCCATGTTCTGCAAACTGAAAATTCAAATCAGACTTCGCATTAAAATGTCCAATCTAGTTTCACCTCCCACTTGGATAGCGGCAAACGTGTTGCTACTCAGCAGTCCACACATCTAACTAGGCCCAATGAGAGTCACCAGAGTCCTGCACACAACAGTCAGACTCATTAAAGGATGAAATAAGTATAACCTTGCTACCTTAACATTACAAAGGCTTTACTGGCATCAAGATCAAAACATGGTATATCACGTACTATGCAGTAAACACCAGTATGCAACCCTATCTGGAAGAAGAAATTCAACTTCACTAGTTGCCAGCACAACAACTCTAGCCAGGGGATCAATGGATTAGCACCCAAGAAATTCAAAAAGTAGAAAACCAGAAGAGAAATTAAATCAAATGATACATTAATGGTGTGGAATAATAGGCCATTTCAGTTCTGTCTCAACTCATCATTCTTCATTTTCAGAGAGGAACTGAAAGCAAACCTCTTCAATAAACATCTCATTCCCCCTCAGTATAAACTTACCCTAGAGAGAACATGAAGTGCTCCTAACAGTCAATTTTTACCAAACCTAACTTTTTAAATTATGCTAAGTGCTTTTTTCACTCTTTTGCATGCATATGGAGCCCCACTACCTAGGCAATGCAAAATGAGCAGCCTCTTCATGGGCATAATGAGTACTTCATAATTAGTCCACAGTAGCATACAACTAACTCCCAGCATTAGGGTTTTTTAACCCCCATTTGGACAAAGTAGTATGAGTTAACCTCCACATCAGCCAACAAATTGCCAAAATCTGAGAGAAGAGAAGAGCTAGAGAAGAGTAGTTCATGATCTTTCCTCAGGTATCAGATTTACACTAAGAACCAAGACCACCCTTATGTGACTATTCCTGATCTGCACTGGATAAGAAAAACCCGCAAGACCAGCAGCAATTATCCTTAGTTTTATTTTACCCCACACAAGACAGTGGACCAGCAAACTTCTATTTAGAATGGGAGCAACTGACAGAAAGCACATTGGTTCATATTGTGTCAATGAATAATTAACAAAATTAACACATTGTAAATAAAAAATGTCTTGAAACACACTTGTCCTACAGATTACCTATGCTGAATCAATATCTGCTTGTCTAGTCCAGAATGTGTAGGTCCTACTCCATGCATGATACATAGTTACAACTCTGAGTTATGAATACATGAGTGTAAAAAGCATTACAAAATCATGGCGCACATCCATTACTGGAAGTTGAGCATGTCGGTCTGCATTCAAAAGTGCAGAGATAATACTGCTGTATGGTGGAATGGCTACCCATTCCCTTTACATTATAGAGATTGATGTGTGATGCACTAATTCCAATAGAAAGGATAGAGCGTTTTCACTATGATTCCTGCCTCAAGCAAATAAAGGGGCTGATTACGATGGCAGGCGGACTTGATCCGCCCGCTATCGTAGCGGTGTTTGGAACTGACCGCCATGCATGCGGCGGTCCCGCCTACCCGATTAGGATGGGACCGCCACCGGTGCGGTCTGATTCCGCACCGTTAACATTGCAGCGGTGGCTGCTGACAGCAGCACCGCCGCGATGTCTAAAAGAGCATGTTGTGCATTTCACTGCACTACGTGGCAGGCACTACACTGTGCCTGCCACATGGTGCAGTGAAATGCAGAGGGGGACCATGGGTACCCCCCAGTGCACCCACACCTCCCCCCAACACAAGGGGGGCACGCAACAGGCCCCCAAACTCAATCCCCATCAGCCTTTCCATGGCGGTGGCGCCGCCATGGAAAGGCCTCCTAAAACCCACATCCTAATATGGCGGACGGTGCCTGCTAGGCACTGCCACCATATTAGTGGCCCTGCTCCGCCCACCAGGCAATTGGTGCGATTGCCACCGGCGGAAACGCGGGGGATGGACTTTCCATCCGTCGCGATACCCACCGCCATCCTAATATGGCGGTGGGTAAATCTCAGTTTGATGGCGGAACGATCGCCACCGCCGGGCCGGTGGTGGCGATCGTTCCGCCATCGTAATGAGCCACAAAGTTCTCTAGAGAAGAAAATACCAATTCAGTATGATTAGGAAGGTTCTTCATAACATTGATCAAACTAATGTGCAGACAGTTCCAAGTCTTTGAACCCCTCATGATTAAAATATTTCAAAATATTGGACAAAAGGCCTCTACATAACCTACCATGAGAAATTTCAGTAAATGCATATTATGATGATCCCATTGTTCCAAGGGATTAGAGCTCTGAGTCGAATTCATGTTTGGCAAAGGTGATGCGACCAGAGTAACTTTGCAGATTTTTGCTGAACCAAAAGGACCATTTCTACTGCAAACCCAAGTTCTTCTGCTACAGTCATCATAAAAGTGTAAATTATGTCCATCCATCCAAACTATGTGCAGTACACATTTTTGTGGAAAATACCCTCAAAATTAAGTATAGAAAAAACCCAGAAATGTAGGGCCTGATTCAGAAAATATTTTTGCTGGTATTCAAAAACTACAAGCAAATACTACACTTATGACTGCAGTCGGGGCAAAGAACTCCACACATAAAAAGATAGGACAGGCCTATCTCTGCAGTCGGGGTGGAGAACTCCACACGTAAAACAAACTATAGGACAGGCTGCTACCTTTAAAAGGTACAACTCACAGTGAAGTGGTGTTGCCTTCAAATGACACACCACACCCTAATTCATTCAGGAGACACTGCAACTTCTTTTAGCCTGCAATAGTTATTACCAGGTGGTGCGGATTAGGTTTGGTAGCAATTGGCCCCAATATTTGCATCAATTCACTGTCATTTTAAGTCTTTCGGCTATCTGTTCAGTTTAGCTTTAAGAGCAAAGAACTGCCATCTTTCTAAAATATTTTAATAGATGAGCTTTTACCTATTCTCCATAGCTGTTTCATAAAAGAGACTGGGCTATTCAACCTCATCTTACTTTGACACAGGCCTCCCTGCCCCCTAATGGAAAAGCACTTGCAACTGATTTTGACTTTTCCTTCAGCTAAAATGAATTCTTCCCTAACTAAAAAATATTATAAATTTGTTATTTTATACCAGCATACATAACAGCAATGTGGACTTCAACTCAATGGGGCTTCCTTTGGTAGAAAGGCAGCCCAAGCAGGCTCAGATTTTAAAACGTAGGCATAGGTCTGTGCTCGCCATGTCACTGGATTCAGGGGATCCTGGCTGCTGAGGGGAAATACCCCAAAAATGATGTTAGGATACTTGTGTCCGGTCGAGGGAGGACCTGGCCTGTCAGTTTGGGCTGGACTGTTCCCATGGTGAGCAAGGTCAAGACTGATTTCCATATGGCTGGTGTGAGAAAGTTATCCTTTTTGCCCTGGCCACCCCCATTTTTTGGACTGATACTGATGGTAACTGACTCTGCTAACCAGGCCCAGGGCCAGTGTTCGGATAAAAAAAGGTATACGGTAATTAGGTATAATTACAATTGGCATCGACAGAAACCTGATAGCCCCTAGTATATAATAAAGCAAAGGGGATTAAAACTACCTATAAGTCCCTAGTATAGAATAGGGCAGGGAGATTTAGAGGCCCAGTAGATTTCCTGCACTGGAGGGTGCACAGCTGTGTTGCTTCCTGTCATTTTTAAAGCAGCTATGCTTTGCAGACTGTCTTTCAAGGTGATTTATATGCAAATTTTACTTTGGAATTAGAGGTACTTCCACAGGGGTAATCTACCTTTTTTTTTACATATAAGTCACTCCTAAGGTCTCTCCTAGGTGCCTCAGGGGTGGGGTGCCATGTAACTATAAGAAGGGACATTTTAAAAGATGTTTTATATGCCCTGCCAATTTCATTTTCCCCATTGTAGATTATTGGCTCCACAGGCTAACTTTGGAATATTTTATTAAAGTATAAATATTGCTAGGAAGGAGCCCATCAGTTGTTTCTTTTGCATTTGTCACCCCAAGTGATGCCCAGACGTGGGTCCGGTGCTCTCCATGCCACTGGATTCAGGCAATCCTGGCTGAAGAGGGGTATACCTGGCCTGGCAGTTCAGGCAGAACTTTTCCCATGGGGAGCAGGGTCAAGACTGATTTGCAAATGGCTGGGTCCAAACTGGGGTGGTGTGGTGAGCAAAAAAACAATGGATTTATGCCCAGACCTCTGTACTGCAAACACCTATTGCACCCCTCAAACTCATATGATATGCTGATGTCTTTTGTAAAACTCTGACCGTCCTACCCGGATTGAGAGAAATCTACAATTCAAGAACATATGTAAATATATAGCTGCTAACGTCCTTTTTCTGTTCCCTCAACCGTGTGTTTCCATTATCTCATCACAACAACTGGATTAGCAGTTTGGAAGGGATTTGAATTAAAAGTCTTGGAAAAGAATATGAGAAAGGAATAGCAGCCTATCATCTGAGTGGGACGTATGCTGTCATCTGTATAAATTATGCCAAACAAGCTTACTCTAATCCATCATTCTGACATGCACTTTTATTTCAAAGCATTTAATCAAGAGCTAATAACTTTTTATCAGCTGCATTACTTATAGCTCTAGATTAAGAGGATGATCCAAACGTTTTCATCAGAATTTCTTCTTGTAATAAATAAATATGCATACAGAGAAAAAATATAACATTCATAAAAATGTGGACACAATTTCCAAAGCGTTGAATTTATGTCTAGAATATGCAAATATCACTTACTTCAAGGGAAAAGCTGCTAGAAATGATGGGCTTGCTGCGTCTTTTAGTTTAGGAGTCGGGATAGAACATGGGACATTAGGGGATTGTTATGAAGGTACATATGTAAATTTATAGAACACACACAACTGGGTAATTAAAACGTTTTTTCATGTATTTACCCTCACTGAAATCTGCTTCTAAAAGGTGGGAGTGTGTTTCGAAGAAGGGTTTTACATGCAAGCACAGAGGAATGTTTGTTATTTTCATGTGGAGAAATAATACGTGTCCTAGTGTGCATCAACACAGTCATATTCCTTATCACTGTGTGGACAGTTCAAAAGAGTAAGTATGGGATCAGGAAGATAATACATTGCAAATAATATTTCTTACATTTTTATATGTATTCCTGGTGCTTCGTGTGCATCTCACAAAAGTCAGCGATCTGCGCAAATGGGAAACTTAACGTGCCTAGACTTCCAATTACATTCTCTTTGTGAATCTGCCAATTATACACAATCACCTGAATTTCTATTCTATTTTTAAGAGAGGACAATCGATCCAAAGAGACACGAGGTACGCGCTTTGAGAAACTAAAATGAACTAAAGCAAGCAGAAAGAGGGCGCCGGGTTTCAGTGGCACCAATATTTCACGAACAAGTTATCACTTAACGCTCTATTTTGCAGTGACTTTACAAACCATACCAAACGATTAAACAGACACCTACTGAGCCTGCCTAAAGTATCTTCTTTTAATCACCCAATAGAAGAAAATCAGCCCATTCAATGTTCAACAACCACCGCTCTGTTGTCTCTTTTGTGCTCATTTGCAACCTGGGACCCCCGTAGTGTAGGATTGAGGACGCCAGACCTATGACCGTGCTCGTGGAGGTAGTTTCCCTCGGCGGTACCGGGCCCTATTAACTAAGTGCTGGACGCGGTAACTCTGTGATCTAGAGTTATTCCCATTAGGATTGTCGTTATGTTCATTGTGGCTCTTCGATTCTGAATTGTCCATGCTGCATCTTTTAAGTAAATTCTCTGCACTACCGCCCATAGGAATCCTGGGGCATATTAGCAAGACCCACGTTAAAATTATCGCCGTATTAGCGGCAGGAAACTGCCGCTAAAACGGCGATAATGGGCTTGCTAATATGCGTTATGGAATTCCAATAGAAGCCCAGGTTAGATGTCCTGCACATCTAACCTGGGCTTCTATTGGAATTCTATAACGCATATTAGCAAGCCCATTATCGCCGTTTTAGCGGCAGTTTCCTGCCGCTAAAACGGCGATAATTTTAACGTGGGTCTTGCTAATATGCCCCCCTATTTTTTATCTATTGTATGAATTCTGACCGGAGGAGGCGTGTACTGCTCGTGTTTATCTAATCTGTGTGTGTATTGGATTTCACTCGGAACCAATATTTTATTGTGATTTGAAGCCCGCTAGTTGCCCTTACAAATGTTTACAGCCAATATGATGGGAATATGTGTTTACAGCCAAGATGATGGTCATCTTTAAAATGATCTAACAAAGTGCGCCCTGAAGAAGGAGTTTGATATATACATGGGATCTCCGAAACGAGCGTCGGCGCTTCTTTTCTTGTTTATTTTTGTTGTATGTATTGTATTTTGTTAATATCTGTTTTGTATGGCTTTTTGCTAGTGATTGTTGGTTCTTTTGTATGTGGTGGTTGGGGTGGTTTCATGTATATTTACTCATAGGTACCCCATTACATTATGATCCTGGGCTTCTGTCTTGTTTTTATTGAATTTTATGTGATGTTTTTTGCATCTCATATGTAAATGAAGAAAAATACATATGATATCATGAAGCAAATATATTTTGATAAATAAATGATTTAAAAAAAACTTTTTTCTACAAATATATTTTTTGGTCTGTGGGTTTTCTTAAACTATGGACTTATGGCCAATGTTAGATGTATATGTGTGAGGGAAGGCTCATATGTTTTTGCAGTAACTATTTCCCTGGTTCCTTCCTCACCTATTGAACTTTTTCAGGGTCCCTTTCTTGTTTATTGTTGACATTTTCAAAGTCTGCCTTTTATAGAGCTCAGATTCCGACTATGGTGGCAAACAGGAACACCACAAAATGTTGGAGATCAGCCACAGGAGAACAGGCTGGGTTCTCCTAGGCAAGCGGTCGTACTGAATTGCTCTGAAGTGCTCAACCAGTGCTTAAGATACCATAAGGTGGTCCTTCACCTAAGACTTCCTAACTCTCAGGGGAGAGGTGGGCATGCAGGCAAGGCTTAAATCAAGGGAGGCAAGTAAAACAAGTCTTCTACAGTAATATATAGATACCACAGCTGCAGTAGCATATGAAGGTTGTGAAAAGGTGTGTGTTACTCACCACTTTAAATAATATCGCACAATATATAAAATATATTTGAAGTAGTAACGTGTAGTCAAAAATAAAAAATGCACAAATCAGAATATACAAGTGTATTATTGTAATCACACAATGGAATCCTTACCTCACAATGAAAATTAAAATCTTGTGTGGGAACTAGTAGATAATTGAGGCTGTACAGTGATGGAACCCAGTTGCGGCTCCTGGAGGGAGTGCTGCGGGGCGGTGGGGCAGGGGAGGGGCAGGGTGGGTGGTAGTAAACTCCGGCATACGGCCGAACGGAGGTAAGTACATAAATTAATAAATAAAACGAATTACATTGCGCGCGCCGCATCGCCATTTGGCGTTGCAGCACGCGCAATGTAATTCGTTTTATTTATTTATTTATTTATGTACTTACCTCCGTTCGGCCGTATGCCGGAGTTTACTACCCCCCAACCTGCCCCTGCCCCACCCCGCCCCACCGCAGCACTCCCTCCAGGAGCCGCGACTGATGGAACCATGGGCTTTGGCTAAACACTATATCTGCATATAATGATATCAAGGATAGAATGTTCGAGAAGATCTAATTTTTGTAGAAGAATGTCAAAACTTACACAATGCTGTACAGCAATTTCAATAGAGTAACGCAGGTTTTGCAAATGTTCCATGATGTAGGAATTTAGGATTTTAGGTTTATGGGGGTGGTTACCCTCCTCAAGCAACTACCACAATCATTGTCAGGGTGAAAGACAAAAATCACAGAATTAACCTGTGCTTAACCCTCTGGTAGCTTGGCACAAAAGCTGTCAGGCTTAACAAAGAATGTGTGTAGTATTTATGCAGCACACAAATAATCAAGTGTATTGCAGTACAAATTACAGAATATAGATCTGACCTGTGTGAAACCTGCTGCTGACGGTGATTTTCAGAGGATGTATCCCTCACCACAAAACAAAAGGTAGGCTGCTGAAAATTAACCTTGACAACAAACGAGGCTCATGAAAATCTGCTAAACTCCCTTAAACTCTTCACTTGCGGCAGAGGTAGCTGCTTAGAAATCAAATTTCAAGCTACCAGACGGTTAAACACAGGTTAATTTGTTAATAAAGGTGCTGTCCCTCACATTCATTTCTTGTTGTGGTACAAAGTCCTGTATAAAGAAATTGATATACTTCCCTAATGGTTCCAAATGGATCCACACCCAGACAGGTTAGGCCTGCTGGGAAGATTGTGAAGGTGCTGGTGCTCCTTCGGCAAGGTATACAATACTGGCGGGCCTGCAGCACTCATTGTGCCACCCTATAAAGAAGCACTTTAGAACATGTACCAGACCAGCCACTAGAACCTGCAGTGAAGATTTAAACTGCCATTTGGACCTGGCAAAATAAACTGTTTGCCATACCTAAAACTTCCTTTTTAATTCTTATAAGTCAGCCTTAAGGTAGGACCTAAAACTCCTAGGGCAGGGTGAACGGCATTTAAAAAGAAGGACATATGAGCTCAAGATTTACATGTCCTAATAGTGAAAAACTCCCCAAGTCATTTTTTACTATTCTCTCCCATAGACTAACATTGGGTTACCTTATTACACTTAAGTGATACCTAAGTTTGAGAGCAGGTAGGGAAATTATATTTACACTCAATTGAACTGTAATTTAATGAATTCCTTGGTAATGCCATGGCTATTGTAGATTTAGTGGCCTAATTTTTTTAATGCACAATAATAACATTAAGACTTTAATTGCAAATTTTAGGAGACCCTTTTAAGTTTAATGATTATTATACTGCTAATTTTTTTAATTAGACTAGGATGATGTCAGATACCGTGACTTGAGGATTTAATTTGCTGCTTGATGCCATTATTTTAATTATTAACTTATCCCAGTCTGTGAATTTGTCATGAATGAGTTTAAAAATGTTGTTCTTAACTTGTTTTTCTAGAAAATAATTTCTTAGAAATAAACAATGTACTCCTGTAATAAATGTAGTTATTGGTTGTGCAGCATGTGAGGCCTGCACACATAATAGGTCCACAATTTTCCATTACTCAGAACCAACTACCCCACTGTAGCACTTGACTCTCTAAGTGTAGTGAAGCAGAGCAGTCCAAGCCCTAGTCAGTGGAGGTGGTAATGCCTAGTAATCACCAAACCATATAAAATGATTGTCTAGTCACTGATTTTTCTTTAAAAAAAAGGAAAAGTACTTTTATTACACACACACTCACACACACTACTAAATACTATGCATTAATTTATAAATAAATACATAAGGCAAATTCTAAATATCTCAGATGACATTCTGTGATCATATTTGACCGTTTAAACTTTATTTCGGTCAAAGACCATAAAATCAAAACAAAATAGATAACACATTATGATATTATTCAAATAAATACATACTAAGATTTTCAGATAAAAGAGCGACAATGTTAAAAATTAGTAGATTGGATAAAATCTGGGCATAAGGTCACATTTTAAGAATGAAACACAATTTTAAAAACAGATTTACGTAAAAACATTGTTTTGTTATGGGATTCAAGATTTCTTGATAAATTATGTTTACTAGTCAGCTATATGAAAATGTACAATAGCAGCTAACATATGTATAGTCAATTCCTGTACTCAGTGTTTGGCATCCGACATTTGCATGACTATCCTGACATGAATAGGCCAGATTGCTTCTAGGAATTTGGCTATAGAAAAGACCACACAGAACCCAGTGTCTGACTTGCAGGTGCACAGAGCTTGTTTATAGAGCCGTATTCCACTCAGTCATGACTCTCAAATTTACAGTACCCCCACCCGTAACAGATAGACATCACAACAGAGGGAGTACCACTTTGTTAAAAATTGGGTTTCTTATTGGCAGAGATATGCACCCAGTCTAAGCAGGAACCACAATCCTAGTCAGGGTCTCCCCAAAGATTTTGCCTTCCTTCTCCCCTTTTTTCTGAATTCTTTTTGTTGGCTTTAGGACTCTTAACCAGTGCTAAAAGGCTTGTGCTCACTCCCCTAAACATGGTTTGATTGTCTTATCCAGAATTGGCTTATTTAGCAGGAACCACAATCCTAGTCAGGTTAAGTCAGATATACACCATAAATTAACCTGTGCCCACCCTCTTGTAGCGTGGCACGTAGCAGGCAGGCTTAACTTAAGAGGCAATGTGTAAATAATTTGTGCAACACTTCAAACAGTAACACAGTGAAAACAAAAAAAACTCCACACCAGTTTAGAAAAATAGATTATGATTTTATAAATAAAACAAGACTAAAAGAACAAAAATCCAATAAGTAGAAGTTGCGATATGAACTTTTGAAGATTAAAAGTGAAAAGTAACGCTTAGAAGCAATAAGTGCCTATGGTGTTAACTGGTCGCACTGGACTACGGCAAAGACAAGAGTTCAGGCTCACCGTGATGGAGAGTGGGCCGGATACAGGAGCCACGCACGGCCCGTTGCACAAAGTACCTTGATCCTGGTCGCAACAGAGAGATTCGGGGTGCAACCGAGCAATGAGTCTGTGTCGATCAAGCAGTTGAGGTGATACATCAATTTTCTCCATGCAGCGGTATGCTGGTTCAAAAGACGAAGCACCGGAGCCGATATGTGTTGGTTCCAAAGCCAATGGGCCAATTTTCTCCAAGCAGTCAAGGAGATGCGATGAGCCAGTTCCAATGCGTCATTTTTGAGGCGATGCGCTGGTTCCGAGTGTGATGCACCAGTTATGTTTCCACAACAGTGGCGATGCATTGATTCTGCCTCATGCAGCAGAGGATGCATCGGTTCTACTGGAACAAGCATCTGAGTCCACTTCCAATGGACCAGGAGCAGGAGGTGAGAATTTGATATTCCTGAGTCTCAAAACAGGAGGCAAGCCAGCATGCCCTTGGAGATCACTTTGGGTTCATGCAAGAGTCCAGTTCTTCCTCAGCAGGGGCAGAGGGTAACAGGAAGCAGGACAGCACAGCAGAACATATATTCATCCTGAGCAGCAGTCCAGCAGAGTGACAGTCCTTGTAGCAGCACAGCAGGCGTTCTTCCTGGCAGAGTTTCTTTACAAGTCCAGAAGTGTCTGATTTGGTAGGGTCAGAGACCCAGTACTTATACCCAGTTGTACCTTTGAAGTGGAAGTAATTTCAAAGAGATGCTTTGAAGTGCACAGACGGCTTCCCTTCCAGTTATGGCTCCAGACTCACTACAAGGGGGTATGCAACCCTTTGGACACTGCCCATTCAGGTGTATCTGTCAGCTCCTCCCTCCCATCCTGCCCAAAATGGCCCATCAGGATGCACATAGCCACTCAGTCACAACCTGCCCTTCCTTTGTGTGTGGCTGTTCAGAGGGAATGCACTAGGTCCAGCTGTCACCCACACCAGACATGTATTGGAGATAGGTTGCAGGCACACAGAGCTTTAAAAGCAGATAAATGCCATCTATCTAAAAGTGACATTTCTAAAATAGTAAAGTTAAATCCAACCTTGCCAGCAAAGAGAATTTATCATTACTATTCCAATGATATTACACATGACAGAGCTATTCCTTCTCAATCAGGAAGTACAGCTTAAAAGTGCAGTAAGGAATCCCCAATGTTAACCTCTGAGAGGAGTATGCCTCACAGTAGTGAAAAACAAATTTAGGTGTTTTTCACTACCAGGACATGCAAAACATTAAAGTACATGTCCTACCTTTAACTTATACAGCAGTCTGCAATATAGGATACCAAGGGCCTACCTTAGGGGTGACTTATAGGTAATAATAGGGAGATTTAAGGTTTGGCAAGGGGATTTGAATGCCAAGTTGATGTAGCAGTGTAAACTTCACACACAAGCCCTGCAATAGCAGGCCTGAGACATGTTTAAAGGGCTACTTGTACGGGTGGCACCATCGGTGCTGGAGGCCCACTAGTAGCTTTTAATTTATAGGCCCTGGACATAGGCCGTGCACACTACTAGGGACTTAAAGATAAATCAAATCTACTAATTGGGCATAAGTCAGTTAAACCATGTTTAGGAGAGAAGCACATGCACCTTAGCACAGGTTAACAATGGTAAAGTGCTCAGAGTTCTAAGGCCAACAAAAAGAATACAGCAAGCAGTGGAAGTAAGCAGGCAAGAAGTTTTGGGAAGACCACTCTAAGGCTGTCAGGTCCAACAGAGCCCAACTGTGGTCTGGAATGGCTGCAGTTTTAAACACTGCAGTAACATGTGGCACAAAATGGTGTTTGTGCCATGAAGAAAAGCCTATTTTTATACATTAGTTACATAACCCAAAAAGTGTGTCTAGTGTGCTAAAATTATAAACATGGAATGCAACACGTTGGAATAGCATGCAATCACAGGGAACAAATGCACAAAACATTTTTTGCTCTGAAGGTAAATCTACATTTTCCATGAATAGTCCTAGCTACAAATAAAATAATATTTTTTTAAGTTCACCTGGGACAATGCAAGAACAATGAATAAAATATATTTTTCACTTAGTTTCGTAAATGGTGAAATTTAGTTTTTGATAACATTAGTGGAAAGGTAACTATAAGAAAGCGTACTTTGTGCTGTTTAAGAGAAACCTGGTTTAGAACCAGTTTGCCTCTCTGCCCTTCTCCAAAGGTCCGATACTCATCTTTGGCTGGCTAGTAACAACCCCACTTCTGCATGACAACGGCTTGGCCGCATGGTCCAGGATGGTAGGGATGTTGTCTGACTTTGGCCAGTTAGCAGGGATTAGCCACCTGCAAGGGAGAAAGGCAGAGTTGTTAGAAGGGCAGCCTTAATGGTTCTTCATTTAACTTGGAGATGCCAAACAGGGTTGGTAGGGACTGCTACCAATCATTCCCAGGACTGTGCCAGACCCTGACTCTAATTTCAGTAGGAGGGAAAGTAGTTTTGGCCCTTACAGCTAGGATAACACCATCTAAATAGTGGAGTGGCTCGGGGTTGATCCAGAGCTCCTCCAGGTTTGGTTGAGCCATTTTGTATTTGGGCTCAGTGAAAGATTTGGACTAAACGAAGAGATGAAGTACTGCAATAGGAAGTGGGGAATTTGTGTGAAAGTTTTGAATTGGTTGTAGGCTTTTCTCCAATCACTGACTCATGCACAGGATAAAACTGGCACCTCAGAACACTTCTAGATCAGAAACCCTCTTTCAAGAAGAAGACTCTGCGTGACTGCTGGAAGAAGGCAGCACAAGGTCTCTTAAATCTGACTGGCACTCAGGGAGTAGACCTGCTTTCAAAGGGTCAAGTGGTTGGCTTCATGCTTGCCTGTTCGATGTTCACAAAAAACAGAAGTACCTCAGACTCTAAGAGTACCCATGTGACCACATGAGGACTGCACCCTACATGAGCTCTGCCTGGAGAGAAACCGAGTGTCTAGAAGTCTGAGTCCCACAGAAGTGCCAAGAGGACCTTTCTCTGCAGATGAGTTTTTTGTCCACCTTGAGGATGTAGGAATGAGTAGCAATAGGCGAGTTCAGGTTTGAATAATCCACGAGGAGTATCAACACCATAAATGTACCAATGTGAAATATAGTAATACCATGAAGCTATGGGAATCTCTGCTTTCATAAACATAGTGACTGCACTTATTAGGGCCACATCTGGTGGGTATTTTGAGACAGAGGGTGAAAGGAAATAGCTTCTAGAGACTGAAACTCTCTTTCCTGGAGTCCCCAAGTAGACGATAACACCTGAAATATTGAATCTGAGGGTCAGATGCCAAATGAAAACACATAGTGATAGTACAAACCAATAGACCACCTCAAATCTGCAGAAACAACAGCCAATCTTTAACATATGGTAAAGCTACCTGTCCATGAGAGTTAATGCACATGGAGAAAACACAGCACATCCTGAGATGTGGGCCAGACCCTTAGAATTCATGTGCTTGGAAACACCACAGGCTTGGGTAAGACCCCAGGATTTTAATGTGTGGCCCACAGCCTCTTTAAATTAGTGGTTGCATCAATAGGAAATGCAAGAAATTGTGCTTAGGAGCATTTGTTAAAGCATTAATAAACTACAGTTAGAGTGAGACACTTAGACAATAGATATCCAAACTCCTATCTTGGAGATTATGGATCAGGATGATGTGGCAGTGCTGATGTTGCTTAATTGTTTGGCAGTGGTTGACACGTTCATCCATGATTTCTTCTTTGCCAGGATTGGGTGTGTTGAAGAGCCAAATCTGCTAGCCTGTGACTTGCTTTTTTCTTAAACCTGAGTCTAATATTGGTTGAGCTTTCATCACTTAGCTGCCCAATATATTACCATATGCTCCTGCCAACTCCTTGACTGAGGCACATAATGATCCTGAGGTTTCAATCACCAACCCTGTACTGTTCAATCTCGTTTGCGCCCTCGAATGTAAGACGCTATTTGAGCTGGAGAATGTTGGGTTAGTGCCAGATTAGTCACTTGCCGCATGGAATTGTGCTCATTAAGAGGAAGATCTCTCTGAATGGGGAATAACTGTGTGGGCATGGAATTGCCTTCAGAATTCTGCATGTTACCTCATATTTTGAAGTGTTTAATACAGGTAAATGGAAGTAGTGGCTTCCCTGGGGGGTGAGGGTTGAGGGATGGGGTGTGCATGATTAGGGGATGGAAAGGGAAGAATAGTTTTGGCAGGGGGCACTGCATGGTCCTCCTTATCAAAGGAATGCTTTGTAAGGGACCAGGGAGAAAAGGCTTGGCTGATGTAGTCTGATGCGATTTTACTGGCTGGTAAAATCGGGTCAAATATTAGCCCACTTGGGAAACCCGGGTGAGAAAATACAGGCCAGTCTGGATCAAGCTCTGCGGAATTCCATATGGTAATTTCTCTCTGTCTGACTTGTAATCAGGGCCCTAGGGGTGCAGGGGCGGCTCCTCCATTAGAGCGGAGGAGCGTCACCACACTGCTTTCTCGCAGTGCCAGAAGCAGAAACATAAAATGGTATTTTAATACCATTTTATGTATCTGCTTCTCACACTGCGAGAAAGCAGAAGGGTATGCCTGGTTGGGGGCGGGCGGGTCAGGGAGGAGTGGCTTGCCCAATGCTGTGGGCCCTGACTGTTTGGTCGGCCCTTTGGGGCCGACCAAACCAGTCATGCGCACTCTCCCTTTTCTCTATGTAGGCAAAATGGTCTCCCCATAGGCGCCCGGCTGGGCACTGACCCCACCAATCAGGAGCTGAGGCGGTGCGGGACCCATCACCCGGGAAGGTAAGTTTTTTAAAATTTTAATTAACCCCCCTGCCTTCCCCCACCTTCCTGCGCGACCCCACTCACCCGCGAGTCATGCCGGCTGATCTCACTCTCCTAAGTGCAATACATCGAGAGTGCATTAAAAAGCTAAAACATTTGGTGTTGTATTGCTCACCCAGCACCAAATGTTTTAGTTTTTCACAGACGCACTCGTCTTCGAAGAGGTGTTAAGACAGGAACATGCATATAGCCTGAGGCCTGCCGAGAGTTAATTACTGTCGCAAAACCCCCGATGTAGATTGCTGTGGTCAAAGATTCATGACCAACAGCTGCTAAGTTCATGGACTGGGCTGTTTTGTGAGGACAACAATGAACCGATGTTCTCCCTACAGTCCGATCCTCACATGTGCACCTCTCCGGATTAGAAAATCGCTCTTTTTGGATTTTATTAGGCACTTTGGCGTGAGAGGCAGGGGTAATGGAAAACTAAGGGTAAGGTGCACCTAAAACCCTGACATGAAGCTTTCCTTCATGTCAAGGTGGGAGAATAAAATTAGCATTCCCCTGGACAGATTCATATCCGTGTAGAGTTAGGTAAAAGAAAGAAGTGAAATGAAAAGAAAAGACAGACACGTTCTACTGACTGCTTTTTAAGGTCAGACATAAATGAATTATGCTTACATAGCAGCTACGTTTCAAGTACATTTGCTAATTGATTGATAGAGCGGCTATACACTAAAAACATGCATCACCAGAAAAAAGCTGCGTACTCTGGGGCAGATTTACAAGTCCCTTGCGACATCTTTCCGCCGCGTTTGCGCCACTTCTGTGACACAGCGGCATCATAAACAATGCGCCACGTTGCGACATATTTACAACGTGACGCATCTAGGGAGATGCATCACGTTGTAAAGCCCTGCGCTACATTATACCTGCGTCAGGTATAATGTATGCAGGGTGGGCGTTCCCACGCAGGAAAGCCTCGTAATCTACAAGATTTCACTGAGTCACTTTTATGACGCCACTGCGTCAAAACCTTGCGCCTGCTTGAAGCAGGCTTAAGGAGTGACGCAGCATGTTAGGAATAGGCATTCCAAACCATTGCTGGAGTTGCGTCGTACTTGCGACACGACTCCAGCAAGGCGCTGCCCTTATGCCAAAAAGATGCGTCACGCATCTGTCTATCCTTGCGCCACGGTGCGCCGCATTGTAAATGCGTCGCATCCATGGTGGTGCAAGTTTTTTTTACGTGTCGCAATTTAACTGGCGCATCCCTGCTAATATGCAGGGATGCGCCAGTTCTTGTAAATCTGCCCCTTTATTTCCAAAGTTAAACAAAAGAACACTTTGGGAACAGAGAAATAACTCTGTTTTGTTTAATTATTCTTTTTTTTTAATCCTCATAGAACACGGCATTAGCTTTCTGAAAATTCATGTAAAAGGTTATTCTCTTTATAATGGAAGTAAAATGTGGATTTTGTTTTTTACATGATGATAAGGGATGAATGCATCAACGCCTGCCTTCTGAGATACTCATCTCCGCTTTTATAACCATATTACAGGATGTGTTTTTTTTATTTTTTATTTTTATTTTGCCCCTAATAAAGTCTTTTTGTACTGGAAGGTTCATTTTCACCGTGAGCGTGGGGCTTTAAGGTTTCAAGTTGAGAGTAGGTACAGTGCCCTCGGGCCCTGCAGTGAGGGAGATAAAGGTGAACCTTTCTGAGCCAATTGCAAGTGCCTATAAAGCAGAGACCAAAAGGCAGTTGCATTTGAAGGCTGTTAGATTGGTCAGTTGCACGTCAAGGTATGTGTTGGTTGTTTGTCTAGCATGTATGCAATGTGTCAACGGCTCAATCTGCAAGTATAAAGGATGCTTCGAAGCTGGTATTGGCTTTAATTGATGGAATCAATTGAAGCTTCCTGATTACACATATTTATTCTTTTTGAGGGGTATTGTAAGGGTGCTACCAGCTAAGCTGTGAAGTGTGTACTTTTAAAAGACTTATAAAAAAAGAAATCTATTTATTTATTGATGAATTAACTAAACTTTCACATTTGCTTTAGTAACCTTCGTGCTTTCTCAAATATGCTTGAAAATCCCCCATTTGCCCACTCTATTTTCAACATTTTCTCGGGGGGAGAACCCCCCCGAACACCCATTATCCTGGTCCGGTTCGCTCAATGTATTCGCTCGCCCCTGGACACTCTTCCACAACTTTTATGCCTCACCACTTTCAAAGGTCACCAGCCGCCACTGTAGGGGTGACCATGGAATCAGTGCTCCAAACAGAGATTAGAAAATATTAGATGAGATTTTCTGGGTAAACTTTGCGGGAAGAGAAGAAATAAGTCATCTCTTAAGCATATTTCACATTTCACTGAAATGGTATATTTGGTGCTTCATGAGCATCATTTAATTGAAGGATCTTACTGGGTTTACTTTATCTTTTATAAAAAGGTGTCTTTGTTTTTTGTGTAAATATAAACTGTGCACTTCCCAATTAACCATTTACTTTACAGATTGGTAGGGCGACTACATGCATTTGCACCTTCCAACTTTGTTAAAAGTACTGACATAATTTGAGGTTAATAAATGTGCAAATGTATATAAGAATAAGGCGATGCATTAGAGGCCAGAAATACAGAGCATTAAAGAAGTTATCAGATATCAATTGAGGTTATGAGACACATTATTGATAAAGTGATAAAGGTCCAGGAGGGCCAGACCAGTGCCATATTTTCAGATAAGTTACACTGGCATGCAATGAATGTATATGTAACTCATTGTAAAACGAATTAGTTTTATGAAAGTCTTACATGGATATGACATTCCTGGACCTACCTTGAAAACCTATGTTGTAAGTGACCAGATCAGAAATGCTTCTTATAGGGTGGTGGCGCAAGGGTGACAAGGGGATATTGTAGTCTTTGATTTGATGCATTCAGAGACGTTACTGCACACAAATTTTAAATTCCTGCTTGTGCATCGTCATTTGAAACTGGTTATACCATAGTATTGCGCTTAAGTGTCCTGATTTGGGTAGGAAAGAAGAAGTAATTTGAAAGTTTTAAATCTTAGCTACTTTATTATATTCTAACTGCTAATTATGTTTTGTATTATAGCTATAGATTTGTTGCCCTGAAAGCATGTTGAAATTCTTTATATGCTTAATTTAAACCACATAGTATATTTCTCCTACAACTAGTCTCCGAAGTTATTTTATATTTCCATCGTTCTGAGGGACAGAAACCCATGAAACGGGTTTTTATCTGAGGAATGTTTTAAAAAATACTTGACAATAGTGAGATAATAAGTATACTTTTCTAATCCATAAATATGACTGTACAGAGCGAGACTGTTCGGTACAAATAGAATTAAAACATCAGCCTTTTCAACCATGAAATATTAACTGCATAGCATAAAATATCATAACACTTAAGTCACATTTTAATCCCTACTGTCTCGCCACTGAGTATCCAATGCTGCAATTAAAACGTCATGTTTACTGAACAGGAACCTGTGCCCAGATATTCCGTGCTCAGAAATTGTAAAACAATTTACAGCTTAATAAATTTCACATTGAGAATAACCATATCCTTTAGAGATAAAAAAAGCGGAGTCCATGAAAGACGCATTTTTTGGAGACTAAACTGAAATCCTCCTCTGTTATTTGTAAAAACTAGTGCACAAACAATGTCTTAGGAGCAACTTCACAAAATACATCTTATCTTGTCCACGGAGATATAGAATATACAGGATATCACAGCTTCATTTATTTCATTTTTATTTATTTAAAATACTCATTAAGTGTCGGTGTTATCATTTATGTCACATGTGAATACAAAATTGAATTTTGAGTCTTTTTTCCGTTGTGCTGATTTTTCTAATATTTCTTTTCTACAATGCTCCTTTATAGTGGGCAGTCCTGGTGGACTCCCTACAACCTCTCCAATTTTCTATTGGCATTCCATACAGAGATATTGTGTAAAAGCTGGGTTTTATATTTGGACTACTGTCATAATTTGGCAGATTCAGGAGAGTGCACCTTCCTGTAGTGTACACTTCGGAATAAAAAGACAATTGGTGGCCTTCACCTAGTTGGAAGGTAGCTGTAAACTTCAGAGCAGCAACTATATTGAAGACAACGGTAGTAGGAGTATTAGTAGTGTAACTACTAAAAGGATTGCCAATATGACATGTAGTACTGTTATTATCTGGAATTGGAGCTGTAATAGCAGCAGTAGAACATAGTGGCAGTGTTAGTACTAGCAGTAGCACTAGTAGAAGTGACTCCAAATATAGGAATATGAGTACCTGGCATACCTGTAGGTCTAGAATTAGTTTCTGTACATGATGGAGTACTATTGATATTGGAGCTTGCTGTAGAAATACCAAGAAGAGTAATAGGCATAGTAGTAGTAATTAGTTTAGAACTCTCAGTAGTACTACACCACCATGCCACCTTGCAGGTTTTGAGGTTGTACCTACAAGGTGAAAGAAGTTTGTTGGAGCCACACTTTGATCAGTCTGTACCAGCAGACAGGATGCCTACTTTTCACAACCAAGTGCAGCACTTTTGCTGGAAAGTGCACACTTTGTAATGGGTCACCTCGCCCTTCCCAGAACTTGGCATGGGTGCAATTGTAAGGCACACCATACAGTCTACAAGTAAAACCCCTCTAGAAGGCCCACTACATTCTTACAGAAATATCATCATTCATACTGCAGAAGAAGGTGCCGTCAGAAGATAAAGACTGATTCATCGACTATCATAGATCTATCAAACTGAAAAACAAATGAATGAATTGATCTATTAGTGAGTGAGACAGCATCTGCATGATTCCTTCGAGTCAATGTTAAGTAACTCTTGGCTGAACAATTCTAGCTGCCTGTGGAGTTCCAGAGTGATATACTATTCCAACTTTACGTTCTAATTTGTATGTGCATCAATTAACAAGGTCATCAGCTGTGTCACTGAAATTCCCAAATCCAAAGTGTAAAGATTTCTCTAGAAGTTCTCAGAGGATTTTATCCATGTTCTACTCGAGCTCCAACCACAGCCCTACAGACACTACCAATGGGACTGTCTCTGGTGAAACATTCACTAAATTGAACAGTCCGAAAATTCCATGAGAGACTGTGCCATGCACACTAAGTTTTGAGAACAGGATCCTGAAACAGACTGAGCAGTGTAGCTAATGCAACACTCTTGAACTCCTATGAATTCTCAACCAAATCTGAGCACTCACATACTTTGCACACTGCCATTATTTGTGTGCCTTTTTATCCACTTCTAATTCATCCATTCCAAAACAAACATTTTGCTTAAACAAGTTAGTGTAATCAATAGATGCAAATGTCTGCGGGTACCCATTTTGAGAAACAAATTAAGGGAATTTAACCTTGCAAATAATTTTTTCTTTAAAAAAAAATCTACTTCTGTTTACAAAAAACTTTATGAATCTAAGTACGTACGCATCTTCTTATGGAGCCCTTCCAAGTTTCTCAGGTCCATGCATGATGTGCTACCCCAGTCCAGGTTTTTCTGAGAATTCTGGCTTGGAGTCTTGTTGAATCCATTATAAAACAGGAGTACAAGTACCGGGATTCGAAGAAAAAAAGTGGACTAGAGTAGCACATCATGCATGGATCTCCGGAAATTTTGCAGCTATGATTATGTATGTGCTAAATACATCAATTGACCCAGATGACATTGATATTTGCTCCACATTTCCTCTAAAATCACAAGTTGCATACATCGGCTTTGACCCACATACATCTCTTTCTCTATGCAAAATGGCAAACAATCAGCCACTAGTATTTGTTGACAAGGTGAACAGTGTAAGGTTCATTGGACATCATGGAAAAACTTTTAATCTTTTGCATTAGTTTGAAAAGCTTTTTCAGTACATGGGATATCAACAATTGGTTTAATGTTAGTTACTATTTTCCTCAGATAGCTGTTTATCTTTCCTAAAATATTTGCAATGGCTCTATTTTTTTTAAACTGCTAAAAATGCTTATAATAAACAATTCTTTAAAAAAAAGTGGGTACTATGAGAGTTATAAGATAATTATAAAATTGCTTGATAGAAAATCAACTATTTGGAAGAACTTTCAGTATTTCAAACCGATCTTACTGTATACCCACGCTTACAGCACTACATCGATCCAATGGATTTGTATTATTTCATGGGGGCAACAAGTCTGAACGCTATAACCCCTAACAGTTCCATCCAGCAAGACATTTTAGAACTTTTGGTAAAAAGTTGTTTATCTGAATTAAAAGATGCAAATTTCGTGTTTTTATTAAATACGTTTTTGAATTCATTGAAGCTTACTGGTAATGACCCGAGGTCTCTGATTTGCAAATTTTGCAAGGCTCTATTAAGATATTCCCTTGATACTCCTACTCACAACTGTAAGTTACTTAAGTACAGTACAGTTGCAAGTCAAAGCTGGGAATAATTTTCAATCTACAAATATACTAATCACACATATTTTCGTACTATGATCAGTGTAGTCTACTTCAATTAGTTCTGTTAGTCAGTGATTAGGCAAATAAAATGCAAATATTGAAATTGCATTTATAGAGTGCTTACTGCCCTTAACCAGGCATTCAAATATGGCCGACACTCAAACAGGCATATTACCACAAAGTCACAGCATTGCAGGAATTTGCATATTCCTCACTTATCTTCTTGCCTATCCTAATGTACCAACTGGAACACGTCCAGAAACTGTGGCACAGTGTATTTTTCACTGGATCTATGAGTAAAGCAAAGGCATTCATATGACATAAAAAAATGCACACATTTTCTGATTCTACATATGCATACTTCATGTAGTGCATACAGTGGCATGGTTAGAACACCAGGCAAGATACCATATAGAATATGTGCATGCATATGCCATACTTTTTAAATGAGGCAATTACATTAAACTATCAGCCCGCTTCCAGAACTTAATGTCAGAACGTACCTGTGTCTTGGTACTACCCTCAGAGGTGAATTATATTCACTTAGGTCTGATCCACAGAAGCAGCTTCTGAGTGATATCCCATGATGACTTTACAGGAGCTAGAAGACATGCTTAAAAACCTTTTGGTGCCATCTACCTTTTAACCTTTGGTTACATCTATCTACTCATCCAAAAAAGACTTCATTTCGTAAGTACAAGCCAGCATTAATCGGCTCCTTTTTGATGCCATTTCAAACCTTTTCCGATTGTGATTTCCTCTGGTTCTGGTAGCTCAACCATTTGAAACAACCTCTTTTGTTACCTTGTGGCATATATCACTCCTCTATTAGCACGACCTCATATTTTGTGACACAGTTTGTCAAACAATTATTTGCCATTAACGAGTAAGGAGTTCAGTAAAATTGACATGACTTCGATTGCCCAAATTTATCATTTTAGACATTCTATTTAAGGAGGGTTGCATCTGAATACTCAGAAAAGGCGCAATAGGATTAAACTGCTTAAATATGAAATCGACACAGAAATCTTTGTTTTCAGACTTTCAGATCACCTGCTGGGATTGCAGCAGGGTCACACCACCGTCTATATCTGACTGGGAACATTTTCATTAGACTGACTGCCAGATGGACACTCTTTCCCCTCCAGTAAACTAAATCCATTCAGACTCCAAGGCTGACCATCTGTGCCATCTATTGCAACATCATGTCACAGAGAAAGTGTACATTAAAAGAAAAATACCCATTTAAGACATGGAAAAATATTTTTTTTAGCATACGTGGCCCATAAATATAGCTTGAAATAAGTGTGAACAACTTGCAATATAGGGCCATTGCAGGTAACGGTTGTGCTGTGAGAGGAAGGCAGCTTGGACAGTACAGGCTTCAAGCCATGCATAGTGTATGCTGGTATTTATATGGTGAAATCTGTGGGCACATTTACCACACAATTCAACAAAATGAGTATAAGCAAAACCTCTGATGCACAGGTGAAAGATCTGGGTTGATAGTTTCTCTCTAATTTAGCCCTGAAAGGAATGAACGATTGTGAAGTCAGTTAAATCTGTCACGCATCCACAAATGTTACCTCTGCAGGCATTAAATGAAGATTGAGCTGACCTGCATACAAGATCTCTTTTTTGAAAGTACAACACTGTTTCCAATTGCGTAGCAAGTCCAACACATTCTGTGGCTCTTTACCACACAATGCTAACACCATACATATACCCTGTAACCAATCCAAAACCTACAAAGTACTGCATTTCCCCAATACAGCTATAATTCCCCAGTACGCTTCTCGAGACTTCACAAATGACATCACCACAGAAATCACAAATATAAGAAAGATGAAAGACATTTTTCCTATATGTCACATGTCTGCCTTGGAAAGTGCTAACAGACAGTGTGGGATGGAATTATGGTTCCTAGCTCTATTTAGGATTTGGACCAAATCGAAGAAATAATTTGGAGAAGACTGCTGATAATGAGAAATTCACTTTCCATAAAAAGCCATTAAGATCGAGCAAATTGTGTTTGGGCTGAATTCCTCTCTATGTGCATTAGATGTATTTCAAAGTATTGAGAGCAAACCACTAACTTTATTGGAATTAATGAAAATAAATTAGATTGATTGGAAATTGGGGGTATGGGCAGAAAGATTGGCTTTAGAATACAGTTGTATTGCTAGACTTACAAATGCTATTGATGAACACAGAAACCAACAAATGTTAGTCTGAAAAAAATGATAAAGGAAACCTGAAGATTTAAAATTATTCTCATTGCTCACCTCAACCAATGAGTGACCTTTCACTAGCCCACCAGGAAACTCAGATCATGATCCCTCACCCTATCTGCCACCCATTGCATCCTCCGGACATACAGCATTGGCCGCTCCTTCTCCCATCTGGTGGCGAAGACCTGGAATGACCTCCCAATGCATCTCAGAGCCTCACCATCGCTCCAGTAATTTAGGAAGGACCTCAAGACATGGATGTTCAACCAATAGGACAACAGGCAGCACTATCTGACAGCATCTCAGGACTCTCACAGGTGAAGCAGGGGCGCTCTACAAATCCTGATTGATTGATTGCTTGGTATTGAAAAGCAAGAAGTAGTTCAATATGTTTAACAAAATGTTTTGATAGAGAGACAGGCTTGCACCCTAGCAGGTAGGCAGATGACAGATCTAGGTGTGTTAAGGTTGTGGACAACATTTGAGTGAAGGGGAGCGTGTGCAGGCCTTACCTGTGTGATTTTGATACATTGACCCAATTGTTGCATATGTCTAATGTAATGATTATATTTATGGGATGAAAATATTTGGTCTGGTCTAGATAGGACTTACACATTTAAATGAAAACAATTAGAATAAGACATTGCATCAGACAAGACATTGGTGTAATATGATGATTTCATATATTACTGGTTATTTTTAGTCATGTAACCTGAAAATTATAAATTGCAATACTCAATTTTAGTTTTTTTTTATTGGATTTGATTTTACATTTGATTGCTATATTAAGTGCATGTTGATAAAAAAAAATGAATGTGTCCTTGTGAAATGTAATTGGTGCTCATGTAAAGTGCTCCAATACCTTTGAGTCAAGTTTGCTCTTTATAAAACTGCAACAAAACAAATGTATGTGCATGGATTTAGTTGGTTGTCGCAATTGTTTCCAAGACAACTGTTTTTGCATTTTCTATGAAAAAGGTATTTCCATAATTTGTGATTCGACCTTTCAGTGTTACATTTGCTCTAATGTTTAAAACATTTACTATAACCAATCAATATTCTTCTCTGCCTATTGACCATATCTCCTCTATCTTAACATGATTACATTACACATTTCAGTGATTTCATTGCAAACTATTATTATGCCATCTACTTCCAAAGAACAAGTATTTACCTGTCACAGAAAGGCATGTTTCTATGGTTTTCCCTGTGTTCTTGGCATATGGAGAAATTAACTTCAAATGAAAGTTTTATGGGCAGAACGTAGTGATTTTTTGTCCAAGAAATTTGTTTTGAAAGTCTCTCATTAGCATTCATAACATCCTTTACATTGTGGTGTTAACACATGCAAATGAAGAAATTATAGATGCAGCCCAATTCTTTGAAATTAATATGGGATTTCCTAACAAAGCAGCAGCAGTGTGTTCTGAAAACACCTGCTGCTGTATTCACCAACATACCTTCGGTAAATACTTTAACATGTGTGTGGTTAAATTGTTGTGACAGAAAAACTCTTGCTCTATATCATTCTCATCTTCATATATTTATTGACTCATATTATCTTTGTCAAATGAAATTCTTGAAATAGATCACAAATATGAATCTTCACTTCGAAAAGAGACGGCCACATTGCCTACAACTGATCTGCAAGCTGGAAAGGGCTCACAAAAGAAGAACTTCAGACAAGATCTCTCCTAATCAAAAGTAATGTAAAGCCCAACCTGAAAGACTAAAGCGATCTTTCTTTTCAATACTTCTAGCACTGTGAAGTAACTGAATGAAGACACTTAATATAGAAAACTGTAACATAAATAGATTAATAAATATATATGGCATTAAAAAAATATAAATAGTCCCAATTTCCATAGTGAAAATATTCAACTATGTTAGATTTAGAGAAACAAAAATGAAATGGAGCATTTACAATTGATTCACAAACCAAGCTAATTTAGCTAAAGAAAGTTGGATTTGTGATCATTCAATCAATATCCTGATTTATTGAGTCACGATTTATAGATTTTTACAAAAGCAAATCCAATTACTACTGCAGAAACATGCACCTACTTGGTGGACATTTCCACATGAGTATGACAAAGAACCGAGTGTAAAAGTGGATGATAAGGTTTACATATTCTTTAGCACAACCACATGATCAGAACTTTAAGGGTTTTCTTTTCTATTTGCTGTTTGGTGTTACCTCTGTTAAAACAAAGTATGTCAAAACCTCCTTCTCTATCTTACATACATCACAAAAATTCCACAACATGAACGCAGAACTATTTTTTACATATCCATCTAGACGATCTAACTTTGCGATATATTATCTCCTTAAACTCTCCATCGTTAGTTTAATTTAGGGCAAATTTGCACCCGCAGGTATGTTAGCTATGTTAATTTTTAGTTTTACTATATTGCTGCAGAAGTCTCTAGCTTTAAAATGCATTTCCATAAAAAAAACTTGGATATATATTCTCCTGTGAAATTAACATCCATTTAAATTTTCAGTCTGCTCATATAATTATCTCTGTGTTCCTCGCAATGATATCCGTTTAGTAAACAGTCAAGAATAACATGGGCAGCAGATACTATTTCCTTTTTACAGAGTATGCATTGGCTATTTGACCATGGAGTCATATCCGACTCTTAGCAGATCCTCTGGGAAGAACAGCTCATCAGAGGCTAATGTTTGCATATAATTATGTTCTAATTAGGTTTCAGAGGTTGATTTAAATATGGGGCCACTTGACAGGATCTATACATATCAGAAAATGTCTTAAACATTCCTTTCTCAGATATTTCAAACCAGCTTTTCGGTCATGCACCATTTTTCTCTGGGCCAGTGCTCTCTTACATGTACCTACGGGTGATTTTAAGGTACACTGTCAAGTCTCAATAATCAAAGTTAAAGTAGTACATGCACACATCCAGTAGCACACTTTGTCCAGGTGGCATGCCCTGTAACCTGTGTGTTTCACCAATCGTGTGTTATTGTTAACATATACTATTTCACAGCAATGCATAATTACACAAGAAAACATAATTAGCCACTGCTTCATTGATTAAATCAGTTCTGAGACCCTCAAATAGGATAGCCTTACAGTAACAAAATATCCACCACCAGACTCGCTCATCTATTGTTGCACTGCATGCCTTTACAATTGCAGAAACTGACCAGCCTTCACAGTCGTCCCGATAGTGCTTTAGTAAAATTGTATGTATTTTTATAAGTAAGCATGTTTAAGTCATGAGGAAGGAGGTGTACTGGGAGTGATTTTTCCACACACAAAGTATGTTTTCAAAGAAGAAAACAAAAATATTGCCTGAGCAAATGCACATGTAAGCACAATTAATAACATAAGCAGCCAACAAACAGCAAAGGTGTGAGAAAGCCAAAGTAGTGATGAAATCTACAATTTTCTTAAATATCCATAACTATTCAATCAGTAATTTGTGAATCTCCTAAAAATGTGGCAGTATGCTACTAATATGGGAAGAAGCCTAGTAAGATAACATACTTTATTTGTTAACAAATTTCTCTGTAATAGAATGGATTGTATACTTAATTCCCTTGATTTTGTAAGAACAACCTTATCCCCTTTGTTACAGTGTTATCTCAGGGCAAAACCACAATGAAGCATGCTATCTTACGCTTCTTCAAAACATAAACTGAATAAAAAGTCCATAGCTCTCTACATTGGCCCAAAAAATACATCAATTACAAGGAGATTAGCAGCATGATATGTATGTATGATATTGTGATTTTCATTGGACTTTTGTGAATTCCCATCAAAGTCAGAAAACAATGAAAGGCAGACTGTTATTACTTTAAAAAGTCTTCAATGTAGGTCCTTAAAAATGACTGTACGTTACTTCCCTTCTTTAGGTTTACAATATCCTTTAGTCATTTGCTGCTCCATAACTCCTGAAGGAAGTGTTCTATGACATATCTAGTCAAAACGTAGTGTACACAGTATGCATAGCTACTCAAATGCATTTTCCTATAAATTAAAAGTCAAGGGTCCAATTTGGAAAGGATCTTTCTCATGTGAATTGCATTTAGTTGGGTACCCAAATTAACAATTTGTGATTTTAACCATGCGATTAAAAAAATGGAGCCATGATTTTAGATTTTCTGCATTCACAAATTTAGTGTTGGGAGCCAGATTAGTTCATTTAATCTGGGCTTCCAGTATCTTTTGCATTCAGTTTCACATAGTGGAAGTATAGACATATTAATTCCTTCTCATGGTATTAAACTAATAACCACTAGTCAAAAACAAGGGTATTTTAACTGTTTACAAAAAAGTGCAGCATACTTCCAAAAGTGAAATGCAAAGGTTAAGTTCAGTCACACATTGGTGACCATCGCCAGCAGGGGACCTTGGCAAACCTGAATGGGGTTCTGTGGTGACGATGAATTATCATTCATTTGTTTTCCATCAACACTTCCACTACATCTGTAAATTTGTGGCAGTGATTTAGGTGGGAACCTCAAGAGACTATGCAGCAAGAAATGGTACTGCTAATGGACACCTACCATATAATGCTGAAAATCTTGAAAACAAATGTAACCTCTCTTGCCCCTTCTTGAATCGGGCAATTGAACATGCACCCATATTTTACGCAAATTCCACGTGACATTTTCTTTAGTAAAATAACTATCTAGTGGTCAATCTGCTGTTCTGTGAAGTCATTTATTGACCAATCCATTTTTTGACGTTCTATATAATTTGATTCTTTTCCTGCTCTCTGCCTGTGACTGTGATGCTTAGTTTGGTATTTGTACAAACTGTCATTCTGCCTTTTACGAGGGTTTCATACTAAAAAAAAAATACTTCCATTGCTCACCATGGCATTTGGCTTGCTTAATTTTTTCTTTTTTTTTAAACATAAAAACAATATGAATATTCTTTGAGCCAAATATTAATGTAAAATCTTTATGAACCAAAAGAAGGTAGGCATCATAATGATAACAAAAGACCAAGTCATACCTTTGACTTGTGCAACCAATTTAATATTGGCGAATCTTGTCAATTCAATTCTTTTTCAGTATTTTCCAGCAGATAAATCTCAAGAGCCTTCTCTGTATTCTCTACAGTGACATCTGGATTGTCTTCACTATACTTCCTTAAACCGTTGCAGGATGTTAAAAAGCACAGACTCAACAGCATACAATGGCATTGTTCATATACCTGGCTACTAAATGATATTACCTACTTAGGAGGGTTCAAAGACAAGTTATGCTGTAACACACTGCTAACTTTACCGGTAGTGGTCTGCTACCTAGAACCTCAAACAGATCTATCTGCTGCAAGAGACGTATCTCTGTCTGTTGAAAATTCTTTATTCATAAGGTTTACTGATAAGATTATTCAAAATCTTTTATAAATGTCTTGTTTGAGTCTTGTGAAGACATCAAATACATCACAATAACTTTGAATGTAGTGGGAATCTTGAGCCTTCTCGAATTTTAAGCATATTTTTCAAATGCTTTGCTTACCCTGTCTATATTAGTAAACAAAGCAAAGGCTTTTACGTGCATCAATTCAAGATTCAATTCATACTTAAGCCTGCGGAATTCTATCCCAAATGCTTTTCTCACAGCAGAGCTTCTTTAGATCATAAACTTTATGGTACTTTCTACAAACATCAATAGAAACCAATTAGTTCTCAAATTTGAATGTATTTCCTTCTTCCTTCCTCTATTCATGAACTAAAATAGGACAATTGCAACATAAAATATTTATCATGTGACCTAGACCTCACGCCAACTAAACTCTTTATTAGCATGACAGCACATTCTTCGCAAAGCATTGCAGTTCTCAAAGATATAATGGAGCTTAATGGTGCTGACCACAGTTGATTCTCCTCATACTTGGAAAGCTGGTGTCATTACATAAAATGTTAATTTTCCTCTGCAACTCTGAATCTCCAACAAGGGGTTCCACAAGTTGCCCCATGCAGCTCTAGCTTCCACTCTCAATCACTAACATATCATGTAAACTCCATGCTGATGACACCCAACTTTATCTGATAGTCTCCTTCCCTCAAAGATGTTACGTATATTGCCCAAATTATTTATGACATCAAATCCAAGATGCTGTAGCACCAGGTTAAGCGTAACTATTTCAAGACTGGTACGTTCACTCCAAATAGGAATTGTCATACTAGATCTAAATCCCCTAAAAGGAGCCATTGTGCAGCCACCAGGCTGACCACTTATGTAAGAACGTTTGACCAAATGTCATCAATTTGATTCTGTATGAAGTGGCTCACCACTGACACAAGGAGTAGATTTAAACTGGCACGCATCAGGAATAAGATTTGCTTTTGGGAACCCCTTACTATGTTGTCAATAAGCAGGTCATCTCTGCCAACACCACCTTCGGAGCCTGGTTACACTTCTACTTGACATACCAGCACCTAATAAGTCAAAAACATTGAAGAACCCTTCTCTGGAACGGGTTCTATGGTGTGGAATCCCATCCCATCAGAATAACCTTGTTCTATAAACATTAAAACAGAGCAAAGAGACTGTCACTTCAGTGCCACCTCTAACTGTAATAGATTCTAGGCTGATTCCATAGTGTGCACAGAACTGATCGTGCCCCAGAATCCCTATTGCTAGGTCTTGTGTAAATAAAGTGTATACTTTTATTCTGTAGATGTTATATTATAATATTCAGATAATCAATGTTCGTATGAAACTGCTCTTACAGGGTCTGCAACACACTAGGCCTTGTCCACGCTTTATAAAATTGTCTTTAATCAAATGCATAAATTGTACTGTGCATTTCCAATCTATGATTAGCAGCCCTGCTAAGAGTCGTGCGAGAGAACATGTATAATATGCGCAATGCAGAAGTTAGGCTGCAAAATTGGAGCAATTCTTTTATTGGCAACTCTAGTGAAATAGGCAAAACATTGCAGATACAAGTACGTTAATTCTCTTTTAGATAAACAAAGTCCGGTATAGTTTGAAACACACCCACATACATAAATACCAAAGGGAAAATGTAAGCAAATGTTTTGACTACTATGCAAGAATGACCAATCTGAATAACTAATTTGTTACTTGCTTCCACTATATTAGTGATTTTTTTCTAGATTTAGGGTATTGCATTTGGTGTATGTTGTACGTTACAAACGACTATAAAGTTGTTATGGGAAACATGAAACATATATTGAAGAAAAACGATTTGCTGTTGGGAGCACACAGAATATTCTTCTGTTACGTCTTCAATAAAAAATCAGAACGAATCATATAGGATAATCTGCACAGATTACGTACAAGTGATATAATGTTTGCACTTGAAATTTTCCACCTTTTCTTTGCTTTTCTGTTTTGATAAATGTCACTGCTCAATGAAGAAACAGAGGAAGCATTTTTTTTTTTGCATAAACCCAAGCTCTTTTGTTATCACATTTGCATAGGCCAATTTTCATCAAACTAGTGCTAGAAGGGAAACCTGGCCAACATGTATCGAAAAATATCTCTTCCTAGGTATTTCATGATATAATATTTTGGCTTAGGATCCGCCTACTGCAGTGAACCCTTAAATTGTGTGATATCAACATTTTCCACTACCAGCTGCACATGAATCGTGGACCCAGAGGGGGATCCTGATACAGAGTTTAACCCATTAATGGGAGATAATTTTCGCTTACGAAGCTCAGGTTTTCAGTTTTTATTTTAACTTGGCATGCCACCCTATCGGCTCTGTTGGAACTCTGAACCTTATATTTATTTTGTCTGCAAACTACATGGCTAGCCAACGTGTACCTCACATTTAGATAAGCTTCAAGGCTGATTGATGCCAGTGGTTCAAAGGCTGTCTTTTCATTAAAAATAATCCTTACATTGATTATTTCACATCATTCCTTTCTTTCAAACACGGAAGGAAGGAAATTGTAAAGCACATTTTGGGAGAATAGCTGGCGTCAAAGAGAGGGCAGTTTTGTTTCCCAGCTACTGCTTTACAGAGGCTTCAAATAATCTATGCATGTGTGTTAAATAAATGAAATGTAATTAGCCAGAGTAAATCACTCCTACTTATTATTGGCGAATCTTGCCAATTCCTTGCCTGTATTTTCCAGCAGATAAATCATAATAATAACTCTTGGTTTTGAAAAGTCTGGTGGTGTACCTCTAGGAAGTGCTAGTAAGTATGAGAGGGCCCCCTGTACCTCTTGTGAATGTACTCAATATGGTGTATGGAGAGAAAAGGTGAACTTGACCAAAGATGGGGTTAGCACTTTGAAGGAGGGGCAAGCCTAGAGACAGGGGAAACGGGGTGTGTCATAAGATAAGGGAAAATATATTAGACAAAGTCCAGTGCACAGAAGTGTGATAACATGGGGGAGAGTAGAGGAAGCACTTGGTGAAGGGAGAGGACAACATGATTTGGGCTGGAGCAGATTCCGCAAACTAGTTATGATACGGTAGTCTGCCTTGATTCTAGAAGATACCAGAGGGGATGATGGACGGAGCGCTTGAGCTAATCAAACACTCACCCCCAGTCAACTGATCTGGGTTTAATCCATCATCATTCTTTAGCTCACTCCACCACCCCAGTTCAGACATGGCCATATGCAAATCAGTCTGACCCTGTGCCTCATGGGAACAGTCCAGCCCGAACTGCCAAGCCATGTCTTCCCTGGACCAGAAACAAGCATCCTGGGACCGGTTTCTGGCTATTCAGCCGTCATCAGCCGGGCTAGCTTGAATCCAGTGGCAAAGTGAGCAAGGGACCCACGTCTGGGCATACCCTGCCAACTTAGGGCGAACAAAGCGATACCAAAGGGGATGATGGACGGAGCGCTTGACCTAATCAAACTCTCACCCCCCGTCAACTGATCTGGGTTTAATCCATCATCATTCTTTAGCTCACTCCACCACCCCAGTTCAGACATGGCCATATGCAAATCAGTCTGACCCTGTGCCTCATGGGAACAGTCCAGCCCGAACTGCCAAGCCATGTCTTAGCTGGACCGGAAACAAGCATCCTGGGACCGGTTTCTGGCTATTCAGCCGTCATCAGCCAGGCTAGCTTGAATCCAGTGGCAAAGTGAGCAAGGGACCCACGTCTGGGCATACCCTGCCAACTTAGGGCGAACAAAGTGATACCAAAGGGGATGATGGACGGAGCGCTTGAGCTAATCAAACACTCACCCCCAGTCAACTGATCTGGGTTTAATCCATCATCATTCTTTAGCTCACTCCACCACCCCAGTTCAGACATGGCCATATGCAAATCAGTCTGACCCTGTGCCTCATGGGAACAGTCCAGCCCGAACTGCCAAGCCGTGTCTTCCCTGCACCGGAAACAAGCATCCTGGGACCGGTTTCTGGCTATTCAGCCGTCATCAGCCAGGCTAGCTTGAATCCAGTGGCAAAGTGAGCAAGGGACCCACGTCAGGGCATACCCTGCCAACTTAGGGCGAACAAAGTGATACCAAAGGGGATGATGGACGGAGCGCTTGAGCTAATCAAACACTCACCCCCCAGTCAACTGATCTGGGTTTAATCCATCATCATTCTTTAGCTCACTCCACCACCCCAGTTCAGACATGGCCATATGCAAATCAGTCTGACCCTGTGCCTCATGGGAACAGTCCAGCCCGAACTGCCAAGCCATGTCTTCCCTGGACCGGAAACAAGCATCCTGGGACCGGTTTCTGACTATTCAGCCATCATCAGCCAGGCTAGCTTGAATCCAGTGGCAAAGTGAGCAAGGGACCCACGTCTGGGCATACCCTGCCAACTTAGGGCGAACAAAGCGATACCAAAGGGGATGATGGACGGAGCGCTTGAGCTAATCAAACACTCACCCCCAGTCAACTGATCTGGGTTTAATCCATCATCATTCTTTAGCTCACTCCACCACCCCAGTTCAGACATGGCCATATGCAAATCAGTCTGACCCTGTGCCTCATGGGAACAGTCCAGCCCGAACTGCCAAGCCATGTCTTCCCTGGACCGGAAACAAGCATCCTGGGACCGGTTTCTGGCTATTCAGCCGTCATCAGCCAGGCTAGCTTGAATCCACTGGCAAAGTGAGCAAGGGACCCACGTTTGGGCATACCCTGCCAACTTAGGGCGAACAAAGCGATACCAAAGGGGATGATGGACTGTGTTACTGTGTGTTTATGTACAAATGCTTTACACATTGTCTCTGAGATAAACCTGACTGCTCGTACCAAGCAACCGAGCGGGTGAGCAGGGGCCCTCTTAGCTGTGTAATCCCCTTACCGTGACTAGAAGGAAGGGTCCCTACTTGGACAGGGTGCAAGTCACTGCCAAGTAGAGACCCCCATTTCTAACATTGGTGGTCAACAGTGAAGATAGGACTTTTGTTTGTACTTGACATACAGTGATTGGTGTACACTACTGCATAGTGCAGACCATTACACGACAAAAATACTACTTTTTATTTTTTCTCTTTTGGACAACTCTTGAAGTTATCTACAAATCATGTCTCAGCTTGGTGAGCCAGCAGTTGAAGTTGCAGAGGTTGTGTTTGAGACTGGGAAGTTGAAATCCTACTTGGTGTCTCAGCTGAAGTAGATCTCCGAAAATCTTAATTGCCCTGATAAAAGTTCCTATAGGCAAGAGGAGCTGCAAACTTGGCAGTTCGGGCTGGACTGTTCCCATGAGGCACAGGGTCAAGACTGATTTGCATATGGCTCGGTTCAAACTGGAATGGCATGGTGAGCAAAAAAACTATGGATTTAGGCCCAGATCTCTGTACTGGGGTGAATGTATGACATTGTTCTGCATTCTGTCCATCAACTGTTGTTTTTGCACTTGATTCTAGAAGAAGCATCGTCCTAGCAGAAGTGAAGAAAAGCCCCAAAAGTATATTCAGGATCTAAGAAAGAACTGGGAGACCCATCGTCCCACTAGACTGAACCCGACAAAGCCCAGAGGAAAAATATGATGGCTGTCTCTGACCAAGTGTATCATTTTGGAATGTTCATCTTGTTGCTCAATGCTTTTGTTCATGGTGGGATCAGATGCTTAGTGGCAATTATCTCTGGTAAGAGAGCACAAGGAGAACTGAAAGGGAAGTATTCATACATCCTCTGCCCTATAAGAAAGCCAGGGAAGAAAATGACTGAGCAAACTTTGGGCCTGATTTAGATCTTGGATGACAGGTTACTCCGTCACAACAGTGACGAATATCCTGTCCGCCGAAATATAAATCCCATAGACTATACTGGGATTTATATTTCGGGGGTCGGAATATCCATTACCGTTGTGAAAGATTAATCCATCCTCTGAGATCTAAATCAGGCCCTTTGTGTCTTACAGGTACAATTGTGTTGACAAGAGGAAAATGATCATTCCAATACTCAAAGACAAACTTCATAAAGCAAACCGCTGCGTGATCTAAATTGAGGGGAATATTGAATCGATGAATAAGAAATCTATAGTAACTGATAGAGATATTGCATACAACCTATCCTTGAGGACATCAATGCACCGGAACATGGAGGCTTTAGTTTAAAGAAATAAAACCTGAACAATATAATATTGTAGAACTTGATGACAGTGAATAAGACAAGATGACAAAAGTATATAAGTTTGTAGAAGATGTGAAGGATGAATTCCACAGGAACTACATATGTAGCCCTGAACACAATTAAGTACAAGAAGTAAATTACTTTTGAGCAGTGGCAGGTATATTTTGTATGCAATACTTCAAGTGACCTGAAATGAGGATGTGCCTTTTTAGGACACACAGGCATTAGTATGTTTTAAAGTTCAACTTGAGCTAGGGATTTGAGGGGAGTGTTTTAAGACTAGGTTGTGTGGTAGTACTTTAGTTGAACAGAAGATAGTGTTTGAGAGATTGGTCAAATGATGTCAAGTTATATTGTGCAAGACATGCATACTATTCTGTGTATGGTGGGTTTTCATCCGGCAATTCAAAGCCATTTATATAGATATGTGGATTTTAATTGCTAAATTCTCTTGACTCAAGTGACAAAGACTCCCATAGAATGCTTAGCAGTTTGAGGATGTTGTGATATATGGACTCCCAGACTTGGGAGAATCTTCTTCCTTAAATCAAAAAATGGATACAAAGTTGAAAATAAATGTATCTTTAAACTATGAACATATATGATTAAGCTAGAATGTGTTCCTTTCCTTCGCTTTGAATATAAAGTCATCATTTGCAGTTGAAAAGTTTAGGCTAATGTAATTCAAAGTTTAGGCTACTGTGGATATTAATACATGTAATTGTAATTCATAATGCATAACAATGGAATGTGTGTGATCTTATGTCTCATGCATTTAATCACTTGTAGAATTCTTGCTACCTGACTCTGCAAATATCTCATATTTATATTGATACCTAGATTTTCTGTGAAGGGGTTCTGACATGATTCTAACTAAGCCTGGGTGGTGAACTCCACTCTGTTCGCGGAGTTTGTGGAGTTCTTAAAAACTCGCAGAGTGGAGTTTTTTCCTCGCTCGTGCTCACCACCGGTAAGTTGGAGAGCGCAAGCGGGCAAAACCCAACGCTACACCACTTCCCAGTGAGATTTCTCAACATGGGCAGTCGCGGATGGATGCTACCGCTCACATTGAGAAACCTTCCGTTCACATTGAGGAAGCTGCCGCTCGAGTAGAACTTCTACTCAAGCGGCAGAGAGAAGCAGCACCCTCTTGTACTGTGCGAGATGCCATTCGCGCTGATTTTACAGCGCGGGACAAACACCCGGCACTGAAAATCAGTGCGAGCGGTGCAAGGTAACCCACTCTGTCACGCGCGGAACTCTGCATATCTTGGCAGAGTTTTTTGTTACGGAACTCCGCAAACTCCACCCAGGCTTAATTCTAACACTGGTACAGCACTGTGTTGCTTAAAATATTTCTTTTCTATCCATTAACTTAAAAATACATATATATACCTGAATATCTACGGGACCAAAACATATTAGATTAGAATGTACATGGGATGACTAATGACTATTATGCTTTGAAAATGTTGAAAGTATAAAATGTGTTTCATAAGTCAACCATTTACAACATGTTGTGGTGAATTCGCACATGATACATATATTAGTGTACTGTTACAGTATGACTAACCATGGAGAGACACAGTGATGGAAGGACATTACCTCACTGTTTTCTACAATTACAACTATCCATGAAAAGACACAATGATGAGTGACCAAGATCTCCACTGTGAGATATTGTATATATTGGGAAATGGTCACAAGTAAAATAATTTTCAATACCTCTATGAGGAACACCTGCATGTTCTTTTGTTGTTTCTACCAGTACATCATGCTCTGGCGATCTTCTGGTACTTTGCAAATTTGTTGAAGGAAGAGAAAGCAGGTCCTTCGATTTGTTGGATTCCAGATCTGATTCTCCAAGATGAACAACTTGTGTTTGGTTGTCTTCAGACAGTCTTTGGATGGAAACAGCAACAACACTTGGTGCAGTAACATCAGCAGATGTGCCAGCAAGTGTGATCGCACTGGTAGTGGTCGTAATATGCTCCTCTAACTCACCGGTTGAGGCAGTTTGGGCCATAGTGGAGGAACCTGTGGGACACATAGTGGCACTGGATGCTAACTTTTTCTTTTGCATTTTAGAATATTTGTTTTACTAAACAAGATCAGTTTAAAACTATGTCATACTAGGTATACTAGAATGAAGATAGACATAGCAATATTTAGTGTGAAACATTTAAAGAATAGGTCCCATAAACATCTTTACCTAGAATATATTGACACACTAATGTCAAATCTGAAAAAATATCATTAGACATTGTAAACAGTTACTTCTTAACATGTAAAAAAAGAAATGAACACACACACACACACAAACGTCAACAAGCACAAATGACATGTTTCAGTATTTGCAATGCTGTCTTTATGTTGGATCTTTTTGGACAATTTAAAGTTGCTTTATGTATAATGGGAGAATTTGTGCCCCCCATTTTCCCATAGCTCTTTTGATAGGCGCTCTCAATTATGTTTCTACAGGTTAGGGCCCTCCCATAATCTTTGTGACAGCTAGTGCAGAATTCCAGGACATGAACTTCGGCTTTGAATTTAAAAGTTTTGAAAAGGAAAGGTGGCCTTTGAAAGACTCTTACTGTGAAGTGGTAATATTCCATAATATAATTAGTATATCCTTCAAAAGTACTTTACTAAATACAATGTAAACTAAGGCCTTGCCTTAATAACCCAGAGTTCTTAGAAAAAAAGTCTACTAACACAGTCAACAAGCATAGTTCCACCAACAAGGAGGGTGTGATAACCCTTTTCTCTAACTCTAAGGTGAAAAGAGGAATGTGACTGAACTAAGGGGAAAGTAAATGTGGTACATCTTTACTTTCAAAACTCATATGCAGTTTATATGGATTTGTTGATTCTTGTAGCCCCAAAGTTTCCCAAGGACGGTCACAGAGCATCTCTTCGAGAAAGAATCAGCCTCCAAAAACCTCCTCTCTGCATACTAATGCTTTTTAGTATGAGGGTAAAAAACCTCCTGCTAGCAAAGTTAGAGCAGGGTTACCATTTTTACTCTTGTTCTCCCTCATCACAGATGCAAAATCCAATACTGATGTTGCACACCATTCCACTGTGCACTGAATCCGTAAATTAAAGTATACAATTTTAAAAATAATATCCTCCCTACATCTTAAGAAAGGTGATGTGAAGTAATTTAACTAGATGAAGCACAGCCATTTTTATTTCATAATTCAGTCCATTATAAGTAACAAAACAAACTGCGATGACAAAATATTTCAGATTGTTGTTCCACGCAGTTTTACTTTTCTATCACACTATTAGATCCCTTCAGCAGAAGACTAATGCACAGAAGTGAAGTGCATTCCCATGCTTTTTGGGACATCAATATTTTACATACTTGATAACATTATGATGCTTGTCAGGGTAACACCTATATTTTTTAGTACCAGGCTGCAATTCAGCCGTGGCTATTCTGTCATTACTTTCATTATTTTCCATCTCTCATGTTAGGACCTCCACTCTACTGTGTGCTTAAGCATTTTATCTTCTCTATGTGCTCTTGCTTTCATTCTTTCTGCACATTTCTTTTATTAGCCACCTTTGATATTTTAGGTTTTCACGAATTCTAAAAAGTAAATTAAATAAAACATTTTATACTGCTCTGCGACAAATTGATGATTTTTGTTTCATCTTCTCATTTATTGATTTATGGAGTTTTTTTGTTGTTGTTTTTTTTATATTTCTTTTTATTAAACAGATCGACCAAATACACATCAAGTGATACAGGCAAATATCTCCATCTTTCCTCACCGACATTCCATACAGTTCAAAATGATACACAGTTATTGCAGTTGGTAGATCAAGGGGACTCATGCGTTTCAGCGCCTCTCAAACGGTCCGGTGGAGCACAGATGTCCCCCCTGTAATGGTTCCAAGCGTCCCATACCCTGCTCCATTTCCCGGGACATCCCCTGGCAATGTAGACTGACTTCTCCCTAAACATACACCAATCCAAATCCTCCGCCCACTTCTCGGTCCGGGGCGGCTGGCTAGCCCCCCACAGTTGGGCGATGTTACGCTTCGCCACCATGAATGCCAAAGTAGCCCATTGTGTTGTGTAGGTGTTGAGGTCCGTCGGCTCCCAGACATTTAGGATACATCTACGGGCCTCCGGCTGCAGATCTATCCCTAGGACCGCCCTCAGTGTGTGGTGAATCGCTCCCCAATATGTTTGTATGCTTTGGCAGCGCCACAGTATATGCATAAATGTCCCCAGTTCCCCACAGCCCCTTCTGCACTCTCCACTGTCCGAGCGACCCATTCAGGCCAGACAGGGTCCTGTAACATATGTCCTATGTAGTATCTTTAGCTGCACCAACCTCAGCCTCGTCTGAATTGCCACCACCCACGGGGAAGAGATCGCCTCCTGCCAATCCTCGTCGTCTAGTTCTAGGCTGTCCTCATTCCAGTGTCTTTTTATATTAAGCAATGGATCTTCCATGTTGTTTATTAGTTTCCTATATATCAGAGAAATGGTTTTCTCCGGAAGATGTCCATCCAGCACCCTATCCTCTAGGGGAGAAGCGTCTGGAAGGGTCGTGTCCCTAGGGATGTGTGTAAGCAGCGCATGTCGAACCTGGAGGTAACGGAAGTGCTCACTATCATTCAAGTTGTACTGCAGCTTAAGTGAGTCAAATGTATGTATTGTTCCCTTTCCCCAAACGTCTTTTATTCGTGAGATCCCGATGAGGTCGCACTTATCAAACCCCTTGGACTTCCAGAGGCTTCCCAATTTCTCCGAATTCCAAAGTGGGGTGGCTAGCGTGAATTTGCCTTCCCATTTAAGGTGCCTATTGGCTGCATGCCATACCTGGACGGCATGCGCCGTGGGTCCTGTGAGCTGAAATCTGCGGGGCCCAGCATATAGCGCTCTGGTGTATTCTCCCCCTGGGAGCTGCCACCTATCCATAGCGAATCCGGGATCATTTGGCTGCCCGTGGATCCCGTGATTGACTGCCGCCAGTTGGGATGCCCAGTAGTATTTCCTTAGGTCAGGCAACCCTATTCCTCCGTCATACCAATTGAGAGTAAGCTTGGAAAACGCTACACGGGGTTTACCATTGCAAAGGAGCTGTCTCTGGAGAGACTCGATTTCCCTGAAATAAGACGCGGGGACCGGATCCATTGGAGTTTTTATAGGGTTTTTGTTTGTGACATTCTAGCAACTCCAGAGTGCCAGGTAACAGGAAATTTCTCTGTAGTAGGATATATCATTGTCAACAATTGGTGCACAGGGTTATAGCTATGCATGTTTCAACTGTGCACATTTCAAAGCCTAGTCAGGTCAGTTTAGAGCAGTTCCTAATAAGGCATGGGATGTTCAGGAGAATTATTTCACCCAATGGGGGATGGGAGAGCAGCAGGCCCAAGGGAAACTGCTCAGGAACCTAGAATTGGGACTCAGTGTTGAGCCATCTATGCTGCCTTCTTTTATTACTGCATTGTTGTCTGAGACCAGCCATTCGTAAGCTTTACAATGCTACCAGTTGCTGTTCTGCTCTCTTTTTTCTTGTCCGCCAACCAGTGATCTACATTCATTGCAATTCTCCCTGTATCACATTTGTCATCCAATCCTGCAAGCCTCATGTTTATTTATTCATCATTTTTTAAATGTGCCTCTATTCATTCAAATCCGTTAAACGTGTTGTTTCCCTGTGTCCCTTTTAATAATCACTTATTATTTTTCTGTATCATCTCTCAATTCTACTTCTCATGTTGGGGTTGTTACTTCTATTCTATTCACTCGGCTGACATGTTTTCTTTATTAAAGTACTGACAAGCTGAAACAATCTCACCCAAATTATTCAAGAACATTACAATATATATATACACTTTCTTCATTTGTCATGCATTTTCTTCTACCCCATTATATAACTTATGTGAAGAGCCATTGAAACACAACGACCACGAATGAAAGAAATAGAATCATATTGAGCAGCCTTTGGTAGTGATTGACAAACTTTTTTATTATTATTCAGGAACAGGTTACTTTCATTTTCATTTTAACTGTTACTTTCATTTTGTTTACTTCTATGTGATTGAGTAAGTTCCCACAAGTCTTTTTTTTACGTTCACTCGTGTAGGTGATTTGTGTTTATAGGAAATTGGGCAATTTCACTTTTGTCATTCTGGCAAAGCCGGGCAGGTCGAAACGCGGCAGCCATAATAAATCTTGTTGAGAAAATCTCCTGGAGTGGGGGCACTTTCTTGTGCTGCTGTGTGAGTGTATTTAAATATATATATACTTTTTTTTTTTACTGACGATAGCCAGTAGGTAGTTGTAGTTAGGACCAACCTTTCCCATAGACAAAGTATTTTTTGTTTTGCTAATAACTTTGGCGCCGTTTGACGAATCTTCATGAAATTTCCCACAAAAAGTGCCCTAACTTACATAGTTATGCATGAAACGTTCTGGGGTGATTCATCAAGCGGAGCAGAGAAAAAGGGGGTCCCAAAACAATTTTTCCGCATGCAATTCCTATGCAGATTTTGCAATTTGTCGACACGGCTACAGGCCAAAACGGCTCAACGGATTTACTCAAAATCTGGCAGAAAGCTAGCTCTTGGTCCAGAAAGAACCCTTTTTGTAATCTGGTGTACATCTGTTCAATAGTTTTGGAGTAATTAAAGGAATAAAACTTCGTATATCTAGGGACGCGGATCCTCCGCAGATCAGTGGGTACTCGTGGATCCAATTATGTGTTATTTTACTTTAAAAAAACATACAAATTCACTGAAAAAAACAAAGGTTACAGGGACATTACAGATAGGTTCACATATTACGCATACAAAACAATAGAAATTCATCAGTTATAGTTATACATACAGTTATACTTATCTGAAGAAACAATAACTCATGCCATTAAGTAACTTTAGGCCACAAGTTTTAGTTTCTTAACATAAGTATAACTATTTTTTTTTATTTTTAGAACAGCTTTATTGACAAATTGACAGAAGGTTATAGGGCACCAACCAACATTTTCAGACAAAGTAAATCTCCCCATAGCGAGGCAATGGCAGTCCAGTGCATCTAGTAAGTCCATTGTTGACTCGTGCATGCAGCCATGTACTTAGAGAAAGTGTAACAGTCTTTTGGGCCCTGTAGCATCGTAGTAAAGACCTGAGAGAAGGGAAGGAGAAGGAAAGAAGAAGGGAAGAGCAGAAACAGAAAGATAAGGAAGAGAGAAAAGAGAGGAGAGAGGTGCTGGCTTTACGTAGAGTGTGGCGCTGTGTCTCAAGAGCAGGCATCTGGGGTGAGCATATCAATATATCTAAAGTGGATCTATCATCTTTCTCCAAAAATCACCAATATTTGCAATCTGATGTATATCTCAGCAATTCACACAATGAAATGTTTAACAACAGTGATCATTATAAAAATTTTGATAAACCTTTAATAAAAAAAACATGTCTGTGAGTCTTTCTTTTAAGATAGTTTTGAAAATTGCATTTTGTGGGCTGAAAACTTTTTAAAGAAAGGCACAGACATGTTTTAAAAAAAATAAAAACAACTTGTCTATGAGTCTTTCTTTTAACATTTTTAAGTCCACAAAATGCAATCATACAAACAAACACAAGAGAGTCTTGCACTCCAGCTGAAGAGCATAATGCTACAGCTAGGAGTGCTTCAAAAACGATATGGTAAGTTCTCCTTGGGGCAAGGATTTAATGGACCAGGAGGTTTACTGCTTTTTTAATGTTGCTGTGGGACTGCTATACTCCTTGCAGTGCCCCACACCATTAAAAGTTCTTGGTGGTGCCCCTGCCCCTTGTAGGGAAACCATAGAGGTGAAAATAACAATATAAATAGTCCTCATGATGCATCTATTGGCGCTCAGTTTATGGTGCAGTGAATAATAAATGAGTGGTTCCTGCAGTTCAATTAGTATTCATGTTTTTTTAAAGATTTTTGTGGGTATCCCAGTTATTTAGGGGCCATGGGGGGCTCAGGTCCCCCGCGACCCCAGCTGGCTCCCCTTGTGGGAAATGGACATTTTTTATATTATAGGTGGGTGCTTTGGCGCCCACCCGGGGCACCCACAATGTAGGGTGTCACTGGGGGCCATGGTGGAAGCCCCAATGCCCGAGCAGCCCCAGATGGCTCCCCAGTCAGTACAATACTGGGTGCTGGCAGTAACCAACACCTTTGCTTTGCTCCCACACGGGTGGGAGTAGTATTTTGTATTAATCTGCTCCTCCCCAGGCAACAGCAAAGTGGAGCTCCCTGCCTGGGAGAGTGCGGGCAGTGTATGCCTGCACTCTCCTGAGCAGGGAATCACAGTCTTGTGCCCCCTGCCCCCTTTTTTAAGAAATAGGCCCTGTGGAATTGCATCCCCAGGGCTCAATAGTGGCTAAGGGAGTGGGGCTATATGCCCTCTCCCGTATTATTAGTATTCAACCCTGGAGTATGGGGTCCCCTGGGCCCTCTAGATGCTCAGGGAGGGGGGCCTCATGCCCCCTTCCCTTTAATGTACATTTGGCATGGGGTGGGGTCCCCGGGGCCAAGACTGGCCCAGGGAGGGGGGCCCAATCACGCTCCCCTTCCCAAATATTTTAAAATAAAGACCACCAGTCACTAGCCCATCCTGGAAACAAAAATATATATATATATAATTCACTGAAAAAACCACAGGTTTAAAGGACGTTATAGTTAGGTGGACATTTCACTCATACAAAACCAGAGAAATTCGGCCGTTATAATTAGTTGAGCTAACTATAACTCGCCCCCCGCAATGCACTGCTGATGACGTCACATATTACATCACTCATGACATGGTCAGTGACATCACTGATCACATCACTGATGATATCTCAAATGACATCACTAATGGCATCATCCAGAGACTGGGTGATTCTTAAAAGTTTAAGAATGTTATATATAGATACGCAAAGGTGTAATGAAGAATGAGTGGGTGTATGAGTGTGTGAATGGATGATTTAATGGGTGCGTGACTGACTGTATAAGTGAGTGATTAAATGTGTCTTAGTGAATGCATGGGTGAATGACTAATCTGTGTGAATGTCTGTATCAGTCTGTCAGTTGGTGTGTAAGTGGCTGCATGGATTGGTGAGTAGCTACATGAGTGTCTATATGGGTTAATGATTGGTTGTCTGAGTTCCTGTATTGGTGCCTGAGTGTCTGTGTGGGTAGGTGGGGGGGTGTAACTCCCTGCATGGCTGTGTGAGTGGGTGATTTAATGGGTGTATGGGTTCATGAGTGTGTCTGCAAGGGGCTGTATGGGTGAGTGAGTATGCGTATGGCTGTGTCGGTGAGTGAATGGATGTCTCAGTGGTATATGTGTGAGTAACTATATATGTGAAAGGCAGTATATGTGAGTGTTGGAGTATATAAGTAACTATATGTGCGAGTGAGTGATTGTGAGAGTGGCTGTATGGATGAGTGTGTGCTTGTGTCAGTGATTGTAGAATAGAGTAAGTATGTGTTAGTATCTGTATGAATAAGTGAGGTGGTGTGTGTATAACTGTATAGGTGAGTAAAAGGCAGTTATAGATTCTTTGGGTGACTGACTAGGAGTGTGAGTAACTCTATGGGTGAGTGACTGTATGTGAGTGTCTGTATGGGTGTATGAGTGCATATATCAGAGGCTGTATTGATGAGTGACTGTATGTATGAGTGACTGTATCAGTGAGTGAGTGGATGTGTGTAGACCTATGAATCAATGAGTGATTATGTACTAACTGGTATTGGTGTGTCTATGGTTTAGAGAATGGGAGTCTGCATTTTAGAGTTGGTGTATGAAAGGTTATATTAGGGTGTGAGGAGGTGCATCAGATATTAACTGGATGATGTCATCAGTGATGTCATTTGAGATGTCATCAGTGATGTCACTGACCATGTCATAAGTGATGTAGTATGTGACGTCATCAGCAGTGCATTGCAGGGCGCAAGTTATAGTTAGCTCAACTAACTATAACGGCCGAATTTCTTTGGTTTTGTATGAGTGAAATGTCCAACTAACTATAACGTCCCTGAAACCTGTGGTTTTTTCAGTGAATTTCAAAGGTTTTTTAAATGCTAATTACTAACTATAACGTCCCTGAAACCTATGGTTTTTTCAGTGAATTTCTAAGGTTTTTTAAATGCTAATTACTAACTATAATGTCTCTGAAACTTATGGTTTTTTCAATGAATTTTTAAGGTTTTTCAAAGACTAATTACTAACTATAATGTAGTAGTAGCGTTTGCAGAATTGGTACAGAAAGGGGGCTGGGCCTCCGACCAGCACTCAGTAATTCTGCTGCATAGGACTTACAGGAGGTACCAGGAGGGCTTCTTGGCCCCCAAAGTCCCTCAGGAGTAAAGTGGACTTCATCCCCCAACCTGCCGTGTGCCAGGAGACGTATTTGCAGAGTGGTGGAAAAAGGGGGGCGTGGCCTCCGAAGACCTCTTAGCAATCCCACTGTGTGGGACTTACTGGAGGTAACAGGAGAAGCAGTTGGCCCACAAAGGACAATGTTGGGGGCCAACTGCCCCTCCTATTACCTCACGTAAGTCCCACACAGCAGGATTGCTAAGTGCTCATAGCCAGCCACGCCCCCTTTGCCCACCACTCTGCAAACGTACTCCCTGGCGCACTCTTGGATGGGGATTAAAGTCCCCTTCACTGCTGGGGGGTCCTTAGGGGCCAACTAGCCTACCTGACACCTCCAGTAAGCCCCAGATAGTGGGATTGCTGAGAGGTGGACACAGGCCACGCCCCCTTTTTGCACCACTCTGCAAACGTGCATCCTGGCGCACTCTTGGTTGGGGGATGAAGTCCCCTTGCCTCCTGAGGGTCCCTGGGGGCCAACTAGCCCTCTTGTTATCTCTAGTAAGCCCCACACAGCTGGATTGCTGAGAGTGGTCCGAGGCCACCCCACTTTTTACACCACTCTGCAAACGCACCTCCTGGCGCACTGCTGCTCGGGGGATGAAGTCCACTTTAGTCCCGAGGTCCTCAGGACACAAGAGGACCTCATCGCCCCACCAGCAGTGCGCCAAGAGGTGCGTTTGCAGAGTGGTGTAAAAAGGGGCATGGCCTCGGACCACTTCTCAGCAATCCCACTGTGTGGGGCTTACTGGAGGTACCTGGTGGGCTAGTTAGCCCCTAAGGACCCTTAGTATTCAAGGGGGCTTAATCCCCAAATCCAGAACGCGCCAGGAGGCGCATTTGCACAGTGGTGCAGGGAGGGGGTGGGGCCTCCGGCTAGATGCTTTTTTATTATTGTTAGAAGGGGGGCTGTGTGTCCCCCCTTCTCTTGATATTTTGTGGGCCCTAGGGACCCCATACCCCAGGGCCTGACCCATTTAAAAAAAAAAACAGGAATGGCCTCTTTATTTTATTTTTTAAATTATTTATATGGGAGGGGAGCCGCGTGGCCCCCCTTCCCTGGGCCACTTTTGGCCCCTGGACCCAATCCCCCGGGGCCTGGCCTCGTTTTTTTTATTTTTTATTATTTATACGGAGGGGGCCATGTGGCCCCCTCTTCCCTGGGCCACTTTTGGCCCCTGGGACCCCATCCCCTGGGGCCGGCCCTCATGTTGGGGTCCGCGGGGGGAGCCCCAATGCCCCCGCGGTTCCTGCCGGCTCCCCGCCTCCTGCGGGAGCCGGCATTGCTTTTGGGCAAAGGGAGCTGCAAACATGCAGCTCCCTTTGTCCAAAAGCAATTCTGCTTTGCTTCGTGGATGCGAGAGCAGGTTTCCTGCTCTTGCTTCCACGAAGCAAAGCAGTGTTTGCTATGGCAGGGCAGGAGCCGTGCTCCCGCCCTGCCATAGCAAACTGCAATGTCCCGGGGGTGGGCACCCCGGGACATTGCTGGAGCCGGCCCTGGGGGGTGGCAGTCCCCAGGGCCAAGGAGGGCTCCAGGAGTGTGCAAAGCCCCAGGGAGGTGGTGGTCCCTGGGGCCGGGGCTCTGCAATGGACCCACAAACTTAATTTATGTATGCCCCGGGGAGGTGGGGGTCCCCGGGGTCATGTGGGGGGGCTCGAGCCCCCCAACACATTTTTTTTACATCAGAGCTCCGGGGAGGTGGTGGTCCCCGAGGATCCGGGGGGCCACATGCCCCGTGTGTAATTATTAAAGCCCTGTGGAGGTGGCGGCCCCCGGGGCTGCGTTCCCCCCACATGAAATAAGCATGGCCCCAGGGAGGTTGCGGTCCCCGGAGCAACGGGGGCCCCCATGGGCCCCTGCGCTATATTTTGTGATTGCCCCCAGGACATGGCCCACCCGGGGGCTTAATTAAACAAAGCGCGGTTGACCGTGCTTCATTTTTTAAAGTTTGCAGCGGGATTCGCGCACCCAGCGTGAATCCTGCCAATTTTTTTTTTTTTTATGCTTTTTAGGGCCTGAGCAGGCCCAGGGGGTCAGCGTGTTTCTACCATGCCCCCTTTTCTTTTTTTTCACCTTTTTTCTTGTGACTCGGTTCTCGTAGGTCATATATAAACGAAAGTAAATGACAGTCCCTCCAACAACTGCACTATCATCAACTTAGCCAACATAGACCTGAACAAAGCAGAAGAACAGCTTTTGTCCCTTGGACTATCTATTGTCCGGAAAGTACATTTAACTATGCTACCACCAGAATGGATATATTTAAATGTGTGCGGAAACTTAAATTAAAGAAATTATATCTACTTCGCAATGAATCAAGTATGGACAATACTGATCGCAATGAAGCGTCCCCATCATCCCTACTAAACCTGACTGCATCAGATTTGCCACTGCTGAGTGACCTTCAAGAACTAGCAGATGAAAATGCTACAAGGGATTCCCAACATTCTAATCATGACACATTGGGTCCTAGTGACCATGCAAATGAACTGTCTATCAGGGCAAACAATCAGGATAGACCTTACACACCCTTTAAACCCAAGTCGACTTTTAATCCCATTACATCAAGGGATTCGATAGACATATTTCATGAACAAACAGTATCTGACATCAAACAACTCAACCATAAAGTACATGGAACGAGAGAGAAACATAGCAAACAAGAATATCAATATCATCAACTAATGTCTAAATTACGCAATAACAGCCAAATCGTAATCCTTAACTCAGACAAGGGAGGAAACCTTGTAATTTGGAGTAAAGATGATTATATGGAGGAAGCCATGGCACAACTTGCCGATAGGAACTATTATAAGAAAAGTGATACATTGTCTCTTAGTGCCATCTACAATGGATATTATGCAAAACTACTGGCATGGAAAAGCGCCAGATTAATCACCATGCATGAATACAAATTTCTGAAAAATGAAAATCCTACGGTACCCATCATATATTTCATACCCAAGGTTCATAAAAACCCTTCGAAACCGCCTGGAAGGCCAATAATATCGGCACGTAACAGTTTACTGGAAGAAACATCACAGTATGTAGACTATTTTCTGCAAGAACACGTTCAACAGTTGCCCTCCTACATCAGATACATTGGGGACTTCCTGTCCAAGATAAAGGACTTTGAATGGCAGAATGACTTGTTATTAATGACTCTCGATGTAACAACATTATATACAAGCATAAACCATCAAGGCGGACTGAGGGCACTACAACACTACCTCAATAATAGACCCGCTCAGATGGTACACCACAATAAGATGCTTGTCAATATGGTAGAGTTTTGTTTGAACAATAATGTCTTTATGTTCCATAATGCACTATATCAACAACTGCGCGGAGTGGCAATGGGAGCCAGCTTCACCCCCAGCTATGCCTGCCTTCATATGGGCTGGTGGGAGGAGCTGGTTCTCAAAAACACCCATGGCCTATTCCTCACAAGCAATGTTAAACTATGGTTGCGTTATATAGACGACCTTTTTGTAGTGTGGCGAGGTTCTTTATCAAGCGCGCAGGAGTTTGTCGATATGATCAATGTTAACGACATGGACTTAAACTTCACCGCAAACATAAGCGCAGTAACAGTGAACTTTCTCGATGTCGAAATATATATCAAAAATGGTAAGATTCAAACTAGAGTGCACAAAAAAGCAACTGCAGGCAACTCAGTGCTGCATGCAACCAGCTCGCATCCAAGACATCTAGTGCACAGCATCCCCTACGGGGAGATGCTTAGGCTGAGAAGGATTTGCAGCAGTCAAGTCGATCTAATAGCAGCACAACAGGCTAACAAAACTAGATTTCTGGAAAGGGGCTACTCTAACAAATGCATCGACATCGCAATCTCTAAAAGCAGGGCACTAGCCATGGCTGATCTGCTCAAAAGCAAGAAGACAGATGAGTATACTTTGCCTGTGGAAGTGCCAACGCACACTAAACCAAGGCAAAACGATGATACCTTTAGAATGATTTTAACGTTCAGCAAACAGGAGAGGGCAATTAAAAAGATCAACCAAAGAAATTGCCCTATAGTCCTCAGCGACCCAGTAATCGGTGAATCTTTGCCAAAAAATCTAGCAATCACCCACAGCAGGGCAATATCAATGAGGGACTGTTTGGTAAAAAGCAGCCCTGTAAGCCACACAGGTACCACTTGGCTAACACAACGCAAAGGATTTAACAAATGTAAAACTTGCAAATCCTGCCAGCATGGCATCAACAAAACATCCTATTCTGTACCTTTTGGCAATAAAGAACATAAAATAACGAAAGCCCTCACCTGTAAGACTGCCCATGTCGTATATGTGCTGGAGTGTCCTTGTGGCCTACGATATGTAGGAAGTACCAAACTTCCAGCCCACAAAAGAATACTCCAGCACATACGTGCCATAAATAATCAGGATCAATCCTATCCTGTGGCACGACACTTTAGAGATAGCCACAAATCCAATCCAAGAGATCTCAAATACTTTCTGATTGATGCTGTACTACCCAACAAAAGAGGAGGGAACCGGGAAAGGATATTACGTCGACTAGAAACTCGTTATATCCTAGACCTGGACTCTAAACAACCTGTTGGTCTAAACATCACTGAAGATTTGTACACTTGTCTCTAACCAATAGTCTCATTTATAGCGATGTCCATACTACCACATGTAAATCAATGTGATAATACCCAATCTATTCAGACTCAATGATTAGGGGCCTCATTAAGTGGTAGAGGCAATGCATCTATGCATGCTATCACTTACAGTATTTACTGATATTACCCGCTGTCCTCCTGGCAACATTTACAGTTTTTAAGCCTTCACCTCAGTCTTTTCACTACAGGGTAAACGCACATGCACTTTTACATTTTACGCACTAGCACTTTATCAGTCAAGATGTTTACAATGTGGACTCTACATATTTTTAAAGAATTTTATTTTATGTAGTACAGTGTACAACACGAAGATAAACATAAAGTTGTACCCAGGGCTCTGATAACACATAGCAGGCTTCAGCGAAGAATTGAGCTTCAAAGAAATGTTGCGTATTTATACAATAATTAAACCAAAGCACTTTATATATATTTGTATATATTTCAATATGTATTTATATTGCCTAATCGGTTTTAACATGGATGTATTATCATGCAATGAGACATTGTAACTTCAAGTCTTTTGTCGACATCTATGACTACAAAGTAACTGCACTTGTCACTTTAAGAAATGAGTAGAAAAGGCACAATGAAGCTGTGGAGCGTGTCATTTGATCAAGGCCCTCCGGGGCTGAAACGCGTAATGGCTGTCACTGATTAAAGAAATGTACAAGCACTTATCTGGTGGTCCGTGCTCCAGTTCTTGTCTAAGGAAATACGAGCTGCGGTTGGAGTGCGCAGGATATATATATATGTATATATATATATAGTCACTGAAAAAACCATAGGTTTTAGGGACAGTTATAGTTAGTTGGACATTTCACTCGTACAAAACCATAGAAATTCCCCTGTTATAGTTAGTTCAGCTAACTATAACTCGCGCCCCGCAATGCACTGCTGATGACGTCACATATTACATCACTCATGACATGGTCAGTGACATCACTGATGACATCACTGATAACATCTCAAATGACATCACTGATGACATCATCCAGTGACTGTGTGTTTCTGTAAAGTTTAAATATGTTTAATATATATAGGGAAAGGCGTATTGAAGAATGAGTGGGTGTATAAGTGTCTGAATGGATGATTTAGTAGGTGCGTGACTGACTCTATAAGTGAGTGATTAAACGTATCTTACTGAATGCATGGGTTAGTGACTAAACTGTGTGAATGTCTTTATCCGTCTGTCTGTTGGTGTGTAAGCGGCTGCATGGGTTTGCGAATAGCTACATGAGTGTCTACATGTGTTATTGATTGGTTGTCTGAGTATCTGTATGGGTGCCTGAGTGTTTGTGTGGGTGGGGTGTGTGTGACTCTGTGGATAGATGTGTGAGTGGGTGATTCACTGGGTGCATGGTTTCAAGAGTGCATCTGTGATGGACTGTATGGGTGGGTGAGTGTGTGTGTGTATGGGTGTGTTAGTGAGTGAATGTATATCTCAGTGGTACATGTGTGAGTAACTACATATGTGAAAGGCAGTATATATGTGTGTTGGAGTATATAAATGGGTATAAGTGAGAGTGTGTGATTGTGAGAGTGGCTGTATGGATGAGTGTGTACTTGTATCAGTGATTGTATAAGAGCGTAAGAATGTGCTAGTATTTGTATGAGTAAGTGAGCTGGTGTGTGTATAACTGTATAGGTGAGTAAATGGCAGTGTGATTAATTATTTGCATGACTGATGAGGTGTGTGAGTACCTCTATGGATGAGTGACGGTGTGTGAGTGTCTATATAGGTGTATGAGTGCATATGATAGTCATGTACAGAGTGACCGTAAGTATGAGTGACTGTACGGGTGAGTGAGTGGATGTGTGTGTAGACCTAAGAATCAGTGAGTGTGTATGTAGTTATTTGTGTTGGAGTGTCTATGGTTTTGACAATGGCAGTCTGTAATTTAGAGTGGGTGTATCAAAAGTTATATTAGGGTGTGAGAAGATGCATCAAATTATCACATGGATGATGTCATCAGTGATGTCATCAGTGATGTCGTTTGAGATGTCATCAGTGATGTCACTGACCATGTCATGAGTGCTGTAATATGTGACGTCATCAGCAGTGCATTGCGGGGGCGCGAGTTATAGTTAGCTGAACTAACTATAACGGGGGAATTTCTATGGTTTTGTACGAGTGAAATGTCCAACTAACTATAACTGTCCCTAAAACCTATGGTTTTTTCAGTGAATTTCTAAGGTTTTTTAAATGCTAATTTCTAACTATAACGTGCCTGAAACCTATGGTTTTTCAGTGAATTTCAAAGGTTTTTTAAATGCTAATTTCTAACTATAACGTGCCTGAAACCTATGGTATTTTAAGTGAATTTCAAAGGTTTTTTAAATGCTAGTTTCTAACTATGCCTACAGAGGTAGGACGTGAAGAAAGAAGAAAAAACGCACAGAAAGAAGCAAAAGAAATGCAGAAAGAAGCAACAGAAGTCCACAAAGACGAAGAAAAGAGCAGGAAGAAGCAAGACATGTGCAGAAAGAACCAACAGAGGGGCAGAAAGAGGCCTTGTTGCAAAATCATCCTGTGCCCACAACTTTTTCAGACGGGTACTGGTGGTAACTGACTCGGACTAACCAGGCCAAGAGCCAGTGCTATGCTAAAAGACACTTAGAATACAGTGAAAACACCTACATACACTAGGGAACACTATGCGTTGGGCTACCCCTGTGATTAGCATGACCTCCTCTGTAAGGCCCTAGTACATAATAGGCAGGGGATTAAAACTTCCTCTTAAAACGCGCCCCGGGCGCGTTTGCACAGTGGTGAAGGGAGGGGGCTGAGGTGACATGTGTGTAAACAAGCCCTGTGGCCGTTTTAAGTTTGGAGATTAAGTCCCCTTGAATCCTGAGGGTCCCTGGGGTCCAACTAGCCCACTAGGTACCTCCAGTAAGCGCCACAGAGCTGCGTTGCACAGAGGTGTAAAAAGGGGCGTGGCCTGGACCACCTCTCTGCAACGCAGCCCTGTGGCCCACGTGACCCCCCTCCAGGGCCACTACTAGCCCCGGGGACCCCATCCCCCGGGGCAGGCCCTATACGTTGGGGACCGTGGGGGGAGCCCCAATGCCCCTACGGTCCCGCCGGCTCCCCGCGTCCTGCAGGAGCCGGCATTGCTTTTCCACATGGGGAGCTGCTAACATGCAGCTCCCCTTGAGGAAAAGCAATCTGCTTAGATTTTGGAAGAGAGAGCAGGTTTCCTGCTCTCTCTTCCAAAATCCAAAGCAAGTTTGCTATGGCAGGACGGGAGCCGCGAGGCTCCTGTCCTGCCATAGCAAACAGCATTGTCCCGGGGGTGGACACCCTGGGACACTGCAGGAGCTGGCCCTGGGGGGTGGCGGTCCCCAGGGCCATCACAGGCTCCAGGAGGGGGGCCGCACGGCCCCCCTCCCAACATTTTCAAAGCCCCCGTAACGGACCCCCATATTTAAATGTTGAGTGCCCCGGGGAGGTGGCGGTCCCCAGGGCATGTGGGGGGGCTCGAGCCCCCCCACACAGGTAAATTATTTTTTAAAAACAAGCCCCGGGGGTGGCGGTCCCCGGGGCTGCGGGGGGGCTGTGTACCCCCGCAAAAATTTCAGAAAAGCCCCGGGGGTGGCGGTCCCTGGGGCTGCGGGGGCCCCCCTGGGCCCCCGCAATTATGTTGAACATGCCCCTGGGACCTGGCCCACCCGGGGGCTAAATATTAACGAAGCGCAGGAGTCCGCGCTTCGTTTTTTTTTTCACGGCGGGATTTGCGGATCCTACTCGAATTTCGCCGTTTAAAAAAAAAATATGCTTTTGGGCCCTGGGGGTCCTTGTGGGACCCCTAAGCAGGCCTAGGGGTCAGGGTGTTTCTACCCTGCCCCTTTTCTTTTTTAATGTTTTTATTCTGATTTCTTGTGACTCGGTTCTACCGAGTCACAAGATGGCTGCCAACACTTCCTGGTTTGGAGTGTTGACAGCCAATTAGAATAAAGCTCGTGGTCGGGAGGGTCCGCGGATCCTCCGTGCCTCTAAATATTGAAACTTTTATTTTAGATTTTCTCAGCAACTACTGAACGGATTTACACCATTTAATAAAAAGGTCTCTTTCTGAACCAAGGGCTACCTTTTTGCCAAGTTTGGTGTAATTCCGTTCAGCAGTTCGGGTTGTAGCTTTGTCTAAAGTTTCCTATGGGAATTAACATGGAGAAAACACGTTTTGGGACCCCCCTTTTTTCTCAGCCCCCACTTGCCGAATCACCCCGAAACTTTCAAAACAGGAGCTGACCGGAGCGGGCTAATATTTTTGAAAATTTCGCGAAGATTCGTGAACTGGCGCCAAAGATATTGAGAAAACAAAAAACGAATTTCCTATGGAAACTAGGTCCTAACTATAACTATCTACTGGCGACCGCCAGTAGATAATATATATGTATATATATATACATATATATATATATACACGCTGGAAAAAACAAAGGTTACAGAGATGTTATAGTTAGGTTCAGATTTCACTCATACAAAACAGTGAAATTCAGCAGTTATAGTTAGCTGAGCTAACTATAACTCACGCCCCGCAATGAACTGCTTATGACCTCACCTATTTCATTGCTCATGACATGGTCAGTGACATCACTGATGACATCACTGATGACATCATTTGGTGACGGTTTAAAAAAAGTTTATGAGTCTTACATATGTATATCAAGGTGTGTTGGTGAATCAGTGTGTGTATGAGTGCCTATATGGATGATTCAGTGGGTGCCTGACTGACTGTATAAGTGAGTTGATAGGTGTCTAAGTGGCTGTATGGGTATGTGAGTGGGTACGTGAGTGGCTGTATTGGTGAGCGATTGGTTGTCTGAGTACCTGTATGGTTTTCTGAGTATCTGTGTGGTTGGGTGGGTAAGGGGGTGTGCGACTGCCTGTATGAATGAGTGAGTGGGTGGGTGAGCCAGTGGCTTTGTGGGTTAGTGAGTGTGTGAGGGGCTGTATGGGTGAGTGTTTGTATAGCTGTGTAGGTGAGTAAGGGGTGAGTAAATGGGTATGTGAAAGGCAGTATAGGTGAGTGCTGGGGTATATGAGTGACTGTATGGGTGAGTAAGTGAATGTGAGAGTGGCTGTATAGGTGGGCGTGCGCTTGTGTCAGTGACCGTATAGGTGAGTGAGTACGTGTTAGTATCTGTATGAGTGAGTGTGTGTGTGTAACTGTATAGGTGAGTAAGTGGCTGTGATTGACTGTATGGGTGAGTGAGTAGGTGTGTGAGCAACTCTATGGATGACTGACTCAGTGGGCGAGTGGCTCTATGGGTATATGAGTGGATATGTCAGTAGCTGTATTAGTGAGTGAGTGGGTGTATGAGTAGCTGTATGGGTGGATGTGTGTGTAGATCTAAGAATCAGTGAGTGGGTGTGTAAGTACTGGTATGGGTCTGTGAATAGGTTTGTGAATGGTTGTGTAGGAATGGGTATATGAAAGGTTCGTTGGGGTGTGAGTGGGTGCATTAGTGATTCTGTGGATGATATCATCATTGATGTCACTGACCATGTCATGAGTGATGTAATATGTGAGGTCATAAGCAGTGCATTGCGGGGGCTCGAGTTATAATCAGCTCAACTAGCTATAACTGCTGAATGTCACTGGCTTTGTACGGTGAAACCTGAGCCTAACTATAATGTCTCTGGAACCTTTGTTTTTTTCAGTGAATTTCTAAGGTTTTTTAATTCCATTTCCTAACTATAACGTCCCTGTAACCTTTGTTTTTTTCAGTGAATTTCTAAGGTTTTTTTAAATACTAATTCCTAACTATAATGTCTCTGTACATGAGTACCAGGAGGGCTTTTAGGCCCTCAAGGTCCCTCAGGAGTAAAGTGGACTTCATCCCCAACCAGTAGTATGCCAGGAGCCACGTTTGCAGAGTGGTGGAGAAAGGGGGTATGGCCTCCGAAGACCTCTCTTAGCAATTCCATTGTGTGGGACTTACTGGAGGTAACAAAAGGGGTAGTTGGCCCCCAAATCCGTCCTTGGGGGACAACTACCCCTCCTGTTACCTCCAGTAAGTCCTATACAGCAGGATTGCTGAGAGGTTGTCAGAGGCCACACCCCCTTTCTCCACCACACTGAAAACGTGACTCCTAGTGCACTACTAGTAGGGGGATGTACTCGCTTTTGCTATTGAGGGTTCTTGGGGGCCAACTACCCCTCAGTTACCTCCAGTAAGTCCCATACAGCAGAATTGCTGAGGTTGTCAGAGGCCACATACCCTTTCTCCACCACTCTGCAAACGCACCTCCTGGCACACTACTAGTTGGGGGATGATGTCCCCTTGGCTGTTGAGGGTCCTTAGGGCCCAACTATCCCTCCTGTTTCCTCCAGTAAGACCCACAAAGCTGGATTGCTGTGAGGTCGTCAGAGGCCACGCCCCCTTTCTCCACCACCATGCAAACACACCTCCTGGTGCACTAATGGGTGCGGGAAGAAGTCCACTTTTGTCCTGAGGCCCTCAGAAGTAAAGTGGAATTCATTCCCCAACCAGCAGCGTGCCAGGAGGCACGTTAGCAGAGTGGTGGAGAAAGGGGGCGTGGCCTCTGATGACCTCTCAGCAAATCCCTCTGTTTGGGACTTACTGGAGGTAACAGAAGTGGTTCCCGGACCCCAAGGGCCCTCAGCATCCAAAGGGACTTAATGCTCCAACCACCACTGTGCCGGGAGGCGAATTGGCAGAGTGGTGGTGAAGGGGGAGTGGTCTACAGTGACGTGCCCGAGTTTATTTTTATATTTTTTTATTTTATTTTTTTAAGGGAGGGGGGCTGCGTGGCCTCCCTTTCCTGGGCCATTTTCAGCCCCGGGACCCCATTCCAGAGGGCCAGACCTTTTTTCAATGGATGAGAGGCCCCCCTCTTGGGCCGATTTTGGCCCTGGGGACCCCATCCCCTGGCCCAGCCTTTTTATTTAAGCAATGGGAGAGGGGCTACACAGCCTCCCTCCCGGGCCGATTTCGGCCCTGGGGCCCCATCTTCCGAGGCTTGGTCTGTAGTGTGGTTGCCCTGGTCCCACCCAGGGCACCCACTGCCTTTGATAGGGACCACAGGGGGAGCCTGTAGGCCCCCTTGTTCACTGCCGGCTCCCCGCATCCTGTTGGAGCCGGCATTGCTTTTACACATAGGGAGCTGCTAACATGCAGCTACCTGTGTGTAAAAGCAAATTGTGATCTGCTTTGAGCAAGCAAGAGCAAAATGTTCTTGGTTGCTCAAAGTGGAGCACTGTTTGCTATGGCTCTCCCACCAAGCCATAGCAAACTGCAATGTCCCGGGGTGGGCACCCCAGGATGTTACTAGAGCCGGCCCTGGGGGTGGTGGCCCCCTGGGCCATCTAGGGCTTCACAAGGAGATTGTCATCAGTGATGTCACTGACCATGTCATGAGTGATGTAATAGGAGAGGTCATAACCAGTGCATTGCGGGGGGTTTAAGTTATGGTTATAGCTCAGGTTACTATAACTGCTGAATTTCACTGGTTTTGTACGGTGAAATCTGAGCCTAACTATAATATCCTTGTAACCTTTGTTTTTTTCAGTGAATTCCTAAGGCTTTTTTAATTCTATTTCCTAACTATAACGACCCTGTAACCTTTGATTTTTTTAAGTGATTTTCTAAGATTTTTAAAATTCTATTGCCCAACTATAATGTCCCTGTAACCTTTGTTTGTTAAGTGAATTTCTATGGCTTTTTTAAATAGTAATCACGTTTGCAGAGTGGTGGAGAAGCTCTCGGGAACCCTGCTGTGTCAGACTTACTGGAGGTAACAGGGAGGCTTTTGGGCCCCCAAGAACCCTTAGTATTGAAGAGAATTCTGCTCTGATTCGAGTAAGTGACAGAATTTTCCATACGCTCGATTACTTGAAGCAGAGCAGAGTTTGCTATGGCTTGCTGGAGATGGCCTTGAGGGTGACTGTCTGCTGGGCAATCTATGGCTCCACGAGTGGTGCCAAACAGACCCCCTCTTTCAAGTATTTAGCCCTTGGGAGGTGGTGATCCCTGGGGCCAGGGGTCTGCAAGGGACCCCCTTATTTATTCTGTTTGTGCCCAGTGGAAATGGTGGTCACTGGGTTTGGCAAAGGGTCTCTCCCACATTCTTTTTAAAATAAATGTGTGCCCCCGGGGGAGGTGGCGGTCCCCAGGGCTGTGGGGGGTGGGAAGGCCCCCCTGGCCAGCCCCTCGCATTTGTATACTTCAGTGCCCCAGCGAGGTTGCAGTGCCCGGGACTGCGGGGGCCAGGCAGGCCCTTCGCATTTGTATAATTAAGTGCACCCACAAATGAGGTAGGGCCCTGGGGGATCTGGTCCCGGGGCCAAAATCGGCCTGAAAGGGGATCTCCCAGCCCCCCCCCCTTAAAATTATTTAAAACATTTTTTTTTAGAAGCTGGGCCCCAGGGGATGGGGTCTCCAGGGCACCAATTAGCTCAGGGAGGAGGGCACGGGACCCCCCTATCTATTCACACTCAGCCTGGCCCCCGAGGATGCAAACATGACTACTACTTAAATATTCACTGAAAAAAAACAAAGGCTACAGGGACGTTATAGTTAGGAATTAGCATTTAAAAACCTTAGAAATTAACTGAAAAAAACAAAGGTTAGAGGGGCATTATAGTTAGGAAATGGAATAAAAAAACCTTAGAAATTCACTGAAAAAACCAAAGGGACGTTATAGTTAGGCTCAGGTTTCACTCGTACAAAACCAGTGAAAGTCCGCTGTTATAGTTAGTGAGCTAACTATAACTTGCGCCCCCGCAATGCATTGCTTATGACCTCATATATTACATCACTCATGAGATGGTCGGTGACATCACTGATGACATCTCAAATGACATCACTGATGACATCACCCACAGAATCTCTGATGCACCCTCTCAAATCTCATATAACCTTTCATACATTCACTCCAACTTCCACACTACCATTCTCAAACCCATTCACATACCCAGATCAGTACTTACACAGCCACTCACTGATTCATATATCAACACACACATCCACCCATGCAGCCACTCATGCACCCACTCATTCACTAATACAGACCCTGACATATCCACTCATACACTCATACAATCACACAGCCACTTACTCACCCACACAATTACACACACACTCACTCATTTACTCAAACATATACTAACACATACTCACCCACCATACAGTCACTCACCCCATCACTCACCTATACTGCCTTTCGCATACCCAGTTACTCACCCATATACCACTGACACATGCACTCACTCACTGACACAGCACACACACACTCACTCACCCATACAGACCCTCACACATGTACTCACTAACCCATACAGCCACTGACTCACTCATCCATACAGGCAGACACCCATAGAGGTACTCAGGCAACCAATCACTTGCCCATACAGAAACACACATACCCACTCACATACCCATACAACCAATTAGACACCAACTGACAGACATTCACACAACCAGTCACTCACCCATACATTCACTGAGACACCTAATTACTCACTTATGCAGTCAGTCACGCACCCACTGAATCATCCAAACAGGCACTCATACACCCACTGATTCACCAATACACCTGGGTACATATATTTAACATTCATAATATTTTTAAAAACACAGTCAGTGGATGACGTCATCAGTGATGTCATTTGAGATGTCATCAGTGATGTCACTGACCATGTCATGAGTAATGTAATATGTGAGGTCATAAGCAGTGCATTGCGGGGGTGCAAGTTATAGTTAGCTCACTATCTATAACGGCTAAATTTCACTGGTTTTGTATGAGTAAAACCTAAGTCTAACTATAACGTCCCTGCTCCTGCCCCCCTCCTTCTTGCCATCCATTGTCCAAATCCATGACCCTGCTCCCTCATTACAGCAATGTGTGGCGATTGTTCTGCCACTGACCTTCCTGCCTGCCTTAAACAGTTATCCTGCTGACCCATCCACCTCCTACCTTTCCTCTGGTATCATAGTCTATGCACCAGCTACCTCCCTCCTGCCCTGCATGGTCTGATGTGCTGCCAATGCCATCCATTTAGCTTGATGTCCCTGCCCACTCCTCCTGCCCTCTGTTCCACAATTCTATGCCCCATTATAGCTCTCCTGCATAGCCTCTGTGCTTAGCTTGCTGCCCCTACTCTCCTTCCCCCTGCCCTCTAATTTCTGTGTGCATGCCCTTGCTCCCTCCTTTCTGCCTACCATATTCCATGGATCTGCCACCCTCCTATCTACTCTGAGTGTTCTGTTGAGCTGCCACTGCCCATCCCATCTGCCTGGCATGGTCAGATGGCTGCCACCTGCCCCTTCCACCTCCACCCTGCCTGTCCAAGTTCCAAGCCCATATCCTCTCCCAACTGTCCTCCATGGTCCATTTTACAGCCACTCCCTTCTGACCTCCATGCTCTGTATTTGTGCTTGCCCCTTGCTCCTCCCTCTTGCCTACCATGGGTGTTGTGCTGCCACTAACCCTCCCACTTACCATGCATGGTCTTCTGTGCTGCCACAGACCCTCCCACCTGCTCTGTGTGCTTAGCTTGCGGCCCCGGACCGCCTCCCACCTTACCTATGTTGTCTGTATGTATGCCATTATAGTCTCACTGTTGCCCTCCGTGGTGTGTTGTGCTTCCAGTGCCCATCCTGCCTGCCCTCCATGGTAAGCTTACTGCTCCTGCCCTGCCCTCTTGCCCCCTGCCCTCCTTTTCCCATGTGCAGACGCCTATCCCTTCACTCCTGCCTTGTTGGGTCTGCTGTCATGCCCCTGTCCCCTCCCTCCTGCCCTTCATGGTCCATTATACGGCAACTGTACCTCTTGTCTGTCCGATATGGTCAACTTGCTGCCCTTGCCTCTTTCCCCTCTCCTCTCTGTTGTCCATGTGCATGGCCCTGTCCCCTCCCTATTGCTTTCCATGGTCCGTTGTGCTGCACTGCCGTCCTGCTTGCCCTGATTGGTGTATTGTGCTGCTGCAACCGCTAACGCCTGCCCTGCAAGGTCAGTTTGGTACCTTTGCCCATCTCTCTCCTGCCCTCTGTTATCTGAGTCCATGTCCCTACCCCATTCCTCCTGCCCTCCGTGATCCAATGTACCTTACATGCCACATTTTGAACTTGGTAAATGGGAGATTTTGGGAAAAGAAACCTGGGGAATGGATTTTCCCCATTGACTTACATTGAAAAAGAGGAGATTTTAGGCAGGAGACAGATGAAATAAAGCCCTTATGGTCTTAAAAATATTGGAAGTCTCCTGCCTTATTCGGGTCTGTTGGCATGCATGGTTGTACTGCCACTGCCTTCAATGGTCTTTTATATTCCCACAGCCTCTATTGCCTGTGCAGCATGGTTGGTTTTTTGCCCCTGCCCCACTTTCCCCTGCCCTCCATGGTCCGTTGTGTTGCCACTGTCCCTCTTGCCTGCATAGCATGGTCAACTTGTTGCCTCTGCAGCCTCCTTCATGAGAGGGTCTTATTCCCATAGAAATTATGGCTGGTGCCCTAAACAGCTAAATGAGGACATATTTTCTGAGTTCTCAAATAGATGCAAAGCACTTTTAAATAATTTGCTATCTTTATATTTTTTATCCAGTTGACCACTTGATGATATGCTACACTTAAGGGAGAGGACGTGGCGTTATGGCCAGAGCTGTAGACTTTGCAACTGGGGAACTAGGTTCGAGCTTCGGTGTCAGCTCGACAACCTGTGATTCTGGGCAAATCACTTAATCTCGCCATGCCAAAAACCAAAATGAATGTGTCTTTGTGTAATGTAACTGATGCTCATGTAAAGCACTCCTATACCTTCGGGTCAAGTCTGCACTATATAAAACTGCAAAAAACCAAAACAATTAAGTGTTTTGTACAGTTCTGTCATTGGGCAATACCTGGGCTACATTTGGGTGATATTTGTGCTATATTTGGGCTCTTTGTTCTCTGGTGGCCATCTTGGGAGACGTACTTGTTATGAAGCTCCTTAATTTCCTTATTTACTGCAGTATCCTCAGTAGAACATGCTTTCAGTTTTCTCCTTTGATTCCATCAAGATGGCATTCAGATGTGCCACAGTTTTGGCATAAATTCAGAATGTTAGCACTTTAGTTGTTCATTAGAACACTGTAGTAAAGCTGCTGATCACCAGGGAGTTAACTTGCAGTTTGCTGCTGGTGTTGAAAGTGCATGTTTCAGTCTGCATGTCAGAATGTTTTCATGAAAAAGAAGAGGAAGATATATAAGAGCGCACTTAGATTGCGTCCTAATTTTTCTTTCTACGGCACTAACCATCATTTTTTGACAAACTGAACCTCCTCATTTTATTCCTCTCTAAATAAATGTTTTAAGTTTTACCAGTTTGAGTCAATCAACATGGCCTAAGCTGTGCTATACGTTTGTCATATCTAACAACTTTTAGAGCTCTAATTGCTCTTTAGAACACTCTGGGAAGTTGCAGTAGACAAGGGAATCAACTGACAGGCTGCTACTGTTGAAAGTACATGATTTACTGAGAATGTCAGACTTCATTTTCATATGGCTGAGAAATATAGTGCGGATTTACAGAAAATATGCCCTCATTTAGCTTCTGGAACACCTTCCACAACCTCTATGGGAAAATCATGAGAAAACTGTTTTCTCTCAAAAATGATTCATGAAATCCCAGCAGAAGGCTTTTCTACAGGGTAAAATCACCTTAGAACACACCACAATTCTTAAAATTGGTACGGTACCATCAACAAATGAATTGTATTGTAACTAAAATGTGTTATCACCCTTTCTACTTTCTCCTTTTTGCGACCCTCAAAACCTGTCATTCACTACAATGCATTTCAATGGGGTGCTATCATGTATATTGATCCCAAGACGGCTGCCAATACTTCCTGGTTAAAGTGTTGGCAGCCAATAAGATCCCACCATGAGATCTGTGTTCAGGCTCTGCCCAGAAATACAAATTTGGGTTTCCTTTAATATCTCCATAACAACTGAATAGATTTTCACCAAATAACAAAATGCATGATCCCCGAACAAATTCTACATTTTTAGCAACATTGGTGCAATTCTGTCCAGCGGTTCGGGCTGCAGGCTTGTCTAAAGTCTCTATGGTAATTAACATGGGAAACGCACTTTGTTTGACCCCATCCCTGCTTGACGGATTACCCTGAAACTTTCCATGCACAACTAGAATCACTGGGGCACTTTTTCAGAAAACTTTGTGAAGATTTGTCAAACGGCACCAAGACAGAGGAAAGTCAAAAAATGCTTTTCCTATGGAAACAAGGTCTTAACTATAACTACCTACGGCAATCGCCAGTAGATAACATATATATACTTGACTGAGAAAACTTTCATTCTTAAATTTTGTATGGTACAGATTGCTTGTATACATGTGGTTATCCCTAGCTACCTTTCCCTATGCTACTAGACCGTCATCAACCAATATTGATCATTGAATATCCAATTTTATTTCAACTTATCTTTATTATGGTGGATTTCCCACAGTTTTTTCTTTATTTTTAACTTATCGGCCTAAAAGTATGAGGTTACCAATAACAAACATGTGTTCAAATTTTGTCAACACCAAAATGTTCGATGGCGCCAACTTAATTTTGACGTCAGGTTGTATTTCAGTCTATGCATCCATAAAAAATGACTCTGCTATGGGAACGTGAAACAATGTCTCAGAAAATGTCTAAAATTCCATCGGCATCTACTGCTACTTTTAATATGTCCCCTTTATGGGCTTCCAATTCATCACATAATGTAAGATGGGTTTTTTGGTGCTAATGGCATGAGATCATGTTCCATTTGTAATCCCAGGAGTATGAGGACACACTTTAGCTAATTATGCAGTTCATTTGTTTTTCTGTTCTATAAGTCTATCAAGCACTACTTACAGGCAGAAGTAGACTCAGAGGAAATATCTCAATACCTCTTTCATAAAGACCTCCCATTGAAAGCATTAATGTACACATACACATCAGTCAGCCAGAGCAATTGTTGTCAAAAAGTACCAGAATTCAATTAAAGTGTGGACTATTGGATTCCGACCTTTCATCCCACAATAATGAAAAAGATGAATATGTTTGAGAGGACTTTTAAGATGAAGGCAACCGTAATTTCAGGTAACAAAACATTTTGTTCTTCTGACACCACTATTCAACAAAGAATCACTATACACACTTTGTATAAACAGATGTTCATTCATTTGTATGCTGCTCCACTTGTAAAGACCTCCAAATATTAAAGGAAATGACTGCACAAACACAAACCAAGTTTCAAAGGCATGATTTTCAAAAAGATAGTGGAAACCTTTGAAATACAGTGTAATAAATTGGCCTTTATCTGACGCACACAGCATTCACTGCACACTTTTACAAATTTGGTCTAATAATCTATAGCATAACTTGAATTCAATACCTTTTAAATATTATCTTGTTTTGCCTTTTTAAGGTACTGTACAAACTTTTAAATGTATTACAAGTCAATTGCATGGTGTAAAGTGAGTTTGCTACATATAACCGGGTATACATTAATAATGATTAAAATACTAAGGATAATGAACTCAAAATATTACTACTAAAAGCCGTGGCAATAGAGATCATGTCTATAGTACATAGAGTGATTATAATACCATTGCTGCTGTTACTATACCAGAAATTAATAACTAATATTAATGATGTAATGCATAATAAATATCGACTACTAAATAACCAAAATAATAACCTTTCCAATAATAAACATCAGAAGCCTACTTCTTCATCATTCTTTAAACACTAAAAATGTAATAATAAAAATGATATCAATAAGATTGTTTACCAAACTATCAATAATTCATACACACACTTGCGCAAGAATGTTATGACAGACTCGCTGGCAAAGTAGTTGGTGTGGGAGCTCAGTGGGAAACAGTGTGTGGCTAGAGCTCCTGAGCATCCACTCAACGGGACACAGAAACATAACACTTTATACTGAATGAGTCCAAGATGCTGAGAACACCGCATAATCCTGTACTGCTGTACCAGGCTTAGGAACTAAGGATTGAGGGATGGATCACTTTCCAACTTGGCAACTCATCGCTTCCTTTTCAACTGCTTGGTGCGAGAAAACGCGGGTCTCGCTATTAATGGTTAGACACCAACCATCCGTAATTGGCAGCTGCTGTGCATAAAAGGGGGCTAATCACAACAGTGTAGTGGCGGTAAAGATTTAACTAGGAGATGCTGAGAACACTGAGATCACCTAGAACGTGCTGCAACAATGCAACAGCAATCCCTCTTTCATAATTTCTCGGAGGAAGCATTTATGTGAAGGGAAACATTGTATTGAACATCTGAACATACAGGCAGAATGGAGGGCATGCAAATTGCATGCTGAAATAATTGCAGGCCTGGAGAAGCCACAGGAGGCATGGGTGGCAGAGACAGCATTGGACTAGTAACACTGCTAATTACGGTAAGCATAAATACAAACTTAATGAAGCAACATTACATTTAATCTTGCAAATGGTACAAGGCACATGTCAAGGTAGATGGAATTGGGTAAGGTGATTCATTATATCCATTCTAAGGTGGAAGATATGGGCAAGAGGATGACTGATCTTTCTGACCAATTAGAAGGGCTGGAGGGAAACGTTAAAAATAATATGGACATATGCAGTGACCCATATGAAGAGACATGGTGTGTTATCAATCAGCTTAAATGTATTAATGAGAATTTGGGAAATAGTTTTCGTTGGTGCAATTGGAGACTGGGGGGGTCCTGGAAGCGAAAGTAACCGCTAGCACTCGCATGGAGATATATGAATTGTTCAATGAGTCTGTACTACCGAATAAGGACAAACAAGAACTATCAATAATTAGAGCACAGTGAGTACCTTTTCAGGGGAACCCGTAAAATGACTAGACCGTGCACTGTACTCATTTGCTTTTTAGATTTTCTTACTGAAAGAAAAGAATTCAGGGCTGGCCAGAAGCAAATGGTCTTTTTCATCTATGACCGGGTTTATATTTAGCATACATCCAGACATCGCTCATAAGTCAGTGCAAAGAGCCAGGCAGATGAGAGCTTTAATTCTTTTTAATTTTTTTTATTGAAATCAAGACCTGTAGTGAAAACATTACAGTGTGACAGTTCCATTACATCGTATTACTTTCTTTTTTACATAAACAGAAGAACATAGATTAGCAATTTTCCGTGTATACATCCAATGACATGTTAATAAATGGACAGTGCATTTGTTAAACATCTTCGTCGGAAACTGGGACTATAGTGGGTGGGGTACAGATGCCTCCCCTATATGTATTCCATTTACCCCATACCCGCTCCCACTTTTGAGGGCAACCTCTATGAACATATGTAGCTTTCTCCACCGCCATGGCAATATCCATATCTTTCCACCAGTCTCCTAGGACTGGGGCAGTGCACGTTCCCCAAAGTCTGGCGATATTCCGCTTTGCCATCGTCATACCCAGGGTTGCCCAAGCTTGTGCTGCGTGATTCAGGTCTGTGGGTTCCCAGATGTTTAAGAGACAGCGCTTAGGTTCTGGTGGTATCGGGCCTGCGCTGACCCGTGTGATTGTATTCATCACTGCTTCCCAGTATCGCTGAATTATTGGGCAGTCCCATAGTGCATGGAAGAAGGTACCTATATCGCTGCATTGTCGGATGCAGAATTGGTTGTTGGTCCTCCCTATCTTGTGTAGTGTTGTCCTGGTAAAATATGTTCTGTGGAGCACTTTTAGTTGGAGGAGACGTAATCTAGAGGATACCGCCACCACCCTTGGGGACTCTATCGCCTCTTGCCAGTTGGATTCGTCTAGTTCGCCCACATCAGTCTGCCATTTGTCTCGTAGCGGCTGTGTGGGGTCTGACTGGTTATTAACAATTTTCCGATATGTGAGTGATATGGCCCTCTTGTCCATATACTCTGTAAGGAGTCTGTCCTCTAAGGGGGATGCTTCTGGTAGGTCTGTGTCGGGTGGGACGACCGCCTCTAATGCATGTCTGACCTGCAGGTATCGAAATATTTCAGTTGGCGCCATTTCGTACTGATCCTACAGTTGAGCGAAAGTGATAGGTTTTCCTGCCTTCCAAAGGTCCCCTACTCGTGAAATTCCTATTGCGTCCCATTGTCTGAATCCCTTACTCTTGCCCAGTTTACCCAGCCTGCCTGTGTCCCATAGCGGGGTATGTTGCGTCAACTTGTCGCTCCAACCCAAGTGTCGTGTCACCGTATGCCATAGGTAGACAGTGTGTGCGGTGGGTCCCAAAAGGCTCATGTTCTGCTTTCGGTTATAAAGCGCTCTGTTATTTCCGCCCACCCCCAGGGTGTGTCTGTCTAATCGGTAAGCGGGGTCAATTTTGGGCACATGGAGCCACTGATTTATTACAGCCAATTGTGAGGCCCAGTAGTATAGTCGGAAATTTGGGAGTGCAATACCGCAGTCATACCAGCTCAGGACCAGTTTAGCCATAGCTATCCTAGCAGGTCTATCGTCCCACAAGAGCTTGGTTACCTCTGAGTCTATTGCTTTGAAATATGACTCCGGGATGCGAAATGGGGTGTTGTGAAGAGCATAAAGAAATCGAGGGAGCGCCATCATTTTAAAAAGCGCTGCTCTACCTAGCAGAGTGAGGGGCAATGATTGCCAATGCTTGGCATCCCGTCGCAGTCTTTGCAGCGGGCCCTGGAGATTTCTTGCCATAAAATCTTCCGGATCGGACGTGACATGGATCCCTAAGTATTTAAAACTATCTGATACTATTTTTACTGCGCATCCCCTAGGCAATATTGGGGGGGGGCCCATGTAGGACATATAATACTGATTTATCCCAGTTAATGGTGTATCCGGAACATTCCCCGCATATTTCAAGATATATTTATGAGTCTATGTATGGAGCGTTTAGGGGATGCCATGTAGATAAGGACATCATCCGCATATAGAGATATGCGGTCCTTTCATCCCTCTGTCCAACGAATTCCGCATAGAATTGGGTCTATTCTTATCCAGGCTGCCAATGGCTCCAGCACTAGGGCGAAAAGAAGCAGGGATAGAGGGCAACCTTGCCTTGTGCCGCGCCCCAGGGAAAATTCGCTGGATGTGTGCCCGTTAGCTACCACATGTGCTATTGGATTAGTGTATTGCAAAACACACAAGATGATGGATGGAATGTTGCACAATGGCAAACATTCACCCCCAGTCACAGATCTGGGTTTAATCCATCGTTATTTTGCTTCACCACGCCACCCCAGTTCAGACATGGCCATATGCAAATCAGTCTTGACCCTGTGCCTCATGGGAACAGTCCAGACCGAACTGCCAAGCCATGTCTTCCCTGGACCAGAATCAAGCATCCTAGGACCGGTTTCGGGCATTCAGCCCTCATCAGCCAGGATAGCCTGACTTCAGTGGCGCAGTGAGCACGGGACCCACGTCTGGGCATACCCTTCCCACTTGGGGCGAATTGCAAAACACACAAGATGATGGACGGAATGTTGCACAATGGCAAACATTCACCCCAGTCACAGATCTGGGTTTAATCCATCGTTATTTTGCTTCACCACGCCACCCCAGTTCAGACATGGCCATATGCAAATCAGTCTTGACCCTGTGCCTCATGGGAACAGTCCAGACCGAACTGCCAAGCCATGTCTTCCCTGGACCAGAATCAAGCATCCTAGGACCGGCTTCGGGCATTCAGCCCTCATCAGCCAGGATAGCCTGACTTCAGTGGCGCAGTGAGCACGGGACCCACGTCTGGGCATACCCTTCCCACTTGGGGCGAATTGCAAAACACACAAGATGATGGACGGAATGTTGCACAATGGCAAACATTCACCCCCAGTCACAGATCTGGGTTTAATCCATCGTTATTTTGCTTCACCACGCCACCCCAGTTCAGACATGGCCATATGCAAATCAGTCTTGACCCTGTGCCTCATGGGAACAATCCAGACCGAACTGCCAAGCCATGTCTTCCCTGGACCAGAATCAAGCATCCTAGGACCGGTTTCGGGCATTCAGCCCTCATCAGCCAGGATAGCCTGACTTCAGTGGCGCAGTGAGCACGGGACCCACGTCTGGGCATACCCTTCCCACTTGGGGCGAATTGCAAAACACACAAGATGATGGACGGAATGTTGCACAATGGCAAACATTCACCCCCAGTCACAGATCTGGGTTTAATCCATCGTTATTTTGCTTCACCACGCCACCCCAGTTCAGACATGGCCATATGCAAATCAGTCTTGACCCTGTGCCTCATGGGAACAGTCCAGACCGAACTGCCAAGCCATGTCTTCCCTGGACCAGAATCAAGCATCCTAGGACCGGTTTCGGGCATTCAGCCCTCATCAGCCAGGATTGCCTGACTTCAGTGGCGCAGTGAGCACGGGACCCACGTCTGGGCATACCCTTCCCACTTGGGGCGAATTGCAAAACACACAAGATGATGGACGGAATGTTGCACAATGGCAAACATTCACCCCAGTCACAGATCTGGGTTTAATCCATCGTTATTTTGCTTCACCACGCCACCCCAGTTCAGACATGGCCATATGCAAATCAGTCTTGACCCTGTGCCTCATGGGAACAGTCCAGACCGAACTGCCAAGCCATGTCTTCCCTGGACCAGAATCAAGCATCCTAGGACCGGTTTCGGGCATTCAGCCCTCATCAGCCAGGATAGCCTGACTTCAGTGGCGCAGTGAGCACGGGACCCACGTCTGGGCATACCCTTCCCACTTGGAGGCGAATTGCAAAACACACAAGATGATGGACGGAATGTTGCACAATGGCAAACATTCACCCCCAGTCACAGATCTGGGTTTAATCCATCGTTATTTTGCTTCACCACGCCACCCCAGTTCAGATATGGCCATATGCAAATCAGTCTTGACCCTGTGCCTCATGGGAACAGTCCAGACCGAACTGCCAAGCCATGTCTTCCCTGGACCAGAATCAAGCATCCTAGGACCGGTTTCGGGCATTCAGCCCTCATCAGCCAGGATAGCCTGACTTCAGTGGCGCAGTGAGCACGGGACCCACGTCTGGGCATACCCTTCCCACTTGGGGCGAATTGCAAAACACACAAGATGATGGACGGAATGTTGCACCATGGCAAACATTCACCCCCAGTCACAGATCTGGGTTTAATCCATCGTTATTTTGCTTCACCACGCCACCCCAGTTCAGACATGGCCATATGCAAATCAGTCTTGACCCTGTGCCTCATGGGAACAGTCCAGACCGAACTGCCAAGCCATGTCTTCCCTGGACCAGAATCAAGCATCCTAGGACCGGTTTCGGGCATTCAACCCTCATCAGCCAGGATAGCCTGACTTCAGTGGCGCAGTGAGCACGGGACCCACGTCTGGGCATACCCTTCCCACTTGGGGCGAATTGCAAAACACACAAGATGATGGACGGAATGTTGCACAATGGCAAACACTCACCCCCAGTCACAGATCTGGGTTTAATCCATCGTTATTTTGCTTCACCACGCCACCCCAGTTCAGACATGGCCATATGCAAATCAGTCTTGACCCTGTGCCTCATGGGAACAGTCCAGACCGAACTGCCAAGCCATGTCTTCCCTGGACCAGAATCAAGCATCCTAGGACCGGTTTCGGGCATTCAGCCCTCATCAGCCAGGATAGCCTGACTTCAGTGGCGCAGTGAGCACGGGACCCACGTCTGGGCATACCCTTCCCACTTGGGGCGAATTGCAAAACACACAAGATGATGGACGGAATGTTGCACAATGGCAAACATTCACCCCCAGTCACAGATCTGGGTTTAATCCATCGTTATTTTGCTTCACCACGCCACCCCAGTTCAGACATGGCCATATGCAAATCAGTCTTGACCCTGTGCCTCATGGGAACAGTCCAGACCGAACTGCCAAGCCATGTCTTCCCTGGACCAGAATCAAGCATCCTAGGACCGGTTTCGGGCATTCAGCCCTCATCAGCCAGGACAGCCTGACTTCAGTGGCGCAGTGAGCACGGGACCCACGTCTGGGCATACCCTTCCCACTTGGGGCGAATTGCAAAACACACAAGATGATGGACGGAATGTTGCACAATGGCAAACATTCACCCCCAGTCACAGATCTGGGCTTAATCCATCGTTATTTTGCTTCACCACGCCACCCCAGTTCAGACATGGCCATATGCAAATCAGTCTTGACCCTGTGCCTCATGGGAACAGTCCAGACCGAACTGCCAAGCCATGTCTTCCCTGGACCAGAATCAAGCATCCTAGGACCGGTTTCGGGCATTCAGCCCTCATCAGCCAGGATAGCCTGACTTCAGTGGCGCAGTGAGCACGGGACCCACGTCTGGGCATACCCTTCCCACTTGGGGCGAATTGCAAAACACACAAGATGATGGACGGAATGTTGCACAATGGCAAACATTCACCCCCAGTCACAGATCTGGGTTTAATCCATCGTTATTTTGCTTCACCACGCCACCCCAGTTCAGACATGGCCATATGCAAATCAGTCTTGACCCTGTGCCTCATGGGAACAGTCCAGACCGAACTGCCAAGCCATGTCTTCCCTGGACCAGAATCAAGCATCCTAGGACCGGTTTCGGGCATTCAGCCCTCATCAGCCAGGATAGCCTGACTTCAGTGGCGCAGTGAGCACGGGACCCACGTCTGGGCATACCCTTCCCACTTGGGGCGAATTGCAAAACACACAAGATGATGGACGGAATGTTGCACAATGGCAAACATTCACCCCCAGTCACAGATCTGGGTTTAATCCATCGTTATTTTGCTTCACCACGCCACCCCAGTTCAGACATGGCCATATGCAAATCAGTCTTGACCCTGTGCCTCATGGGAACAGTCCAGACCGAACTGCCAAGCCATGTCTTCCCTGGACCAGAATCAAGCATCCTAGGACCGGTTTCGGGCATTCAGTCCTCATCAGCCAGGATAGCCTGACTTCAGTGGCGCAGTGAGCACGGGACCCACATCTGGGCATACCCTTCCCACTTGGGGCGAATTGCAAAACACACAAGATGATGGACGGAATGTTGCACAATGGCAAACATTCACCCCCAGTCACAGATCTGGGTTTAATCCATCGTTATTTTGCTTCACCACGCCACCCCAGTTCAGACATGGCCATATGCAAATCAGTCTTGACCCTGTGCCTCATGGGAACAGTCCAGACCGAACTGCCAAGCCATGTCTTCCCTGGACCAGAATCAAGCATCCTAGGACCGGTTTCGGGCATTCAGCCCTCATCAGCCAGGATAGCCTGACTTCAGTGGCGCAGTGAGCACGGGACCCACGTCTGGGCATACCCTTCCCACTTGGGGCGAATTGCAAAACACACAAGATGATGGACGGAATGTTGCACAATGGCAAACATTCACCCCCAGTCACAGATCTGGGTTTAATCCATCGTTATTTTGCTTCACCACGCCACCCCAGTTCAGACATGGCCATATGCAAATCAGTCTTGACCCTGTGCCTCATGGGAACAGTCCAGACCAAACTGGGGTGGTGTGGTGAGCAAAAGAATGATGGATTTAACCCAGATCCTTGTGACTGGGGGTGAATGTTTGCATTGTCCAGCATTCCGTCCATCAATTGTTTCTTTTGCATTTGTCGCCCTAAGTGGGAAGGGTATGCCCAGACGTGGGTCCCGTGCTCACTACACCACTGGATTCAAGCTAGCCTGGCTGAAGAAGGGTGATGCCCTGAAACCGGTCCTAGGATGCTTGTTTCCGGTCCAGGGAGGACCTGGCTTGGCAGTTCGGGCTGGACTGTTCCCACAAGGAACAGGGTCAAGACTGATTTGCATATGGCTGGGTCCAAACTGGGGTGGTGTGGTGAGCAAAAGAATGATGGATTTAACCCAGATCCTTGTGACTGGGGGTGAATGTTTGCATTGTCCAGCATTCCGTCCATCAATTGTTTCTTTTGCATTTGTCGCCCTAAGTGGGAAGGGTATGCCCAGATGTGGGTCCCGTGCTCACTACACCACTGGATTCAAGCTAGCCTGGCTGAAGAAGGGTGATGCCCTGAAACCGGTCCTAGGATGCTTGTTTCCGGTCCAGGGAGGACCTGGCTTGGCAGTTCGGGCTGGACTGTTCCCACAAGGAACAGGGTCAAGACTGATTTGCATATGGCTGGGTCCAAACTGGGGTGGTGTGGTGAGCAAAAGAATGATGGATTTAACCCAGATCCTTGTGACTGGGGGTGAATGTTTGCATTGTCCAGCATTCCGTCCATCAATTGTTTCTTTTGCATTTGTCGCCCTAAGTGGGAAGGGTATGCCCAGACGTGGGTCCCGTGCTCACTACACCACTGGATTCAAGCTAGCCTGGCTGAAGAAGGGTGATGCCCTGAAACCGGTCCTAGGATGCTTGTTTCCGGTCCAGGGAGGACCTGGCTTGGCAGTTCGAGCTGGACTGTTCCCACAAGGAACAGGGTCAAGACTGATTTGCATATGGCTGGGTCCAAACTGGGGTGGTGTGGTGAGCAAAAGAATGATGGATTTAACCCAGATCCTTGTGACTGGGGGTGAATGTTTGCATTGTCCAGCATTCCGTCCATCAATTGTTTCTTTTGCATTTGTCGCCCTAAGTGGGAAGGGTATGCCCAGACGTGGGTCCCGTGCTCACTACACCACTGGATTCAAGCTAGCCTGGCTGAAGAAGGTGATGCTCTGAAACCGGTCCTAGGATGCTTGTTTCCGGTCCAGGGAGGACCTGGCTTGGCAGTTCGGGCTGGACTGTTCCCACAAGGAACAGGGTCAAGACTGATTTGCATATGGCTGGGTCCAAACTGGGGTGGTGTGGTGAGCAAAAGAATGATGGATTTAACCCAGATCCTTGTGACTGGGGGTGAATGTTTGCATTGTCCAGCATTCCGTCCATCAATTGTTTCTTTTGCATTTGTCGCCCTAAGTGGGAAGGGTATGCCCAGACGTGGGTCCCGTGCTCACTACACCACTGGATTCAAGCTAGCCTGGCTGAAGAAGGGTGATGCCCTGAAACCGGTCCTAGGATGCTTGTTTCCGGTCCAGGGAGGACCTGGCTTGGCAGTTCGGGCTGGACTGTTCCCACAAGGAACAGGGTCAAGACTGATTTGCATATGGCTGGGTCCAAACTGGGGTGGTGTGGTGAGCAAAAGAATGATGGATTTAACCCAGATCCTTGTGACTGGGGGTGAATGTTTGCATTGTCCAGCATTCCGTCCATCAATTGTTTCTTTTGCATTTGTCGCCCTAAGTGGGAAGGGTATGCCCAGACGTGGGTCCCGTGCTCACTACACCACTGGATTCAAGCTAGCCTGGCTGAAGAAGGGTGATGCCCTGAAACCGGTCCTAGGATGCTTGTTTCCGGTCCAGGGAGGACCTGGCTTGGCAGTTCGGGCTGGACTGTTCCCACAAGGAACAGGGTCAAGACTGATTTGCATATGGCTGGGTCCAAACTGGGGTGGTGTGGTGAGCAAAAGAATGATGGATTTAACCCAGATCCTTGTGACTGGGGGTGAATGTTTGCATTGTCCAGCATTCCGTCCATCAATTGTTTCTTTTGCATTTGTCGCCCTAAGTGGGAAGGGTATGCCCAGATGTGGGTCCCGTGCTCACTACACCACTGGATTCAAGCTAGCCTGGCTGAAGAAGGGTGATGCCCTGAAACCGGTCCTAGGATGCTTGTTTCCGGTCCAGGGAGGACCTGGCTTGGCAGTTCGGGCTGGACTGTTCCCACAAGGAACAGGGTCAAGACTGATTTGCATATGGCTGGGTCCAAACTGGGGTGGTGTGGTGAGCAAAAGAATGATGGATTTAACCCAGATCCTTGTGACTGGGGTGAATGTTTGCATTGTCCAGCATTCCGTCCATCAATTGTTTCTTTGCATTTGTCGCCCTAAGTGGGAAGGGTATGCCCAGACGTGGGTCCCGTGCTCACTACACCACTGGATTCAAGCTAGCCTGGCTGAAGAAGGGTGATGCCCTGAAACCGGTCCTAGGATGCTTGTTTCCGGTCCAGGGAGGACCTGGCTTGGCAGTTCGGGCTGGACTGTTCCCACAAGGAACAGGGTCAAGACTGATTTGCATATGGCTGGGTCCAAACTGGGGTGGTGTGGTGAGCAAAAGAATGATGGATTTAACCCAGATCCTTGTGACTGGGGTGAATGTTTGCATTGTCCAGCATTCCGTCCATCAACTGTTTCTTTTGCATTTGTCGCCCTAAGTGGGAAGGGTATGCCCAGACGTGGGTCCCGTGCTCACTACACCACTGGATTCAAGCTAGCCTGGCTGAAGAAGGGTGATGCCCTGAAACCGGTCCTAGGATGCTTGTTTCCGGTCCAGGGAGGACCTGGCTTGGCAGTTCGGGCTGGACTGTTCCCACAAGGAACAGGGTCAAGACTGATTTGCATATGGCTGGGTCCAAACTGGGGTGGTGTGGTGAGCAAAAGAATGATGGATTTAACCCAGATCCTTGTGACTGGGGGTGAATGTTTGCATTGTCCAGCATTCCGTCCATCAATTGTTTCTTTTGCATTTGTCGCCCTAAGTGGGAAGGGTATGCCCAGACGTGGGTCCCGTGCTCACTACACCACTGGATTCAAGCTAGCCTGGCTGAAGAAGGGTGATGCCCTGAAACCGGTCCTAGGATGCTTGTTTCCGGTCCAGGGAGGACCTGGCTTGGCAGTTCGGGCTGGACTGTTCCCACAAGGAACAGGGTCAAGACTGATTTGCATATGGCTGGGTCCAAACTGGGGTGGTGTGGTGAGCAAAAGAATGATGGATTTAACCCAGATCCTTGTGACTGGGGGTGAATGTTTGCATTGTCCAGCATTCCGTCCATCAATTGTTTCTTTTGCATTTGTCGCCCTAAGTGGGAAGGGTATGCCCAGACGTGGGTCCCGTGCTCACTACACCACTGGATTCAAGCTAGCCTGGCTGAAGAAGGGTGATGCCCTGAAACCGGTCCTAGGATGCTTGTTTCCGGTCCAGGGAGGACCTGGCTTGGCAGTTCGGGCTGGACTGTTCCCACAAGGAACAGGGTCAAGACTGATTTGCATATGGCTGGGTCCAAACTGGGGTGGTGTGGTGAGCAAAAGAATCATGGATTTAACCCAGATCCTTGTGACTGGGGGTGAATGTTTGCATTGTCCAGCATTCCGTCCATCAATTGTTTCTTTTGCATTTGTCGCCTAAGTGGGAAGGGTATGCCCAGACGTGGGTCCCGTGCTCACTACACCACTGGATTCAAGCTAGCCTGGCTGAAGAAGGGTGATGCCCTGAAACCGGTCCTAGGATGCTTGTTTCCGGTCCAGGGAGGACCTGGCTTGGCAGTTCGGGCTGGACTGTTCCCACAAGGAACAGGGTCAAGACTGATTTGCATATGGCTGGGTCCAAACTGGGGTGGTGTGGTGAGCAAAAGAATGATGGATTTAACCCAGATCCTTGTGACTGGGGGTGAATGTTTGCATTGTCCAGCATTCCGTCCATCAATTGTTTCTTTGCATTTGTCGCCCTAAGTGGGAAGGGTATGCCCAGACGTGGGTCCCGTGCTCACTACACCACTGGATTCAAGCTAGCCTGGCTGAAGAAGGGTGATGCCCTGAAACCGGTCCTAGGATGCTTGTTTCCGGTCCAGGGAGGACCTGGCTTGGCAGTTCGGGCTGGACTGTTCCCACAAGGAACAGGGTCAAGACTGATTTGCATATGGCTGGGTCCAAACTGGGGTGGTGTGGTGAGCAAAAGAATGATGGATTTAACCCAGATCCTTGTGACTGGGGGTGAATGTTTGCATTGTCCAGCATTCCGTCCATCAATTGTTTCTTTTGCATTTGTCGCCCTAAGTGGGAAGGGTATGCCCAGACGTGGGTCCCGTGCTCACTACACCACTGGATTCAAGCTAGCCTGGCTGAAGAAGGGTGATGCCCTGAAACCGGTCCTAGGATGCTTGTTTCCGGTCCAGGGAGGACCTGGCTTGGCAGTTTGGGCTGGACTGTTCCCACAAGGAACAGGGTCAAGACTGATTTGCATATGGCTGGGTCCAAACTGGGGTGGTGTGGTGAGCAAAAGAATGATGGATTTAACCCAGATCCTTGTGACTGGGGGTGAATGTTTGCATTGTCCAGCATTCCGTCCATCAATTGTTTCTTTTGCATTTGTCGCCCTAAGTGGGAAGGGTATGCCCAGACGTGGGTCCCGTGCTCACTGGATTCAAGCTAGCCTGGCTGAAGAAGGGTGATGCCCTGAAACCGGTCCTAGGATGCTTGTTTCCGGTCCAGGGAGGACCTGGCTTGGCAGTTCGGGCTGGACTGTTCCCACAAGGAACAGGGTCAAGACTGATTTGCATATGGCTGGGTCCAAACTGGGGTGGTGTGGTGAGCAAAAGAATGATGGATTTAACCCAGATCCTTGTGACTGGGGGTGAATGTTTGCATTGTCCAGCATTCCGTCCATCAATTGTTTCTTTTGCATTTGTCGCCCTAAGTGGGAAGGGTATGCCCAGACGTGGGTCCCGTGCTCACTACACCACTGGATTCAAGCTAGCCTGGCTGAAGAAGGGTGATGCCCTGAAACCGGTCCTAGGATGCTTGTTTCCGGTCCAGGGAAGACCTGGCTTGGCAGTTCGGGCTGGACTGTTCCCACAAGGAACAGGGTCAAGACTGATTTGCATATGGCTGGGTCCAAACTGGGGTGGTGTGGTGAGCAAAAGAATCATGGATTTAACCCAGATCCTTGTGACTGGGGGTGAATGTTTGCATTGTCCAGCATTCCGTCCATCAATTGTTTCTTTTGCATTTGTCGCCCTAAGTGGGAAGGGTATGCCCAGACGTGGGTCCCGTGCTCACTACACCACTGGATTCAAGCTAGCCTGGCTGAAGAAGGGTGATGCCCTGAAACCGGTCCTAGGATGCTTGTTTCAGGTCCAGGGAGGACCTGGCTTGGCAGTTCGGGCTGGACTGTTCCCACAAGGAACAGGGTCAAGACTGATTTGCATATGGCTGGGTCCAAACTGGGGTGGTGTGGTGAGCAAAATAATGATGGATTTAACCCAGATCCTTGTGACTGGGGGTGAATGTTTGCATTGTCCAGCATTCCGTCCATCAATTGTTTCTTTTGCATTGGATTAGTGTATAGCAATCGAACCCAGGAGCAGAATTTTGGCCCAAACCCCAGATGTTGGAGGACCGCAAAGAGAAAAGGCCATTCGACGGAGTCGAGGCCATCTTTGCATCAAGAGATAATATAGCGGCTCTTCTTGGATGGTGTTTTTACGGCTTAGAACATTGCGCAGACGTCTGAGGTTCAGAGCTGTGTTTCTTTCCGGCATAAATCCGGATTGGTCGGGATGTACCAGTTTTTTAAGATGGGGCGTTAATCTGTTGGCCAGTGTTTTGGCCAAGATCTTGGCTTCTGCATTTATCAAAGAGATGGGACGGTAGGAAGCGCTATCTGAAGGTGGTTTACCAGGTTTATGGACGGCCACTATGGTGGCTATTCGCTGACCTGTGGGGAGTTCTCCTTTCTCAAGACTGGCTTCATACATCTTTAATAGGTGTGGGGCTAATGTGGCGGCTGCACGTTTGTAGAGTTTGATGGGTATAACATTGGGCCCTAGGGCTTTTCCGGACTGTAGATTTTTTATGGCCAGGGTCAGCTCGTCTGTGGTTAGGTTCGCTTCGAGTAATTGGGCCTCATCGTCAGTCAATACTGGTAAGTGTATGTCACGAAGGAACGCCTCCGCCTCTTGCAATGTCGTGTGGGTCGCAGAGGTGTAGATGCACTCATAGTGAGCCGCTAGTTCATCCACTATTTCTTGTGGGTTGGACGTGACGTGTTCATTATCTAATCGGAGCTCTTTCACCCATCTATCTGCTCGTGCGCGTTTGTCTAGCCAAGCTAGAAGCTTACCCGCTTTATCTCCTGATTCGTATACTGTCGCGAGTCTGGTACGTTCATCTTCCCACAAATATTGCTTATATTCATGTCGTTTCATGTGTAGTCTATGCGTGTTAGTGTCTGATGCGTCCTGGGCATGAAGTGATTCTAGTTGTGTCACTTCCTGTTCTAAGGTGTCTATGGCAAGTCTTTTCTCCTTCTTGTGACCCGTAATCAGGGATATGGCGTGTCCCCGGAGGACGGGCTTATATGCTTCCCAGAGGATTAAGGGGGAGGATACGGATGATTCGTTTTCTTGGAAGTAATATTTAGTGGTCATCAGTAGGCCCTTTCTAATCTTGGGGTTCCGCAAGTAGCCAGGATATATTGGGTATATGCGGCGGCGTGTTAGGACTTGTAAAGAGTATTCAGCAAAAACAGGGGAATGGTCAGAGATGCCTCTTGGTAAGTGTGACACCTCGCGGAAACCGCCCATACTAGTTGTCGAGGAGAGTATATAATCAATTCTGGAAAGACTATTATGAGCACCTGAGTGATATGTGAATTGTCGTGTCAGTAGGAATTTAAAGCGCCAGGTATCTATTAGGCCAAAGGCGTCTAGGAAATCCGCTAGGTTAGAGCGTGTTTGATGTTGTGGTCTGGGGGGTGTACGATCGAGAGTATCGTCCAGAGTAACATTGAAGTCGCCCCCAACCAACAATTCACCCTCTGGGAGCACAAGTAGGAATTTACCAAGTGCCGGGAAGGCTAGTGAGTGAAGTGCAGGAGGGATATAGACCGTGACCAAATTTATCGTGCGCCCTTCCCACTGGCTGGAGATGGCTGCGAAACGGCCCTGATCATCGGTATAAGTGTGTTGGATAATGAGTGGGAAGTGCTTCCGGATCAGGATCCCTGCTCCCCGGACCCCGATGTGAATTCCGAATGTACCGCAAGCTTGAAACCCCATCTGTCTAGCGCTTTACATGTCGATCATACCAAGTGGGTATCCCTGTATCATGGCGACCGCAGGTGCTTTGCGTTTGAGGTATTGCAGTACAAGCCCTCTTTTTATCTTGTCCCGAAGTCCGTTAACAATCCAGGAAATGATTGATAGTGGTGGCATAGGCGCGAGGTGTGCCGTGGGGATAGTAGGGGCGACAAGAGGGGCCAATCGTGTCATTTGAGCCAGTTTCGTGTGGTATAGCTATCGGATATGGCTATGGAACCATTGTGCACAGGTTTGCAAGTCTCATTAAAGACCACATGAACAATAAGAAACAGAACAAAGAAAAAACTAACAGTTCCCGTTACCCATTCCTCCCCCCTCCCTGCCTCCCTGCATGACGGACATAAAACTACCCGCCTCCCAAACAATGCAGAGTGCCTATGTCCCATTTCCCGTTACCTTAGTAGGGGGTAGTCTCTCCATCAGATCCCCCCAGATCATCTCTGCAACAATAATGTATGACCTTGCAAATGATTAAATTTGCATTGATAAGTAAACATACAGCGGTGTCCCTTATTAATATTGGTGTGTTTCACACTGTTGGTTGGTAGCTGTAGAAAGAGACTCAGTCAACGAGGTGATCCGCCGAGTACAGAGACGTTATGGTTTCATATGTGGCATAGTCCCCTTTTCCGCTGTTAGTTTCCTGAACGGATTGGCGACCTTTCAGCGACTTTCGGGCGGATCGGCTTGCGTTGGGGCTGTTTCCGATGGTGTGAGTTGTACCATTTCAGTCGCGAGGTGGTGCAGTTTGGAGAGCTTTATTTCTTGAGATAAAAAACATCAGCAAACAGGTACAGATACTCAAACAAGCTAATGTTAGAATACTCAGGAAGGGAGAATTTAAATTGATCTAAGAAATAGGGCATGCTGTGGCATTCATTTCACAAATGAAAATTGATCTAAAAGTCTGGAGTCACAGTAGTGAGATTTCTGGATAAAGAAAACCTGGGCTGAGGGAGTGTACTCTAGTCTACCATCTTTGCATGCTGGATGCATGGTATCGCAGCTAAGAAAATGGGGGTGGGTGATGTCTATCCTCCATCCCACAGGAGGATAGTCATAAAAGAGGATACTGCAAGTGAGAAGGGATCCATGGAGGGTTGGAGTGGGCGGAGACATTGAGGGTGTAGGGGTTGGGGAATTAGGGGTCAAAAATAAGGAAGAAGAAGAATAAAGACAAAGCAATTAAGAATAGAAGTACAGAGCTCAGACAAATATAGACATATATGAACCTAGTAGTCAATTAGGTAAGATGTGAAATAAAACCTGCAAAAAAAAAATCAATATGAGTCCACTTGAAATTCTTAGTTGGAATGTCAATGGACAAAACTCTCACTCAAAAAGAGCATTGATCTGGAGAGATTTGGTAAAATATTTTTTTTTTATTAATATTTTTGCAGGAAACACATCTCCCTTTCGCTGATCAAACTTTGCTAAGCAAATGTGTTTAAGTACAATAGCTTGATCTTCACAGGCAGTGTATTAATCACTGCCCAAATTTACTTTATGCACAATATACAGACCCAAAATCGATCATCAGTCACTTTTCAGTTTTTTAACTCTTGAGTGGTTGACTTAGGCAGCACCATATATAATATGTGGGGATTTTAACTGTCCATTACACTGCTCTAGCAATGTCAACAATCAAAAAGGCCGGACTAGCAATAAAGCTTATAATTAGAGTTTTGGACCTCTCATATCTTTGGAACCAATTCAAGGCAAAAACTGATCTATTTGATAATGGTTTTACATATTATTCTCATCCCTATGGTCAAAACTCATGATTACATTTTATTTTCCAGCAAGATAATAAAAGAGTGCACCATAACGAATATGGGACAAATTGGGTCAGACCAGAGTCCACTAATAATATCTGAAGCCATTAAGACACCAGTCAAACATAAAACATGAAGCTTCCGTAGGGGAGTGCTACGAGGCGAGGAATTTAAAAACTACATTCATCAAGAAATTATAACACCACAATTCTTAGAAACACCATTTACTGAGGAGTAGGTGAGATGTGAAATACTAAATTCAGCAAAAGGGAAAGCAGTTGGGGAGGATGCAATATGGATGCAATATGAATTTCAGATGCAATTTTTCCATTATACATTGATGTATTAAATAGTATATATAATGGCAGCTTAATTCCAAATATCCGTGAGCATACCTGGGTGTGAGTATTTATTTTAAAAAGATCAGTTTGTTGAGGATCAAGCATCATACTGCCATACCTCCCTGATAAATGCAGATACTAAAATATGCAAAAATGTTGACTAGATGAATCTCCCCTATAATATCAAAGCTGGTTTCTGATGAGCAAAGTAGTTTTATACCAGGGAGAGGCACCACCAAATAAATGAACACAACTATGACCATGTTTGATATCACTGAGGTTTTGGGGGAGAGGGTCGGTATCATCATCCTTGATGCTGGGAAAGCCTTTGATAGAGTAGATTAGACATATTTGTGGGGTGTCTCACATCATATGAATCTAGGCCTAAAGTTCGTGAAATTAGGAAAGAGGTTATACCATAACCCTACAGCTAGATTAGTGTTGGTGGGGAAGGAATCTGCAACAATAGAAATTAAGAGAGGCACACAGCAGGGATGGCTGTTGTCGCCACTGCTATGTCCCTTGTGGTATGAGCCATATTTAAGGAAACTATAACAACAGTCAATCTGACTGACTATCAATTAAAGATAGCCGCATATGCGGATGACGTTGCAGTTTATTCTACTGATGTGAAAGCCGCCACCCCCCATAGAAGAAATAGCCACTGAAAATGGGACCCTGCAAGTTTATAAGCTAAATATCACAAAAGTGGATGTTTTAACAACATTTTTATATTTGGAAGTACATATTTCAACTAACATCTAAGACATTTTCCACTTGAATTGTGATCTACCTCTCAAAAACACTAAAATCTTCATGAACAGATGGGGCCGGTTCCCTATACCTTAAATTAGTAAGTGCAATCTTATTAAAATGACTGTACTCCCCAATTTTCTACACCAAATTTCTTAAACATTCATGTGAAGAAGCGGTTGGTCAATAGCTTATTTTTGGTTCTACTATTGGGCAGCTATTGGTAAGATACGCTCTCTAAAATACACTGTACCTCAGAATATGGTAATTTTACCAATATATACTCAATGTGCTGGCTTAAAAACACAAAGGGCTGGTAACTACGTCAGTTTTTTCCCCAACTACATCAAGCAAGATAAGTTCAAAATAGCTAGGGCTGTCAGAAACATTTGACTACAATGGGTTAAAATGTTAAATATCCCTTTACTTAACAGATACACATCAGCTGGAGTACAAATAGCCTTGCTAATAATTTTTAATTATGACATGGCAGAGAAATAGGCCAAAAACAGGGGTACTCAACAAGGCCACCTTTAAAAGTACCAACATATATTTATAAATGAAGATCACATTCAGGAATATCAACTTCCTAAAGGAAGGTTCCTCAAATATTTCCAAATGAGGAACTACCTAACTAAAGCTAAGTTTTCAATGGATAAAAATGAAATCACAGAAATTTTAGGCGATCCAAAAGCCATTACTATTAAAAACTAAAACATGTTTTGGAAATAGCACATTACCAAACTGCAATAATCAGTTAGCTGAGAAATGGTCCACAATATTTAATCCCCCGATTGCCAATTAAATAATATTTCAAAGCTTTAGCCAAGCCCTTACATGTCTATGAGCTGCTAATTTACTGTTGCATTAATATAAAACAATGCATTGCTCACATTTTACACCAGTAGACTCTATTCTAGTAATAATGACATAAGCTCTAGATACCTAAGATGTTCTATGAAAACAGCTGATGGAAGTTCATATATTCACTACCTGTCCAATATTCAGGGACTTCTGACAGTGGATAGCTTACAAATTATCCAAAATCACTAGTACTAGAATAAAACGTTGTATGTCCTGTTGCCTTAGGAATAGATCTGAAAGGGTATACATCTCCTGCTGGTATGGGATTGTCCTATATGGCAATTAGGGTTGCTAAATTAATTATTGCAACTTATTGGAAATATAGTAACCCACCTGAATATTCAAATGTGTTACACATATGAACTCAAATGCGCAATTTATAAAGTAAAAGGTAGAGCTCAGAGAAAACTAGGATTGGAAAAATGGTGCATATTTTATTGATATGTTTACCGCAGTAGCAGTTGATCAGTGTATTAGATTGTTGTTAACATACCTAGCTGTTATTATGAGTCGCTTTATATATACAATGTTGTACACTTGCTGTGTATATACTTTACATTGTATTTCCTTAATAATAAAAATAAAATTAAAAGAGAATTTTGTGACATCATATTATAAATAAAGCTGCTGAACTATTGCCACATTTTTGGAACTCAAGGTGACAGTTTACCACATTAAGTTTACTTTAAATTTGGTGTCATTTATGCTGTATATTATTAAAGAAAATATCTAAACTCATTTTCCAAGATTCCACCTACATTTGAACCCACAGTTCTACAAACCCTCCAACCTGACTATTTTGGACCAATCACTCACCCACACAGTGAGTCATACTAAACACTAAGGGGCAGATTTACGTTCCCTGGCGCATCCCTGCAAATCAGCAGGGATGCGCCAGGGAAGATGCGTCACGCAAGTTTGCCCTTGCGCCACCGCAGATGCGCCGCATTTACAATGCGGTGCATCGTGGCGCAAGGATAAGCAGATGCGTGACGCATCTGCCGGGCGTAGGTTGGCGCAGTGCTGAAGTTGTGTCGCAAGCGCGACGCAACTACAGCACTGTTCCAACCTGCCCTATCCCTAACATGGTGCGTCACGCCTACGCCTGCTTGAAGCAGGCGTAAGGATTTGACGCACCGGGTCGGAAAAGTGACTGAGTGAAATCTAGTAGATTTCACTCAGCCACTTTGCGAGGCGTTCCTGCGCCGGAACGCCCCTGCTCCGGAACGCCCACATGAAACCTGGACGCAGGTTTCATGTGGCGCAGGGCTTACAACGTGACGCATCTCCTAGATGCGTCACGTTGTAAATACCCCGCAGCATGGCGCTGGCTTTACGCCGCCGTTGCGTCACAGACGTGACGCAACGGCGGCGCAAAAGTGGCGCAAGGGGCTTGTAAATCTGCCCCTATGAGGCAAGTACTGTCCTGTGTTTCGGTGTTTTGTTGTCAGCAAAATATAAACTAATATGGAGATATTTTGAGTTTTTGTATGTGCAAAAGATTCGCAAAAAAAATGCAGAGATCCCTTCTGTGCTGGTGCAGTACTGAAAATGGCATAATGATACAGCCCTAAGGGTTGTATCATGAACAGCTACGCTGGCTCAGCTTATAGCTGAACACCTGTTTTTATGTGTTTGCTCTTTCTGAAGTGAAATCGTTTAACACCATGTTTTTCAGAGTTGCTGCATGACTTTCAGACAGCACATCTCAGATAGAGGATGCGAACACTACTCACTGTTTATGAGCTGTGCCACCTGAAAATCATGTTCTTATTGAGAGAAATGTCAGGTTAAATGACTGCACTTCGGATGGTGCAAGTGCATAAAAACAGATGCTTGTCTCTCCACTGAGTCGGCACAGCTGTTGATAATAAAACCCCAGACTAGACACCTTAACCAAAAACAAATTCTTTATCCCTGCAAGCATGATACTCATCCCTACCTTTATAAACACAGATGTAAAATACCCTAATGTCACCATAGAAAAATCTTATTTTTGCGATTGGTCATTGTTAGACCTTTCAGCCTTAGGCTGGTCTTTCCCCAAACTGTTTACCATTTCCCTTCCATTTTTGCCCGGAATTCATTTTTGATGGCATTAGGACTCTGTGCGTGTTACCACTGCTAATCAGTGCTACGTGATTGTGCTCACTACCGTAAAGTTTGTAAAATTGGCTTACACCTGATTGGCATATTTAGTCCCTTAGAGAGTAGTATAGCATAAACTTAGGGCCTGTAAATTAAATGATACTAGTGTGCCTGCTGCACATATCGTGTCACCCACTCGGGTAGCCCCTTAAAATATGACCCATGTCTGCCATTGCAGCCTGAATGCAGTTTTAAACTACCAATTCGTCTCAGTAATATAATCCCCTTGCCAAGCCTTAAACTCCTATTTTATTGCAAATGCCACCCCTATGATAGGGCCTAGGTAGCCAAAGGCAGGGTGCATTGTAATTTAAAGGTTGGAAATGTGCTTTTAGGTTTTACATGTCCCGGTAGTGAAAAACTCAAATTCATTTTTCATTATCTGTCCATTAGGAAAACATTGGGTTGAATTATTACATTTAATAAGTGCTAACGTTTGGGAACAAATAAGCATTTCATGTTCAGTATCTATGAAATTGCAATTAAAAATCCTCTTTAACAGTAAAGTTGGATTTTAAATTCAAATTTTGAAAATGCCACTTTTAGAAAGTTGGCGTATTCCTGCCCTTTGCCATTTGGTCCCTGCATCCTGTCCTAGGCTACGTGACTGGGTGTAGTTGGCAGTAGACCTTTTGAATTACGCCCAGTCACACAATAGAGTGATTAGATGTGCCTGATTGCCCTAGCAGGATGGGGGGGGGGCGGAACTGGGCACAGCCCCACTTGCAACTGAAAAGTCTGTCCTCTGTCTTCCCACAAAGGGCTTGTCACCACTACATTGTCCCTGCAGCCAGCCTGAAGCCAGAGTAGGGGAGTCAGGAAATTCCAAGTACGTCAAAGAGAAACATCAAGAAACGTCTCTACTACAAATAAGGCACTAAGTGTAAAAGTAGAGCTCTCAGACCCATTCTTCAGTTCACTTTCTGGCCCTGTGGAAGTACTCTCAGAGGACTGCCTACTGCTGTTGCCTGCTGTGTACTCCCCACGACTGCTTTGCTGCATCTAGATGGACTGCTTTGCTGCCTGGAGCCTGCCTTGAACACTCAGAGACCTGCCCTGGTGTTTTAGCCCGGCTTCTTCACCTGAACAGATGACTGCCAGAGTGAATAGGGCCAGTTTGCTGATCTCCTGTTCAGATCCAAAAAGACATAACAGTCTCCCACCATCTTGAACCCATACCTGGACACAGCCCGAGTGAGTCCTGAACCCCCAAGTGGTGTCCTTCAGCCCTGGACCCTGCGACTGGATGTCAGTGGTTGGCGCTTTGATATTTTAGGCACTAGTTTTTCCTAAGATCTTTAAAAACCCATTACTCTAGTTCTATGGATTGGATGTTGTCATCTTGGTGTCATATAATTTATTAAGATTTACTATATGTTTCTAAATTACTGTGGGGTTTTCTTGTGTTGTGTTTTTACCTTATTACTGTTTGTGTGCTGCATAAACACTTTAAACATTGCTCTAAGTTCGGTCTAACTACTTTTTGAGCCAAGCACCAAGGGTTAAGCACATGTTAATTTAGTGGCTTTTGTAGTTCACCCTAACAGGGCTTCTAGGTGTCATCCCCCCTTCAACCAACAACCGAATTTCTCACAATCATTACTAATGCAAAACACAATTTTTTTATACTCATGAAAGATAAGCAAATCAGTTGCTCATGATGAAAGGATAGACAACATCAAAACGATAAAACTGTCTATGTTAGACTACTGAATCACTACATTATTGGCTTGCCCCAGCATTGCTGCTTATCTAAAACAACACTGCTCATTTTACATTAAATCCCAAAGCACAGAAAACATTATACAAGTTTGAACTATCTATCTTTTACTAGATGAATAAAATAAAGGATCTTAGGTCAGCTGCACCAAGATGGTGGTCTCAAAAAGTGGCTGTAATTTGTGACTTGAATTTTTGCAACTGGTATCTAATTTTTCTAACCAACCTACACATTAATTGGTCAGTTTGTAAAGTAGGAGATTACAGCTACTCGTAATTTATGAACCCTTGTAATAGGCTGAAATGATTGGGATGGTGCCCTGCAATGGAGAGCAGATAACCGTCTCTGTCTCATTGCATTTCTAAATTGTAAACATTTTTTAAGGCAGACCAATTTCCTGAAAGCTTATGGGGCCAATTTGGGAAAAAAAGTTTTTAATTTGAAAATCTTCAGTGAGAGCTGCCAGTGATTCCCTGGACTATGGCCTACATCCCCTACACCCCTCCCCTGAAGCTGGCAACCAGATTCCCAAAGTGGAAGGGGTCCAAAGACTTGTTCCCCATTGCAAATAAGTCCCCACCCCCATAAGTGGAATTCAGTAAAACTGATTAGTGCTTTTTGGCCAGAATTACAGTTACAAAGCAGAGATACTTATGGTACTGATTTGCAGTTTGTATGGAACACTCAAAACACACCCGCTCAAAACATGAATCAATAATCATTTCTAAACCCATTTTTTAAATTGGAAAAAAAATTCTGAATTACAAAATGGATACAGTAAATTAGAAAAAGTGAGTTTGTGGTTGCAAGTTCTGAAAATGTTGCTGTTTGCAGCATTTTGGAATGTGCCAAGTAAAAGAGATCCTTTGACACCTTGTTTGGAGATGATGTTCCAGACTGCAACACACTTCCAAACATAGGCCACTGTGCACATATAAATTCAGTGTTTTCAGTGTCATGCAGTCAAGGTCTTTGCATGACACAATGTACTCAGCACTAGGGGCGGCTCCTCCTTAATGGCGGAGGAGCATCGCTCCACTCGTTAGTCACAGAAAAATAAAATGATAACAAAACATAATTTTATTTTTCTGTGACTGCCTTACACGTGTAGTGTGGGGTGGGGTGGGTGGAGTGGTGGGCACTTAGAAGTGCGTATGTAAGTTTGGCCAGCCGTCCTAGGCATACATGCACATTTCAATTTCTCCAACCCAGCTGTGTTCACAGCCGGGTTGGAGAAAAGCTGCAGGCTCCCAGGGACTGTCTGAGTGGCAGATGAGGCCACTCAGAACAATCCTGGTGTAGCTCTCATAGCATAAGAGCAGCATCTGGATTAGGTAGGGAACCTGCTTTCTCAGTGACTGCAGGGAGAACACCGGGGCGGGCGTCAGAGGCAGCAGCAGCGTCAGTGGTAGTGAAAGGAAAGGTACGTTTTTGAAAAACATTATTATTCCCTCCTCGTGCTCCCACGTCTGTCCATCCCCCACCCCCTCCCCCCACCTCTAAAATGTGCACTGCTTCATTTTGGTAAACCAGAACATTTTTCTGCCAATTATTTCTTAAGAAATATTTTATAAAACTGTACGGACGTTGCAGGCCCTCAACTGCATTTAAGTGCTGGTTCACAGTGCCTTCATTGGCAAGAGAAACACTTTAATAATTAAGGAATTTAGCTGTGTCTCAGCTGGGTCAAACTATAATAGCTAAAGGTTTAAGTAGCTCAGGCATTTAGGCACTCCTGACCCAAACCACACAGACCGGGCTGTACCAATCAAGCCACATAAGCTCTATACCAAGACCATCACTAAATTGTTTGATTGTCAGTCATGACAAAACATTGAATGCTCTCTTAAAGTAATGTTAGGCGAACAGGTGCTCTGTTCAGAGCTTATCATGGACCCTTTGTGGATTTAACATTTTGGCTGTCCAGCATTTACCTTATTTTGATGGAGAACTCTTCTTGAATGTTGTATGACATATTGTTGTCCTGAAGAAGGTGGCAGTTCATCAGATATTGTGCCACCTGAAATGTGCCTCAAATTATGTTTCTGTGCCCATCAGCTTTGACCACCAATCTTCATGAAGTGTGTTTAATCATTGATAAGGATCTAAAATTGCCTGGGGGATTGTTTTTATCATAATCTGAGTTAGGGTATGTGTGATGTCATGTTAGAAAGGTTTCCATTGCTTGTATGAGTATAAATAACTTTGTATTATATATATATATATATATATATATATATATATATATATATATATATATATATATATATATATGTAGATATATATATATATTTATATATGTAGGAACTTGAAAAAGGCTTCGCTGAAATGCGTTGTTTGTGAGCACATTAAAGTTCTGTGTACAATACTCTAGTGTGCCGCTGGATTTTTGTTGGATTTTCCACATATTTCCTGCCTTCATAATATATATATATATATATATATAAGGAAATGGTTGCCCCCGGCTAGAGAAGCACACACTGGTGGGTTTGGTTCATCCTTTAATGGAGGCTTTTGCAGAATAAGTAGGAGACATCCAGATCCATTCATACCTAACGCATTTCGGGCTACAAGCCCTTGGTCACAGGTATCTTTGGAGTATTCAAAAAAGTCTTTGCAGTATCCATTATATATATTATCACATACACCAGCCCACAGTGGGCGTTCCGTAAGGCATCATGGTATATGTAGTACTGCAATCATTCGTCTCGAGTGAGATTTCTCATTACTCCCAAAAATATAAAATGTCAATAAAAGCCCCAGTGGGTTGATGAAAATGTCCCGCTTCTCAAAGCGCTACACATATCTGCCCTCCATTAGGTCCCATCGTCCAGAATAATGGGAGAAATAGAAACAGTAGCTATTGGGTATGAAACCTATTGGTTTGCCAACTATTTTTTTTAAACCCTAGATGGCTGCTACAACTACCTATGCATCCATAGCAGAAGCCACCCTGAATGGTATATAGGTAAATATTACAAAATGCATTAAAGGATGGTAAGTGCAGATGCATGCACATTTGTGGTTGCCATTTTGCAATGCATTTTTTGAACAAATTCCGTTTCAAGATGGCTACCTTGGATGCGCACAGAGCTGTAGATGCCATCTTTGAAATAAATAAAAAAACTATTTGCAGATGCCCATCCTTCCTAGAAGCTCATATGAAAAAAATCATTTTCAGAAGGCTCAACATGGTTGCATGGCTGTCAGTCATAAACTAGCATGGAGGCTTGGGGACAACAGAAGGCTAAGTGGGGACAAGGAAAGGGTGTAGGAGAGAGGAAGGGGTGAAAGGAAGAGAGTGGGAAGAAGAAATAGGCAGAGAGGGAGATAAAATAGTCTCTCACATGCACTGCAATGAAAGGTCCGACATCACACATGTAAAAACTCACCAACCAATCAGAAAACTGTGCGACCAAATTACTACTAGGTTAGACAAAGACAAGAATGTAGAGGAAACCTGTCAACTCAGGAGCAGGGAAGCAAGATAGACAACAAAGCCAGTCAATTATGAGCAAAGGAATTATCCAAAGTCTACTCTACGTATGCATAATGTTTTGGGAACAGTCCATCTCTAACAGACAGCTGCAATTGCACATAGCTGAGACCTAAAAACATGGCAGGAGTGAGAAAAGAGGGAAATGAGAGAAGAAATTCTTATGTCAAGCTGGACAAAAATATAAAGCACTGGAAGTTGCTGGACCACGGAGTTTGGCTGGTAGACTTAGCAAACGTTTTTTATACAGTTGAGGTAGGTATGTAAAATGGCTAATGATTTGGCATCTTATTCAGGACTGAAACACAACATAAATGAGGTAATTAAGAAATGGTAGAGACACCGGCAGCCATCACAGATCGGGGGCAGGGGCGGGAGAGGGGAGAGAACACGGGGGAAGCGGGCAGCAAAAAAAAGAATAAAAAACATACCTTCTTGCCGCTTCCTCGCTGCGTCTCTCCTCCGTAGTCCTCCCTTGCTGACCTGAACAACAGGAAGCACACCCAGGCTCCCAGTCAGCCAATCACAACGCTGCATTAGCAGCATTGTGATTGGTCTGAGCACCGTGTTTCGGTGCTCAGACACTGACTGGGAGCCTGGGCATGTTCGCCATGCAGACTGTATTGCAGCCTGCATGGAGAACATGCGAAGTGCGCAAGACTGTTTTGGGAGGCCTGAGAGGGCCGGCCAAGCAGTCATTGCGCACTTAGAAAGATGCTACATCTGCTTCCCTGCCCCCGCCCCTCACGCAAAGCTGCAGAAGTAGGAGAAAATAAAATGATAATAAAGCGAGTTATTATCATTTTACTTCAAGATGTTCAATAAGTTACTTTTTAAAAGAATGAATTGAGATCTAAGTGAAGTGAATATCAAAATCTGTAAAGCTTTACATAGTAGCTATAATGAAACTGCTGTGGTTGATGCTAACAAAGTTCACCATTTCTTCTTTAGGTTAATGTAAGAAATTGAGTTATTGATTGATGAGGAGGTGAAAACACTGCTCAAGCAACAACCATAACCCTTGTCAGGGTGAACCACAAAAGTCACTAAATTAACCCGAGCTTAAACCTCTGACAGCTTGGCACAAAAGCAGTCATGCTTAATTTAGAGGCACTGAGTTAAGTATTTAGGCAGCACATAAACAGTAATAAAGTGAAAACACAACACAAGAAAACTTCCCCACCAATTTAGAAACATAGGGAAAGTAAATGAAAACGACACCAAAATCAAATAAATCCAATCAGTAGAACTGGATTTATGAATTTCTAAAGATTCTAGTGAAATCTAATGCCTATAAGATCAAAGTGAAACCGCAGGTATTTTCTCATGTGAGCCCAGGGCAAAGTCAAAAGGGAAGGCAATGGCTAACCCCAAACTACAAACCCATAACGCACAATGTATATTCATGACAGAAGTGGCAAATGCAATCTGCAGGTAAGGATTTCATGTATGTATATTGGTATTCGTATATTGCAAACATAGCTGTGAAGCAATGGAGCACTGTATGTTAAATGAGAGTTTAGAAGACAATCTACACAATTGTGTACCTGAAGAGCGGATTACACAAACACATTTTACACATATGTAGGCACAGGGAGATTAAGTGGTTTGCCCAGTTTCATACAATGTTGAGTCTAGCTGGAGAGGCCGAGATTAAAATCTGGGTCCCCAGGTTCCTAAATCGGCACCTCAAACAGCTAGGCAACATATCATCCAATCGAGTTTTAAACATCGGTAATACTCAAATAAATTAGGTAGTATGAGCCACACTGGAAATGGGATTTTTTGTTCTCAGTATCATCATTATACTCTATTCTAAAGTATACAATCTATCCCTGCTAGCTCAGATGCTATTTGATGCATTGTGTGGTGGTGGAACTAAACAACTGCAGAATGCTACTCATAACCAACCTTCAACATGCCTCTTCACACAATAAGCAATGCAAGGTATTATTTTGATTGGCTAGATTGACTCACCTTGTATGCGTATCATCAGTTCCAGATAGCCTTGGAGCTTACATTGGTCGAATCATCATTTAAATGTAACTTTGGTGTACCTTAGAAGTACTCTGGCTGATAAAGGCATAAAGCAAAAATACATGCCTCCCAACCACTTTGCTCCAAACATATAAAATAATATTGTGAAGAAGAAAATATTTTTTCTTTTTTTTTTAGAGTTTTATATAGCGCGAACTAGACCCGAGACATTGGGTATCAGAGCGCTTTACATGAGAACTAGTTTCGTTACAGATGGACACATTCATTTTTGCTAGGCACGGGGAGATTAAGTGATTTGCCCACAATCACAGGATGGTGAGCGTCGTTGCCGAGACTCGAACCCGGTTCCCCAGCTTCGAGGTCGACCACTCAAACTGTAAGGCTACGTAACTTAAAACACCATATCCCGCCAAGTACTACCCAAATATTATTTATAATATATTACTAATACTACAATGTCACACCCAAACCAGTGGGTATAAAGATAAAAATGATTAGGGAATAGAAAAAAGAAATAAAAACAATCAACAGAGAATAGAAAAAACCTGAAATTAAAACCATCCCTCACTTAACCTGTCTATAAACATTTATCTTAAGTGGTGTTTAATCTGTTACAATAATAAAGAATTCGGAATTCATGGGTGAAGACTAGGTTAACATTCTTTGTCATTAAGATGCAGTCTCTAATCTGGTCTTCCTCTCCTCTATAAAATGCACAGCACTTTTTTCTCTACCGAAACTATACAATGAATCTGAATATCATTACCTACTGACTTTATCTTGTGAGCAACTAGATCTTTACTTGCTACAATTGTATGAAAGCACATATTGGGCCCACAAGATATAGGCTCAAGAAGAAGAGGGAATACTCCCTGCTATTGGCATGTAGACAATACGATGTAAGGTGAACACTTGGAGTTCATTTTGGTTAAACCAATTTAGCTTCTTGAATCCTTATACCTACATCATATTTCACCCCACACCACAGTCCAATTTCAAATACCAGCCATTAATCCTTCATTTAGCGCAGCCTGAGAAACCACAATGGTAGTGCTTCACGGTTTGACCAATTCGCCCACTGCTGATTCAATTCCATTCCACTGGACTCGTAGACATCTATTAGCTACAAGATCAATGTTTCTGAGTCAGAGTTACCAACTGAGGGGCAGATTTACAAGCCCCTTGTGCCACTTTTGCGTCACTTTTTCCATGTTAAAAGTGACACAAAAGTGGCGCAAGGGGCTTGTAAATTTGCCCCTGAGTATTGGCTAGAACAACGTCAGTACAGCACAATCACACTCAGCTTCAATGCGCACCTTCTTCCAATCCAGACCTGCATGCATATTGGGCACACTGCAACTTTGCATAAGGCTCCTCCAGATCTGACATTAGTTCAACAAATGCAGCCTACAGGCTCAATCGTCTGGAAATGGTTTGAACTGAGAATTCTTTAACAAGTGAAATACTTTGACAAACCTAACCTACGTTCTGGAAAATCCTTAGACCCTAAATAGATAACCTGAGTTAGGTCCATTACCACTTCTTAAGACTTCCATGAGGCGACTTTGCTAAATTTTTTTGGTTTTCTTACTTTTTCCATTAACCATCTTTTGGAAATATTTGCCACATTTCTGCAGATTGTGAGTTTCCATTCTCGTCATGCCCTTTGAACAGTTGAGCAATCAACTTTATTTTTCTTTAAATGTTATTTGGGAATGTGGTTTATTAGTGGGGGTATGTAGGTACCTACTGTGAGAAGTAGGCCTGGTATATGCTGTCCACTAATTAAAGTGGGCACCCAGTACCAGTCCAAACAACCCTTATGGTGATTTAAGAGGTCAAAGATAACCTTAGAAAGCTATCCAAGTGGTAGCTGTGGAGAGCAGCCTTCAGGCTTAGTCTTGAAGGAATGTTAAGCAGCTTGTTTTACCAGAATGTAACCTTATAGTATTGGCTAAATGAAAGGAGAACCACACAGTAGTTATAAAAATATGTATTTATTGATATAACACTCTTTAAGTACGACACAGTATCTTCTGCATGAAGATACTCACAAAGCACACAATACTGTAGCACAGAAACAATAGTAAATAGCACTAATACATAGTGGGCTCCAGGGGGAGACCAAACCATATACAAAAATAGTGGTATAAGAACCACGACTCGAGTCGAGACAGTGTCTAGAGGATGTAGAATCGCTGGGACCCCAAGGAACCACCCAAGGTGAGTAAGTAGGGACCCCACGGAGGAAGGGTGCAGTGTGGGAACACGACTGCGTGCTACGTACAATTCTATGGGAGAGTCGCAGTTGAAGTTTTAAAGTTTAAGAACCCTTCTCAGTGGACTTCGAAGAAACCCTGTGGAACTTAGGAGGTTGGAGAGCCACCCCACCCGTGGATACCGTAGTACCAGAGTTACCTATCCCAGGGAAGCCGGGTGCATAGGTCTGAAATGGCTTCGGAAACTGCCGTCGAACTCAATGGAGGACTTCGAAGAAGAGACGCTGCTGGAAGAAAGAAAAGTGTCCGTCAGAATCCAAAGGTGGATTCTTGTTGAAAAGTACCTGAAAGCAGAGGGGACAGAGTCTGGGTCACTCAGGCGTGACCAGGGGCTAGGTAGACGAATGCCCACCGATGTCGGGTGCATTGAGGGGGTTCTTGACTCTGCAGCCACCGGGATCAGGAGACGTCACAGACAACCAGGAGCCAGATGCGAGCTGTTCCATGAAGGATGTCGAGTACTGATGGGTCGGTGTCCGGCTGGAGCACCAACAAGCCTTGGCAACCCATGCAGAAGGTCAAAGAAGGTTACGGTTTGGACCAGCGAGGTCCAGGAGACTCACCAAACACAGGGGAGTCAGGGCAAGCCTGGAGCAACCAGGAGAGCCCAAGAAAAGCAAAATTGACCCTCAAGGGGACCCACAGGCCGGAGGCACAGGAGTCGCGAGGGGACCTCGAGCAGTTTCACAAAGCAAGAGCCCATGGAGCACTCGGTGCAAGGAGGCTGGAGTTCTTTGTAGGAAATGGTGCGAGAGGTTGGGGCTACTTGGAGCCCAGTGCACTTGTTCTGGAAACGCCAACAAGCATATGCACTTCCAAATAAACACGGTGCACAGGGGTACAGGTATTGCAGCCCCCATGAGGGATTCTGACCTCAAACTTGGTGAGAGGGCAGCTTGGACCTTGAGGGACTTGGAAACCCACCTTCGGTATTGCTGGAGCCTTCAGAGTCTGAAGGAGCTCAGGAGCAGCAGACCGGTCAGTCGTGATGTGGTGCCTGCAGTTGCAGGGGAGTGACTCCTTCACTCCAAGGGAGATCTCTTCAGTTTTCCTTGATGCTCCACAGGTCCTGCACAGAGCCTGTATGGTGCACGGACACAGATGATGCTTCAGATTGAGAGGGAGATGAAATCAAGCCCAAACGAAGTCCAGCGAAGTCCAGAGTGTTCAGATGGTCGAAGTTCAGTGGTTTCTGTTTCAGAATCTTGTCCATGTCGAATCTAGGGTCCTACAGCCAGGTAAGCCCTTTTGTACCCACTGGAGAGGGTTGGACAGATTCAGGGGACCCTCCCAGGGGAGGGTCTGGACAGTGGGGAGGTTACTCCCATGTCCTTTGTCCAGTTTTGTGCCAGAGCAGGAGCCAACGGCTCCCAGGACTGCTTTGAACTGGACTATGCACAGGGACACCAAATGTTCCCCTCATGCAGACTTTCGGTCACTGGCAAGCGCACCCACCCAGGCCTAATACATTAAATCCTGTCTGGGAGGTGGTCACACCTCCCTGTGACAGGATGCCTATTGTTCTACCTTCCCCTGCTCGAGCTTGGCTCAGCAGCAGGAGGGCAGAAATGTGTCTCTGGTCGACAACAACCATTTTGTGCTGCCCGGGACTAGAAGGCTGGTACTGGGAACACCAGGGACCTCACAAAGCTAGTTTCTGAGGGGTGGAATCATACCTCCCACACCGGTTACCAGTGTGGGGGTATGATTCCACAATGTTTGACACCAAACACGATAAGGTTACTTTCAGCCGTTTTAGAGTTGGTCATCACGCGGTTGCATAATGCCACTCTATATGTCGTAAATGGCTGCAGCACTAACAACCTGTGAGAATCCCCTCCGTAGGCTGCAGGGGTGTCCTGCTCATGCAGTGGCACCCTCTCACTTAGAACCAAGCACCCTGCTTTCAGGATTGTCAAGGCCTGCTATAGGGGTGACATAGGTTTTAAGTGTAGTGACCCTAATATATAGTAAACCTATATCTAAAGTAAGTGGTGCATGCACCATCTTACACAAGCTGCAATGGGAGGCCTGTAGTTCCATTTTGCATGACCTCTCATGGGTGGCATAATACATGCTTCAGCCCATTGGAGGCCTCTGGGGTACCTATGCCCTGGGTACATGGGTACCATATACTAGGGACTGACAAGGGTACCCCAGTATCCAATCTGGAGTGTACCTAAGTACATGACATAACAGTTTAAGGAGAAAGCAGATAGACCGGGGTCCTGATTAGCAGGATCCGAGTCAGACTAGTCAAAAACAGTATCACATGAAGCAAAAAGTGGGGGTAACCATAAGAAGCAGATCCTTCTTTCCTACACCTACCACTAGTAATAAGGCCACAATCACAATATAAGGCCCAGTCAAGGTCTCAATAAATTATTCCCTTGCTCAACACTTGGTAGCTGGCTGCGAGCAGGCAGGCTTACCTTTGGAGACAGGTGAGTAAAGCACTTAAAAACACCAATACATTAAATAAGTAAGACACAACTCATCATAAAAATCCAAAACCAATTTATAAAAATAGATAATAGTTTTATGATCAAAGTTACACCAAGACAACAAAAATCCAATGATCCAATGCAGAGAACCAGAGATATGAATTTTTAAAGATTAAATACTTTACAGTGTATAAAAACGAAAAGCGCCAACTTGGAACATCTAGTCGTGTTTTTACCTTTGGACTTAGTTGTTTTTCTGGAGCTTTTTCTCTTGTCGTCGAGTGAGGCACCTCGTCAGACTGGGTTTTGAGTCGATGACGGCGGCTTGGTTCAGTGCGACGCCTCTGTGAAACCCTGGAAGTCTTGAGCTCCGGAGCTTTAAGTGGGACGAACCTGAAATCTAGGCTGGGTCACGTTTTGATGTCGGTGAATTGACCCTCAACGATGGGTCTGTCCACTTATGGTGCTTTTTACCCAAAATTTGCCACAGTTCTCCAAACGTCTGGAACTTCATCCAGTAGGTCCTTTGGGGGGTCTAAAGTGTCCACAATACTAATCCAAGGTTCCAGAAGCTCTGAGTTGCTCCTTGGGATGTTGGGACTAAATCTCCCACAATGCACCTGGCCAAATCCTTTAAAGTCCAGCTGAAGGTGATCAGCTGGTTTGTTCTCGCTGGAGATGATGCAGGTGGAGCTCTTCTATCCTGCTGCTTTCAGGGAGCCCACTCCTTCACTTTTCAAAGAATAGCAAAGTCCTCATGGGCAGAAGACCAAAGTGAGCAGCAGGTGCTGTCCTTAAGAGTGCAGTCCTCTTGGTGCAGACCAGGGGTTCAGCAGGGAAGTCCTTCTTCTTGTTTCAGGCAGGGATTTGAATATCTGGGCAGCTCTCCCATATTTATCCAGTGTTCTTTTGTGACAAGCAGGGAGGCACCCCTGACCAATAGGGTATAGTAAGACAGCTTTCTCCAAAGTGTGGCATATTCTTGTCCCAGAAGGCACTATTTGGCAAAATCCAAAATGGAAAACTCTTTCCTGGACATTGCAATCTGGCTAAGCCAACCCACTGGCGTGGCTAGCTTTCCCTAACACTCTCCTTCCAGCCCCTCTGCTTATTCAATTACTGGGGCTCTTGTCTGGCTGGTGGTGCAGGATGTGGGGGTGAGCCTGTGCCCTGTCCGAACTTTCATTCCCTCTTCATAGACCAGTTTTGGTACTCCACCCCCATCCTGCCTTTTGCTCTGCACCAGCAGATCTCCTCCCATGAGATGTCCTTTGTCTCTAAGCAGGTCATTTCACACCTAATCAGAGCAGTTCGGCTCAGCCTGTCAGAGGCTGGCCAGTCAGGAGAGGCGGCTATAAGGCTGGGTTTTGTCACATCAGAAAATCTAGTTCTATAACTTCTTTTCTGTAATAGTTACAATGAATATAACTATTCTTTTAAGTCTTTGAATTATTATTTTAGCTCACTCCTGTCGAAGGTTATACTTTATTAAAGTATTCCCATGTTAGCCTATGGAGCTAATGTATTGCACTGTACTGCAATGGGGAAAAACAAAATCGACAGTTTTCCCTTACCAGGTCATATAAAACACCTTTTATAATATCTCTTCTTATTTTAACATTGCACCCTACCTTTGGGGGTACCTAGGACATACCTTAGGGGTGACGTTTATGTACAATTAAGGTAGTTTAATACTTTGGAAGTACCTTTAATTCCAAACTCGAATTTGGAAATAGTTGTAATTTAAAAGCAGCTTGCAAAGCAGGACTGACTTCAAATGACAGTAGGCAACACAGCAGTGCACACTTATGAGCATTAAATCTACTGGGCCTCTAAGCCTACATGCCCTACCATATACTAGGGGCTTACAGGTTTGTTGTCATATCAACTGTAATTACACCTAATCACCATATACCTTTTACACAGAGCACTGGCCCTAGGCATTGTTAGCAGAGCCTAGGGCAGAATCAGAGTCAGTTACCATTAGTACCATTCAAACAAATGGGGGGGATCATAGCAAAAAGGATGAATTTCTCACAATGTTATTATTAATTTAGCTCTTTTACTTTGATTTTATGCGGGTGTTCAAATGTTTTTTTCCTTTACAATTCTGCCTGTGGACTGATTCAATGTCCATCTAATTCACAGACCACATTCAGACTGCGACATCTATCTTCAATATCCTGCAAAACCATTTCCTTCAACAGTGATCACAAAGATGATGATTGAGAAACCTTAGGAAGTAATTTGGTAATAGAGCTCAAGGTGAGTCTGCGTGTCAAGCCAGTATATCTGATCTGCATATAGTTAGCAGCTTTTGATGTACTAGGGCGAAACCCTGAACCTCACAGAACTAGGATGGCCAGAAATTTAGGTAAATGCTCTTTGTATGTTATGGAAGGCTGTGCCTTTTCATGAATTCCAGCCCCCTTATTATAGATAAGGTGCATGGTCCTTTTTTTCACTGTGCCCCTTTAGCTTGGTGCACCGGGTGCAAACAGGGACAGTATGCCACATTAAATAAAATGCGCTATACCCAGGGCAACCGCAAACTTGTGCTGGTACATTAGTGAAAGATGGATCAGCTGTTTGAAGAAGCCAATCCATTTTTCTCTGTACAGATGACACCAACCGGCACTTCAAAAGGGACAGAGTTCCCCATGAGGACGTGTGAAGTGAGTGTCTACACCCAGCAGCAGGAATGTGTCTGGAATTTTAATCATACCCATTTAACCCCTTCCAGAGTGCTGCATTTAGAGGGCGCACTGAAGGGGCACCTTTTGTGATGTGTGAGTTGGTGCTACTCTGGACAGCCGCTTTGCCTCTGCACCCGTGCCCACAACACAGTGTGGGCGCAGACACATGCCACACCCACTTGCAAATAAGGGACCACTCTATTAAGATTGTGCCATCACTATATGTTATACAGAAGGGGCTGCACAGGCATCTGTGGCCCCTTCTGTAATACTGTCACTGACCCAGGGGTGCAAAAAACTGGAGCAAACACCCTCTGCACCCCAGGACACAGTCTGTACTGCAGCCCCAGATGTCCATACTATAAATATGCCTCTCCAATTTTCTCCTCTGGCCTGCCAAAAAGCAAAGACAGTGGACATAGGGCCAATTAATCCCATCAGACGTAATTCTCAAACCAGTACACGCTAACCAAACGCTTGGACAAGTACACACTTGACTCACGTCACACACAACAATTTCCTCTGAGTTTCTGGACAATACCTGGGGTTCTATACTGCGCCCACAAGATACAAACCGCTACTATCATGAATCTCAGGGGTAGCTAGCTTCTTTAGCTAGACGTGTACTTTAGACCAGGCAAAACTAGTGCAAATGAGAAGAACTGCTATTCAGCGCACTGGTCACACTAAAGTGTTCCATTCCTCCATTCACACGGGCCTAAAGGGGGTTTAATACAAAGGTTAAATTAGACGACACCCGCTCACCCTCCTCACTTGAGAAAAATTAGGAGCGGTTTAAAAATAATTTACAAGTGGGTGCAGCCTAGCTAAATTGTTCCATATTTGAGAATGTTGTTGAATATTGCAACAAATGAGCACGTGCCTGACAGTCTTCAGGCACATTTATAAGCTCATCACTTTAAAACACCACTACGTTTGATTTAGTTGACGTCACTGCTGCATTACATGCTGTATCCTTGCTTTATGACCCCCTCATTTAAATTGTTTTTGCAATAATTAAAAGTTCAAAAATTGTGATAATGGGGAAGCATTTTCCATACCAATGATAGGTCGGTTGAGGCTGTCAGACCATTAAACTGCCATGTATTTCAAAGACAGAGCATACGGTTTCACAAAAGGGAATTGAGATTATTAATACATTAAACATAGATCGTAGTATATCTGCCTCCATTTTGTCACTAAATCACACAGATTATCCATGCGTCACGCAGCATCACAAATCTTTCAAAGCTCTATATGGTAGTTATTAGTCAAATGTTTTTTAGGTTGTTTCAGGATCTGACCTGAATTACCGATAGATTTTCAAGATTTACGATGGAAGGCTGTTCTCAAAATCATGTGTTGTTCTTGTGGATCAACGGTAACCATGCGGAGATGACTTCCATTTCTGGCTTGATATTTTAAATATTGCTGAGGAGTTCTCGGGTGGTATGAACAATATTACTGCGGCGACAGTGGTTGTGGAGGAAATTGTAAAATTGTGAAGACTTATGTCATAGCCAATCATATGTACAATTATAAGGGAGTCACTAGCTGGCTAACATACACTTGTCTACATGCTTTGAAATGTGTGTACAAAAAAAGTAAAAAAACAAATTGCTAATGTAACACCTGTTTGCAATTCAGAATAAATGCCAGGATATATCTAACATTTATTGATTGAAAAACTGTTGAAATGATATTAGGTGTGCGACTAAGGAGGACATGCATGGCTATGGCAGCATCTCTAACTGAACGCTAATGAGAAAATAGAACAGTTCTCAATGTTTTGACTTCTATGGAATCCCACTCAATCACTACTGGAAGCCAGGGACCCCCACCTAAGCAATTCCTATGATTTGAACCCCAGACCAATACAAAAACATACAGAAGCAAGTATACAGTAAGAAATGCATACATTGTGAAATGTATTTCATTCACAAGCATAGCCACAGAAATGAAAAGTTTAATTTTTTTGTGATGTACGTAGCTTTTCAAAATGTAATTTAGTTCTAAAAGGGAAAGCTGTGGTGTTGCAGTCTAGTTGTGCAGCCACCACGTCACCGGGTTTGCGGTGGCTGATGGGAGGCGGGAGCCGGGGAGCGCCATTATGAGGTGGACGCCGACCGGAGTGGATGATGCCACCCTCCGCAATAAATATACTTGAGTAATACACGCTCCGAGTCTGTGCCTGATTGCGGGAGCTAAATCACCTACATTACAACTGGCGATGAGCGGAACGGACCCCCGCTGCACCAGCCGCGCGGCGCGCACTTCAAAGAGTGCGGCGCCCCTCCCGCCCGAGAGGACGAGTGAAGCCTCGGCGGCCCCAGTGCACACGCCCTGTCGGCCCCCCAGCCAGAGCACTCCGGACCAGGACCTGCATACCCAGAGAGCACGAGGTACCATGCAGTGCCCAGCCTCAAGTGCATACCACTCCTGGCCACATGAGCCTGCTGCCATCCAAGGCCCTCACCTCAGAGGGATGAAAGCGCCCCACCCAGGGCCCCTACAAGCGCACCGGCACAGCAAGTGAGTCTCCTGGCACTCATAAGGTGCTCCATACGTTGCGCCCAGGACTCCGGCCCCTGCGCGACATCGCCCACATGGGAGGGGCACCACCACAACTGAGGGCGCTCACGCTACGTGGCGGTCAGTCAGATGATCCTCCCCCGCGCACCTTCACAGCGACAGTTACACAGCCGCCCTCCAGCAACGCGGTGGGAAACCAGCTGGCACAGCCCCACTCTGCGCCTACACCGCAACCGGCTACCCCTGACTCCAGCCTACGCTCAGCAAGTCCACAGCACCACAGTTCATCCCAGGGAGCATGCACTACAGTGACAATATGTGCGCACAAACCTTCTCCCTCACCAACCCAGTGCCCTTCCTTCCGAAACCCGGCGAGCCAGCCATGAAGTGGGCTAACTGGAAGGGCTACTTCCTAAACTACCTCTCAGCGCTTGAAGATGAAGGGGAAGAAGCCTTCTCGAGTAAACGCAGGAAAAAAATACTGCTGCACAACCTCGGCCCCAGAAGGGTTAAGGGTCTACGAGAACATGGTGAAAAAGCCTAGGGTTGCGACAGACAAGGACGTATTCCAGCATGCTTTAGAGGACTTGGACAACCACTATCAGCCGCTAATATGCACGGCCATAGACCGGTACAATTTCTTCCAACGGAAGCAGAGTGAAACCGAGACAGTGGAAGATTACGTGGCGGCGCTCAAGAAACTGGCCATCAACTGCAAATTCGGTACCCTCCATGATGACCTCGTGAGAGACCAGATAATCATGCACACCACCAGCACGGCGTCCAGGAAAAGCTTTGGGTGAGCGGAGACGCACCACTACATGAGATCATAGCAATAGTCAAAAAGGCCGAACTATCCAGGAGCTGCGTGGCAGCGGCGAAAAAAGACACGGACACTAAATAGGCAGTCTGCAAAGTGAGCGACGCCAAAGGAGCGGGGGACAGGCCTGCGCCTCAGAGGGGACACAAAATCAGCAGACGGCCCACGAAGACCGCATCAGGCCTGTCGCGACCTCCATCAGATAAGAAGGGATCCTGCTACCGATGTGGCAATGCTACCCACATGGCCTACAACAAACCTTGCCCGGCCCTCCGAGTCAAATGTTCCTATTGCGGGGTCGTGGGACACTGTGGCAAAGTGTGCAGACGAAGACCCAGCAACTCAGCAGTCAAATGCGTCATGTATGAATCGGACCCAGAACCAGGGGAGTGCGAGGAGGAGGAGGACGATGGTGTCCTATGCATCAACGACCACATCTGGGGCGTTACCTGCGCAGCCAGAGCAAACCCTTCCTGCCTACTGACCATCGGTGGGGTCCAAATCTCCATGGTAGCGGATTCAGGCTCCCCATTCACCATTATCCAAAGGGAAATATGGGAGAGGGACTTTGCACACACAGTAGGGAGCCACCTGTACCCCACGGACGTACACCCTGTCACCTACACAGGAGAAAGGATCCCCATGGTGGGCCTCAGACCACTACAATTCATGTTCAAGGGGGGGGCCACCACGGGAAAACTGTATGTGGCGGAAAAGGGCCCCTCAGTCCTAGGCTGGGTGGACCAAGGAGCTTTGGGCATCCAACTAAACCCCAACGGAGAAACGCAAGTCCTCGTGACGGACTCTCACCCCACGCAGAACAGCGTCGACCTGCAACAGGACTTTCCCAACGTCTTCGGGGGGACCATTGGACAACTGACCAAATTCACACACAAGATAGTGCTCAAAGAGGGTGCCACACCGGTCAGCCACAAAGTAAGGAACATTCCATTTAACTGCAGGGACGCTGTACAGCAAGAGTTACAACGCCTAGAAGACGGCGGAATCATCGAGCCCATCGAGAGCGCCAAATGGCTGGCACCCTTAGTCGTGGCACGCAAACCGAACGGCAAGGTGCGCCTCTGCATTGATCTGCATGAACTGAACAAGAACATACTAGTGGACAAATTCCCCCTGCCACGCATTAACGAACTGTTGGCCCAAACAAAGGGAATAAAATGGTTCTCCACAATTGACCTCACAGCAGCATACCACCAAATTCGGCTCCACCCATCGTGCAGAAAATGTACCTCGTTTATCACCCCGTTTGGCTGCTACAGGTTTCGATGACTCCCATTCGGACTCGCATCCGCAGCGTCAGTCTTTCAAAAGCTGATGCACAAGCTATTCAAGGACAGCGCCAATGTCCTGTATTTCCAGGACGACATTCTTGTCATGGGCACCACAAAACAGGACCACGATGTCACGCTCCGAAACGTATTACAGAAGCTGGCGGAGAACGGCCTCACGGCAGAACTGGAAAAGTGTAAATTCGGCCTCCGCAATGTCACGTACCTGGGGCATGAGATTGGGGTGGAAGGTGTTTCCCCGAAGAAAGCCAACGTGGAAGCCATCAAAGCCGCACCCAGACCGAGGACCAGGGAGGGAGTTCATTCATTCCTGGGATTAGCGGAATCTATAGCAAGTTCGTCCAGAACTTCACCGCAAAAACCCACAGCTTACGCCAACTCCTCAAAGAACGGAACACCTTCGACTGGACGCCAGAAGCCGACCGGGAATTTGAGATGGTCAAAAGAGACATATGTGAAGCCGTACCCTTACAGGGTTTCGACTGCGCCCTCCCTAGCATCTTGATGACGGACGCCAGTGAGAAGGGCTTGGGAGCTGTCTTAACGCAGTGCGCAGCAGATGGCACGGAAACGACCATCGGCTTCACCTCCCAATCACTGGCCCCCAACGAAGAAAAGTTCAGTGTCATCGAGAAAGAAATGCTGGCAGCTATCTGGGCCATGATCAAATTCAGACAGTACCTGTGGGGCTCTCGCTTCACCCTCCGGACAGACCACAAGCCACTCATCAAAGTCTTGACATCCAGCGGCCATGCCACAGCCACTCCACGCATCGCCAAAATGACGCTCAAACTCCTAGATTTCATTTACGATGTCGAATACCTACCAGGCCAGAGGAACAAGGTGGCAGATTTTCTCAGCCGCTCAGCCGCCATGGAAAAGGCACCCCACCCCAGCGAAGGGGATGAGTATCAGGTGGCACTCATCGCGGAAAACGTGCAGGCCATCAGCGAACAAGAATGGATCTCAGCCTATGACACCGACCAGACCGTGTCCCAGGTGAAAACCTTCCTCACACAAGGGTGGCCAGTGAAAAAGCACATGTCCGCAGAAACCAGGAAATATTGGGCGGTACGGGACGAACTCTCCCTAAGTGATGACACAGTATTCCTACTCAGAGGAGACAAGGTAGTTCCCCCCAGAGCACTGGTGGACCGTATCCTCGACATCATGCACGAACGGCACTTAGGAATAGTGAAATCCAAGAAGAAGCTGAAGCTCTCATACTGGTGGCCTGCCATCGATATCTCCGTGGAGAAGTACGTACGGTCCTGTTCGCACTGTGCCAATGCTGACAAATCGCTCACACTGATGAGGCCCCCAATGGGGGAATTCGCCACGCCCGCCAGCCCCTGGGAAGAAGTATCAGTGGCCATATTGGGACCCATCCTGGACTCCTGGGGGGTACCCAAATACGTCATTGTCCTGGTCGACCGGTGCTCCAAATGGCCGGAACTACAGATCTGTGAAAAGGCAGACACAGAAGCAGTACTCGCCTTCCTGGAAAGCACATTCTTGAGAGAAGGCATCCCAAAAGCCATCACATGTGACAACGGACCCCAGTTTACCTCAGAGAAGTGGACGGCATTCACAAGGAGGAACGGGATTAAAACCAACCACACGCCAGTGTATCACCCCGCCGGAAACGGGTTAGCCGAAAGGTTCAATCGAGTCATCATGGGCTCAGTGCAAGCAGCCATCAGTGCGGGCAAGAACTGAGAAACAGAGCTCCAGCACACGCTCTGGGCACACCACATCACACCCACGCTGACAGGCTACAGCCCGTTCCTGATCCTGAGGGGAAAGGAACCGTTCACGAAGGACAACGTCATGTGGAAAACCTTGAGAATCCAGAGCAAGTGGTCACCGGCAGTGGTCCGCAGCAACATTGAGAAAGCCACCCAAATTTACAAGCACAATTACAATAAGAAGCATGGAGTAAGGGACGTCGCGTTAGCGGTAGGAGACTGGGTTAGAGTGAAGCTTGGACACCTACAAAAGAAAGGTGACAGCAAGTTCAGCAAGCCCCTACAAGTCCGGAAGCTGTACACCCGCTCCGCCCTACTCAGCGATGGCAAAGTATAGTCCTACTGCCGCATGGCGAAATGCAACAAAGTCCTACACAGGCAGAAAGTCGGCACGCCCCCGCGGACGAACTACGACGGCGAAAAACCCAAAGCCAACGCCAGTCCACCACACGGTGACTTCCACGACGTCAACCCTACGGGGGGGACAGAGGGTGACACAGGATTCACCGGACCAAGAGTCACGGACACATGTACACACCAGATGCCCAATTAAGAGCCCAGCGACGACCCCGACACAAGCCAAAGGGATCCTACAGCACAAGCAGAGAGTCAAACTCAGAGCAGCAAGCAAACAACAAGGGGGGTGTGCACACCCCACATACGCACCAGCACAGGCAGAGCAGTGGTGCGACCCCAAAGATACAATGACTTTGCCATGTGACCCTACACCCCGTCCTGCGCTACCCGGCAGGACTCGTTCTTTCTTTCTTTCAACCGATCTATCTCGCTCTCTCTCTCTATCTCTCTCTCTCTCTCTCTATCTCTCTCTATCTCTCTCTCTCTCTCTCCCTCTTCCAGCTCTCTCCTGCTCCCCTTTCCTCACCATAAGGACATAGCCACGGGACTACCTATCACCCACCGGCCTTGTAGCTGCGCCTTAGCAGCCAATGTTGAAGCACTGTTTTGTATTCTTAAATGTTGTTAGGGGGGAGATGTGTGGTGTTGCAGTCTAGTTGTGCAGCCACCACGTAACCAGGTTTGCGGTGGCTGATGGGAGGTGGGAGCCGGGGAACCCCATTATGAGGTGGACGCCGACCGGAGTGGATGATGCCACCCTCTGCAATAAATATACTTGAGTAATACACGCTCCGAGTCTGTGCCTGATTGCGGGAGCTAAATCACCTACATTACAGAAGCTATATTGTAAAAAATGGGGTTACTGATTGAGGGGGTGAACCCCTGCTCAAGTAGGAGCCACAATTCTTGCCATGGTGAAGTCACAAGCAAACCTTAAATTGACCTGTGCACAACCTTTGGGTAGCTTACCACAGAGCAGTCTGGCTTAACTCAGAGGCAATGTGTAAAGCATGTATGCAGCACTTCAAACAGTAACAAAGTGAAGACACACTGCAAAAGAATCCCACACTAGTTTAAAAAGATAAAACAAGACCAAAACAACAAAACTCCAATCAGTAAAACCGGAGATATGCAAGTTTAAAGATATCAGTGAAAGTAGCACCAAAAAGCACAACGCACCCACTGTGAATATATGGTCATGCCGGACCAGGGCAAAGTCACAAGTACAGGCCAACCGCAATGGAGCATGGACTGGCTACAGGGACCCAGTTAGGCATGCTGGACAAGAGTACCTTAAATCCTGGTTGCGGAGCTGTACGAGTTCTCGCTCCAAGGATGCGTCGTGCAGCGGAGGCGATGCTTCGATTCAGAGGAGCTGTTAAGCTGCGATGTGACGTTCCGCATCATCTTCGAGGAGCCAGTTGATGAGGGTTTGCAATGTAAATTCCGGTGAGGTTGCTATGTGAGAACCTGCATCATCATTGTGGCTGCCATCGGCGAGAGATTTTCGATGCAAGGGCCTACGTCGGGAAAGCTTCGCACAGGTGGCGGTTTTGAGTCAGGCTCCGAGGTAGATGCGGAGCCCTTGTGCTGAGAGAACCCTCAAAGCTAGGTGATGGATCAGTTTTGCTCAGGATTGCGCCGCACAGCAGAGGAGATCATTGGTTTTGCTAAGTCCACAAGTGGGCTGGCAGAGCACCTTTATGCCCACTTTCAAGGGTCCAGGACTGGGTTGGAACCACTTGGCATGGTAGGACTCGCAGAACGCAGAGTTCAGGTGCTGGGTTCAAAGTTGTTGGAGCCCTCTGTCACTGAGGCTCTAGTCAGGAGGATAGCTAACTACTAGGCCTTGGAGTCACTCTGGGGTCCTGGGTTCAATAGATGAAGGTCCAGTCCTTCTCACCCAGGCAGAAAAGCAGTAGTTCAGCACAGCAAGGCAGCAGTCCAGCAAAGCAGAAGCCCAGCAGGGCAGCAGTCCAGCAGTAAGGCAGTGCTTTTAGCAGCACAGCAATCATTATCCTGGCAGAGTATCCACAGAAGTATACTGAAGAGTTGATGCGTGAGTTCCAATATTTTTACCCAGCTCTGCCCTTGAAATGGGAGAAACTTCTAGAGGTTTCCCTTTGAAGCCCACATGCTTCATGCATTCCCCGGATCCAGACTGACTACAGAGGGTATGCAGCCCTTTGTATGGAGGCAGGACACAGCCAATTCAAGTGTATGTATGGTGTGCCCAACTCTGTCCTCCCATCCTGCCAGTGATGGTCCTCCAAGCACACCTAAGCTTTTTATTGTGTGGCTGTCTAGGAGGAATACACAAAGCCCAACTGTCAGCAACACCCAGTTATGTGAACCAAGGACAGACTGCAAACACTAAATGGCTAAGGCAGAAAAATGCCAACTTTCTAAAAGTGACATTTTCAAAAGAGCAATTTAAAATCCAACTTTTCCATAAGGGAGAACTTTTCGTTACGATTCTAAAGATACCAAGAATACTCTAGTTACCTGTTCCTATTTGGAAATTACAGCTTATTAAATGTAATAAGATAAATCCAATGTTATCCTATGGAAGAGGTAGGCCTTGCAGTAGTGAAAATGAATTTAAGAGTTTTTCACTACCAGGACATGTAAACTAACCCTGGGCGTCAAATTTCGCTCCGCTCGCGGAATTTGTGGAATTTAGGCAATTTTGCGTTCCGCGGAGAACGCGGAATTGCCAACAATTACGCAATCCGCGGCGTAGCAGAATTATTTTCTTGTTCGCGCTTATAAAAATGCGTTCTAGCGCGCGCGATAGCGACTTACCGGGATTCCTGCGTTCGCCGACGGGTTTTCCTATCCGTTCGCGTGCGCCACGAGAATCCGGTAGCCGGCCGCGCGATCCCGCGAGAGTTTGCGATCGCGAACACGTCATTCGCCGCACCATCGTGCACCGCGAGAGAGATTGCGATCGCGAACACGTCATTCGCCGCGCCATCGGACAACGCGATCGCGAACACGTTATTCGCCACGCCATCGTGCACCGCGAGAGAGATTGCGATCGCGAACACGTCATTCGGGTGCGCCATCGGACATCCGGCGGAATGTTGGTAAAGCTCGCGATCCCGAACACGCAAAATTTTCAATCTGGAGAAGAATAATATCGCGAGCAGCATAAAACCTTCTATAAACTGATGATTTGGATGAAAAAAAAACCTCAGATTGATATTTGGCTGTCCTTTTTTGTCAAATTTTTTGGGGGAGAGGGAGGAAGTGCCACAGAGTCTCCTACTTCCTGTTCCTGTCCAGCAGGCTCCTCCCAGTGCTTTGTCCATCTCCTGTTCATTTTTCACTTGGATTTGAGCTGGAAGGATCACTCTTTGTGTCTGCTGCATCATTATCATTGGATTTGAGGATTTTTGGATTTGAGATTTTACAAGTAAGTTGGTGTTGTTTGATTGGGGCATTGCAGTTGCTGCAACTACAATTTTTGTACTTTTCATCATTTTTAAAAATAAATAGTTGTGGGTAGCCAGTAGGCCCAGAGCTAGTCATGGGTGGGTGCATGATGAAACATGATGAAACAACTGTTCCTTTGCTGTGTGATGTATTTATTAATTTCAAACATCATTTAGGGGCATGGATGGCATTGGATTGAATTGCAAAATGTGTATTTTTGGGTGTATTTCAGTTTTTGGGCTGTGTGTTAAATACATGCCTTAGTTGTGTGTGGTGTGCTGCAGGCCTTGTTTAGCCCTGTGGATTTTCGTTTTTGCATTTTATTGCATTACAGGCAAAGCAGTGTGGTTTAGCATGCAGCCTTTGCCTGGCTATTATAGGCCTGTTTTCAGTACATTGTTTTCCAGGCCTCCTGCTTGTTGCTTGTGATTTGTGAGTGTCCATGTGGCTGGTAGCCATTTCTGGTGGGAGTTATAAGTGTGCTGCTTTTGCCATATAGGCCTGCATGTGTTTCCTTTGTGGCCTAGGCTTCTTGTTGTGGTCCTGGCCATGAGGCTGGCGGCCATTTTGAAGCCAGGCAGAGTGCTTTTTGCCATAGGCCTGCATTGTCTGTCTTAAGTCTCTTGTTGTTGTGGGCCTGGCCATGAGGCTGGCGGCCATTTTGAAGCCAGGCAGTGTGCTTTTTGCCATAGGCCTGCATTGTCTGTCTTCAGTTTCTTGTTGTTGTGGGCCTGGCCATTTTGAAGCCCGGTAGTGTGCTTTTATCCATAGGCCTGCAAGCTTGTGGCCTAGTCTGCCAACAGGCCTTTCATCCAGTAGGCGCAGAGGTAGTCAGGGGTGCATGAAACAACTGTTTCTGTGTATTCTGTTGAATTTAAACATCATTTAGGGCATGGATGGCATTGGATTAAATTGCAAAATGTGTATTTTTGGGTGTATTTCAGTTTTTTGGGCTGTGTGTTAAATACATGCCTTAGTTGTGTGTGGTGTGCTGCAGGCCTTGTTTAGCCCTGTGGATTTTCGTTTTTGCATTTTATTGCATTACAGGCAAAGCAGTGTGGTTTAGCATGCAGCCTTTGCCTGGCTATTATAGGCCTGTTTTCAGTACATTGTTTTCCAGGCCTCCTGCTTGTGATTTGTGAGTGTCCATGTGGCTGGTAGCCATTTCTGGTGGGAGTTATAAGTGTGCTGCTTTTGCCATATAGGCCTGCATGAGTTTCCTTTGTGGCCTAGGCTTCTTGTGTGGTCTTGGCCATGAGGCTGGCGGCCATTTTGAAGCCAGGCAGTGTGCTTTTTGCCATAGGCCTCATTGTCTGTCTTAAGTCTCTTGTTGTTGTGGGCCTGGCCATGAGGCTGGCGGCCATTTTGAAGCCAGGCAGTGTGCTTTTTGCCATAGGCCTGCATTGTCTGTCTTCAGTTTCTTGTTGTTGTGGGCCTGGCCATTTTGAAGCCCGGTAGTGTGCTTTTATCCATAGGCCTGCAAGCTTGTGGCCTAGTCTGCCAACAGGCCTTTTATCCAGTAGGCGCAGAGGTAGTCAGGGGTGCATGAAACAACTGTTTCTGTGTATTCTGTTGAATTTAAACATCATTTAGGGCATGGATGGCATTGGATTGAATTACAAAATGTGTATTTTTGGGTGTATTTCAGTTTTTTGGGCTGTGTGTTAAATACATGCCTTAGTTGTGTGAGGTGTGTTGCAGGCCTTGTTTAGCCCTGTGGATTTTTGTTTTTGCATTTTATTGCATTACAGGCAAAGCAGTGTGGTTTAGCATGCAGCCTTTGCCTGGCTATTATAGGCCTGTTTTCAGTACATTGTTTTCCAGGCCTCCTGCTTGTGATTTGTGAGTGTCCATGTGGCTGGTAGCCATTTCTGGTGGGAGTTATAAGTGTGCTGCTTTTGCCATATAGGCCTGCATGTGTTTCCTTTGTGGCCTAGGCTTCTTGTTGTGGTCCTGGCCATGAGGCTGGCGGCCATTTTGAAGCCAGGCAGTGTGCTTTTGCCATAGGCCTGCATTGTCTGTCTTCAGTTTCTTGTTGTTGTGGTCTTGGCCATGAGGCTGGCAGCCATTTTGAAGCCAGGCAGTGTGCTTTTTGCCATAGGCCTGCATTGTCTGTCTTCAGTTTCTTGTTGTTGTGGGCCTGGCCATGAGGCTGGCGGCCATTTTGAAGCCAGGCAGTGTGCTTTTTGCCATAGGCCTGCATTGTCTGTCTTCAGTTTCTTGTTGTTGTGGGCCTGGCCATGAGGCTGGTGGCCATTTTGAAGCCAGGCAGAGTGCTTTTTGCCGTAGGCCTGCATTGTCTGTCTTCAGTTTCTTGTTGTTGTGGGTCTGGCCATGAGGCTGGTGGCCATTTTGAAGCCAGGCAGTGTGCTTTTTGCCATAGGCCTGCATTGTCTGTCTTCAGTTTCTTGTTGCTGTGGGCCTGGCCATGTGGCTGGTGGCCATTTTGAAGCCCGGTAGTGTGCTTTTATCCATAGGCCTGCAAGCTTGTGGCCTAGTCTGCCAACAGGCCTTTCATCCAGTAGGCTCAGAGGTAGTCAGGGGTGCATGAAACAACTGTTTCTGTGTGTTCTGTTGAATTTAAACATCATTTAGGGCACATGGATGGCATTGGATTGAATTGCAAAATGTGTATTTTTGGGTGTATTTCAGTTTTTTGGGGTGTGTGTTAAATACATGCCTTAGTTGTGTGAGGTTTGTTGCAGGCCTTGTTTAGCCCTGTGGATTTTCGTTTTTGCATTTTATTGCATTACAGGCAAAGCAGTGTGGTTTAGCATGCAGCCTTTGCCGGGCTATCATAGGCCTGTTTTCAGTACATTGTTTTCCAGGCCTCCTGCTTGTTGCTTGTGATTTGTGAGTGTCCATGTGGCTGGTGGCCATTTCTGGTGGGAGTTATAAGTGTGCTGCTTTTGCCATTTAGACCTGCATGGTTTTCCTCTTGGCTTACTTCTTCCATCCATCCCCTTTGCCAGCTGCAGCTCCAAGAATGATGTGATGAGCAAATAATTTAATGCCAAACAGGGTCCACTTCTATTACATTTGTATTTTTGTTGTTGTTCCTCTTCTTTCCTATCCTTCCTGACAGTGTACACAGTATACCATGAAAGCCCTTGTTGACAGTCTCACAAATGGCTACACTAACTTATATATTTTATTTGTTTGTTTGTACTACTAGTAATTGAACCACAACAACAAATGCAACATTTCACTGATGTTCTTCTCCTGGCTTCTTTGCTTTTAGGTGCACAAAAAGACAGAGGAGGAGGTGTCATCATCATCACCCGTTGTACTGCCAGACAGAAGTCCTGCTGCGCGTCACGTCCACGTGTGACCACAGACATCTCTGCAACTTGTGCACCTGCGTCCTGCTGACATCTGAAGAAGATGGCCCCAAAGAAAGGTACCAGGTCCTCCAGTACCAAGAAAGTTGCCAGTGAGAAGAAGAAGGAACAGAAGAAGGAAGTGGCACTTGCCAAGACTGGTGTGCCGGCCGATGTGTTTTTGGTAAAAAAACTTACGCCTGCAGCAGCGGTGTCCGGCGGGGCCAAGCTGGGAGCAGCACCTCTGCATCAGCGGGCCCACCCCAGCAACCTAGGCCCAAGCCCATGAGTGTGGCAGAGGTAGCCAGTCTACTAACGACCAGTGATGTTGAAATGTCATTATCGCAAAGTAGTACCCAATCCACGCACTCGCAGGCGGAAACTCAGCAGATAAGTGGGCAACCACAGCCGCAACCACAGCCGCAACCACAGCCGCAACCCCAGCCGCAGCCGCAACCCCAGCCGCAACCCCAGCCCCAGCCGCAGCCGCAACCACAGCCCCAACCGCAGCCCCAGCCGCAACCGCAGCCAGAACCGCAGCCGCAACCACAGCCCCAACCGCAGCCACAGCCCCAGCCGCAGCCGCAACCGCAGCCGCAACCACAGCCGGAACCACAGCCGGAACCACAGCCCACAATAGTAGTTGTTCCACCTGAAGTAGGGGCAGTTCAGGAAATCGAGCTTTTTGCAGACGAAGAGGAGCAAGCCACTGTTTCAGAAGATCCATTGTCTTCCAGACCCCCAGCAAGGAAAAGGAGGGTTAGTCCATCAACTTCTTCTTCAAGCCCCGCTTCTGATGATCTAGATGCCACTTGGAAGCCACCAGCTCAGCCTGAGAGTGATGCACGCCACAAGACAAGGCTAGTGAAAAGGAAGGTTCCAGAAAGCCTTAGAATTATGGAGGTAGATGTAGACGAGGGGGGTGATGATGATGAAGAGCCAGTCATCATGAACATCACTCCTGGGCCTGCGGAGATGGAGACCAACATTATTAGACTATCCAAAATCGCTGCGAGGGATGTAGCACGGATACCACCAACACAGGTAATACCAACATGACCTCCAGCTTCCATATTTGCCTTTGCTAAGGCCCGACAGGGACCTACATCCAGCTCAACCACCACCTCAGTAGGTGGTGGTAATGTAAGTGCGCAGAGTCGAATTCCAGGCACACCCTCCAGTTCATCTGGTATTGAAAGTGGCACCTCCAGCAGTGCCAGAAAGTTCTCCTCCCCAGTTTGGGACTCCTTTTCGGTTACCAGTAAGGAGGAGAACATTGCTATATGCTCAATTTGTCGGCAGGCTGTTAGGCGGGGTAAGCTTGGTACAAACTATGGTACCGGAGGACAAACAAGTCATCTAAAAAAACACCACAGTATCAAGTGGGAGGCTTACCTACTTCACTTAGAAAAAAGTAAAACTAGACCCATTGCTGTTGTTGGGGATGAAGAAGTAGGGGAAGATATGATCGTGGTGGAAGGTCAACAAGAGGGAGACATTTATAGCCCTACCCCCAGCAGTGTAGTGGTAACGCCCACATCCTCAGCAACATCTCAGTGGCACCGTACTAAGAGTCAGCCTGAGACACCAAGGCAACCGGGCACTGCAATGAGCAAAAGTGGGGTGTCGTTGAGCCTAGCTGGGTTCAAGAAGAAAGGTGCACCACAAAGGAAAATATTCCAGCCTACCATTGACAGCATGCTTAGGTCGGAGGGGCAGTACCAACGCAACCACCCAACGGCACGGTTGTACAATGCAAAGATGGCTAAAATGTTAGCGCTGGACCTTCTCCCTTTTTCATTTGTTGAAGGGGTGGGTTTCCTTGAATTTGTGTCAGCCATCTACTCTAAATGGAAGGTTCCCTGCTGGTCCTATTTCGCCCGAGTTGCTGTTCCAGCACTACATCACGATGTGCTGGAATTGGTTGGACAAGCTTTGCAGCAGAGTGCTGTTCACAAAATCCACCTGACAACCGACATGTGGACCAGTTGCCAAGCCACTGATTACATGTGCATCACTGCACACTGAGTCTCTTTTGTGAGGGTTAGAGAAAAGCTATTTGAAGTAGGTGCTGTTGACACAGCTGAGATTTTTAATGCTTCTCGGAAACATGCAACTGTAGCCATGTTCGCCATGGAGAAATCTCATACTGCTGCAAACATTTTGGAAGAGTTTAACAGCAAGGTCTTTGAATGGCTGTGCCCAAGAGGGCTTAACATTGGTTTTGTTGCCACGGATAATGGCAGTAATGTACTTAAGGCCATGGAGGTTGGTGCCTATTTCAGGGTCCCGTGTTTGGCACACTGCATTAACATTATAGTTCAAGACTTTCTGAAAAAAGAACCCATAGTCAGCAACTTACTGACCACCTGCCGCAGAATATGCACTCATTTCAGCCATTCTTTTAAAGCCCGGAAGTAGCTGAGGATCATTCAACGTGACTATAGAATGCCAGTCAAAGCACTCATCCAGGAGGTGGCAACACGTTGGAACTCAACGTATTACATGCTTGACCGTCTGTTTGAGTAGTACAGACCAATCAATGAATATGTCATGCGAAGGGCGGATGCTACTGTGAAAGGCATGACCCTTCAGATGGACCAATGGTGCCTAGTTAAATCTCTTACAGAGATGCTTCTTCCTTTCGAGGTCTTCACACGTGAAGTCAGCAAGGAGGACTGTACTATGGGCCAAGCTATCCCATTGTTGCACATGCTAGAGCAACAGCTGAAGGAGGTGTCTGAAGCGTACATAGGTGTGGAGGAAAAAAAAGAAGCATACGAGTTGGTGGAGAGCTTATCATGTCGCTTAACTGAAAAAGCAAGGGTGCAAACTAAGATTTTGTCACAAGAACATTACATTTGTGCCACAATTCTGGATCCATGGTACAAATCGGCACTGAACAGTAAGACATTACTCCCTTTTTCAGAAGTGGATGTTGCCCGGTACAAAACTTGGATAGCTGAGGCAGCCAGTAAATTGGAAAAGGAACGGCTGGTAATTAAAGGCCTCAAACCAACAACAAGTACTGCAGCAGGGCATCCGGCGTCAAGTTCAACTTCAGAGCCTGAGGGCAGTGCATTTGGTTCACAGCTGTCACCAACACCAACACTATCGACAACAGCAAGAACCGGATCATCAGCCCCAGTAAAAAAGGCACAGGATTGGTATTTACAGCAAGGACTTGCTAGGTCCAGTGTTGATGCAAAGACAAAAGAGGCCAAACAAAGTGTAGCACCCCTGAACATTGACCGGATGGTCCAGGCCTACCTGGATGACCCAACAGAGGTCTACATTGATCAAAACCCATTGCAGTATTGGTATGGCAAAAGCGGCCAATGGCCAGTGCTCAGCAGGCTGGCGATAAACTATCTGGCTTGCCCTGTCACAAGTGTCTCTTCTGAACGTGTTTTCAGTGCTGCTGGTCCCATTGTAACAGTGAAAAGGACCAGTCTCTCACCAAAAAACATGGAGAGGTTAACCATGATCAAAATGAATCAGCAATTTATACCACCGAATTACACAATACATGAATCAACGCAGGAAGATGAGGACAGCGGCTCAGGTGACGGAAGTAGTGTGTTAGATGCTGATTACCTACTTCTGGTTGAACCCCCTGAGTTTGAGGACGAGCTATACTTCCCTGACAACTAGGCTTCCACTTCTTACTGTCGTTCTCCCTTATTTACTTTTATTTGTGTGTCTGTCTTTCTGGTTGGAAACTTCAAATCACAACAAATCCATCACCACCGTCTTCGTCTTTTATTGCCATATATGAGTTTCAGCTGTCTGCATTTCAGTCCACTCCTCCGAGTCCTGCTCCTCCATCCTCCTGAATCGACCTAAATCTATTGCCCTCAAGCCAGATGATGATTGGATGTAGCATAATCGGAGAAAAACTAAAATCTTGCCTCGTTGAGTCTCTCCAAAAGAAGTGGAACATGATGATGACTACTATAGCTATCCTCCTTTCCGAGCCGATACAGACTGCCCATTAACTGAAGATGAGAAGGAACATGTAATGAATGATGACATGCATTGGACGCTGACTGAGTGATTTGTGTTGTTGTTGTTTGTAGTGCATGAAGTTAATTCATTGTGTACTATTATCTAATCTACACACTAAAAGTAACTCAATGCAATGTTTGTTTCCATTCTTGTTTTTTAATAACAAATTTCTACTTCTACTGCAGGCCGATCCATTGCATTTTGAATATGGAAAGGGGACTCAATCTGTACACTGCACACTGAGTTGGACAACACACCATGATGATGACCACAGTGACATAATATCTTCGCAGTCACTCAGTACGATCCGAGATGATTGATGGAATAACTCAGGGTGTTTCATGAGTGCCATAAAAGGTAACCAAGTCAACAACAACCACTGCAGACCTACATGTCTGTGTAGTGGTGGAGTCGAGTGTGGTGGTATGACTGACAGCGGGGCATTGATTTAGTCACTTAATTTGTAAAATGCTATGTTGCTGTATATCTGCTTTGTCTGCCTCTGTCAAAAAATGTACGCTAAATGGAGGATGGGTCACGGGTGCCGTGGGCCTGCTCTGTCCTGTTGTTGTTGGAGGTTAATGCTGGAAACAGACTAGAGTAGACATGATGTATCCATGCCGCCTCTGAAAGTGTTCTTGTTGCATTCCACCGTAATTTATGCATTTTTTTCTACTTGATTTTTCAATATCCCTTTTGTTTTCCCATCTACAATTACAGGCCGGCCCTTACCCTGTGCTATACTGGGAAAAACAACTCTCACTTACCTTACCAATGAATCTACATCTGCCAGGCAGGCAGTGGCGTCACCCAAGATTGATGGCCGGAGCGTCCATGGAAGGGAGGACCAAGAGGAATGCCGAGATGCAACCCCCATTTTGACCAGGATAACATACAGTAACAGTATCAACTTTCATCATCTTTTAAATTTGATTCATTTTTTGTCTTCAATCATTACTACTGTGTGTTGTTGTTGTTGTTATGTTTGCTCTCTGCTTATAATTCAATTCATCCCTACAGCTATTTTTGAATTTTATTTGCTATCTTTAAGCCTGGGCCGGTACAACAGAACAGAAACTGTATGTAATTCGGGTCTCTCGGAGGGCAGACAGGCAAGGCAAATTGCATAATATACTGCTGCCCTGTACTGTCTAATTGTCTAGTAGTAATTAGTAAGTACTACTTATCATTAACCATCAAGTTATCATCATCATGCATGCATTTCCTTTTTCTCCCTTAACAGATTTATGGATATGGTTGTCTGCCAAGATTGTGTTTTGTCTTTTGTTGTTGTCCATGCTTACTGTTTTTCTTTGTCAAACCTTTCCCAAAACCCCCCTTCCCAACCATTCATCAAACCCTAACCCTCTTCCCCCGGGCTGTGTGACTCATTGAGGTGTGACTAAATTAAATGTACACCAATAATTTATCACACGCTTGATGGGGCGGATGTGGCAAAAGCAACACTAATTCAATTTCAAGGCAGGGCGAGGATCTTCTTCTGCTTGCCCACCCATGAGCAGTATATTTGCGAGATAATTTTTTTACCAAAGGAACCTAATCCATCAGCATTAATTGCCGGCATCGATTGGATTTGTTGTCATCCTCCTACACAGCACTAACGGTTACGCTTGTGTCGAGTGTACTATAGGCCTAGTTGTGTGACTCGACACAGCTAGAGTTTGTAACTCTAGGTACTAGGCTATCCCCGCCACCATTATGTTTTATTGTATTTTGGCATATTATTGTTTGGCAGTAAGTTCCGTACTGTACTTCGTTCTACTACTCCTCCCACAGTCTCTCTCAGGCGACTGACTGTCATTTTCTTTTTTTTGCAAATGCTACTGCCAGGGTCTACTACTACTACCACCACAACCATGGCATGTTGGGAAAGAAAACCATCATCATCATGCAGCCATCGCCGTGCCCAATTTAAACATCAAGCACAGGTAAGAGAAGAAGTTTGGGGGAGGCATAATTAATAATGGAAATGTTTTCATTAATTCTATTTCACACACCCCTTTGAGTCCAGTTGCAGAATGCATAGACTAGGAGGAGAGACTGACAGTACTAGTAGGACAAGTCCCTCAGTGAGGGGTACCGCATCTATCTGTTTGTGTCTTAGTAACTCAGCCAATTATTTAAATCAAACACTGGCTGTGGCCCGGCACCAGCAAGGAAACAGTGTGACGTAAAACAGTAACCCCACCCACAAAACATTAACAACATCGTATATAAAGTATAAATATATAATTTAATCCCCTAACAAAAATAAACGATGTAAAAAAAAATCCCACAACACCTGACCCACCCCTCTCCCTAACCCCAACCAATGTCCATTTCCCGGAACGAAAAAGTCCAACAAATGAAATGTCCAATTGTCCAAAAGTGAAAACCCCACCCACCAAAATAAGCAATAAAAAAGGGGCAATAAACGGGGTCTCAGCGGGCTCGCCTCTCCAGGACACGAATGCGCTCCTCTAGACGGGCCACGCAGCGCTTCAGTTCGTAGCAATTGCATCCACAGGGGGGGGCAGCAGTGCTTAATGTAGTATGGCGGCGGGCGGCTGCCAGACGGTGGCGCCGTAACACTGGAGGGGGGTGGCTGGGGCCCGGGGCATTGGAGGAGGCTGCAGCTGCTGCCGCCTCCTCCTCCTCCTCTAGAACCACCAGCCGCCGGTATTCAGCTTGTATGGCCTCCAGCTTCCGGCGCCGGGCCTTGGCTGCCAACTCCTTCCTTTCTACTTTCACTTTGGAAGGAGTAGCTATATCAAGAAGAAAAAACAAGACTATTGTAAAATATACTCTTAGCAAAGCAGTAAGACAAATTAATTCTATACATAGTGGCACAGTAGCACTAGCAAGCACAGTACATAACATTTGTGGTATGTATCTATCCTCCCACTACCTCGGCCTCTAACATTTGTGGGAGTTTAAGGCATTCCACCACCCATGCATCTGATACCTATCAGACACCTATGCATGCATCCCACGTATCCTTCTCTGCCAGTCATAAATATTAAATCTCGCCCGTCCTTCTTCCTTCCACCCTTCTTTCCCTTTTCGTTCAACCCATCCATCAAGGTCATCTGATCTGACTTTTAGTCTTCTCCATAAAACTTTCACAGCTGAGTTGAAGTCCGATAGAAGAGGCCATTGGTTACTCAACAGTACACTCCCGTCGCTAATGCTATTGCTAATGCTAAGTAAAGGGTGTCTTCTTCAACCGTTCACAACAACTTCTTACTTAAGTCTCAACAGTACAGAATACATTACACCCTTGCAGCGAGTGTAATGTCAATAAGTAAGGATTAGGAATATAACTTACCACCACCCGCCACTGCTGCTGGCTCACCCCCTGCAGCTCCTCCTGCAACTGCCGCATCTCCTGCACCCTCAGCGGCCGCGTCACCTTCGCCGCTGGCCCCGGTACTGGTGGTCGGTAGTACGCCTAGAAAAACATTACACATTTTTCAGATGCCATATACACCTCCCCTATTTTTCACTAGCAAGATTGAAAAAAAAGTTAATACATATACAACATACATCACTAGTACAAATCAGGTAGTAGAGTAGACACTAGTAGTGTTATATGGTCCCTAGGGTCATTCTAGTCTTTGCTAAGTTACCCCGAGCCATGCAACCATTTTAGCTTTGTGTCTTTTATTTTTGCGCAAGTTACCTCGCAGCTTGTTGTGTAAGACGTCTTTGAGCCCACATGAGCTCATACTCCTACTGTCTGAGCGCTGCGTACAAGGTCGAAAAACAAGCCACTTTGTTATGGAGTTCTGGTGTTAGTCCATATTGCTTATCCATAAAAATACTACACTTTTTGGCACGACTGAGAAATGCTTGCACTATACTAACGCGTACCATTTTTCTCATAACAGACGGAAGATTCCCTTATACGAACCAGAGCTTTGCAGATCTTATGATGTAACCAGTACTAGGTTCTTCTAAGGTGAGGGGTCCCCAGAATTCTCAGGTCTCCATTTATAATTTTATATAAACTATATTCCTACCAAGGGGAGGGTGGTTCTTCCACCACTGTTCAGTTATCATGATTTCGCCTTTTGTCTTCTATGGACTTGTAGTTGTAAGTGTAACTAAGTGTAACAATGTTTATTGTTTTAATCTTATGCATTTTGCTGTTGCTGCTGCATTATAGAACAACGTACAGAGATTATCAGTTGAAAATAAACCTTTTGAACTTACATAGACTCAGTGGTATTTGGTGTGGACTTACACGAGTGAGTGAGCGAAAGGGTGTGCATTGCTTCCGCGACAGAGGTCGGGAGTGTTATGTTCTGGGTTGTCTACTCATTGGGTATCTTGGGGGGTTTCGGAGAGCTAATGAGACACTATAACTAGTCGGTCAGGGGATTGTGGTGGCTTCTGATTGAGGTGTGAGGAAGGTCCAACCTCCCATCACCAACGTCCTATTTTCTTGTGCAAAGTTCTGTATGTGCAGAATCCCTACAACAGTAGTAGTATGTCCTATCCTATCAAAAATAGTAAAATCTGGTTGGGCATTTTCTTGGTGGGAATTGTCGAAAAGCCTCAAGATTAAGAAGACTAGAAGTAGTAGAAGAGGACAACCCAAAGGACTGGACTCAATGGCTAGAGCTATTGGTGAATCTGAGTTTTATTTAAAATATTTTAAATAAAGAGTGGCCAAGCTTAGCTACAGACAGACTAATAGTAGTAGTACAGAGAGTCATAGCAGATGCAGTTAGAGGCAGGGATAACAAGAATTTAGAAACAGATAGTATAGATCAAAGAAGAATTTGTAAAAAATAGAATTAGGATACCGAAATAATAGTTCGGAAAAAATAAGGTGCAGGAAAAGTTAGGGAAATATAATTATTAATATTAACCACTGGAGGACTTACTGGGGCCAGCAACAGAGCCCTCGGTAGAGGAGCGGTCCTGGCCCTGGGAGGCATCTTGATGATCTTCTTGTCCCTCCGCCTGTGACCCCGTCTTCTTGCCCCTGGGTGCTGATCATGTAAGATTTCATAAAGAAAGAGACAAAAATTAAAGTTTGGTGTGAAACAAATAAAATATTTTAAAATACGCTCCAAAAACATTTTTGTGAACAACAATTGCAATAAAATTGACCTATCTAATCTGATCGACTAGTAGTATTGCGAGATTCACGGACCGTCTAGTAAGCCTAACTACCACCTGACCTAGCCCACCTATTCCAATCCAGACGGGCCAATTGTTCAGTAAGTCTGCATTTCCATTTATTTTAGTCCTCAAAAATGCATAGATGGAAGACACATGCATACATTTTTGCATACACCAAATTGTTGGCTGGTTGCTGCTGATGTTCTGCTAGTGATGATATAAGCCTATTAACACTCACTAAACAAACTACAAAAGGTTCTACTAAGGACTGGGGTAAGCAACACTCAACAGCACGTGACGTGACAGAGGATGCGTCGCGCACACCACTTAAAAATTACCAACTAATAAGTAACTAAACCTATCAATCCACCACTATCCCTTCTTAGTGGCAGGAGGACAAAGGAAGGACTAGAGTCTCTCTAGCATTACCTAACTTAAGTTCTCTAAAGTAAACTCTTACATAATCATCAGGCCAAGCGAGCGCAAAGTTGCAAACAAGTAAGATTAGTAGCGCCGAGCGCCTGTGTCATAACAATCACAGATTTTTAAACGTAATTTACCTGCAATGTAAGCAGCAGCATTCTTGCTGGTCAGAAAAAAATAATATTCGCAATATATAACACAGAGCAGAAGAACACAAAGTAGTAATATTAAATAGCTACTCACCAAGCCCCGGGACCTCCACTCCTAGCAGGTCCAGCAGGTCCTGCTCCCGGTCCAGAATATCGGACCACCGGTGCGTCAGCTGATTATTGGTGCGCCGGACACCAGAGCAGCGAAACACTGCCCGACGCACCTTGCCCCACCGCTGCCGACGCTCCCGGAGCCCGTACACGGACCCAGGCCTGCCGCCTGCTGCCAGGGTTAAGGGGAGGTGGCGCTGAACAAAAAAAAACAGTGCGGCCACCTCCGCCTCACCGAATAAGGCCCGTGCCTGCACCCCTTTGGCGCCGCCATCCGCAAGGAAGGCGGTCGCGGCTCTGGCTACGAGCCCTGTGGCCCTTTGCCATGGTTCTGGGTAGGCGGGGGGCGGAAAAGAAAAGGTAGGAATTAAAAAAGTAAGTAAAAGAAATTAAAAAGCAGGTAATAGAAAAAGAGTGAAAAAGTAGTGAAAAACACACAAAAAGTAGAAAAAAACTCAAAATATAGAATCAGGAAAATAGAGAGATAGATAATAAATAAAAAGATCAAAAAAAGTTTTCAGAAACAAAGGATTGAAAAGATAGAGGGAGGATTGAAAAGCAGGCCCAGAACCATAGCAATAGAGTGAAAAACAAGATGGCCGCGCCCATTGCGACCGCATGGGCAAGTTTGCGCAATATTTCCCCCCGAGCACGCAAAAAGCGTCGCGAACACGTAATGCGCATTCCCGAACAGGAAATACTTATCGCGAATGGGCGGGAGAATACAATACGCAACCCGGAACTGGAAATAAGCATTGCGAGCGGGCGGGAGCATGCAATACGCGACCCGGAACAGGAAATAACCATCGCGAGCGGGCGGGACAAGTGAAAAACAAGATGGCCGCGCCCATTAGCGACCACATGGGCAAGTTAGCGATATATTTCCCCGCGAGCACGCAAAAACACATTGCGAACGGGCGGGACAAGCAATTCCGCGTCTTCGCAGAATTTCTACGTGCTCGCGGAGATTTTTAACAATTTCGCTGACATTTGCGTAACGCGACTACGCAAATTCCGCCCACCCCAAGTAAACCCTAGAGTCAAATGTCCTACATTTTAAATACACTGCACCCTGACCTCTGGGCTGTGCAGGGCCTACCCTAGGGGTGAATTATAATTATTTAGAAGGAAGGTTTGGGCCTCGAAAAGATATATTTTGCCAGGTCAAATTGACAGTTTAAAACTGCACACACAGGCTGAAAAGGCAGGCCTGAGACATGTTTAAAGGGCTATTGAAGTGGGTGGCACAATAAGTACTGCAGGCCTGTGTCCTGATGCAGATTTTGAGAGTGCCCAGCTGTGGATTTATATGTTTACCTGACTTATAGAGCGCATTGGTACTTGAGTGCTTTGGGCATAGAGAAAAGCCCATTTAGGTGTAGTCTTCTTGCTGAGCATTTACAACACTGAGTCCTGATGATGGTCTCAGGGACCGTGAGGCCATATGAGACCAAAACGTCAATGAGTCTAACTCTATAACCATAATTATATGATTGCATCACTCTACAGTTCACATCATTGCTGGAATCAATATAAATTCAGATGCAATTCAGGATTCATTATCCAACATGGTTAAGAGGACTTTACGCTTCCCAATAATCCTTGTATTTATTCGAGTAATATTGATGTAATCATATGGGTGCTGTCAGTGTTGTTTTTGTCCATGTGATATGCTTTGCATTCTATATAAAATGTATTATATGTTTTAATATATAAATAACTTTGTGATAGTAATTCGCCTGTTTCTTACTTTGCTTTGTACGGTTATATCGACTGACCAACATATGTTGTAACTAAGCAGAAACATTTCCTCCAGGATCATATATTTTTCTTGAATATTGATTACCCAGTTCCCTGGGGGAACATTGGGTTGCCCTGTTGTGTAAGTAGCAGGCCTACTTGTAGCATTTAATTTACAGGCCCTGGGTGCATGTAGTACCAATTTACTAGGGACTTATAAATAAATTAAATATTTTCAATTGGTAAGTAAGCCAATATTGCTGTGTTTTAAGGAGTGAACACAGATAAAGTGCATAGAGTCTTAAGGCCAGCAAAAACAAGACCAGCACAAAAATGGAGGAGAAAAGCAAAACGTTGGAGGAAGACTTCACTAAGGATGACAGGTCTAACAGGTGAATGGCTATTCACTATCTTATGGAGCACACACACAGTGTTATCTCACAGAGTTACTAGATTTAAAATAATAATTGATTCTGCAGTAATTTTTCTATATGGTAACGGGGTGCATTAACTCATTGAACGTTTAAACATACTTAATAGCTAGAAAAAGAAAAATAGTATTCAGTGATAACAGAAATATGTAACTGAATACCGCTAATCCTTTGTACAAATAGGCACTTAAATGCAATGTTGAAGGTTGGATGTTATTTATAAAGACAAACTATGGCACTTGATAGGATGTACCAATACCAATGATTGCCAGTAGCCATGATGACCCAGCATTTCTGGCCATGTCTCCATCTCCCTCTGACAGTTACCCGGTGCCAGTCTCCCATTGCCATGGCAGTATTACTGAGTCACTTTCAGAATGTCTATATCATGGTCTCTATTTCCATCGGAATGAGTGCCACCATATCATTGCCTCCTTGTCAGTGTTCATGTGTACTCTTAAACATTTCAGTGCACCACTATCATATTCTCAGTTTGACTGTCAGTGTCTCAGAGATAGAATCCGTGTGCAAGTGCTCATTTTACCATGGAGGGTTCCATAGTCAGAAACCCTGTGTCAGAGTCTTAGTTTCAATACATTAATGCCAGTGTTACTCTCCCCAAGAGAGACTCCTATTGTTGGTGGCATAGTGCCCATGTCCTATTGTCAGTGCCTGTATGCCAGTGTTCCCTTGTTAGCATACCAATGGCAGTGTCTCTGTTTCTGTATCCCATTACCTATGATAGAGGGTCCATGTCACAGTTTTGAAGTTAGTAGCCCAATATCAGTCTATAAATGTCACCATTTCTCAGTGACACAGCCCAGTATTCCCATTTCAGTGACAGAGTCCCTGTGTCAGAAATGGCATGCCAATTTTGTTGTTTCCCTGTCCTGGTCATGCTAATTGTCCCCATTTAAGTTAAACTGTCACAGAGTCATTGTTTCAATCTCATGGTCAATGTGCCAATGTCATTGCCCTAACACAAGTTTCCCTTTCCCAGTATCAATACCTATGTGTCATTGCACCCATACCAGCATTCTTTTGCTTATGGCTGATAATCATGACTTCAGCGCTCTCAAGTTGTTAGCAAGCAAGCACCAATACACTAGATTCAATATATTAGGGGACAACAGAAATGGAAGTAAGGGAAATGAGTGTCAGGGTATGACCTGGTGCGCCTGCTCTATGGGCCGTTCTGTTTTCAGTTACGAAGGACTACATCTCCCAGAATGACATGGGGGGAGGAGTCACATGCTATTTAAGGCAGGAGCACGCATCACGTTGTGTGCGTAATTCTGGATTCGAGGAGAGGCATCAGTATGGAGGAAACCCGTTCGTCCTGAAGCAAGGAGCGGACCTATTTCTCAGCACGGCTGCCGCCTGGACTTAGCGAAGCCTTTCCTCGTTCTTCGTCAGACTCGCGGTTCTTTTCCAAACCGGAGTCTGCGGTATTCTTGTTGCGAGCGCCGAGGGAGGCGTTGCCTAGAAAGGGGCACCGAGGCTGCCTTCAGCTGTTTCCGAGTGTGACTGTGTTGAAGCTTCGTTTTTTCCTTGGAGCAACAGTGTATCTCGGGTGAGTGGAGCGTTCAGTACTGAACTGAACTGGAACTGAACGCGCTCCATTTCATAACGCTTTGTTTGTTGTTTTATTCTTTCCTTATTCCACTTTTGGCTGCTCTTGCTGAGAGTGCAAATTAACCTTCTTGGGATGCCTTCAGTCTAGAGGAGGAGAGTGTGACACTGGATCCTTTATCAGAAACTTGGATTAGGAATCCCCAAGATCTGGCGAATGACTTAATTGGCCGGATCCCTTGTTCCGAGACTGCATGGGTTATTGAGAGCCCTTATGAATTGTTCTTTGTGCTTGTCTTTGGAGCAGTGCCCTTCACTCTAATATCTATACTGGTGGCATTCCTGTTTATTCGGGCGCATTTATTATTTAAAGAAGGGAATTGACTAACAAGGGTAGGTACAATTAGTGGGAGGTATATAAGGGCTTGCATAACTGGTGAATGTGGAATAATCGGTGTGCTTTGTGTTGTAGGTGTATCCTCCTCCTGTGCGAGATGTATCGTGCCTGAGGTAGTGAGGTCCAAAGGAACACCAAGGCCGGTGGAGCTTGTATTACAGGTACTAGTCCTCCCCTAGTGAGACCTTTTGAGAGTAGCTATGATTTTAGGCCTGCATTAATTGTTGTGTTTTTTGATTACAGGTTCCCTTCCCGGCTGTTCCCACCCTAATTCCTTTCCCTCACTTGATCGCCCCAAAACTCTGTAACACAGGTGTTTGAGTTGGGGATGTCGAGAGGTGGACCCCTTTGAGCATCGATCGGATCCTGAGGAGTTCTCGTGGTTTGACAGAATTACGCACCCACGAAATTATCTCCTCCCGATTCGATCGATTCAGAGGATGGCGTCTTTGGACGAGGTGTTGCAGGCTTTGCTTGCGGTACAGCAGGAATTAGCATCCTCTAGAGCTGAAACGGCTGCACTTAGGGAGAGAGTGGATAGGCAATCAAGGAACCCGTTTGATGCCTCCACCTCTCAAATCCAAGTACACGTTCCTCCGCCTATACCTTTGGCTAGCCCAGAACGGTATTCAGGGGATCCCGGGACAATACAGACCTTTTTGACACAGATAGCGTTGCACTTCTCGTGCAAACCCGCCTCCTTCCCTACTAATCATTCAAGGGTGGCTTTCGCCATATCATACCTGACAGGGGACGCTGCCAATTGGGCGGTCCCCTTGGTAAAACGTGACGATCCGGTATTGTCTGACTGGAGTGCATTTCGTAGGGAGTTTGAAAAGGTGTTCGATCGTCGGGCGACCACGTTTAGTGCTGACAGAGAGCTGTTGGAGCTGAGGCAGGGGAAGCAGGATCTAGTCACTTACCTGACTACTTTCAACAGGTTGATAGCTGAGACCGCGTGGCCCGAAGAAAAACGTATGTCTCTTTACTACCAGGGGCTACGAGACGACATGAAGGACGTGTTGGCCCAAATTGACCCCCAACCCACCACGTATACAGACCTGATGAATTTGACTTTACGGTTGGATCATCGGCTGGCAGAAAGGGGCGGGGAGCGTAAGAGAGGAGACAGGGCTAGTGGATATGGTGAGAAAGGGAACAGATCGATGAGCACTTCCGGTGAGGCAGGACCGGAACCTATGGAGGTGGGGGCTATCAGAGCACCTTTATCCAGGGCTGAAAGAGAGAGCCGCAGAGTACAGGGCCTTTGTATGTACTGTGGAAAGAAGGGACATTATGTGAGGGAATGCCCTCATAAACCCAAGGGGTCGGGCCTATATCGCCCCAACAAGAAAGTGGCAGTCACTGCTAGTGTTAAAGAGAAAGCCAGTTTGGGGGAGCAGAGACAGAGGGACCTTCGAGACAGGATGTACTGTTGCCTTCTCTGGCGGTTATTAACGCAAAGGATACTGAATCCCACATGCTTTTATCTATGATTCTTACCGCAGGTCAACAGATGCATCAGGTGTGGGTGATGATTGATTCAGGGGCCACTGGGAACTTTATAGACACTGGGTTAGTAGAAAGGTTAGGGTTGGGACGCATACCCAGAGAGACCCCGGAGAAAGTGTTGGCAGTGGACGGTAAACCCATTAAGTCAGGTCCCATTATCGAACAGACGGAGAGAATAGGGTTGGTTACGAAGGGGGAGCAACAAGACCACGTAGAAGACATCACGTTGAATATCATAGAAGCACCACAATATGAGGTTATCTTGGGAATGCCATGGTTATGGCAACATAACCCTAGTGTGAACTGGAAGAAAAAGACCGTAGCGTTCCAGTCTGATGAGTGCAGAATGAACTGCTTGCATGCTCCTAGTAATCATCTTCTGGCTCTTTCACAGAGGTTCCATATAGCTACTGCTGCGGAACAAGAAACAGTGCTTCCTTCCGAGTACGAGTGTTACAGGGAGGTTTTCAGTGAAGAAATGGCAGAAAAACTACCCCCACACAGAACCTATGACTGCCAAATTGACTTAATTGTTGGGGCTACCATCCCTTCTTGTCGTGTGTATGCTTTGTCAGATCCTGAAACAAAACATCTAAGGAAGTACCTAGACCATTATGTTGAAATTGGTTTCATTAGGCCTTCTCGCTCCCCTGCGGCTTCGCCTCTTTTTTTATCTCTAAGGCGAACGGAGAATTGAGGGCATGTATCGACTACCGTATGCTTAACAAGAACACGGTAAGGAATCGATACCCTCTTCCACTCATCTCAGTGTTGTTGGACCAGGTGAGGGAAGCAGTGGTTTACACCCGATTAGATCTACGGGGGCTTATCATCTGGTTCGCATCCGTGAGGGAGACGAGTGGAAGACGGCTTTTAAAACGCGTTATGGTTTATTTGAATACTTGGTAATGCCCTTCGGGCTGTGCAATGCCCCTGCGGCCTTTCAGTTTTTCTTAGATGACGTGCTCAAAGACTTTGGAGACAAGTTTGTGGTTGTCTATATAGACGACATCCTGATTTATTCCAACAATCAGGATGTACATGTGAAAAATGTATCTCAGGTACTTCAGAGACTCAGGGAACATAGCCTGTATTGCAAGCTGAGCAAATGTGTATTTCACACATCGGAGGTGGAGTTTCTGGGAGTTGTTCTGAGTCAGTCTGGTTTGAGAATGGCTGAGAGAAAGGTGGCTGCGGTGCAAGAGTGGCCTGTTCCAAAGACTGTGAGAGAGGTGCAGTGTTTCTTGGGGTTTGCCAACTACTATAGAAGGTTTATCTTGCACTTCTCTCTTTTGGTATCACCCATTACACGTCTGTTGAGAAAGGGAATACCTTTCGGTTGGAGCACTGAAGCCAGGAATGCTTTTACGTATTTAAAAAAGGCCTTCACCACAGCTCCCATACTGAGACACCCACAAAGTGAGGCCCCGTTCATCGTAGAGGCCGACGCCTCCAATGAAGCTATAGGGGCGGTTCTGTCACAACGTGACAGACATACAGGACAGTTACATCCGGTGGCCTTTCTGTCTAGGAAGCTGAACGCGGCTGAACTCAACTATACCGTGGCAGAAAAGGAATTGTTCGCCATTAAGAAATCATTCCAGGAGTGGAGACATTACTTGTGGGGGGCACAACATCCGGTCACGGTATACACAGATCACTGAAACCTGCAGTATATGAAAACGGCCAGACAACTCACACAAAGACAACTGCGCTGGATGTTATTCTTCTCAGACTATGAGTTCGTGATTACCTTCCGTCCTGGTTCGGAAAACCGAAAGGCGGACGCTCTTTCGCGACAGAATGAGGTCGTTGAACCTCAGCAAGGCATCATGGAGGCAATAGTTGATCCCAGCAAGGTGCTTTGTGCGATAACCATAGATAATTTTTTGGATGATATAACAAAACACAAGACCTCGGCCTGGTGGCAAGGATGGGCTGATCAGGAGGCTGACTGTTCTCTCAAACATGGATTGCCATTATACAGGAACAAACTATACCTACCAACTCAAGAACTTCGGTTGAAAGCGTTCAATTGGTGCCACAACTCGCTCCTGGCAGGCCATCCAGGAGGCACTAAGACATTACACCTGGTGAAGAGACAATTCTGGTGGGAAAAAATGGCTCAGGACGTAACACAATGGGTGTCACAATGCGAGATCTGTGCCCGCAACAAGAGTGAGACAGTCAGGAGTAGAGGAAAACTGATACCCCTTCCCACACCGGAACAGCCATGGCAAACCATTAGCATGGATTTCGTCCTTGGGCTACCAAAGGATCAGGGGTATGATGCCATCATGATAGTGGTGGACAGTTTGACCAATATGGGACACTTCATTCCGTGCAAAAACTTACCAACCGCAGGGCAGACCGCTCAACTTCTGCTCACGCGCGTGGTTCGGTTACACGGGCTCCCAAGAGTAATTCTGTCCGACAGAGGGCCGCAATTCATCGCAAGGTTTTGGCGAATGTGGTGTAAGGCACTCCAAGTCGAAGCGGCTTTGTCAACCAGTTTCCACCCCCAAACCGATGGGCAGACGGAGAGGCTAAATCAGTCGCTGAAGAAATACCTCCGTTGTTATTCCAAGGAAGCTAACGACTCATGGGTATCCCTGCTATGGTTAGCCGAACTGTCCTACAACAATGCCTGGCACTGCTCGATCAATGAAACGCCATTCAGAGCCAATGCAGGATTTCATGCTAAAATGTTACCACTAACCATCCCGAGTGAGGTGGTGACGCAGCCTACGGTGATGCAGCACATTAAAAAACTACAGGACGTTCACAAGTAGGTGCAGGACAGCTTGAGGCGTGCCAAACAAACGTATAAAAAATGGGAAGACGCGCACCGGCAAGAAGGCCCTTGTTATCAGCCAGGTGATCGGGTATGGCTGTCCACCCGGAACATACGCTTCAAGGTACGCAGCGTGTTCCATCCGAAATATATCGGTCCCTACACAGTGCTACGCCGAATCAACCCAGTGGCTTATAAACTCAAGTTGCCCGCTTCTTTGAGAATCCATCCGGTGTTCCATAGCAGCCTACTGAAGCCTGCAGAGGGGGCACGGCGCAAGGCGGTGCCTCCGGTGCTCAGGGATGGGCAGCTGGAATACGAGGTGCGTCGGGTGCTGGACTCTAAATATCGTCAGGGGAGGCTATGGTATCTCATCTCCTGGAAGGGTTATTCCTCGGAAGATGATTCCTGGGAACCATGTACGAATGTGCACGCTCCACGTGCGGTGCGCGACTTTCACGCGCGTTGCCCTGGCAAGCCTGGTTTTAGGAGGCGCTTGGGGGGTGGGCGTACTGTCAGGGTATGACCTGGTGCGCCTGCTCTATGGGCTGTTCTGTTTTCAGTTACGAAGGACTACATCTCCCAGAATGACATGGGGGGAGGAGTCACATGCTATTTAAGGCAGGAGCACGCATCACGTTGTGTGCGTAATTCTGGATTCGAGGAGAGGCATCAGTATGGAGGAAACCCGTTCGTCCTGAAGCAAGGAGCGGACCTATTTCTCAGCACGGCTGCCGCCTGGACTTAGCGAAGCCTTTCCTCGTTCTTCGTCAGACTCGCGGTTCTTTTCCAAACCAGAGTCTGCGGTATTCTTGTTGCGAGCGCCGAGGGAGGCGTTGCCTAGAAAGGGGCACCGAGGTTGCCTTCAGCTGTTTCCGAGTGTGACTGTGTTGAAGCTTCGTTTTTTCCTTGGAGCAACAGTGTATCTCGGGTGAGTGGAGCGTTCAGTACTGAACTGAACTGGAACTGAACGCGCTCCATTTCATAACGCTTTGTTTGTTGTTTTATTCTTTCCTTATTCCACTTTTGGCTGCTCTTGCTGAGAGTGCAAATTAACCTTCTTGGGATGCCTTCAGTCTAGAGGAGGAGAGTGTGACACTGGATCCTTTATCAGAAACTTGGATTAGGAATCCCCAAGATCTGGCGAATGACTTAATTGGCCGGATCCCTTGTTCCGAGACTGCATGGGTTATTGAGAGCCCTTATGAATTGTTCTTTGTGCTTGTCTTTGGAGCAGTGCCCTTCACTCTAATATCTATACTGGTGGCATTCCTGTTTATTCGGGCGCATTTATTATTTAAAGAAGGGAATTGACTAACAAGGGTAGGTACAATTAGTGGGAGGTATATAAGGGCCTGCATAACTGGTGAATGTGGAATAATCGGTGTGCTTTGTGTTGTAGGTGTATCCTCCTCCTGCGCGAGATGTATCGTGCCTGAGGTAGTGAGGTCCAAAGGAACACCAAGGCCGGTGGAGCTTGTATTACAGGTACTAGTCCTCCCCTAGTGAGACCTTTTGAGAGTAGCTATGATTTTAGGCCTGCATTAATTGTTGTGTTTTTTGATTACAGGTTCCCTTCCCGGCTGTTCCCACCCTAATTCCTTTCCCTCACTTGATCGCCCCAAAACTCTGTAACACAGGTGTTTGAGTTGGGGATGTCGAGAGGTGGACCCCTTTGAGCATCGATCGGATCCTGAGGAGTTCTCGTGGTTTGACAATGAGAGTTATTGAAGGGTCCTCATGGATTGAGAGAAAAGATGCTGCAATGTTTCAAAGATGACAGAGAAAACTGCATTAACATTCTCTTACGGTATTAAGAACCCTCTGTTACCTTAATTCTAATAGGCAGTTAGAAATGGGAGTCTCTAGTTGGCAGAGGTAGGTACCTTTGTCCGAATTGGGACCCTTGCTTCTAGTCAGGGTAAGGGGGATACACACTTTAGATAACCCCTGCTCACCCTCTGGGTAGCTTGGCACAAGCAGACAGGCCTATCCCACAGGCAATGTGTAAAGTATTTGTACTCAAAACACACAGTAATACAGTGATAACACCACAAATGGACACCACACCAGTTTAGAAAAATAAAGTATCTTTATCTAAACTCAACAAGACCAAAATGACAAAAATCCAACATACAAGTATTAAGAATGTGACTTTGAAAAAGGTTTCGAACAACTGGGTCCATAGAAAACTATGGATGCGTGATTTCTCTCAAAGTACCTATAGTTGCGACAAAATTCACAAGGCCAAACAGCTGCAGAGATGGGAAGTGTTGAGAAGCAAAGAGATGCGTCAGTTTCTAAAACCATGGGGAGGCGATGCCACAATTCTGCTGCACGCAGGAGAAGTGATGCATCGAATCCGGTCTGTAGGGGGAAGTGATGCGTCGACTCCAAGACGGTTCTGGTCCGCAGGTGATGCGTCGGGAAAACTTGCCGCACAGGTATGATGCGTGGAAATCCGGGATGGGTCGGCGATCGATGCGGCGACGTCGAGCCGCACTGCTTTGGTTTCTTCAGCCACGATCCCTTGATGCGTCGGTTCTTGCAACGGCGACAGGAGCTGCATCGGTTTCAGCAGCGGCGCGGCGATGCATGGAGATTCTTCTCGCACAACAGTGCTGCGTTGGAAAAACAGCCGCAAGAAGAGCAATCATAGTTCTTTAGGTTTCTTCCAGCTCCCAGCAGCAACCACAACCTCCAGGGGCCCAGAACTGGAACAGGCACCTCCTGGCATGTCAGAACTCTCAGCAGCAGAGTTCAGGGGAGCTGGGGGTGAAGTCTTTGTGGCCCTGAGACTTCAGAACAGGCCTTTGGAGATCTTCCTCAAGCAGGTTCAAAGCAAAATTCCAGTCTTTGTCCTCTCCTTGGCAGAAACAGCAACTGCAGGCCGTTCCCACACAGCACACAGTGAAGGGGCAGTACTCCTCCTCACAGCTCTTCAGCTTTTCTCCATGGCAGAGTTTCTTCTTGATTCCAGAAGCAGTCTAAAGTTCTGGGGTTTTAGGTCTAATACTTATACCCCAAAATGTCTTTGTTCTCTTTGTGCTAGGGTCTCTGAGCCCAGTCCAAACCAGTTCTGTCCTCACTGGTGTAGTATGACCACAGGGAGTGGAGACAGCATTGTGCAAGGGAGACAGGCCCTATTCAAGTGCAAGGAAATCTCCTCCCACTACTCTAAATTCTGCCAAGGTCTATTAGATCAACTCTGAGTCATCCAGGAAGGGCCAGGCACACCTCAACCCCTCCCCCCCAGTGGCTGTCTACAGTGAATGCACATCCCCAGCCCCTGTCACTCCAAAATCAGACAGTCAATATACAAACAGGCAGAGGCACACAGAATGGGTAAACAAAAAAATGCCTACTTTCTAAAAGTGGCATTTTCAAGCACACAATTTAAAAACTATCTTTACTAAAAGATGTGTGTTAGATTTGGGGGTCTCTAGTTGGCATAGGTAGGTACCTGTGACAAATAGGGACCCTTGCGTCTAGTCAGGGTGAGGGGCTACACTCCTAAAATAACCCCTGCTCACCCCCTTGGTAGCTTGGCACGAGCAGGCAGGCTTATCTCAGAGGCAGTGTGTAAAGCATTTGTGAACACATACAGTAATACAGTGACAACACTACAGATGGACACCACACAGGTTGTATTATAAAAATAGTATTTTTATATAGACTTAACACAAGACCAAACGACAAAAATCCACAATACTGTACTAAAAAATAGACTTGAAAAGGTTATAAAAATAGTTCAGTTCTCTCAAGTTGTAGATGCGACACTTTACTCTCAATGTACCTTGAATGCGTAACGCAAAGAAAACAAAAGGGTCGCAGGGAAGGTGATGCGTCGGTTCCGTACACTCAGGGGAGTGGATGCGTCGGTTCCTTACTGCTGCGCAGGGGAGTTGATGCTCGCTTCCTTACTGTGTGGGGAGTTGATGCGTCGGTTTCTTACTCCTCTCCGGTGCGATGTGACAGATGGCACCTCGATGCGATACTCTTCTCTGGTGCGATGCGATAAAAATGGCGTCTTGGCTGCAATGCGACAACGTTGGTGCGATGCGTGCACGCCCGACGGCCGTGCGGCGACTCGATGATCTTGGGAGCCGCGACAGGCCCTGCGACGCGCTTCTCCGGTGATGCGACGATGTCCTCTGTGGCAGCATCCCGCTTCTCCGGTGATGCGCCGCGCTTTGGCGATGCGATGATGACAGTGGCAGCGGCGTCTTGCTTCTCCGGCGATGCGCCGCGCTTCGGCGATGCGTTGATGACAGCGGCAGCGGCGTCTCGCTTCCTCGGCGATGCGATGACAGCGGCTGCGGCGGCGACATGCTTCTCGTTGTTGCGTCGCGCTTCCAGCTCCCAGCGACACGCAGTCTCTCAGAAGGCCCAGCACAGCAGCAGGCACTTCAATTCCCAGCAAGGGAATTCAAGGGGGAGCTGGTTGGTGAAGTCTGGTATCCCTGAGACTTCAGGCAGGAGGCAAGCTCTAGTTCAAGCCCTTGGAGAGTCTTCTTCAAGTTGATAGAAAGCACACTCAGTCCTTTTCTCCTTTATTTGGCAATGAAGCAACCACTGCAGGCCAACCCCCAAACACACAGCACAGGGGTAGTCTCCTCCTTCAGCTTCCTGGTTCTTCTCCTCAGCAAAGGTTCGTCTTGATTCCCAGAAGTGATCTAAAGTTCTTGGGTCTGGGTCCCAATATTTATACTACTTTTCTCTTTGTTCTCTGAAGGCAGAGAGGCCTTTGCCTAGTCCAAAACCAGTTCTGGTCAGTCCTGGAGCACTTTGTTGACAAGACTCCTTCTTTCCTTTCACAGTGTAGGCCAGGGACATCAGACACACCACAGGAGGTGGAGCCAGCATTGTGGAGGAAAGGCACAGCCCTATTCAGGTCCCAGGTGCAACTCCTCCCTCCTATCTGCATGCAGATCTCTCTATTCAGCCCTTTGCTGACTCACCCTGTCTCCTGGAAGCCCCCAGCCCCTGTCACTCAAACTCCAGACAAGGAATACACAACCTAGCAGAGGCAGGCTTGGATAGTTAGGCAAGAAAATACCTACTTTCTAAAAGTGGTATTTTCAAACACAGAATGTTAAAACCAACTTCACTAAAAGATGTATTTTATCATTCTGAGTTCAGTCATACTAAACTCGAATTTCTACCTGGTTCCCTGAGTCAGTTAGGATTATAAGATGTAATAATCTAACTGCCCATTCTGGCCTATGGGGAACAGGTAGCCTTGCAATAGTGAAAAACGAAAATGGCTGTAATTCACTATTAGGACATGCCACACACACCAGGGCATGTCCTACCTTTACCTACAATGCACCCTGCCCTTGGGCCTACCTTAGGGGTGACTAATATGTATAAAAGGGAAGGTTTAGGGACTGGCAAGTGGGTACACTTGCCCAGTCAACATGGCAGTACCAGACTGCCCACAGGCTCTGCAATGGCAGGTCTGAGACACACTTTACAAGCTGCTCCGGTGGGTGGCACAACCAGTGCTGCAAGCCCACCAGCAGCATTTGATTTACAAGCCCTGGGCACACGCAGTGCACTGTACTAGGGTCTGACAGTAAGCCAAACAAGCCAATCATGGAGTCACTAATCCATACATCAATTTACCATAGGGAGCACTTGCACTGTGGCACTGAACAGCAGTGGCACAGTGCCCAAAAGCATCTAAAACCAGCAAAAACATAAGAGGCAACAGCAAAAATGGAAGGGAGACCCACGCCAATGGTGCCAGGTCTAACACGTGTCCCCTCCAGCTGAAATGTGGGAGAACTACCCTACCTCCGGGGAGTTCTCATCACTAAGGCGGAAAAATCTGGACAGACCATCAGCATTGGCGTGTTCTGTACCAGGGCGGTGTTCCACCGTAAAGTCCATCCCCTGTAGGGATATGGACCACCTCAACAGCTTTGGATTCTCACCCCTCATCTGCATCAGCCATCTGAGGGGCCTGTGGCCTGTCTGAACCCGGAAGTGAGTCCCAAACAAGTATGGTCTCAACTTCTTCAGTGCCCAGACCACAGCAAATGCCTCACGCTCAATTGCACTCCACCTCTGTTCCCGGGGAAGTAACCTCCTACTGATGAAGGCTGCAGGTTGGTCTAGGCCTTCCTCATTAATCTGTGATAGAACAGCCCCCACACCATGCTCTGAAGCGTCTGTTTGCACAATAAACTCTTTTGAGAAGTTGGGTGCCAGGAGCACGGGCGCCGTGCACATGGCAGTCTTCAGGGCATCAAAAGCTCTCTGACAGGTGTCAGTCCAAATCACTCTCTTGGGCTGCTTCCTGGAAGTCAGCTCTGTCAAGGGTGCACCAATGCTGCCATACCCCTTGACAAACCTCCTGTAATACCCAGTGAGTCCTAAAAAGGCTCTCACCTCTGTCTGGGTCTTGGGGGGTTCCCAAGTCAGGATGGTCTCAATCTTGGGTTGTAGGGGCGCCACGTGGCCGCTCCCAACCTTGTGTCCCAAGTACACCACGGAACCCTGCCCGATCTGTCACTTACTCGCCTTGATCATGAGGCCTGCTCTCCGCAGCGCCATCAACACTTCCCAGAGGTGGCGCAGATGTTCTTCCCAACTGGCGCTGAACACTGCAATGTCATCCAGGTAGGCGGCACTGAACTCTTCCAGTCCAGCCAACACCTGGTTGACCAACCTCTGAAAGGTGGCAGGGGCATTCTTCATCCCAAAGGGCATAACCCGGAATTGGTAGTGCCCATCTGGGGTGGAGAATGCTGACCTCTCTCTTGCCCCATCAGTCAAGGCGATCTGCCAGTACCCAGATGTTAAATCAAACGTGCTGAGGTACCGGGCAGCCCCTAACCGATCAATGAGCTCATCAGCTCTGGGGATGGGGTGCGCGTCAGTCCTGGTGACTGAATTGAGCCCTCGGTAGTCCACACAGAACCGCAGTTCTGGTGAGACACCCGGTGCGGCAGCCTTTGGGACAAAGACCACTGGGCTGGCCCAAGGTCTGTTAGAGGACTCAATCACCCCCAACGCAAGCATCTTGGAGACCTCCTCCTTGATGCAAGCTCTCACCCTGTCAGTCACCCTGTAAGTTTTGTGCTTGACAGGAGGACTGTCCCCAGTGTCTACATCATGGACGTACCAATCAGTGACACTGGGAATCAGGGAGAACAGGTCAGAAAACTGTCCCAGCAACTGATGACAGTCATTCTGCTGCTCAGGGGTCAGGGTGGAAGAGAGGTTCACTCCATCCACTGACCCATCTTGCTCTGTTGCAGACAGGAGGTCAGGAAGAGGTTCAGTCTCCTCCTCCATTCCAGCATCTGTTGCTAGGAGCATGCCCACTTCGGACCTCTCTAAGTGGGGCTTCAGGCGGTTGACATGCAGGACCCGTAAGGGGTTCCTGGGAGACCGCAAGTCCACCAAGTAGGTAACCGGACTCTTGCGCTCCACCACCTCAAATGGTCCGGTCCACTTATCCTGGAGCGCACAGGGCTCCACTGGGGCCATGACCCACACTTTCTGACCAGGCTGAAGCTCAACCAGAGTGGCATTCTGGTCGTACCACCGTTTCATCTCCTCCTGGCTGGCTTCCAGATTCGCCTCAGCGAGTTTTCTGAATCGCCTAGTTTGGTTCCTAAAGGCCAGCATGTAGCTATATACATCCTGGGGAGGTTTCCTGGGAGATTGCTCCCAGCCTTCCTTGACCAAACTCAAAGGTCCTCTCACTGGGTGTCCATAGAGAAGCTCAAAGGGACTGAACCCTAGAGATTTATGTGGCACCTCACGGTAAGCAAAGAGAAGGCATGGTAAGAGGACGTCCCACTTAAGCCTCATGGGTTCAAGACCCATAATCATGCCTTTGAGGGTCCGGTTGAATCTCTCAACCAGCCCATTACCTTGGGGGTGGTAAGGAGTGGTAAACTTGTAGGTTACACCACACTCCTGCCACAGGGACTTCATATACTTGGAAATGAAGTTGGTACCTCGGTCTGACACCACCTCTCTGGGAAACCCCATGCGGGAGAAAGTCCCCATCAGTGCACGTCCCACCACGGGGGCCGTCACTGTCCTGAGAGGGATGGCTTCCGGGTACCGGGTGGCATGGTCCACCAAGACCAGGATGAACCTGTTGCCCATGGCTGTCTTGGGATCCAGAGGCCCCACAATGTCAATGCCCACCCTTTCAAAGGGGGTGCTGACCACAGGGAATGGCTGGAGAGGAGCCTTGCGCTTCCTCCCATTCTTTCCACTTGCCTGGCAAGTCTGACAGGTCCTGCAATGAGTGTCTGAACTCTTGCGCATTTGGGGCCAATAAAAATGGGTGACAAGCCTTTTAAAGGTCTTGTCCTGCCCCAAATGTCCTGCTAAAGGCACATCATGAGCCAGCCCCAGTAGGAAGGCTCTGAAGCGCTGGGGTACCACCAGCACATGGGCTGACCCAGGCTCAGCAACCTTAGGCTCACTATACAGGAGACCATTCTCCCAGTAGATCCAATGTGATCCAGACTGATCACCTGCTGCCTGGTTTGCAGCCTGCTGCCGCAAACCCACAAGAGAAGGGCACTTGTTCTGCTCCTCACAGAACTCTTCCCTGGAGGGACCTCCTTCCTGCTGCCAATGGGTCAGCTCAGGCAGGTCTCCCAGTTCAGCAATCTCTTCCCCAATAGGCTCCAGGGCATCCCCCTCAGGGTCCGCCTCCTCCTGGGCCGTGGGAATCTCAGGGGCCGGTCTCCGCGCCCCTACCTCTTCTCTTTAAGGCAGGCACCTGGGCCATTTTCTCAGGCTCCAGGTCCTCTTGAACACCCTTACTGGCTGCCATAGACCGAGTGGTCACGCAGGCCCACTCAGGAAAACCCAACATCTCTAAATGGGCTCTCCGCTCCACCTTAGCCCAAGGGGAGCTCTCCAAATCGTTACCTAACAGACATTCAACAGGCATGGCTGGCCTCACAGCTACTTGAAGAGTCCCTGAGACCCCCCATTCAAAGGGAACCTGTGCCACCTTGCAGTGGCTCTCTGTGTTGTCAGCGGCAACAACTGGGTAAAATGTATTTGGGACTACCTGCTCTTCAGACACCAACCGACAACTGACAGCTGTCACACTGGCTCCGGTGTCTCTAAGAGCTTCCACCCTCTTGCCATTGATGGTCACCCACTGCCTGTATTTTTAGTGTTATCAGGCAGTTGGGTCCTGGGGACCACCTCACAGTCTCCTAAAGAGACAAGGGACATCTCTGCGGGACCCCACCCACCTTGGGCACCCATCTCCTCCCCCAGGGCTACACTAGCCAACTGCCGGGGTGGTGCACCAGTGGGTGCTGTCTTCCCATACAAGGGACATCTAGCATCATAAGAACAGTGGCCTACTAGACCACACTTAAAACAGGTCTTGGGCACCTTGTGAACAGGCTTATCTGTCGGGGCCACTGCCTTCTTCTCAGGGGGAGGCTGGGAACCTTTCCCTTGGTTCCCTTGGGGATTACTTTGGGGCCCTTTCTGGAACTCCCTCTGTTTACCCTTGTCCCCCCCACTCTTCTGCTGGGGACCCTGCCCACCTTTGGCAAAGTCTCCCACATGACCCTTCTGGACCCGGGTGCTCACCCAGCAGTCCGCCTCCTCAGCTAGCTTCCTAGGGTTAGTCAGCTTGCTATCAATAAGATGCTGGCGTAGCTCTGGAAAACAGTTATTTGACAAGTGCTCCCATGCAAGCAAATCATAGAGCGCCTCAAAATTATCCACTTTGCTACCCTTCACCCAACCATCCAATGCTCTGCAAAAGAAAGACACATATTCCACCCAAGTGGTAGACTCCAGTTTTCTGCAATTTCTAAACCTTTGTCTATATAGCTCTGGGGTCAAACCAAATCTGGACATTAGGGCTCCCTTCATGTGGGTATAGGACATCTGCTCCTCTGTAGGCAAATCCAACAAAGTGTCCCTCCCATCACTAACAAAGCGGCCCCACAACCCCGCTCCCCAATCCTTCTCAGGGACCTGGTGGGCCAACATTGCAGCTTCATAAGCCCTAAACCACTGACCAATATCCTCATTCTTGTGGAAATCTTTAACTACATCTTTGGGAATGTAGGTTCTTGCGTCTACATGCACTGGTGGTGTGCTGCCACCAGAGGGAGGAACCTCTAACTTCTTGGCCTTGAGTTCCAATTCCTCAATCCTCTCTCATGCTCAAAATGCATTCTCTTTTCCTCTAAGGCTAACTTCTTCATTTCTAACTCCATCCCAAGCTCTATTTTCTTGCTCTATATGTCTTTCTGACCATCCATTTTGAGCCTAGCTAGCTCCAATTTATGCATTCTCTCCTTGCTCTGTCCTCCAGCTCTCCTGGGGACAACCCTTTGGAAGAAACACTGCTGCCCGCCCCTGAAGGTGCTTTCCTCCAGTTGGGCCCACTGGCCCCTCAAGGTGCTCATTTAAATCCTCTGCCTCCATTACTGGCTCCTCAGGATGCTCACTGGCATTCCTAGATTCTACCCAGGCCCTCAGCGCCTTTTGGTATTCCTCTTTCCTGGTGAGGCCTTTCACAGAGATTTTAAATTTCTTGCACAAAGCTTTGAGATAAGGCACAGTGTAAGTATCAATTCTCTCTTCTTCCAAAACAATGTCTACAGATACTATGGATGCTGTCTTGCTCATGGTAGCAAAAAGACTGGCAGTTCTCAAGAATCAAAAATAGAAAAGAAGTTCCAAGGAAAAAAATTCTCAAAAGTATGTGGTTGCGTTATGGTCTGCACTCACTAGTAGTGTACACCAATCACTGTATATGAATCACAAATGCAAGTCCAAATCCCACCGCTGCCACCAATGTTAGATTTGGGGGTCTCTAGTTGGCATAGGTAGGTACCTGTGACAAATAGGGACCCTTGCGTCTAGTCAGGGTGAGGGGCTACACTCTAAAATAACCCCTGCTCACCCCCTTGGCAGCTTGGCACGAGCAGGCAGGCTTATCTCAGAGGCAGTGTGTAAAGCATTTGTGAACACATACAGTAATACAGTGACAACACTACAGATGGACACCACACAGGTTGTATTATAAAAATAGTATTTTTATATAGACTTAACACAAGACCAAACGACAAAAATCCACAATACTGTACTAAAAATAGACTTGAAAAGGTTATAAAAATAGTTCAGTTCTCTCAAGTTGTAGATGCGACACTTTACTCTCAATGTACCTTGAATGCGTAACGCAAAGAAAACAAAAGGGTCGCAGGGAAGGTGATGCTTCGGTTCCGTACACTCAGGGGAGTGGATGCGTCGGTTCCTTACTGCTGCGCAGGGAGTTGATGCTCGCTTCCTTACTGTGTGGGGAGTTGATGCGTCGGTTTCTTACTGCTCTCCGGTGCGATGCGACAGATGGCACCTCGATGCGATACTCTTCTCTGGTGCGATGCGATAAAAATGGCGACTTGGCTGCGATGCGACAACGTTGGTGCGATGCGTGCACACCCGACGGCCGTGCGGCGACTCGATGATCTACGGAGCCGCGACAGGCCCTGCGACGCGCTTCTCCGGTGATGCGACGATGTCCTCTGTGGCAGTGTCCCGCTTCTCCGGTGATGCGCTGCGCTTCGGCGATGCGATGATGACAGCGGCGTCTCGCTTCTCCGGCGATGCGCCGCGCTTTGGCGATGCGATGATGACAGCGGCAGCGGCGTCTCGCTTCCTCGGCGATGCGATGACAGCGGCTGCGGCGGCGATACTCTTCTCGTTGTTGCATCGCGCTTCCAGCTCCCAGCGACACGCAGTCTCTCAGAAGGCCCAGCACAGCAGCAGGCACTTCAATTCCCAGCAAGGGAATTCAGGGGGGAGCTGGTTGGTGAAGTCTGGTATCCCTGAGACTTCAGGCAGGAGGCAAGCTCTAGTTCAAGCCCTTGGAGATTCTTCTTCAAGTTGATAGAAAGCACACTCAGTCCTTTTCTCCTTTCTTTGGCAATGAAGCAACCACTGCAGGCCAACCCCAAACACACAGCACAGGGGTAGTCTCCTCCTTCAGCTTCCTGGTTCTTCTCCTCAGCAAAGGTTCGTCTTGATTCCCAGAAGTGATCTAAAGTTCTTGGGTCTGGGTCCCAATATTTATACTACTTTTCTCTTTGTACTCTGAAGGCAGAGAGGCCTTTGCCTAGTCCAAAACCAGTTCTGGTCAGTCCTGGAGCACTTTGTTGACAAGTCTCCTTCTTTCCTTTCACAGTGTAGGTCAGGGACATCAGACACACCACAGGAGGTGGAGCCAGCATTGTGGAGGAAAGGCACAGCCCTATTCAGGTCCCAGGTGCAACTCCTCCCTCCTATCTGCATGCAGATCTCTCTATTAAGCCCTGTGCTGACTCACCCTGTCTCCTGGAAGCCCCCAGCCCCTGTCACTCAAACTCCAGACAAGGAATACACAACCTAGCAGAGGCAGGCTTGGATAGTTAGGCAAGAAAATACCTACTTTCTAAAAGTGGTATTTTCAAACACAGAATGTTAAAACCAACTTCACTAAAAGATGTATTTTATCATTCTGAGTTCAGGCATACTAAACTCGAATTTCTACCTGGTTCCCTGAGTCAGTTAGGATTATAAGATGTAATAATCTAACTGCCCATTCTGGCCTATGGGGAACAGGTAGCCTTGCAATAGTGAAAAACGAAAATGGCTGTAATTCACTATTAGGACATGCCACACACACCAGGGCATGTCCTACCTTTTACCTACAATGCACCCTGCCCTTGGGCCTACCTTAGGGGTAACTAATATGTATAAAAGGGAAGGTTTAGGGACTGGCAAGTGGGTACACTTGCCTAGTCAACATGGCAGTACCAGACTGCCCACAGGCTCTGCAATGGCAGGCCTGAGACACACTTTACAAGCTGCTCCGGTGGGTGGCACAACCAGTGCTGCAAGCCCACCAGCAGCATTTGATTTACAAGCCCTGGGCACACGCAGTGCACTGTACTAGGGTCTGACAGTAAGCCAAACAAGCCAATCATGGAGTCACTAATCCATACATCAATTTACCATAGGGAGCACTTGCACTGTGGCACTGAACAGCAGTGGCACAGTGCCCAAAAGCATCTAAAACCAGCAAAAACATAAGAGGCAACAGCAAAAAATGGAAGGGAGACGTACGCCAATGGTGCCAGGTCTAACAATGTGTTAATAAATTCTGAAGTTCAGAGAGCCTAAACTTTATTTCTCTATCTTGTCCCAATGAGAAGTTATGCTTATAAGATGTTACAAAGCATTTCCCATATCTATCCTCTGGGGCAAGATAGCCTTTCAATAGTGAAAAACGAAATTGGCAGTATTTCACTATCAGGAAATGTCACACACACCAGTACATGTCCTACCTTTCACATGCACTGCACCCTGCCCAGGGGGGTACCTTGGGCCTACCATAAGGGTGCCTTACCTGTAAGAAAAGGGAAGATTGGGGCCCGCAAGTGGGTGCACTTGCCAAGTCGACATGGCAGTTAACAACTGCGCACAGACACTGCAGTGGCAGGTCTGAGTTACCTTTTCAGGGCTACTCATGAGGGTGGCACAATCAGTGCTGCAAGACCACTAGTAGCATTTGATTTACAGGCCCTGGCACACTTCAGTGCACTTTACTAGGGTCTTAGCAGTAAATCAAATATGCCAATCAGGGAGAACCAATTGTAACAACAATTTACACAAGGAGCACTTGTACTTTGACACTGATCAGCAGAAGCAAGGCGCCCAAAGCATCTAAGCCAGCAAAAATGAAATCCAGCACAGCATCAAAAATACAGGAGGTAGAGGCAAAAATTCAGAGGAAACCACGCCAAAGATGCCAAGTCTAACATAGGCGATTTATGCATCACCTTTTTTCCTGATTCTTTAGTCATACCATCTGTTATGGAAATGGGTGTGTCATAGTACAAAGCATGACTTGCATTTTAGCATGGAAGGTATTTGAAAATAAGGTGAGTAGTTAATTGAACATGCAATCTATTGACCTACCAGCTGCACCTACTTAAAGGAGCCAACCTTTAACACTCACCACCAACTGTACACACTCCCTCAGTATACACTCTCTCTTGTAGCTTCGTTCATAGGACAACACTTTCTATGGAGGCTGGTAAAGATGCCATTAAAATAACGTATCAAATTTGCTTTTTCTGCATGGTCACCACACATCTTTCAGATTTGTCCAGACCATATTTGTGTATGTACTTTGTGGGCTCTGGAGATCAGCCCTAGGACTTGTCTGCTTCCGCTTAGGGACTTTTTTTTCGGTTCAACTGCCTCTATTTAACTGTCTTGATAGAAAACGATCAGCAGAGGTCAGTAAAATACCAGAATTGCTTTCTGCTTGTTCAACTGCCTCTATTTAACTTTCTTGATAGAAAACGACCAGCAGAGGTCAGTAAAATACCAGAATCACTTTAGCATTCTCTAGATTCCAGTCCATAGAAATTGTCTTCCACGAGCACCCGTAGACAATAATATTTTTTTAAATCTTGTATTTTCAGTGATATAACTACCGAAGGCCCTGATTTTATATTAAAAACAGAGCTTAGGACTATACCATTACCCGCTGAAAGGCAATATTTCTCTCCATGTGTTCCCATACCTGGCGTGTCACGCAGTTTGGTGCTTACTTTCCCTCCATGTTAAAGAACAGTAGATGTTTCAGCACCCAGGCTAATGTGCGCATAGCTAAATACATATAAGGTCCCAAAGGCGAGACCGATTGCATTGCAAATGCTTGTTGCTAGTGTTATGACTCTGTAAACTTTGCCACTGTTAAAGAGCACTGAAGGGGCTGTTCTTCCTCTACAAATTATGCGCCCTAAATTGAAATAAGCTAGTTTACCTATTTAACTTCCCTGTACGCCCATTATAAATAGAGACTAAAGGTCATCTATGTCATGGGAAATTAAATGTCAAATGTGGGCTGTAGTTTGTAGTTACACTATCCACTAATATAACGAAAATATATGCATGCCAGGAGCATTACTGTGCTCTGGTGGGGCTGTGGTTTAACTGCACTGCAGTGAGACAGGGCAGGTAAATGCCTTTGATATGTAGCAAGAACATTGTATTTCATATATTCTTAACACACCTCTTCAATGTGCCTTGTAAGCTCACAGGTCAAGATGCCAGGGCCAGAACTGGCATAACACTAGTTCTGTCACATATCACACCTTCAGACCTGGGATACACATCCTTGGCTAAGAGAAGTAACAAGCATGGCTGACAATGACCTGACTCTCAGCCCAGGATGTTCCATGATCACTTCACAGGGATTAGATATCTGCAAGTGGAGAGGAACATTTGGCAGATCAAAGGGCAGCTTTAGCACTACCTCTTTTGAATTGTAGATACCAAGGAGAGCTTCTCCTTTTCATTCTCAGGACCCTCCCAAACACACAGGCCCTGTTCAAATTAGGAGGTAAAACCAGTTCGTCCCTGGTCAGGTAAGAGGAGAGCTCACCTAAATAGGGGAGTAGCTAGCCACTGAAGACAGGCCTGCCTGATGGCAGCTGGGTTTTGGGGTCTTTAAATAGAGGATACTTAGTAATTATACAGTAAGGCAAAGAGGAAGTGCTGCAAAAGTAAATAGGGGCTGCAAGAAAATAGTTATGACAGGGTGGTAGTATTTCTCCAATCAATGGCTAGTGCACAAGATAAATCTGGCACCTTCATCATCAACGTTTCTGAACATTTCTGGACCTGGGAAGACTCTAGCTGAAGACGAAGGCCCTTCTGGATGAAGAGGACTCACACAAGGACTCCAAAGTCTTGCTGGCACCCAGGGACTGGAACTTCTCTCCAAGAGTCAAGTGGCTTGCCTTCTGTTTTCCTACTTCATAGACACAAAAAGCAGAAGGACTTTGGTTTGGGTCCAAGAAGGTCCAGCTGACAGCTGAGGACTGGACCCTGGCTGGAGAGGAATCTGGTGCTTTGAAGCCTACCCTCAGTAGCTGGGGGGCTCCCAAATTAATAACCCTATTTCAGACAAATAAATGTAAATCACAGTTCATTTCAATAAGGCCTTTTTATGACAGATTTGTGTCAAATGCAGAGCTCCAAATTAACTGGTGAAGGTGCAAAAACGTTCTCTTGGTGATAGTACTGATTTGCAGAGTGAACATACATCATTGTTCAACAAGAAACAACAGTCGTGAAATAGCTGTCCTGGTTTGAAAGAAGGGTCAATGCAGTCAGGCAAAATGAAAGATGTATCCAAACCAGGGCATTATGCAGACATTTTTAGTACTGCTGGAGTTCATTTTGACTCTGTGTGGTTGTTAAGAAAGTTTGAGAAAAAAGGAAACAGGCACACCAGGTGATTTCAGTGTACAAGCAACATGTTCTGATCTATGGTGCACATGTTTATCTCTTCCAGTAGCTAGGCTACCTTCCATTATAATAACTGAGTGAAATATTAACTTTGTCAGGCCTCCTAGGAAATGAAAATCAACACATATATCACGTTTTACAAGACAATTGTTTATAGAAGCATGGTTTTGTTTGTAAATCTCTAGCTTTGGATCCAGGAGTGGCATAGTATATCATCTCTTCATGTACAGCTTCTATGATCTCCGCCAGGTCCTCTTCCAAGTCTGCCCTTACATTTTCAGATGCATATTCCCAGGAGGGCTTGGGAGTACTATGCGGACCACAAATGTACTCCAAATGCAGTAGGAAGCCAACAGGAAAAAATTACTTTTTTTTTAATTTGCCTCACAACATGCAAGTTTGAACATAAGCCCATAGCACACCTATGACCAACCTATGAACACGGATAGCTCTGACAATGGAACCAAAATCTAACAACTACAAACATTTAATTTTGACACGTCAAATTTATCACAGATCAATGTTTCTGATAGCAGAAGAAGATGGAACAGTCAAAACCAGCCATCACTTGCTTGGTGTTGCCATGCTTAATATGAACCCAGGTATCTTCTTCACCACACGTTCTCACCTTCCAAAACACTCAGCCCTCCCTCGCTATCAACTTCCATTACTTCCCCACACCTACACCCTTACTGTATTGTACAAAATATTCAGGTCAGTTCCCCTCAACTTATGATCTCTCTGCCTCAAGAGGCAGATTTAAAAACAGCAAGCAGCATTTTCGAGATACTGACTCCATCTGCTTCCAGTACGTAGCTCTCTCACTATGGCCAGCTTCATGAAGGCAGAATGCAACAATCCCTCTCCGGACACATTCTATATTGGTTAGATATAGGCTTATCTAACCTATGTCCGGGAAGGTGGTCAGATCAACGCAGGATATACAGGCTTAGCAATCACTTTGTGCATTGGCTCAATTTTGAATTGGATTGCATGAAATTGTAGTTTTATATTGCCATGCAACAATCTGTCATGGATGGGGCTTCATTGACTGAAGCTGAACACCCCTGCACTATCATCTTACTTGCCATAACTAACCCTCTCTTCAAAGCCTAATTTTGAGAATATATATATTTCTTTAAGTAATCTTTTAACAAATTTATATTTTATATGCTCACAAGTTGATATAAGTTCAAGTACCCTTCCTGTTCCCATAATTTTCGGTGATACACAGAGCTCGTGCTGTTGCTGCCTTTCGAATCCCCTGGTTTCTCCGGTTTTATGCACTCAATGCCATGTCTCTATACACGCCCAGTGTGCGCTGGCCATAGTTTTGATGATGAAATGTATTAAAATAGCATGTCTGCAGAAAGTGTAAAAGACGGCCAGGGCAGTGAAAGAGGCAACAAGGTTTTGTTTTTACATTTCAACCCAATCTCTTTCTTAGCAGACACATGAAATTTTTAAATTTGGCGAAAATACACTGCACGTGCCAACCAAGAACTACGAACTAAAAATAAGACTGTATGATTGCGCTAAAATACTGTATTAGGTAGTTGGGTTTAGGCATAACGATGTTGTATATAATTTACTGGATGCTTTTGTTTAAGTTATTATTGTATTGCTTTTTATCTATATAGCAATTGATTTATTTAAATTTATGCAATAACATGTTATCCTTAAAAAAAGATGTGAATGTTTATGTTTTCATGGTAGCGAAAATAAGATAGCTTGTTAACATTATCTGTAACACTGAATATTTAGTATTTTATGCATGTGATTTTAACTTTAAACACCATTCGTATAACTCCTACATCACTTCTGTTTGGTAAAGAAAAGCAAAATTATTAGTATTTGCAAACAATAGAAAAAGCTGAACATATGCTTTACTGCAGACAAAGAATATTGCATAGTCAGTGACCGCGGAGCACTTTCACTTTTGCACAGATGGTTTTTAATGTTCAGTCCAAACAGCAAGCGAGCAATAGCACACACAGACTCACACAGTAAGAAAGTTGAGAAGAGAAACTTAAAATGTCCGAAAATAGTAATCATTTTCTTATTTTGCCTGGAAACCTTGTTCTCTCTATTAACATAGCAACATTTCACTTCCCCCTAACTCTCTTAAATCCATAAAGAGACAAGCAGATGCAGTAAATCAGCGAATTCCCATTTTTTTTTTAAAGAAACAATATCAGCATACCTGCTACAGAAAAATGGCCAGTTTTTAGTTTTGCATTGAAAGGCCTTATGCACAATATAACACATGGAACAAAGGATTGGGACAGCCAGGGCGTAGCTATCATCAATACAACAGACACAATGACATTGGGAAGGAAGAGGTCTGAGGGGACCACTAAATCCCAATTAGGGTACCTTATTCACACAAGGAAGCTGGAACACTTTCTATGCTTTTGTTTGGGCCTATAGCACCCTTGTTATGCCACTAATGGCATGATCATGAAAGGATTACGCTCAAACTACAAGTCTATTTGCTATCAGTATTAAGATTACATACACATGTGGGCTGCTCAGAATAAACTTTAACTATCGATCTCTGGATGGTCTGCATGGGGCAGGGCAAATGATTTGGATGTTATTCCACCCTAATCATTAATTACCAATTGCTCTCTCCCCCAGTGTCCTCTCCTTCTCATACATTAAACAGACACAATAAATCTATTTACCTGCTACAACCACCTCTAAGCAATCTGACCAAAGCTAGTTACCTCCTTTCAATTCCGATGTCTAACCAAGAGAAAACAACTGACATCACACCTGATGAAAAGACAAAATATGATTTCCGATAACGGGCATTAAAATCCTGGATAAAATTATGGCTGTTACAACTTCCAGACATGGCTGGCCAAATTATAACACATACCTCCTATGAGTGTTGTCTATCACCAGCACAGTAGAGTCAAAGAAACAGGCATTATCAAATGAACAGGCACATAATACCTGAAGAGATCTTTCTGTGTCACACAATGCTGGACAATTTGGAGGACTTTAATATAGTCCACCACTGCAGGTCCTAAATATCGACACAATCTGAACGCTTCTTTAGATCTTACAAAGACACTCAAATATGAGATGATAATAAAAATGTCCATCCCAACGGATCTCTCCACTTTTCTCTCCTGCCAACCACCCAGCTCAGGACCACAACTATACACAATCTCAGATTGGACAACCCGTGCAGTAACCAGCTAAGGGACTATATCATATGATAAAACATAAATGGACCTGCAGAGCTGTTTAAAGCTACCACCATACAGAAAGCCACAAAACTGAGTGTCATCATCCAACACACTGCTATGCACTGCATCCCAGAACACGATAACCACACCTTGGTTGTCAACATGCACAACATGGAAACACTTCCCACATGGGCCCAAAACAAAGGCAAGATTTTTCCAACCACATACTGTACATGATGTAGCATACTACAGCGCCCCACATAGTGCTAGTAAGTGCTATATCAATACTGTAATACAATACAGTACAATATAAGCAATGTCACACCCTTAGGATACTGAAGATACAGGAGGCTTGTGTATCTGCCCTTGCTGTCCATTCCTAGCACCAGCCAGAAACTCAATGACCTGAGTGCAGAAGGAACCATCAAGTCTTCTGATGGAATGAACTTTTCTGGGCCCATTACAACCAATACGAGTAATGGGAAGTGGTGGGAATTACAAACTGGAATAAGACGCCCTTCAGTAAGATATATACCATATAACTGCAGTGTCCAGCCATATTCTGTTTGTGGGATAATTTTGAAGCACTTAGTTTACCTCTACTATAAATATTGATCACCATGAACCCATGCTCCATCCTAGATGTATTAGAACAAGAAGCCATGAAAAGTTAGCTATTAATCCACTTTATCATGAACAATATGCTGACCCAGAAGAGTACAGCACAGTACAAGATCTGGCATCCCCCAAAGAACCAGTGATTTTATGGTATTTCCTACAGTAGGACTTTCATGTTTTTCAAAATGTTGCCTCTAAATCGGTTCTACCCACTGCTGTCAAGCTCACATAAATAGAACACTTATAGCATGCTTCCCAATGATTGCACTAAATTTAAAAAAGAATGCCTATTTAAACTTAAACCCATATTTTCTAAGTTCAGAAACCTAGTATTCAAAGAACAGTATTGCACTAACCAGTAGCATCCACTTCATTCTTAGTGACATCTTCAATGCCAAACCATTCAGCAATAAATCCTTGGATTTGAGGGACATCATAATTTCCCATAATGTCAAAATTCTTTGTGCTAACAAAACTTGCCTCACCCTTCAGCACCTCAGCTTCCAATACTATCTTGGTCCTATGTCTTTAAAAAGAAACAGCCCAATGTGATGATGGCATCATTGTTCTCACTCTCTAATGCAAAATCACTATTTATTTTGTGCGTGCCATCTCCAAATGCACACAAGACCCAGACTTCCCTGTTGTGAATCACCCACCTGCCTGTCACCATTTCTTTATTTCAGACCTTATATCCCACCTCCGCAAAACCCAAACCTTTCGTGGAATAATAATTGTGATGGGTGATGTTAACATCTGAGTCAATAACCACCAGCACCCCTTTGCCTCAATGATCATACAAAACTTCAAAAACAAGTTTTCTCTTTTCACCACACTGGCGCTAAGCACAGCAATGACCACTATACCATAACTTTGGTGCCAGTTAAAATCTGGATACCAACAAACTCATGACAGCTTCAAATTCTTCAGTCTACTATTGGCGAGTCTTCCTGAAAAAAGAGAAAATTCCTATCAATCTGCAGATCTTGGTGCAAGAATACAATGCAAACCTTTTTCCTATGCACAGGCTCCACAAGAGATCAAGCAAATAAGCTATTGTCCTCCTTAATGCTTACAATCAGCTAATTGCAGTGCCACTCAAAGAAGGTCAATTCACTATAAGATCTTTCTGAATTGTTCCATCATGAGTCAAAATACTTCACTTTATTCACTTCATAAAAATCTGCAGACTGCATCAGGGTCCTTGTCCAAAATGAAAGTGCATCTCAGCACATCCCAATTCCTAAGAAGTGGGAATACCCATCTAGATGCCCATTAATTTTCCTCAGTTACTTTGGACATTTTTCACCCTCTCTGACATGACCTTGGCAAGGCTAAATCACTTTTCATGAACCAATCTAAACATCCAAAAATCTACCCAATTGATATTCCCAAGCCAGTCATTCACGTGCAGAGTATTTCGGAGTTCATCTCTGTTTGTTCCCCTCTTCTGTTTGTCCCTGTGGCTCTTGGCTGAACTAATGAATAATGTCCAACTTAATCATGTACACCAGGATTCTAGAGCCATCAAATGGCACTAGTGTTGTATTATCACCTTCACACATCACCAACAGTCTCGAAGCAAACCTAGATTGGATCGTGTATAAATAACCCACCAAGAATAGACAAAAGACAGATATGCAACATTTATTTTTTTAATCAGCCAGCTGATCAGTCTTTCACTTGGACTGAAGATTTTGATGTTCAACTCCCACCTTTTTTATATGAATTTAACTGAGCAGTCTGGTTTGATGGCAAAATGTTCTCAATGATTGTAATAAACCAACTCTGCATAAATTGTCACCCTCATGCGTGAAGGGCACACACTGAAAGTGCTGCAGCAACAACAACAATTGGTCAAAGCGGAAAACTGAGGAAAACACACGTAATGGCTGGAATACTTGCAAACATTTCAGCCACTGACAATCTCTCAGCCCTCATTCCATTCCGTTGTTTTACAACTCACGATGCCACTTCATTCAGAGACCAGTCACATGCAAATCAGCATTGGTCCTGCTCTAATAGAAACAGTCCACCCTGAACTGGCAGGCCAGGACTCCTTTGAACAGGAACACAAAAAGTGTTAGGTCAGTTTCTCCCACCTGAGAAATGTCCGTTGAGTTCTGCATTTTAATTTCAAAACCGTGATTGTATTTAATTCTCTTCAAGCTCCAGAACGCCACTTCCTTTTACTTACGTCTCCCTATTTTTATGCACATTTTCCTATTTCCTTAACATTTAAGTTCCAAACCAAAACGCATTAATGCTCATCTTCAGGCAAAAAGCCCACTTACCTTCAGGACAGGATAACCAAACAAACACCATATAGACAAAGCAGGTCCTGAACAATGTTTCCACAACATTCTACCTACAGAGACTAGATGGGAAGCAATACTTTTTGGCTGCAAGATTTCAAAACTCCTTAAAGCCATCACTCAAGCAAGACTTTGTGAATTGTTAGAATACCTCACAAGAAATATGTTAAATTAAATCTTTGCTTCCATTTATTTTACATTCTTGCTCTTGGAACAAGTATTACTGCTACTTATACCTAGGTGTGGTGAGCCATCAATGCTACTCATCAGCTACAGTGGTTGCTGAAAGAAACATTATTTACACATCATGTGCACTCTGTACATTGGTGGGCAATCACATTGATTGTGGGGATATAGCTGCGAATTCTTCTCAGAGCAATACGACAATGACAGACATGTAAGATCAAACTGAAAATTATCATCACTTCCAGAGATCTGTGGTAGTGGGGATGATGCAACAACTAACTGTGCAACAGAAAAGAAAATGTACTATATGACTTCTTGTGAAAGCACTGCCTTGTTAATATGGCCAGTATGATCAAAGCCATGCCATACATCAGGCAGTAAGGCTCACGTTGCCAAGACTTTCACTGAACAGCCAGCATCAGTCAATATTTGAAGCACTGTCTAATTTATCTTTAATCATAAATTGAGTTAAATTAGTGTTAGAGCCGAGGCATATTTAGCTAGGATAACTATGAGGCTTATCATTTGTCAAAGTGGTAAAAGAAGTGGAATGTGTTAAATGCGTGCTTTCATTATTACATCTCACCACTAATGCGATGAATTAATTTGAAGGTGGCCTTGAAAGACATACCTCACCTCTATTGGTCCTATTTGAAACAGGTAAGGACAATCCAAATTACAAATTTCCTCAGGCTTAGGGTGAATATATATGATAGGTTGCAGTTGTACCCAGATTCCTTAATATCATTTAGAAGAACAGCCATGAAAGGCATGAAGTTTTCAATTAAGTTTAACAGATGAGGTGTGTGTCTATGCCATAGTTGAGAAGAATGTATGCATTAGGATGTTTCTTAAACTGAAACCAATATATATTTCCATATCGGTTATAACTCTGCCTGGTCCTCCAACCAATCACCTGCTCCAATACTCTTGTTTCTGTGTCCCATCTCTATTCCCTGATCCAATCTCATCTGCACCCAACTACCATTCTGTTGTCACTTTACTGGCCTGTGTTATCCAACCATTGTTTTTGAATACACTTTCTCCATTGCTTGTCTGCTGTCTCTAAGCTCCTAAGTGCTAAAGGCAGAAACTGCCCACAGGTATTCATTTCAGGGAGCTAAGTAAATTGTAATTTGTACAATCAATTGTGGCACTTCATTCACAATTATAATATACTGCTAGTTGGTCAAGGACAGGGATAAGTCCATTGGAATTTTTCAGCTTCCTGTCGTGGAGAAGCAATTTCAAGCACAAAAGAAGATTTTGTTTCAGACATGGGTATATGCATAAATTAATTAGATTTCCTGCAGACATTCTGCTGACTCTTGGTTTATTCTGGTAGTGAGAGGATCAAAGTATAAAAAATATAAACCTCATAAAATATAAACTTCCCAAAGAAATTGTTTACATATGGTTCTGAATATTTCTTTCACTCCCAAACTCATTAATAATTGTCAGCTTGAAACAATGAATTTTGGGATTTATAATTACAAGAGGTTGTGAGACATTGGGTTGTTGGTTGACTAGGGTGTGAACCCAGGCCAAGCAACAACCACAATCCCTGGCCGATGAACCACAAAATGTCACTAAATTAACCTGTGCTTAACCCTGGGTAGCTTGACACAAACATTTTTGAGACCATGTTTAAAGTATTTATGCAAAACACAAACAGTAATAAAGTGGAAAAACAACACAAGAAAAATTTCTCACCAATTTAGAACAATAAAGTACATTTTAATACGTTATTTGCAGTAGCGGTCCGTGGTAGGAGTGCCGGCCGGGCGGTGACGTGGAGTGGGGGAGGGTCAGGGTGGGGGGTAGTAAACCACGGATTACGGCAGAATACAGGTAAGTAAACATTTAAATAAATAAAACGAATTTCGTTGTGAGCGCTGCATCGCCAAATGCGATGCAGTGCGCGCAACGAAAGTCGTTTTATTTATTTAAATGTTTACTTACCTGTATTCGGCCATAATCCGTGGTTTACTACCCCCCACCCTGCCCCTCCCCCACCCCACGTCACCGCCCGGCCGGCACTCCTACCACAGACCGCTACTGGTTATTTGACAGTAAAACAACAAAAATCCAATAGGTACAACCGGAGAAATGAATTTTAAAGTTTTTAGTAAATGCTAGGACCTAAAGATCAAAGCGCAACCTACGGACATCTAGCAGGGCAAAGCCAGGTCAAAAAATATGGCCGACCATGATGTAGCGCAGGTTGGATACAAGAAGAGGATTGGGCCTGTTCAGCGCTTACCTTCAGACTTAGAAGAATTTTCAAGAAAAATGTTCAGAGAAGGTAAAGTTCAGTGAGGCAAAGCTGCAGGCAGTGCCCAAGGAGGAAGCATCATCATTGGGGAGCCGCTGGACCAAGTTGCAGGAAAGATTTCTATGTTCAGACTTAGTCACTTTTATGGAAGTCAAAAATCTTCAGTGGGACAAGGCAGGAGGCTGTGGCTGAAGACAGTTCGAGGAGGTCAGATACCCCTTTGGCGAAGGACCACTGACCAGGATTTGCTGCCTGGAGACTACCTTGAACCCTCAGAGGCCAGCCCTGCTATTTGAGTCCTGAATTTTGACCTGAAGCCAGGACTACCAGAGTGAGTCTAAGGGGTAGTTTTCTGGCCTCCTGTTCAGAGCCATAGGGTAATAAAAGGCTCCTACCATCTTTAACCTGCACTGGGACCCAGCCTGAGTGAATCTTAATTCCTCAAAAGGTGTACCACCGGTTCTGGACCCTTCAAAGTGGTGCTAAAGGTGCCCAGATAGCCAAAATCCTAAACATGGGACTTCAAACATTTTTGGATAACAACTGCTCTGAGAACCAAGGAAAGATTGGTAACCAACCTGCTCGTTGATCCACCAAGGTGCATCGCCAGTCAACCTTATTTCACAGCAGCTCCTGTTGTGTTCTTCTCCACAGCAGCAAATCCTATACTGCCTTGAAAACCTCTGTTGTTGCCGCCCAGCTCGCCGCCAGCCGCTACGCTACGTCACGACGCCAAAGACGCAATCACCGCAACAGCAGCAGGAACTTTGAGCTGCAAGATACGGGTGCTGGTACGGGAGGAAAATCAAACGTGCCACACATCGGACATCGGACCTCTTATAAAAACAAAACCGGGCAATCCGGGCAATCCGGGCCCCACTGGTAACCGAAGGGACCTGATTACCGCGGGAGCGGTAGAAAAAAGCTCCAGTGAGAGAGCCCCCGCCCTGTAGGAAATCACGGGCAGGGGAGGAGAACAGCCCCGAAGCGGAGGAGAAAGCAGGAAGGTTGCTTCTATAAGAGACCCTGCACACCCAAGAAGATATCTGGAAAGTCGGGTGTGCACAACTGGAGCGTCTCCCCAGTAGAAAGAAAGAGGGAAGGGAGAGGCGGTAAGGACATTAATGCAGTTATATAATCTCAAAGGAAAATTGGCAGGCAATGCTGGGCTAAGGCACAACAGAGGTAAGTACAAGAACGAATGGATGGATGATTGGAGTACCTAAATGCCCCGCTCAAGCGCTTACTAATTGACAATTTGGTTACATAGGGGGCAAGGAAAGGGGATAAAGCAAGGAAGAGTATTAAAATCATACGCACAGTATAATTGAAACGATTAAGAGCGTCACAAAAAGGTTCTGGCCCGCGATAGATAAAGGACAATGGCACCAAAAAGGAAGCTGAAAACGACGGAGCAATGCTCTGGAAGGAGAGAGTCTTCCGGGGAGATTAGGACCCTAGAAGAGAGCCAGGAGAGTCAGGCAAGCGCCAGAGAGAGGCCAAAAAGGGCGCCGCAAAAGAGTAAAAATAAAAAAGCCACTAAAAAGTCCCAGAAAGTGATCAATGGGAGTATGTTAGCCCCTACATCTATAAAGGACTTCTTAGGTAAACATTATAAACGGATAGATCAACCAGTGGAACCCGTGGAAGTGGGTGTGGTGCAAAATGGAATTGGCATGGTAGAACCCTCCGAAGAATTATTGGAGGCATCATTTCTGATAAATCAGTCCCTTCTAAGTCAACACCCCTTAATAACAGCACCGCAACTGTCATCCTCCCCCAGACTGTTTCTAATGCAAACACAGGAACCGGTGCCCCAAGGCCAAATGGAGAATAATAGTCAAGAGAAGAGAACCAACTGTGGGGACATATTAAATACCCCGGTATTACATTCAAAACAGAGTAGAAATCAAGACCAGCAGGACCAGCAGGAACTATCAAGAATAGAAAGAATAGATGATTCAGAGAGAGACAGCCTACAAAATTTGGACATCTCTGCAACCCCCTCTCAATCACTTATGGACATACTGATGATGATCCAGGAAACCCTGAAAGGGATACTGGAAGTTACAATGTTAAACAATGGGGCTCTGAATACGCAAAAACTATATTTGAAAAAGATTGAGGAGGAGCTGCAAGGCATCAGAGGTCAGATGCCGCAAATGATGAGGCCAGTAGCAGATATTCAGTCTACAGAACAGAAAGAAATGGCAGAAACCTCTCAAAACGTTTATATATCGAAATATCCAATGTTGGTAAAAAGAAGAGGGGAAAATATAAGATATAGCTCCAGGTATAATAGGGGCCAAGCCAAACGAAATATAAGCAGAAAGATGAAATCTAAAGTAGAAATAAGGGGAAAGAATAAGGCAAAGGAGAGAGTGGTTAACTTAAAAATCCCTGCATTGATAAGGGTACCCACTAAGACCCCCGGAGCTGAGGGTAAGAAGAAGGGCCCCAATAAGAAAGTAAATATTCAGAGTAGCACAGACCCAAAAAAGGACCCAAAAAAGGATCAACCAAAAGTAAAAATGGATCTAAAATTAAACAATGTGGGTAACAAAATAAAATCCCAGAAGTATCAAAGTCAAGGAGTAACAGACCCACAAAAAGGAAAATAGAAGGAAAAAATAAACAGGGGTACGATAGGTGGGAAACTACCAGACAGGGGGTATAGAGGACCCCGAGATAGGGATAGAGGTGGGAAGCAATAAATGGCTGTACCTCAAACCAGAGTATTCAGAAAAAAGGGGGAAAAAACGAGGAAAATTATACCCTTAAATAGATCCCAAATCCTATTTTCATTTTCTAGATGCCCTAGCCTGAGGGGAATAGGAACAAAAGATTTGAGACAGGTGGGCTTTATAGAAAAAATAAATGGAAAGGAAATTACAAGAGTACTACTCTATTCTGACCTGGTAAAATTGGCAATTTTGGAAGCAGAGAGAGAGATACAGCATGAAGGTATAAGGTTAATCACAGAGAGAGAACTAAAGGGATATTGCCATCCAGGCAGCAGCTTCCTTAAATGTCATGGAGGTCTTGGTAAGAGACAAGTGAGGCTTCGGGAGGATAAAGAAGAAGGAGGGAGTACCCTGAATGTAGTAGTCAATAACTCAGCTACCGATAACTTATGGGGTAACTGGAGTCAAAGAAGTAGTCCGGCAGGTCCCTCCCAGTGGTTTAGGGAAGATATGGTGGAAGATGGAGGTTTAAGTGAGGTTGAATAGGATAAAGGGGTGTCGCATAGCCTAAATCTTTTATCATGGAATATAAATGGTCTTGGAGACATAATAAAACAAGAATGTATAAATAAATTAGGAAGAAATGTTGAAATTATTTGTCTGCAAGAAACCTGGCTATGCGACGAAACCCCAATATTTGACGGCTTTCTCCAGTTCCATCGACCAGCAAAGAAAAAAAGGTTTGGTCGCCCGGCAGGAGGATTATGACCCTACTGTCAACAAAAGTAGCTAACAATGCGATTTTGTTGAAAGTAAAATGTAAGTGGCTCCTGGTATGTAGACTCTCCTTGCTGCTTTCTGAAACAAAAAATGAAAATGTGATCATCATAAATGTGTATATGCAATGGGAGAATGCCAAGGAGTATGGAATTGAGTTGGGGTATTTTAAAGATGATATAGATTTGCTATGTGAAAAGTATGATTTGGATATGTTTTTTATCGTGGGAGATTTTAATCATAAATTGTACCCAAAGGAGGTAGATATTTGGCAAAGGGATATACTAGACGCATATGAAATAAAACAAGCAACATTCCCTGCCTGTGAACCAACAAGACAGGATAAAGACCTGGGCAATTATCTAGGTACGAAGGGTCTATTCTGCCTGAATGGCAGATTAGAATCAGACTGCCCAGCAAAGAAGACATTTACAATAGGCACTCAGAATTGCCCGATAGACTATGTCTTTATGTTTGCCTGGAATTTTTCACTCATATTGGATTTTAAGATATTTAGTGAAGAAGGCAGTGACCACAACCCACTGAAGTTGAAGATTCAAGGGGAACCCCGAAACCCAGAGATAAAGTAATTTTACAACAAGTAGAATATCCTAAAAGAGTGACAACTAGATTAACGGAAGAGTATATGGAAAAATTAGGAAAATTCCAACAGACGATATTCCTGGGAGAATTAGGGGTTAAGAAGCTGAAATGGTATGAGGGAAAAATAGACCAAGTGGTGCAATGCCTTCGAATAGAATTAAAAAAGATATAATAGACCAACAAAAAATGCCAGTTAGGAGGCCAAAATGGTTTACTATAGACTGTCTAAAGAAAAAAGAGAGCTAAGGAAAGCTATAAGAAACATCAGTAAAAAAAATGACCAGAATAGTCAAAGTTATCTTAATAAATTGAAAGGAGAATACAAAAAACTGATTGTGAGTGCAAAAAGGGCGTACAAAGACAAATGCTGGGAAAATCTGCTGGAATCCATTGAATCAAAAAACATAAGACAGTTTTGGAAGCTGGTAAAAGCAGCAACTGATCATCCAGCAGGGGCAATGAATTGTGTAGTAGACGAGGCAGCATGGGAGAGGTATCTGAAGGAATTGTATAGCCCTCGTAGAGAACAAGAAGTCGAAGAGCCCCAGCCGTGGCAAGAGTTAATGGAAGTGTTGAAACCGGATTTTGCAGAACAGAATGTAAAAGAGATAATAAGTAAATTAAAATTAACACGAGCTGCAGGACCAGATAATCTCCCAGCACTAATAATAAAGTCACAGATGATTTGGTGGGTGAGATTCTTTTCCCTCATGTTCTCGGTAATTTTAGATGGTGGACAAATACCAAAGAATTGGAAAGGGGCTATAATAAGGCCAGTCCATAAAAAAGGTAATATGAACGCACCACAAAATTATAGGCTGATTAACTTATTAGACATTGGGGAAAAAGTTTTCTCAAAAATAATTTTGAACAGATTACAGAATTGGGTAGAGGAATTTTCAATTGTACCAGTTGAACAGGGGGCTTTAAAGAAGGCCACTCCACAATTGACCACTGTTTCGCTCTGTGGTCAGTGGCACGTAAATCAATAGAACAAAACGGTAAGCTGTGTTGTTGCTTTGTTGATTTCCGTGCAGCATTTGATTCAGTTGACCGGAAGGTGCTCTGGGATACCCTTGTAAAGAGAAATATTCCCGAGGTCTGTTGGCATTAATAAAAGAGCTACATAGTGGAAATTGGGCACAAATAATTAGAGACACAGAAGGCTCATTGACGCCCAAAATAGCAATTAAGAATGGCCTTAGACAGGGCTGCGTGCTGGCCCCTCTGCTATTTGCCATATTTTTAGGAGATCTACCAGCAAGCTTAGAGGTCGAAAGAAGTGCCAGTCCACGAATGGATGGAAATAAAGTGTCCTGCCTTTTATACGCTGACGATCTGGTAATTCTGGATCAGACTGAAATAGGCCTCCAAAGGAAGTTGAATATTTTTAAGGAATATTGTGAAAGGAAACTCTTAACTGTAAATATGGAAAAGACTAACATTTTATGTTTTGGGACAAAAGTGATTAGTTTTAATTGGTTTTTAGGAGATCTGAAGCTAGAAATAGTGAATGAATATCGCTATCTTGGGATGTGGTTTGATAGGTTTTTAAAGTGGCACACTCACATAGAAGCCCAGAAAGCGAAAGCTTACACATCGATCTGTGGTCTGAAAAATTTAATCGAGACTATGGAGATATGTCTCACAGACCATTGTTAAAGGCTTTTAGTGCGATGATACCCCCACAAGTACTCTATGGAGCAGAAGTTCTCTATCTAAGCGGTAAACAAGATTGGGATCTAGAGGAAGGGAGGTGCCTGAAAACTCTTCTGTCATTGCCACACTCGTCAATGATTCAAGCAATAAGAAATGAGTTAGGCACTACTGCATGGAGGGTTCAGTCACAAATGATTTTAATAAGATTTTGGAAACGCTTGGACTTAGAAACAGGCCAAAAGATATCTCAGTGGTGTAGGAAAGAGATCCAATGTAGTAATCTAAAATGGGCTAAAAAGATAAGGAAGGAAATAGTATTGGTTTGTGAGAATGTAAAGGTAAAAATGTGTCCAGAAACCCTGAATGTAGAATTCTGTAAAAGAGACATCAGAAATAAGGGGCTAGAAGCCTCAAGACAAGCAGATATGGATTATCTGGCCAAGAAAAAATCAGTGCAATTCATGAGAGATGCATGGCTAAATGAAAAATGGTTTCCTTATCTGGATATTCTACCAAACTATTGGTATAGACAGGAGATCTTAAGACTGAGAATAGGTATAAATCCATGGATAGTAAATGAAGAATTAAAAACAAAAATGCTGTATCAGGATGGGTACTGTAAGTGTACACTGGGAACCAAAGGTGATATATTGCACATCCTGTTAGACTGTGCAACAGTATTAGAGCAGCGTAAAAGATATCTTCGCCCAATATTTTTAAAATATGATATAAGACTGCGGATACAGGCGGTTAAATTATTTACTGAAATGCCTAATCTCGAGATTGCGATTGCACTAGGGAACTATATGAAGGAAGTCAAAAGGTTCCTTAGGGAGAATTAGTCTTTAATTTTATAAATCTTAAATTAATTCTATTTTATAAGGATAAATATTTGTATAGTATTTTAAAGATGTTTTAAGCCTTGTACAATTTTTAGAAAGGATGGTGATGCCCTGTGCAGAAAAGTCATTATTACTATCTCCTTACCGATAATTTATCAACTTTTCACACTGAGAATGTATAAATTGTGTTGTTTTATATTGTTGTTTTTATTGGTACTATCACTGTTTAAAGACTATGGTCTAAATAAACATAATTTTGAACTGAACTGAACTATACTGCCTTCTTTGAAGTATAGAGAAGTTTCTAGGGGTTTCTCTTTCAAGTGCTTGGAATTTCCTGAATCCCCTGCCCTGGCTCCAAGCTGGCTTCAGAGACAATGACAAGCCCTTTTGTGAAGGCAGAACACAGTCTATTCAGTTGCAAGTGGAGCTGTGCCCAGCTCTGTCCCTCCCATCCTGCCAGCAGATAGCCCATTCAGTCACACCTAATCCCTCTATTGTGTGACTGGGAGGAATTCAAAAAGTCTATCAGTTACACCCAGTCATGTGACCTAAGAAAGGCTGCAGACACCAAAAGGCTAGAGGCAGAAAATGCCAGCTTTCTAAAAATGCCATTTTCAAAATTGTAATTTAAAATCCAAATTTACCATTAAAGGTGATTTTTAATTACAATTCTATAGATAGCAAACATGAAAAGCTTATCAGTCCTCAATCAAAAGTTAGCACTTATTAATGTAATAAGGCAACTTAATGTCATGCTATGGGACAGATAGGCCTCACAGTTGTGAAAAAACAAATTTAAGAGTTTTTCACTACCAGGCTATGTAACCCCTAAAATTACATGTCCAACCTTATAATTACAATGAACCCTGCCCTATGGAATACCTACAACCTACCTTAGGGGTGTCATGCTATGGGACAGATAGGTCTCACAATAGTGAAAAAACTAATTTAAGAGTTTTTCACTACCAGGATATGTAACCCCTAAAATTACATGTCCAACCTTTTAATTACAATGCACCCTGCCCTATGGACTACCTACGACCTACCTTAGGGGTGACCTATAAGCAAGAAAAGGGAGTTAAAGGCTTGCCAAAAGGGTTATATTGCCAAGTGAAATGGGCAGTTTAAAACTGCATTCAGGCTGCAATGGCAGGCCTGGGACATGTTTTAAGGGGCGACTTAAGTGGGTGGCACAGTAATTGCTGCAGGGCCACGGTAGCATTTACTTTACAGGCCCTGGGTATATGGTATACCACTCTACAAGGGACTTATAAGTAAAGTAAATATGTTAATCAGGTGTAAACCAATTCAACCATGTACTAAGGCCAACAAACACAAATTTCAGCGGAAACGTGGAGGTAAGTAGGCAAAGGTTTTGGGATAAGACCACCCTAAAGCTGACGGGTCTAACAGAGTTTAAGTGGGATATACTATCGACAGCCTTTTGTAAACAAAAGCAAGAGTGTGATAACAATAAGGATTTCCGTAATCATTTTTTATGTTTTACCAATGCCTGCAAACCTGACTCAATGACAATAACCTTGACGGTTACAAATCCCTATGTTCACTGAATGCTAAGTCCCTTTGATTCAACCAGGACACCAACCTCACTCCCATTGCCAAAAAACAAAGATGGAGTGTTACCAGCTTTTGCTTCTAAAGAAAGTGAAATTACTTCTTCTGCTGTTCAAGTCCTAATGCTCTTGCACCTGGATGGTAGTAACACGCTGCTTCATTGCCTTCCACAAGCCTCACTGGCACTCCTAAAGAGTATCACATATGCCGCAACACATTTCACCCAGGGCTTAAAGAAATATGATCAAATCACTCTCATACTAATGGAACTCCATTTGCTGACTCGCTCCATCTTCAAAAAAGCTGCATCATTTACAAAGCCACTGCGACTAGCATTTCCACTTATCCGGCAGACAAGCTCACCATCTCTGAGGATTCTCAACACACTCACAGCCAGCACATCAGCTGATTTCAGACTAAGAAGCTTAAAAAAGAAGAAATAAGGCAGCAGGCCTTTTCCAACTATGCACCCTGTATCTGTAGCCATCAGGCCTGACCCAACATTGCTTCAATTTAAGAAAGAGTTAAAGACTCGCCTCTTTAAAAAACATTACATCATACTGTATTAACAGTCCACAACCGAGCTTTCTCTCCAATCACTCGTTGACTTTATGCTGGTCTTTGGCCCTGCACATGCTCTTGTGCCTTTTGGGTAGGTTTGTTCTTTAGAAATACCATATGCATACATACATACATACATACATACATGCACACATACATACAATGGCCCTTTTGAATAGACTAGAACCCTGCAGTAGACATTGGGACACATATTACCCCTCTTTTCGTATTGCCAGATGTCCACAACATATGTTTATTGTCCTGGTGATGACCTGAACACATACAACCATTAGCATTGAAACGTTAACCATATTAAGGGACCGTTTGTTAGAAAATTAATACATTTTTATGAAAATATTATCTCAGCACTTGAATAGTTACTGTTTCATATATGCTTATATACCTTAAATATCTCACAGCAAGAGTGCTAGAGCACTCAGATAATCCACTATCAATAGTTTACCTACAATTTGAATGGAGAAAAAAATACAGAAAACCTTATCGCAGTCTGGCTCAATCATATGTACTTGGTCAATTCAATGTAAATGAATCATTTGAACTGTGCATCTAAGCCTACTAAAACTGAAGTTGATTCTCTCAATACAAACATATCCTTGAGATGCTGATAATAAATAAATAATTGTTTTCTTTATACCTCAAATTTGCAGCAGATAAAGTAAATGCCTTAATCTCTTCTTTTAAATCATCATGACGCGCTCCTTCAAATCAGTTTGTAAAATTTTTTAGTTAACCTAATTACTCAGGTCAGAGCAGGACTCAAAATTCTCTGTGAACATGGGGAAACTGGAGGTGAAAATTGACTATCTTTCTGATGTGATAATATTCGATTTGAAAACAACACAAGAACTTTTACTATATGGAAAGCATTTTGCGATAAATAGTGCGTAAAACGTGTTTTACTAGATTGGCTTTCTCCTGACTTGCTACAAAATCAAAATTTCACCTTTGTATGAGGTAGCTGAGTTTGGCATGAAGATGCTGTATTTTATGTTAGATCTGAAAAAAAACAAAATAAAAAGTGATACACACCAGGCAATAGAAACTCCATCAGTTCTACAATGAATTCTGCCATGGTATATTTTATGTCACTAGAATTCAGAATCGATCTGGACCACCATATTTAGAAGAGAACAAGGCATGGATGTTCATTGGATCTAATTAAACCCATTTAAATAGGTCTCTTGTGAGCTCTGCCCTTTTAGGAAGAACAGCCAGGTTCTGCTCCAGAACCAGTGGGTGTATGCATGTAAGTGGTTTTTGCTATACAAATACCTCTTACATGCATACACCCACTGGAGTGTTGATTCAATAAGTCATTTTCAGATTTAACCTTGAAGTGCTAGATTGAATATAGCTGAACAGAATAAGGAACAAATTCTAATTACATTTTTACTTTTTGATGAGTCACAAGGCAATCTTCGACCAACTCACTGATGATTCATACAGATGAAACAATATTTTTGTGAACAAGAACAGTTTTAATCCAGCAATGAGGCAATGCACTCATCCCACACCACCTTCAGAACCAGCTGCATCATTTGCAAAGCTATCACGACTAGCACCTCCACTTGTCTTGAAACGGGCTCACCATCTCTGGTGGTTCACAGCACATTCGCAGCCAGGACACCGTCAGACTGCAGACTACAACGTGTAAAAAATAAAATACATGGCAAAAGGCCTTTTCCATCTATGCTCCCAGGACCTGGAACAACATTCCTGTATCCATCAGAACCATCCCAACGCTGCTCCAATTTAGAAGTGTTGAAAACTCATTTTTTAATAAACACTACATCACAATGCATTAAACATCCATAACGCAGCTTCCTCTCCTATGACATGTTGAATTTATGTTGGTCTTTGACCAAGTACAGCGCTCTGCTACCTCTTGTCTAGGCTTGTGCTTTAGAAATACCATATAACAGATACATACTTATGTTATATATGGTGAACTAAAATAAGGCACCAAAGTGATGTTCACATCTAAATGTTTCTACTGCCTTAAATGGGCTTTCACTACTGTACCCCGGTCTATAATTTTGAATATTGGATTTTATGCTTCATTCGTTGTCTAAAATGTCTTAAATTCAAAACGCCAGTAGCAAACACCTACAAATATCTCCGAATTGATACATCCAGCCTCTGATTTTGCACATCTCAGTAAATATTTTCACCATATATTCATGGGGTGCAGGAGAAACTATCACAAATGAATGGGGGAATACAGAGTAGTGTAAATGGAGCACAGTCCTGCGCTCCATGCCAAAACTGAGCTTCTGGTGTGCAGTCCATACTTCTTCATACAGTGGTACCTGGCTCCTACGTGGAAAGTGCAAAGGAATTCTGCTAATGTAGGTGATTTCGTGCTCCATTCACATTAGAGCCTGATCACATATTCTGGGTCAAACCTTGAAGGACCCCTCATCGGAAATGCCACTAATTTATTTTCATCACAAATAAATGTGAAGGAAAGGTGTTATACAGGGTTATATCAATTCACAGATACTATTGCCTCATTGTGGGGGTTGTGACTGTCACTGTGGCTGTTCTTTCCTCGCGTAGAGCTAGCCCTCGCCAGGATGGGGTCACATGCATGGGTTTCCCCTTGTCACCTAGTAATATACATAAACGCAAATACGCACCCCTAGCTCAGTCCCTATTTAGTAGTATGTTTTATTTCTGATCCTCCGGGAAAAACACTTGCAAATCTGCTTTAGAAAGCTTGCAAAAGGACAACCAATCATAAATAAACAAACTGATGACCCACTCTCGGAAGTAACAGCATCTGCTGCCAATCCACAATTCTCATGCTTTTAGACTTTTGGGTCACGTTTTTGGCATGCACTCTCTCTCATACCGTGCAGAGCCTCATGTTGTAATTTAAACAATGCAACCATCATAACTGAGCCGAGGAGCAGCTACATAGAATTCTTGCAGGATGGAGAGTGAACCACCAACTCTGCCACAATTTGCAATTGGAAATTAGTTATTCATTCTTTTATAGACTAACTGATAAGTTACCTTTTGCCTCTATGGTTTTGTTGTCTCTTACAATCCTGCTCAAACACACTCTCATATTTTGCTTATGTACAAGAGTTGCTTCTCAATTAAAAAAAACATCACTCACAAAAATGATGCATTCTCCAGATTGGGAAATATTTATTCAGTAAGAATGCACAACTTTCAGCAGATGTTGGTAGGTATCAGTACCACATGCAGCACTAAAAGGCGGAGATTCGTCTACTTTTTTCAGAATGAGGTAAGTGAATCAGATACAAAAGTCTATATCTACCATAATGCAAACTGACATGAAGTATCAAATGACAAGCGCAACTGCTTCTTTAAACAAGCATTGCACAGACAATAGGTCTTGCATTCAATTTGTGACTAGAACAATAAAAGCATACTGCAGTGAAAACAAAAAATGAATTATTTTCTGTAGACAATGCGTCTATGAGATAATGAATTTAAAGGTTGATGATTCTGTGCACATTAGAGATGGAAAACAGTACCTCATGCAATTCAATGCAAACACTTCATAGGAAGTGAAAATATACATCAAACAGTCAAAAACATGAGATGAGAACGGAACCGAAACTCATTATGTATATTTTAAAGTTTTGGGAACGTTGGGTTTGCTGAGAACGATGCTGTCAAGCCAGACCTAAAAGTTTGTGAAGCCAACCACATGAGATGAGAGCAGAAACCAAAACTCGTTGTGTATATTTTCCATAAGTATTGGGACCGATAGGTTTGATGACAACTGTGCTGTCAAGTCAGACCAAAAGGTTTGTTGGTGGCATTTTGAGACATTGGTACATGCCAAACTCCAAAAGATATTCGACTGTAGCTACTTATAGGACAACATGCTAGACAACTGCATATTAAAAGGCTATTGTTATTATTAATAGGTAAGGACCACAAACATATGCAGAGATTTCTGGACATTGTGAACACTGACTAAGAAGAATAACATGGCCATTGTACATGCCACAAAAGAAATCGGAATCCTGCCGATCTACCGTAATACAATGCTGGGGTGATTGTGGTCAGGCACGTTTATTAACAAACCTGGGTTTAATGTGCCAGTCTACGCAAATAGCGTTTGTGCATCACTTTGCATGTCATTTGGTCACTTTTTAACATGACAAAGTGCTCCCTGGCTCACATTTTATCACCAACATAATGTGCGTACAATTACATTATCAGTTCATCATCATCATCATAAAAACTTTATTCGAATCTTTGTTGGATTCATAAAAGTACAAACAGTTTAAAAATAATTTTCAGTATAATAAAATATAATATGATCTTTGATCTTATGTTTAAAAGATTTCGTATGATAACATTAAAATCTTCATCAATACACATCATTTAGTAATCCCAGGTAATAATATAATTTTTCGGCCCAGGACCATCCTTCATTCGGTTTCATAAACAAGTTAGTATAACATTTTTATAGATTTCCTTCTTTGTATGGCCCGGGTTATGAAACCAACAACAGCACTACAGGCTAATTCATTCTCAAGGGCACATATGAATTTCATCGCGTTTTTATAAAAAAATAATTTCTGTGTAATAAAAATTGGACGTAAAAATATTTTTCTAATGTCTTGATAAAACTTGCAAAACAGCATAAAGTGCATCGTGGCCTGGTTAGCTTTTCCCTCACATGGGCATTTATGTTCTATTTTCTGCCATTTGTTAAGTTGTGGGAAAGCCACTAATTCATGAACTGTGCCCAGACGCATTCGTGTCAGATAGAATCTATCTTGTGTGTTTGTAACTTTTACCAAGTAATTTGGGAGGCCAAATGGCTCAATTTTGGCCACATATCTTGATATGCTAACTTTTTCTTTCTCTCTCCTGGTTCTTGCTTGGCTTACTTTCTGCAAATACAATTTTTTCACATCATTTTTACCAAATTGTAATATGGCTGTGGGGTTTTTTACCGATAAATCTCTGTTGATGCTCTTTAATAAGCTGTCCATATATGCTAGCCAGGGGATCTTATTTATATTATCCAAAGCTAAACCATCCTTAATGATGTTCCTGGTAAATTTTAGTCCCTCCTTACACCAAATGTTGTGCCATGCACAAAGCGCTCTTACTTGATTTAGATCAGTGACATATAATACATCCAATTCTTTGTGTAGGAGATATGTTGTCGTGGATCTTGGTACAGCCAGGGTACGACAGAGAAAGTAATTTTCACAAGATTGCAGCGCATTAAAATTGGCATTACCCCACACTAGAGAGCCGTAAGTAGCTACAGGTAGGCATTTGCTGCCATATATTTTTTAGCATATCCCGGATAGGTTTACTGCCTATCTTATTACAAAATCTAAAAATCGCCTCTATAGTTCTAATAAGTTTGAGTCTGGTCTGGTCTAGATGTGGAGTCCAGTTGCCGTTAAAAGTGAATAAAACACCCAAATAGGTGAAACTCTTAACTTCATTTAGCTTATGGTCCCTAACATAATGGGTCTTTTTCTTAACCCTACCTTTGCCACATGTCATCACAAACGTTTTGGAGAGGTTTAATTTTAGATCTTTCTGCTCCATGTATGAATCAAAAGCTTCAATCAGATTTTGCAATCCATTTGCAGTTCTCGAAATTAGGACTGCATCATCTGCATACAGGAGCAGAGGAGTTGGTCTCACACCTATTTTCGGGGCATCTGTATTAAGGTTCTAGAGGGTTTTATCAATTCCGTTTACATATAGTGAGAATAAGAGTGGAGCAATGACACACCCTTGTCGTATTCACCTGGATACCTTAAAGTTTGTTGTGCATTCACCTCCCCTTCCATATCTTACTCTAGAAGTCAATCTCGAGTATAGTTGTGAAAGAAATGATATAATATTGACAGGGGCACCCATCTCCGTCATGACCTCCCATAATTTTGCATGACTTACGCAGTCAAAAGCAGAAATCAGGTCTGCAAAGCATAAATATATGTGTTCTTCCTTTGACATAGTGTATTTCTTCATAATTAAGTGTAGATTTAAGCATTGCTCTACCGTCCCCATATCCCCTCTAAAGACATATTGGGTTTCAGTCAAGATGTTGTAATCATTTACCCATTTCTACAGTCTTTCTAGGACTATACACCCCATGGGATATGGGGGGGTAGCATCTCACATCACCTCGGCTCCCCTTTTTGAAAATTGGGACGATAACACTATCTATCCAGGTCTTGGGGACGCAGCCTTTGGCAGCTGCGTTGCAGACCTGGGTTAAAATGGGTACCCATAGCTGTATATATTTTTTATACGCATCAGCTGGAACCCCATCGGGTCCAGGAGCCTTTCCCTGCTTCATCTTATTTATTGCCACGGTTACCTCCTCTAATCTAATTTGTTCGAGAGGTATCACAGCTATAGAGGAAGGCTGTTCTATGTTATTAATAGATGCATTAAAAATTCCGCTAAAATGGGTAAACCAATCCTTTGGAGCAATGACTGTTTCGACGATAGGGTCTTGATCGTCTTTCCACAAAGGGGAATTTATCACTTTCCAGAATAGGGTGGAATCCCTAGTCTCTGCTGCTTGATTCAGTTCCGACCAGGCCTCCTCTTGTACCTCTCTCTTCCTGTTTTTTAATGCTTGTTTATATGATAGTCTAAGACGCTTGGTTTCATTCCTGTCTCGAGGTATTTTGTGTAGGGCCTTAATTAAATCTTGTTTTGCCCGTGTACAGTCATGGTCAAACCAGCCATTTACCTGTCTCTTTTTCATTGTGACTTCCTTTCTTAAATTGCTAGATATTGCAGCGGTAATTCTCTCGTAAGCAGTTATAATTTCATCGGGCAAGGAATTGATATCAGTGCAAATTGAAAAACTTTCCATATTATCATTTACGACCTTGTGTAGCATTATATCTTCATCGATACCTGTCCATTTAATAGTGACAGGCCCGGCTATGGTAACATGTAAGGTCAAGGTCAACGAAGCATGATCACTAAATCTAGTAAATTCGCCGGTTGGAAAGCCACAATAAGTAAGACCGGCAGTGGACACCATCATGTGGTCAATACATGATGGATTTCCCCTGCCTTGGAAGGTAGGATAAGTGATTCATCTTCTCCTCTTGGGGCCAATATCTCCAGGCTGTACTTACAGAGGACTTCATTTAATGCTTCCCCATAGCAATCATGTGGGAAGTGTTGTAAATTGGTCCCTGTAATGTCTGAGAAACCGCAGACATTGGTTCCAGAGAGACAGCATTTACTAATATTAAAATCCCGCATCCAAATACATATGTATGCGGGGACTACCCCCTTTATTAAGGTAGCCAGTGCTCTTTCTAATTCATTCACAATTTTATAGCGGGTAGCATTAAAGATATTATTATAAACATTTACCACTACAAATGGTTGGTTCTTCCCCATTATCAATAGGACTATTTGACAATAGGGAGAGCCATTGTACAGCTTTTTAAGTTCTATGGGCGCTGTGGTTGAAATAAAAATTGCCAAACCCCCCTTTGCTCGTCCTGAGGCTGACGGTATCGCTGGTGTTGAAATGGTTACAAAGCCGTCAATATATGGCTCTTGAGTATGCCAGGTCTCCTGGAGACATAGTACTTGGAGTGGTTTAATACTTTCCAACCAATCCTTATCTGTTAACTTCCTTTTAATCCCAGCAATATTCTATGACCTTATCTTTATTTGAGTAGTTGAATCAAAAACTATTTTTGCTTGATCATTATTAGTATGCCTATGAGTAGTTTTCCCCCAGGAGTTTATTACTCTCTCCCTAGGTCCCCTAGGTCATTTTGTCAATCCTGTTCAGCTAGGTTTGACAGTGGAGCATAACGGTTAAAACAAGATACTGCAGGTCCCATACCAAATGTAGATGCCACGTTTGATCTTCTATCAGTGAGTGGATTGACAAAAGGGGTAGGGGGTTTATAGAAAAAACCTAGTGGGACAGCAACCACTTGTTCATCCCAATTGGTCAAGTACTGTTGTCTAGATTGGATCTTACTGAGCATGAAAGCTTACCATCTCTGGGTGTCGGAAATTGATGATTATGCAATCCCCTGTACCTTTTTTTTCTGTAGATCCCACCCAGTTCACACGTCTCACCATTATAATTTCCTCACAGAGGAGGTTAATATTTAGATTAAAACCAGCCATCCAGTGCACCACTTTGTTTCTAAGTTCTGTCCAGGATTCTCTTGCTTGGGGGGCTAACTTAGGTGCACCCTTTAAAATTATGATATATGGAGTTACGTCTGGGGGAAGATGTAATCTGTCTGGTGTATGACTCCTTGTATGATTCCTTGCTCTCGTTGTGTTAGGGCTTTGGGCCCCGTACAACTAACTTGTTTGGTGTGGGCTCTGTACTATGTACTAGAGGTGCAGGGGGTTGGTTGGGTCTAGGATGTGGCGTTTCCTTTATACGCTGCTTATCTGATAATTGACCATCAGCTACCATATTCCTCTCAGCAATTTCCTCTGCTAGTGCCCTCTCTGTATACTTAGGGGCGTTTTCTAAAACTTTCAGTCTATCTTTAATTTCAGCAAGCTCACCAAAAACTCTCTGCTCTACTTTCTCCAATTTAACGTATAGTTTATTTAGAAGACACTCTAGGCTACCTGAATTATTTGTTTCTTTTCCTCTAGCCACCTTTTTCTTTTTAGATGTTGTTTTTCTCCCGAGGGCACTATCACCTATATTATGGTTTCCAGGGGATACCGTAATCATGTCCCCTGGTTGTTTGCTTTTCTTGGTCGGCGGCGGGCTTATATCTTGTGAGGTGGATAACTCTAATAACTCTAAGGATTTATTAGAGACTCATGGTTGTTCCTCACGTTGAGGGCATTCCTTCCCTAGTTTCTGTATTCTAAGAGCATCAGAACAGGCAGCCTCCTTAAGTTGTGTCACTCCTTTATGAGAAACTCTGCTCACAATCTGTTTGGTGGCTGCTATCCTTTCTTCCACATTACTTATTTCACTTTCAATTAGTCCCACTGCATTGGTTAAATAATTAGTAATGGCATTTGACGTCTTCGGCCGTGGTTTCCCCTGTGGAGCTTCCATTTGCTTTCTTTTGCCCATTTTCCGCTCAGATGCACCCTTACCCAATTACGAACTTTACAGGTAGTTGTACAGCAACAGTACTTACAATAATCCTTAATCGGAAAGCTCTAGAAGCACAACAGCAAAAAGGACATATAATCTCCAGTAAAATAAATATCAAATTCCACCGCTTAAGTCTTAGCTAATTAGAGAAACTGTTACAAGTTGGTCAACTTGTGAGTGCCGTGCACTGTTCACTAGGTGCTAAGGCCCCGGTCTCTTATGAGACATTCAAACTCTTCAAACTTTAAGCAAATTAAACCATATTTAAAGCAATGTTTCTTATTAATATATCATTCTTCACTTCAAAATAATACATCAATCACCATTTTGGTTTTTACAATTTGTGTTCATTGATAGTTGTACACTTTAAACATCAACAGTGTAGTATCAGTGACTGCAATACTAATAACGTAGTTTATTGCATTAAATGCCCATGTGGAAAAGCTTACATTGGCAAGACGGAGCGAAAACTAAAAGTACGAATCACGGAGCATAAGAGTAAAATACGAACAAAAAGCACAACATCAAGTTTAGCTCAGCATTGGGAGGAGACTAAGCACAATATATCACAGCTTAGATTTCAAATAGTGGAAAGATTAATACCACGACCTGGAATGGATATCACTAAATTGTTGCTTCGCAGAGAAGTATTCTGGATAAAGAGTCTTGGTACGATGATACCATTAGGTCTTAACAATCGTTTGGACATGAGTTGTTTTTTATAAATTACTCAATACAGATCCCACAAATAATGAGTCCAATAGAAATATCCGTAGAGTATATATTACAACACCATTGAGTCATTCTCCCGTAGATGAGGGTGGGGGTTATCACAGTCTGATTATGGTGATGGTACTGTCATTACATTTATTTTTCTTCTTTTCCTTTTCTTTCTTCATTCGTTTTTTATTTACGGGGGCACTTTGTATTTTCAGTTTAATTGGTGTAAACATCGTAGGCTTCTTCTGCATAAGATATTGGTTTATGTTTTTATTCATTGAGGTTCATAGATTGTAATATGCAGGGTTCTGCATATCCTTTTTTCAGGCTTTGTAACCTGGTTGGTATAATTTAGTTTGTTATTATTTTTGACACGAGGTTAGGATACTAGACATAGATGAGGCATTTGGTTCAATAAGAGCTTGGTTGACAGTGTTAAGATGGCGCCTGTTTTTAGTATAGTGACAGTCTCATTTCTATGTTACTAGTTGGTCGCATATTTTGAACGAACGTCGCGTTCGGCAGTAAGCAACATTGAATGAATCCCTCTGAGAGACGAAGAGTGTTATATTGAGGTAAGCGAGTTATTGGGTTTTAATAACGTCTTAGGGAATACATTTAGATTCCTTTGTTGTAGCTTTCCGTTTTATTAGAATATTACATTGTTTTTAGGTTTGAATGTACTTGGGAGCACCGGCGGGAGAACATCGGTTAGCATAAATAAGTAAGTGTAACTATCGGCTGCATTCATTTGTTTTATGGTACATTAACGGCCATCAGTTGATGGTAACCAAGTACATATTTCGTTTCATATAGGACCGGGAGTTCTTGGCAGCACGCGAGATATATACGTGGAGTTTTTTACTATCGGGGTAAGCTGAGAAAGTGTATTTCAGTGTTTCTTTATTTTTTATGGTGTGGCGAGTTTGGGTATTTATGTTCTGTTGTTTTTTTTATAGCAGTACTAAAAACATCCATTTGTCTTAAACAAGAACGAGCACAGGTAAGCGTGGTTAACATATAGCCATGTACTGGTTGTTCTGGGATAGTAGGACGTATGATTGTGTATTAGTTTAAATTTTTTACATTGGTCTATTCATTTTATCGTGAGGAGGTAACGGTTGATGGAACTGGCACTTATTGAGTATTAGTATTGTTTTTATCACTAAATAATCTTATTTCTCTTCTCTTTTTTTTGTGCACTTTTAAGGGTGATGACATGCCTTTATTTATTTCAACCATTGAGTTAAGTAGGTAGTATTCACCCGAGGACTCTATTGCACATTTGAATTTGGTTTGGATCTGTCAGTAAATAACTGTATGCTTGCTATTTTTGTACATTAATATTTATATTCAAATGCATTACACTAATGGTGTGTTGGGTTTTGTTGACATCGTGTATAAATTGTTCAGAATATTGTGAGTTTTAAATGGTAACAGTATGTTTTCTTATAGGTTGGATCCTGAAGAAGGGACTCTAATGTCCCGAAATGCATCGGGCATGGGCATATGTATATATTGAAAAAAACGTTTTTTTATTGTTTATGCATCTAAACATGTGAAACTACACTGTTGATGTTTAAAGTGTACAACTATCAATGAACACAAATTGTAAAAACCAAAATGGTGATTGATGTATTATTTTGAAGTGAAGAATGATATATTAATAAGAAACATTGCTTTAAATATGGTTTAATTTGCTTAAAGTTTGAAGAGTTTGAATGTCTCATAAGAGACCGGGGTCTTAGCACCTAGTGAACAGTGCACGGCACTCACAAGTTGACCAACTTGTAACAGTTTCTTATTCACTCACACTTGGGCTGACAGCAAGTGTAGCGCTGTAGCACCTTTTTTCGTAACAAATCAGATAAAAGTGGAGTGCTCCTCCAACCCCAAAACATTAGCTAATTAGAGACCATAGGGCAGCAGTCAGCAAGTATCTCGGGCGTATATTATTTGTTATGTCCAGATGGCCAAAATAAAGGGAACATACAGGGCCACTCACCCGTTTTCCGATAATGCAGAAGAGTTCCAATGACAAAGAGGGGGGGCCCGGCCTCCTCCGGCCTCCTCCGACCTCAGACAAACACAGACGGGCCCGCCCTTGGCCCGAGCTTTGCCCGGGCGCGTCCCGCGCGCGTCCCATGCTGCGGGAGCCCTGGCCGGTGATAAAGCATCTCCTGGCGCTAAACGTAACGTGGGTGGCATGCGCGCCGCTTGATGGTGCTGGGACTTGTGGTTCCTCTCCCCTCCGGTCCACAACAGGCACCAGGCAGTGACTGTAAATGGGCTCCCGCGCTGCGGGAGCCCAGGCCGGTGATAAAGCGCCTCCTGGCGCTAAACGTAACGTGGGCGGCGTGCGCGCCGCTTGATGGTGCCGGGACTTGTGGTTCCTCTCCCCTCCAGTCCACAACAGGCAACAGGAAGTGACGGTGATAAAGTGTCTCCTGGCGCTAAACGGAACGTGGGCGGCGTGCGTGCCGCTTGATGGTGCTGGGACTTGTGGTTCCTCTCCCCTCTGATCCACAACAGGCAACAGGCAGTGACTGTAAACGGGCTCCCCTGACTGTAAACGGTTAATTTTCAGTGGCTGACAAGAGGACAATTCAAAATTGGTAGTTGACTTTTTCTACAATGTGATTATTTAGATGATAGGCACATTATTGTGTGTGGTCAAGGAACTTCGGTTGTCCTGTGGTTCTTGTAGGCATAAAATGCTCATGAGAGATCAAGTATTTATTTTATGAAGGCTAGTTTTGAGCGATTGGATATTCACTTCTTGGTGGTGTTGTGGCTGGCTTGAGATGAATAATAGCATTTAACATTTACCTACAATGCTTTTTTGAAGTTTTGTCAACATATGTCTCTGTAAATGAGGGATATGGCAGTGATTGATTTACGCGGAAACATGTGTAAGGACCCAAAACAAATTTCTCGAGGCAGGCTCCAACTTTTTTATCTGCTAGACTAGTACTGCTCAATACCAGTGCACATGGATACTTACCCAGATCACACACAGCTATTCAAGCCTCAAACTGAAAACTACTGTGCCAATGGACCTGTATCCTGACCTGTCTCACATCCAACTTTCTCAGCGCACAGAACATACACTGCTCTATTTACCAGAGTCCTGGCCCTTAGGCTTCTGCACATCCATTTACAATACCTTACACAGCTCTGCAAAATCACCGCAATCCTAACCTTCTGTCATGGGGTGCACACACATAGTGCACTGTGAGAAAGATTAAAAACATGCTGCTTGTGTCAAAGTTAGATTTGATCGCCTCTGCAGGCTCAATACATGTACAAGCCAATTTATACATCTCACAATGTTATTATCCAGTTAGCACGTGCTCTCATTTTAGGTGATAATGAAACTAATGACCAGGGAGCACAGAGGATTTGCCAACAATGGGTATGAAGAAGGGCAATGCAAAATGTTGTGATACACTGTAAACCGTTCAGAAACAATTGGCTTATTAATAAAGGCATTATGGATTATGCAAAATAGCCCTCCTGAAGAACTATTCCATGTATTCTTACAAGCCCCAACAACTATAAAATGGGTAGAGTTAGGGAATAGTCATACTAAATTAGTACAAATAGAAAGGAATGTGCTATCTTTGCAATTTAATTAATAATAGGTCATGTAAGGGTACGTAAAAGACTACTCTATAGTAATACTACTTCCTGTACTCATAAATGCTTTTGTGAATCGGCCCCAATGTGTCAATCTCATTAGGATGTGGCACGAGTCCTGCCTGTAAAAACAGAAATCATGGCTGTATGAGCTGACTTTAGATGTCTGTACTCTGTACTTGCAACACTGGAACATGTGTCTTTTTTATTACATATGTGAAACTTGATGCAACTTCATGTATATAGTATTCTAAAAGGTCACCTCTAAATCAGAAGCGATAAACCCAGATCCAAGGTGCTCACCAGAAGTGAATCCGCTAAATAAAATGAAGGCCCACAGTTGGCCAGCGGGGTATAATTCACCCAAACTGAAATCCACAGAGTGCAGGATATCCAAAACAAGACTAATTCTGAGCTGCCCCAGGGCACAGTGGCTGAATACCTCAAGAAAGGTCCTGGGGCTTAAAGAGGCCTGGCAGACTAATTTCTCTTGCACAGTTTTCAAAAACCGGTTAGAACTCAGTTGAGGATGATTTCACTGCACTGGACTTTGCTGGGTGCTTGCAAAGAAAATATATCAGCTTGGTTATGCAGCCATATACCTCCTTATTTAAGCAAGAGGATTTAACCATATGAATGAAGTGGGTAAGTAGGAAGGCCATTCATATGCTCTTCCTTCTCCTTCCGCCTTATGATTTAGAAGTAACTGGAAAATATTTTCGAAATCAACCTGGAGAACGCAGATTGTGTCAAAACAAGTTTGAATCAATCAAATATAAGTTATGCTGCTGTCATGCTTTAATTGAGGAAAGAAGAATGTTTTTGCGCCAGATATTTATATTAAACAAAATAAAAATAAGCCATGATGTGGTTGGTCTGTAACAGTCTTAATCTGCAGATGCTTAATAGTGGTTCATTTTTTTTTTTTTTAAATAGTCTCAAATAAATTGATAGAAATGGACGCCAATCTTGAATGCCTTATTAGTACAAGTGTTTTAACTTTTACAAATGTTATAATTCATTACATGTATTAAACGGATTTTAATTATCCAAGAAATCTAAATTCAAATAGAAATAAATAATTAAATGACATAGAATAAAGGATTTGGAGTTCATCCTGTTTTTTAATGAAACCCTCTTTGCTTACTTTAACAATTGTTGAAGTAAAGCCGCATGGACCATGGTGACAATAGCTGAAAAACCTTTACTTTAAATCCACCAACATTATTTTCATAAAGAGCAATTAAAATGAATAACTTATTCATGAGGTCCATGCTTTTGTCTGCCGCTTCACATAAGAATTTGGAAGAATAATAGCCTCAAGTGTCTGTTTGGGATGGATTGAAATTGTTAGCATGATTGTCTGTCATAATCTAGACATCATCGGCTAAAATGCTGCAAATGCTCTTTCTGAAATGTTCACTTAATCTCTGTGGGTCCTAAAGTTGGTGGCTCACCTTTCCTGCTCTCCATCTTCTTCTGTTTGGTAGACTGCAGCATCAGTCAGAATAAGGAAAGGCATCTGGCAGTGGGACCCACTCTCAGAGGAGGCAGAGAACAGAATCTACTAAGGGCCGGAAAGCCTTACGACAGCTAGTCAGAGGCTTTCCGTCCGACATCAATGGTTTCCCTACTACTGCTGTATTACAATACATGCTGTCGGAGGAAAACCCTTGGAGGAATTCCGCTCTGCTTCCGATGGGCTCACAGAGCCCGTCGGAGCAGTGGGCGGAATGGCAATTCCATAATTATGGGGGAGTCATCCTCGGCTCTGCCATCAGTATTACAATGTCGCTTTCCACCTGCCCTTCATGGCGGTCCGTCCAACATGAAAAGGCAGGCGGAAAGTAACTTTGGGGCCACTAGCAGGGCTCCTTTCCCCCTGGCTCTCTGCTATGGGGCACAGGGGGCACATATGGTGCCCTTCTAAACATCTCTGCATCGTGTGGCAGGCACCACATGGTTCCTGCCGAACGGTGCTGGGATGTTTGTAAACATCCATTTAAAAATTGTAGCTTGTGCTGCAGGTCTTTTCCGCCCACCGCACAGGCTACAATTGTGAAATGGATGTTTCCGACTGCCCATAGGGCGGTTGCATCCAAATATAGCGGGTGGAACCGCCGACCTATGATCGAACGGTTCCATTCCGCTATGATGACGGTCATTTGTTTTAATGAGTACTTGTTTTAACAAAAGCTATATGTTGGAAATGACCACCTTTTGAATGGTTTTCCCACAGAGTTTTTATACCTAATTGGCACATTTAATTTACTTGTAGGTCCCTAGCATATGATATAACATGTACCCAGAGCCCATAAATTTAATTCTACTAGTGGACTGCGGCACTCATAAAGCCACCCACTAAAGTAGCAGTGTAAAACATGTCTACAGATCTGCCACTGCAGGCTGGACAGGTAGTTTAAAACTGACATTTCAATCTGGCAAGGAAAGAATTTAGCCTTCCTTTTTAATACTTATAAGTCACCCCTAAGGTAGCCCCTAAATGCTCATAGGGCAGGTTGTATGGTATTTAAAAAGTAGGAAATGTATATTTAAAGTTTTACAAGTCCTGGCAGTAAAAAACTCCAAAGTCATTTTTCACTGTAACAAGGCTGGCTCTCCCTTAGGGAAACACTGGGCTACATTATAATTATAACAACTTATAATGCTTACTTTTGGTTTGGGAGCAGCTAGAAAATGACTCAAGGACTTCTTTTAATGGTAATTTAAAATCCAACTTAATGATTGAAAACAACACTTTTAGAAAGTTGTAGTTTTTCTGCCTAAGCCAAATGTGCCTGTCTGCTGGTATCCAGTGTTAACTGACTGGTAAATGGCTCCCCTGTGGTGAGATGTTGATTGGACGCTGAGGAGGGCTGTGCCCATACTCCACATACTGCAACTGCTACAAATAAAAAAACCTGTTGGTTTACCTGGGATCGTATTATCAAGGTCAACCTTCTTCACGTAAATAGGACATAACTGATCTCTTAATGTGACTGCGTTCTGATATATAACTTTGGGCTTATAGTATATGACTCCATTTGACATGTTTGAAACTTTAAGTATAGGCCAATGTTTTCTCAATCCATTATAAATGTAACTGTTATGCATGTTATACTCGGTTATAAAGGCAACTTCACCGTCAAAACTCTGGACGGAAATAAGGTGAAAGAGTATGTTATAACAACATGAAAAGGTATATGATTAGTAGTTTTATCAACTGTAATACAGCCTATACAATATATGTTTTAGGCTGAGACTGTAATAAGATCAATGTGGAAAGTAGCATATGCCTATTGAATAGAGATATTATGAATTACAACAGAAACTATCCTGTAGCTTTACATTTTAGGACCATCCATCCTGGTAGCAGGAACATTTGGTTCCATGCTCTGGAACATGTAAAAAACTTTGCAAGGGGAGGCGATAAGGAGATAGTGTTATGTCAGATGGAAGCAAAATGGATATGTAGACTCAGAAATGTGCATATGGGTCTTAATACCAACAGGGAACTGCAACATTTTTCACAAAGGCCACTTAAGAATGAAGAACCCTGGCATATAGGCACATTGTGGATCTCGAAACAGGACGTTATTCAATGTATGTTATATAATGACAGATTCCTACATATGACTTAATCATGAGATTTATTAATCATATGTGGCGTAAAGTAATCTCATTCACATAATATCACAAGATGTAATGTAATTTCTTTTGACTCAAAAAAATGTTGCCATCGCTCTGTACTATTGTAGGTTTTGTTATCCATTATTATTTAATTTTTCACATTTCTTTTGATTGCTAACATACATTGGCTATGGGCCCGATTCATAGAACTAACTTAAGACAAAATCCTAAACTTACTACCATTTTGGTATTTACAGAAGGCACTTACTCATTTTGGTATTCACAGAAGGCACTTACTCATCAATGAGTAAGTGCCTTCTGTGAATACCAAAATGAGTAACTACTCATTTTGAGTAACTTACTCATTTTGTGTAACTTACTCATTTTGGTATTCACAGAAGGCACTTACTCATTAATGAGTAAGTGCCTTCTGTGAATACAAAATGAGTAACTTACTCATCTTGAGTAACTTACTCATTTTGTGTAACTTACTCATTTTAGTATTCACAGAAGGCACTTACTCATCAATGAGTAAGTGCCTTCTGTGAATACCAAAATAAGTAAGTTACACAAAATGAGTAAGTTACTCAAAATGAGTAAGTTACTCAAAATGAGTAAGTAAGTGCCTTCTGTGAATACCAAAATGAGTAAGTGCCTTCTGTGAATACCAAAATGGTAGTAAGTTTAGGATTTTGTCTTAAGTTAGTTCTGTGAATCGGGCCCATGATGTTTCCATTGTGTAAAATGAATTTTTACAATGATAGAGATCTGATGAGAGAATTAGCACCATTAAAAACAGAATTGTGACTTTAATGATATATTGTTGTGATATAAATATGGTGGTCATTCCCTGTCGGACCGCATATTTTGGGTGAGTCTTTTTCTGTTTCCATTGTACACTACAGAGAGAAACTCTGGTAACCATTTATTAGGATTTTCACTGTAGTTTGTACATAAAACACCAGAGAGTGGAGTAATTTAACTTGACCTTGAAGGAAATTGGCTTGTTCACAATTATTTTGATGTTAGATTTTTCCCACAATTCATTTAAAAATGATGGCTGTCTTCCTACTAAGTAAGTCCTCTTTCCATCTCTGCTGTGGGCGGAAGCCCTGAATTCTAGTAACCACTCATACTGGGTGAGACCCTTCTCAGTTTCCGTTATATGTGGTAGCGAGTAACTCTGGTAACCATTTGTTAGGATTTTTAATGTAGTCTGTATATACAATACTAGAGAGTAGATTATTTACTTGGAACCTTATGGGAAAAGTGCTGAATATGTAACTAGGTTGTTTATAATAATTTTGATGATATATACTCCCTTTTATTCATTCAATCTCTTTCCATCTCTAGTGTGGGCAGAAGCCTGGTATCTCAGCAAATGTTTATAAATGCTCTCAATACGGCATGTAAGTAAAATGCTGAGAGCATGCAGCCTGAATTTTCTAGTTGATGGATTGAATAAAATAGATATTAATGGTACATTCATTTTGAATCCAGCTAGTTTATAGATACAGAGTACATGAATATCTGTTGATTTTCCTTTTTGTTTTACCAACAATGTGTGTTTTGACTATTAGGCTTCTTATATTGTAGGTTTATATTGAGATGACTTATGTGACATCTATGTTGGATACGTTAGAACATGACTTCACTCATATCTCACAATGTAAATGTAATGAACTTATGTCAACTTATGTTTAAGCACTTTAACCTATTTGAGTAAACATGGTAATCAGTTTTCCAGTTAGGTAATTCTCTTTTTACGCTTGTTGAGGTGTTAGCACGGTGTCTGAGCAACAACTTATAAATGTTCCCAATATGGCGTGTAAGTAGAACATATAAAATATGTTGCCTGACCTGTTTATTTACGAGCCCCTTGCTTATAAACATAGTATGAAAGGACGGGAGATTGTTTCCTGTTAGAAACACCCCCTGTTATTGAAATAACATAAAGTATTATAATTACTCCTCCTATACTGTGTATTTTAAACATACTAAAAACTTGGCTATAAACATGGGATGAATGGTTGAAAGCTCAATGTTCACTTATGTACATTTTTGTAGCCCTGATGGAGTCCTCAGAGGACAAAATGCATTGGCTTTGGATACAATTGGATTTTAAATATTTGAGGAGAAGATTGAAAAATAAATGGACTATTTTTAGTAATCTGGACTATTTTGTAATCTTCCTATACAAGAATAAATGTTATATATTATGTATTATGTGATATTGGATTGATTAAAATTGACATTATGGATAATGACACATGTTTGACTGATTTGGGTGCTGGCTAATTTTTTGTTGATGGAGCAGCAACCTGTGGAGATGTCCCTGTGCAAAGACTTCGAACTTCGCCTGCTCAGAGCATTTCTGCCTTCGTCGACGGCCGCACCAGGCCTCCACTCTTCAGCAACCTGCCGTTGTCGAGCCCTGCATTGAATCCAGCTTGTCCCACCGACCATCAATCAATCAGGGATTTGTACAGTGTGACTTCTCACCCGTAAGGGTCTCAAGGTGCTGTGGGGGTGGGGGTGGCTGCTGTCTGGTGCTGGCACTGACGACTCATCAATAACCACTTTTCTCCAGGAAAGTTTCTAAATCCCTAGATAAACTTTCCACCGGAATGAATCTGGTCCCTTCATTTGACTCTTGCTCCATTGTGATCAGCCTTTACTTTGGACTTTGACCCAGCCTAGCGCAACCAGATAACCTGGGTTGATGCTTTGTGTTTCTTGACGCTACTTTGAACGTTAAGTTTTAAAAATTCATATCTGAGCTCTTTTTTTCCAAATTGGATTGGCATTTTTATTGTATTGTGTTTTCACTTTATTATTGTTGGAGTACTGAATAAATACTTTATACATTGCCTCTAAGTTAAGCCTGACTGCTTTTGTGCCAAGCTACCTGAGGGTTAAGCACAGGGTTATTTAACGACTTTTTGTGTTTCACCCTGACAAAGATAGTGTTTATTATTTGAGGTTGATTCTCAGCCTCCTCAACTAATTTCTTACACTATTTAAATAAAATTAGGGTTAAATTAGTGAAGTATGGTAGAATCTCATTGACAAGTCGTTGTAACTATTAGAAGAGTTGCATTCCTATGAAAAATAATTGATACATGAAAATTGTGAGGCAGTAAAGAATATTACTCAAGTCAGGTTTGCTATACTGTAATAATAAACTTGAATTTGGCCTTTGCGCTGTAGTAGGAATAAATTTGTGAATGTGCATTTTTTAATACAGTTGCTGTAAACAGAGTGTTAATTGGTGACATCGAGAAATAAAGATAGATAATTTCAATATGGAGCTAAGAATAGTAATTCAGTAATTATCTATAAATAGGTACCATGATGATATAGTGGTATCAACATTATGGAATCAATATTTTTGCAGGTTGGTATTAATAATTCGATAATGTGGTACAAAACTCTGGGGCATATTCTCAAGGACTTATCGCTGAGTTAGCGGCACTTTATCGCAGCCAAAGTGGCGATATATTCATCGCACCATTCACAAGCTGGTGTTAACAGCCCATATCACCAGTTTACCTGCGATAGCATCCGCAAAAAACATCGCCACAGATGACCCCGGCAACTATCGCTAATGAGATGCAGAGTAGGCGTACCCGTGAAAAAGTCGCGAAAACACCACTCCGCAACATTCTCAACAACCAGCCAGATCGGCGATAAGACCACAAAACAGGCGATAAGGCGCGTTAGCAGCAGGAAATTAACACCTGCTCTGACCTGGTGCAAAGTCGGACCACAGCCTGCACCACAAAATGGAGCCCAGCCCAGAGCCACACCTGAAGGGCAAAAGATGCCATGGAGCCACTGATCATGCAGCTAGGAGCCCCAACAGGGCCACAACACCCACCGCCACCACCGCCAGGACCCCCCCTCCCCGGGCCCCCCCCCCTCCCCGGCCAAAGACATGCCACATCAACTACACGGAATCATGTACCAAATAATCCGCCTGATGTCGCACAATCACATTTGGTGGCATGCATGTGTCGTCACAAAAATGAGCACACATTCACCTTCGATGTAACAAATGAAAATGTATTCAAAGAAACACAGAACAGAAATGAAGACACATGGCGGATCCCCTCGGGACAATCCGTAGGTCACAGCCTGCAAGACAAAAATCATGATGAGAAGGTGTGTCTTGCGCACATCAAAGGACAGTGAGAGAGCGAAGGAGAGAGAGAGAGAAAGAGAGGGAGCGAGAGAAAGACGGACAGAGAGGAGGAGCGAGAGAAAGACGGACAGAGAGGGGGAGCGAGAGAAAGACGGACAGAGAGGGGGAGCGAGAGAAAGACGGACAGAGAGGGGGAGCGAGACACAGATAACAGAAGTGATGGACATGGAGAGAGAGTGCCGACAATGCGCACCCAGGCCACACTGCCCACCTGCTGCCACAGGTGCGTCTCCAACCACATGCCTGTATGTAGTGCAGTTCACCAGGTCACACATCTGAAACAGATCCGTCATCTGAAACAGAGTCCAGATACATGAATGGCAAAGTACATAAAATTGCACAAGACATCATCGCCTGTCCGCCCCTGCGCACCCAGGTAGATGTACTCCAGCCCCTCCTGCCGCCCAGCGGTGCATGCCCGCCCCTGCGCACCCAGGCCTCGCTGCTCACCTTCCGCCCTTGGCGTGTAGCAATGAGGGCCCACCACGTGCCGCTGCAAGCCACATGCCCGGGGCCCGCAGACATGGCACCCTCCACATCTTGCAGCCCCGCTCCGCAGGCCACCAGGTCTCACATATGATTCTGGGTCTTGATTTCGCCATGGTAGAGGACATACCAGTGCACCCGGCATCATCGCAGGCTGCACACCCGCTCAGCCCTTGAGGTGCCACTAACTCTGTGATACGGGATGCGATGCCACGTGGCGGTAGGCCCGCGCTGCCCGCTGCCTCTGGCCTACACTGCGGTCCAGCAGGGCACACAAATCCTGAGCAGTCCGGACGGCCGGGACGGGGCATCATCGCAGGCTGCACACCCGCTCAGCACTTAAGGTGCCCCTACCTCAGTGCACCCAAAGTCACCGTCCCGTGGCGGTGTGCCTGTGCCGGCCGCAATGTATCCAGTGCCTACAAGTCTGTGTCCCAAAGTCATGGACCATGTATGATTGGGTATCGTGTTGCGGACGCCATCATGTCACCTCCGGTCCTGGGGAATGTGATGTTGCAGGGCCTGAGGCCCTCATGCCTACATTAATAACACACGGATGCACCCAGATAGAGAGTGGAAATGGCGTCGAGCACGTGCGCCTGGCTCTTTTTATTGGCAGGGTCACATGTCCTGTGACTCGTGTGCTGGATGGGTGTGGTGTGGGTGTAAACCAGCTGTGAGGGAGTGGCTGTGGCATGCTGACAACTACACCTGTGAGCAGCAGACCACTACAGGAAAGACATGGGACATGTAGCGTTTGCGTCCCCCCCTGTGAGCGTAAGCGGAGTGGGCTGGCCTGGCGTATGCCAGTCCAGCGTAAGGGTTTGTAAATGACCCCGGGGCCCTGGGCGTGGTTCTGTACTGGGCTGGACAAGAAAGTAACTCATGCGTGTGTCCCTGTTGTTGTGTCAGCGCCAGCCGGACTGCATTGGGCAATGTGTCACCCTGTGACCCCTGTTCTACGACATGAGCCACATGGACGTAAGAGGAGTCAAGTGAGCCTACATTCATCCCTACTTCCACACTTGAAAGACCATTGACATGACACATCTGTGTGAATATGAATGTTTAATGCACATTCAGTGGAGTGTTGCATCTGGAGCAGTACAGGGTCATGCAAACCCCACATGACGATGTTGTCCCGTGGAGGGCCAGCCAGGGTCCTTCAGGGAATGACAAGTCCAAAGGAAGAGGAAGAGTTCAGTCCGCAGTCTGATTGCTGTGTCAATGGCGATAAAACAGCATATGGCAGTCCATGTTGAGGTGCAAGGTGAGTGTCGCAGAGTGCATCGGGGGACAGTGGAAGGTGATGATGCAGAGGGCAGTACCAAGGTGAAGCCGGACCTATGGATGAGATCCATGCTGCTGCGTCCTTCTTACCATGAGGGCAGAATCATCCGCATCTTCGTTCTCTGCTGTTTCATGTGCCTCACGTGTGGGTGTTGGTGTTCTGTCTCCAGCACTGTGTGGCAGTGACACATCAGTGGCCAGTGGTGGAAGGTCTGCCGCACTGTGTGGCACTGACACTTCAAGGGGCGGAGATGTGGATGGAGTGGTGGCAGCAGCATGCATCCGCGCCAGGCCTTGTGTCAGCAATGCCATGAGGATGGTCCTGAGGTCACTGAGGAACCCAGATACCTCTCGCTGGTGTGCAGCCGTGGCAGCCGCTCGTTTCGCATTCGCCCGCTCCATGGTCTCCATTAACCTCCGCATGTTTCCCTACTCCCGTGTGACATCGATAGAGCCACTCGGACTGGACAGTTGTACTATTCTCTGAGTCAGGGCTCCAGCGATGTCAGCAATGGTCCATTGGAGAGCATGGAGTGGACTGTGGGTGTCTGCTAGGGACCGTGAGTGGTCCCTGATGGGGCATAGACACCCACGTATGGCATCTAGTTTGTCTGCCATGCGGTCAAAGCCCACCCGCACCTGTTCAGCCAGATTCTCCTGGCACCCCAAAACACGGCATTGGAAGGCCATGTGTTCTCCGTGGGGGTCCTGGGAGGCAGCAGTGGTGGTGGGTGCTGCCTGCTGTGTGGTCTGTGCAGGGGGTGGGGTCTCCTCGTAGCAGCTGGGCTGCCCAGCTCCTGGAAGTGGGCTGCGTAGGCTGTCCACGAGCAGTTGGAGGGTGTCAGAGTCGAAGCTGTGGTGGTTCTCTTCGTCTCCAGAGAAGAGAGGGTCGGGCTGCTCTGCAGGAGGTGTTGATTCTCCCTCTGCAATGTGAAGGGGAGATGATGCAGTTTAACAATGTGTTCACATGTATGTTGTTGCATTGTACATGTTTACATACAGTCAGCATGACTGGGTACATTGTGGCTGTTTGGGAGGAGCTGCCTATTTGATGAGGGACAGTGGACATTTCGACAACAGACGTGTGTGTGTTTGTACTTGTACATTATCAACGCACATTTCCCTGCATTGCTAAATGTGATTGGCCAGTGTCTGCACCCAAGCGGCACCAGTTATGTCCTCTGTTCTGTTGTAGGTGTTTTGCGGATTGTGTCACATCGTTGTCAATGTAGATGTGCACTGCATGTGATGTGTGTGCTGCATTTTGGGGGAGTAGCCCCTGCAGCTCAGATTTTGCTGCCCCTTATCACTTTCATGAGGTGTGCCTTTTACTTCTGTGCTTGTACAGTGTTGACATGTTGCATACTTGGGTACATTGGTCTCTTGGTGGGAGTTGGTGGTCTGGGGCATGGTTTGTCTGCAGATGTGCTCAACTTAATTGTGCATGTTTGCCATTGTGCCCATCTCCCCCTGTCCCCCCAGGCCCTGGTTGTTACTCACCCTGTTGCTGTTGTGTCGGGTCCTGTTGAGCAGTGTCCGGGCCCCCAACTCCTGCCACCGTCTCCCCACTGATGACTGTGGACACCATTTCCTCCATGTTGTCCAGCTCCTCCTGTGGCGCTGGGCTCCCACCTCCAGTCTGCATTGCTGCCTTCAGGTTGTTGGCGAGTTTCAGCTTGGTTTTGCTCTTGACATCATTCCACCGCCTCTTGACCTCGTCCATTGTCCTCTTCAGCACTCCGACTGCATTCACCTTGTCCTCGATGGACTGCCATAGTCCATTTTTTGTTGCCAATGACACAGTGGAGGTGACAAACAGTTGTTGATGGTGTTCTGTCACCTCCGTTATCAGGATCCTGTTTTCCTGTGGACTGAACTTCGTCTTCCTCTTCTTCTTGTCCTTGCCCTTCCCTGACCCCGAAGTCCCAGGATGGTCCTCCGGGGGGCTTGTGGGGTTCGGGTTCTCCTCCGTACTTGCTCCGGCAATGTCCATTGTGCTTCGCTGTTGTTTGGCATTTGTTTGTCTGTTTTTTTTCTACTTTTATGGTGATTGTTCCCGCCTGACGCGTGTGGATTGCAGGCCTGTAGCTGGGTTTCGCTGATTTTCGTATCGCGATTGGCCTCATCGCAGCTTTTTTTGCGTTAGTGTTTCGCATTTTTGCGGCGTGGTGTTGATTTTAACGTGGTCAGTTGACGCGTTATCTGGTGACTATCGCATGGTACCGCCGTGTTGTGAATACTTGGTTAACAAGGCGTAAATTTCCCGCTATAGACTGCGATGTTGGAGGTTGCGTTAAGTAACTTTTGCAATGGTTATCACACGTTCTTGAGAATATGCCCCTCTATCTTATGATTCTGAAGGCTGCCTGATGTATAACAAACATGAGGCCTGTCTCAATAAGGTAATGTAAAACCCCGGTGGTTTTGGATTAGTAAACTGTTATTGTGACCACCCAGAAGAACGTGTTAGATTGCATGCATTACTATGTATGACCTTGCAACCATTCGACAATTTTAAAATATCCATCTCTGGCCAACATAACTGTAGCCCTTCTAATGCTCTTGGGGACAAAAGGCACGGTGGTCAAGTCCAAGCTTAAAAAAAATAGTAATGCAACAGAATTGCATGTGCCAATTAAAGAACGTATGGCTAACTCCTATCCGACTATCATCCCAATTTATCTGATTGTGCGCTTAGTTTTAGAGAAAATAAATAAACCAGTGTTTTTCATGTAATACAAATTTGCAGCAAATCAATGGCAAATGAACGAAATAATGAAAAGGCTCACAGACACATAGAAATCTGTCAGTAGACAGATCCCATCAAATATCTAAATTAAGGGGCTTTAGAATGAGATTAAATATTACAAGAACCTTAGCAAGAAGAAGGAAAATTGGAGCAGAAACATTAACCTTAGGCTGTATAATCTAGAGAGGACACTGTTGTAATCAGGGTCAGTGTTGAGCATGATGGAGACAGTAATAAAATCATAAAAAATGCTGCTAGTAAAAAGGTGGGAGGCTTGTACATGTAGAGGGGATCGCGCCCAACTATAAAAACATGAATTTGCGACTTAACCTACTGCAATGAGCAGCTGGACCTATACTGTTCAACATTACCACAGGCTCAAAGACCCACGCATATTTGGGGTACCCTACATTTGTACCTGCTGACTGATAAGGTGTTTTTAAATTAGGGTCTGAGGGATGCCTGGAATGGTGCAGGGATGCGAGAGGCTTCCTTACTTAACAGAAGTGCCCTGACTGTGGCTGAATGGAACAAGGCCTAGCTGTTTATAACTTAAGATGTCTGTGTGTATCATAAACCTTACTTTGACAATTAGATGAAAAAATGCAAGTTTTTCTGGGGCCACGGCTGTTAGTCTGAGAAGTTGACCACTATTCTTATTATCTCTGTATTATTAATGCTAAACATGAGTAACTTTCTATGTGTTGCATGCATGCACACAGTAAATTTGGAAAAGAAACAGAAATAGGCTCTGCCACAGAAGAATGGATTCAGAAATTGAAACTGAAAATAGATATATTGTGGCTCTTTCAGACTGACACAAGGAAATATACACACAAAAATCTCCTCAACTTATAACACATTTTGCGTGAAATGGTCATAATGCATGAATTATCTAGAATACTATGAGTGGCAGCATCTTTGGATGTGTGAGAAGATTTTCACAATGTAGTGGAGGAATGTATGCACTATGTGATACTGTTGGAATTGCCCTTGAACCCATTGTTGACTTGCCATCCATCCTGGATTGTGATACAAATTTAAGATAGATAAAACTGATGCTCAATGTTTAGCACAATAAGCCAACTAACAATGTGTCACATAGTCTGGAACAAGTAAGCTTAAAATTGACAAAGTTATCCCAACAGCTAAGGAGAATAATAATGTATGATCTTGAGTAAAACACTCTCATTGGTGTAGCTTAAACTTGATTGAGGCGTTATCTATATTTACATTTGCTTCACTTACTCTTTCAATTTGTTTTTTTACTTTCATTTAATGTTCCTCTTTGGCTAGAAGAAGGTCAGTGTTTCCCTTTCTTAATTATAGATCACTTAAGGGCAGATTGCTTGACTGGCATGGATGAGTTTGATCAATTCCTCCAAATACCTTCATAAGTAAGTATAACTTCAATCTCAGTTTCCTGTGTACAGCCAGTAACTGTTAAATAAAACAATGTATCATAAAAATAGCATTATCTTTTTGAAAGTAGTAGGGAAAGTGCTCTTCCCTCATCGGGTATTTAGAATGCTGAGTAAACAGGTTCAAGGCGTAATATAGTTCTTCCTAACTCTAGTTATGTAAGATTCTTAGAGGCAGCATATTTCTTTTGATTTGCTAGCAATTTTATTTTACCTCATCTTAAGCTTTAGTTGGGGGTGAATGATCTATGATGCAATGTTTTGGGGTGTTGTAGACTTCCTGGTTGGTGGTTATATTATTTGACTGTGCTATCTGCATTTGTTGACTCTCAGAGAACACAACAATCTAAGTTACATTTTTCTGCATAAAGTGGGAACACTTCAGTTGCATACCATAAAGACATAGCATGCTGGAGATTGTGAGATAGCTGTATTGAATGCCAGCCCTAATTTTTGAACAGTTGTTGTAATGTTTAAAGTGTTTAAAAAGAGTTTTAACAAAGACCCAGCACACACCATTTGTGTACTTTATGAGAGTCATCGCTGAAGCGCTAAAATATATTTTGCCCATTTAGAAGTCTGGTTAAAGCAAAGGAGCACTTCAACTACTTTGTAAATTTATCCTTTAGAATGGATATACCTACACACTGCTACTCTGTCTATTTTAGGGTGAATTCAAGTAAAGTAAACATATTCACCCTTAGACAAGAACTGATAAAGGGCTCCAACCAGGGATAGGGTGGAGTTAAGCTGAAGCACTTAAACACAAATGCTACATATTTTTATTTCTTCTTGAGCAATATACTCATATAATTGGATATGGTCTGTTAGAAATGGGGGTCTCTAGTTGGCAGAGGTAGGTTCCATTGTCCAAATAGGGACCCTTGCTTCTACTCAGAGTAAGGGGGATACACACTTTAGATAACCCCTGATCACCCCCTGGGTAGCTTAGCACGAGCAGACAGACTTATCCCAAAGGCAATGTGTAAAGTATTTGTACTCAAAACACACAGTAATACAGTGATAACATGACAAATGGATACCACACCAGTTAGACAAATAAAGTGTCTTTATCCAAACTCAACAGGACCAAAACGACAAAAATCCAACATACAGGTAATAAGATATGACTTTAGAACAGTTATTGCAAAAAGAAAGCCTGTAGAAAGAAAATAGCTCCATCTAGGGATATTGCGACGTCGTGACAGCAATAAATCCAAAGTACGGCGCCGACCACGAGGAGCACGGCATCGGACAGAGTCATACGGACCCCCAAACAAACAGTACCTTGGAAACGAAGTCTATGATGATGCACGGCATCGTGGAGGTGAGGCGTCGGTGCCGAGGTCGAGGCAGAATCCCTGGCTGGCATGGGGGATGCGAGGCGTTGAGTCCAGGACAGGGGAAGACGGTTGCGTTGGCGGTGAGGCATCGGTTCCGGTGACGATGCAAAGTCAGCGAGTTCGTGGAGACACAGGATGCAGGCGCTGGCGATGACAGAGTCGGTGCGAGCACTGGCTTCGGGCATGGACGATAAATGCAGACGTAGGTGGGCGTCGAAGGGCATCAGAGCTGCGGTGTAGGCTGGGAGGTGTGTCGTTCACTTCATGAGCGGTGCCCTGGCCCCGGTGCAGGTCGCAGAATCACAGCGGCATCGCTGACGGTGTCGGAAACAGGTTTTCTTGCTTCTTTTAGGTTTCTTTCAGCTCCCAACAGCAGGAACAACCTCCAGAGGCCCATAAAGGGAATAGACACCTCCTGGCAGGTCAGAACTCTCAGAAAGAGGGTTCAGTGGAGCTAAGGTTGAGGTCTTTGTGTCCCTGAGACTTCAAAACCGGAGGTCACCACACTCAGGCCCTTGGAGATCTTCTTTAGGCAGGTTTGAAGCAAAGTTCCAGTCTTTGTCCTTTCCTCGGCAGAAGCAGCAACTGCAGGCTAATCCAACACAGCACACAGCAAAGGGAAAGTACTCCTCCTCACAGCTCTTCAGCTCTTCTCCTTGGCAAAGGTTCCTCTTGATTCCAGAAGTAATCTAATGTTCTGGGGTTTTAGGTCTAATACTTATACCCCAAAATGTCTTTGTTCTCTTGGTGCAAGGGTCTCTGAGCCCAGACCAAACCAGTTCTGTCCTCACTGGTGCAGTACAACCACATGGAGTGGAGACAGCATTGTGCAAGGAAGACAGGCCCTACTCAGGTGCAAGAAAATCTCCTCCCACTACTCTAAATTCAGCCAAGGTCCATTCAGGAAGGGCCAGGCACAGCTCAACCCCCCCAGTGGCTGTCTACAGTGAATTCACAGCCCCAGCCCCTGTCACTCGAAAACCAGACAGTCAATACACAAACAGGAAGAGGCACACTGAATGGTTAAACAAGAAAATGCCTACTTTCCAAAAATTGGCATTTTTAAACACACAATTTAAAAACCATCTTTACTAAAAGATGTATTATTAAAGTCTGAGTTCATAGAGCCTAAACTTTATTTCTCTATCTTGTCCCATTGGGATGTTATTCTTGTAAGATGTTACAAAGTATTTCCCATTCTATCCTATGAGACAGTTAGCCTTTCAATAGTGAAAAAGTAAATTGGCAGTATTTCACTATCAGGACATATCACACACACCAGTACATATCCTACCTTTCTCATACACTGTACCCTGCCCAGGGGGGTACCTTGGGCCTACCATAGGGGTTCCTTACATGTAAGAAAAGGGAAGGTCAGGGCCTGGCAAGTGGGTGCACTTGCCAGATCGACATGGCAGTTAACAAACTGCGTACAGACACTGCAGTGGCAGGTCTAAGATACCTTTTCAGGGCTACTCATGTGGGTGGCCCATCAGTCAGACCCCCCAGGATATTGCGGCATGGATTCGCAAATTTAGCGGCACAAATATAGAAATTTAGCGGCACAAAAATGGAAATTTAGCTGCATTTTTGTGGCACTTTATTTTACTCATAATCATTCATTTTCAGCCTGAAATCAATGAAAACTGTTTTAGCAGAGTATTCCACTTTGAAATAGGCATGTTAAGTAGGCCTAATAAATGCCCCGGAGAGAAACTGACACAAAGTATCCCTCAACAGCACTATTGAGCCAGTTCCTGCCTTCCCCACTAAGGACGGCTCTTGGGCTCCTTACGAGACCAGCCATTTTGAGGCCAAGCAATCGTCTCAGTGTAGCTCTCAAGTGTTTCCGAAAAATGGGGACAAAAATATGAAATTCGCACCACTAAAGCAGCACGCACCACTAAAGCAGATGCTAGGACACATAATTTAATTTCAAAATCGCGCTGTACTTCAATGAGTGTCACATCTAAAGTACAGCACGCAAAAAGGGAAATTGGTATAGCAGATTCTTCTTTCTAACAAACGTACATTAAAAGTAAAAACTCATAAATGCTCCTACCTCGGATAGGAGGATCTTCCGTTACTAAAACGAATAAAAAAAAACAGAAAGTGGGGAGGTGTAGGTTCCTTTTTGCAGTTATTGTGGGTGCAGTGGCACCAGTGCTTAATTTGTAAACGTTTAAGTGCCAGGGCCCTCGTCATGAGGGCACTTCACCCACTGCCCCTGCCAGAGCCGCCAATGACAGATCAAACACAACTACTAAACATTCCCCCCTACACATGGGACAATTCAGACTATTCGAGGCCCCCAAACCTATAAGAATGGCTTGGGCAGCAAGTATTACTCAATTTTAATGTATATTGAATTAAAAAACAACTGTTGTTGTGCTCATCTCTAACTTAGACAAACAGTGCCACCATAAGTGCCTCTGTTGACTATTAAGTGCCGATGCTGAGCGCAAGAAACCACGGGCTCAAATTAAGCACTGGGGTAGACTATCCACCAAAAAGCACTTGACCAAAGGTAAGGTAATTAGTGTGTGAACACCAGTGGATGGACTATTTGCAAGCATTCCTCCCATCACCTTTTGTGCGTTTGGTGTTAGTTTAAGTCCCTACCTCCATTATTTGCTAGGGAAAGGTGTTGCAGTACCAGTGGTTGACAGTGTGTGATGCTGGACTTACTATTGTTTTGGTCGTTTCTGCCTTAGTAACTTTAAAAGTTCAATAGGAAAGGGCTTAGCTCTTTTGTGGACGAGTGCATGTCCCTCCCTCAGTCGGGGCAGAGAGCTCAGCAGTCAGGCTACAGATCTCCAAGCATATGATAAAAGAGGCGGAGCCCTCTGAAGCATTTTGTAGTACATGAGTGGACCTACTGTAGTACCCCTAAACGTACTACAAGAGGTGGTTTGTGAATATGCCCTAAAGTGCGCACCAGTCGCTTCCTCCTCCTGGCCTACCCAGACACCACCTACCCTCTCCCACACACCTTACCTCTAAAAAAAAAAAAAAAGCTGCTCCACAAGATGCCACCAAAGCAATGGCAAACTTGCCCCCCACTGAACCCTCTTCCGGCAACAGTTTAGCAGCCACAAGACTCAAGCGAGAACAACAGAGGACACAACCACACCACCAGAGTGGTGATGCCCTTGCAGCAGCAGAGATTAAGGTCGGAGCCTGACAAAGGCAGGGACCACCAAGAGAGACTAAGGAAAAAGATGATTCATGATCTGGTCAAAAAACTGTATCTTTTTGTGTTTTATAAGTGTTTTGCACAGCAGAAGATGTTTTTATTGCCTGATTCAGTGCTCGAGTGCCAGAATCAAACCTATTGGCTTTGACAAGGCTTGTTCCTCGTAGCATTCAAATTAAGATAACAAAAGGCTATGCGTGTGTATACTCTCCTCCTCCCGTTGTGAGCCCGAAACACGGCACCCGTCTTTTCCTGGAGAGGTTGTTGTCTTTTAACACATTGTTCACATCACTTCTTACCAATCGGGTCTCCTTCAATGTTACATCACTTCCTGTTGTCCTAGCTCGAAGAGTGCCCCTGAGAATGACTTACACTAGTGGTGTAAGAAAGTCTGTCTAATTACAGCTTTAAAAGACAGGGTTCAAACTTTTTGCTCCAATTTAAACACGCTTCCAAGTCTAGTCCGGCCCCCAAACGCAAACTAATAGCATTTTTTTATGTTGCAGTTTCCAGATGTTCGCATCCACAAGAGCACTCCCGGCTCCACCTAAGGGACGCGAGTACCTCACTGCTTTTAAAGTAACGTTTCAGACTACAGTCTTGTGACTCAAGAGTAGACACCAGTGCATAATTTGTAAAAAAAAAAAAAAAAATGGCAGGGCCCTCATCAGGAGGCCGCTGCAGCTTGCACCAACCATTGCTTCGGATATCGCTGCCAATGACAGTTGGTAATATATATTTTTTTAAATTATATTTTCCAAATTTCGCGGGCAGTTTTATAAAAATCGCGGCATTTTTACAAAACTGCAGATTTCGCAATTTTTTTGCAAATCGCGAAATCCTGGAGGGTCTGATCAGTGCTGCAGGCCCACTAGTAGCATTTGATTTACAGGCCCTGGCACACGCAGTGGACTTTCCTAGGGACTTACTAGTAAATCCAATATGCCAATCAAGGAGAACCAATTGTAATCACAATTTACACAGAGAGCATATGCACTTTAGCACTGATTAGCAGTGGTAGAGTGCCCAGTGTCCTATAGCCAACAACAACAGGTCAGGGAAAAATAGGAGGAAGAGGCAGAAGGTTTGGGGATAACCCTGCAAAAAGTGCCAAGTCCAACAAGGTCATTCAAGTTCTCACATGGCTGTGTGTATAAAAAGAACATTCAAAACTAAAATGGCTGTAACTTCCAAGAAATTAAGTTAATGCTACTTTGCATTTTTGTTAGTTATCAGGATCCCTCTGAAACAAATCGACCAGAAAAGATCATTTCTCACAGTGCCCCAAAGCCCTAGGAAATATTTTCACCTTACAAATATATTACTAAACTAGCCCATACTTTTATACAAAGGCATCTAAACCATTTGGAACAATTGCTAAAAGCCAATACTTTTTACATCTCTTGAACAGAAACATACATGTTACATATACATGATTTATATGGTTCAATGCTGACTTTCTGGTTGTGTGCTGTGCTTTTTGGAGTGTTAGCATACTCCCTATTACATAACTCATCTACGCAATTTAGCACATCCAGATAATGCATTCAGATTCGTTTTTTCCAGCCAGCATTGAAGTCTGAGGTGGATGCAACAGTTAACACCTTTTCTGCTTTGTGAGACCCTCAGTTGCTTAACTTTTAAAGTGAATAACACATGGAAAAAGTGTCACTTGCTGTTATTAATGAGGATGTTGTTAGACCTGTCATCCTTAGGGTTGTCTTTCCTCCAAATTTGTGCCTTTAGCTTCTCATTTTTGCAGATTCTTTTTGTTGGCCTTAGGACTCGGAGCACTTTATCACTGCTAATCAGTGCAAAAGTGCATACATTTCTCCTCTAAACATGATGACATTCGTGTATACCTGATTGGCATATTTGTTGTACTGGTAAGTCCCTTGTAAAGTGGTATATTATATACCCAGGGCCTGAACTTCAAATGCTACTAGTGGACCTGCAGCACTCACTGTGCCACCCAAACACGTAGCCTTTTAAACCTGTCTCAGGCCTGTTACTGCAGTGCCTGTGTGTGTAGTTTACTGCCACTTTGCCTTGGCATTTAAAACTACTGGCTAAGCCTTAAAATCCCTCCCCTTCTATTACCAATAAGTCACCCCTAAGGCAGGCCCTAAGTAACCCTAAGGGCAGGGTGCTATGTACGTAACAGGTAGGACATGTACCTTTATGTTTTGCATGTCCTGGTTGTGACAAAAAGCTTATTTAGTTTTTCACTACTGTGAGGCCTACCCATCTCATAGGCCAGCATTGAGAATTCCTTAATATACTTTTAAGCTGTAATTCCTGATCAGAGAGGAGTAGATTTTTCATGTTTGATATGTTTGGAATGGTAATGATAAATCCTCCTTACAGGTTAAGTAGGATTTAACATTACTGTTTCAGAAATGCCACTTTTAGAAAGTGGACATTTCTCTGTACTTACTGAACTTTGCGCCTGACAGCCTGCCTCCAATACACTTCTGGGCTGAGTGACAGCTACACTTTGTGCATTCCCTCTAAACATCCACAAACACAGGAAGGGCTGGGTGTGACAGAGGACTCATCTGCATTTATCTGCATTCTGATAGCCTACCTGGGCAGAAAGGTGGCTCACACTTACATCTGAATAGTCGGTTCCCTGCCCTCACACAAAGCACTGATTTACCCCCCTGGCAGACAGGACTGGGTTGAAAGGGATCTATGTGCACTTCAGAGAGCTCCTTTGAAGTCTCCCCCTATATCAAAGGCACTTTTGGGTATAAGTAATGGGTCTCTGACCACCTAAAACTGACACTTCTGGATCTTGAACTGAACCTCTGTCAGAAGGACTGCTGTGCTGCTTAAAGGACTCAACTGCACTGCGTTCAAGCAACAGTTTCAAATAAAACAAGCCTTGATTAATTAGTACAAACAAAGCAGCGCAACAGAGACTTTAACTATTCTAAGACTCAAGACATGATTTATAAATATTTGTCCAATTCGAGGAAAAAGTTAAAATTTAGGCATACATAACTTAGACATAATTCGCAAAGCCAGAAACATTTTACTCTGCAAGGTTAAGCCTCATTAGAGTAATTTTATGGACCAGAATTATGATAGAGCTTCACCAATCACTACTATGAATGCATGGACCCGGATTGTTAAACAAAAGATTGGGTAGAAATTTTAAATTAAGCCAACCAATACATCGAGGAATCGGGGTGTTTTCCCCAAGAGGGCTTAGATGAGTTCAAGTCCACCAGAATATAGAGATAGAAAGTATCTTGTCCTGACTTTGTTTGATGGGATTGGGGTGTGTTCTGTTTCCTGATAGAGGAAGTTTTATTTGGAAGGGCTCCCATCCACTAACACCATCTCGCAGAGATTTCTGAATTCTGGTAACTGATTACTTTTACATGTTTATGCCTTCTCTTCTAAACAAACATTTTTTATATTTAACTATATTCCTGCACATAATTCTACATTTAGTGATAATACAATTTTTAGAACATGTTGATAAGAAACAGTCATGAGAGATCCATTTGCTTTCTACCGACAAACCTCTTCTTGGACCTCTAAAATCATCACCTGCCCAAGGGGAATGAAACCTCAGACTTTATTGCTGTTTCTGTACATGCTGGCGTACCTAGGATATAACTCAAAGTGTCCAAAATTGATTTGTAAATCAATGACCCTGACGGGTGAGTAGTCGCTCTTTACAAGACACTCGATTGATTGATTCATGATTTACATTATCTAAACTGCAGGTACAGACTTACAGTAAAGCACAAAAGACTCATCCTCTACTCAAAAAAGAAATGGATATGTTTTGCTTTGGATGCTCAATGGAATTATAAAGTCTGCACAGGCTACAATCACTTTGTTCAAGATCCCCTCTGTGAAGGATACCTGTGCCAGCCTGAGTTACACAGTAGTCTTACTTGCTTAGCCCACACACCTGTGATCTGGCTAGAATTGCAATGTTTCAGACATTCACAAAAAACTTCAGAAGCATGCACAACATTCTAAGCAAATAATAGTTTTCCATGGATATTTCTAGTATTCCTGCACTTTCTACAGTGGCTTTTTCTGCAAGTGAACAATACACTGACCTGTGTAAAATTGTGCCTTTCAACAATTTTATTTTCTTCTCCACAGGCATAAAATATAAATCTACCCTTTTCCACTCCCAACTTTCAACTGTAGGAATGTTCTCTTTCCATTAACAGGAGTAATTATGCATGTTTTTCATGATGGGACTATGATACTTTTATTTGTGTTCATTTAATCAGGGAGGCAAGTTTGCTACCAGTGTAAGAACAATTTTATGTTATAATATTTCACAATTTATCTTCAGGTGAATCAGCATATGAAAATTATAAAAGCAAATTGCCATTTTTTCACAAACTGAGGTGAACCAGGGAATGGAATTTATGACAGCATATAAAAGATCTAGGTGGACAAAAAACATTTGTAAACAGGGCACTCTGTGTCTACTGCTTCTCCTATGTGAACAGAGTGAAATCCACCCTTTTAGGTCTTTCCAACTGACGGTTTTAGCTGTAGGAAAGACCTATTGTTTCCAAAATATTATATATACAGAGAGTTAACTTTTGGTCAGTCATTTGCAAATGACTGGATAGCTTTGTTTTCTATTGCACTTCCATTTTTCTGAACGATGGGTTCCCTCCATGTTTGTCCTGCCCAAGAGCATTTCAGTCTTACAGTATTATGAATGGTTGCAGCATCCATCCCCTTCCAACATAAGAATTTACACCTTAAATTACAGTATATGTGAGAGACTATTTGCTGCGTGTCTTTCTCTCTTCTGTCTTCTTGCCTCATTTTCCTCTTCTTCTTGCTACTTTTTGCCACCCTTCATGCTCTAAGCAGGCTACCATCCTAAAATGTTTTGTTGACCATTTAAAGATGGCCACTGTGTGTATGCATGTGCATGCATGCGTACCAGTCATATTTCAATATTTTTTGTTCTCTTTGAATGGGATTTGAAAAAAATGTAATAAAATATGTTGTGAAAGTATTAGTTATGTACATGCATTGCATGTGTGTTCTGAAAAGAAATGTTGAATGGTTCACCTGTCAGTGTTGGGCGAAGAAGGTAAGTGAACTATGTCACAATGGGGTAGGGAGTTGTGAGTGAAGAGTTCTGTCTCATGCTGAAAACTGGCTAGGTGAAAGTGGTCTTTAACAGAAAAAAAACACTCAGAGTAAGGCTTGCCCCACCCCCATGTGCCACGTGAAGCGCGGAAGTGCTGCTGCCAGAGTAGACTCAACCTGATTGTACTCTAAAGTCTCCTGCACAGCAATGGCCCTTCCGCCCTCTAGATGCCCAGTTGCTTACATTGTTTTTCACTGCACAGGAAAGGAAAAAGGGAAGAGAAAAAAGATTTCAACTACAGCGGACCAAGGCAAGGTACTGAAGAAGGGCCTTCCCTTGGCAACAGGCATCTTGTGGACTGAAGTTCAAAAGCATTCTGGGACCTGGCTGTACAGGAAGAGATAAGAGCCATGGTGAGCACCCAAAAACTAGCAGGGTAGGCTTAACAGCCCTAGGTTTGCACCTATTATAGTTTGCTGGATTGCACTCTCTGTTTATCCTTTAAAATCTCCCTGAAAACAGGCAATTAACTCTTCTACTTAATTTTCCTATAAAAAATAAGTCACTCCATTTCCGTGATCATTTGCAAATTGTCCAGAGGATTAGAGGAAGCTATGTGGGTTTAATAATTGGTGGTCGGGGTTTAATTCCCACAGGACTACACATGGCTGAGGCCTGCCTCAGAGTTACTTTCCATTCTATAATTGTGCAGTTGTTGGGTAGTAGATGCTTGCCAGGGAGGTCAGCTGCCCGCCATCAGCTCTGCTTCCCTGTCTGGCCTTTCCAGAAGTGGGAGCTAAACCTTGGTGAAGACATCAGGCCATGTTCTGTAACAGCTGTGTGAATTCTGGTGCAACATGGAAAGCAGGTGAGTGGGGAATTGCTATTCCCTTCTGCGAGTGAGGGAATGGTTGCAAGATCCTGTGCTTCCTGCATTTGGCAATGAAAATTTTTGACCTGTGAGGGGTGAAGCAAAACATGGGGGGTTAGGTGGAGAACCCCAGACTAAACTAGACCTGTGCAACCCTCTCTAAGATGAGGATTGAATAACAAGAGGTGGGGGTAAACTCAAACCTGAGCTGGAATACTGCATATTCCTTCAACGTTCAGGGATATAGAGCAGAGCATATAAACACAAACCCTTTCAAAATGTCAACATCTTCATGCCCAATTCTAGAGAATGGGTGAAGAGCACGACGAGAGGACAAACCCCAGGCAAAGATAGACTTCTCCATTGGCAAAGCCAATAGCTTAACAGGACTCGTGACTAAAACCTATTGCCTTTGTCAAAGCTTGTGTTAGTCTGTCAGCAGAGCAGCATTTGTTTCATCAAACTTCAAAAATTAATTTTGAGGAAGTATTACAAAAAGGGGAAGATTGCCTGGCAGGACACTGGAAACTAATTATCTACCAATGCCCACTTCATCATGGACCATCAAACGTTCAACAGAAAGACAAGGGTTCACCACAGCTAGTCTGTATAGTGCCCCATTTCAATCACAATGATTGTAACACAGGGGCCTATATGTGTGTTGAAATACAGGCCAAACTGAAGTATTGAACAGCGAGCAGTTTTGGCAATTCAGACTGGTTCATTTTCAACCAATCAGACAATTGACATATGGGGTGACCATTCTAATTTGCTGCTGGGATCCCATCAGAATAAAGGTGGGTACATGCTGTCCATGGCTCAATAAGTGGGTCAGGCTTCTTCTAGCTTACAAAGGGTGTAAGGGGATGCTCTTTTATTCTTTTCTCCCCACTGCATGTTTCATAGGATCCTTGAAAATATGTCCAGCAGCAGTGGATATACACGAGAATACTGAATTTTTCAGGTTTTGACCAGTACTTAAAGGAATTTGCAGTCTGACATCCCTCAAATACTGAATTCATGAATCAGGTTTGGGGAATTGAAACTACAGGATATTTGTGAAAGGGTTCTTTGTAAATACCAATTATTCCCGTGAGGTATTTACGCAATGTATATATTATACACGATTATGATAATGGCAATGAATGTTTTTGTGAATTAGCAAAATGTAAAAACTTAGAAAGAGGGAGCAAAACTTCTGTATTGAGCAACTTTTGGCAAGAACATTGTAAATTAGTTCCCTAAAGCATAGAGCCATATATACGAAAACAGCTGCAACGTATGATTAACATAACTTCCCTGTCTTATTGCAAGTTGCACTTTTTGAATTAGGGCTGAAACCCTCCTACCCTAACAGATGGCTCTCAGAATTAACAGGTGTGACTTTGAGAATTAACAGGCACAAGTGGTTTTTATGTATGAAACAAAAAGCACTGAACCACTATTTTTCTAGCCTTACGTTTCCTATACATTACATTTCCCCCCTACCATGTTTTGTCATCATACATTACTCCCTTTGGATACTATGTATGGAAACTCGAGTACTTTGCCAACTTAAACCAATTCTAATCACTTTGAAAATACATTGTTGACATGTCATTGTTAAGTGCAACTATCACCATTGAAATGGCCTATTGGAAATGAAAGCAAAGAGGTTATGATTTTATGACTAAAGTTAAAAAACCTTGATTTGCTTATGACAGCCTGAATGGCGCTCTGGTAGACTAGTACTGAAATTGCCTGTCCACCCATTAACATCCTTATAAAATTTGAACTCGAATTTCCTGATGAGTGATTGAATGTAACTTGGTATTTAAGGCACAACACTTCACACTCATTGTGGATCTTCACCTGTACCCAACACAGGGCTCAGAGTATTGATAATGCATCTTTATGTCATCCTAATGGCTTAGAACCAAAGCATCTACATGCCAACTTCACTGCAATTTGGTTAGCAGACATTTTGAACATCACAAATAAAACTGTTTATATAGTTGATTCTTGGGAATTAAAAGGCAACACTGATTGAAGACTCTAAGAAAGGGTCATTAAGTTAAGAATGTTTGAAGGGTTTTATGACATCAAAATGAACAGCAAAACACATTTGAGACCTGACTTGTCATAGCTGGGCATCTAGTTAAACCCCTAGTTTCTTCACATGGCATAATGACTCAACGGGAAATCAAGCAGTTTCTTCCAGCCAATTATCTTTAGAACAAGCCACAACTCAACCACCCATTACCATACATTCAATTGGTGCAGGATTGAGTTGAGGAGAATGTGACTATCTGTCTAAGACTAAAAGATTGCTCAGTACAAGGACTTGATCTCATTTTGAGGACAGTAAGGCCTTGATCAAGATCAGTATGTCATCTGCATAATTTAGGTACAAAGCTCTGAAATAGCTCATTATCTTTACCAAGACCTGCTATAAATATGTGAAAAAACAATGAAGCACTATAGAGCCATGAAACATCCTATAATGGTTTAAACTTGATGAGAGTGGAAGGAAAGAATGCAATTACAAAGGAATACTTGAACAGGGAGGATAACATCATGCTAATGCTAGTCTAATCATGAACGTGTTCTGCAGTCTCATTAGTAATGTGTCATGACTGACTTACTGAATACTACCAATAAACTCAAAAGGATCATAACATCTCTGTGATAGAATACTCATTCTCATGTACAAGGCTGAATCGTGTTTGAGTAGGCCCCAATCATTTATCTTCTTCAACATATACCGTCAGTTTCTCTTAAAATGCTTGCTCCCTCATTTTCACAAGGGAGGCCAGGTTTGTTTGAAGTCTGAAATTAGCCTTAGCAGTTTGTTCCACGGGTGGCTATTTTGGGAATAGGACTACTGTTGTCTCCTAATATTTGCTTTTTCCTGCTTTAAATAAAACACTGATCCATACATTAAGTTGATCTCTCTTCAGAAAGATGGCTGCCACCTTCTTAAAGAGAGCGGATGAGTTGGCATAATCTGGTGAAATAGGTGACGTACTCATTAGAACCAGATTCAAAGCTAAGTGTCCGAAAAGGGGAGAACTTTGCTCAACAAACTAGTGAATCTATTTAAACATATCATAATTATTCCTCTCTGAGATGGCTCAGTTACTCTGTTCTCACTATCGACCTGGGTTTTACAGATTTTAACTTCAAAAAATGGCTATTCATTTCAAAGGCCCAGTAGAATATCAGGTTTAACCTGTAGGCACTCTGGATCCTGAAGCTCTTTGATGATTGTCCATAAATCCTTTTTGTTGTGATGGAACAGTAGTATTTCTGACCTGTACTTGTTTACCGGTAGGTCACTGTGTAAGCTGTTTGTATGCACACAGGTGCTGTTGGCAAACTGCTATGGCAATAATCTTTATTCCACCTTTTTCCTCAAGACTATGTGGGGGGTTGGGGGAGCAGTCATTCTGAAAAAAAAGGAGTCACCCTGTATGTTATCAGTCCGTTTTTGAGTTTGTCGATTGTCAGGCTGATCAACCGCATGTATTAAATCACCAAAAATCACCTTTAGGAAACAGGAGGCATACCAGATCCTCTGCTTGCTCAATAAAAGAACCTTTCCTGGCTGGTGGACAAACCATGGAAAAATATTCAGCTTGGTTTGCAGCGATAGCACAATAAATCAATGCCATGTCAATTTTAGCTAGTATAAGGGTCAGAAAATACTTTAATTGTGAAAAATATCTTGCCTCTGCTGTTAACACTGCACCTCTCCCTACCCCATTATCAGCTGACACATATTACGTAACTATCAAATTCCTCTTCAGGGAAGCAACATAGCTTTGAATCGTAGTATCGAGAATGTATGATCACATCTCTCCGATTCTGCTCACTCTTGAATGACTTCCAATTAATGCTAGATATATTTTAAAGTATATTGCATTACTTATAAAATGGCTGACGCTAGAACAGCAACCTGACACAATGAAGACCAACTTTGGAGCTCTGACTTCTTCAGGATATTTTATCTTATGGGAAGACAAAAGATCTAAAGCAATAATTTTCATGGAGTGACTTAATTCTCTTAATACATTTTATCGTAAGACTGATTTGTACCTGTAGCAGACTATATGAGCTGCAATAGTATGACACTTCTCAAATCATTAAAAGCTTCTAAGCAGTCTAATCTAACTCCCAAATACTAAAATGTATTTGAGCTTTCCTCTGAATCCCCAAAAAGAGGAGGTATTTTTTTAAATCACAATTACTTTCAAATGTTTTTAACAGATCATTTTGGATCTCAGATTCAAAGAATAAATCGTAATTCCGGGTCTGGCACGATGAAATAATTTCAACATATTTTGCAGACTGTTTTGCAGTTTGAAGCACTGCAATCTCCAGTATTACACACTGACATAGCACCAAGATAAAGTGATTAAAGTTTTTTCAGTAGGGATGTTACTCTGATTATCTTCGCTTTATTACATTTCATGATGTATGCGTGCAAATACTGATAACTAATATGGAAAGAATTTGAAAATCTTAACATTTCTTTGGTAATGTTTACCGTGCATCAATTTGCCTTTCAAGCATTGTCTAATCGATAAAAATATTTAAACGCTAAAGAGGTGTAATCTTTCTCCCGCTATACAAGCTGCTCTCATTGTGAGTAATTGCAAAGCGCTCACATTTGCAGAGTACGGTACCTTTACAGCACTTCAGCAATGGGAGTGAAACGTAATGGTAGGTGGAACTCTAAAGTATTCTCCTATGGGGCTTCTTATCTAGAGATAATCAGATTTCCCATTAGGAGGCAGAGCGCGGTTATATTGCAACAGAGGTTTAAGGTAATGCCTCACAGCAGAGACATAGCTCATCACTCTCATAACAACTGAATGTCACACTAGTTAGAGATAACCTAATGCTATTTATTTGCATATTAAATCGTAATACCCTGCTGATGCACAGCCACTAATTATATTTCAAAAGAAAATGCTTTGTAATAAGAAAATTAGATCAAGACATTATTCCCTTCAGTCTGCAAGAAACCACAGACCATATTATGAGAAAGTAGACTGGCATTTAGTATGCGAAAGTGCCCGAGTCAGCACTTCTTACTGAGGTATGGAAATGGGCTTGCAATTGAAATATTCAGAAATGAGCCTGTTAAATTGTGCTGTGGAGCTTTATTTGTTTACAATGTCTGCAACAAGTCGTATTTGCTTTTAGATTCAAAATGTGTCAGAGCTTTACCTGACACATACAGAAGCTTGCATGCATATTTGGAACATAAACATACAGAGAATAAGATTTTTTTTTACTTTAAGTACGATTAATGTGGGTAATAATAACAGCTGTTATTTAGAGTGCTTAGAAACAACAGAAAATCAGCATAAAGTGGTATATAATTAAACACTTTACTGTAAGTAAAATGTGCCTGTCAGAAATTGAAAAAGGTAGCAAAATAACCTACTTTTTTAAAGGACAGCAATCCAGTACATAACAAACTTAATTGAAGATGTCAATAGCTAGATTTAGGACTAAAGAAGTCTACCTTCTGTGATTAGATTTTGACATTTGTAGGAGTGATGGGGAAAGGGAAGGAGCCGTGGAGATATCGAGGGGGGTGGACGACCATGCAAACTCACGCGAGTCACAAAACGGTAACTTTGCGAGCATGCACACTAGAAGCACACAGAAAACCACTCCTACAAAAGGCAGTGTGTGCTTCTGTGGTGGGAATGGAAGGGCTTATTTATTTAAAGGGAGTGTGGGAGGAATGGATTTCTCCACAGGGAAAATATGCTAGAAATCATGTGCAGAAAAGCTATCTTTACTTAAAAGTGAAAACTACAGTTTATACCTATTCTTTGAAGCATCGGTTGTTGTTGGAGTTAGAGTCAGCAAGATAAGGATTATGTGGACTACATATAAATAACAGCTTTCCAAGTACAGTTATTTTCAGTCCATTTAACTACAAGGTACAAATCTAGTGTAAATGTAGACTTAAGTCTGGGCGGCAACACTAGTTTTATTGTACTGTGATTAACTCAAATACTTTGATCAAGATCACATGATCTAGCCACATCTTTCTTAATTGATATCACTTGTGGATCAATGTTCAGTGATAACATTCAGTTAATGTTACATGGAAAACTATAGCCTAGATAGTAGAAATGTGTTTGTGTGACATCATACTTATCAAAGAGAAGATTGTTATTAAAGGTGATAAGGCAATACATGTTGATATGTATCAATTAATCGTACCAATAGAGCTGTCACTGAAGTAAGATACTGTATGCTAGATAGCTGTGAAGGATGTCCCAGAAATAGGAATTAGCAATATCATGTCAACAGTGAATAACTGAGCAGTCCATTAAGTTCCCAAAAATCTGGCTTAGTGTTTCTGCCAGAACGCCTACTGCCAAGTTAAGCAGTGTAGGGGAGAGGTGGCATCCCAATCTACCCCTTCATTCAAGCCTACAATATCTGATACAACACATTAGCTACCACTCTGGCATATTAACATGCATGAATCCTGTTAATACTTTGAATAAATGTGTCATCAGAATGCATCTCTTTCAGCACATTTAGGAAAGGTTGTGAGTTTATGTTATCAGTGTCCTTCACCACTTTCACAGTAAGTATCACAAGAGAAGTTTTGTTTTCTTTAGCAGTTTAATTGCCTCTTCCACTAACAAAACCTGCTTGGTCTCTTTGAATCTGCTTTTATTTCTCTTCTATTCTTGCTGCCAAAATCTATAAATTAATGGTATAATGTAATAGTTCGTATAGCACTCAGTCCTGTTATGATAACAGATATAACATTTGTGAGGCACTATGAAAAGGCCTAGTTTGTATACTTTCAGTTTGGATGTTGATGATTATATCCATTCTTATTTTCAATTGTAGTGAAGCATCTGGTACTAGTGATTTGACTTTTTGCTTTGAGCTCATGAGTTTTATATTTTCTTCATAGCAATGAATGTATCCATTCCTGCCAAACCAGATAAAGCAACATTGTGTCTGATGCAAATTCAGTTTCTGATCATTGATTCCCTAATCTTTACAGTATATCTTACATTTTTTGCCAATGTCATCGTTGTCCATCACTGAGGTGACAGTATGATTCCCAAAGGACAATATTTGGTTGCAGCTAGCAAGCAATCCCCACTTTTTTGTTTCAGCTAGATTGTTCTGCTCTCTCTCATTTATTTCTGGCTATTACTCTATGGCCTGTGTTCAATGTTTAAACTTTTGCTTCCATATTCTCTCTCCACTTCTTTAAGCTCCGTTTCTTTTATCACAGGAACCTACATTCCCCACTCTAAAGCACTCAAAGAATATGCTAGCAGCTCACTTCCAAGATAGGGCATTAGTGACTGCTACAATACAACCTCATCATTGACTGAGGCAAAATTACTTTTGAGTTTCAGTTTCACTTGTGTCACAAAATCTTTAATTTTCATAGTCGCATATTCAATTCGCAACTGAATCATCTCTTTGTTGTATAAGCAAATAGGAGAGTTACATCACGCAAAATGTGGACAGATAGAGGTAGATTACTAACAGATTTTTTATTCTATTCTTCATGAGGGGTTTGGACAATAAATATAATCAATTCTTACTGCTGTTTGTTTAGAAATGGAACATATAATATCTCACTTGAAGCCTCACTACGTTGCCAGTCAGATGAGCATCCGATCAGCATCGTATCGGAAACAGGACCGCCCGACAAGGAGCTGGCAGTCCTGCTACCATTATTTAGATGTGACTGCTTTCCCGCCGGTCGGAAAGTGTATTTTTTCTATAGTGGCTTGTGCTTCGGCAAACAGCACAAGCTGCAATAGGAAAAACAGTTTTGAAACATCCATGCACTGTATGGCAGGACCATGTGGTGCCTGCCACACAATGCATGGATGTTTAAGAGGGCACCACAGGTGCACTCCAGGGCCCATAGAGGAAGGCCACGGGGGACAGGGGCACTGCATGGGACCCTAAAAGACCCTTTCTACCAGCCTTTTCATGGCAGAAGAACCGACGAGAAAAAGGCTGTCGGAAAGGTGTATCGTAATCCCCACAGCAGTGCCTGAGCATGCACTGACTCCATTACGATCTGCCCGCCCCAACGGGCTCCCCCCCCACAGGCATCGGTCGGACCGCCTGTATCCTAATACGGCAGCCAGACGGATGCCTCAGATGTTGAATGGACAACCACTGACGAGCTGTCAGATGGCCTTCTGCCTGCCATCGTAACGAGCCCCTTAGTGTCAAGTCATCTGGCAATTATTGCACAAGTTTAATCTTGATACCTATGTAAGAGCTGTCCTGCTCATTTTGGCTGATATTAGTATGCAGACATCTATAATAACCATCTCCATATTTTAGCAATAAATATCTCCTCTAAATATCTCATTTGATCAAATTTCTCAAGTTTTATAGGTTTTTGCTTCAGCATTGAATGCATAAGGATATTCAATGCTCTGTCACTATATGCAAATTTGTGAGAAAATTTAAATTTTTGCGTGGTAACTCCCATTGTTTGCTAGATTTTATTGATGGTTGTTAAACTGCACTCCTTGGCACTGTTGTCCTGTACACAGTACATGTGTCCTGGCCCCTAAAACATGTCTAAATTTGTTTACTCCTAATTGGCATATTTAACTTTCCTATAAGGCCATAGTAGAAATTGTCCCAAAACACACCCTTGGCATAGACCACTACATGTTGTCTATGGACCACAGCACCATTATGTCATCCACTAGTGTAACAGGACAATATGACTCCAGGCCCAACAATGTAGCCTGGCTGCTGTATATTTAAAACTGCAGCCCAACCTGGCAAAAAGACCCTTTTTGACAGAAGAAAATCTCTCTTTTAGATATTAATAAGTCACCTATATGCAGGCCATGTATCCCTCAAGGCAGGGTGCATGGTATTTAAATGTAAGACATGTAGAAATTTAAAGTTTTTTTCCCTGTAGGAGGTCTGGCTGGCACCTAGGTAAACACTGGGGAGATACATTAAATATTATTTCTACTATCTCAGGCTAGATACCAGCTAGTAAAATGAGTTAACAACAACTTATTTATGTATTAAAAGCCCAACGTAATGGTGATGGCAAAGTTTTGATAAAGACTAAGTGAAAGGGAGTTCAGAAAGTGAATTTTTCTCTGCCTGAAGCTCTTGGAAGCTAATTTGCCTCAGCCCTCCAACTGTCAGCCAGCTAGTGAAGGGCCCTGATGAGATGTGAAAACTGGTCCCAGAACAGAGAAAATAACTTGGATGTGGAGAGGTGTTTTTGTTCCTCTGGCAGGAAGACCAGTTGGGCTGTGCTCAGAGACTTAAGTTACTTCAAAGGGGCCTCTCCCCGTCACAAGCAGATAGAAGATGACACCTGAATAGGCACATTCCTGTGTCTTCTCAGTCAGACAGGCACCAAACCTAGTGGGGGGGGAAGCTGCCCCTCGCAACTGGTTTGGAGTTACACCAGAGGAGGAGCTGTTCATCCACACCTGTGTGTGGGCAAACAGGTCCTACACAAGGGGCGAGGGTTTCTCTTGGATTTAGTGAGAAGCAATGTACAGACCCCCCAGGATTTTGCAATTTGCAAAACAATCGTAAAATAGGCACATTGTAAAAATGCCCACGATTTTTACAAAAGTGCCTGCAAAATATGTTTTAAAAAAAAAACCTGGCGTTCACCCTCTCTTTACTGGCTCTGTGCTGCCACTGAGCTGATAAAGGGAGGGTGAGCAACAGGCAGGCAGCAGAGGTGATAAATTCCTCTGTCGTCGGCCTTTGAAATGCACCTCGCCCCCTCCTGAGCAATTAGCCTGCAGGCTGCCTCACACCTTTGTGTGCCCCCTGCAGACCCTGCAGGCCATTTGAAAGCACAAGTCTGCAGTATTTTTTGTGGTGGGCACATATTTTGCCCACTGCAAAAATACAGTGAATTTTGAGGTTTTGGGATGCAAATTTTGCTTTTTTTGGCCACGAAATTTGCCACTCAAAGCCACAAACTCCTGGGGGGACTGACTGTTGGATTGTTTGCATTAGGGCACATAGGAACTGCTGCAAAAGTGGGCAGGTTAGTATCATGGCAAATGTGGAAAAGTTTAACACTCCACAGCATCGAGTAGTTGCAGAAGAATTTATTAGGCAATTCGTAGTAACAGAAATGTTCCATCCATGAAGGCAGACAGCAGGCAACTGACCCACAGAGTTCTACCTCCCACCAACATTCTAAGGCTGCATTCCACATTGTAACCCCAGGATACCACACAGGGTTACCCTGGAAAATGTTACCCTATTGGTTAGAGTGGGCTAGGAGTCACCCCCACCCACAGGTTTGTGCCAGGCATAAATGTGACACCCCAAGAAAACTTTTTCAGAACACTTTGGATATGTGGAAGAACAGAAGAAAATCTGCATCTGTTCTTTGAGATATGTGGGGAGACCTGAAGAGTTAGATCTGTTCCTACTTGCGCCCAGGACAAAGAAGGGGACTACAATGGTCAGATGGCTGATGTCCTGTGTGGCTTCAGGGCCATAACAAGAGGCAAGAGGACTTTTCCTGAGGTGTTCAGCTTACCAGTACCAACAGGACCTGATCTGGACCCTGCTGGTGGCCTCTGCTCGAGTGAGTCTCAACCCAAAAGTGCTGTTCCTGAGGCCGTAGGACCTTTAGCTGTGTCTATCTGGACTTCTCCTGCCACTCCTGAAAACCTGGGTCTTGGCACATTTTCAAGACCTCCAGAGGACCGGCACAAAGCCTGCTAAGCGGAGCCGCCCAAGGCGAGACATAGCTGGCCTGAAGAAAATGGTTTCCTCTGCTTGGAGCTTCTAAGCAACAGCAAATCCATTTCAGCAGGACTCAGGAAGAAAGTATCTGGCTTTGTGGAGCCCTCCTTGGACACAATCTGCAGCCTTGCCACACTGGAGGATTTCGAGCTCTGGAAAAGAGACTAAGTCCGAAGATACAAAACTTGATCTGGTGAAGGCGCCAAAAGTATCCGGCCAGAGCGAGGACTTTCCTGAGCACTGAATTTGAGTTTTCCTGCTCAAAGCTTTTCTCACTAAAGCCAGGGGCTACACCCAGACCTTGTCTAACACCGTGGAGCCGTAGCCAGGTACAACCTGCTGCCTTACCCTACTGGAGGATTTGAACTTCTAGAAAAAAGACTAAGTCCCAAGGTAAAACCTCTGACAGAGTCAGACCTGGTTGATGAAACCAGCCTACGCTTCATCGCATTCTTCCTGAAAAAGTGCCTGTGTCCCTGTCTGTCGCAACCATCTGACCTGCATTGGCGCTTAGTGCTTTTTGGTGCTATATTTACTTAAATCTTTAAAATTCATACCTCTGGTTCCCTTTATTGGGGTTTTGTCATTTTGGTGCCATTTTGCCTGTTAAAACATTCTCAATTTTTTGTAAATTGAAGTGGCATTTGCATTGCCTTGGGTTTTTGACTTAACCGTTTATGTATTACCAAATGATTTACACATTTTCTCTAAGTTAAACTTGTCTGCTTTGTGTCACAGCTACCAAGGGTTAAGCTCAAGTTTAAAAAAAGTGAAACCTTTTACTGGACCTAAAAAGATAATGCCTTTATTACTTGTGGGTGGTGCTCAATCCACACCAAATAATAAACCACTTTCTGACAGAATTGTAATATTCTGTTTCTACCTAGTATTTTGATTCACTGTCTTGTCTTACAAAAAGGCTTGTTAAGAAATACAATCTGTCATATTTGTCTGTACATGTATATGTACATTTCATCTGTTTACTGGAGTTTAAGGCCATGACCATTTCTATCAATATTACTTATACCCAATGCTTAAGAATCGAGAATCTAAAATATTTATTAAATCTCTTAGGTACTGCGGCAAATATTTCCTTCTTCATTACTTTACTGTTGGTTAGGAAATAATCATTAGGCAAGCTCAGCATTTTCAGAGACCCTCTATGGTGTGAGCACAACTACTTTGAAAATTGTGATAGTAAAATGATTACCATTAAAAGGCAGAACTGGGGATATTTAGCCAAGATATCCACTATAAAAACCGTCTTTTATGATTGCTTTTCATAACTGTAGTACACCCCTATATACTCAATTTTGTTCATGAGATTAATGTTGCAATTTTAATGCATTTTAATGGCATGTGAATTGCATATTTATGAATTATATTGAATACATGTTTTTACTACTGTTTGATATGCCATTACTGATCTACGCTATCCCTAGGTGTGAATTTGTTCCTTGAGAGGTGTGTCCCTTTAGAACCTAGCAAGCAGTAATGCAGCTACATTGAAGCTCTTAGAACATGTATGGTTAGTACAATTTAGAAAATATTTTCTTTGTTGATGTTAGACTTGACATCTTTTGGCATGTTTCCCCTGAGTTTTTGCTTTCTGACCTCCCGGTTTTGACTCTGTTTTTGCTGGCGTAGTGTTTCTGCGCACTTTTCTCACTGCTGATCAGAGGTAAAGTGCAAGTGCTCCTGTGGTAAATTTGTTATGGATTCGTGTTTCCATGATTGGATATTTGATTTACTTGTTAGTCCCTAGTAAAGTGCACTGTGTGTGCCAGGGCCTGTGAATCAAATGCTACTAGCGGGCCTGCAGCACTGATTGTGCCACCCATGTGAGTAGCCCTGAAAAGGGAACTCAGACCCGCCATTGCGGAGTCTGCGCGCAGTTTGTAACTGCCATGTCAACTTGGCCAGTGCACACACTTGCCGGTCCCTCACCTTCCATTTTCTTACATGTCAGCCACCCTAAGGTAGGCCCAAGGTACCCCTGTGGGCCGGGTGCAGTATAGATGAAAGGTAGGACATGCCCTGGTGTGTGTGGCATGTCCTGATAGTGAATTACGGCCAATTTCAATTTTTCGCTATTGCAAGGCTACCTGTTCCCCATAGGACATAATGGGGAGTTTGTTTATAACATCTTATAAACATAAGTGGCCTGGGGAATTAGGTAGGAAAATAAAGTTTAGTATGCCTGAACTCAGAATCTAAAGATGCATCTTTTAGTGAAGGTGATTTTTACATTCTGTGTTTGAAAGTACCACTTTTAGGAAGTAGGTATTTTCTTGCTTAGTCATTCCGTGTGCCTCTGCTGGAATGTGGATTGCCTGTCTGGGTTTTGGATGACAGAAGGCTGGGGAGCAGGAGTGGCTCCAGATAGTCTAGGTGGGTCAGGAAAGGGCTGAATAGACCTGTGCTGCAATTGGGGAAGGGGGAGGAGATTTCCTTGCACCTCAAAGGGCCTGGTCTGCCTCTGACCATGCCATCTCCACCTCCTGCCAGGAAGTCACACCAGAGAAGGCAGAACTGGTTCTGGCTGGGCAAAGACACTCTCTGCCTACGAGATCAAAGGATTTTGGGATATAAATATTGGGGCCCAGACCCCTTACTTTTAGAACTCTTTTGGACCAAGAAGACTGCCAAGAAGAAGAGCTGGGAAAGCTGTGAGGAGGAACTACCACTTTGCTGTTTGCTTTGCTGTGTTGGCCTGCAGTGGCTGCTTCTGTCTTGGGCAGTGAAGGACTGGACTGGAATTTCTACAATCTACTTTTGTGAGTTTCTCCAAGGGCTTGAGGCAGAGCTTGCCCCCTGTTCAAGAAGTCTCAGGAACAGCAAAGACTTCAAGTTCTTCTGCCCTCAGCACTGGGGACTGTGTGTTTTGTGCTGCAACAGAAGAAAAAGCAACCCGACGCCGATGCTGCCGACTCCGTGTGCTGAAGGCACCGCAGAGGGCACCGCCGCAACGCGGCACCGCGACCCTGGTCTCACCGACGCCGCCTGCTGATGACGCCACCGAGCCGCTGCTCGCACCGCGACCTGTGGGCACCGCACTCCGCACCACCTCGCTTCACGACGACACCTTGGTATCCCTGACGACGCCGCTTCATGCCAAAATCTATGCCACTGCTTGCACCGTGGTTCGAGGGCACCGCTCGTAAAGTTACGCGATGCACCGCCCTCATCCCGCACCGCAGCCTTGGCCTACCGACGCCGGCACCATCGACTCCCGTTCGTCAGCCGACGACATTTCTTCAGCAACGACGACGCCACTGCTTGCACCGCGACCTGCCAGCACCGCGACAAGCACCGCATTCACTTCGCACCGCGACCCTGGTCTCACCGACGACGCCATCTGACGCCGCCACCGAGCCGCTGCTCGCACCACGACCTGAGGGCACCGCACGCTGCACCGCTGCACTTCGCACCGCAACACCCGACGCCTACCGATGCCAGCGCTTCTGACTTCAACAGAGAGGAGTTCGATCTGCAACGCGGGTGACTTTGAGGGCCCTGACGACTCCTGCACCGACCTCTGGAACCGACGCCTGCGGACTCCGTGCTTTCGGAAGCTCAACGAGAGGTCGCCGACGCCCTGCATTTCTAAAAGGTACTGTTTGCGGGTCTTCCCGACACCGTAGCTGGCCCGCGACGCCGCGGTCAGCCAGAACTGTTTGGATTTGTTTGTTCACGACGCCGTGATAGCCCCGGATGGAGCTATCGACATCAAGGAACTGTTTTTCAAGCACATTTTTATCGTTTTTGGTCTTGTCTTAAGTATATAAAAATATTGGATATTTTTCTAAACTGGTGTGGTGTCCTTTTGTAGTGCTTACACTGTATTACTGTTGGTTATGTGCAAATGCTTTACACACTGCCTCTAAGATAAGCCTGACTGCTCGTGCCAAGCTACCAAGGGGGTGAGCAGGGGTTATTTTAGGAGTGTAACTCCCTTATCCTGACTAGAGTGGTGGTTTCTGCCTGGCTTTGGCACATGCCCTAGCCTACCAAAAATCCCATTTCTAACAGTTGAATTTTGCTTATATTATATAGTGTAGGCAGGCTTAAGAGGGGCCTTAGTTTCATTGCGCCCAAAATTATATTGAAAGATTTTGAAAGTTTTGCTTTTGTACAATATATAACATATACCTACACTCTGACATCTCATGCATACCATTAACTGTTTCAAAGCCCTCTGTAAGACAGTGGTTAATTACTAGAAGGCATTTCTGGTTAAATGTTTTAATATAGCTAGCATATATTACTGTTGCAACTGTGGATGTTAAGTGCATATGCAGAAGGCAGATGACTGGTGCGTTCTACATAGAATATACTGAAACACCCAGATTAATCACTGCCAGAAATGCTACTTTTGTAGTACACATTTTCTTAGCCAGACTGTATAACACATCCCAATTTTTCAAACACATCACTATCATTAATATTTTTTATAGATTTACCAGCTAACAAGATTGCTTGAAATATGTATAAAATTCCATTTCTTTTTCTTTTTGTGAAAGTAGGTGGAAACTTAGGCTGGGCACAAATGTCCAAAGGGTGATGGGTTAGATAACCTCACAAAATACTAAAGCAGAGACTCAGTTGCATCTGATTTCGGATATGGGAATTGAGTCCTCCTCTCCCATTCCCCTCATCATTTGCTACTATATCTACAGTGGATTATTAGGCAGAAATGATTCAATGGCATAGGTTGCTGTGAGATCTCCTTTTTAAAGGGTCCTTCAAGCCCACTTATTGGGCCAGGGAGGGGGCCAAAGGAACTCAGGGGAGACTCACTCAACCCTGCTAAAGAATCTAGCATTGGACCATCTCAATACTTGTGTAAATCTGGCCGGGTTTTGTCATGTGACCACTGGTTCTGTAATGACAATTTGAAGCTAGCTGACTAAGGGGACAGAAATTCATGAGCATAAAACACATCTCCGAGGAAATGTAGTCTGCATGCTCAACAGTGATGATGGAAGACTGTTGCTAATGATGGATTTGTTCCAGCATGAGACACAATTATCACAGCTGGTGTTTACTCAATGTGCACTAATTGCTAGCAGTGCTAGACACATGCTTATGGTGGAATTCACAAAACAACCATTTATATTATAGGGGCTATCGTCTATGTTGAATATTAGATTTTTCTTTTTATTTAATGTGATGAATACCTCAAAATGGTTTATATTTCAATAATTAAAAAACAATTATTTCCTCTGTGTGCCACAATCCGTTACTTCCAAAGACATTTTCTGTTTGTTCCTACGATTGTCAAGATCCCAGTAGCAAAAACAGTGCAGCCCTGCTTGTTTCTTCCCATGTGCACATACATTAGTATGCATTATTTTGTCCAAAGTTTTCTCCATCCTAACCACATTCAACTGTGTTGTTTGGAATACATTTGAATTCTTGGTAGTGTAAATGGCTAAATTCACTATGGATAATAAAACCAATAACAGTGATTTGATTTTACCATTAATTTCTTTAACAATTTGAAATCATACTAAAGTGAAGACGGATTTCCTCCAAGGTATTCACAGGTTTACAGACCAAAATTAAAAAACATTAAAATCTGGAACATGAAGTACATAAAGAGAAAAATGTGCTGTAGAGGATACAATTATTCACCATTCTTGCTGACATGGGAATTAAATGTGTATGTAGCTTTCTACCTATAAAGTTAGGAAGCAACATCATAGATCTTTACACTCATCTCCATGCAGTGATACAGGGATTATTACTAAAATGTATGCATTAACTAATCAAAGTTTGGCCTGATGCCTTGTATTGAAGAACCTGCAACCACTGTATATGGGTTTCGATCAATTAGGAAACTTGCAAAAGGAAGTGTTTGTATTATATCTGAATTAAAGAAAAAACTCTGGTAATTATTTAATTATGCCATTTGATGTGAACCGGTCCTTCCTTAAGACTTTTATACAATGCTGTCATTTGTGTTTTGAAGTCCGGTTTAAAAAGCAAAAAATCTATTGTAGTGTTTCCTAATATGTAATATTTTCCAGTTGACAATTAATTGTCAGCCTACTCTGCAATTCAATCTGTTGTTAATGTATTTGTTACAGTTCCAGTGTAAATGTGAGCTTCCGAAATGTGCTACATGTTTCTTGTACCACATTGTGCCAAGTCATTAAAACTCCTCTAACAGAAATCAGTAGACAGCATGCTGTTTTAATATTGATAACAGTGGCAGCTACTTTGTATTCTATTATTTTATCCTCATCATACCAACATTTTCTCAACAGAAAATACCATTCTGCGCAATTGCTTTTATTTTGCCCTTTGTGTTTTTTTTAACAAAGTCTACATAAACACTCATGTGGTTTGTTAATTTATTATTATAATACCATTACAAGAACAGAGCTCAAATGTACTGCAGTTCTGCCTTTTCCTCTGTCTGACGTGCCTCTAGTTACATTTGTCTTTTTATTTGGGTAACTTTTTCTGATTTGTTTGAATAGAGATGCAGAATAAAATCCCTTCATACTGCTGATTTTGACCCAGTCATCTGAAGACCTTTTACCCTCAGTGGTCTTTTGTATTGCTTCCATTCACTGTCCCGAATTATAATTGCTATTGTTTCACCTTACATTAAAGGTAAGCTTACCTAGTGCTTCTACTGCTTTACATTTACTCAAAATCGGTACCTTATTTGTCTTTTGTCCTTTGTCCTGACGATTTACATTTTAAGAGATTAATTTTAAGCAGCATCTAGCTGCCTTGTGCTTGCAATTCATCACAAATATAGCTTCAATTATGCCCTGGATAGGTAAATGTGCTGTATCATGCAATGTTTTAAATGATGCTTTGTTATGAGTGTTGCCTTTGACTATAGGAAACTGATAGTGAGTACAAAATGATTACTAATACCAAAATGGGCTGCTATCACACTGAGATGATAAACTGAAGACAAGACACTCTTTCATATTACATTATTTTCAAATGAAAATGACCATTCTTTAACACACTGTAGAATTGCTTTGAAACATCTGGCTATTGAGTAGGTTTCATCCATGACCTAGGTGGGCAAACAATGAAATCTAATCCATGTGATGATTTACAATTCTAAAAATAATGACTAATAAAGACATGTATGTATTTCACTAATGGGTGATGACATGAACGTCTAGGTATCTTCAGCTGAAACTGGATTTCTGGCATTTTTCTATTTAACTTTAAACAATAATGTTGTATATGAACACAATGTATAACAAAGCAAAACCAAACATGATTATGACAACAGATAATTCAACTAACCTTTCTATATTCAGTAACAGTACATGTGGTTTAAATTGTGAATTGATAGTAATTGAACAAGCAAGCATCATTGTAAGGTAACACAATGATGCTTCTGAATGGCTCACAACCCAGAGTGCTTAAAGAAAGCTCACATCTCTCAGATTATCTTTCAATAGGTGTTCCGTTCAATAATAAGCAATAGATAAAACAGCACAGTCTATCCTAAGAGTGACTTATCCTACACCTACTTATTATCATGTAGCACCAATGTGGAATGAGGACTTCTTTTGCAAATCCCATACTAAAGTAATGCATGCATAACGTGCACAGTGTCACCTAGGGAGTAATTAAAGTGTCTTAATGTTCTGATTGAATTGTACCTTGATATTGGGCACTGAATCCACGGTATCTATGGTTGCTGTCAGTCACAAAATGAAGTCGGAGCCAATTTTTGTTACTAATAATTGGAGGAGGCACATTCATTCCAGATAACCTGCATGGGGAATTAAATACAAAGCAGTTATTCATTAAATCATAATTTAACTCTAGTAAATCTCAGTTTTAGATCTGTTGTAATCAAAGATATAATTATTACTAAAAATTAATGCAATAATTAAATGATTATAGTTCTAATACAAAATATGTTCACCATCATGTAGTTGTAATATATAAATAACATCATACAAATATATAGTTAGCAATATCGAATAGGTTGGTTAGGTCTGAATTTCTATTTAAAAAACACATTTTTGCATTACGATTAACTTTCGTGCAATTTGACAACCTTGGAAAAAAAATTCAAGTTAAGTAGCAGAACTGACTGTATTTCGCCATAGCAAGTTATGAACAGCTCAATTTGGTGGGTGGGGGGCAAAAACAGCTGACAAGAATTGCAACAAGCTTGTTATGAAATTAGAACTGAACTCAGAGGAGTACCTGTGTTTGGTTTGATGTAAATCCATCCAGTACTTTTTGAGAAATTTGTTTTACAAAAAGGTGTCAGGTGGGCTTGAAATGGTTAAAATGTAGAGGAACACTGACAGTTGCAAAGATGCTTTTCATTTTGCCTACAGCCTAAGAGATTTTTAATTAATTTGCACACCATCTGGCAGATATTTACTGTAGGAGAGTAGGATCTGCTTCACATGGGTACCCCCACTTTTTGCTGATGCTTCACTGTTTTTCGACCTTAGTCTGGCTGGGGCCCTGCTAATCAGAACCCCAGCCTAGCTGCTTCCTCTCTAAAATGGTTTCCATGTGCCTTAGGCACATCTCTGATTGGAATCTGGAGTGCCCTTATAAGTCCCTAGTATATGGTATACTATGTACCCAGGGCATAGGTACCTCAGAGGCCTACTAGGGGCTGCAGCATGTATTGTGCCACCCCTGGAAGGCCATCCAAACTGACACCACAGGTCTGCTACTGCAGCCTGGGTAAGGTGGTGCATGCACCCCTTACTGTGATATAGGCTACCTATATCACTATATACATACACACATATAAACCTATAAGTCACTCCTATGGCAGGCCTTATCAAACCTGAAGGCAGAGTGCGTGGTTCCTATGTGAGAGGGTGCCCCTGCATGAGCAGGGCCACTCTGCAGCGTTCGGAGACCCTTCTCTGATGCTGTTTGTAGTGCAGCCTGACCATATACTCTTAAGCGCATTATAACCTCGCGTTAAATGCTAACTTTGGGATGGCTGCACGGAAACATGTCGTGTTTGGTGTCAAACATCTTGGAATACTACCCCCCCCACCAGTTCTGGCAGCGGGGGTAGCATTCCACCCTTCTAGAGGGAAAGACATGTACACACCGGTATGCCCGGTACTGGCTTTCCAGAGCCCTGGCATCACAAAATGGATGCCATTGCCACAGACACGAGTCTGGCCTCCTGCTGCTGACCGAAACTCTGGCAGGGGAGGCCTGGACAATAGTTTTCCTGTCCCAGGGAGGTGTGACCACCTCCCCAGACAGGATAGTGTGTATTGGGGCTGGGCGGGAGCACTCTCTGGTGCTTTGAAGTCCTGCACTGGGGGCACATTTGGTGTCCCTGTGCATACCCCAGTTCAAACCGGCTCAGGGGCTTCCAGCCCCTGCTCTGGTGTGAAACTGGACAAAGGGAAAGGGGTGTAACCACCCCTCTGCCCTGGCCCTCTCATAGGTGGGGCCACAGAGTATGTCCAACCCCCTACCTTAGTATAAGTAAGGGAACCCAGTCCTTAGGACTTTAGATTTACCTGGACAAAACTCTGATACAGAATCCTGGACCTTCGACGCTCTACTTTAAGATTAGAGGACTGAAGAATCTCCCTTGGGGTCAAGGAGTGACTCCCCTGCTTGGCAGGCACCAAAGAAGCAATTGTCCGGTCTGCATCGCTGAAGCTCCCGTCGGACGCCGAAGTATTTGCATCACCAGAGGTGGATTTCCAAACTTCCCCGAGGCTGCCCTGAGTCCCCAGCAAAGCTGAGGCCCGTAGCTGTCGTGGGTAATGTGGAACCGTGACCCCTGGACACCGAACGCATTTGTAAGTGCATCCTCTTCTGGGTCTCTCACAAAGTTGTGCTTTGGGCTCCGAGTAGCCCCAGCCTCCAGCACCAACTGCACCGAAGATCATTGGCCTCCACTCCATGAGTGTCCTGTGAGCCAGCTCCACGTGCACCGTCTCAAGGCTCCTTCGCGGTCGCTAGTCCGTTGGCTAGTAGGCCCCCACGAAGGCCAATCTTTTTCTGCTTGGGCTCCCTGTTTGCTCCAGGTGTGCCCTGACTTATCCTTGCTGGGTGAGTCCCCCAGATCTTGCTGGTCTGCAACATTGTCCTTCTTTGATTTCCACGAGACTTGCTGTTGCCAAGGCTTGTTGGGTCCAATCCGGTCGCCGACACCCCTGCAATCGACAGACGTTGTGGCACAGCCTGAATCCAGCTCCTGGTTGTCGTCGACACCTCCTGGATCTCGTGGCTGAAGAGTCAAGATGACCATCAACCTACCTGAAGCACTCTACATCGGTGGGCATCTGCTCATCGCCTTCCTGGTCACTGGCTAGTGACCCAGACTCTGTCCCCTCTGCTTTCAGGTTCTTCAGATCTTCGATCCACCTTTGGATCCACCCGAACACTTTCGACTTGGCCGCCAGCAGCACTTTGCAGCAGATCGCCATTGAAAGCGACGACGAAACCCGACCCCGAAAGACACCTATGCACCCGGCTCCCCTGGGTGAGGTAACTTGAGTACTCAGGTGCTCCCGTGGGTATTGACACTAGAACAGCCTAGTTCTCAAAGGGTTTGCTCCAAGTCCTCCTCTAAGTGTCCCTTTTCTTTTAAATTCTAATCGCGACTTTCCCCATAGAAGTTAACGGTGGTTCGCGGTTGTGTTCATACACTGCACGCGTCCCCCGTGGGTCCCCTGTGTCACTGCCTTGGGTGGTTCCTTGTGGTCCAAGCACTTCTACAGGCTCTAGGCCTTGTGTCTAGCTCAGTCGTGGTTCTTATACCACTTTATTGGTATATGGTTTGGTACGCCCCTGGGGCTCAAACGTGTATTTGTGCTATTACTGTAGATAACTAACTCGTAACGTATGTACTTCGAACTCTAGCCTCATAAAGAGACTAGAGGGGTGTGTTTAGTAATAAATACATATATTTTGAATATATACCTGGTGTGGTCCTCTTTCATTTGGTCACTCAAGAGATTATAGACTGGTAAAACAAGCTGCTTTACATTCCTTCAAGACTTAGCCTGAAGGCTGCTCTCCATAGCTACCACTAGGATAGCTTTCAATAAAGGTTGTCTTTAACCTATCTCCAATAAGGGGTTGTTTGGACTGGTGCAAGGTGCCCACTATAATTAGTGGACAGCATATGCCAGGCCAACTTCTCACATTGGTGTGCAGCGTGTGGGATTCCAGCTTGCTATTGTTTTACCAGATAATCTCAATTGAATTGATCAACTGAAAACCACTAAGGGTACCTAAGGTACATATAAATCAAGCTTAGTAATACAGTAAGTTCTACTGAACTTAGAGTTGTGTGTTAAGGGATAGCACACCCTTTCTACAACTCAAGAGAGTTTAGTAGGCCACACTAGAGTAGGTAGTGCATACACCACACCTCACTAGTGATGTCTTCAAAGCCAGGACCCAGTGAGTCCTTGCCAGAAGCCAGTGGGCTTCTTCCCTCCAAGTATGATAAACTCCCATTCTTGGAATTGAGAGCATTATGCACTACTAGGAAGTTGAAGACAGGCAAAAGTGCTAGCACCCAACACCTCAGGGAGGTGTTACTAGCTGATGATCTCAGCAGGCCCCTAGGGTCTGAAGGGGTAGGCAAAGAGGGTGGGGCAGAAGATGAGGAAGGGGCCAGGGGTGAAGAAACCCAGCCCCCCTCTGAAACTGGCCAGGAAGGTGAAAATGACCTTGTCCTGGAAAACCCAATACCTGTGGAGGAGGAGGAGGGAGAGGATCAGACTGACCTCCCCTTTGTCCCCCCAGGAAGAGTTCTGAGTGTGCCCAGAAGGTCTAGGTCTCCTTCTCAGGAGTCTAACCACTCTGACACCTCAATAGGGACCTCTGTCTCCTCTCATAGGAGGGAATCCTCTCATGAGAGGAGAAAGAGACTGATTCAATATGAGCAAGTTCAGCTTGAACTCAGGAAACAGCAATTGGCTATAGACAGGGAGTCCCTAGATCTCTATAGAGAGAGACAAAAGTTGGGACTAGAGTCCCATGGTGGCAGCAGTTTCCCCAAAGATAGGGAAAGGTCTTATGACCATAGAAACCTGAGCAAGATTGTCCCTCCCTACCAGAGTGGGGATGATATCCACAAATGGATAACTGCTCTAGAGAGGGCCTGTAAAGTACAGAAGGTCCCTCAGGAGCAGTGGGCAGCAATCTTGTGGCTCTCCTTTGCAGACAAAGGTAGAGACCAGCTCCTCACTGTTAGAGAGGAGGATGCTGATAATTACAAAGTCTTGAAGAGTGCTCTAATTGATGGGTTTGGCCTAACCACTGAACAATACAGGTTAAAGTTCAGGGATACCCAAAAAGCACAGACTCAAGACTGGGTGGACTTTGTTGATTGTTCTGCCAAGGCTCTGGAAGGTTGGTTATTGGGCAGTAAGGTATGTGACTTCACAGGATTGTACAATGTGATAATGAGGGAGCAGATTCTTAATAACTGTCAAAATCAGCTGTTGCATCAGCACCTGGTAGACTCTGATCTGACCTCTCCCCAAGAATTGGGAAAGAAGGCAGACAAATGGGTCAGAACCAGGGTGAAGCAGAAGGTACAGAACCAAGGTGGTGACCCTAAGAAGCAAGATTCGAAAACCTCTGATAAGGGTGGGGAGAAGGGTAAAGATCAAAAGTCTTCACAAGGCCCCCAAAAATCTTCTTCAGGTGGGGATTCACAGTCTACCAAAGGGAAAGGCCAAAGAAAACCATGGTGCAAGGTCTGTAAGCAAAAGACCCACTGGACCAGTGATTGCACCAAGTCCAAAGACTCTACTCCAGCCCCCACCAATGCCCCTAAGGCACCTGCTCCCCTAGTGCAGCTACAGTTGGTGGTGGGACTACACAAGCCAAGGGTTTAGTAGGGTTGACCCTGGGTAAAGAGATGAGCTCTGACCTAGTCAGAGATCTCACTCAGGCTGTCCTAGTCTGTGATGGAGGCATGGATATGACCTCCTCTGTGAGTCCCAGTAATCTGGGCAAGTACAGACAACAGCCTTTAATCAATGGAAGAGAGGCTTTGGCATTTAGGGACACAGGGGCAAGTGTCACCATGGTGACACAAGACCTTGTGAATCCTGGGCAGATTATACTTGGTGAAATGTAACAAGTGACCAATGCTAGCAACGTCAGAACAGACCATACTCTGGCAGTTGTTAACTTCTCCTGGGGAGGGGTAACTGGCCTTAAGAAGGTTGTGGTAAGTGCAGACCTACCCGTTGAATGCTTGCTTGGCAATGACTTAGAAACTTCAGCTTGGGCAGAAGTGGAGCTCAGGACCCATGCAGAAATGCTGGGGATCCCTGCAGATGTGTTTGCTGTGACCAGGTCACAAGCCAAAATGTCTAGCACTGAACAGGCCTTGGATTCTGGAATAATGGACCAAGTGCCTTCCAAGAAGAGGAGTAGTAGGGTAAAGGCAGTGCCTTCCCCTTGGCTCAGAAGGAAGATCAGTCCCTTGAGGGGGATGATCTCAGTCCTGAGGAAGGAACTGTCCCAGAGGAGCTTGAACCTGACCGGGTTGAGTTCTTGGGGACAGGGGGACCTTCCAGGGCAGATCTGAGCCAGGAGCAGCAGAGCTGCCCCTCTCTTGAACCCCTCAGACAGCAAGCTGCTGCTGAGGCTGCTGGGAAAGCTAGTGGTCCCCATACTATGTATTGGGATGATGGACTCTTGTACTCAGAGTGTAGAGACCCCAAGCCTGGTGCTACCAGGAGGTTGGTTATACCTCTGAAGTTCAGGGGCTTCCTATTGACCCTAGCCCATGATATTCCCTTAGCAGGTCACCTGGGCCAGAACAAGACTTGGGACAGAATTGTCCCTCACTTTCACTGGCCCCACATGTCTGAAGACACCAAGGAGTTTTGTCGCTTCCTGTGTAACCTGCCAGGCCAGTGGCAAGGCAGATGGCACTACAAAGGCCCCCTGATACCACTACCTGTGGTGGGGGTTCCCTTTGAAAGGGTAGGGATTGACATTGTTGGTCCCATGGATCCCCAAACAGCATCTGGGCACAGGTTTATCCTGGTGGTAGTGGATCATGCCACCAGGTACCCAGAGGCTATTCCCCTTAGGACCACTACAGCACCTGTGGTGGCCAGGGCCCTCCTGGGAATTTTCTCAAGAGTGGGCTTCCCTAAGGAGGTTGTATCAGACAGGGGTGCAAACTTTATGTCTGGGTACTTAAAAGCAATGTGGAAGGAGTGTGGAGTGACTTACAAGTTCACCACACCCTATCACCCACAATGCAATGGTTTAGTTGAGAGATTCAACAAAACCTTGAAGGGCATGATTAAAGGGCTCCCAGAAAAGCTTAGGCGAAGATGGGACATACTCTTGCCCTGCCTTTTATTTGCGTACAGGGAGGTGCCTCAAAAGGGGTTGGCTACAGCCCTTTTGAACTTTTGTTTGGTCACCCTGTCAGGGGTCCACTGTGCTTGGTGAAGGAAGGATGGGAGTTACCTCTCAAGCCCCCAAAGAAAGACATAGTGGACTACGTACTTGGTCTCCGCTCCCGGATGGCTGAGTATATGAAAAAGGCAACTAAAAACCTTGAGGCTAGCCAGGAACTTCAAAAGGCCTGGCATGACCAAAGGCTGTACTGACTGTTTATCAGCCAGGACAGAAGGTGTGGGTGTTGGAGCCAGTGGCCCCAGCAGCTCTCCAAGACAAATGGAGTGGACCCCACACCATTGTTGAGCAGAAGGGTGAGGTTACTTACTTAGTAGACCTAGGAACACCCAGGAGTCCCCACAGGGTTCTCCATGTCAACCGGTTAAAACCATATGTGGACAGGGCAGACATGGGCTTGCTCATGGCTACTGATGAGGGACAGGAGGAAGAGAGTGACCCACTCCCTGACCTGCTCTCACAGAACCCTGGTGATGGGTCAGTGGATGGTGTAGCCTTGGCAGGCAGCCTCACTACCCAGCAGCAGACTGATTGCAGACAGGTGCTCAATCAGTTCAGACACATATTCTCACTGACACCCACTCAGACTACCTGGTGCACTCATGAAGTGGACACTGGGGACAGTCTGCCTATTAAAAATAAGATTTATAGGCAACCTGACCATGTCAGGGACTGTATCAGGACAGAAGTCCAGAAGATGTTGGATTTGGGAGTTATTGAACCCTCAGATAGCCCTTGGGCTAGTCCAGTGGTCCTTGTGCCAAAACCTCACACCAATGGTGGGAAAAGAGAGATGAGGTTTTGTGTGGACTACAGGGGTCTCAATGCAGTCACTAGGACTGATGCCCATCCAATACCAAGGGCAGATGAGCTAATAGACACTTTGGCCTCAGCCAAGTATCTAAGCACATTTGACCTGACAGCTGGCTACTGGCAGATCAGACTAGCTGATGATGCAAAGCCAAAGACAGCATTCTCAACCCCTAGTGGGCATTATCAATTTGTGGTGATGCCCTTTGGTCTGAAGAATGCACCTGCCACTTTTCAGAGGTTGGTGAATACAGTCCTTACAGGTCTGGAAGCCTATAGTGCAGCATATCTAGATGATATTGCTGTCTTTAGCTCCACCTGGGAGGATCACCTGGTCCACCTCAGAAATGTTTTACAGGCCCTGCAGAAAGCAGGCCTGACTATCAAGGCCACCAAGTGCCAGATAGGGCAGAGTCAGGTTGTGTACCTGGGCCACCTTGTGGGTGGAGGCCAGGTTCAACCACTGCAGAGCAAGATCCAGACCATCATGGACTGGACTGCTCCAACTACCCAGACTCAGGTGAGAGCCTTCTTAGGCCTGACTGGGTACTATAGGAGATTTGTCAAGGGGTATGGATCAATAGTGACACCCCTGAATGACTTAACTTCCAAGAAAATGCCCAAAAAGGTTCAGTGGACAGTTAGCTGTCAAAAGGCATTTGATGACCTGAAGCAGGCCATGTGCACTGCTCCCATTCTACAGAGTCCTGATTACTCCAAGAAGTTCATTGTTCAAACTGATGCATCTGAATTGGGGGTAGGGGCTGTACTGTCACAATTGAATGATGAAGGTCAGGATCAGCCAGTAGCTTTCATTAGCAGAAGGCTGACCCCTAGAGAGAAACGTTGGTCAGCCATTGAGAGGGAGGCCTTTGCTGTGGTCTGGGCTCTGAAGAAGTTGAGGCCATACTTGTTTGGTACTCACTTCCTTGTTCAAACAGACCATAAGCCCCTCTTATGGCTAAAACAAATGAAGGGTGAAAACCCCAAACTGCTTAGGTGGTCCATTTCCCTACAGGGGATGGACTTCACAGTGGAACATAGACCTGGGAGTAACCATGCCAATGCAGATGGACTCTCTAGGTACTTCCACTTAGAACATGAAGACTTAACTGGGCAAGGTTAGTTTAATGTCCCTACGTTTGGGGGGGTTGTGTAGGAGAGTAGGATCTGCTTCACATGGGTACCCCCACTTTTTGCTGATGCTTCACTGTTTTTCGACCTTAGTCTGGCTGGGGCCCTGCTAATCAGAACCCCAGCCTAGCTGCTTCCTCTCTAAAATGGTTTCCATGTGCCTTAGGCACATCTCTGATTGGAATCTGGAGTGCCCTTATAAGTCCCTAGTATATGGTATACTATGTACCCAGGGCATAGGTACCTCAGAGGCCTACCAGGGGCTGCAGCATGTATTGTGCCACCCCTGGAAGGCCATCCAAACTGACACCACAGGTCTGCTACTGCAGCCTGGGTAAGGTGGTGCATGCACCCTTACTGTGATATAGGCTACCTATATCACTATATACATACACACATATAAACCTATAAGTCACTCCTATGGCAGGCCTTATCAATCCTGAAGGCAGAGTGCGTGGTTCCTATGTGAGAGGGTGCCCCTGCATGAGCAGGGCCCCTCTGCAGCGTTCGGAGACCCTTCTCTGATGCTATTTGTAGTGCAGCCTGACCATATACTCTTAAGCGCATTATAACCTCGCGTTAAATGCTAACTTTGGGATGGCTGCACGGAAACATGTCGTGTTTGGTGTCAAACATCTTGGAATACTACCCCCCGCCAGTTCTGGCGGCGGGGGTAGCATTCCACCCTTCTAGAGGGAAAGACATGTACACACCGGTATGCCCGGTACTGACTTTCCAGAGCCCTGGCATCACAAAATGGATGCCGCTGCCACAGACACGAGTCTGGCCTCCTGCTGCTGACCGAAACTCCGGCAGGGGAGGCCTGGACAATAGGTTTCCTGTCCCAGGGAGGTGTGACCACCTCCCCAGACAGGATAGTGTGTATTGGGGCTGGGCGGGAGCACTCTCTGGTGCTTTGAAGTCCTGCACTGGGGGCACATTTGGTGTCCCTGTGCATACCCCAGTTCAAACCGGCTCAGGGGCTTCCAGCCCCTGCTCTGGCGTGAAACTGGACAAAGGGAAAGGGGTGTAACCACCCCTCTGCCCTGGCCCTCCCATAGGTGGGGCCACAGAGTATGTCCAACCCCCTACCTTAGTATAAGTAAGGGAACCCAGTCCTTAGGACTTTAGATTTACCTGGACGAAACTCTGATACAGAATCCTGGACCTTCGATGCTCTACTTTAAGATTAGAGGACTGAAGAATCTCCCTTGGGGTCAAGGAGTGACTCCCCTGCTTGGCAGGCACCAAAGAAGCAATTGTCCGGTCTGCATCGCTGAAGCTCCCGTCGGACGCCGAAGTCTTTGCATCACCAGAGGTGGATTTCCAGACTTCCCCGAGGCTGCCCTGAGTCCCCAGCAAAGCTGAGGCCCGTAGCTGTCTTGGGTAACGTAGAACCGTGATCCCTGGACACCAAACGCATTTGCAAGTGCATCCTCTTCTGGGTCTCCCGCGAAGTCGTGCTTTGGGCTCCGAGTAGCCCCAGCCTCCAGCACCAACTGCACCGAAGATCACTGGCCTCCACTCCACGAGTGTCCTGTGAGCCAGCTCCACGTGCACCGTCTCGAGGCTCCTTCGCGGTCGCTAGTCCGTTGGCTAGTAGGCCCCCACGAAGGCCAATCTTTTTCTGCTTGCGCTCCCTGTTTGCTCCAGGTGTGCCCTGACTTATCCTTGCTGGGTGAGTCCCCCAGACCTTGCTGGTCTGCAACATCGTCCTTCTTCGATTTCCACAAGACTTGCCGTTGCCAAGGCTTGTTGGGTCCAATCCGGTCGCCGACACCCCTGCAATCGACAAACATCGTGGGACAGCCTGAATCCAGCTCCTGGTTGTCGTCGACGCTTCCTGAACCTCGTGGCTGAAGAGTCAAGATGACCGTCAACCTACCTGAAGCACTCGACATCGGTGGGCATCTGCTCATCGCCTTCCTGGTCACTGGCTAGTGACCCAGACTCTGTCCCCTCTGCTTTCAGGTTCTTCAGATCTTCGATCCACCTTTGGATCCACCCGAACACTTTCGACTTGGCCGCCAGCAGCACTTTGCAGCAGATCGCCATTGAAAGCGACGACGAAACCCGACCCCGAAAGACACCTATGCACCCGGCTCCCCTGGGTGAGGTAACTTGAGTACTCCGGTGCTCCCGTGGGTATTGACACTAGAACAGCCTAGTTCTCAAAGGGTTTGCTCCAAGTCCTCCTCTAAGTGTCCCTTTTCCTTTAAATTCTAATCGCGACTTTCCCCATAGAAGTTAACGGTGGTTCGCGGATGTGTTCATACACTGCACGCGTCCCCCGTGGGTCCCCTGTGTCACTGCCTTGGGTGGTTCCTTGTGGTCCAAGCACTTCTACAGGCTCTAGGCCTTGTGTCTAGCTCAGTCGTGGTTCTTATAACACTTTATTGGTATATGGTTTGGTACGCCCCTGGGGCTCAAACGTGTATTTGTGCTATTACTGTAGATAACTAACTCGTAACGTATGTACTTCGAACTCTAGCCTCATAAAGAGACTAGAGGGTTGTGTTTAGTAATAAATACATATATTTTGAATATATACCTGGTGTGGTCCTCTTTCATTTGGTCACTCAAGAGATTATAGACTGGTAAAACAAGCTGCTTTACATTCCTTCAAGACTTAGCCTGAAGGCTGCTCTCCATAGCTACCACTAGGATAGCTTTCAATAAAGGTTGTCTTTAACCTATCTCCAATAAGGGGTTGTTTGGACTGGTGCAAGGTGCCCACTATAATTAGTGGACAGCATATGCCAGGCCAACTTCTCACATTTACTATGTTCAGATCCATCAAATGGTTATAGCTAAAAGGAGAGTAGTAAATAAATTGATCATTTAAAAATAATGCTGATATTGTTTGCTAAATCTGCATAAAATTTAAAAACCCATACAATTGTAATGTTCTCTGTTGGTAAATCAAGTTCCCTACAGATCTATCATAGAGTGGCAAAGCTAAAGGCAATATGTATTCATTTATTAATAACGATGGTGCAATTTAAAAACATATATGACATGGTATGTGAAGCATAAGTGAAACCCAGTCCAGACATTTCAGACTGAATGCAGATCTGATGAGAGGGGGAAAGTTAAAGGAATGGGGGCAAAAATTATTTGCTCTCCTAATAATCTTAGTACAGTATAGTGGATGTGCATGACCTTTGGCAGATACCATGTCTAACTTAATCTTGGTATTTTGAGTTTCATACAAATCCATCAGTGAGCAAAATAAAAAGGAATTCTAATACCTTTGTTGGTATATAGTTGATCTGCAGGAAATCTATGTGATTTTTTTCCACAGTTAGCTTACTCATGATATGTTGCGAGTCGTGCAGAACAATCAAGGGAGTGGCAAGAGAGTGGCACAATTGGGGAGAGGGGTAAAAACGTGTTATTATTGACAACTCCATACAAGCATCTGGTAGGCATGCACAGGTTTTGTTTTCTGTTATATCACGTTCTGCTCTGTTTATGGTTCCCACATTTCATTCAAATCTAGCAAGGGGGTTAAAATATGAAGGAAAAACAGTGTTTATATCTATACATTTTGGTTCCCTTTGACAATCTGCATGGAATTTTACACACATGTACTGTTTTTTGTTGGTATTTCAAGTTTTGTGGCGAATGATTTAAGGTGGCAAAGATAAAGAGGGGCAAAGATTATCATTTGCCCCTTTTGGTACCTTTTGATGAATCAGCATGAAAACTGTTAGAGAGTTAGGACCTCCAAAGTCTGCAGGCTTGTACTAGAGCCTTCGAACCTTTTGGCAGCATTCCAATGTTTTCATCAGTTAAAGTGTACATATTCTTCCACCCAATCAAGACATCCTGTTTCTAAAACCAGTAACCACATCCACTATTTTGGACAAAGTAGACAATCTTAACATTTGCTACCAAGAGTCACGGCTGCATAGTTTCATGTGAAATGGAGCTGAATAGGAGTCTGCAGGGCTTTAAAATACTTTGGCAACTCAAAGGGAGGGATAGCAAGTAAAAGGGAGCCTGTGAAATAAGAAAAGACAAGCAGCGATTCCCTAGTCTGGGAGTTTTTCACCTATCCTCCTGAAGAAAAAAGCGTAATGCTAGATGGTAACATTTACACTCTGTGATAAAGTTAAGCAAATGGTAGAGAGGTCTGTACATCCCTGGTATTCCAACTCTGAAAAGGCACTTGAAGGAAAAACATGAAAAAGATGTGAAAACTTCCTACATGACCAAAGTAAAAAAATGTGCAAAGCTCAGGAAAACAGCACATAGAAACACAAAAAACTGAGTAGGAAAACAACTATCAAAATCTTTGCACTCTACTGCATACAATGCAAACTAATGTGGGGTGAAGTGGACAAAAGCCTTTATTTGGAAAAAGAGATAATGGAAGACCACTACAGAAAAATCTGTGGCAAAAAACTGTTTACAGTCTTAAAATGCCCATTTGTCACTACATTTTATTATTGTAAACAAAAACACATCCACCAAAAAACTACAGAAATCATTAAAAAAATGTTCATTTGAGAACCACCCACATTACTCAATAAAATAACTACATTGTGCTTAATGCAGGGCCCTCTAGCTAACCCGAAGGCCCTGTCACCAACACTGTGCCTGCCACCTACTCTGCCCTGCTAGCAACCCAGACAGCAATCCCAGTGTGTGAGGAGCTGCATCCAAAACTGGTTTTGAATTACCACAAGTGAGGGTTTGCCCATCATCATAGCCAAGCCTGTGGGTGGGCACAGGGGGCTCTACACAAGGATGAAAGGTATTGCCTTCTTGGTTTTAGGTAGAGAAGGGCACCACATGATAGTTTATATTAAACCCCATTGGACGTTCTGCAAAAGTGGATGGGTCCTCCCTGTAAACTTTTACCTCTTTGGTTAGAGAATGACCAGGCTGTTCTCCCACCCCCACACTGGCACTGGGCATAAATGTGGCACTCTCAGTGCCCTCTTCAGAAGACTGCTGGACCTGTAGAATACAAAAGGGCTGTAACTGCTGTTGTGACCCTTGAGGAGAACCCCAATGGCTGGACCTGCTCCCACTTGCACTCAGGACTAAGAAGTGAACTTCAAGGGTCAGTTGCCTGACCTCCAGTTAAGCTACAGGGGCTCAAAAGCAGCAAGAAGCCCACTTTCCTGAAGAGCCTAGCTGACCATCTTCTACTGGACCAGCCCTGGATCCTGTGGGTGGCTTCTACTGGAGTGCATCCTGACTACTAAATGTAGTCCCTAAGGTCCTGGCGCCCTTAGTTAAGTGTCAGAATATACTCCTCCTGCCCAAACTGCAAAGGTTGGGACTTAGAAACTTTTTGCCAACTTTTTCTCTGAAGATCCAGCAGGAGATAGAGACCACTGTTCAGCAGATAGAGGCTGCTGTTGAGCCAGAGCCATTGTTGTTGAATCGCTTGACAAATCCAACTTGCTGGTCTGCCCGCAGAAGAAGATCTGACTTCCAAAAACGTTTCCAAGTATGATCACAGAGGGCTTCATGGAGAGAAATGCCGAGACGAAGCAATCAATGTAGAGATCTTCCGGTGCATGGATACTGAACTTTCCCATTTGTAGCATTGCCACCAAAGTCAATAAATGCACTGGGTCCCAGCTCTTCAGAAACCTGCTGTTGTCGAACCCTGACTCGAATCCAGCTTGCAGCTTGCCCCCAGGCATTTCGTCAACAACACCTTTTCTCAGGAAAAATGTCCAAGTCCAGAGGTACTTCTCTGACCAGGACCTCCCAGGTCCTTGTATTCGACCCATGCTCTATCATGATTGGCCTCAAACCTTACACTTGTGCTGGTCTAGCGTGACCTGCAGCCCGCCCCAAGGCTGGCACTTTGTGCTTTTTTAGCGCTAAAATTTAAAACTTTAAAAATTCATATATCCATTTCCCTCATTAGATTTTTGTTATTTTGGTGTCATTTTGAACATTACAATATTCTCTATCTTTAATAATTGGAGTGGGAATTAGCCTTATCACTGGAGGAACATGCTAATTTTAATTTCACGCATGTTCCATTCTTAACAATCATTCACCTACTTTGTGGGCAAGAAGGTGTACTTAGGGGTAACTTAATCATATTTAAAAGCAGAGTTGCTATCTAAAAAAAAAAATTTCTTTTTTTGTCCAGTTTTTACAGCAGGTTTTAGGCTGCTGCAGTCAGGCTACACAGGGTAGGCCAGAAGACATGTTTTCCCTGTCACTTTAGTGGACGGCACAATAAGTGCTGCCGACCAAAAGCAGCACTTAACTTTCTCTTGTCATTTGTGTATTTTCTGAACAGTGTATTATAGCCTTAAAGGAAAGTTAAATACGCTGAATATGGGTAAGCCAATTCAACCATGTTTACAGGGGGAAAACAGGCACTTGACTAATGTGCACAGAGTTCTACATCCAGGCAAACAGATAGAACGAAAACTGGGGGGAAAATCATGCAAAAGATGGTTATTTCCTATGGGGATGTTTTATGTCATTTAGCAACATACATTCAATCGAGAGGTCAAGCACATTTCATTTGTTGTGAAAGTAATGGTTTGCACAGCTGGTATGTAAGTTATCAATTGTGAACTATGCATAAATAGTGAATTTCAGTGGTTTTCCAGTTTAATTCATTCAACTTTTTAAATGATATTCTGAGGTTTTCCTATAACATAAAATAAGGTGCTACGGCCAAAGCTAAACATAACTTAAAGTTCACAGCGGTTTATGGGACGATTCTAATATATTTTACAGAGGTGGACATAGCACCTCTGTAGTTATGGTTAGGTCAGAATTTCCATACAAAAGGCAATTTTGTGTTCTTAACAATTTATTACAGTTTCATGAACCAGCATGAAAGTTTCAGTTAAAATTCAGAGGATTTTTGGCATGGCAGGTTTCATCCCGATCTGTTTCACGGGGCAGAAGAGAGGATGTCAAAAAGTTCCTTGCCCCATTTTAATTCACCTAAGAATCTTTGCACTCCAATAACATAGAAAAATCTCTGAACAAAATTAGATCAAACTTTGCATGAAAGTAGACCTTTACTCAAGAAATGCCTTTGCTTGGTTTGGTGTAATCCCTTTCAGTGGGTATTGACAAATTAACATTTAATAAATGTTTTGGGGTGGGCTTGAAAAGGTTAAAAAGTTAGACATATCTGGACCATTAGTCTGCAGGCTCTGCGAAATCAGCTGTGTAGATCATGGGTGGGCTTACATTAAAAAAGTTGTCGAACTTATTTGAGCAGAGAGCTTTTCACCTGTCATAAAATTCTTGGTACAGAAGTTCTCTTCTTGCCTGGCTGCAACTTGAAGTAAAAATGTGGCTGCAATTCCAGGGCTTGAGTACACAGTCCCAAAGGAAGTATGCAGAACCTGTTGGGTGCAGGCCTATCTTCCAACCCACACTGTGCATGGCCCAACGCAGTGTCCAGGGAGGATTGTCCATCCACGCTGGGTTGACGGCCAGGCCTGGTCCGGGGCCATCATTTGTCATGTCTGAATGGTGGTAGGGTAAACTTTCACAAATGTTGGATGCAGTATATGATCAAACAAACCCAGAAACTAACTGAAAAGACCAAGGTCAAAGTGAACTTATGGTTAGGGTTGGTTACAACACCTTAGTATACATTAAAAGAAACAGTCAGAAACAGAGACGTTTTAAGGCATGGGCAAAGTGGGCTCTGGCCCAGGGCCCCCGCCTTTCAGGGGCTCCCCTGATAGATCTGACTCTGACTCTTCACACAGTTCTGCCTTGATGACCTCTAATGATCTTTAAACATAGATTGTTTTAAGCACCATTTTCCTGTATGGCAATGTGTGGGAGTCTATTTCAGATGTGTTGCAGGGATATGTTGCGTTTTTCAACAATATGCAACACCCATATAAAAGTTCCTTTTATGTGAAATGGCAATGGATCGTAAAGATTATTTGCAATAATATTAGTGAGCTGCTGCAATATTACAATATTGGAAACACACATCAATACACCCGAACATTAGATGGAAACACATTTAGAATTTGGACCAGTCTGCCTGTGCAGTGTCAGCGACCTGGCCTCAGAAGTCATGAAAAAGCTGAAATCGGATCATAAATTCAAAGCTGTTTCACACAGGGGCCCCCAAAGTATATTTGGCCCAGGGCCCCCAAAATCCTTAAGATGTCCCTGGTCAGAAATTCACTAAACAAAACTTCAGTTAAAGTACACTTATAGTAAGTAATAACATCTAAAAACACAGCATAGTTAAATAACAGCATATACTCAAATAAATAAGTAAAGCTGCATTCATTTTTAATGTAATCTCATGTTTAGGTTTATGTATGTCTCTTGAAATTGCATCTCTTACATCAACGGTGAGGTTATGAGCACTGTATACATTATGCGAGTTTTAGGCTGCATGGTTTGAATAAATGATTAGATAGGTTATCCTTACTAAGGACTTTCAGGGTTTTATATTTTATTTGTTTGTTGCTATGGACATACAGAGATATAGATAGGCAGATATGAAAACTTATATTGCCCCTGAAATTTCAAGTACTTTTTTTATGTACTTTAAAATATAGATTTTTGGGAGTCACAGTGTAGATATTTGAATAAAACATACTCTTATCTTTTAAAACCTGAAGCACGCACAGTGAAACAACCTCTTTTATCAAACTTTATGTGCAGATGCATAAACAAAGCATATTTGTCGTAAAACATTATGCAATCATTGGCAGGCATTTTATACAACATATGTGGTAAAATGGATAATTTACTATGCAGGAGAACAATTTATAAGCTCTCACCAAGATAAGTAAGCCAGTATCAAAGAAGTGAAAGCATAATTTGAAGAGGAATACTTGAATACTGGGTTACCCCAGTTAGCACTGGCTGAAGGTACCAGATTTCTCTTGCAAAAAAATGCCTTAAGTATGTTTTACCAGTATAAAAATATTACACTCACCGCAAATTAAAGGCATGCCAAAAACTACAAAAAATGGTATAGGAGATCAATAGTAATGACTTTATAGTTAAAACAAAAAATAGGTCCTTAAAGAAATGACTAGGCCAACGTCAATATTAAGCACTTGACATCGATGACTAGGTTGTTGGGCACCGGTTTGTTCACTGCAATGGAATATGGATTGGGTTTGAACTAGCAGTTTATCCCAGTCAAATGTTGCCTTCTGATTTAGTCATTCTTCTGAAGATCAAAGCTCCCTCTTGGATCACTGCAGAATACTCTGGCCATTGATTACATCATGGGTTTGGATACTTTGAAATTGCATAACACCAATCTTTATGTTTTGGCTCCTAAGAAATACAACGTTTTGAAAAACTAGCTTTTGAAGTCCTCTAGCTACTGGGTCAATTTAATGCCTTTTCATGGGTATGTGGGGTACTTCAAACTAAGTCAACTTTGTGGAGTTTAAATCCTACACCCCAGCAAAGTTGGGAGCTGTGTTTGGCAAATGCTTTGTGAGGTCTGCTCCATAGGCGATGAACCAAGAAATCTTGCTTGCCAAAATTACAGTTTTGTCAGCCTCAACACCTCCTCCTGGTCAACTGGAGGTTGAAAAAATTTACAACTTTTTTTAACACTGGCAAAGTTCTAGGAAGCCTCATTTGGCGCTAATGTTTTAGGAGCTCTTCCTCTGTGACCTGAGCTATTATTCCAAGCAGAAGACCTGTTTCTCAACCACTTCTTCCTCATGTTTATTTCCAGTGGGGTTATGGATTCCTCTTCCAAGGTGCCCCCCAGTCCTTGATTTCATGGCCTGCTTGGAGCCAGCTTACTTGTCCTTTTGAGAACTACTTCTAGAGCTTTCGATTGAAGAGAAAGTATGATTATTCCACCAATCCCATGGTAAGGAAACAGTTGTCTTCTCCCTTGCCTCTATATATTCCAGGCAATGATTTTATTTCCAACTGGTGGGAGCCAATAAGGAAATTGCTAATTCAACAATAGTTGATGGTGGGCCCCAATTCTATCCTCGCACAATTCCCACACTGGACCATTCCCATGTTTTGTAGCATCTTCCCTGACATATTACTAAATCTATCTCTATTTCAGCTGATGTACTTCCCAAAGCCTACCCATGGGCTTGTTAATTGGCATGCAATGCCTCCCTTTCCACACCAGTGAAAATCCTATTCAAACTGGCCCTCCCTCCTGTAAGCCACTTACTGAAAAGTGACAGTGTATGTATGGGAAGGCCAGCTTCAAAGATGTGCTCAAACTATGGCAACTAAACAAGAGACATTTAGAAGATGCTCCATGTCCTGTGCATTTTTCAGTTGTATCAGGGGGATTATTAGTAGAGGTAAGTATGCACCTATCACTAGCAATAAGGACACCAATGCAATATAAGGTCCAGACAAGGGCTCAATAAATTATTCCCTTGCTCAACCCTTGGTAGCTGGCAACAAGCAGGCAGGCTTAACTTAGGAGACAGGTGTGTGAAGCATTTAAAAACACTAATATATTAAATAAATAAGACACAACACACAATAAAAATACAACACCAATTTGGGACATCTGATCGCACTTGACTGGGACAAAGTTTGAGGCCGACAATGATGGAGCCCTAGTCAGATACACTAAGCGGGAGGCCTTGGTCAAACTTTTACCTTCGCACTTAGAAACTTTTCTGGAGGTTTTCCTCTCGACGGCAAGCAAGGCACTTTGTCAGCCCCAATTCGCAGTGGGTTCGTCGGCTTGGTTCAACAGGAGCCTCCGGTCAACTCCTGGAAGTCTTGAGCTCCAGAGCTTTCAGCGAGACGAACCTGTAATTCAGGCGGGGTTGTGGTGCGAGGTAGTCGGCTTGACTCTTGACATCGGGTCAGTCACCTTATGGATCTTTTTCCAAAAGCTGCTCCAAACTTTGGGAACTTCTTCCTGAAGTTCCTCTTGAGGGTTCAACGTGTCCACAACACAAATCCAGGGTAGCAGAGTGTCTGAGTTGCTCCTCCGAAGTTGGGACCACAGTTCCCGCAATGCACCTGGCCAAATCCTTAAAAGTCCACTGGATGCACTCCAGGCTGGAAACTTCTTTGGGGAGATGGTGCAGGAAAGCTTTGTTAACCTGTTGCTTTCAGGAAGTCCACTCCTTAATTCTTTTTGAAGCAAGACAAAGTCCTCAGGGCTGTAGTTCCATGTCAGGAGCAGTCCTTCTGAGTGCAAGAGCTGGCTAAACCAACCCACTGGTGTGGCTCATTTCCCTTAACAGTCCCTTTCCAGAGCTCCTACAAATTCCACTCTTGGGACTGCCATCTGGCTCAGGGTACAGAAGAGAGGGTAGGCCTGGCTGGCATTCCTTACTGTCCTGCTCTCTTTGAAGACCAGTTTGACTTACCGAGCCTCCATCCTGGCCTGTTCTCTGCTGCTGCAGAGTTCCCCCCATCAGATAACCTCTGCCTTTATGCAGGCCACTTATCATCTCATGAAAGCAGTTTGGCTAAGCCTGTTAAGGCTGCCCAGTCAGGAGAGGCTGCTAGAAGGCTAAATGTTCGCTTGTGGAAAAGAAAGTTCTATAACGTATTTTCTGTATTGGTTATGGTAAACCTAACATTGGCAAGTTGTTGGATTTATCATTAACAATCTGCCAAGTCCTCAAAATATTATTTTACCTCACTCCAGTCAATAGATACACTGTATTACAGTATTCCCAAGTAATGTCTATGGAGCTAAAAGGGCTTTACAAAATGAAATTAGTGGTTTTTCCCTCACCAGGGCATTTAAAACATCTTTTAGAATATCTCTGCTAATTTGTACATGGCACCCTACCCTGGGGGCACATAGGGTAGATATTTGGGGTGACAAATGTAAAAATAGGGTTGTTTAATACTTTGGAAGTACCTTTAAATCCAAAATGCAAAGTCGAGTTTGCATATAATTTCAGTTTAAAGCAGCTTACAACGCAGGACTGACATTTAAAATGACAGCAGGCAATACAGAGGTGCACCCTTAAATGCATTCAAGCTGCCAGGCCTCTAAACCTACTTGCCCTACCATATACTATGGACTTACAAGTAGGTTGTCAGTTCCAAATGTAATTACACCTAATTACCAAATTAATTTTCACAGCACTGGCCCTAGGCCTGGCTAGCAGAGCCCAGGGCGCAGTCAGAGTCAGTTACCATTAGTATCTGTCAAACAATGGGGGTGCTCAATGCAAAAACAATTACTTTCTCACACCTTATATTTCTTTGATAAGTGAAAGCAAATGTTTTATGGGTTATTAGGGCCTGTGATCATCTTTCCCTTGTTCTGCTGATAGGAATTTCAAAGCAAGGCAGCTGCCTCAGATAGTAAAATTGTTCTCTTGGAAGAATCTGGCATCTATTTTTCACATATTTTCCTAGGCTGAGGGGCATTTAGAAATATAATTATATGCTAAGGCTTAGGCATAAACATATTTTCTAAACATCATCTTTGTGATATTTGTATGAAAACTGTAGGTTCACCAATGAATTAGATTGATAATAACATTTCAAAAGGTGAATTGTCCAGTTTCTTCCTAGGCCAAGTTATTCAGATATATTTAATACATAAAGCAGGTGTTTCCAAATGGAAAGACTGCAGATTCTGAATTAATCCCAGTTCAGTGGCATACACATTCTATACTTGTCATATCTCATTTACACATAGACATATACATAATGCATCCAAACCTTAAAGGGTCCACTATACTTACTAAAAGTGACTTATTTAAGGTTAGAACATTTTTAAACATGGCAGCAATGTTCATTTTGACATGTGCTACTGTACAATGGCCTACATACATTCATGAATGCTGAGGTAGCTCTGCTGTCATGTTTTGAAATCTCTCATTTGAGTAGTGCAAAGCCATGCTGTGTCTACAGATGACACATGATGTTTATGCCACTTAGGCAGTTCTTTCAGATTTATACTGTAGCCTTAACTGAAGGACAAATAAACTAATAAGCTAATTTGGTTGAGTCGATTGTTCACCATTAGGTTCAGAGCTAATGCCCTGAGACATGTTGAACATTGCTGCGTGGTTGAACTAGGACAACAAATAAGTCTATAAAATGAAAATGCCTTGGGAGACCATGTGAAAACAGATTTTTTTTTTAAGCAATCATCTGAACTTCCTGAAAAAAAAATCAGAGTGTGAATATGGCTCCTGTGCCAAATAAGTATGGGCTAGACAGCAGTGATAAGACGCCTTTCTCTAACACTTGTAAACCAGCTGAAGCTGAGAACATTACATGTTCTCTCAGTGCTATGATATTTTATTTACCATATTACATGGCTTGCACAAGCAGATAAAATCATGTTAATGTAAACAGGTCATTAACAAAGTTTTCTGTAGAAACTGACATAGCAATGGAGCCACAATGGTGCATTAAAGTAGTCAATATATTCAGTTACAGGGCTGTAGATTATCTCCCCTTTCCAACCAGATTCTCCCCCAATAGACCCATGATTAATCTTTAGGAGTTCCTCTTTTTGCTTGAAACAGAATGTTCCAGCAAAAGGAGCGTCCGCCCATCTCAGTCACAACATTGCATTTATGGAAGGGCACAAGTATATTTAGAGAACGCTCCTTAAGGGATATTGGCAGTTCAGAGTGAAGAACTCAAGACAAGGAGGAAGTTCCCATGAACTCCAACAGATGAGAAGAGAAGGAACTGCCAATCTGGGACATTGGAAGGGAGAACCAACCAGAGTGACAGAAAAAGGGGAAAGAGTAGAGCTCTGGTCCGACCAGCAAGTCAGACTTTTATACCAATCACTCATCTGCATAGACAGTTTCAGTTGTCAGCAAGTTTGCTACCAGATCCAGTAGCCAGCAGCTGTATCGCCAGATGCAACAGCCCAAGCCTGGGTTGTGACTTAAGTGGAGTATTCGCCATACGGTGGAGTAGGAAGAAGAGTAACTGCAAGTAACTGGATGCATCTCACAGACAGGGAAAATCACTCCTGCCTGTATTATTAGGTCAAATTCTTAGCACTTTGGTGTGGATTATAGAGCACATATTCCTTCCTGGGAAAGCATGTATAGGACACTAGGGATCCGTTCATATTCCCTACTCCCTTCCCATGTATAGTACTGACATAAGAATCATATACCGATGAGATACTACTGTCCAGATTCCCTGGAAGACACCCCAATGCAAGAGAAATTCATACTTGAGATCTAACCCTAGATTTCCATTCCCGTTTACAGTTTTTCATTTTATGTTTCATACGCTATATAAATGATAGAAATACATTTGTAAGAAAGTGGGTCATTAATTTGGTTGGATGTGAGCCCACCACAAGAGACAGGACCACAAAACTGTCATGATAAAAACAAGTTTCAATAATTTAAACCTAAGCTCAACCCCTTAGTAACTATGACACAGAGCAGACAGGCTTAATTTAGGAAAATGTGTAAAGTAGTAGTAGCAGTAGCAAACCAGTGAAAATGTCTCAACACCAGTAGCAGCCGGTGTTGGGAGTGCTGCCGGGCGGTGACGCAGGGCGGTGGAGGGGCAGTGTGGGGGATAGTAAACTACGGATTTCGGCCCCACTGAGGTAAGTAAACAAAAAATAAATAAAACGAATTTCGTTGCGCGCGCTGCATCGCCAAATGCGATGCAGCGCGCGCAACGAAATTCATTTTATTTATTTTTTTGTTTACTTACCTGAGTGCGGCCGAAATCCGTAGTTTACTACCCCCCGCCCTGCCCCTCCCCCGCCCTGCGTCACCGCCCAGCAGCACTCCCACCACCGGTCGCTACTGCTCAACACAACATAATAAAACAATAAATATCCTGCTACCAATTTGTAAAAAGAGAGAAAAATGTAATATGCAAAATGACACTTAATAACAAAAACCCAATGGGAGAAACCAGCGATATGAATGTTTAATGACTTAAGTCAAAAAGCATCCAGAAAAAGTTAAGGACAACTCAAGAGGCACTGTGTGTGGTTGATTTGAACCTAGGAGCAATTTCAGGCTGACCGCGATGGAGCTTGAGTTGGATACACCAAGCGAGTTTCCCTGGTTAATGATTTTAACTTCTGACTTAGACTTTGAAATGGAAGTTGAAATCCTCTAATGGGGTCAATATTGCAGGCTGTATTGAGGTTACGCGGAGATTCTCTCAGAAATGTGTTTTTACTAAACAAGATTGTGGTTATTAATTTGATAGGGGTTTCCGTTTACCAAATTAATAACTCATTTTCTAACAGGCTACATGTGGTAAACGTGCCTTAATGAATACAAGCGCTCTTTATTTTCGGAGTTTTATATAGCGCAATCTGAACCCAAAGCTATTAGGTATCAGAGCGCTTTACATGAGCACCAGTTGCGTTACACTAGGACACATTCATTTTTGTTAGTGTTAGAAATGGGGGTCTCTAGTCGGCAATGGTTTGCACCTTTGTCCAAGTAGGAACCCTTCTTCCTAGTCAGGGTAAGGGAGTTACACTCCTAAAATAACCCCTGCTCACCCCCTTGGTAGCTTGGCATGAGCAGTCAGGCTTATCTCGGAGGCAGTGTGTAAAGCATTTGCACATAACCAACAGTAATACAGTGAAAACACTACAAAAGGACACCACACCAGTTTAGAAAAATATCCAATATTTTTATATATCCAAAATAAGAACAAAACAATAAGAATCCAACATACGGTACATAAAAATATATACTTTGCAAGATATTACCCAAAAACACAGTTCTTACGAGTCAGTAGCTCTGTCCGGGGCTACCACAATGCTGAAAACAACAGAGTCTAAAAGTTCCAGCCGACAGCGTCGGTAAAGACCAGGGAAAGCGGGGACAGACTCGTGAACAGTACCTTTCACGTTGCGGCTGGCATGTTGGTGCGAGCCGGTTGTGGCAACCGTCGCAGTTGAGTTGCAAAATGGAAGCGACGCAGGGTGCGGTGCAGGCAGCGGCTTGGTGACGATTGTCCAGGCGGTGTCAGTGAGACCGAGGCTTATGGTGCAGGGCGAGGTGGTGCTCGATGTGGTGCTGGCAGGTTGTGGTGCAAGCGACAGAGCCGGTTAGCGGGAGCGGGTGTCTGTCGGCCCGGACTGCTGTGAGGGATGAGGTGGTGTGTCATGCAACTTACGAGTGGTGCCCCCAGCTACGATGCAGTCACGGGTGTCAAAGTCAGCAGCAGCGACGGCGTAGGTGAGACCAGTATGGCGAAGTGAAGCGAGGCGGTGCGGAATGCGACGCCCACAGGTCACAGTGCAAGCAGCGGCTTGGTGGCGGTGGCGTCTGTCGATGAGACCAGGGTTGCAGTGCAAGATGCAGATGGGGCCTTCTGTGGTGCCGTCAGGACACAGAGCCGGTGACAGAGTCGGTTGGTTTTCCCTTCTCTGTGGCAACAGAAACAGCGGTTCCAGAAGCGGTACCCAGAGGTTGGTGAAGCCTTTGCATTCCCTGAGACTTTAGAACAGGAGGCAAGCTCTACTTCAAGACCTTGGAGATACTCAGCACAAGTAAAGAAAGTTCAGTCCAGTCCTTTCACTGCCCAAGGCAGAAGCAGAAACTGCAGGCCAACCCAACAAGGCAACAACACAGCAAAGGGGCAGTACTCCTCTTGTCAGCTCTTCCGGCTCTTCTTCTTGGCAGGTTCCTTGATTCCAGTGAGTTCTAAAGTTCTGGCGTCTATGCCCCAATATTTCTACTCAAAATTCCTTTGTTCTCTCAGGCAGAGAGTGTCTGTGCTTAGTTCAAACTAGTTCTGTCCTCTCTGGCCCAGCTTCCTGGCAGGAGGTGGAGACAGCATAGTTCAAGGCAGACCAGGCCCATTCAGGTGCAAGGAAATCTCCTCCCACTACTCTAAATGCAGCCCAGGTCTATTCAGCCCAGCCCTGACTCATCCAGGAAAGGCTGGACACACCTCGACCTCCACAGTGGCTGTCTGAAGAGAATGCACATCCCCAGCCCCAGTCACTCCAAAGCCAGACAGTCAACCATCAGTGGCACACAGAATGGCTAAGCAAGAAAATACCTACTTTCTAAAAGTGGTATTTTCAAACACAGAACATAAAACTCATTTTTACTAAAATATGCGTTTTTACATTCTGAGTCCAGGCATACTAAACTCTATTTTCCTATCTTGTCCCAATGAAAAGTTATATTTATAAGATGTTATAACTAAACTCCCATTCTCCCCTATGGGACAGATAGCCTTTCCATAGTGAAAAACGAAATGCACTGTAATTCACACCAGAACATGTCCTACCTTTAACATACACAGCACCCTGCCCACAGGGGTATCATGGGTCTACCTTAGGGGTGACTTATATGTAAGAAAAGGGAAGATAAGGGCCTGGCAAGTGGGTACACTTGCCAAGTCGACATGGCAGTTACAAACTGCGCACAGACTCTGCAGTGGCAGGTCTGAGTTACCTTTACAGTGCTACTTCTGTGGGTGGCACAATCAGTGCTCCAGGCCCACATACAGCGAAGCAGCGTCCGGACGAGGCACACGAGGGCCCGTAAGGATTAGATATCCACATGTGAGAGAGGTATGTGCTGTTTGTTTCCCGTGCACAGACATACAGGCCAATGAGTTCGTAATTTACATAGCGGAGGAGAGTGTTCTATATCAGCCCGCATTGTTTATCATTTATAGGTGATTGCACCTCGGGTTGAGGCTCATCCCTTGGTTGTTGGATTCAGGGAGTGTCTCCTTTAAGGAAGATGGTTGCGTAAATCGTTACCGACACACGATATTCGACATGTGAGTGGTGTGCGATGCATTTTGGACATTCACTAATTCTGGTTCTCTAAGTATGGTTTTTATGGGTGCACGCATTGCGTTTTGCATTTCTGAGTCACGTTGGTAGACTGAATGGTAACCATTTCTTTTTCTTTTTTCACAAGCTCCTTACTGTTTCTTTAACACGGATTGGGTCTACATTTTTATCATTATTATCGTTTTTTTCACCTTTTTGGTTGGCCTTGCGGTGCACTATTCTTTTGTAACAGAATAGAGACCCAGCATGCTCTGTATTATTAATGGGATAGATGTGTATGTTAATATACGTATACTTTATGGATTTATTTAGACTGGTTCCATTACCCTTCTCCTGAGGAGGCCAAGAAGAAATTGAAGGCTGACACGCGTCCGAGTCGACAATTTTTTGTATAGGAGTCTCTATTAAAATAAAAAGTGTAACTTAATTGTTAAAGCACAACAGAGTAAAGGGTATAGAGATGTAAATACCTCCTGTGCTTAGAAGACTATCTCTGAGTGTATCACCCAGATTAAGTGCGTGAACACTAGTTATCAAAAACTTTGGGTATTGGCAACGTAGAGTTCAGTTTATAATTGTCTGTGTTGTTTATGTTTATATACGTGTATTTTCGTATGTCTTTGTGCGCATGAATTTCATAATGATTTATGTTCATAGATCGGTCCCATGGCATAAGTGTGTTTTGAATTAATTTTGACAATGTATTCTTATAGAATTTTGCACTGATGATAGGGTAATTGATTGTTCCCTATGATAAAATAAAAATAAGATATTGATTCCTCCGTACCTATCTTTTTGTATATGATAGCAGGCCCACTAGTAGCATTTGATTAACAGGCCCTGGCACTCTCAGTGCAGTGTACTAGGGACTTGCTAGTAAATCAAATATGCCAATCATGGAAACACCAATCCATAACACAATTTACAACGGGAGCACTTGCACTTTAACACTGAACAGCAGTGAGAAAGTGCGCAGAGACACTAATTCAGCAAAAGCAGAGTCAAAACCGGGAGGTCAGAAAGCAAAAAGACAGGTAAACATGCCAAAAGATGCCAAGTCTAACAGTTAGGCACAGGGAGATTAAGTGATTTACCCAGAATAACAGGATATTGAGCGTCTTTGCCAAGACTCGAACCAGTTTCCCAGATTTGAGGTCGACCGCCCTAGCCGTTAGGCCACATCCTCTCTTAATGTGAAGATAAACACAGAAACTAAATAGTCCCTCCCCAGGGATCAATGCTATTCCTCCTGTGGCTGTAGCAAATACTGGACCTCTCTCCTATAGTTTCCATCACCCAGAACTTCTAATGAATCTGAGAAATAGGTCTGCCACGTTAAGAGCCATTCACACATTCCAGACAGAAAGGTATTCTTCTTCATGAACAATGTTGATTGTAGTGCAAGTTATTACTGCATGACAGGTAAATCACACTCATGATTGTATCACCTCACCTCCTGGACTTCACATGTTTTGTCTATGAACCTCTTGTGTGACTAATGTGTTAGGCTGAGTTGTTAGGAAGTAGTATGTGGCCTTGTCGACCTATATAATACCACACTGCAGTTGGGTACTCTCAGTCCACCAATGAGGAAAGCCTTACTAGTTTCCTTGTCTAAACCCGGCAGGGATTCTCTTGAATTAGGCTCCTATAGACCTTCTTAATAATTAATAATGACTGAAAGGTCCTAAGTAAAATAATGGCAATGAGATTTATGCTGCTGTTGCCGGTGCTGGTACACTCCGACCAAAAAGGTGTTTTCACAGAAAAATCTACGTTCCAAATTCGATATTTCGTTATAATCTAATGGGCAGGGGTGGACTAAAATGTCTGTATGTGGCAAGTCTTATTTTGGACCTCGATAAAGCATATGACATGCTAGATTGGGCTTACATGTTTGCGGGACTCTGCCACATGGGATTATAGGTCAAAATGAGGCAACTAATTGAATTGTTATACAATCATCCAACTGCCTGAGACAGAACCAGCAAGCTCGTATCCAATGTTTAACCTGTCCAAAAGAGTATCTAGACAGGGATTTCCCCTCTATCCATTACTGTTCGCCATTGCGATGGAACTTAGCAATGTGACTTTGTCTTTGGGGTCGCGAATAGGGCATCCCCCTTGACAATGAGACACATGTAACATGTTTGTATGCAGATAACATACTGATTTACATTTGAGACATTCGTAAGAGTGTATCTACCATAGCACAGGAACTCAACACCTTCAAAAAAGTCTCCAGCCTGGGCGTGATCTGGTCAAAAACATGTATTTTCTTTCTAAGCTTCTAATGCCTAAGACAAGCCATAGTGATAGAAGCCCACCATATTAACTGGGAAGCTACAACCTTTAACTATCAGTGTATTAACGTATACCACACGTACATTACCACGCTTGATGGCAATCTGATGAGAGCAAAATTCTCACTTAGAGCATAGATTTCCTCTTGGAGGAACCCACAATTAACAGTCTTTGGACGGGTCCCTCACAAAAATGATAATACTAACAAGACTGCTATATTATTTCATGAAGTGAAATGCATCATCGACAACTTGAGGTAATACTTTTTCGGTGATTTAGCCCTGATTGAAACCGGATTGGTATTCATCGAGGAGGTTGTTGTCTTTGATGTGTTGGATGAGTTGTTCTGCCACACAACTTCTGATTATTTTTGCTAGGAAAAGCAGGATGGAGATCAGGTGAGAATTGTTGAGGTCATTCATATCTTTTGGAGGGTTTTTTGAGGAGTGGTGTGACTTGTCCAGTTTTGAGACAGTCAGGAAATGGTCCTTGGCTGACAGAGAGAATCACCAATTACGTCCAGTAGAGGAGCATATTTGTATAAAGAGCTTTGGCAATGTAACACGGGATTGCATCCACAAAGTATTTTGAGAGTTTAATCTTCACGATAATATTGAGCACATCTTCCTCTCTAATGATGTCAAACAGTTGCCAAAAGTCTTTGAATGTGCACACCATCGGAGGGATAGAATGGTTGTCTTGGTAAAAGAGTGATTTTACTTTGGATCCCAAAAATGTAGAAACTCTTCTGCTTTTATTGTTGAGTCATCATGCGCAGTGCTAGTAGGCGCAAGGGTTTGAATTGGACTTCGGTCATGGAGAAAACGGTTTCCTGCGGATAATATTTTGTGAACATTGTTCCATTTTGAATGTTTGGTCCGAATTTGGACGCGGTGCTACCAATCTACACCATATTGGGTATAGCGAGCATTGTGGTGGCTCATGATAGTGGTGTAATATGGGAATAAACAATTAGGGGATGGTGATTCTCTGCTTATAGATACATATTGAGGGCACAGTGAGCCTATCTATAAGTAACCGTGTCCCCCCCGTCTGTTGTTTTTTTCACCCACAGGTGACCAAGTGTGCGTTATTTAGGGGAATCCTCCGTACCTAAGCCAGGTAGAGAGGTTCATACGTTTGGGGATCCGAAGGGTCCTGATGAATGCCGGAGTGACCCAACACTGTGGGCAAATATCAGATGACAGAAACATGTTGACACCTTGGCAGTAAGGAGGGGTGAAGGAAATCTTAATCTTCTCCTATTCCCACCATCCTTCACATTTTTAACCTTGCCAGATGGCCCGGGAATAAATGTTTGAGTGGGGGACAAATCAGAGCTAGTTTTAACCTTCACTACACTTTTCTTCAGTGATCCCAATTTTTATGTTTGTATTGTTTTCCCCTCCCTTTTGCTCCACCCCAGGCGTTGGTCTGCACAGGGGTGTATTGAAGCAAGCCCAATGAGGAAGCATGTCACAAATTTGTGAGTGAGGGCAGTATTTTCTCACTGAGCACATGCCACCTTTGTTAATACATTTCCCTACTCCTTTGTGTGTGTTGTGGTTATCGATAGGGGAGGTCGGAGTAGGGAAATTTTTGCCTCTCCCCCCTTCTGGTTGTGTGAGATTCAGTTAGAGCGGCAGCGGAGCCGCAGGGGATTTATGTGCCATTGCGCACTGTATACCACAGGTTACGGTTTTTCCTCCTCCCGTTGTCCTAATATTTGATTGCGATTCTACCAGTTTATCCTCCACCTAGAATCATGGCAGAGGAACAGGGTCTGTCATTTGGAGAGTAAGCTGTAGCAGAAATATTAGCAGGCCCCTCACTACTGGGAGATACCATGATCAATCAAGTCCTTACCCATGGTGAGGGTTGGGATACATTATTAGAGTTAAAGAAAACACATGTCAAAACCATCTCACATGGGGCTATCCTCACAGAATACCTCAGGGGCAATGGTGCACCATGAGGAATTCTGGTGACAAATGAACCGCTCATCTTCTTGGAGGATGCAGCCTTTCGCCGAGACTGGGCCCTCATAGCCTGGAAGTGCATGAGGGACTGGTTAATCCTCATTATCAATACAGCGAAGAGGTTGGAAGACACCCTTATCATTCAGATACAGGCGAGTGAACAAGGTCTGAAAACAAATGTGATCATAGCGACATACAAATGTAAACTAGAGGAAGTCAACAATGAACTTGGGGAGTATAAGGAATACCTTATGCAGTCTAAAATTACCAAACTGCAAAAAGATCCGAAACGTTTCTCGAAGGAGAAAGTTTACCCATACACGAATGAGGAATATATACAACAGAAACAGGCTGACATGAAAAGGGGTGAACAGTCCGGGAGGAGAGACCTGGACACACAGAGCAGCAGTAGAGATGGGAGTGACTATCAATCCTACCCACGGAGGAGAGGTAGAGGACGTGGATCCCAGAGGGGCCAAGTCCCTTTTTCTAGCACCTTTCCACGGCTATTTGAACCAGGGATATGGATGGCCAGGAAGGATATTCCCACAACAACAGGGTTTCCAGAATCCCCAATTCCCACAGCCACAACCCCCTTTTTTAGGTAGAGGCAGAGGAAAGGGCAAAAGGATACAGAGAGAACAACAGAGAGTCACATGGGAGGATCTGGATCAATGGGTGACCAGGAGTTTGGCACAGAACCTAATACCAGGCACGAGCAGGGAGGTTCACTAGTTGTTAACCTGACAAAAACACAATTGACACCTGCACAGGAGAGACTCCTGAACAAAGGGCTTGGTTTTGTTTCTATCGATATGTTAAATCATTTTCAAACACGGCAGAAATTGGCAGCTTTCTTTAGGAACATAAGACTAAAAGTGTGTTTTGAAGGCAAGGAGGAGAGGGAGGCACAGACCGGTGACACATCATTACGCCCAAAGTCTAATTTCAACCCCCAATTGCATCACTACCTCTAGAAGTGGACACTTTTGAGCAGACGGTGATCCATGACTTTGAATCACTTAACAAACCGCAGGACCATTCCTTCATGGATCTGAACAACAAGGAGAAAGAGGCATTGCAATAACTTAAAGACAATCCTACCCTAGTGATAAAACCAGCAGACAAAGGGGGTGCCATTGTCATTCTTGAGAAAAAAACAAACACAGAGGAGTGTCTACGTCTCTTAGTCGATCGGAGAAACTATCAGATTCTGAGGAAGGACCCCTTGACAGAAATCACAAGGGAGATATCATCCCTAGTGGAAGAAGGCCTTGCGAACGACTGGATCTTGAAGCAGGAAGCTGACTACCTGAACAAGGATCAACCGACCACACCATACTTCTATATACTCCCAAAGATACATAAGCCTACACGACCACCCCAAAGAAGACATTTTGTATCGGGGATTGGGTCCATTTTGGAACCCTTGTCGCAGTTTTGTGACTTCTATTTCAAACCACTGGTGCAAAAGATGAAAGCCTATCTACAGGACACACGTGACATATTGAACCTGATCAAGGAGATCGAATTCGACCCCCAGCAGGAGTTCTTGCTAGGTCTCGACATCGAGGCCCTCTATACAAACATCCCTCAGAGAGAAACATTGAGGGTTCTGGAAGACCTCCTATATGGTGCTGAATGGTTATACCAAACCCCTAGGGCTTTCATCTTGAACATGGCAGAAATTGCTCTCACAAAGAATTTCTTTCAGTTTGAGGGTACCTTGTATTTAGAGGCCCACGGAACATCCATGGCGAGTACCTTCGCTCCAAGTCTGGCAGCATTGTATGTAGGGGCATTTGAGAATTAATGCATTTACAACGAGGTAAACCCATGGTCACAGAACATCAGACTATGGCGTAGATTTATTGATGAAATCCTGGTGATATGGAGGTGTGATGAATCGTCTGTACAGAGATTTCTGGAGTGGCTAAATGGTCGTAACCCCTTGTTACATTTCACTTCTACTGTAACCAACACTGAATTACCATTTCTGGATTTGGTTATTGAACCCACAGGAGGAGAGCTTTCCACTCATGGCTACCATAAACCGACAGACAAAAACTCCTTACTCTCGTTTGAGAGCTTCCATCCTAAGTCTCTTAGAGAGAATTTGCCAGTGGGACAATTCTTCCGCCTTCAACAGAACTGAACGGATAGAACTTTTAAGGAGGAAGCTGCGCTTCTGACCAAGAAACCCCACAGCAGAGGATATCCAGAAAAAGTGGTAAAGAAATCCAGAAAGAGAGCAATAAATACAAACAGAAATAACCTACTGGAGAAGGTGGAAAAATCAACAGTTCCTAAGACAGTCTGTGTTACCACTTTTAATACACCCTCACATCACATAAAACGACTGATATTAAAGAATTGGCGGATATTGAATTCCAATGGCCTGAATTTGGGAAAACCTTTATTCTCTTTCAAGAGAAGTGCCAACTTGAAGGATTTATTGATCCACACACGACCCCAGGTATCTAGACCGATGATGACACAAGGTCAATTGTCATTGACTCCAATCACAGGACACACAAGATGTGGTTCTTGTGATGTTTGCCATCTGACTAAGGCTTCTAGAAGCATAGATGTGGGCCTAGCCCATCCATGGGAACAAAAAACACACATGAACTGTAACTCAGAAAATGTGATCTACTTAATAACATGCTCATGTCATAAACAATACGTGGGCATGACTACCAGAAAGGTTAAAATATGCATTATGGATCACAGAAGCACCATCAGATGCCAGAAATCTAACACAAAGTTCACGACACACTACCTTTAGGAACATCACACACTAAATGATCTATCCTGGACGGTGCTGGACAAACCCAGAATCAACCTATATAAAGGGGTTAAAAAGAGACTACTTCTAATGAGGGAGCAGAAGTGGGTGTATAGACTAAAGAGCCACGAGGTGGGATTGAATGATGATATTCCATGAAACAGCTTAAACAGATTGGCTTGTACAAATATCAGTTTGTTGTCAGAGTAGGGGTATTGTTACACATATGGCGCTTGTTCTGTACTATATCCTGAGCCTTCACCACACTGGGCGATATAACAAATCCACCTGTGTTGGGAGGCTAACACTATGAGGACCCAGTTCTAGATAGGTACACACCAGGAATTGTTGTCCTGTAATTAGTTACATGTATTGCTCCTAGCTGGAACATATTTTGTATGGTATGTCCAAACACCAGAGTAATTAGTACACCTAACACTTTATTGAAACTTCTGTGGTCACTTAGTTATGAAGGAGCTATTTTTCATGCACAACCAGGTAGCCAGGTGGTCTGTTACTTATACTCAATAAAGTTGTTTCATCAATGTTGAAGTAAATTCTTAGGGGTAATAGACTGACATTTTTCTATTTTTCCTTTTTTTACTTAGAGTAAATGAGTTATTTTCCTTGGACTGCCAAAAATCAGGTCTCTTGCTACTGACACTTACACAGCAGCACCAACGGCATTGTAATAAACATAGTTTAGTAACACATCGGGGGGATCCTCGTCTTGTCATCGTGGAGCTAGCCCTCCGATGAATTACACTAAATAAAGTTGACAGCCAGCATTGAAAAAAACAGTGGAAGGCAACACTCCAGGAAAACTAAGCGTATGACGTTATAGACGTTGCGGTCATGTGACACGCGACACCGCTTACGTGACCGGAACTCCTCCGGTAAGAGGGGAGGAGAGGATGAGGATCTCACTACCTACACGGCGATATCTGGAAACTATCCAAGCAGTGCACCCACCATGATGAAGTAAGGAGCTGGGGGTGGGGTCCCACCTGCCGGAACATCTACTGTAGGCTATATTTAAATATGGGACGGGCTGCGTGTTGATACTCAATACAGGTATTCTTGGATTTGCACTTGGATAATAGACCCAGGTGGTGAACGGGTTGATATGTTTAACCTTAAACTCGTGTTCACTCCAATACAGAAAGCAGTTTGTAGCGGTCACAATACATATTGCTACATGCACTTACACTATCAATGGAAACAAACGTGATTACCCACCCCTGTGGGTAAAATCTGAATATTCATGCTCATTTTTAACCCCATCCATTATGTATATGTTTTATTTCCTCATAGAGTTTGACTACAGGGGGTCACTCCCAAACATCTCGTTAGTTTTAGCAATTTAGTAAATGAGACTCTGTGAGTTTGTTTTGCTTTTCTTGTGCAGTGCTAGTAGGCGCAAGGGTTTGAATTGGACTTCAGTTATGGAGAAAACGGTTTCCTGCGGATAATATTTTGCCAACATTGTTCCATTTTGAATGATTGGTCCAAATTTGGATGCGGTGCTACCAATCTACACTATATTGGGTATAGCGAGCATCGTGGTGGCTCATGATAGTGGTGTAATATGGGAATAAACAATTAGGGGATGGTGATTCTCTGCTTATGGATACATATTGAGGGCACAGTGAGCCTGTCTATAAGTAACTGTGTTTTTCCCCCCGTCAGTTGTTTTTTCCCCCACAGGTGACCCAGTGTGCGTTATTTAGGGGAATCCTCCGCACCTAAGCCAGGTAGAGAGGTTCATACGTTTGGGGATCCGAAGGGTCATGATGAATGCCGGAGTGACCCAACACTGTGGGCACATCCTTCACGTTTTTAACCTAGCCAGATGGCCCAGGAATACATTTTCGAGTGGGGACACGTCAGAGCTAGTTTTAACCTTCACAACACTTTTCTTCGGTGATCGCAATTCAGTGATCCCAATTTTTATGTTTGTATTGTTTTCCACTCCCTTTTGCTCCATCCCAGGCGTTGGTCTGCGCAGTGGTGTATTGAAGCAAGTGCAATGATGAAGCATGTCACAATTTTGTGAGTGAGGGCAGTAGTTTCTCACTGAGCACGTGCCACCTTTGTTAATACATTTCCCTACTCCTTTGTGTGTGTTGTGGTTATCGATAGGGGAGGTCGGAGTAAGGACATTTTTGCCTCTCCCCCCTTCTGGTTGTGTGAGATTCAGTTAGAGCGGCAGCGGAGCCGCAGGGGATTTATGTGCCATTGAACACTGTATACCACAGGTTACAGTTTTTCCTCCCCTCGTTGTCCTATTATTTGATTGCGATTCTACCAGTTTATCCTCCACCTAGAATCATGGCAGAGGAACAGGGTCTGTCATTTGGAGAGGAAGCTGTAGCAGAAATATTAGCAGGCCCCTCACTACTGGGAGATACCACGATCAATCAAGTCCCTATCTGGTTGTGTGAGATTCATATTTGATGGCTGTAGATGTGGAGCAGCTGTTAGCATATTTGACCATATTGAAGGGTTGTTTTGATTGGTTCATGGCTGAGTCAAGGGGGGGGATCTAAAGTGATTTGATTTCTCACAAAAGATATATGCCTTTTTTAAAGTGATCATGTGTTTTGGAGAGAAGTGAGGTTGATGGTGCAGGGCAACTGCCTCCATTCCTTCTCTAGTATTGTCAAGGCTTTTCTTTTGTCATATAAGACCTTGTTAAACCATAGAGCTGATGGTTTATGTCTTTTATTTTTGCTTTGGAGTTGAGCTGCTTCATCAAGCAGATCTGAAAGACAGTCATGACTGTGGGCATTTAAGTCATTTACATCTGTGATGTGAGGAAATTACTTCTGGGTGGTGTTGTGGTTGATTGCAGGCCCTGCTCGTACAGTTTGATAACTAGTGGAAAATGTCCTGAGATATCAGGATATTTCCCAAAATATAGTGAATCTTTTCTGGTTTCCTTGAATGTCAACTTGCCAACTGATAATCTGGTCAACAACATTTTCTAGGTTTTGCCTGTAAAAAGTGCTTGCACAGTTCTCAGGGGAACTCTCTTGTAGACTAAAAGCTTAAAGGGGGCTTAGAGCCCGCCCATAACTTACCATTGGCTGGCTTGCATCTCACTCTTGTTTCCTTGCTTCTTATTGGTCAATAACTCCCTGCTTCTTACTAAGCTTCGAGTTTCTGTCCCTGCAGTGGAGCATAGACCAACTATATTTTCCTGTCTGCCCCAGCGCCCTTCCACTGGCCGCGCACTTCCAGAGGTATTTCTTTTTTACTTTTAGACATGCACTCTCTAAGAGTGCATGTGTCTGCAGTCTGTCTGACCTCCACCCACTGTCCATGCTTTTCCTGACTCACTCCCATCATCCGTGGTCATGCCCACACCTTCCTCCCCCACCGACCCTCATGTTGCTTAACCCCTCCCTCTGTCCATTTTCTTTGTGCCCTCCCACCCTCCTGGCTCCTTTTCATAGTCTTTCACCAACTCCTCAACAACCTCTCGTGTTGCTTGATTATTTGCCCATCCTGCCCTACTTGTCCACCCCATGCCCCTTCTTGCTCCCTCGTCCACCACAAAAAAACATTAACAAAGCCAAATAGCTCTTGCAGCGATATTTGGCGTTGTTAATATTTGTAGATATGTTGCACAGCAGCAGGGGCTGCTGTTCAACATGGCTTAAAGTTTTTTTTTAAATGCTATGACGCAGTCAGCGCTGGCTGCAACATAGCACTTTGTTTTTGTTTACTTTAAGCCATGTTGCACAGCAGCCTGCCCTGCAGTGCAACATGTCTAGAAAAATCCACTGAGAATGGCAACAGGTCTCGCATAGGCAAAACCTATTTTTTTTCCCAATGCTTGTTACCCTGGACCTCATGAATGTTGGGTTACCAAGCATATGTATTTTATGAATATTTTGCGGTACTAATTAGATATTGCAGAAATACAGTTCCTGCCTGCACACATCGCCTCCGGGAGCATGCAGGCACCTTACTGACCATGCCCTTAAAGCCTCCTGGACAATAAATAAATTATCTGGCCTTGAACAGATAGTCCTTTTGGGTAGGCATGTTAAGCATAGATGTTTTACAATATTGCACAAATCAAGGATTCTGGATCCTTAGTTCCAGGTTCCTTCGTAATCATCTATGGAAGGGGCCCAAAGGTGCACCATACAGATGCATTACACATGTTGGAATTGGAATGCTCCAAATTTTTAAGCACTCTATGGCACGTATTTCATTGCTCGAGGGTTTGTGCTTCTACAAATATTGGTGAAAGTCTTATGTAGATGGCTTTACATTTAACATGTGGTAGACCCACATGTACGTGTAATCTTCTGAAGAGAAATGTTTTGGAGATTATTATGAGTCATACTGTATATGTGCAATAGTTGTTCTATCTAGATTAGTTTCAATATTTTTTCCCAGTCTTTTACATTGTTCAGATGATGTTTTTATTAACATAAAATAGGGCTTATAAAAATGTACCTTTAAAGCTAGAATATTATGACTTACAATAAATGTAACATTTTCCTGTAATTCTCTCAAATATATATATACAATCAAATCATGTGATCATAAAAACAAAATGTAATATCTTTGTGAAAATTATATCATATGTTGCTTCTTCTGTAACTTGCGCATTAAACCATGTTCTAAGGCTAAATCTTCAGTTTTATTAAAATTCATGGTGGGCATGTAACTTTCCCAGAGATGTTTGAACAATTGCAATATCTAAACTAATCCCAGAAAAATACATTTCAGGCAAATACTAAGAAGGAATTTTGTTGAAAGAATCCATAATATATCTAGGAGTGCTTTGGGCTAAATACTTTTTAAAAGTTCACAAAAGAAGACTAAAAAGACAGCCTCTTATATGTATTCTTTATTACCACTTCTGATGGGAAACATTATAAAGAAATATGACCCAGTTCCATACCTGATTAATCACAAAAAATATCAGTAGCACTATAGTATGCACACTATCAATGATTTACGCAGTTCAGAAGGGTTTGAATGAACTGCATGCTGATACCACTAAAACGGTATCTTCTCAGAGACAATTATTGTGGTAGTTAAAATGGTAACAGAAACAACAACAATAAAAATGTTACTAACTAATGGCAATTGAAACAAAAACAAGTGTATGGTATGTTTTGCCTCATTCTGTCTGTGTGCAAAGCTCTGAGAGATGCCCCATGTCAGATTATACAAGATTGGTAGGGTGCACTAACATCTGATGGTTTCTTGGAAGTAAGGGCACTGTTGTGTTTTAGACTGGTGGGCAGTTTAAACAAATTATTGACAAAAAAAACTGAATGTTTAAGTTACTTATACAAAGTACATTAAAGAGATGTTTCTAAGAGCCACGGGGGAGCATTCCACAGCTTCAGGGCTAAGAAAGAAATAGCACACCATCCTTTCCAAACTCCTCAATCAATCAATCAATCAATCAATCACGGCATTTATAGAGCGCGCTACTCACCCGGGAGGGTCTCAAGGCGCTGGGGGAGGGGGTAAGTTACTGCTCGAACAGCCAGGTCTTGAGCTGCTTCCTGAAGGAGAGATGGTCCTGGGTTCGCCGAAGGTGAGTGGGGAGGGAGTTCCAGGTCTTGGCTGCCAGGTAGGAGAAGGATCTTCCTCCGGCGGTGGTTCTGCGGATGCGTGGTACGGTGGCGAGGGCGTGGCTGGTTGATCGTAGCTGGCGTGTGGGCGTGTAGAAGGTCATGCGGTCGTTGAGGTACTTTGGGCCCAGGTCGTGGAGGGCCTTGTGTGCGTGGGTGAGGAGTCTGAACGTGATTCTCTTGCTGACGGGGAGCCAGTGCAGGTCTTTCAGGTGCACGGTGATGTGGCTGTGTCGGGGGATGTCCAGGATGAGTCGTGCGGAGGCGTTCTGGATGCGCTGGAGTCTCTTTTGAAGTTTGGCTGTGGTTCCGGCGTAGAGGGTGTTCCCATAGTCCAGTCGGCTGGTGACGAGTGCCTGGGTGACGGTCTTCCTGGTTTCAGTGGGGATCCATCTGAAGATCTTGCGGAGCATGCGCAGGGTGTTGAAGCATGAAGATGAGACGGCGTTGACTTGTCTGGTCATCGACAGGGAGGAGTCCAGGATGAAGCCCAGGTTGCGTGCGTGGTCCGTTGGCTTGGGCGCGGTGCCCAGGGCCGGGGGCCACCAGGAGTCGTCCCAGGCGGAGGGTGATGAGCCCAGGATGAGGACTTCCGTCTTGTCTGAGTTCAGTTTAAGGCGGCTGTTCCTCATCCAGTCGGCGACGTCTCTCATCCGTCGTGTAGGTTGGCTCTGGCGGTGGTGGGGTCGTTGGTGAGGGAGAGGATCAGCTGGGTGTCGTCGGCGTAGGAGATGATGTTGAGGTTGTGTCGGCGTGCGATGGCTGCGAGGGGGCTCATGTAGACGTTGAAGAGGGTTGGGCTGAGTGAGGATCCTTGTGGAACGCCGCAGATGACTTCGGTGGCTTCGGATCTGAACGGGGGAGGCGGACTCTCTGGGTTCTTCCGGCGAGGAACGAGATGATCCATTCCAGTGCTTTCTCTCGGATTCCGATGTTGCTGAGGCGCTTCACTAGGGTGCGGTGGCAGACGGTGTCGAACGCCGCAGAGAGGTCCAAGAGGATGAGGGCAGCTGTTTCCCCGTTGTCGGTTAGGGTTCTGATGTCGTCAGTGGCTGTGATAAGGGCGGTCTCGGTGCTGTGGTTGGCCCGAAACCCGGACTGCGAGGGGTCGAGGATCCATTCGTCTCGAGGAAGGCGGCAAGCTGTCTGTTGACGGTCTTCTCGATGACTTTGGCCGGAAACGGAAGGAGCGAGATGGGACGGTAGTTCTTGAGGTCGGTGGGGTCCGCCGTTGGTTTCTTCAGGAGGGCGGTAAGCTCGGCGTTCTTCCAGCTCTCCGGGAAGGTGGCGGTGTGGAAGGAGGAGTTGATGATGTCCCGGAGATGGGGTGCGATGGTGGCGTCGGCTTTGTTGAAGATGTGGTGTGGGCAGGGGTCGGTTGGTGATCCGGAGTGGATGGAGTTCATCGTGCGGGTGGTGTCTTCGGTGCTGATCGGGGTCCAGTTGCAGAGGGTGGTGGTGGCGGGCGTTGGTTCGGCGGTAGGGTGCGTTGTTTGTGCGTCGAAGCTGTTGTGTATGTCGGTGATCTTGCGGTGGAAGAACGCGGAGAGTGAGTTGCAGAGGTCTTGCGAGGGGGTGATGTCGTTGTTTCCGGCGCTGGGGTTGGAGAACTCTTTGACGATGCTGAAAAGTTCCTTGCTGTCATGGGCGTTGTTGTCCAGTCGTTCTTTGAGTGCCGACTTCTTGGTGGCACGGATCAGCTGGTGGTGTTTGCGGGTGGCGTGCTTGAGGGCGGTCCTGTTGTCTGTGGTCTGGTCGAGTCGCCAGGTTTTCTCGAGAGTGCGGCAGTTCTTCTTGGATTCCTTGAGTTCGTTGGTGAACCAAGGGGTTTTCTTGCTTCCGGGTCTGCTGGGAGGGTTTTTAGTGGTGCGAGGTCGTCGGCGCAGGCGGTCAGCCACTTGGCGAGGTTGCTGGCTGCTTCGTTTGGGTCCGTTGTGTTGGTGGGTGTGTTCTGGCTGAGGGAGGCGGTGAGCTGCTCGGCGGTGATCTTGCTCCAGCTCCGGCGGGGAGCCTGTTGCGGGTGGTGGTGGGTCGCAGTCTTTCTGAAGCTGAAGTGGACGCAGCTGTGGTCGGTCCAGTGGAGTCCGGTGGCGTGGCTGAAGGAGATGTGCTTGCTGGACGAGAAGACGGGGTCAAGCGTGTGGCCGGCGTAGTGGGTGGGCGTGTTCACCAGTTGCTTGAGTCCGAGGTTGGCGAGGTTGTCCAGCAGGGCGGTGGTGTTTCTGTCGTTGTTGTTCTCCAGGTGAAAGTTGAGGTCCCCTAGGAGGATGTAGTCGGCTGAGGGCATGGCGTGCGGGCTGATGAAGTCTGCGATGTCTTCGCTGAATAGTGTGCGTGGTCCCGGGGGTCTGTAGATGAGGGTGCCTCGGAGGGTGGTCTTGGGGTCAGTGTGTATCTGGAAGTGTAGGTGTTCGGCGGCGGAGAAGGTCTCGTCGGAGTTAGTCGAGATGCGGATGGTGTTCTTGTGTACGATGGCGATGCCTCCTCCCGTCTGGTTGACGCGGTCCTTCCGGGTGATCTTGTATCCATCCGGGATGGCTATGGCGATGTCGGGCGCTGAGGAGGCGTTCATCCAGGTTTCGGTGAGGAAGGCGATGTCCGGTGCTGTTGCGTCGAGCAGGTCCCAGAGTTCCACGGCGTGCCTGTGGACGGAGCGGGTGTTCAGCAGGATGCATTTCAGGTGGTTGCTGCTGTTGCTCGACTTGGCGGAGGTGGTGCACGTCCGGGGGCAGGTGAATCGGCAGGTTTGGCAGGTGAAGGGTCCGTGGGTGCGTCTCGGTGAGGCTCGGTAGCAGGCAGGGTTCCGGCCGGCATTGAGTGCGGTGAGTGTGGCGGCGTCGTAGGTCCGTCGAGTAGTGTTGCGTTGGTGGGTTCCAGGGGTTCTGGCGCTGGGCGCGGTCCAGTCGCGGACGGGCGCAGACGGGCTTGCCTTGGCGCGCCCGCTGCGCACGTCCGCTGCGCGGCCGTGCAGCGGCCGCCATTTATGGGGAGGTGGGAGGGAGGAGCAGCTGGGAGGCGGGAGGCAGGGGCAGCGAATGGGCAGTCAGGGGGGCGGGGCCGCAGGGAACGCAGCGGCGGGAGTGGCGAGAGGCAGCGAGGGGCACAGAAATATCATTGTAGTTAATAGGGAGGTCACACCCTCCTAGGACGTCTGCAACAAGCTCGGCTCCTACTTCCATCTGAAAATCAAGGCCCACACGACAACTTCAGGGAACAGATTCCAGAAACCACTCCTTCCTCCATCAACGACAGCCAGCCTACCATCGCCGCCTGGACCCCGGTCACCACTGAAGATACCACCACGACCATGAAGAGCACTCACTCAGGAGCCCCCACGGACCCCTGAGACCACACATCTTCCACAGAGCCGCTGCCGCCATAGCACCCAAGCTACGACGCACCATCAACGCCACCTTCCCTGACGACTGGAAACACGCAGAAGTCAAGCCCCTCCTCAAGAAACACTCTGCAGACCGGATGGACCTGAAAAACTACCAACCCATCTCTCTCTTTCCCTTCACAGCCAAAGTCACTGAGAAGATAGTCAACACCCAGCTGACCAACTTCATTGAGGAGAACGCCATCCTCGACCCTTCCCAATCCAGATTCTGCAGCAACCACAGCACCGAGACCACCCTACTCGCTGCCACAGATGACATCCCCACGCTCCTCGACCAAGTCCACACCGTGGCCCTCATCCTTCTAGACCTCGCCGCAGCCTTTGACACCATCTCCCACGCACCCTCACCGCCAGACTCCACTACGCCGGCATACATGGAACCGCCCTCGATTGGCTCCGCTCTTTCCTCACCGGCAGAACCCAAAGAATCAGACTCTTGCCCTTCCTCTCCGAACCCACAGAGATCAACTGTGGAGTACCCCGAGGATCATCGCTCAGTTTGATGCTCTTCAACATCTACATGGCCCCCCTCGCCACCATCGTCAGACAGCATGGACTCAGCATAGTATCCTACTCTGACGACACCCAGCTCATCGTCTCCGTCACGAAGGAACCCAACGCCACCAGACTCAGCTTCCAGGAAAGAATGAAAGACGTTGCATACTGGTTGAGCAGCAGCTGTCTGAAGCTCAACTCGGGGAAACAGAAGTCCTCATCCTCGGGCATACCCCCTCAGCTTGGGACAACACCTGGTGACCCACTGCCCTCGGCAACCCCCCCCACGAACCATGCCCGAAACCTCTGCATCATACTCAACTCCTCCCTCTCCATGAACCACCAGATCAATGCCGTCGCCTCCACTTGCTACAACACCCTCCGCATCCTTCGAAAGACCTTCAGATGGATCCCCCCCAAATCCAGAAATACCATCACCCACGCACTCATAACTAGCAGACTGGACTACGGAAACGCCCACTACGCTGGAATCAACAAATCCCTGCTACGCAAACTCCAGACCATCCAGAACACCGTGGCCAAACTTGTCCTCGGCATCCCACGGCATGAGCACATCAACCAACACCTGCGAGATCTCCACTGGCTCCGCGTCGAGAAGAGAGTAACTTTCAAGAGACTCACCCACGCCTACAAATCCCTCCACAACACCGGACCCAAATACCTCAACAACAGAGTCTCCTTCCACGTCCCCAGCAGAAACCTCCACTCCGCCGAACTCGCCGAAACCCTGCACATCCGCAGAACAAGAGCGGGTGGAAGAGCCTTCTCCTATATTGCGGCAAAGACCTGGAACGAACTCCTGATCAACATCAGATGCTCCCCCACTCTGCAAATCTTCAGAAAGAGCCTCAAGAACTGGCTCTTTGGCTGACTCGGAGGTGCACCCCCCCCACCAAAAGTGCCCTGAGACCCTCACGGGTGAGTATCGTGCTTCACAATTCCCTGATTGATTGATTGAGGTTGTAGGCTGGTGAGCCAAGAGTGCTATGTGGCAAGTGAGTCATCAGTCAATGTAATAAAATTTGGACAGTACTATGTAGTCCTCAATGTTCACTTTATTACTGTTTGTGTACTGCATAAATACATGACACATTGCCTCCAAGTTAAGCCTGACTTCTTTTGTGCCAAGCTAAGGTGGGTTAGGCAGAGGTTAATTTAGTGACTGTTGTTCATCCTGACAAGGATTGTGGTTGTAGTTTGAGAAGCGTTAACATCCCATCCAATCAATAATCAAATTTCTCACAAGAATTTATCTAGACCAGGAACTGTCACTTGTTTTCATAAAGTCCTCTTCTTAGAGGTGAAAACAGAGTTGTTTGTGGAGAGAGGAAATGGACTGGGCAGAGGGGATCAGAATGAAAGTTTACTTGCGGAGACCTATGTAAAATATGTTTATCGCAAGGCTCAATGTTCAGAGAAGAGCTGGTCCAAAATTTAACCAACTGACACCTTTTAAAATGACACCATGCTATTGTCCTAGCCATAGCAATGGATGAATGATTAGTCTCCTTTCAGTACACTGTCTCTTTTCTTACCCAAGATATCATTCTCTACTAATACTGATTTTAGTATAAAATTCTAGAAAGCGCAAAGGTTCTTATGAAGGGGTGTGGGAGGAAGGGTGACATGGGCTGGGTCAATTTTTGTTTTGTTTTGTTCTTTCAAAGCAGCAATCTACCTAGTGTTTTGACTCTCTCCATTACATGTGCATGGTACCAGTTTGGCTCTGAGCACACCTGGGTGGCACTCGTCCACATGCGGAAGCAATCAATATGATGAGAGGGATTTGGGGTGTGAACCCATGATCAGAATGTTGGTCTCCTTCACCCTAGCAGGAGTATGTGATACCTAGGCCTTTAAAGATTATGTAGTTTCTGCTAAGATTGCAAACTTGATTGCACTTCCACTTCTTTTCACACTTATGAGGTGTAACTGCACAGCAGCAGGCAGCATTCCTACCTTTAGAAAGTTCCATGGCTACTGCTCATTTTACCAAATGATATTATTGCCCATATGGCATCATTTTAGTCCTCCAACAGCATCTCTGCCTAGCGGTATTTGCAATATGGATAACTGGATCTTTCCTGATTTACCCACCTTTTTTTAAAGGTGTACATGTCTTGTTACTTACCGGTAATCTTCATTACCCCGAATAGGGTCCTCCTCGTCCCAGTCCTAACATAGTGAGGCAATCCTGCCTCACGACAGCCAATCAGAACGCTTATAATATTTTCAAAGGATATATAAGCCCCTCCCACCCACCGCCATGCCTGTTATCAACAAGTCCTGACACAAACACAGCAGGAGTGAGGGAGGGAACAGGACTGGGACGAGGAGGACCCTAATCGGGGTAATGAAGATTACCGGTAAGTAACAAGACATTACCCCCTCATGGGTCCTCATCGTCCCAGTCCTAACATAGTGAGGAACTCACAAGCAGAGACCCAAGAAGAAAAAAAGCAGGACACCAGGGATCCTTGCAAAAGTACAAAACTTAATCAAACAAAGGATTAAGGAACAGCAGCATGCAAAATGTCAACAGCAAAACGGGCCACAGAGGCAAGGAAAACAGCAAAGCGAGAATGCTGAATAAACGAGTGAAGGGACAGCCAAGTGGCCACTCCACAAAACACTTGGACAGAGACCCCCGCCTCCACAGCCCAGGAAGCAGACACAGAACGTGTCGAACGACCCAGCCCAAGAGACGGAGGAGGCAGACCCACAGACCCACAGGATAGGCAGACCACCAAACGAACATAGCGAGTGAAGGTGGAAGGAGAAACCAACCAACCCTGAGCCACACCCCCCGTGAGAAAAACAGGGCAGGTGAAAGACGAAACCCCAAGGTACGGAGGAAGAAAAAAACGAAGGGTGCGGACAACCATGGATGAAGGAACAAAGGAATCCCCATCACCAAGACAAAGAGGAAGGAATCACCTCCAGCAGCAAATGGAACCCGGAGGAAGCTCAGGGAAAAAAAACGAGCCCAGCCGCAAAACAACCCCATTTCAGGAACTGCAAATAAGGGAAGGAGAGAAGCAATCACCCAACTCACCCAACCGCCGCGCGGAGGAGACGGACAACAAAAAAGCCACAGTTGCGGACAACCACAACAAACAGCCTCTAAAAAAGGCACAAAAGGGTGCAACTGCAGACCCAGCAAAACAGTAGGCAAACCCAAGAAGGCACAAGTACAGGAGAGATCGGATGTGGAAGCCGAAAACAACACATAATTCGACACACCCAAGGAGCAACAACCTCCAAAGAGGCCCGAGACCCCGACACGCCTGAACCACAGCCCAATGAGCAGACAAGGCGGAAGGGGGTAAGGTCCATCAAAAACCCATCTCGAAGAAAGATAAGAATAGAAGCCGGACCACCAACCATGGATCCAGACCAGGAGAAAAGCACCAAGAGACAAAAGAGCCTCAACGCGCCCCACAGACCTTAAGTTGTAAAGGCCGACGCGACAACGGAATGCCACAGGACACCACAGAAGAACAGCCCAAAGACGCCAACGACAGCCACTCAAGAGCCAGGCCGACAGATGCAGGCGACAAAGATAGGGCAAAGACAGGTGCAGACACAGAAGCAGAGCTGGAGACAAGGGAAGCCGGCCAAACCCGCCCCCCTCCAGCAGCAGCAGGAGCGGAAACCAAAGGCAGTGAGATCAAAAAGGAGCAACCAACAGCACAGACACCTTCACCCCCCCCCGAATCCTCTGCAGCACCCCCGGGAAGAGGGAAATAGGAGGGAAGGCATACAGAAAGCCCGAAGGCCAAGGAAACGAGAGAGCAACCCCCAAGCCTGAGGACAGACCACCCCGTAACAAAACCGGGGGAGAAGAGCAACGCGAGGGGAAACAAAAAGACCGATCCAGAGAGTCCCGATCCGAAGACAAAGGTCCCGGAACAGAGGAACAGACAGACAGCACAAAACAGAGGAGGGGAGGAAGAGGCCCAAGCCATCCCTACAAAATTCAGATGCCTCTGAACGAAAACAGCCCTCAATGCCAACAGATGAGATTTCACCCAGACACAAATCACGGAAGGCAGCAGGTACAGAGACGCGCACGTGGACCCACCAAAAAGGCGCAAGTAACAACAAGCCACCTGATTGTTGGGACAAACCAACAGACCCCACAGCCACCAAGGACCCCAACGCGGCCCCCCAACCCCAAGGACAGGCGTCTGAGGTCAACAAGAGGAGAGAAGGAAGCAGAAAACGCACCCCCACACCAAGGTGGGAGAGCAAAGCCACCATACCAAATTAGGAACCAGAACAGGGGAGAGAGGAACCAGAGCCACGCAACCTGTATGGGAAGGGTCCCAACGAGCCAACAGAAGAGTCACCAAGGACCTGAGGCGCAGGCGAGCTCAAGGTACCACAGCCGCGGAGGCAGCCACCAAGCCCCGGACCTGCAACCAACCCCGAGCCGGGGCAGAAGGGCGGCCCAGCAGGACCCACAGAAGAGTCAAAAGGGCAGAGAACTGAGCCGGAGGGAGAAAACAGCCCCCTGCAAAGCGGCGAATAGGCCTCCGAGAAACTGAATTCCCAGAACAGGAACCAGATGAGAAAAGGCCAGATCCAACATGAACCCCAGATCCAGGAACAAGGCCATCAACGCCACCAATGCCAGAAGAGCCACAAGGCGGGTGGAAACAGAAACCAGACAAAAGAAACATAGGGAAACACAGGGAAACACAGACTCAGCAAAACCCCCACAGCAGGAGCCAACACTGCGGAAAAACCCGGGGAGCAGTAGAGAGGCCGAAAGGCAACACCTGAAACTGGTAATGGAACCCGTCCACCGCAAACCGCAGGAACCGCTGACCTGCCGGATAGACAGGAATGTGAAAACAGGTGACTCCCAAACCCAGGGAAGCCAAAAAAATCACCCACCAGGAGGAGGGGAACGATGGACAGCAAGGGGATCATCCAAAAATGACCCAGCCGCACCAAATGTACAAAGGCCGGGGAATCAGAAACCGAGCGGAAGGAACCATCGGGCGCCGGGACCAAGAACAGAGAGAAATAGAACCCCAGGCCCTGCTCTGGCACCAGAACCAGCACAACAGTGCCCCAGGACAAAAACAGGCCGACGCCAGAGAAGATGGCAGAGTGCATCTCGGGGCAAATGGACAACGGGGTAACCTTGAAAACAGTCCAAAAGGGGGACGGCCACGGAACGGAATCCGGTAACCAAGAACGATGACCGACAAGACCCACAAGGCGGAAATCAGACCGGACCAACGATCCAGGAACAACCGAGCCGAGTCCCCAAAATTGCAACATCGCCAACAATGTAGACAGGGAACTCACAACCAGTGAAACACCAGGTGTTGAACACATAACCTTCTGAGGAAGAGACTGCAACCGGAACCACCAGGCCACGATGACTCCTCCTGGAAAGAACAATATCTGACCAACACACAGGGGCAGCAGAAGGCGCTGCAGAGGCCGGGAACCAAATGGAACGCAGCCCCCCGACCACGGGCCCGACCACGAAAGGGCAGAGAAGAAGACAGAGAATCCGGAAACTCCAGAAGAAGGAAAAAAGACTAGCCCCTTCGCACAGACTGCCTTTGGAGTAAGCCAAAAAGCCAGAGAACCACAAAAGTCCGGTAATGGACCAAGGCGTCTGCGCAGCATCAAGGCACCAAAGCGCGGTCCAGAAAGACCTCCTACCAGCCACCGCCGCCCCTGTAGCCGAGGAGAGGGCCCTCAGGGCAACAAAACACAGCAGACAGAAACTGAGCCAAGACCTCCATCTGCGCCAAGATAGGAGTGAGATCCCCCCGATCCAGAAGACAGAAAAACAGGTACCCAAACCCCAAGAATGGACCTGCGAAGCAGAGGCTGAGGAAATGCAAGCACAAACCCCAAAACGCAAAGCAGCAGAAGAACGCATGAGAGCAGACTCCTCCGAAGACAAAGATGAGGAAAAAGTCAAGGAGGTCAAAATAGATAGACCCCAGGAACCAGAGGAAAATGAGTATCAAACACTGTCAGGAGATACCGCTTCCCCAGAAAATGAGGAATCCCCCGCACAGTAACCTCAAGCCATGTGACAGCCAGAACCTCCTAGACGACATAATGGAAAGGCAGGCCATGCACCACCGAGGAGCAATACAGGGAGTCACCCCTCCCCAGACAATGAAGCAGGCGTAAAGCCGAGAACCTCACGAAATGGACCAACAGGACCGAAAAAAAAACCTTTCACTGGGCATACCCTCCAGCAGGGAAAATGACCACATACTCCCACCCTCCGGAGAGGAGGAAGCAGAAGGCTCAAGCAGTGCAGCCCACATGGTAAGGCATCACAGCAAAATGAACCAAATCCTGCAGGCTACACCCGGAAATCTGCAACAGGTCAACCACCTGCAGCTCCCAAAACATGATGATGCCTAAACAAAGATCCTGCAGGCACTGGAGCGGAAACCTCAACACCCCTGGCCACATGCAGCAGTATCAGGAAGCCACAGCACACACCAAGAAGTGCCCAGCAACTCCCCCAAAAAACTGTCCCCAAACAACCAAGACATAGCAACACAAGACCTGGGAAAGAAAATGGGACAGCCCTGCAGTCTCCCACACAGCCACAGAACAAACATTATGGCCGCGGGAGCCGGATGCCGCTAGAAGACCCCAGCACGGGAACAACCCGAAGCCAGAACGCAAGAGAAAGCTCCCCGCCCCAGCCCAGCACATGAGCGGGGAGCGCGTTCAGGCCAAGGAGCAGGAACGTGGCCGACCGGAACACCGGTGTGGCCACACGCAACAATAGAAGTAAAACAAACACTTCAACAGTAAAGAAAAGAAAAAACTCACGGCACCGCAAACCCAGCCCATCAAACTCGGGAACCGGCAAGCAGGAAACATGGAGCACACCAGCGTTCCGACCGATGTCGGACAGCAAAAAAACCAGGCATGGCGGTGGGTGGGAGGGGCTTATAAATCCTTTGAAAATATTATAAGCGTTCTGATTGGCTGTCAGGAGGCAGGATTGCCTCACTATGTTAGGACTGGGACGAGGAGGACCCATGAGGGGTAATGCATAAATCACCCTGCTGCCCCCTGGTTGACCTTATTGGAAGGTCTCTGCCTCTATAGGTTTTAGTACCCCTGACACCCACCAAAAACTGGACAAGTTGTGACCGAGACCATCCAGGTCAATAACCAACTCCTTTCTCACCTCTTATTTCTTTCTTCATCCCTCTGCCCGTCCTGCTCCCAGACACACAAAACTTAATCTTACTGCCACAGTCAGCATGGGTTATTAAGAGAAAGTATAAAAAAAATGATGAGAGTAACAAGGAACCTGCAGAGTAAATTCCAATCATAAGCTAATTTTAATTTGATCACCTGTCTGGCATAGCTGCGCGCCAGGACAAGATAAGCGCCTCTCTGGTTACTCGTACATCAAGTTATTTCCACATAGCATCCCAACAAATCCAACGCTGCCATTGACGCACTTCCCTGTGGGGTAGTAGCATGTGACACATCTTATAATAAGCGCTTCGGTGACCCACAGTGGGCTGTGAAGTGTTATATAATGCTACAAAATAATATGATTCAGTTTTGGATAACGTGCTCTGACGGTGACTCGAGCAATCTGGTTTTGGTGTAACTACTCGCCTTAGCTGCTGTAGAGAAAACTACATACTGCTCAGAGATCTTGTTTCCCTCACTGCTGAGTTGCTCGACCAGTCCACTTATTCCTTTACATTCTGCTACTTGTAGTTCTGATTTAAAATGGGATGAGTATCACCACAAGTCCCAAAACACAGAACCAGAAAACACACTGGACGAGATACCTGCATGTGGACCTGATAAACGGTAAGAGCTCCGATGTATTCCCTGTGCTCTGTGTTCAATTAGTAGAATTATAGTGCTGAGGCTAAACTTTTGCTCAGAAGCTGCCGCTGCAGAGGGTAAGTAAGTAATTTTTTTATTTGCATAGTTAGTTAAAACCATTGCAATACAAAACATCAAGACTTAAAAGCAGATTTACGTGCATTGTTAAAAACAGTATTTCATAATTCGCAATTTTTCGTTTTTTTTGTTTGTTTTTTTTAATCATAAAAATGTATACTTTAGGGCGTCCTTTAGTGGAAATAAATACAGTTTTGTGTTATAATACTATCTTATAGGCAATTAGGAATCAAGTCCTGGCATTTTCCTTTCCACCACCTTCATAAACTTCATAAGACTACAGTTCAGCTGTGGATCATGGGGTGCAAAGCAGGCAAGAACTGCTAGTCTTCGTGAGCGTATCCCACGCTGATTAAAATGGCATTTTAGCAGATGCTTTCGTTCTTCCAAAAGTTCGTCACAGGAGCATAACAAATGCAGCATATCCTCTGGCACTGAGCCACATAAACGACAGGAGGAGCCCGCCTTATCCTTTAACCAGTGCGGAAAATGCCGAATACAGGGTAACAGGCCCAACCTGTACTTTAAAAACTTCATTTTTTAAAGTACCCAATTCAAGGTAGCTCTGTGGTGCTGGTGTGGAATACGAGTTCAGGGTCATCCAGCCGTGTGACCTTTTCGTGAGGGATGCCTTGTCTTCAACTCACGAAAGATGTTTGATTGTTTTCCTAACCAGTTTTTTAAGTGTTAAATGATTTGTGGGAGTGTCCCAAAGCTGATTTAAGCCAGTATTCGCCAAGCTGCTTTTGAGGTACATGGCAGCTGGTGAGGCTGAGTGTTGCTCTAACTCCTTCCATAGAAAATCATTTAGAGTTCCTTGTTTGGATTTTCGCACTTTATCCCAGGTAGTTATGTACGCCCCCTGTCTTGCCAGGAGCTGTTTCTGGACGCCAAACTCTAGCCTAATTTGAGCCGGTGAGGTATGTTTAGGCAGGCTAAAAATAATCCTGTATGCAGCTACGACTGTATTATCAAGAGTCTTTGCATCTCTGCCTCTCTGTACTTCACTCCCGTAAGTGATTGTTGGCAGGAGTTTAGCTCGTATTACTTGTACTAGAGGTAGGAGAGATGGGACAGTGAGTTTACTGTTTAATGCTTTTAAGGAGATTGCTAAGGCAAGGCCTTTGCCTCTGATGCTGGTTTTCTGTACAGTGAACTGGCCGCTTATATCGATTTTCACTCCTAGATATTTATATACTGACGTACCCTCAATACGAGCATCGTTCCAAAACCAGGTAGATGATTTCTTCCTGTTCTTGCTGATCGTCATAGTCTGCGTTTTCTCCAGGTTTATGGTCAGTTCGTTTGCTTCAGAATAGCCCTGTATAGCATTCACAAGATGTTGTAGCCCGACTTTTGTGTGGCTAATTAGGACTATGTTGTCTGCATAGAGTAGACACGGTAATAATAGCCCGCCTAACTTGGGAGCGTGAGAGTTACAGCTATTTAGGATCGGGGTCAGGTCCGCTAAAAACAAATTAAATAATGTGGGAGCTAAAACACAACCCTGTTTGAGGCCTTTGTTGTTTGGTATGTGTCTTGACAGGAGTGATCCATCACCCAGCTTTATCTGGACCCATGTCTCCGTATGAAGGTTAATCAGCAAGTCTAGCAAAGGCCTTGATATCCCCCAGCTGTTCAATTTAGACCATAAGGTGTTCCGATTTATATGGTCAAAAGCAGCCTTATAGTCTATAAAGCAGAAGTGAATGGGCATTTTAGTTGATTCATCCTCATCTATTAACATACCCATGGTTAGGATATTAGTGGTTGTCCCAACTGATTTAGCGAAGCCAGTCTGATTAACCGGAATTATGGATTTCTCTGTGGCCCAGGCCTGCGACTCCTCCAACAGTGTACCTGCAAAGTACTTTGCCTAATTGTCCATTAGTGCCAGTAATCGATAATTTTGTGGGAGTGACTTTTCCCCTGACTTAAATATTGGAGAGATGATTGAACCCTTCCAGGAGCCAGGCAATATGTTAAAATGTCTTATTTCCAGAAATAGTGGTTCGAGCACTGCTGCCCATTCATTATCGTCTTGCTTATAAAGGATGGGCGGAATTCCGTTCGGGCCTGGCGCCCCCTCTCTTCTTCCTTTTTAGGTCTCGCCTAGGCAGCGCATGCGCTGTCTCATAGAGAGATGCTGTATACAGTATAGCGGGGGAAGCTCCGCCCACTTTCCGCCTATCATTTTCATTGGCCGCAATTCTAAATGCTGCATTTTGATTGGTTTTCAGGAGCTTAATCCCGCCTCCTGACGGCCATGTCGTCATTTTCCTCCTTCTGAGGCTATCGGCCCCTTTACTTCCAAAATAGTTTTGTTCCCCTGCCTCTCCCCGTTCCCTACTGTAGTCCATAACTTCTTGGACCATCACCACCCACCCCACCCCCTCCCGTCCGTGCCTTCTTTCACGCCCGCACTTCTGTTGAAAATGCAATAGGTCGCCCGTAAATACGTGTCCTATTGCATTTTCAATGCTTGTTTGGCGTGTGATTGGTGGATGGATTCGCACTCTTTGTCTTGCATGCGCGCGATGCCTTACATCGTACGCATGCGGGACAAAACAGTGCTGCCACGGATGCAGAGCCCGCCTGAGGCCCTGCGGCCTCCGCCGCCCTTCTCCCGCCTGCGGCACTGCATCGAGAACATGCACGGACTACGCTGCACACAGTGAAAGCAATGACCGCTACTTCGACAAGCCGAGGCTTCACTTGAAGCATATTTGAATTTCTTACCACGATGTGTGAGCGAGCCTGCACTCGCTAGTTTTGGGAGGTACGTGTAGGAGCTGGGACAAGTGAGAGCAGAGCGTTAGATATTGACTGGAGTTGGAGTTGCGAGGGGTAAGGAGTTCAGGCCTGTGTGCGGCTGAGGCGGGCTCGTACCCAGGCTCTGCCGCCACAGTTTGCATTGAGCGAGAGGCTGTCTACTCCCGCGCACCCAAAATCCAGCAAATCACAGAGTTCTTTCTCTGCCCCTTTGAGCAAAATCACAACGAAACATGGAAACATGGAAATAGCTGCATTCAGAAAATCCAGTCCCGAGCGTGAGTTAAACACAATCGGTTTCTTTGTTTAGTTGTGGAATAAGGGGTGGGAGTGTAATGGGAGGTGAAACAAGCAAAAGCTTTAGTCAGTACAGCAGTTGCTTTGCTTTCTATTAAAAATAATATGGAGCAAGCGAAAAATTAAGGTTTCAATTTAATACTCAGTCGCACTTATCCGCAGCAAGCACAAAAATGCCTACCCTGCCCTGGCCCTGCTGGAGCCCGCACCCCGAGGACATGCACGGGGCCTCCGAGCCGCTGCTACAGGGGCTGCGCCAGGGCCTAGCCAAAGGCTAAGGGAGTGTTGTTCAGCGTCCTGGAGCAGAGGCAGTGCCCTGGTTTGAGCTTAAGAAACTTGTACAACATCACAGAGGGGGATTGCATTCCTTACCGCACGTAGTGTATAATGCCTGCTCGCTCCAAAAAGAGGGCTCGTGGCACAGTAAACCACAGGGAAAGGTAAAGGGCATGTGAAATGAGTGAGTGGGCAGAAACACTATTCACAGGTCTGGCGCGCGCTCGTGTGTTTGTGTATGCGGTCGGGCGCTCGTGTTTGTGTATGTGTGTGCGTACGTGCGCTTGTGTGTTTGTGTATGCGGTCGTGCGCTCGTGTTTGTGTATGTGTGTGCGTACGTGCGCTTGTGTGTTTGTGTATGCGGTCGTGCGCTCTTGTTTGTGTATGTGTGTGCGTACGTGCGCTTGTGTGTTTGTGTATGCGGTCGTGCGCTCGTGTTTGTGTATGTGTGTGCGTACGTGCGCTTGTGTGTTTGTGTATGCGGTCGTGCGCTCGTGTTTGTGTATGTGTGTGCATACGTGCTCTCATGGGTATGTGTGTGCATACGTGCGCTCGTGTGCTTGTGTGTGTGTGTGCGCACGTGCACTCGTCTGTGTCCTTTTAAATAGCAGTGAGCTAGTGATTTACCCGAATTGGGATTTGTTCTCTACTTCATCTTTTTGCCTTCCCCTCAGCCACCCCTTTTTCCTGCTCATTGCTCAAAAGTTACACAATGGACATTTTGTACGGTAACTTCTGTCAGCAGATGAGGTGAGCAGCCTTGCAAAGCATGGTAGTTCTGGGCTGAAAGAAATACATAATATCACCAATGCACAGGGAGGAAACTGCCTGTGTGTCAGGGGCATCGCTGTATTTTTTTTATCAAAACAATTCAGACTTTGTGGCTTTGTTCTGGAAGAACATTAAATGCTGCGCAGGCTGTCATGGCGCCATAACATGAATGAGTAATTCATCTGTACTCTAAAAGTGCCCCAGCCGTGTGGGTGGGAGCCTTTTCTGCTAAAAAAAACCCTGCCACAGCAAAGGGGTGGGGGGAATAGGGGCTTTAGTGGATGTTATGTTACGTTACCTTTCATAGGCTAAAGCACAAATGTACTGTATGGCTAAATACTTTTAAAGTCCCAAAGGCGAGACCGATTGCATTGCAAATGCTTGTTTAATTTGTCGCTTAATGATGTTACGTGTGCTTGTCAGACCATCATTTATAGTTAATGTATGACCTTCAGGTTTGCCGGTGCTCCTGTGAAATGTCTCTGCTTTATTATTGATAAAGCTTCTTATCGCATTGTCAGTTTTTGTCTCCAAATTGAAATCCATATCCTGATTGAATTGATTCCTGAGGTGGCTTGCCCACACTTCTTCTGTAATGTTAGAGGAAACTCCGTCGTGCATAGGTCTTATGAAGTGGTTTATGGTTTTCCAAAATCTTGCGCCATTGCTCCGTTTGGTGTCAGCGTGTAGTTTTGCCCAAATATTGTCCTCCACAGATCTGTTGGCTTCCCATTTTATTTTTTTAGCCTTGCCTTTAGTTTCCGTAAAAGATCAAGTTTCGCTGTATCTATAGGGTTATGCCGAAGTTGTCTCATCGTATGATAAATTGATTTTTTTGTGCACCTGATCTTTTCTTTATATTCTCGTGTAAAGTGTTTCATGCTGCTGCGGCCCAGTTGGACTTGTGGCTTAGATCTTGTAGCGTAAGCTGCCATAGATGTTATAAATTGCTCCCATTTCTCGACTTCGCTAGATCCGGTTCTAGCATCAAAGTGCTGCTTAGCCTTTTCCAGCATAATTGCATCGGTTGCTGCTGAGTACTTAATACTTTTATAACAGATAGTATAAACTGTCTCTTTCGGCACCGAGGATAACTCAAATTTAGGCTTGCTAACTTTGAGGACAATTTCTTGGGGACAGTGGTCGCTGTCAGCTTTTTCACCTATCTGAAATGAAATCATATGTTGAAATAAAGGTAATGAAATAAAACTGTAATCCAGTATAGTATTAATTCTTGTTGAGTGAAATGTTGTAGCTGGGGGGTTATCTCCAACAAATCTTCCATTTAATGCTCTGATGTTAAAAAGTTCGAGGTCCTCTAAGATCTGCTTTCCTATTTTGGTTCGTGTGGATATTTGCGGCATCCCTTGTAATGGTATATCCCAAGCTGAATTTTGAGTTAGTATCTCGTCATCTGACGAGGTTCCCAGAAGATTAAGGTTAAAGTCCCCGGTGAGCATAAGATCTGTTGTAGGTTTTTCCCTTATACACTCCTCCAGAAAGTTACATAGTTCTTTTGCTGCCTTTGATTTCCTTTTTGGATGGACATAGGCATTGATCAAGGTAAGATCAATGCCCCCTTTACCTGGTTTTAGTTGCGAGATGAGAAAGTTTACTGCCATTGACTCTGGAGAAGTTGGTCCAACTTTCTTGACCATATGGACACTTGTGACTGAAACGTAGGTTACTAGACCGCCTTGAAGGTGACCCTAATTTTCCCTCCGTAGTGCAAAAGTAAAGAAACGCAAAAATCCCTGAAGGTGCGGGGGGTCTGTTTGCCATGTTTCTTGTAGTGCCACGATGTCAAAAGATCTTATATAGCTGACAAAATCTGAGTCAGTCATTTTGGTGGCTAGACCATTAACGTTCCATGAACATATTCATAAACGATTATGCTTACTCGATCTTAAATGTGAGCCGGTGTTTTGTCAATTTATTTGGTTGTTTATTGTTCTAGCGATCCATCTTAGATCTGTTAACCCAGTAGATGATGTCGCGCCATCTTGGATGCTTCTGATGTTACTAAGATGTTGCTCATTGCTTGTTCCACATTTCCCCACCGCTCCTCTCAGCACCGATATTCCAGATCTGTTTACAGAAGCCTGAGCTCCCACCATTGTTGTCGGAATTAGTAATTCTGGGTATCTTGGCTTTATATAAGGAGTTATTGTTATCCCCCAATTTGTGAATGTATGAGCCTCTACTAGTATTTTTTGTGCAATTGCTGACGTTGTCCATGTTGCTTTTGTTTTTTCACCATCCTTTCCGTCCTTATCTATGAATTCGATTGAAGCCAAATCCAAAGTTGTCACTTCTTTCAAAGAGGGAATATGAGATAACAGCCGTAGAATATTACCTCTGTTCAGGATATCATGCCTACCTTTCGAAATATTATCCGGACTGAACCATATAACGCTTGTTACATTCCTTAATTCCTCTGAGATCCTGGTCCCTTTGTCGTTTTGGCTCAGTGATGTAGGCTCATGTCCTCGTGCTTCTGATGATGATACCTGATGGTTGGAAGATTCTACTTCATCTCTCTCTTTTTGACGAACTGTTTGTTGTCTTGATTTAAACAATTGGCCTCCCTCTCCATGCCAAGGGAGATCTAGCGTGGTTCCCAATTCTTTTGCAAGTGCCTGCGTTTCTTGTCTCAGGTGGGCCCTTATATGTATAGATGGAGATGCTTGAGTGATGGAGGCCAGTTGACTGTCATTTATCTCTTTAAGATCGCACCTTGTTGTTTCTCCTGGCTTCTTAATCTGTGCACATTGGTCATTATCATTCTCAAGCTTTATTACCGAAGTGTATTCGCCGTTTGTTGTTCGATTGACGATAAAACGCGTCATGGTATTGCTCTTTTGTGATAGCTTCTGATCAAGCTTGAGAGATATATTTTCCTCTTTGGTCAATTGGGGGATCATGCTAGACCTTTCTCGATGTGGGGCTTCTAAATCTTCATTCATGGTGTTCCCAAGGACTTGTGTTTTCTCAGTTACTTGCTTCGCTCTGTTGACGGTCTGATTTGTTACTTTTTCAGCTACTGTATTTCGTTCAGGGGTCCCTGCTGAGCTGATGTAATTTCCAGGCTTAAATTCGCTTTGTGCTGATGGTGATATCGTCCCGAAGAGACGCATGAATCCTTCACGGTTTGAATTTGTTTTTTGATTTCTGCCATTCCGTTTTTTCGCTCGCCTTTGCTTTGCGTTCATTTGTTTGTCTACATTGTCTTCCGATAAGGCTTCAGACGTTTGGCCAACTAATGGTTTAGTTTCACTGCCCTCTGTTCCTTTAACCGATTGCACCAGGGTTTCCTTTATCATAGAGTATCCCTTTTTATGGGTTTTGATTGAGACTGTGTTTGTCGGATCGTATATTTCTTTTTCCGAGTGGTCCTCAAAAGGTTGGTTATTTGGGCATTGCGGGGCCCTTTTGAGTTGTGTGCACAGATCGCTCAGCATTACTGGAAGGGAGGCCAGTTTATCAATGATTGGACCACATCCGCAACTCAAATTAATGCCTTGCGATTGGTCATACTTGTTTTGTAGAAGCATGTTTAATGTACCCAACTTCCCGTCGATGGCAACCACAAAGACAGCCAAAGTGTCTAATAGCGTCAGTTGAGTGTCCATCTTGTCGGATTGGTAGTGGAGGGCCTCTACCAGGAGTTGCACTGCTTTTAACAGACTTGGTCAAGCACTTCCATAATTTGTATGTTTTGGAGATCATTCTTGACTTCCTGAATTTATTGTAGCATTTTGCTCTCCCTTGGTCGCCCCCGCCGCCTGTTGTTCCCGATTGCCTCCAGTTGTCATATTCGAAGTGTTTGCGGGAAACCCGCTCCTACACTTGTCTTGGGTGTAGGCGGCCATAAGATCTTCCCACTCTTCCTTCCCCAGGTATGAAGAAACTTTTATGTCTTCTGAGGAATGAATTGCTGGCCTGTCTTCTTTTTCTTTCTTTCCTCCCGATCTCAACGATGTATTGTAATCTGTCACTTGTTCGTTCAATGGTGAAACTGGAGATGCCAGAAAAAGTTGTTTTTCTCTCCATTCCTCCCTTTACCTCATTTGTTTATATTTTGTATTCCTAGGCTGTTTTGCTACCTCTGGGCTTCTCTGTTCGCAGATCATTGGTGCATCAGTTGTGACGCAGTTGCCAATTATATTTTTGCATTGAAGTGATCCTCTGGCCCCAGTTGTTTCATGTATGTCTGTTTGTCTTACTCCCAGACCATCTGCAGAAATTTCTTGTACTTCGTTGGACCTATGTACTTGGATTAGTTCAGTGTCAATTGCAGCTTTCTTGCCGGTGGTTTTAGTATCTTGAGCCGTCCGAATCTTGTGACATTGTGGGGTTGGTGTTGCTTGCAGTGAACTGCTAACTAACGTACTAGGACTTTCCTCTTTGTTGATTGTTCTCTGTGAGCCAGTAAATTGTAATGGCTGTAATGGCTGAAGAGGTAATTGAACGCCCGGCACTCCGCTGCAGAGGGGGGTGAGGAATACCAAGGGTGCTGCTCTCCTGCGCGTTCTTTTTCATCCCTGCTTTTTTCCTTTTTTGCCGTTTTATATAGCGTGAACTCGACCCGAAGGTATTGGAGCTCTTTGCATGAGCATGGGCACCAGTTACATTACATAAGGACACATTCAATTTTGGCAAGCGCAGGGAGATTAAGTGATTTGCCCGGAAGCACAGGATGTTGAGCCGACGCAGACATTCAAACCTAGTTCCCCAGTTCCAAAGTCGGTGGCTCTGGCCGTTATGCCACATCCTTTCTTTGTCGCTGATTTTCCATCTTTTTCTGCTCCTTTTTTTCTCCTTTTGTGGTTCTCTCTGTCTTCTTCTGGGTCAAAATCTGATAAAGAAAAATAAGTGCAGGTGCTGAAAAATAAGGGCTGGTGGACCCCTCCTCAAACCACAGGCTTAAATTAACCAGTGCCTGTGTTGGTCTCTTTCCATGCTGGAAATGCCCAGAGGTAAAATGGTGGTGTTTATTTGGAGAAAATCAAAATGGCAAAAAGTGTAGTGTATATTTACGGGTCGCCAAAGAAAGTAAATGCATGTGTCTATACTTAAAACTTTAAATCAAAAGCAGACAAACAGGGGGTGTCCACATCAACCTTAACAAAAGAAATATGTAGAATGACATTTGCATTACCTGGTAAAATAGCTACTAAAGGGCAATATGTGTCAGTAAAGTATTTTCGTAAAAATGCATTTTGTGTCAGTACAAAAACAGTTCATTCTTAACAGCACGCCCGGAGTCTCACCCCTACCTATCACTCGAGCGATATTAACAGGGGCACAACACTAATAAAATTGACTGTGGAGTTAAATAAAAACCAGGGCAGGACTGGTAAACATGTTCAAAGCAGACACCTCCCCTTCGGTCTCTTTCTTTCCTATCTTGGGGGCATATTATCAAGAAACGGCGTTAAAATTATCGCCGCTTTAGCGGCAGAAAACTGCTGCTAAAGCAGCGATAATGGTCTTGATAATATGCCCTTGAGAATTCCAATAGAAGCCCATGTTCTGGTGTCAACATGGGCTTCTATTGGAATTCTCAAGGGCATATTATCAAGCCCATTATCGCCACTTTAGCAGCAGTTTTCTGCCGCTAAAGCGGCGATAATTTTAACGCCGTTCTTGATAATATGCCCCTTGGCCTCTCTTTTCGGTCGCTGTGTCTCCTACCATGAACCCCAGGGAGCAGGAGAAACACACCTCCATGGACTCTAGACCCCGGAACAACTCGATGCAAAAAAATACTCGATCCAGCCCTTGCTAAAACTCGAGCAAAAATGTTGTTTAAAATATTGCTTTGGTATTTCAAATGTTTAGTATCGTGAGCCTAAATATTTTATAAACATATGTGAATGAATCATTTCTTTAGACGTGCCTATTTTTCATACCCTGGAGCAGAGCGTGGGGGTAGAATTTGTTTTTGTGGACTTCGAAGGCTAAATCGAAGAATATCGGCGTGAAAGGGGTTAATGTATCGAAGAGAAAGACTGACTGGCGGTAATTCCTTTCGTGTTTTGCTATTTTGTCCGTTCGTAAACCTATTTACGTAGGGAAAACAGGCACAAAAGGAGCGTTTCTCAAAATGTTATTGACTGGCTAAACTGAAAAAAATATATATGTCGTTAGTAATTTCGGCCATCTTTAAAAAAAAGGGGCATATTATCAACGGCCAGCGATAATTATCGCTGGCCGTTCACAGCGTGAGAACAGTTATCGCCGGCTACCGCAGATAATTATCGCCATGCTAGCGCTGTATTAATAACGCATAGCGCAATGGCGATAATTATTCCTGCAATAGCTCGTTTTCCATGGAACATCGCTGGTTTTCCAGCGATGTTCCATGGAAAACAGCGATAACTGCTGCTGATACGACCCTGTGGTCGTATCAGCAGAATCCATCTCTCATGTAAAGTATGCTTAAGTCAGGAATTTAACAGGCGTTAAATTCCTGAGTTAAAGCTGAGGTAGCGTGATTTCTTTTATCGCTGCACCTCCTTGTTAATATCGCGAAGCTGCCTTCGCGATATTAACTTGTGTTGTTTTCACAGCCACGCCTTCTTTGCATCTCATTAGCGATGCAAGGCGAGGCTGTGAAAAAAACAGGCTCTACATCAAGGAAACACGCGCTAGCGTGTCCTTGATGATATTGCGATATAATTATCGCCGCTTTTCGCCCGAAAACGGACGCTAAAGCGGCGATAAGTATATCGCCAGCCCTTGATAATATGCCCCAAAATTTTTTAAAAAAGACCTGAACCGTTACGCTTCTCTTTTCAGAATGGGGGACTAGCTAATTCAGTCAAATCATTTGTTGCATTCTGGGTACTTGAAGTCCTTGGCAGAGACGTTGGCATCAGAGAAAACGTGAGAGCTCTGGGAACCGGTTTCAATTTCTAACGTCTGGAACACATATCACCTTTAAATAATCGCCCGATAACACGTGATTAAAAGGAAATAATATTTGTATGAATTATCCGGGCTGCTGCGTGATCCATCTTTCCTTTTCATCTCTCATATTTTTATTTGTGTTTTGTTCCCCTAAAGTGGACTGTCGTTTTATTTTGTATTTTCTCTCTTTTAATTGTTCCTATTTGTGCACGTGTTCTTATTGTTTGAGAGAAGGGTGTTGATTTCCTGGGCGTGCGCTTCTAGATGTTGTCTTTTTTTTTAACGTCCGGAGCCACTGTATTTAAAATTGTAGTATCAGCTTCCGGCCGATGTATGCACGCCTAATTGTTTCAATGCTTACTTCAAAAACTTTTGCTCGCAGCCTAGCTGACCTGTTCTTTCTTTTTGCAATTCTTTGTTTTCTGTGACTTTAAGTGACTAAAATCACCGACTACTCCACAGATCACTAATTTACATTGTAATGCAAGATCCCCTCCCCCTCCCATTCAATTCAACCCCCACTGCCTAGAAAGGAAACTAATCTGCCATCAGCTTTTAACACGAGCAGGGTGTGTTTGCACGTGCCCCCTGCAGTGGGAGGGCATTAACAGGCCCTAGTTAGTGGTGACCAGTATTGCGGTGTAAAAACAGGGTGCAGGCATAAAAGCAGCACTGTGAGGAAGGTATCCGCAGACACTTTGCTATTCCGTGCTTTCAGTGCTTTTACGACAATAGTTACGGGTCCTAAATGGAGGGTGGAAAGTTTACATCGCAGCGTGGCGCGTGCTGAGTTCCCGCTGTTCCGTGATCCTAAAAAGGCCCAATTGAAACAGTACAACATGTGTACGACAGTTTAAACCACTCAATGGTGCTAAAAAAGCTATTGCACATTCTAGAAGTACTGAGTAAAAAGCTGCCGGTAAAAAAAAACCTAGTTATAATGTAATACGGTAAAGGGTGCATATGAAATGAAAGATTTTAAATTAGTCAAATTCTTCCCTTTAGTGCACTCGTGTCTGATGTACTGTATCTGTTTGAGGTAATCCACACATCGGCCTCCACATCTGAATGAAGAGGACAAAATGTCCTGTTCTTTGAAAGGACTACTTCAGATCGAAGACGAGCCATGGTAGTTCTTTAAAGCAGAGTACAGCAACATCCAATCATGCACGCATTTCCAAACATCTTTGAGGGGGCATGATTAGTAATTCTACATTATGACCTGAACCATGGGTGAAGTAGTAAATGTGTGACTGCGTGACTCAATGGTAGATAGGCAATCCTTCTGACTACTATCGCTATTATCCTTGGAAGTACTCGCTCACTCAATTGCACTCAAGTACCAAGAACCTTCTCTTTAGACGTTTGTAGCGTCCGGCCAGCCCAGGTACTCACGAATAACCACGCCACACACGGAGAGCAATTTTACATGTCTTTATTCCCCTGCGTGGAAGTCAGAACTCAACATTCTAAGCCTGCATTCAACTCATCTCTTCAACACTTACGGTGTACAGTGTGAACCAAAATAATTCCAGCATTCTTTTATTTACAAGACACTACAACGTTGACTTTCAAGATGTAACAAAGTCGCACTTTACAGCACCCAAGGCCTTTTCTTTTTGGGTGGTGTAGAAACATGAGTTCAAGTGACACATGTTTCACATTGTAAACAGGGTCACTGGAATTATGAGACAGGGGAGCACCAAATTATATGGCAGAGTTGACTACATTATGCAGAAAGAAAAAGCAAACTATGTAGTATAATGCAGCACATTTTTTTCATAGTATTACTTCATTATACTTTGGGATTTTTACACATGGTAATACTGTTTGGGCAAAGATTTCACCTCAATGGTACCAGTTTAACAATGAAATACAGAAAGAAGCGACTGAAAGATGACCAGTTAAACTTTGTGAAGGGTCTTCCAAGTGTGCGTGCTCACATGTCGCAGTGCTTTTAGTAACTTTTGATCTGTTTGAGCTAGAAGCAATTTTTTTTGTTAAAATCTGCAGGGATGCCATTTGCGACCGGTACGGTATGGAAGACACAACTTTGGCGTGCCAAGTCTGCATCCAACTTTGAAACGGAGGACCCTAAGTGTAACGAGGAGGCCCGACTTCAGACTCTCTGCAAAGGACAAGCCCGGGCCCAAATTACTTGGAGGAGGTCTGCAGACATCCAATAGTTACCGCCCAGGATGCACCTCTAGCGGGACTTTAGCAAGACCAGTTTGTGTGAACGAACTAGCGTTAATACACAAGAGGATTTTAACCTACTTGCCCCCGTGACAGAATAAAGTATTGTGTCTTGAACATTATGGGGTTGTGACCAGATTCCCCCTATTCCACTCACCTGAAAACCAGTTCAAAAGAGTGGTCCTGATGAAGGTGGCAGCTACTTATTTCCACCGAAACGTGCGTTGACCAACCTGCTGGGAACCCCAACAAGACAACACCAAAGTGGTTGAAAATTGTGATTTATTCAGCCCGCTATTCCTGTGTTATTGGTGTATGTTAGAAAAACATTTGGGTTCCTCTATGTTACTTTGATATGTGTGATTCTTGATATGGGTGAGATTGTTTTTCGTTTGTGAGAGTGTGGTATGAGAGGTGTCTGTTGGATGTGAGGACAGGTAATGGGGGTTTTTGTTCTTCTGTGTGATTACATGTGTCTACTGATGTATTTTATCTGTAAATATCATTATTTGTAGATGCTTCCTAGTATGACAATGAACGACTTGCTCAATATGTTTATGCTGCTATTTATACCAGCACATATGCAATAATGATTAATAATTTTCAAAAAAGAAAAAGATGAATAAAAAATAATATATTACCCCCTCATGGGTCCTCCTCGTCCCAGTCCTAATACAGTGAGGCAGTCCTGCCTCCAACCAGCCAATCAAAACGCTTCAATTGAAAAATGCCAAAGGTCACATAAACCCCTCCCACCCACCGCCATGCCTGTTTTTTTCTTGCTCCGACGGCAGTCGGAACGCTGGTGCTCCGTGTTTCCTGTTGCCATTTTCGGCGGGATGTATGCGGTACCGTGAGTTTGTTAAAAATGCTTTCTGGTCTATTTTTAATTCCTGTTTCATTGTTGACTTTGTGTTTTATGCAATTTCCTGTGCGCGACCGTGCCGGTGCTCCGGTTGGCTGCGCTCCTGCTTCTTGGTCAGTACGCTCCCCGCGCATGTGCTGGGGTGGGGAGCTTTCCTGTTGTTCTGGCCGCGGGTCGTTCCGGCGCTGGGGGTTTCCGGCAGCGTCCAGCCCCCACGGCCATGTTGATTCGATCTGTGGCTGTGAGTGGAGACTGCAGGGCTGCCCTTTTATGGTTTTCAGGTCTCGTGTGTCACGGGACTTGGTTGATTGTGGGCAGTATTTTATAGGAGTTGCTGGGCACTTCCTTGTGTGTGTTTGGAGCTTCCTGTGTGGTTTACTCTTTTTTGCTCTGGCCATGAGTGATGGGGCTTCCTCTCCGGTGCCTGCGAAGGCCTTGTCCAAGCAGCATAATGTGCAGGAACTGCAGGAGGATGACATTTTGCAGATTTCTAGGGCTGATTTGCAGGAGTTGATCAATTCTGCTGTCCAGTCTGTGCTGCTGGAGCCTGCGGCAAAGAAATCTAAGGATGATGATGAGGACATGGACAATTCCCCTAAGGGAAAGTACGTTCAGGGCAAGGTTTTCTCAGACATGCTGGTCCATATTCGGGAGGTGCTGGGTTTTGACCCTAAATCATTGTCTGATGAGGGGTTTTACTCCCAGTATAATTCCTCTGTGGTGGATGACCTCCCCTTCCATGCTGTCCTGAAGGATATTCTGTCTAGGGAGTGGCTTGAAGTTGATAAGCAGGGAATTCCTCGTTTTCTGGGGAAGCGGTATCGCCTGGCGGACTTTGACACCCAGTATCCAGCTGTTCCTAAGGTCAATTTTTTTTTTTTAGATTTATATAGCGCGAACTCGACCCGAAGGTATTGGAGCGATTTACATGAGCACCGGTTATGTTACACAAGGACACATTCATGTTTTGTTTTGTTTTTGTTGGTGGGCACGGGTAAATTAAGTAATTTGCCCAGAATCACAGGATGTGGATGCGACCCAGAGGCTCGAACCTTGGTTTCCAGCTCCAAAGTCGGCAATCTAGCCGTCAGACCACATCCTCTCCCCAATTCTCTTTTGTCCTATATGGCTTCTTCTTCGTCTTCCTCTTTGTCTTTGGAGGAGGCTTCCCTGGCGGACCCGGTAGAGCGGAAGGTGGAATCCGCTCTCAAGCGTTCGTATGCTGCTTCTCATTTTGGGGTGCGTGCTAGCACTTATGCGGCCTATGCCTCACAAGTTCTTCTCAAGGTTTTTGAGAAACTGTTTGACTGTTTGCAGGATCAAGGGGACCCTACTCCTGTCTTGGCTCAGATGGAGGTCTTGGCGCAATTCCTTTCGGATGTGACTTTTGATTCTTTGTGGGCCTTCTCTTCGGCTGCCGGGGCAGCGGTGGCTGGTAGGAGGTCTCTCTGGACCAAGCCTTGGCGTCTTGATGCTGCTCAGAGGGCCTTGGTCCATAAGCTGCCTTTTGACGGTCCCCGTCTCTTTGGGGACAACTTGAACGTGATGGTGCAGCAGTCTGCAGAGGAGAAGAAGATGTTGAAACCTTTTCAGCCTGTGCTTAAGAAGAAGTCCTTTTTTCATACTCAAGGGTTTCAGCGGGCTTTGTATTCTCAGCCCTTTCGTGGTCGGGGGGCCGTGTTCCATTATAAATCTCGGCCTCAGCAACAGTAGCAGCAGCAGCAGCATCCCCCGGGTGCGGGACAAAAGTGATTATGCTGTGGTGGGGGCTCGGTTCCGGCTGTTTCTGGCCCGTTGGTCCGTTCTGATTTCCGACGAGTGGGTCTTGTCTGTTATCAGGTTACCAGATTCCCTTCCGGGGTTCTCCCCCTCTGGAGTTCTTTCACATTACCTCGTTGTCAAGAAGTCCCGTGCGGCGGTCTGCCATGTTGTCCGGCGTCGCCATGTTGTTGTCCAAAGGGGCTATTGTGCCGGTTCCGGTGGAGGACAAGGGTCTGGGGTTCTATTCCCATCTGTTTCTGGTCCCAAAGCCAGATGGTTCCTTCCGTCCGATTCTGAATCTCCGGGCTTTAAACAGGTTGGTGAGTGTATTATCTGCACTGCATCCTTCACAGCCTCTGACTTGTTCCTGTAGAATGTTCATATTGTTATGATGCATTAGAATGTTCCCTGACTCCCTGATGTCAGTTGAGAGCTGAGGCTGAGCGGGTAGGAACCTGCACCTGGTGGGGTTCATTGGATCCATCGTGTTCACTTCATATTCATTCTCCTCAAATGTACTTACCTGGAATAAACCTGATTATCTACCACTCGGATTGAATACTTGATTCTTTACCATCACTACAATTTGGCGACGAGTTGGGGCGTACTTCTGCCTACTACTTATAAGGACTGTCAAGACCACGAAACTACAAGGTAAAGAATTTCGTTTTCATTCAATTATTATTCACAAGCATACTGGCACCCCATCATGTGAACCCCACCAGTGACCATCCTACCGGTTGCCTTCATCCTTAAGTGCCAGTCCCTGCTGAAATTTACTTCATGCCATCGTGCTTCTCCTACAACTTATGAGGATTTCCCTGCTGAAATTTACTTTATGCCATCGTGCTTCTCCTACAACTTCTGGAGGATTCCCTTACCTTCTGAGTGTTCTGATATATTCTGTGGATCCCCCAGCCTTTCTGCTTGATCTTTCACGTTATGCCTTGATTAAATTTTGGAACTGTTATAACTTACGGCTCATTTTTGGTAATTTATGCCCTTTCAAAACAAGCATTTCTGCTTCCCTGCCTTAATGACTGCCTTCCGCTTTGTTCAAGCTACCATCGTTACCAAAACTACCTGGTTCAGGGAGAACAGCACCTAGGGTACTCTCTACTACAATTTTTATGTGCTTCTTGATTCGTGAAGTGGAAGCGTTTATAGTGGTTTGTGTGATGTAATTTCGCCACATTTTGTGATTGTTTTTTTGCCATACCTCAGTGTTCAGAAACTGTTGGTGGTAACGGTTGCGCTGTCATTTCGTTTGAAGTTGTGCTCGCGCACTTTACCTCCTCGTGTGTGAGCAGAGTAATCCATTATGACGTCCTTCATCGTCGTTATTCTGAGCTGCCGACCGACGCTTCATCCTCCAACGCCCCTTAAACCTTCCGGCGCTGCGTGGTGCTGCGTAATGTACGTGCCTCCATCTTTGATCATTGACAGCTCATTTCGGAGCATTCCTGTCAGTTTAGTCAAGGTCTTTATGCTCAAGGTCTTTATTCTACGTTATAGTACTGTTGCCGTTTCAAAATTAAAGGCACCAGATTGAGACAATATTTTACTACAATTTTTCTGATTGATATTCCACTACTAAGGATTTTGACGACATGGATTTTCTTCAAGGGCAGATTTAAATCAATGGTGCCATCTAGGGGTTTCCAGCGTTAATTATACCTGAACATTCAACAATGCTTAAAGTACGTGAGAGCACCGTAACATATCAACATAGTGTTAATGTTTTATCCCTGCTGATTTTAGCGTCATGATAAGATTTGCTTTTAATGCTTATGTTGCTGGATCCTCTTCAAAGTTCTCTTCAAGTTTCCTGCTATATTCCGGACAACGGTGACTACATTAATTATTTTATTGTTTTTGTGATACTTATTTTAGTATACATGGTCATTGTAATTTCTAATGTAATTTCTAATGTATTGTAATTACATTTGCATGTTAACTTTTACGTTCATGTATTAATGTTAATGTATTATCATTTTATCACTTTATTTACGGCAGTAATAATTCACAGTGTTATCAATTGAAATTACTATTATATTATGACCTTAATTTTTATAAGTTTTTCGTTATTCGCTGTTTATTTAATAACTTTGCACATTGTATTGATTCTACATTCCAGTTGAACTCTTAATGTGCAGTTTCTATGTAATTTAGTTTCATAATGCTCTATATTGACATGTAATAGATGTGAGTAGATTTACAGTTTCCACATTTACCGTTTTCGTATTTTATTTGCTGACGTCAATTTTCAAGGTACCTACTACTTTCCTTACTTTGCGCATTGTATTTCTACTATGCTACTTACAATTTCATGATGCTTCATGAAATTTACATATATTTACTTCTTCTACACATTTTCTTATGCGTAGACGTACGCTACATGAAATATTATTATTATTATTACAGATATTACTCATGAGTTTTGATGTTCTGTGCACGGAACGCGTTTAATTCATGATTTGATTAATATGCCAGATTTTCTCCTTTTTAAAAAAAAAAAAAGGTTTAATTCATAATGAATTCTTCTTTCTGGCAATTGAGGTTTTCCTCTGTTCGTGTTCCGTTAGGTGTTAATTCTCACTTTTCTTCTTATTGTTATTGGAGATTCTTATTGTTTCTCCTTTGGGAGCACTTTCTTGTTTTGAGGTTTTCCTCTGTTTGTGCTCCGTTAGGTGTTAATTCTCACTTTTCTTCTTATTGTTATTGGATATTCTTATTGTTTCTCCTTTGGGAGCACTTTCTTGTTCATGTATATCCTTTTCGTGATTTTACCTTTCACAATTTCGTTCGTTGGTTCACAATTGCACCGGTCTGGCCAATTGGTGTGCTTGGCGATACCGTGAACTATGTGTTTGGTGTTCACATTCTTGTCATCTCTTTCTCTTTTGTCTTTTAAGGAGAAGATGTATTCTCTCTTGCATTTAAAGAGAAATTCTCTTGTCTTTCTTATTTCTCCTTCCTTTTGTCTGCATTCCTTCCATTCCTTCTTTTATCCTTTATATGTTTAAAACCGTACTTCATAATTTACCTTTTATCCTTTATATGTTTAAAACCGTACTTCATAACTTACCACCTTTTCACTTTTTCACCATTACTCTTTTCTCACTTCTTTTATTACCTTTTGTATTTAACTCTTCTTCTTCTTACTTACCTGGTTGCTACTTTTCCTTAATTGTTCATTGTTATTTTATTGTTATTTATATGTTTCCACCTTAAACTTCTTTTTAATACTGTTGTAAAAAAGGGAGATGTGTAGTATCTGCACTGCATCCTTCACAGCCTCTGACTTGTTCCTGTAGAATGTTCATATTGTTATGATGCATTAGAATGTTCCCTGACTCCCTGATGTCAGTTGAGAGCTGAGGCTGAGCGGGTAGGAACCTGCTCCTGGTGGGGTTCATTGGATCCATCGTGTTCACTTCATATTCATTCTCCTCAAATGTAGTTACCTGGAATAAACCTGATTATCTACCACTCGGATTGAATACTTGATTCTTTACCATCACTACAGTGAGATTGGATCATTTTCGGATGGTCACCTTACAGTCCGTCATTCCCCTCATCCAGGAGGGCGATTTTTTGGCTTCTCTGGACTTGAAAGACGCCTATTTTCACATTCCGGTCCTTCCAGCCAGTCAGTGGTTCCTGAGGTTTGCGGTGCAAGGGATGCATTTCCAGTTTCAGGTTTTACCGTTCGGCCTCTCCACTGCTCCCAGGACTTTTACCAAGGTATTGGCTCCTGCTGTGGGGGTTTTGCAGTGTCAGGGTTTCTCCGTGTTTCCCTATATTGATGATTGTCTGATTTCTGCTTCCTCTTTTCCTAAGGCTCTTCTGGCGGTGGAAGCTACGTTGACCTTGTTCCAGGATCTGGGGTTCAAGCTGAATCTGGCAAAGTCTCATCTGGATCCTGTTCAGAGGCTTCAGTTCATCGGGGGTCTGTTCGACACCACTCTGGGGGCTGTGTTTCTCCCTCCTGTTCGGATCCTTTCCCTGCAGACTTTGTTGCGGGATCTGTTGAGTCGCCCCTCTGCCCCGGCTCGAGTTTGGTTGCGGGTCCAGAGGTTGATGGCTGCCACCACTGCTGTGGTTCCTTGGGCTCGCCTGCATCTCAAGCCCTTGGTGACTCATCTGTTGGCTTAGTGGGACTCCTCCCAGGTGGATTACGAGACTCTGGTTCCTCTCTCTCCTGCTCTGGTTCGGGACTCGGACTGGTGGCTTTGCACTCCCAATCTGGAGAAAGGGGTGCGTTTCTGTCTTCCTCCTCCCCTCTTGTTGACTATGAATGCCAGTCTTTGGGGTTGGGGGGCCACGTTGGGGTCCTTGGAGGCCAAGGGTCGGTGGTCTCAGGGGGACAGCGCCCGTTCCTCGAACTGGCGGGCGTTGGCAGCCATTTGTGAGGCGGTGCAGTTCTTTCAGGTTAATCTCCACGGGACGAATCTGTTGGTTCGTACCGACAATCAGGTGGCTCGTTGTTACTTGAACCGCCAGGGGGGACCAGGTGTGCGTCCCTGAATTTGCTGGCCTCCATGATTTGTGCCTGGGCGGAATCTAACCTGTTGGCCTTGAGGGCTGTGTTCATTCTGGGTCAGCTGAATTTTCATGTGGATGCCTTGAGCCGCAACCTTCTGTCCTCTGTTCTGTACCATCTCTCTATTCCTCTGTTCTGGGACCTTTGCCTTCGGTTCGGGACTCCCTGGATCGATCTCTTTGCCTCCCCTCACAACGCTCTTCTCCCCCGGTTTTGTTCAGAGGTGGTGTGCCCTCGGGCTTGGGCGGTGGGTGCTCTTTCGATTCCCTAGCCTTCAGGCCTTCTGTATGCCTTCCCTCCTATTACCCTCCTCCCGAGGGTGCTACAGAAGATTCGGGGGGAGAGAGTGTCTGTCCTGTTGATTGCTCCTTTTTGGCCTCGCCGCCTTTGGTTTCCTCTCCTGCTGCGGCTGGCAGGGGGTCGGTTTGTTCGGCTTAGCCTGGTCCCGGCTCCAATTCAGTATCCGATCCTGTCTCTGCCCTGCCTTCGTCGCTTGCATCTGACAGCCTGGCTCTTGAGCGGTTGATGTTGGAGTCTTTGGGCTGTTCCTCTGTGGTGGCCTGTGACATCCAGCTGTCGCTTCGGCCTTCGACCCTTAAGTGCTATGGTCGACATTGGGGCTTTTTTGTCTCTTGGTGTTCTTCGCATGGTGTGGATCCTGTGCTTGGGGATCCTGCTTCTGTGCTTGACTTTCTCCGGGATGGATTTTTAAAGGACCTTTCCCCTTCCACGTTGTCTGCTCAGTGGGCTGCGGTTCGGGCTTGTCGGGGTCCGGGGGCTTCCTTGGAGGTTGTTGCCACTTTGGAGAGTCGGCTTCTTCGGAGCTTTCAGCTTCCTCATCCGGTCTCTCCTGTGCTTGTGCCTTCTTGGGATTTGCCTACTGTTCTGCGGGGTCTGCAGTTGCCCCCTTTTGAGCCCTTGTTGGAGGCGGACTTGTGGTTATCCGCTAAGGTGGCTTTTTTGTTGGCCACAACCTCCGCTCGGTGGTTGGGTGAGTTGGGTGCCTTGCTTATTTCCTTCCCTTATTTGCAGTTCCTGCAGGATAGTGTTGTTTTGCGGCTTGACCCGGCTTTTCTGCCTAAGGTTTCCTCCAAGTTCCATTTGCAGCAGGAGGTGATTCTTCCTGATTTGCCTACAGAGGAGGATTCCATTGTTCCTTCCTCTTTGGATGTTCGCAGGGCTCTTCAGATTTATCTCCAGTGGTCGCTTGGGTTTCGGCTTTCTCCTGCCCTGTTTGTCTCCTGTGGGAGTGTGGCTAAAGGGAAGAAGGTTTCTACTTCTACGATCAGTCGTTGGGTGCGTTTGGTGGTCTGCCAGTCCTATAAATCTGTGGGTCTGCCTCCTCCGTCTCAGGTGCAGGGTCGTTCAACACGTTCTGTGTCTGCTTCCTGGGCTGAGGCAGCCGGGGTCTCTATCCAGGAGATCTGCAGGGCCGCCACTTGGCAGTCCCATCACACGTTTGTTCGGCATTATCACCTTGATGTTTTACATGCATCTGTTGACAGTTTTGCTGTTGGCGTTTTGAACGCTGCTGTACATTAATCATTTGATTTGAATACAATTTGTACATTTTGCATGGATCCCTGGTGTCCTGCGTTTTTTATTCCTGGTTCTCTGCTTGTGAGTTCCTCACTGTATTAGGACTGGGACGAGGAGGACCCATGAGGGGGTAATGTCTTGTTACTTACTGGTAATCTTCATAACCCCGATTGGGGTCCTCCTCGTCCCAGTCCTCTTCCCTCCCTCCCTCCCGCTGTGTTTGTGTCTGGGTCTTGTTGATAACAGGCATGGCGGTGGGTGGGAGGGGTTTATGTGACCTTTGGCATTTTTCAATTGAAGCGTTTCGATTGGTTGTTTTGAGGCAGGACTGCCTCACTGTATTAGGACTGGGACTAGGAGGACCCCAATCGGGGTAATGAAGATTACCAGTAAGTAACAAGACATTTTTGCACATATGAATATGGTGAGATCGATTTGTGGGGACTGCCCATTTGAGCTCGTAGCTGGCTATTATTTAAATAGATATAGGTCTGACAGGAGCATTTAATCATGTGATTTTTCTAGGCTCTTCTCCCCTGGCTCCTGGACCTCAAAGTATTTTGAGGGGGTAACCTTTTTCAGATAATTAAAATCTGCAGATTATGCAGTAGTTGATCAATTATGTGGCAAATGCAGCAGATCCATAATTATGTGAGAAACGCAGCAGTCAAGGAATCACACAATTCTAGTGGCCCTAATCATATGATGTAAAAGCAGAGTAATTAGTTTAGTAAAAACAAATGCCTTTTGTTATCATTAAGGCAATGTGTTCAGTTACGTTATGAAGTTTCATAATACTAATAATTATTCTGAATGGGTGAATTGGTTATGGAGTAACTTCATTGTGTTTCATTTCCATGCACATTTGTCATGGAATACACCGAGAGGGCTAATTCCACCTTTTTGCATGCACAGTGTCAGCTTTGTAAATGTCAGCACAGTTCAATACATTGTTCTATTCGTTTGGATCATCTTTTAGGTGATTACATGGGAGCCATGTATATGGCCTTTAGTGTTGCCCTGGATGGCAGAGGCTGCTTAGTCTGAGTCAATCAACCTTTGGGGGAGAAGCAGCAATTTTTGTATGCAGCAGGAAGCATGTGGGCAGCCCAAACCCTCTAGATTTTCACCTTTGCAGTTTTGTAGTAGGACGAGTACACTCTGATACCTGCCAAGGGTCCAGAACTTGGTAGGGCACCTCTTGGGGATCAGGACTCACTGCTGCAGCCCCTAGTGCTACTCCCTCTGGGAGGGAGCAATCTTTTGATCTGTTTCCCATCCTGCGTTAGTGCGGGTGGAGAAACAGATCAAAAGTCCGCTCCTACTGGGCGGAAGTATTTTTAAAGCTCTTGCCTCCTGGGAGCGAACTTGGTGTTTGCTCCCGCTCGGCGAGAAATTCAAAAATGCTCCTGCCAAGAGAGAGCAAACACAAGTTTCCCTGCTCACGCCTGTGCACACAGGGAAACTGCTATGTCTCATGGGGGGGGCCTCTCCGGGACATAGGTATTGAGCCTGCCCCATGTATGGGGTCCCTGGGGCCATTAATGGCTCAAGGATGGGGCCACAATCAGCACCTGGGGTGGGCGCTCCAGGGCCTTTCATGGCTAAGGGATCCAAGCTGCATGACTCCCCTCCCCATATAAAGTAATTTCGGCCCCTGGGATGGGCTCTCTGCGGCTTCTGGAGGCTCATGGAGGAGGGCCGCGTGGCCCTCCTCCCCATATAAAGTAATAAAGCAGTTTTTGTTGTAGCCTTGACTAAATAGGTCTAGGGAAAATGCATGGGAATGTTGCATTATAGGACCCCCTTTTTCTCAGCCCCCGCTTGACGGACCACCCCCTAACTTTCCATGCACAAACTAATCATAAAGTGGCAACCTTTTGGAAAGTTTCTGGAGGTTCGCCAAACGGTGCCAAAGTTACTAGAAACATAAAGAACACTTTTCCTATTGAACAGCTGACCTTACCATAAGTTCCTAGTGGCGATATATACATATATTTATATTTATATATATACGTATGCATATCCCCACAGAGTCCTCCTCTCCGTCGGCTGATACGGCAGCAAAGCACAGAATCCTCCGCAAACAACTTGGTGATGCAAGGTGATTGTACAAATAAATAAATATATATATATATATATATATATTCTTAAAAGATGCCCTGAGCTTGAGGACGCCACTCCACAGGGATTTGTTCAACAAGAACTTTTATTGAAGGACCAGTATTTCCAAACAAAGTTCAATTTCAATGTCCCTGACGCGTTTCGAGGCCCCTGCCTCTTAATCATAGGGAAAGCAAACAGTTCGCGGTTGCGCACCACAGCTCATTTATTTCAATTAGCATGCAGCTCACAGGTGAGTATTTTTCCTTGCATGTTGGGAGTTGTAGTGCCTTAATATATCCCCTCCAGTGGGGTCCCCCTCCAGTGGGGTCCGCGTCCTGTCATTCTAATCTGCTGATAGATTTAATTTTGACCCTCCAGTGGGCCTTCGATTGAAAACTGGTCCCAAATTTAACAAGAATCTCCGTGCTGCACGTGCACTCGAGAAAAGTTCCAGCGCGCAGCCCCGCTTTACCTTTATGCGGGCGGTGCATCCTCCACGGCCGGACTGCCGTGTAAAAATCTTATTAAAAGATGCCCTGAGCTTGAGGACGCCACTCCACAGGGATTTGTTCAACAAGAACTTTTGTTGAAGGACCAGTATTTCCAAACAAAGTTCAATTTCAATGTCCCTGACGCGTTTCGAGGCCCCTGCCTCTTAATCATAGAGAAAGCAAACAGTTCGCGGTTGCACACCACAGCTCATTTATTTCAATTAGCATGCAGCTCACAGGTGAGTATTTTTCCTTGCATGTTGGGAGTTGTAGTGCCTTAATATATCCCCTCCAGTGGGGTCCCCCTCCAGTGGGGTCCACGTCCTGTCGTTCTAATCTGCTGATAGATTTAATTTTGACCCTCCAGTGGGCCTTCGATTGAAAACTGGTCCCAAATTTCACAAGAATCTCCGTGCTGCACATGCTGCGTGGCCCTCCTCCCCATATAAAGTAATAAAGCAGTTTTTGTTGTAGCCTTGACTAAATATGTCTAGGGAAAATGCATGGGAATGTTGCATTATAGGACCCCCTTTTTCTCAGCCCCCGTTTGACGGACCACCCCCTAACTTTCCATGCACAAACTAATCATAAAGTGGCAACTTTTTGGAAAGTTTTCTGGAGGTTCGCCAAACGGTGCCAAAGTTACTAGAAACATAAAGAACACTTTTCCTATTGAACAGCTGACCTTACCATAAGTTCCTAGTGGCGATGTATACATATATTTATATTTATATATATACATATGCATATCCCCACAGAGTCCTCCTCTCCGACGGCTGATACGGCAGCAAAGCACAGAATCCTCCGCAAACAACTTGGTGTTGCAAGGTGATTGTACAAATAAATATATATATATATATATATATATATATATATATATATATATATATGTACATATATATATATATATATATATATATATATATATATATATATATATATATATATATATATATATATATATATATATATATACTCTATTTTTATGGGAATATATCCTATGTATGTATATTTTTGACCTTACACACTTATACATTACTATGCATACACACATTGTTTTGGGTATGTATATGTGTGGAAATTCTAGGTCTGTACCTGGCATAGGAGTAGCACTGTTCTCTGCATGAATATGAGAAGATATATGCTTGTATTTGTTTGAACGTTTTAGTGGCTATCTGAATCTATATATTTTTATGAACAAAAAATAAACATAATTGCACAACTAAATTAATTCAAAACAAAAAAAATGAATAAAATAAGATATAAAAGGAAAAAGGTATGGATGAATATATATTACAACTCTATGGGACATTAAAGTTGTAAGTATGTCATTGCATATTGATGACATATGTGTAGATGAGTGTCTGTGTATGGGTTTGTGCTCCTTTCTCTGATACTACAAGTATGTGTGAGTATGTAAGTAAGATTATAGTAAACACAACTATAAGGGTTTAATAATATATTTAAACAAATTAAAACAGTCTATGAATAATTATGAGCAACATACATGTATATGTTTGACCATGTAAATATCAATAAATGTATGTACATATGGTTGTAGATGTATAGGGCTCAATTCATTGTATAGAAATATCACTAAGTGTAACACATACATGATATGGGTGTTTGTGTGTAGATATGTGTGTATAGAAATATGGATTTGCCTATATACATGTATGTATTTTTATTTAGTTTTTGTAAAAGAAAAAACATCTTCCCTTCACTAATCCACTTCAATCCTTTAAAAAAATACAGTAAATGCATGAGATTACAAGAGCACAAACAAAACACACTTATCAGAACTAATCCACAAGGAAACAAAAAGCACCTTTAGTACCTTTTACCTCTAACCTAAGGTTCCAGAGTAGTCTACTAGTCTCCACAAAATGCTTCAGTGCCTAGTCAGGGATAGTAGTACGATTACAAAATGTATTCTGAGTCTTTCACATTCAGAAATGTTTGCCTAGTGTAATGTATTAAACCAGGGTATTACTTGGCCAACTAAATGCGTCACATTTCCAGGCATCGAGACTGACTTTCAGGAAGGAGCCCTGGGGAATGTCACTGTAAACACTGCAAAAATCATTTAAAATTTGGATTAGATCATATTCACTTTAATGCAGGTTGGTAATCATTTCCATAGAAGATCATTCAAACAAAAGAGGAGCATCTGTGACAGGAAAATTGTGGTTTATCAGGTGCTTAAAAAGAAAGATCAAAGCATCATGATAAAGGCTCTTCTGTGTGTGGAGCCCGAGTCCTGAAGTTTTGTACTGATTATGCACAATGTTAGTACTGTTAGAGCTTCCACATCCCCTGGTCTTGATAATATATATTGTGTAGACCTTTACCACTATCTAATTTCAGGAAAGAGTTCACTTCAGATGTGCAATTATATGGGACGTCCAATGACGGTGCAAGCAGTGTGCCAGAATGCCTTTGAAGTGGTCTGCAATGGGCTGGTCAGTGGCTGATGGAGTTGACAGACAGAAGACAAGTCTTTCACCACAAGATTGATCTCAGATATGCAAATTCGAGCAGCAAGGTCTGCTGTAAGGAGTTTAGTTCTATTAGGGAAGGATTCTGAACTGGAAATCATACTGTACTAATACTGGCACTACGACATGCGTGAACATTTTAGGTACTAGACTAGTATTCTTTACCATTGGCATGGTAGTTCTACACAGTAACACTCATGCTCGGCCCGAAGCAAAACCAGCCTGGCAGAAAAATTAAGATTACATCTCTGACTGCTGTGCTAGGAGAATCCACACCTACCTGCTATGGGAAGAGGTGTTATTAATTCTGATGAAATGTTATACTTTCTGACCTCATTCTATGGAATGGGAGAGCTGGAAAATCAATCTAGTTAAAGCTGCTGGTGACTGCTGGTTGCTTGCTATGGGGACTTACTCTATCTAGAAGCCTGAGGTGTAGTATTTTGGATAAAGTCTTGAAATAGAATAGGTTCATGACCAGTTCATATGATCCTACTTAAGTGTGCTGCTCAGGACACAAGAACTCTGTTTTAGGGAGTACTTACAACTGTCTTGAAAAGGACTGGGCCACCAAGGCCGGTCAAGAAGAAATCAACTTGACAAAATCTCAAATTGAAAAGTCAGTTTTTCTTAAAAATTGTTTTCTGGGCCTTTGCTTTACCAGGAAGAAAACATCTCTATAACTGATGGTTCCAGAAGACTGTGTTAAAGGCATAATTGGTCAAAGCAGAAGGATTCCACAAGAAAAGGCTGCACAATATTGGATAGCTGCACAATGTCACCCAGCTTGGAGATGTTTTGTCCAACAAAAGTTATTATCCAAGAAGTCATCTTAGACTTTGGCAGCTCTCATCAGATACAACCTATGATTTCATCACAGTGGACATCTTGATCTCAAATAACGTGCATCTCACTTGACTTCCCATCCTCAAAAAATGAGTTCAAGCACAAATGTGCAGATCTTCACCAAGATAAAATATCATATCCAATAAACTAGTGAATCCACCCCAGTTCATGCTATGATCATTTTCCACAAGCAAGAACACCCAATGTATGTATAGAACAACCCTGTAGACTTGCACAAACCCATTGTCCAGGCTGGCCTGCTTTAGATTTTCCTAGCTTCAGAACTGTCCAAATGTAGTAATGTTGATCGGGCTTATCCACTTTTTCAATCTAGCCACATGAACTTGCATTCTGGCCAGATGTCATGCCTAGGTCCTATTAAAACCTACTCAGGACACTTTAATATTTTTTATGGCTTTCAATTTTTCAGTGACTTTCACTGCAATGCATTTTTTCATTTATTATGAGTGGGAGATTTTCCTTTTATTACATAACATTTGATCCCTCCCTCCAATTTCCGTAGATACTTTTATTTCGTTTCTTATAATTTTTACGCTAGTTAAAAAACAGGAGCAGATTGTGAGGACAAACAGCAATAAGTCTGACTTTGAGCACCTTAGTACAGGGAAAGCATGTGCCATTCCCTTATTATCTCTATTCTGAGGTCCACAACTCAGAATGGTGCCCAGATTGCACACTCAGTATATACAGCACCTTTCTGTAATGTTCTGGGTGAAGGCATTAGCTGTGGTTGCACAGGCCCTCGAATGGAGCCTTTATATTTTCATATTCCTGTAGACAGTGATCATAATCAATCCCATCTGCACAACCTTAATTTAGTCCTGCTTCAAACATGGTCTGTTTGGGCTATGAGTTCTCTGCAATTTTACAAAGTAACCATGTTTGTGATGACATGTGCTAGAAAAAGGTTTGGCATTTTTTCCCGTATATTTGCTATTGTCTCACCCATATATTTATTCTCGCCAATGGCCATTTCACAGATTTTTTGTTGCTGTGTGCTGAATGAAACATGTTTTTGTTTTAGCCCTAGACGTTTTAATATCTAGTATTCAGAAAAGGGTCCTACAGTCTATGTCAGCAAAATGTAGATTTATTTATGCATTGCGATGTCACGGATACACATGTATTAAAATATGGTGTCATAAATTGTATATCATGTGAGGATGACGTTTAAAAGATGTAAACAGACAGCAAATAGAGTTTTTAGAATTTATTTGAAAACACACATTCAGAGCCGAAGAAAGTACATTGAGCGCAAATATTAAAATACTGAATCTTCCAGAAAGTAATTTCTTTCATGTCAGAAGCTCATTCTCAAGTTATTTCATATGAGGCTTCTTACGACTTTCATAAATTTCTCGATTTTTTTTTCAACTTCCATAAACATGACAGCACATCCTTGAAAACTCTTACATAAGTATTAGTTTGCGGGGCTGAAATAAGTCAATGTTGTCAGTGTATGAAACCAGCAAATAACAACGTTCATTTTCTGGCTGAAATATATATATACTTCTATGCATATCAATAACCAAAAGTACAATGTGTGGTTACAAAGATATAAACTTTTGACATTTCCCAGGGCCATTACAATCTTAGTACATGGCTGAGGAGACAGGATCCTTAATTACAAGAATATTTACAATCTAAGAAACCTTCACAGATAAAATTAAATATACCTAGAGTTGGGTGAAGTCACAATTTTGGTAAATGTTTGTCAGGTCCTGGATTGTTTTTTTTTTAAGTTCATAGGCTTCTATTAAGAGGATAAGTAAAAATCTAGAAAAGTCTATCAACAATTTATCATATTATTTTCCTGATAAATATTATGTGCATATATGTTTCTCACTTACCTTTTATATTCAGTCAGAACTTTCATTAAAAAATGACACCTAAGACAAACCCCACATTTCTGAGAATGCATTGCAAAATACATTATTTAAAAAATAATCTGCAAATCTCGAATTATCTAAGTTGATAATGCTTGTGTTAAACAAAATGATATTTATAGAGGGCTTCTGAAATAATGATCCAGGCCGCTTCCTCAAAAGCTCCTTTTAACTGCTTCTAGATGTACATGTAGGACTTTTTCTCAATGGTCATCTCTAGGGGTGTGCGAAATTCTTGTAATTTGCTTTCTCATAATTAAGGAAAATATTGGGAAAACTACACATAACTATACAAAATGCAAAGCCATCATTCAGTGCCATATTTTGGTGTGAGATGCATCCTTGAGTCAATTTTTTATGCAAGGACAAATTTCACGGTAAAATAAATAGCACGAAAAACATAAGTGCTGCGAAGAACAGTCATTCGCGTTCTGCTTGTTCACTTTGTTCCTTCTCTTCTCAGCTATCATTTTGCCAAGAACAGAGTTATAATAACAGGACATTGCGTAATTTGGTTAGTTTCCCATAACAAGACTGATGCAAAATTCCCAAAACAATGTGAATTATGGTGTAATTTACATTTTGCCCAGGCTTAGTCACCGCATTTGATGAGTCATTCTTAAGATTTATTGAAAATTTGGAAATGGAAGATGTCATTGTGGCAAAAGAACTAGTAGATCCTATCACTACATACATATTATAAACAACTATTCTCAAAATATTTTATGCTTTTAAAGATACCTAAAATGGGATCAGCAACAGAATGTCTCTATTTCCAAGTTAGGTATTGCCATTTAGCCACCAGACCAAGCAGTGACTTTGGAACAAGAGATGTGAGAGGAGCTGCAGCAACCACATTAATTTTGAAAGAGTTTAAATTGAGAATAAACAATAAAAGGAGCTTTCAAATGTTTTTCTTCTGGCAGCGTTTGTTTTGTTTTCAATTATAGAATTTAACATATCCCTGATACATTTAGTGAAGTGGAGTTACTGACCAGCACCCATTCTAAAAATTGTTCCAGTACCACTGAGACCAAGAGGCATCAGTCATGCATGTTCTCTATTAATACCTGTAAGAGGAAGCATGCATTTTCTGTTATGCTTGGCAGCCATAATACCACAAGGTGAATTACCCTCTTGTGAAACCATCTTTGCATGGGTGCCTGACTCCCAGCCTGCTAAGTTACCAGCATCTCATACCCAAAATTGTTTGCCCATAACTTACTGCACACTAAAAAGTACTAGATACCTCTTTGAAGAACCCAATAAATATGGGTTTACAATTCAACAGAAAGATTAATTAAAAGAATTTGAATGTTTCTGAGGTCTCTTTAAAACAAAGCTATTTTTTAAAACTAAGGCTGTACACTACACTCCACCAAATGGGCAGTTATGAAATTAATCATTAAAATGTTACTGGCAATCCTGTAAATTGTTTGTAGGACTCAAACAGATGTCAGAACTCTCCAAAAAAAACAAATGTCAAAACACTTTCTTTTGAGATGAACACTCCATTTCACTATTTATCTTTTACTTTGCTCAACTTTCTGGTATTTTTTAAAAGAAAGTCTGTAAGTTATTTTCTTACAGATGGCCCATGCCAAAGTTTTTGGCCAAAAGTATTTATGATTAGATGTGAATAGAGATGCAAGTTTAACATTTAATGCCTCATTTGGTGAACCTGAATAAATCATGCTTTACATTTCTGCAAAGTAAAGGGGAACTGAAGGTTATTCAATGATGAGGTTTGGTATGTTTGGTTTTTACAAATTTGTTATACCTACTGTTAGAAATTGGGTCTCTAGTTGGCAAAGGTATGCACACTGTCCAAGTAGAGACCACAATCCTTGTCAGGGTAAGTCACAGCACAACCTTAATTATCCTGTGCTCTCCCTTTGATAGCTTGGCACAAAGCAGGCCGGCTTAACTTAGAAGTCAATGTGTAAAGCATTTGTGAAATAACTCATCCAGTAACACAGTGAAAACAGCACAAAAGACTCCACAACAGTTTAGAAAAATTAAGTATGAGTTTATGAATAAAACAAGATCAAAATGACAAAAATCCAATGTGTAGAAGTTGAGATTTTGAATTTTGAAGAAATAAATGCAGTATTACGCTGAGAAGCAAGTAGCGCTACAATGGTTACTTTAAGTCACGCTGGACAGGGGTATAGTCAGAGTTCGGCCTGACCGCGATGGAGTGGCAGCCAGCTACAGGACCCACACAGGCCCCGCTAAACTAAGTACCTTTACTGGTCCCAAGCAGCAAGATCAGTCTATCTTCTCCATGCAGGGAGGGCGATGTGATAGTTCCGAAAATGGGTGCCGGTGTCAGCAAAAATGAATACAGAAAAATGGGTGGAGGAAGGCAAAAGTTTGGTGTTGACGCTGCAGAAAGGACCAGGTCCAACACCTACCAATTGCCCGATGATTTACTCTAGTGATAAAATAATAAACATGGTACTGTTTTCTTAAGTATATTGATTATTTTTCCAGTTTATTCTTTGATTGTAAAACAAAATATTCATTTGTGAGGAATTGGGTTGTTGGTTGAGTGGGATGTTAACCCTGCTCAAGAAATAGCCACAATCCCTCCTAGGGTAAACCACAAAAGCCACGAAATTAACCTGTGCTAAACCCTCTGGTAGCCTGGTCCAAAAGCAGTCAAGCTTAACTTAGAGACTATGGGGCCGATTCCGATACGGGCCGGAAATCTCTCCGACCGAGCCGGACCCGGAGAGATTTCCGACCGAATCGGACCCTAGCAGTCCGACCGAACGAGTACGATGCGTTCGCATGCTATCGGACTCGATTCGGTCGGACTCCCATTGAAGTCAATGGGAGCCGGTCGTACAACGCGTACACGGGCTCCCATTGACTCAATGGGTACGTCGCGAACAAGGGCGCCCCCTAAAGCGGGTACGCGTCGACGCGAATCGCGCCGTACATGCACAGGTAGGGGGGACCCATGGGTCCCCCCTGTGTGCGACTCGCGTGGCTACGCGTACAGGGGGGTCCGACACGGACCCCCAAAGTGCGGCTCCGACTGCTCTTTTGAGCCGGATGGCGCGAGTCGGTCGGACTGCTCGCGGCTCGCATCGTACTTACCCGGCCGGGGAACGTCTCCATTGCGCGGTGCGAGTCGTGTCCGTGCGAGTCGGTCGGAGCGGTTCGGACCCGGGAACGAGTCGGTCGGCGATTTCGCGTGCGCTCGCATCGTACTCGCTCAGCCGGACGCACGTACGAATCGGTCGGGAAAGAGGGCTCCGAATCGGATCCGGTTGAGCCGAATCCGATTCGGAGCCCTACCGGCCGAGATCGGAATCGGCCTCTATGTGTAAAGTATTTATGCAGCACACAAACATTAATAAAGGGAAAACACAACACAAGAAAAACCTGCACCAATTTAGAAAAATTGTAATAAATTATTTGACACCACAACAACAAAAATCCAATAGATTGGAAATAGCGCCTAAAAGCACACAGCACCAACTCTAGTTATATCCTCACCTCCTGTAGTAGTAGTAGTGGTAGTAGTAGTAGTATTTTACAATATATATATACACCCATTTAGAACAGGGAAAAAAGAAAATATATATATATATATATCTCTTTGCTGTACTTCTGCAGAATAGTAAAACTAATCAGACCCCTTATTCTTCTTCATAGCATAAACCATATCTAAAATGGTAATTAATTACTGATTTAAAAAAATGTGATTGTGCAGTAAAACAGTAGTCATTTGCCTCCTTAATTGTTCTGATATTCTCTATTTTGAAAGATGTCTTTAAATATGTTTTTCTTAATATTAGTAATTTTGGACAAAAGTAGATGACATGTCCTAAAGTTTTTAATTTATAACAGTATAAGCAACATTCAGTCTTGCCTTTGAATCCTGAATTCCATTCACCCTCAAGCTAAAAAGAGGGGATATAAATCCTCAATGTCGGGCAATCCCTTTTTTGTTGATCCTTGTAGGCTCACTCCTATATATATATATTTTTTTATTGAGTATTATTTATAGACCAGTTTCATGAGTTTATATTTCAACAAAGATTAGAGATCGCTCTCTCAATTGTTTCTGGCCAGTATTTTCTTTACTAACCCATTCTGTATTGTGTGTGTCATTGTTCACAGTTTGCCTAACGATGGTAGATAATATTCCTTTATTGTATTATTGATAGTTATCAGGTTTAATTCTAGATTTCTATAAAAATGCATTTTTAATTCTTTGTAAAGTAGGTATTTTAATGTTGTTATATTTGCCATGGCACAATCACAAATTCAGATTAATATTGAAGTAGTATGAAAGGTAAAGGATGATTTAATTATTAATTCCAGTCTTAGGGGCCCATTACGATTGCGGGCGGATTGCCAACGCTGGGCCGGCGGTGGCTACCGCCGGGCTGGCAGTGGCGATCCGCCCGCCAAATGTCCCTGGTACTCCCCCCGCCATATTAGTATGGCGGGGGGCACCGCGGTGGACGGAAATACCGTCCGCCGCTTTTCCGCCGGTCGACTTGTCGACCGGGCGGAAAAAGGACACAATATGGTGGCAGTGTCTGCAAGACACCGCCATTCATATTATGATAAGTGCGGTTATTGGCCTATCCATGGCGGTGTTGCCGCCATGGAAAGACATGCGGTGTTTGACATTGGGGGCCCGTTGCGGGGCCCCAGGGTGTCGGGGGTGGGGGGTGCACATGGGGGGTACCTATGGTACCCCCCCTCATTGCAATGCACTACGTGGCAGGCACCACGTGGTGCCTGCCATATTGTGCATGGCAACGCTGTGCACAATCCTTTTACATTGTGAGCGGGACTGCAGCCAGATCTACCCGCAATGTAAAAGGGCCAGGATGCGCACGCCAGTGTGGCGGGCGCATCCTAATTTGCATGGCGGGACCGCCGCAACATCGGCGGTCGGTCCCGTGCTCCGTTGCGGTGGCGTGCGGACAAAGTCCGCCCGCCATCGTAATAGGCCCCTTAGTTACCAGGATGAAGTAGATGCTCCTAAATTTAATAGCTATTTAATGTTTTCCGTATTCGTTTTATCAAGTTCCTGCTAGTAAGTATACTAGTTAATTCATGAATTAATCTTTCATCTGCCTGCTTCATCTATGTCCCACTCAGCACCTCCCTTTCGTTTGAGCACCTCTACAGTGGTATAAGTCATGGTTAACCTTCTAGTTTTTTCTTCTAGTAGACTCAGCTAAATCCAGGTCCTCTTCATTTCTGACAGTCCTGTTATTCTTGGTTTGACCATGTTATGGTCTAGTCCTAAATTAGAATTTGACTCCTTTCTTCCCCTCCTCCCCCATACTGCTAGTGCTGAAGATCGAAATTTACAACCCAAACTGTACAAACTATAAAAAATAATTGTGCCTGTTTTGAGCTGTGTTAGTAATGGGGATCTCTAGTTGGCAGAGGTAGGTACCTTTGTCTAAATAGGGGCCCTTGCTTCTAGTCAGGGTAAGGGGGATACACTTCTAAAATAACCCCTGCTCACCCCCTTGGTAGCTTGGCACGAGCAGACAGGCTTATCTCAGAGGCAGTGTGTAAAGCATTTGTGAACACATACAGTAATACAGTGAAAGCACTACAAATGGACACCACACCAGTTTAGAAAAATAAGTAATTTGTATCTAAACCAAAACAAGACCAAACGACAAAAATCCATAATACAGTAATAGAAATGTGACTTTCAGAAATAGTTCAGTTCAAAGCAAATTGCAGATGCGACACGTTTCTCACAAAGTACCTGGGTTGCGTCACGCAAACAAACAAAAAAGGGCCGCAGGGAAGGTGATGCTTCGGTTCCTTACACTCAGGGAAGGTGATGTGTCGGTTCCTTGCTTCGGGGGAGGTGATGCGTCGGTTCCTTACTGCAGCGCAGGGGAGGTGACGCGTTGGTTTCTTATCGAAGAGGAGGTGATGCATCGGTTTCTTACTGCGTGGAGAGGTGATGCGTCGGATTCTTACTGCGCCCCCCAATGATATGACAAACTTGGCGCCTCGATGTGAAGCAACGATCCGGGACGATGCGTGAACTTGTGCAGCTGCACAGCAGGCCTTACGTCGAACTCGGTGCGATAATCTCGGACTTCGGAGATCGGTGCACTCGATGCGGCGTGCAGCGATTTCTCGAGCCGCGGCAGGCGCTGCGACGGTTTCTTCGGCGATGTGTCGGAAACAGGTGCGGATGCGTCTTGCTTCTTCGAAGTTGCGTGGTTTTTCCAGCTCCCCGCGGAAAACAGTCTCTAGAGGTCCAGAACAGCAGCAGGCACCTCTTTACAGGTTAGAATTCCCAGCAAGGAAATTCAGGGGAGCTGGTGGTGAAGTCTTTGTGTCCCTGAGACTTCAGAACAGAAGGCACGCTCAGTTTCAAGCCCTTGGAGATCTTCTTTCAATCAGGTGACTAAGCAAACAGCAAAGTCCTTTTCTCCTTTCCTTGGCAGCAAGTAGCCACTGCAGGCCAATCCCAGACAGCAAACAGCACAGGGGCAGTATTCCTCCTCAGCTTCTCCGGCTCTTCTCCTTGGCAAAGGTTCCTCTTGATTCCCAGAAGTGATCTAAAAGTCTGGGGTCTGGGCCCCTCTTTTTATACACCAAAATCCTTTGTTCTCTGAAGGCAGAGAGTGTCTGTACCCAGCCAAAACCAGTTCTGTCCTCACTGGTGCAGCTTCCTGGCAGGAGGTGGAGACAGCATTGTTGAAGGCAGACCAGGCCCATTCAGGTGAAAGGAAATCTCCTCCCCCTACTCTAAATGCAGCCCAGGTCTATTCAGCCCAGCCCTGACTCATCAGACTTCTGGAGCAGCTGCCCTTCTCCAGCCCCTGTCATTCAAAAGCCAGACCTGCAATACACAAACCTAGCAGAGGCACACTGGATGGTTAGGCAAGAAAGTACCTACTTTCTAAAATTGGTATTTTCAAACACAGAATGTAAAAATCACCCTCACTAAAAGATGCATTTTAACATTCTGAGTTCAGGCATACTAATCTTTATTTTTCTACATTGTTCCCAGGGCCAGTTATGTTTATAAGATTTTATAAACAAACTCCCCATTCTGTCCTATGGGAACAGGTAGCCTTGCAATAGTGAAAAACGAAATTGGCAGTATTTCACTATCAGGACATGCCACACACATCAGGGCATATCCTACCTTAAACATACAATGCACCCAGCCCACAGGAGTACCTTGGGCCTACCTTAGGGGTGACTAATATGTAGAAAAGGGAAGGTTTAGGGACTGGCAAGTGTGTGCATTTGCCAAGTCGACATGACAGTCCAGACTGCACACAGGCTCTGCAATGTCAGGCCAGAGTTACATTTTACAGGCTGTTTCTGTGCGTGGCACAATCAGTGCTGCAACCAACTAGTAGCATTTGATTTACAGGCCCTAGGCACACACAGTGGACTATACTAGGGTCTGACAAGTAAATCAAATATGCCAATCATGGAATCACTAATCCATAACAACAATTTACAAAGGGAGCACTTGCACTTTGGCACTGAACAGCAGTAGCAAAGTGCCCAAAGCATCTAGACCAGCAAAGCAGAGTCCAGCACACAGCAAAAACACAGGAGGCAAAGGCAAAAAATGCAGGTGAGACCCACGCCAATGGTGCCAGGTCTAAGAAGCTGTTTGTATTTTCAATTTGAAAAATTTGACTTTTTCGTTCTGTCTAATACCCCCCATTAATGATTTCCCAAACTAGAGTCCCTAAGTTACTGAGGCTGGCTTCAGTTAACTCTATATTTTATTTATTTGGCTTTTTTTTAATAAGAAAGAACCAAAAACAGATGTGCCACTTAATCAGATTTAAATCCACGGGTGCGAAAGCAGTAATCAATATTTCTTTTTTCATTTTTGCCATTCAGCTTCGTAATTTGAAGCTCCGATGTTGATTCCTGCCAAAATGGAAGTATTTCCTACAGTGACTTCTGCAGTTATTTAGGAAATAAGTACAAAAAATACGAACCCCACTGCTAAGCATGAAATGTCATCTTTTCTGGTACACTTCAAATATCGCCTTATCGGCTGGAATTTGCAGGTGCTAACTTAAAGAGGGTTTTCTTTTAGTCGAATAGACCTGAGTGCCTATCATTATAAAAATGTTCAACGGTTCCAAATATTCTCATTTAACATTGTTTTCTATATGTATATCTTTCCATGGTGTATTTTTTTAAAGAATCCTCAGTCATTGCACCTGAACATGGTTGCCATTTTAAACTATGTGGATAAGATTTTTCAGGGAGTCACATTTAAAGGATTCCTTAATGTACCCGCCTGAGAACTAATCTCCTCTTTCACCATTTATGGTCGCATTATTCCCACATCCTTACTATAAAGCAGTCGGAAGGACTACTGAATGAGAGCTGTGATGGAGCTTTCTTAATTTTATGTCTGGTCACTGGGTTCAATAATTCAGTCAAGACAGACAGCAACTTTAAAAATGTCTGTATGTATCAACTGACCCTATAGATAGGGCTGGGGCAAAAACCTGCAACAATTTGCTACCCGATTAATAACTTTTAAACGGTTATAGATCCTCATATAACAATGCTTTGGTATCACAGTAATCTGCCTTGATGCCTTTTGAGGGCTTCCCCAGTTTGTCATCCCCAGTTTTCTTAAACAGAATGGCACTCAGATCAAAATAGGTGTCACCTTGGAAGATGTTTACATTTTACTATGCTTTGATATTAGCTTTAGCTTGTTTTTAAAAACCTCCTAGTCAGTGCGATGGTTATATGAAATGTTAATTGTTGACATGCTTAATTCTTCTTTTATTTCTTTAAACTCCTGACCCTGTGGGTCTAAGCTGGTATAAATAGGACCTGAACTCAGTATATTACTATGGAGAAAAATAGCATGTCCCTCCAAATGCAGATGAATAAAGCAGAAATGTAAAGGAAATAAACACCAACAATGTTCTGAGACCATAATATCCTCTTACTACACAATAATGATGAAAAATTCTACGTGATATTTCTAAATGACTGTGACTCAAACATTTGGGCTATCAGCCATAGACCATCGTAACCTACACTGTATAACAACAGGTAATTCTTAGTTCTATCTTTATATGCCATTTCTTCATCACTATAATAGTGAACACTGCCCAATCAGATATTGAATTTGGCTAATCTTCTCTCAGGAAAGTCCTTCAACTCAAATCACATCAACAAATACAACCTGTTATAATTTAACAAGTTTATGTCAGGCTCAATTAAAAAACGTACACATAGTCATTAATATTCCTCAATGCATTAATCTTACTTATTTATCAAAGCATCTGACTGCTGCTTCTCCTAAAAATATCTACCTCTCTTGACGAGGTGGACTGTAGGATATGTCTCTCCATTCTTTCACCAGAGGAACATTTTGAACTTTTTTACCAAATCTAAAATGGGTTGTAGCATCTCAAAAGCTTCCCGAGAAAGCATACATCTTCTTCATACTTTGCTTTGTTACATGTAAATTCCTATTTTCACAAACCTCCTCCTCTCTGCCAGTTATGTCTGCAATGCAGAAAACAAATATGCCTTCTCGATGGACAATCCAAGACCAATACATTTAGAACCATGAACAAAACATTACCTAGCCTTGCTCCAAGACTATAAACTTTTTTTGCCAAATGGGCTACGACCAGCTCGAACATTGTACTGGTATAGGAAACTAGCAAATTGTTACTGTCGAAGTCATATTTCACTTAACCTCATCCGCTACAGCCTAACATGCAGTAGCGGCTCCTGGAGGAAGTGCTGCGGGGCGGTGAGGCAGGGCGGGGGAGGGGCAGGGGGTAGTAAAATCCGGCTTATGGCCGAACTGAGTTAAGTACATAAATAATTAAATAAAACAAATGACATTGCGTGCGCTGCATCGCCGATTGCGATGCAGGGCGCGCAATGTAATTCGTTTTATTTAATTATTTATGTACTTAACTCAGTTCGGCTGTAAGCCGGATTTTACTACCCCCCGCCCCACCGCCCCGCAGCACTCCCTCCAGGAGCCGCTACTGCTAATATGTCCACATCATAGCCATCTACAGTTGTCACCCCACAAATTTGCTGCAATCACTCATATTTTAGGTTAGCCTAAAAATAGCTTTAGCAGTTCCTCCCGCAACCTCTAATAAAAAGCATAAATAAAAAATACATACGTACATGAACATAGCGGGACTTTGTGTCAACCTTCTTTATCAATTGGTCTATTTATTCGTCCACTCACTGCAACATACAGCAATGGGTCAGCTAACTTCAGCCTCTGTCTCACGTGAACTGTAATTGGTAGCAGTTTATACTGCTCCCATTGCACATACACACCTGCCTAAAAAGAAATGCACTTCAGTTTCAGGGCTGGTGGGACAATACTCTCCTATGGCAATGTTTGTTTTCTTTCCATTATTTAGCATTTGAGTCAATTTTGTGTATTTAAATTATGTCTTCAGGGTACAGCCATTAAAAGCCTGTGGTACATTTTCTCTGTTGCAATAAAAATCATTTTTTCATGTGATGTGCATTAAAACTAAAAACAGTTTCAGTAGCAATTCTAAGCCCACCTGCTTGGTAGAAAGCACCCAAAATGATATGACATGGGTTATTTTTTTTTAATTAACATTTTTATTGCAAGCATGTGTCCACGTCTTTCAGGTTGTGGCATATATTTGTGTCTATTTGTATGGCATATGATTGCAGTATTTAAAAAAAAAAAAGATTACAGACCTGCCAAATAAAACAAAAATGTCACTGTGTAAGGAGGGTTGAGGACTAAGAGGTATGGGGCCTCGTGCCAAGAAGTACCTAAGATGTACTTTTGGCCCTGGGGCATGTTCCCACCCCTTAATGGGCATCAGCAGTTCGAAACCTCCAAAAGAACCTTGAAACCCACTGTTAACTGTGTTTTTCAGTTTGTTTTCCCAGCCAAAGTGTGCTATCGGCTCCTCAGTTGTTGACCGTGTGAAGGGAGGCAATATCGCCGGTCACACAGTGGTTCCGTGTGAATTGACAGGAATAAGATTATTGATCAAGTCAGCTTGCCATGACCAGACCTCTTGGCTTAACCAATGCTTGATTAGCTCTTGAGCATCTTGGCTCATGTTAATTTGTAGGTAGAACTGATGGTAAGTGCCTGTGCAAACACAAGTGTGAGCACTATTTACCCTCATCCAGTGGGTGCAAATGCCGTGTCTGCTCATTACTACCAAATGTAACCATGTCTAAATCATCATTAAAATAGCAGAGCTTTCTGCATTAACATTATTTCAATAAAGTGTGAAACCTAACATTTCCTACATATATTGCTGCAATCTCTGTTGAAACAAATCTGCTTGGTTCTTCAACATCATTTAATGGATTTCGCGGTACAGTATCAATGCTAGCGTCAGTGACACATCACTGGAACACATTTTAGTTATCTTTAGTGAAATACATGACACTTTCCTGAGAACAAACATCACTGGCTTCAGCCACGTCACCTTACAGCAAGGACACTGTGTCAGATAATCTTACACTACGAGAAATGTCCCCACATATTGCTATTAATCCCGGAGTTCCTGAATTGGATTTTAAAAACGATCATGTGCTCGAAAATACAGATGATGGCCAATGAGAAGAATTCATCACCCCGAAGAGCAAGGGCAATCTTCGTGGACATGCAAATGAGAAGAAAAAGCTATACCTGTTTTCGAGGCCTGCAGCTTAGCACAATATCTTGAATTTGACATGCAGGGCGTGTGTATGTATATGCGATTGGAAGTCAGATAGCTAGCTGGAAGAACAGATAAAGGGCTGAAAGGGTGTCACGTGCAGTATTTATGCAGTTTGAAACCTGGTCTGGCATGCAGTGCAGAGGAGTATTGTTCAGCACATATTTGTATTCCAAGCTGCACACTCAGTTACCTACCGAAATAAATTATGTATGGTTGGCGAACTGATTTATTCACTTGCCAGTTGCCGGGGTTGCTGAGAAGCAATACATCAGTGGCAAAAGAGCGTGCCATCTTTTTAAAATAAATAAACAATGCAAATATTTTCAATTGTAAGAAAGAATTTTAAGAAGGAAATGTACATATATCAGATTGCAGTTGAGAGCGCGATTTTCCTGTGAGATAAACCCGCACGAGCCCGGCGTCACGCGTGCACATCATTAATATGCTGTGTGCATTCTCAGCTGGCTGAACATAGGCTTTCATGTCCTAGGTATGTGACTAATGAAAATCAATTTTAAAATGAGTTCTTCTCTCTAGAGGAAGCTTCATTTGAGTTCAATCTGCATTCAATCATTCCGATTATATGCATACTATAGTGTATTTAAATATTTCTGTTCTATTTCTGTCTCCAACCACAGATTTCGGAACTGTTCGAAAATAATACGTGCAAACATATTTGCTTGGGTGAATTAAATCCGAAACACATCTTAAAAGTGCACCCTTTTTGCCATGAGATCACAGAGCATTGGATCAATTCTCTGAGCTCTCTGAAAAGGCTCTATGTGCAGAAACTGAAGGATGCGCCTCAGAAGCTTTGGCTTATTCCTGAAAGCGACGCCTAGCAATCGAAGTATCATTGCCTTGAAATGCACAGACGCCCTGGCCACCCTCCTCAGCTTAGAGTGCTGCAGAAACCTCCCACAGGCAAATGAGCCCACATAGCAAACAACTTGCATGCAAGGTGGCATCACAGTAGCAAAGAAAAAGGAGCGCCGCGTTTGCATGCACAGCAAGCATTGAATGTAGATATAATACCATGATAGTACACTGCACGCCAGGGGCGCGACTAGACTTGAACTTCCGGTGCGAGGGCTGACAGGTCAACCAATGGAGGCGGGGCTAATACTTCAAACTATGGGGCAGAGCTCACAGAGGGGCACCTCAACTCTACCCTGGCCCATGACCCCCCCTCCGCCACGACCGACGCCAACTCTGCAGCCACGGAACTACACCGCTGGATCACCAGCTGCGCAGACAAGCTCGCTCCCCTCCGCCGCCCCGACAGACAACGCCCTCCGAAGGCCGCCTGGTTCACCACCGACCTCCAAGAAACAAGACGCACCTGCAGACGGCTCGAGAAACGATGGAGGAACACCAAAACCACCGAAGACCAATCCACCTACAAACTCGCCATGACAGAATACCACCAACTCTTAAGAACCACCAAGAGGACCTTCATCAGGAACAAAATCCTCACCAACGCCAGCAACTCCAAAGAACTCTTCAACATCATCCAGCAGTTCACCAAACCCCCCAGCGAAGCTACAGACATCACACCATCCCAGGACCTCTGCAACAAGTTCGGCGCCTACTTCCACTTGAAAATCAAGGCCCTTTACGACAACTTCAGTGAACAGATGCCTGAAACCACCCTCCTCTCCGGCAACAACAGCCAGCCCACCATCACCACCTGAACACCGGTCAGCACCGAAGACACCACTACGGCCATGAAAAGCACCCACTCAGGAGCCCCCACTGACCACTGCCCGCCTCACATCTTCCACAGAGCTGCCACTGCAATCGCGCCCGAACTACGCCGCACCTCCAATGCCACCTTCAAAGCCGACATCTTCCCCGACGACTGAAAGCGGGCTGAAGTCAAGCCCCTCCTAAAGAAACCCTCGGCAGACCCGACGAACCTGAAAAACTAACGGCCCATCTCTCTCCTCCCCTTCACTGCCAAAGTTGCTGAGAAATTCGTCAACACTCAACTGACCAACTTTATCAAAGAGAACGCCATCCTCGACTCCTCCCAGTCCAGATTCCACAGCAACCATAGCACCGAGACTGCCCTCTTCCCCGCCACAGACGACATCCGCATGCTACATCCGCATGCTACTGACACCGTCTCCCACCGCACTCTTGCAACCAGACTCCATGACGCTGGCATACGGGGAGCCGCCCTCGACTGGATCTGTTCCATTCTCGACGGCAGAACCCAAAGGATCAGACTCCCTCCCTGAACCTACAGAGATCAACTGCGGAGTACCCCAGGGATCATCGCTCAGCCCCACGCTCTTCAACATCTACATGGCCCCCCTCGCCGCCATCGTCAGACAGTATGGGCTCAGCATAGTATTCTACGCTCACGACACCCAGCTCATCCTCTCCCTCACGAAGAACCCCAAAGACACCAGACTCAGCTTCCAAGAAGGAATGAAAGACGTTGCAGCCTGGATGAGCAACAGCTGCCTGAAACTGAACTCGGAGAAGACAGAGGACCTCGTCCTTGGACCCACCCCCACCGCATGGGACAGCTCATGGTGGCCCTCCTCCCTCGGAAACCCTCCCGCCCCAACGGACCATGCCCGGAACCTTGGCATCATTCTAGACTCCTCCCTCACCATGACTCACCAGATAAACGCCATCTCCTCCACCTGTTTCAACACCCGCCGTATCCTCCGCAAGTCCTTCAAGTGGATCCCACCCGAAACCAGAAAGACTGTCACCCACGCACTCATCACCAGCAGACTGGACTACGGAAACGCCCTCTACGCAGGAATCAACAAAGCCCTATTATAGAAGCTCCACACCATCCAAAACACTGCAGCCAGACTCGTCCTCGGCATCCCACGACACGAGCACATGACCCAACACCTGCAAGACCTCCACTGGCTCCCCATCCAGAAAAGAGTAACCTTCAAGCTACTCACCCACACCTACAAACCCCTCCAGAACATCGGACCCAAATACCTCAACGATAGAATCTCCTTCCACACCCCCAAGAGAAACCTCCGCTCCGCCGATCTCGCACTAGCAGCAACCCCGCGCATCCGCAGAACCAGAGCAGGGGGAAGAGCCTTCTCCTACGCCGCTGACAAAGCCTGGAACAAACTCCCAGTCAACATCAGACGCTCCCCCTCCCTGCACATCTTCAGGAAGAACCTCAAGACCTGGCTTTTCAGCTGAAAACTGAGCTGTATCCCCCCCACCCCCCAGCACATTGAGACCCTCATGGGTGAGTAGCGCGCTTTACAAACTCCTGATTGATTGATGCTGAGAGACAATACATTAAAAGAGAGTGATAAAATGTGCATTTTAAACATATTGGTCAAACCCAATAGAATTACAACAAACATGTTTTAGTGGATTCAACAACATTTATAGTCTACTGACAAAGTCCTTAAAAATGAGGTATGAGTGATTTGACTGCTAAAAAGCAGCTTCTAAAAATTTCAATAGAGCAGAATTTCTAATCATATTTCGCAAAGTTATTTCAAGAAGACAACCCTTTTTGCCAGTTCTCAGAAAATTCCCTCTCTAAATGACACTGAGTTCATGAAATATTTTTAATTCCACCTTCAGAAAGACACTCCTGTTGACCAAAGGTATGTTTTCTCTCTACTCATTGGGATGTTGCAAAATATGCTTGTTTGAGGCTCTACACAGATTAAGGGCTCAGAATACTGAGTTTAGTCGGTTAGTGTGCCCGATTTTGAGATGTGTGACTGGCAAGTCTCAGGTTTTATTCCTAATGCTTCTGCCATGCCTCCTAAGATTGAATAAGTCAGTGCCAATCATTTGGCAATATAGTTGTTGGCACCGCACTTTGAGAAGTTCTAATATGAGATGACTGAGCTACATCCATGCAGGAAACTACCATGCCCAAAGAACTGGTAACAAAGTAGTTGCCTTGAAATAACTTTCCAACAAATGGTGTTCTAGGATGCAAAAGATACAAATATTCCTTAACATAGAATGAGTGGCTGGTAGGATATGCCCTCCAAACAGATGAGTCCAACGGAAACAGTAACAGTACCTCTTAATAGCATATATTTTAATAACAACAATGCTTTCAATACTACTCTGAATTGGAGTTAATAGGATAACAACACTGCAACAGCAGAAAGAGGCAGGTGGAAATGCCACCATTGTAATCAAGTCTGACATTGAATACAACTACAGTGACAGTCTCAATGCCTAAACCAGGCCTTAAATGCATCCAGCTGGCATCTAGTTCACTTCAAGATGTTTAGAAAACCGGTGAGCCAGAACTATCCACCAAATTTAGTGACTGCTGGAAAAAGAAAAATGGACCTATAATTGGCTTCTGTCCTGAAGTCCAAATTTGATTTCTTTAAAGGGCTTTTAGGACTCCTTTCTTTCATCTGCTATAGACAGATTAAAATGAGTGTTAAGGAGGAAGGTAAAAGCAGACATAGCAAACACAGATAAAGATTGTATAGACCTTGTAGGACATGTATCATCTGGAGGCCCAACTTTAAGGAGGTAAAGCAGGAGGTAACTCTCCCTTTTCCTAAATCATTGGGCTAGCTGTAAGTGGAGTGACAGAAAATTGCTAAGTCTTATAATCATGCTACATGAGACAGGATGAACCTGGAAGTTGGGGCAATACTCCTCAGAGAAAAAATGAGGTCAAATTGACATAGTCAGCTTTGGAGGGAGAGCAGTAATTTTGGCACAGAGAAAATTGGTGGAATTGGAGACTGCCTGCGAAAGAGCCCTTGAGGTGTTGGAGGCATATGAAATAGAATTTAATACAAAAGAGACTATAGTATCAAAACAAAATTTGTAATGCATGAGTTGTTGACATTTATGTGTTGCTTTCAAAGTCTGCTGTGTTTGTACAACCACGTTTGTATTTTGATAAATACCATTGTATATTTTTTTGCATAAAAAGGTAAGAGGGTGCAGTCTTGCTTCTCCTCCCCTGAACTCAACCGGGTATGCCTAAACTACCTCCGGCTTGTCCTACTCTCTAAAGCATAATGCTTTGCTGTTTATCAAGTCATTCTGGTGTTTTCTTTAGCACTATACTCTGCATGTCAGCAGCTTCAAAGTACCAGGAGCAAAGAAAGTGGTGAAACTAAGGGCATAATTTAGAGTTTGGCAGAGTAGAATCACTAGGGCAGTATATCCAAAAGGAGGGATTCCCCCCCATCACCCTGAACAACCCAACTTTATTGAGATTGACCATTCTCATTTTTCACTTTCCATTACCAACCAGAAAAGGTTGTGACTTTCTTTGACTTTAGGAACAGCTACCCCCTATTGTGTTAGACGTTGTTCTTTGGGAGCACGGGTACTGGACCTATTCTTCTTCTAATAGCTCCCCGTCCCCCTTTCTACAATGTGTTAAGATTAAGAGTAGAATCACTACCATAACCCTGTGATGCTTCTGCCCGCCAAACTCTCAGTTCTCCCACAATATTTAGAGTTGGCAGAAAGGTCATGATTACACCTGTGGAGCCTCCTCTGGCTCTGCTGGTCTAAACGTCTGACCAGGAAACTCATCTCCCAAGAGTTGTCAAGTTCCAATGATGGTCATCCCACCCTATGAAGGCTGGGATACCATAGCTCATTTCCCTGCCCAACGCATGGTAGATACAGACAAGAAAACTCTACCACGTGTAGGAAGAAAGCTCCTTGTACATCAAGCCCTCTGTATTTTGTATTGAGCAGCCAAACTCCTGCTTTGAGTGCTTATTTTCTCAATACAAAAAAGTTTCCCAAGTGGATGCTTTGAAAATGATGCCTGCTCAGTAAGCCTGCAGTGTTTTGAAAGGGGGTACTGCTTACACAGCTGCCCTTACTGAACAGAGATGCCTGCCAGGCAGGTGGGAATCTCTGTATAGGGTGAACATTCCTCTGCCTGAGTAAGGCGGTCATAGGCTAATCCTCCCCTCACAGCTCTTCTGACTGTCCACCAGGTTACAAAGGACCCCCAAAGCATGGTACACAAAGTTATAGCAGAGAGGGCATTTGACAATATCAGAGGATTCTGATGGTCTTTGTCTGTCATCAATATCTATGCATGATCTTGATTATCTATTTAATGTTCCTCTGCATAACGGCTAAGACCATGTTATGGCTGTATTGATGTTTCCCCTCTAAGTATGTGGTAAGCCAGACAATGGACAGTCATTCTAATGTGTGTTAGTGTTTAATCTGCATACCTAGAATCTACATAAGACTTGTAAATGTAGGACAATGACTGTATCTGTTCATGTCATGTATTATAGCAATATGTAAACTCATGTGTTTACTACTCTGTCATACATAATACTTGCCTGCAGTTTTGTCTGCTGCTCCTAATTTGTTTAATGGTATTAAATTGACAGAAATTTGAGTTCACTATTATACCATCTCTCTTAACAGGAATTGATTGTTATATTTGATAATTGCCTTCAAAGATCTTAATGAATTTACCCATAATAGCATCGAATGATTGTGCATAGATTATCTTGCAGAATTAGTATGAATATGCTTGTGCAAGGATTTCAAACCAGGCCGCTACCACAGTAGTCTTTTTGCTATTTCTTTTGCAGAAACCAGACTGTCTGTCGTCTGAATCAAGGAGGGTGGGAGGCTTTCCACAAAAAGTTGAAAAATGGGTAAATATGATTGTTTGAGGATCTTAGATATCTATGGAATGGGCTTGCTAGAATAGTGGGTGCTAGGACTGTTTATAAAGCAAATGGTCACACTTTAAAAGTCAAAATATTTAGATCGGGTCTTGATCCTACAAATTAGCATTCAAGATTGCTTAATGCATTTAAAATTTGCTGTGGTTTTTACTTCCTGGAATACATTCATTCTTATTGGTGGTTATTACTATGGTGGAAAATAGTAGTGCATGTTGAGTGATTGCACCTTTCAACTGCATGCAGTAATCAGTCTTTAAGCTTAAAGCTGTATCCTACTTTAATATGCAGAGGGCCTTAATTACTTGGGTGAGTTTAGAATATTTAGGGCCTTCTTACGAGTACGACTGTCCTGGGACCGCTGTACTTGCGGTGGTGGTCCAACCACTGCGGTCCGCCTGCTTTATTACAATTGCAGTGGTCAGACCGCCAGCAGCCCACTTCGACACCATCCGGACCACCAGGATCCTGGATTCCACGGTGGTGGCGGTGTGTGAAGTGGGGAGGAATGGAGCTTTGCCAATCCCGGCATTAAAAAGGTGGCGGGAGGGCAAGGAGGGGGCCCTCCACTAGGGCCCCTGGGCAAAACTGCCCCTGGGGGTTTCTGCAGGGGGCACATGATGTGCCCGCCCCACAAGTGCATGGTCGTGCGTGTACTGTGTGGCATGCACAACATGGTGCATGCCACACCGTGCACGGACGGCACTGCCACGATGGCGGTATGCTGTGTAGGTGCTACTATGAGGGCCAAAGTCTTAATATGGCCCCTAGTTTTCACTTCAATATGTGAAGTTCCAAACAGGTACCACTAAACAAGAAAATAGAATATGTTCTTAAGGCCTTCAATAATTCGGTTGTTCCTCAATTATTCTTTATTACTAACACAGGTATTTTAAAGTTTACAGCTCTATGCACACAGACAGCCGAAACCTCAGCTTAAGTTAGTTGAACAATGAGGGCCTATTCACAAACTGCATTTCTGCGTTTCGTTCTATGTTTGTAGTACTACAATAGTATTACAAGCATACCACAAAATGCTGTTCACAAACTTACATGCAGCAGTTACACCTCAGCCTCTCCTATCTTTTTCTGTGCAATGATCTCCACCCCGAATGCGGAGTCACCGCACATGTGGGAAGAACAGTGGAAGTGGCTAGACACTGGGAATTACTTACGACTAAAGGGGAGGGAATTGTGGAGGAGAAAGAAGGGGTTTAAAGTGGGTTAGGAAAGGTTTTTCGGGAGGTCCATGCACCCACCCACAAAAAGAGTAAGCCATTGCTATCCACAAACTGCCCTTCTAAACTTACTACAACCAAAAAAGGGACCAAAAACTGCAGTAAATTACCCCAGCTCACAGCTGAAGTGAGTTGAGCACACACATGGCCAACCACTGCTACTGCAAAAACCTCCCATAAAAACATAATGGAGGTATATAGTTAAAATAAAACCCCATAGGAAATAGTGTTAAACTAAATTATTTAAAATAGTTAAAAATAAATAAATATATTTTAGTGTTAAAAATCTATCAAAATAAAACATATCTATTATTTCATTCTAAAATATTTTAAACTCCTTTTTGAATTTAAAATTAATGCAACATTACATTAATTTTTGTTAAAATATAATTCAATTACTTTAAATGAATTCTACACATCACTTTTATTAATTATTAACGCATAGTAAAGATATTGTTTTACTTTAGGTGGATTTTGTTTTTTTATTTAAATAATATTTTTTAATATAATATATTGAAATGTATTAATGATTTAATTCAAAATTAAGTTATATTGGTGTAGCATTTGCTTTCTTTTCTTCTACATTTAAAATAAATTAACACAAATAATTTACAATAGTATTTAACAAAAACATAATTTATTTTACTAATTTTCTTTGTTAAACATTTTTTAGTTTTGCCTATATTTTGCCATAGGGTGACTCCAAAGTCGGGGTGTAGAACTCCATATGGAAAGGTATAGAGAAAACTAAAACAGCTCTTTAGCTAGCCAGAAAATTCAGCTACCCCTAATATTTTATTTGAGGTGGTTCTTTAAACAAATACACTGTTGTGTTGAACAGGGTACATTTCGTTTTATGATGTATAGCAACTGGTTCTGATTTCATGGAACAAATATGCATATTTATTTGAGTTATCGTATTGGTTTTCATTTGTACCAATGAAAAATGATGCAAGATAATGTGATATCTTTCTTCAATCCTTGAGTCTTTAACTGTATGCAGATGCTGGAAAACAAAGCTATCTCTATTCAGACCCAAATATGACTAACTGCTGCACAAGGATATGAAAACTATACCAATTTCCCAGCTGCTGAAGATTTATTATGATGCATGAGTACTCATTGCCAAATAAACCCATCTTCACCAGGCTCATTCAAATTTTAAATATCTCTAAATATACATGCCATTTATCAATAAGTAGACATGTAAGCTCAAACCGCCAACAGCAGCATGCTTAGGACTTCATTTACATGTTAGCTCTATAAATGCGTCTGCCAAAAAACAACAGATTTCCCATTTCACAACATATCTATGTCCTTTCCTTATATAGTGGTTTGGGATCGACTTCGTTTATGATGATGGATCTTCAGCTACCACACTGGCAGAATTATCCTGGCATGGGGCCTGCCTCAATAGCACCATCAGTCTTTCACTATTTATGGGAATAATTCCGATGTTGCAATCAATGGCAAAACCCAACCGAAAAAAATGAAAATGTCCCCATGTGTTGGTAGAAAACTCCCATTGTGTCTGGGACATATCTTTGATGTTTTGAGACACATTATTATGGTATCCCTACCAGCATTGCGTTTTCAAACAAAGTGCTTCTGCTGTGTTGCCAAGACCACATTCAGTGAAAAGTTCCAGCTAAAGCTGCAAAGAACACTAACTGCTGCAGGGCTCCTAAGTTCTTACTTCCTCTGCCTAATCATGACTGGGACAGCCTTGCACATGATCTAGTCTTGTTTTCTCTCCAGGCAAAGTCAGTTCTCTACAGTAAAAGTTTGGATGTATCCATCAGGCAACCTGCCCTAATTCACAACTGACTCTCATACCCATCCTGGCTCCACCAATACAGATTCTTGCCTCATAGTTGCCATTTTCAAATCTGGTTTGGATTTTATATACTCCAGTGGCCCTCAATCTATGCATCAAGGAATCACCTGATCCCCCCACCACAATCTATTTGTAATTACACAACCTTTATTCCAAGAAGCTGTCAAATACCTACTCCTATCACACAAGTTGCCTAATCGTTTGGCTAGAACAACCATAATGTAAAATACAGATCTTTACACTTTTCTCCCTCCAAGTCAGATGCATAGTATTATATTTTTATTCAACCACTGGTATAATATATCAAATTTCATGACAGTTCACTCAATAAAGTTGGCAACATCATTACCATTTTAAAGACCACGTCAAATCTGAGATTTCACCATCCCATTCATATCAGAATGAAAACACTGATTATCCAATATTTTCCCTACTACTTGATACCTATCCTTTTGTCAAACTAACCTCCTCCATCACCCCCAGGCTTGGAGCATTCCTTAACGTCTTCTCAACTGCCAGCATTCTGGGCCTATTTGCTAATGCCTGTACCTGAAACTACTAATTCTCACAGTTTCTGTTTCAGGAATTGAGCGTTACGGAGATATTTATGTGACATATGGAAAACTCTTTTGACCTTCTCCCAATCCAACACTATAATGCACTGCCAAGATATTATCATCATGAACAATGACAGTCCCAACTAACAGCAAGACCATTCGTGATTTTTTCAAAGTATCATCATCATTATCTTTATCATGGTTGTTGTTATCATTGGTATTATTACATGTTTTCAAAATATATGTTTTGATTAAAACACAGAGGCTGCTCTAAGATGGCTTCATTTAACATTGCACTTCCCAGATAGACTGTCACAGGTATTCCCATCTGGTGCCCTCCAAATGGTGATTGCCCACCGATTCCTTTGTGAGTCTGTGAAGGTGTTTTATTCCCAAAGAAAGCTGTTTTAACATGATGCATGATAGTGTTGTGTTAGCCTGTGTACCTTTCATTTTCCCGCATTATCACTATGGGATGCTAAGCATGTAGGCTTTAGTTAAATGCCAATGGTCTCATTTGGTCTAGGAACGCATCCCCATCATGAAGGGGCATGTTCATTAATCACCAGTACCACTAGGCAACCAAGCAGAAAAGCTCATCATAATAATTGAGCTACTATGAATAAAATAGGTACATGATCTCATGTTACATGAGGTGTATGATGGTGGCTGAAGTTTGCCTCTATAGAGTATACATTCTTGGTGGCCATTAAATGTTTCATGGTATGGGTATTTCTGTTGTTGGCTGCTACCCTTTTAATCAGAATTTTCTTCTGAAGTTGTAAATAGTCATTTAAATTTGTCTGACTTGTGTTAATTCCCATGAGTTCCTGTTTTGGAACAGGATCAGCTGGCCTGAAAACTGGGGTGCACCCCCCGCTCCCAAGCCCTCCATTAAGAACTTGGGGATGTGGCTAGACTACAATCTTTCCATGGGAACCCAAGCAAAAAAACTCTAAGCAACCTGCTTTGGTATTCTACGTTTTATCCGCAAGATCATGGACCTCCTCCCAGTTCAGGCCCAGAGAACAGTGATCCAAGCATTAGTGGTTTCAAGACTCGATTACAGTAATTCATTGTACTTGGGGGGGGGGCCCAAATACATAGTCAACAGACTACAGGTTGTTCAAAACGCGGCGGCCAGGATGCTCCTAAACATACCCAAGCAGGAGTTAGTGAGATCTTCGTTGAGTAAACTCCACTGGCTACCTATCCAATCCAGGGTCAAGTTTAAGGCCCTTTGCCTAGCCCACAAAGCTATGCATGGCACGAGTCCAGCCCTGCTACAGTCCCTCGTCTCTCCATATGCCCCCAACAGGTCACTTAGGTCCTCATTTGACTTCCTCATGAACACACAGAGGATAAAGAGATCCAGATGGGGAGAGAGATCTTTTTCTCATTTGGTCCCAAAACTCTGGAACTCAATGACCACGGAATTGAGACTGTTAAAGGACGAACGTAGTTTCAGGAAGAAACTTAAAACCTGGCTCTTCCCATGATTGTTCCTCCATCACTTCCCGCCTCCCTCTTTGCAGCGCTGGGAAGCCCTCGGACAGCCATGCGCTCTATAAATCCCCTAAACATAAACATATTGCACATATCTGCAAAAGGTCTCCCGCTTTTTGGGGTCAAACCTATCTTCTGAAGCTTTGTTGATGTAAGTGCAGGAATCACTCTTTAAGAATCTAATTGCTATCTTAACGGTGTGACTTCTCCTTGTACGTTCCCTTGGTGTGCACAACCCATAAAGCTCTCTACATGAATAACCTCACAAATAAATTAACTAAAGCTCACAAGACTTCTTTGAAATCTCACACCCACTCCTTCTCTGGGAACGCTCCCAGATTCTGGAACTGATTGCCTCATGAGTTACGTGACAGCAAATCATTCCCTCACTTCAAGAAGAAACTGAAACTTCTGCTCTTCAACTAATATCCAAACCCTCCCCCTAATCCTCCTAACCGGTCTGCTCGCTGCCACCCTGCACTCTCTAAACAAATCTGAGCATCACTACCTCGGAAAAAACTATGCCTTTCACAACAGCCCACACTAGCTACGTCTAAATTTACCCTGTCTATCTATACTACTATCTGTCATTAATTTTATGTTATATATTGTAATTTTGTATTATTCATTTTTACTCCACATGTAACTCATGCACTTGCTGATGTCCTAACTCTGTAAAGCGCTATACATATATGTACCATATCTATCTCAAAAGTGTATCATCAACGTATCCTAATGTCTGCCGCACATTTTGTTTACATATGGTCACTATGTAACTTAATTTACTCTAAATGTAACACGTAATCTGCTGCTATGCTAACTCTGTGAAGCGCTCTGATACCTTCGGGTCATGTTCGCGCTATACAAAACTTGATCAATAAATAAAATAAATATAACAAATGGGCACCACACTGATTCCTTGTAGTAATAAGGTAACTATCTATTGCCTTTGTGGTAAACACTAACTTACTTTTTAATAGGGCATTCTACAGATGTCTCGTATTGTGGAATACTTAAGAGCCCCTGTAGCCATCAAGATGCCATTGCAGATGGAAGTATGTGTGATTTCCAACAGGTCTCTTGTGACTTTCTGCAGGGAGCCAGTGGCATCACAATGTAAAGTACACTGAATCAGAATTCTCTTTATTTGGCTGCGAACAGCCATAAAAGCTTGCAAGACGTGCAAAATAGCACTAGAATACATACAAATTATTTAAAACACGCAAATAGAAAACATAAAATCATCAGGTTTGGGATATTAATGACCAACAATCTGAATAAAAACAGTCTGGGATGAGCAAAACCAAGATTAAGACAGAGTCAAGTACTAATTCATCAATCTACTAAAATTAATCTAAAAACATCGACCTCCTGGAGCGGACTGCGGCTTTAAGAAACAGAGTCACATGTCTACAATTTTCGTCATCTGGTAGTGGCAGTAAAAAATGATATGCTTGCATACAAAGCTGTAGATTTATAAGCCTCAAAAAATAGTATAAGGAATGTTTTCACAGGTGTGGGGACTTGAGGGAGGCTGGGATGAATGGGGACAGGTATGACAGATGGAGGGGGAATCGCAAAGTACGGGGGTGATAAATGCTTTATATGGAGAGGCTCGAGGATTGCACTTATATGTTAAAACCTCCTACTGTGACACATGGGGTGGTCTTGGCATCTATGTACTGCTGTGGAGGGGACCTATGGCCACCACTGTGACAGGCTTTAGTGATCTGGTTTTTGTAGATTATTTTTGATTATCATAGTTACACATATGATTGCCAAAGCTATGTTGACTTCTGTGTACACTTTGTTACTGCACATGAACTGCTTGTCGTTTCCTAGCTGGAAAATACAATAAATAAAGGTTGAAAAAATAATGAGGGTTATAACAGAGGTTTAGATCAACAGTAATGGCATTAAATACTCAGATTTTATGTCTTCTTTTAATCACTGTTTGTAGGTCTATGATGACGTCCCTCATAAAGCAATTTTCTTCCCACATGCTTCCCCAATAATAATTTTCCTCATCTGTGGGCCGATTATTGTGGGTATGTGTGCCAATTATAAGTATGTATCACCTGGTACATACAATTTGTGCAACTATCCACCTCTGGTTGTTTTACTTTAATAGTGCGATGTGCTCACTGTGAAATGTGGTTAGGTGCTAATTTGAAACTATTTTTAATGTCTTTCCCCCTTTTTTGTGCATTATGATTCCCACATGCATTAGTCTTGAATGTTTGAGAAACATTGTTTTGTTTTTAACCCATGGCAATTGTGTAAGATAATAGATATTAATTGTTTGGACAACATTTCAATTTTTTTTTTGTCTTATAACCATGTAACTATAGCAGAAGGCATATTCCTGGAAATAGGTGACAGATATTTTTGTGCTGATAACACTATATATTCACCTTCGTGAAAGTCCAGATAATAAATAAAGATGACTTCAAATCCTGAATCTATCTTGTCACGTTTGCTGCACCACAAAGACAGAGGTCAAATGTCAGGATAAGTCTTCTGACAAATTCCTGCTTATTTATTTTTAACATGGGGATTTGTATTTACTTTTCTTTCTTGGACTGCAAAGCAAGAAGTGTTTGTAAGTGAATTATCTTGCTGAGAAAGGAAAGGCTGTAGGATGTATTTTTGTACAACAACAAAATGTAAGTACCTGTAGATGAACTGTACACATTTCACAGTTAGGAAAGCAAAAATGAAGTACTTTTGTTTACAATTCTGAAGTATGATGTAAACGAAGATTTTAATAGGATCAAAACAAATCAAGACACTTTTCTCGGTAATGAACAAATTATAAATAGTCACAGGAACCTGATTTACACACATTATCATTTGTGTGTAATATAGTTTTATCAGTAAACTTTGTCTGTGCAAATTTAGTGGCTATTTCAATTAAAAATGTATGCAAACACAATGTTTTATTTACATTACAAAATCACCCTCCTCGTGTCTGTTAAAGCTAGGTATGTCGCGAACGTTTGTCATTCTAAAACTGGATTACGGTTCTAAAAACTTTGGGAAGCACTGAAATCTCATTTTTGAAAGAACATGTAAACAATTGGTTTGTATATTTTCCATCATAACTGGTAAATTGTGTTTTCAGTGGACTTTTAATCTGCACATTTGTTGATATCTGGAGATGTGCTCTATAAAGCACACATGCTGTTTATTAAGTTAGTTTTGGTTGCTAGAGGTTATTGAGCTCCTGCTGTTTGCAATAATTAACAGTACAAGCCACTGATCCATGCTACAGTATTGTAGCCTCAGCTTTCCAGAGACAACAAGCATCTATTTATCAACATGTTTTTCATGAACAGAAAATTGGAAAACAACTTTGATGAATCAGGCTCTAAAAATGTCCTTTTTAGTTTCTCTAATATGAAGCATCCCATAAGACGTCCTATTTTGTTAGTCGAATCAATGCTAAAGATTAAACACTCAACAGCTACTACAAAAGGAATTACATGAAAAATTTCAGACTGGGACATTCATGTTGATATCCCACGAGGCTTTCTACATTTCATGATCTATTAATGAGAATATGCTAAATTTGCATTTACTCTGTGATGCCTAATTATTTTTGTGTAGGACATAATTTCTATGTGTTTCTGCCTCTCTCATTTGAAATTGTACTAATAAGGCTTCAAATTAAATGTTACAGCCGCAGTGTGTTTCTAAATAATATAATTTGTTTGAATATTCTAAGTAAGTTTCACAACCTGCTCATGGAAAATCCAAGAAACATTTTTTTTACAACACAGTTTGAAACTAGACCCAGATAATTAAGGTGAATTTTGAATAATTTGCACAGAACCATGTCGACTTATCCAGTGGACTAAAACATTGATCATTCAAATATCTTATTATTCTCATGTTCTGTAGTCTAAAAGAGAAAAGATTATGACAACGAACTCAGAATCATCTCTGATGAAATCATTATCTGGCAATGCTTTGTTTAAATATGGAGTGATAGATTGGACCTAAAGAAGGTAAAAATTAGTGATAAGTTCACTACAATCACACATTTTGTGAAGTTGAATGGCCCTGTAGAGTACTATGCATGTTATCGTTTTTGGTTGTGCAGAATGTGCACTTTATAATGCAGGTAATATATTGCAGAAAAGTCTAGGGATCAATTTTCAAAGAAGCCTTCATCTGGTGAAAAGATAGGATGGTTTGTTGGCTGTTGGCAAAAAAACCTAACACCAATCAAGCTCCCATTGATCATGCACGTTGTATTGTTTGAGTAATTAGATATTTTTTGGCAGCCGCCCAAGCACTGAAGAGATGCATTAACTGGAAAAGAAACATGACTGAGATGTAGGAGTTAAAATGTGAATGTATGTATGAGGGCTTTTACACTGCAAACCGAGCCGTGGAGCACGGAAAAATAGAGGGATGCGCAAACTAAGGGACGAAAAAGGGGATGGGTTAGGTACAGCAAAGAATTTGAAATTCAAAGCCTCTTTCACAATGTCTATGTGACATACTACTCCTCATTTTCTCATTCTAATGAACCCACAAGGGCCGGACTGGCCCTAGCGGGCACCGGGCATTTCCCGGGTGGGCCGCCAGGGTGGGGGCCGGTTCTGGGCCATCGAAGGGCCGTTTTTGTTACCGGGGGCTGACTGCCCCCTGTAACACAAGCAGCTGCAGTGTTGTCCATGCCCAACCCCCACACACCTCCCCCCGTGGCTGGTCTGACTCAATTGCCAGGGCCAGTTTGAGTTCCCAGTCTCGCCCTGCAACCCATTATGTTTTCCTGTTCAGGGGACTCGTGCCGCGTGCTCCCTGTCATGTGCTCTACATGTTTTTGGCTGTTTCTCACCATCAGAGTATTAGACACTTTTGCACAATAGTGCAACACCCTTAGTGTTATTCAGGTCGGCAAAAAGTTAATGGCTTTGAAATCCGCATATTTTACAATACACAAATGTCCTCACATATAAGTAAATAAGCATCACAGTTACTATTTGCAAGCAAATACTCCCCTGTGCCTCAAACCTATAAACACATCACTAAATTATTTTCTCTACTATAAGGCTCTGTTCCAAAGTGGTGACATTTTATCTTTCTCTGTGCTATTTTTTGAGACGCTGTTTTCATATACTAAAAGATTTCTTACATGTATGAAATTGTTCTACAGGCCTTGAATGTCTAACTCTTGATGTCTAGTTTAACCACTTGCAGCTAAATATAGTCCTGAATCTCATCTGTTTCACACCATTTGTAAGAGCTGAATCTCTAAGCAAATATTCCTGTTTGCAGTGCACTTTTATGTAAAGTCTAACTGGGGCTCTGAAAATCAGAGGAGAAAGTACCTAACTGGAAAATGTATGAAATACTGAAGGAGTTTGCATGTCATTCTTGCTAATGTCACTTCTATCATTTCAATTGCAGATAAATGTTTTACCAAACCTAACATTTCCACAAATTGTTGATGAGCACACTAGGCTCTTTTCACAAAGGTAATTTTACATGTGCAGATCTCCTCAAGTGCAGATCTGCTCTTGCGCCTGGATGTAAATCTCCTCGTGGATGGTATTCACCTTTCCCATGTTTAATTTTACACCTCTATGTAACTATAGAGTCTCCGCAGATCAAATGAGGGGGTTAAGGCTCCTACAACTCAATTTATAAGTATTGTTAGACCTTTCATCCTTAGGGTGGTCTTCCTCCAACTTTTCGCCTGCTTACCTCCACTTTGAGGTGTATCATTTTATTGGCCTTAGAACTCTGAGCACTTTACTACTGCTGTCCAGTGCTAAAGTGCATGGGCTTCTCCCCTAAAACATGGTGACATTGGTATATACCTATTAGCATTTTTAGTTTACCTGTAAGTTCTTTGTAAAGTGGTATACCATATACCCATGGACTGTAATCTAAATGCTACTAGTGGGCCTGCAGCACTTATTGTGCCACCCACACAAGTAGCCTTTCAAACCTGTTTCAGGCCTGCTATTGCAAGGCCTGTGTGTGCAGTTTACTGTCTCTTTGACTTGACACTTAAAACCACTTGCCAAGCCTTAAATTCTCCTTTTATGACACACAGGTCACCCCTAAGGTATGCCCTAGGTAGACCTATGGGCAGGATGCTGTGTAACTAACAGGTAGGACATGTACTTTTAAGTTTTACATTTCCTGGTAGTGACAAATGGCTAAATTAGTTTTTCATTCCTGTGAGTGTTAGAAATGGGGGTCTCTTGTTGGCAGTGGCATCCACCCTGTCCCAGTAGGGACCCTTCCTTCTAGTCAGGATAAGGGAGTTACACAGCCAAGATAACCTCTGCTCACTCCCTTGGTAACTTGGTACAAGCAGTCAGATCTATCTCAGAGGCAATCAGTAAAATATTTGTACATAACACACACAGTAACAGTGAAAACACTACAATTGGACACCACACCAGTTTAGATAAATAAACAATCTTTATCTAAGCCAAACAAGACCAAAACAACAGAAATCCAACATACAGATCACAAAATATGACTTTTTTAAGGTTTCAAGCTATTCTGTTAATAGAACTCTATGGATGCCATCATTTTGCACAAAGTACCTTAGATGCGTCAAAATACACAAAGAAAAACAGCCGCAGATGAGCATCAAAAAACACATTGATGTGTCGATTCCCGAGTCCCTGGGGAGACGATACGTCAGTTCTGCTGCATGCAGAAGTTTTGCGCCGAATCCGGACTGTAAGGGGAAGCAATGCACCGAAATCCAAGACAGTTCTGGTCTGCTGGTGATGCGGTGGAAAACCTGGCACACAGGTGCAATGTGTGGAAATCTGGGCACGCTGGAGGTTGGTGCGGCTGCAGCAAACAGCCGCTGCGTTGATTTCTTCATGATCCTAATATGCGTTGATTCTTTCAGCCTCACAGCAGGGCCTGCGTTGGAGTCAGTGCGGTGATCTCGGTTTTCGGAGACACTGTGCGCTGAACTCGTGCTGCGACGGTTTCTTAGGCCGCGGGCAGGCACTGCGTCGATTCCTTTGGCCACACGGTGGCAATGCGTGGAAATGTTTCCCACCCGGTAGTGCTGCATCGGAAAAACAGGCACTGGAGTTGAGAAGTGTAAATTTTCTAGTCTTCTGTAGGATTTTGCAGCAGGAACCACATCCAAGGGCCCAGAACTGGAATTGGCACCACATAGCAGGTCAGAACCTCCAGCAGTGGATTTCAGGGATGCTACAGGAGAAGTCTTTGATGGCCCTGAGACTTCTTAACATGAGGCAAGCACACAAAAGCCCTTGGAGAAACTTCTCAAGCAGGATACACAGCAAAGTTCAGTCCTTTTCCTCTCCAAGATAGAAGCAGCAACTGCAGGCAGACCCAGCAAAGCAACACACAGTAAAGGGGCAGTACTCCTCCTCACAGCTCTTCAGCTCTTCTTCTTAGCAGAGTCTCCTCTTGATCCAGAAGTGTTCCAAAGATCTGGGGGTTTAGGTCCAATACTTATACCCCTTTTGGTCTTTGAAGTAGGCATTCTTCAAAGGATTGTCTTTGTAGTGCACAAGTTCTTATCCTGCCTGATCTTGGCTGCAGACACACTCCAGGGGGGTGGAGATGGTATTGTGAGAGGCCAGGCACAGCCCTTTTCAGGAGTCAGTGAGAACTCCTCCCACCACTCTAGCTCAGGAAGGTCCATCGGCCTGGTGATGGGCCATCAAGATATGCTGGGCACACCTCAACTCTCTTTGTATGACTGTCTAGAGGGAATGCACTAACAGGCCCCTGTCAGTCTAAACCAGATGTTGAGTCCACAGGCAGGCAGAGGCACAGGATGGTTTAAGAAAAAATGCCCACTTTCTAAAAGTACCATTTTCAAACACACAATTTATAAACCATCTTTACTAAAAGATGTGTTTTTAAATTCTGAGCTCACAGAGCACAACTCCAAATCTCTAGCTGTTCTTCATTTTGAGCACTCATCTGCATTCATCTGCATTATGATGTGTCTTACTGGGCAGGGAGGGATGAGAGGGACTGATACTTACAATTCAATAGGTAGTGTTCTGTCCACACACAAAGCATTGATTCACCATCCACAGCCAGCCTGGCAGACAGGACTGGGTTGAAAGGGATCTATGTGCACTTCAGAGAGCTCCTTTGAAGTCACTCGGTACATCAAAGGCACTTTTGGGTATAAGTACTGGGGCTCTGACCCTACCAAATCAGTACACTACTGGACCTGGGAAGAACTCTGCTGGAGTAAAGACTGCTGTGCTGTAATGATTGTCACTTTGCCTTGACTGAGGAACCACTTCTCTGCTTTACTGAGCTGTCCTGCTGCCTGCTGATCTCTCCCCTGCTGAGGGCAAGGACTGAACACATCTAACTTGGACCCGGAGCGACTCTAAGGATTTGTTGACTTGCTTTCCGTTTTCTAAAGTCTAAGGGGCACAAAAGACTTTCATGCAAATGGTGCTGCTGGACTCTGCCATCTGGGAGTCCTACCCTTGCCTGAGGTGCCTCCTCCAGTCCTGGCCTCAGAAATTGGTTCGGCTGCTGATTTCTGCAAAAACCGATGCATTGCTCCGACTGTGTGAGAAATTCTGCTGCATTGCCCTTCAACGTAGAGGTTGCTCGACGACAGCATATCCACAGCCTGGCAAGCTTGCTGACAATGCTCTGCAGGTCTCAATGACGATGCATTGCAATCACTTCAACGAAGCTCGATGATGACACTTACTCCAGCCAAGCTATTTCTTCAGCGGGACCTGTCTGGGTCCCGTAACCTGCCTGCCCTCCATTGCGGTCAGCCTGAACTTTGGATTTGTACCGGTCCCTTGCGACCTCAAGTTAACTTTTGATCGCTCACGGTTGCTAACCACTATTTGTGCATTAATTCTTTAAAGATTCATATATCGATTTCTACTGATTGTGTTTTTGACATTTTGGTCTTGAACTTGGTGTGTTTTCATTGTGTTACTGTGCGTGTTGCACAAATACTTTACACATTGCCTCTTAAATTAAGCCTGCCTGCTCTGTGCTAAGCTACCAGAGGGTGAGCAGAGGTTAATATAAAGTGTGCATCTAGTTTACCCTGACTAGTTTTGTGGTCCCTACTTGAACAGGGTGCAAAGCTTTGCAAATCAGAGACCCAATTTCTAACAAGAGTAAAGGTACTATTACTATTACATTTAATAAGTTGTGTTTAATTCAAAATAATTACAACAGAATTTCCTAACTCCCACGACTACCACAGTAATAAGGCACAACACACGTATGCATTGTTGTGTTTTTTCTTTTTTTGCAGTTTCAGATAGCGCGACTTGAAGGTATTGGAGATCTTAACATGAGCACCAGTTACATTGCACATTCATTTTTTTTATGCGCAGGGAGATTAATTGATTTGTCCAGAATCACTGGTTTCTGAGTTCCAAAGTCAGCAGTTCTGGCAGTAACACCACATCCTCTATCCCTTCATCTCACTACATTTTAAAATATTTACATTTATTTCATTTTTATTTAAATACTTTTAATTACATACAATTAAATAAAATGGGACTTTTCCCCTACAGTATCATTTGTGTTGAATTTGTCACTCAGTGATACCTTGAGACACACCTACACCTGCAGGTAAGAGGAGCATGTTTTACTCCTTGTCTGACCCTGGACTTAAACCATGTCTGACTGTTTGCAACATATAAATAGCCTATTATTCTGTGCAGTTCTGGTACCACTCACTGGTCCATTTGCTCCTGTTTACTCTGTGCTCTGTTGCAGCTCAAAGAAAGCCAGTGTTGCTTTTTGAAGCCTGTAGGAGCTCTTTCCTTTCTTCTCTGTAGCTTCAGTTTTCATCTGTCTTCTGCTCTGAGTCATCTCATGCCTCTTTCTCTCCACTCACCCTCTTTATAATCCAGCACTCTCCTCTCACCCCCCCCCCCACTTACTGGCTCTTCTCCCCTTTCTTTGCTCTGCTTTCCCTCTTTGCAACCTGTGTTTTTCTTGCCTTCCTCTTTGTGCTCCTCACTCCCCTCCCTCTCCACTCACCTCCTGTGTGATCCTGCACTCCCCCCTCATGCACCACCATTTACTGGCTCAGATTCTTTTCTTTGCTCTTTTTTCCCTCTTTGCAGACTCTTTTTTTCTGTCTTCTGCTCTGCACTTTCTCTCTCTTCTCCCTCTCCACTCATCCCCTGTGTTACCCACACCCTTTTTGTCCCACCACCTACAGACTCTGCTTCCATGTATTTAATCTGCTTTCCCTCTTTTCAGCCTCTGTGTTTTCTATTTTTCACTGTATTCTCTTTCTCTCCTCTCCTTCGCCACTCACCCAGTGTGATCCTGAGCACGTTGACTTTACCATTCAAAAATGTTGAGGAGCACAGTAAGGATTCTTTCACAAAAGAGTTTGAAAGGATCTCCTATAATTTACAAAGTTTACACACTACCCATATGTAGGTCAAATGACAGCAAGCGATTTCTACTGGTCATATAGCACAAAATTTAGGTTGACAATTGGATTGTTTTTCATCATTTTTATTCTTTGGTTTCTCAAATCTCGTGATAAAACAGGAAGACAATTTCAAGATGGAATACAGCCTACGCGTTTCGTCCCCGTTCACATGGGACTTCTTCATGGCAACACTTTATCTTATGGGTAGTCTTATCTTCAACCAGCCGTCGGATGATAAGTATTCCTTATACACTGTTAAAACCTCTCTTCGCGATCTCTTATTGTCTAATCCAAATACGGAAAATATATGCGTGTTTGCTAAAAAGTCCTCTTCTTATCAGGCTTCAATCTTTTATCAGCCTTTTCCTCATTTTCCTTTGACCATCCGGGCGCGTAATGCCCCCTGGTTCGCGTGGCTGTCCGCTGTCACCAGTATCACGAACAGCGATAAGACAGTAGAAATCGCTTGCTGTCATTTGACCTACATATGGGTAGTGTGTAAACTTTGTAAATTATAGGAGATCCTTTCAGACTCTTTTGTGAAAGAATCCTTACTGTGCTTCTAAAAAATATTTGAATTGTAAGTTTAAGCTTGAATTTTTTGGTTGACCCAAAAGAGTGAGCACTTTCAGAAAATGCTAGGGATAAACGGTGTGCAGGCTAAGTTTAGGCCATAACCGGAGTTTTGCTGTACTTTGACTTTACCCTTTGCTCTTTCTGTCCATTTGCCTCAGCACTCACAGACCCTGTTGACTTCCTGAGTCTGCTTATCAGCCCAATAGCTGTTGCTCCTCTGATTACAATCTACTGAGTCACAGCAGTGGGAAGGGATAACCGCTTTAGATCAGCCATTTGTGACAAATTAAGCTTCTGTTAACTTTAAAAGTTTGAGAATTTCGTTCAATTCTGCCAGGCGTTCATAAATGTTTACTGCTGCAAGACCCAGCCTTCCTGCCTTTCTCCTCTCCTCTCCTCTCCTCTCCTCTCTTCTCCTCTCCTCTCCTCTCCTCTCCGCTCCTCTCCTCTCTTCCCCTCCCCTCCCATCTCACTCCATTACTCTCTCTCTACATGCTCTCTCAGACAGAAGTTGTAGATTAGAAATATGAACACACCCTTCCTGGTGGCCAAACACTAGGCTGGGCCTGCAGGTGGAGAGAAGGTCACGCAATCTCACCATCAGCCTATACTAGCTATCTACTCAGGGTGTCTATGCCCAGGCGTCAAGGCAAAGGGGGGAGAGGACAAAGGCGACATCTCTGTATGGGCCTGTGAGGGCCTAGGATCAGAAATGCTGCCTATTTCTCTATCGAAACAAATTAACCTGGAGTCATCCACAACAACTACCTTGTACACAATCTCTCAACAAAGATAAACATGCCACACCTCACTCCAACTAACCCTCATCCACCAACCTCTATCCACTTCTATAAAAACTCACAATACCCTTCTACCCCTATATTCACATAAGAACCCCTTCACTTCTACACAAACCACAACTCTGAACTAAACACCAGTACAAAACACCTGTCCCCACTATGGCACTACTCCACTCTCAATCTCCCACATCCATTCCATTTTCTCACAAAATCCTTCAACTACTCTTTGTGAATATTGTTTATGCCAGGTCTCTCAACCCTCTGTCACTCACACCCTCCTACACAACTGGACTCTTTTTGCCACCCTAAACCCATAACCACACTCTTTCTACACTTTTCTCCACAAACAAGCCTATCTCTTCTCCCTGCTACTAACCCTCCTAACCCCTGTCTATCCCCTCTCTCACTCCCAAAGGCTCTCTTTTAAGACCCAACCCTACCACCTCTCCTTCAATATCCGAACCACCCCATTCCTTCACATTCAAATTTTAGATCTCAAGCCACTGCATCAGTATTACACACTAGTACCCTATCAACATGATTCCAAACACCCACACAACCTTTCTCTGTAAAACATCTCAAACATTCCCAAACTCCGCATCCCTGAATACCAGCACACATCCACAATGGACTTAATGTCAACACAAGTGACTCCATTTCTCACCCATCTCTACCTAAGTTTCCAAGCAACAAAAACACCAGTCACTCAGTTCACAAATACACAACATGTCTCACTCACCTATCTATCATTCATGAAAAACTCAGAGCCATAAATCCAGACGTTCATGCTCGACCACCTCTTACCCATACCTATCTCACCTTTAACACATGCAAAAGAAAGCCACTCCACACCATATTGTACAATCTCACATCCCCTTTTTTACAACACAACAATGCTACTATTCAAAGATAGCTCCACAGTCCATCCTCTCAATTGCAACAACTTTCCCCACCACACCCACACACAGATCCTACAAAATGCCTTCTAAACAGCTTGGACGAGGATAAAAACACCAAAACATCAACCCAATTTCAGCCCACATAATCACCAATAGCACACCACCTGCAGACTTCTAGGACAATACCAACTCTCCTGCAGTACAAAGTCACACCCCCTCCAAAACAGTGTCTTTAAACTGCCTACTAAAAATGTTCATTCTATGTCCAAAAGCAGTACTAGATCTTCAATCTATTGACAGTTAAGGAACCTGACTTACTCTTCATAATCGAATAATGGATGAAGGAAAACATGGCTCCCGTATTGCATGAAGCTGTTCCACCAGGCCATAAAACTATTACACAAAGGCACATAGGTAAAAGAAGGTGCTGCTTGACTTTTTTATTTAAAGAAACAACTCATCAAAGCTGAGGATGTTTCTTTACAATGCTGTAAAGCCCTGCTTGTCAGATGTAACCCTTCCCCAACCTTTACCTGTAACTTTCGCTTTCTTTACAGACCACTACCTGGCAATGGAACATTCCCAGACACATTTCTGGATACAGTTTCAAAGCAACGGACCAAATATTCAAATATATGCATCTGTGGTGACCTGAAAATATTATTTGAAAAAATGCCCCAACCAAGAACGATCCTCCCAGGCCAAGACACATGAAATGCAAAACTACTTAGCAACCTTAGAACAAGCTGAATCGGAGGACCTAGAAACTGAGTTTACTTTCAACACAGAAATGGACACAATAAATTAATCTCAAAAACTCTATGAATGGCAGCAAGAAAGTTTTGCTATATAAATCCCATAGAAAACATCAAAATCTAACAAAAGAAAAAAAGCCTCTTTGATGAATGCAGATTTAAAAAAAGATAAAACAACACATTGTTTTGCTACAATGAATCTGGCTAGAAAAATTTAAATCCTCCAGACAAAAAATGTCTGCACAGACATAACAGAATGAAAAAGTAATCATTAAAAAATACTACCCAAGCTGAATCCACAAAGCAAAATGGCCCAATAATTTTTTTTTTTTTTAAATATTCACTGAATTTTGCATGCCAAAATGCACCGAAGGAACCCATTCCATTTCTCAGGCATTTTGATATAAACAACCAAAACAGACATGTTGGATTCATACAGACAAAAAAAACAGCAGAAAAACTTTTTCCACAAGCCCCTCTAAGGGAAGGTTAACACATCCTCTGCACTCCTTTAAAGTACTAACACCAACTAAATTTTAGGATCTTGTCAAAACTAGCAGGCTGGCCGATTACCCCTCTGACCATTGTCCCCACCAAATCTTCAAAAACAACTTCAATAGCTCTCCCAGTCAGAATACTGATCAACAACTCCTTAACAGTAGTTTTTCCTGAAGATTTGTAAAAGGCATACATAAGCCCAGTACTAAAAACAACTAACCTGGACCCTCAAGACATCAACAACTATAGACCTATAGCAAACAGATAATTCCTAGGCAAACTTATAAACAGAGCATCCTTCCCCCAATGAGCTACAATTTATTGAAGAAATCTCCCTGCTTTCAAACTTACAAAGGGATTCCATCCAGGAAGAGGCACTGAAACAAATCTACTCTCCATCTAGGACGACATTAAAAAAAACAGTAAATCAGAATAGGGTTGCTGCATTACTTCTCAAGGACCTTTCAGCTGCCTTCCACACAGATGAGTATGCCATTAATACTAAAACTTAAGGAAGTCAACATAGAGGCTATCACTCTCACTTTGAACTCATCTTACCTACGCAATAGAATAAATACGATCCATATGCCCCCTTTCTCATCAATATTCTACAACATAAAAGCAAGAGTCCTTCAAGGCTCTCTCATCTAATCCCTCCTTTTCAGCATCTACATGACATCCTTACCAGAATGAATCAATGTTTTTAAGCCCACTTTCTAAAACTATGCAAATGTATTTTAAATTGGAAAGGCCCAGGGAATTGAGAACTGAAAAATCTTTAGTTGCTTTGAGCCATTGGCCAATGGATGACATGGAGCCACCTCAAATTGAATAACTCCAAAAACTGAAATACTCACCTCTGGCAACTGGAAAACTTATGACTTACTCTGCACCAGGGCTGACGATCTAGGACTACCACCAACATATCCAGGGAGGTAAGAAACATTGGAATTACCATGCTCTTCAAACTCTTGATGAATGCCCAAGAGGATAAGCTATACAAAGCAAGCTTTCTTATCATGAAAACGCTGCGATGCATCTCCCCACACACAGGATTTTCACCAAGATCCAAGTAACAATCTCTCTTGTCCTATCAAAGTGGATTGTGGTAATAGTCTATACCAGTGGTTCCCAAGCTTTTTCTACCTGCGGCTCCTTTGACCTAATTGGCCATTGGCCGCGGCTCCCCATCTTGTCACTTTTTTGTCGGGTGGGGGGGATGTAAACCCGACCTTGGGAGTACTCACATTTTTTTCCCTGAAATTAATTGGGATGAAGCCAATAAAGGTATTACAATCAATTTTGTAACAAAATTAAAATATAGCAGTCGTTTAATAAAAAACTTTAATTGGTCCGTATAGGTTTGCTGTTTGCGACCTGGTTCTAAATCCTTGTCCTGAGGTGTAGCTCTCCTGCGTGAAACCTGCACCTGGAGGTTCTGAGTTACCTATAGAGAAGTACAGGAAAGACACACAATGTTGACAGTGCCAGCAGAGAGGTCGATGAGTGGATGAGCAGGGAAGCTACTGCAGCTTTTCACATTCATAGCAGATTTGACATGTACTGTAGGGCGTCAGAAGCTTGGACAGCACTATAAGACATTAATTAAGTGCCTGCACTCTTTATGTGGAGCCCTTACAAAATCCCCAACTTTAAAACCTTAATTGCCCAGAGCTATTGCATTTGCAACACATACAGCTCAAAAAAGCATGCTCACTGCTGCTCAGCATTCCATCCCCAAGGTAAGTAAAATTATTTGGAAGTTGTACCCTCCTGTTATTTACAGTGCTTATATATTACAGAAGCGCTACACAAAAACAAGTTGTTACGACTCCAATAATAATTATGATTATAGTCATTAGTATTCTTAACGGAAAAGGAGTAGAAACGTGGTTAAGAAAAGACTCTTTTGAAGCGTGGCAACTTGGATCACGTCACTGTGACCCAAGACCACCCAACTTCCTCCCTACAACCTGCAAGGTCTCAGTGAGTGCCCTGAAGGTGGTAGCCGTGCGTGCAAGAAAACAGAGGCCACTTACATGAGCGCACGGTTCTCTTTCCTCTGCCATGTTGTGCATGGTTCGGGCAATAGCTGCAGCGAGGGACTTCCAGCTTCAATGTGTCTGCAAGCAGCCTTCTCTTTCTTCGTGGCACGCTCAGTTCAACACAGAATTCGTTACTACCACGGGAAGAAGGTTAGACTGAGAGCTTTGGCTTTGCTAATAATGAGACACCACCTCAGTCACAAACGCCGACCAACTGCCTGAGAATAGAATGAAAAAGACAGCAAGGGCCTGCCAAAAACTTCACACCCTCCACTGCGTTCGTTTCTGAGGCACACCGTCCCTGGTGCTTCTCTGCGAGTATGCATTTCTGGTAATATTTTATTCATTAGGGGTTAACAGGGCCACAAAAGACTCTTAGTTTTTAAACTCTGCACATTGCAAAAATCTTCTTCAGTAGAAATACCCTTTCCCACGTTCCAAAGGCGTGCACGGCGCCCCTGGCTAGTTGTTAAGGCGCACCAGGGTGCCGCGGCGCACAGTTTGGGAACCACTGGTCTATACCATAGCTCACCTTTAACAACCATGAAAAGATTACAGAGCATACAGAACTCTGCTGCCAGGCTACTCCAACATATAAAACCACAAGCCTATATCTCCCCTGCTTTGTTGGCCCTCCACTGGTTACCAGTTGCCAGGAGATCCTCCTTCTAGTGGTGTTGTATGACCCACAGGGTAATGAATGGCAAAGGAGCACTTCTCATCAGAAAGAAAAACTTCAAAATGTATCCAACACAGAAGTCCACATTCTAGACTGGCTCCCTGTCTCAAAATCCCAGCATACAAGGAAAAAAACATGCTGTAACATCTTTTTCTGCGCAAGCAGCTAAACTATGGAATTTTTTTCCCATCAAAAATAAGATCCACTGAGTACCATCTCAGCTTCTGAAGATGAGTCAATAGCTTGCTCTTCTCTACATGCACACACTACTCACGACGCAACAATGTACAGCAACAAGACAATGAAACAATAAATGAAAAAAATGCATCACATCTGCTGAGTATATAGCAATGTATGTATATTCATAACTTGCACATTTATATGTGTCTGTAGTAGTTTATTCGACCAATAGCATGTGTCTGTCTATGGAGACATTGCAACGGTTATGTACATAAGTGTAGGTATATGGGTCGGACTTTGTAGGTATATGGAATACATATACATATCTGTATATTTCTATGTCTGTATGTAGCTGTATATGGGGATGCATGTATATTTATGCATCGCACAAATATGTGTATCTGTATATGTAAACATTGTTGTGTGCACATGCATGTGTGCAGGAATTTGGGTTTAGGGTTTATATAGGGATGTATCTTCATATATGTGAGTGTATCAATGCATATATATTTAATAACAAAATTATGATTAGGAGAAATCATGCATGTCTGGGTATCTAAATATGGCTATGTCCGTGTAGACGTATATATGTATTTGAGATTATGCATTGTATAAGGATATAAAATGTATATATACAAGATTTAAAAAAAATATCTGTTATGTATATGACAGTAAATGTATGTTTATTCATTACATATATATGTATGTCATAGTATGTAGCTAACATACGTGTCTGTATATGAGTTTGGCTTCTTTATATGATAATGCATATATGTCAGAGTATGTTAATATGATTAATGGGTACCTCAATCTATGCTTATGGTTTGTATGCTTAGTATAAGGGTATAACACTAAATTTAGATATATAAAAAAACAAATAAATACATTATGTCACTGTATTATTTCAAACAGGACAAAAATGTGCATGTTTGGGTATCTAGATGAGGTTGTCTACATACCTGTGTATATGTTTATGGGGTTATGCTTCTGTTTATAAGGATAACATATAGGAAAAGAACAATATCAAAATAATTGCAGCATATGTATATTTAAGGACAATATACATGTGTATATATGGCAATGTAAATATTATTACATGTGTGTACATAAGGCTATATGATTATATTGCTTATATATAGAGATATGACTATATAATGTGTTTATGTATGTATGGATGTATATATATACATATGTGTGTATATATCTACATATCCATCTCTATGTCTGTATACATGTGCATATTATTTTTTTATCTAAAAAAAAATAACTAACAGGTGCACATATCCGCCACTCCCAATAAAATCTCACGGCTGACCTTTACTAATCTATCTCAATCTATCAGCATTCAAAATAATAGGGTAAATGCATGAGCTCTCAAGAGCATAGGCTTAACAAATTCAAATAAGAAAAGGATGGACATATTACTAATCTATCACCTATTTACCTGTAACCTTAGGCTCCTAATTTGCTTGCTAATATCTTCAAAGTTGTAGTAAGCACTATATAAATAAAATTTACAATTTACAATTACAATCCTTGATGCAAGTTATGTATTATTTGTGAGTTAAAATTAAAAGAATATCATTTACAATATATTGCATTAAAATATTTTTGTATATTAAAAATAACATTTAGAAAAATTAAATAAATACAAATAATAAACATAATAATAACATAAAATTATGTATAAGTTGTATTTAAAATGTTATTGTTTTTAATTTGTTTGATAGATTCCCCTGAGGATTATTGTTATACATTGCCTCCATTGATTTTTATGCTTGACTTACTCAAAGCTAATTGCCTTGTGTTCTAAGTTCTGTATATCATTTAAATTGGAACAACTGGAGATATGCTATATATTAAAAACAAAAACACACTCATCCATTTCCTTACTATATGCTGCTGGAATGTCAGCGTGAATGACAATTGTGCCCAGTACCAATATTTGCTGTGAACATTTGATGTTCAGATTGGGTGCTCATCTAACAGACATGCCACAACTGGGACAAATATTTTATCAAAGTGTCAGTGGTCCTTGCATATATTATATGGCTTAATGCACATATATTGCTTGTTTGTCCTGTTTATGAAACACTGAAGGTTAAATACCTGATACCACCTAACCTAACCTAGGACCTTATTTAGAGTTTGGCAGAAGGACTACTCTGTTAAGATGTGGTGGCTATTCTGTCTGCCCTTGTATTTGCAATATGGTGGACTAGACAACTGCCATGTTTGTGATGGAGTATCCCATTAACCAAATCATAAATAAGGACCATAAACTTTAAAGAATGAGCAAGACTCACCTTGAACAAACGTAAAAAGGCACTAAAACATCATGTTGAAATGCTTAAACATGTAAATGTGTTTTTTTCATTCTGTGTTTAACAACTGCCATGCACGTCCCAGATGAACCGAGTCCCCTGGTGGGATTGTCATTGTTTTTTCATTTTCTCTAGCCCTCATAGGCCAATTTGGGAGATTCTGGTGTCTGTTTATTCTTGGTGGCCAGCCCTAGCCTTGAGGGCTGCTGGTTGTTGGCCTCTTGGCCTTTACACATTTAAATTATAGGTAAGCTTAATTTTTCTGTACTATTATTATTCCTCTGCCCACTTAGGACCTGTCCTCTGGTGTGTGCCTGATGTTTTCCTCTTCCTCTACAGACACCCCAGAGTAACTCTTCAGGTCTCATAGCCTCAATGGCAGCTTGATGGGCAATTGTGTGATATCAGAAGTTAGAGCGTGAAATTCTGATGAGGGTTACCACTCTGCAGAATCAGTCCTTAGAAATTCCAGGGGAACCCTTTCCCTCCAGGGTCCCCAGCAGGATCATCCCTCTAGTGTCCCTCAGGATGTGTGAGGGAACCAATGCAACTAGCTCTGGAGATTTGAATCTACAAAGTCTCATCTAGTCTAAGACCAGGGTGCACAGCTCCCCAGACATGGTTCCGATCTTCTTCACGCTTCTCTGCAAAATCCATCTTCTCTCTTTCCCTTTCTCTCCTGTGAAGAGGTTGTTGAGTGGGGGTGGAAAGTTCCAGATGGTAGGAACCTCTGTCCAATCCTGGGATGATGCAACACCATTCTGTAGCGTCTTGTGAGTTAGAGACAATGGGACCCTTTTGGTTCCTGATGGGCTGTGGGTGATAGAATTCCTGATATAGGATGTTCAGTTAACGGTTACCCACTGATAAATAATGATGTGTAACACCAAGCTCTGTGTGTTGCGTGATCCTTTACATGTTCCCTGGCTGGGGAGGATGCTATACAATCCACCCCATCCCAACCCTCTGGCACACAACTGTGGGGCATTTCAAAATTGCATTGTGAAGTGTTCTGTTGAATGACCTTTTCTGAGAGACTAAGCCCTCCTCTTGCCTGCTGCATCTGCCTCGTCTCTTATCTTCAAAACGTCATAGGGGAGTTCCTCCTGCCATTGGCTATTCTCCTTTCTTTCTGTGGGGGTGAGTCTTCACAGGCTTGGTGCAGTGTGAAAAGTAATTATCGCCTGCAGATTCCAGCCCCACCCTTTCTTTCCCAGGAATGCAATTTCCAAGCAGTGGCAAATGGCTTTGATCCTCCAGCTGGTTAGCAGAGTAGTTGCTGTGGCCCAGCTGGGTGAACAAATGCCTGGAATCTAATTACAATTAGAATGACAAACCATCAAATGTCAGAAGGAGAGCAGATATGACAAAAGTCACATTGGATGTGCCCTCAGGGTCCTTTATTTTAACCAAATTATTAGTGTGTCACACTAGTCCTTAGGCCTGACACTGGCAAAATTGTACTTAAGCTCGGAGTTTGCCCCTAATGTATAATAACGTTTAGCACTTCAGACTTACACTATTAATGCTCGCTCTCATTATAAAGCCTACACCAGGTCAGCACCAATACCTTACGGGTCCTGCACATATAGGCGTTCGGGTCCGCATGCAGCTAAACCAGAGCCTCTCAAATCAGCTACACAGTAGCAGACCTTTTGTTTTAAATATGGACACTCACAATCCATTTTAACAGAACTTCCAGTGAATGAGACTCCATAAGTGAGGCACACTCACAGTAAAAGACCAAAAACCTGGTATTACAAATGCAAAAGAATCCAGGGGTTTAATGAGCCGGAACCCATTTTCTTACAAGCATCAATACATAAGCAATGAATCCCAGCTTTGTGTGAGTTAGTTTACCTTGATGAAGAGGGATTACAGTAATAAATTCCTTTCTGCTTGGGCATGTGGTCAAATAGATTCTTAGGAACACTTATTCCCATCAGTGGCATGTCTGCCTGTTTGTTATGCCTCTACAGCATTGGACAGAATATGATGTGCACCATGGAGGAAGCTGTGTGGTCCTGACACACTTTCCCTGGATTAATGGAGTCCCTTGGGACACCCTATTTCCTGGTATGTCTTATTAACAAATAACTGTGCATACTGGAAAACCCACCAACAGCTTGATAGTTTTTTTCCTTGCTGGATTTCCCACTGCATCTCCAGGAACTGTAGTAGGAATTTGCAGAGTTCTGGCAGAGACTAGGGGTGGAACTCAATTGCATGAGGCAACAGGCACTGCCAACCTTATTATGGGGCTTTCACTGATGAATTCAAGGGTCAGTTAACATGGGAATCGTACTGGCAGAACATATTGCTGGTCTTTTCTGGCCATGTTGCACCTGTTTAAATATGAAAGAGAGATTGAAAGGATTCAATATCACCACCATACATTTATGCGCACACACAAAAGAGGACTGGTATGCTGTATGTCTTTCTAGGGTTTACAACTTGCGCTCCTGGAGATGATGTGTATGTGATTAATTCAGTTGGTTGTAAAGGAATATGAACAACATGATATTTCGGAGGATGCTATTTTTCAAAAACGTTCCACACTAAGTGGCATGCTCCTTCAACGAGTCTGTTCTTTCACCAGCACCTTCATGGTATAAGTGGGTTCTTCCAGAGGTATTGCAGACTTTATGAATGAAGAGAAAGACTATCAGGACTTGATAATAGCTGATGTTGGACCTGGCACAACCTCAATTTCTAACAGCTGCCAAAATTGAATTGGAATAAGTGTGCCTAAAGTCGATATAATTATTAGTGCAATACAAAATTTCTATCCTATGCAAGAGTAAACATTTTGCACAATAAGCCACCACACTGTCCCATATTACTATCCAGCTGGTATTGTCGGAGATATTGTTACATTATTACATTACGTTTTATAGTGACATGAAACCTAAATAAAGTATATTCTTTTCACTTGTCTGTGCAATTACATTTATTTTACTTTATTTTTTATTTTGTAAAGCACACATTTTTCTCGGGCTGCTCTGGAGACACAGCCTTTGTGTGAAGTGATGTTTCTCTCAGTGGTAGTACTGGAGCTGACTCCTTGCAGGATTACCTACAAACTGGCCACAATGAAGTGTAAGATCTACCTGAAGCAGTAATCAGGGTCAGACAAGGGACAGGCCTGGCCTAGAACCTTCTCCTTGAAAAATCTAAATTGCAGTCTCACCTAGATCCCTGCCATCAACCAAATGATAGTTTTCAGGAAGACTAATTTATAAATTCTCTTTATTAAGCAAAATACCTTTTGGAATTTCTAAAGGTAGCATGCATCCCCCTTCACCACTTCAGTGTCTTTTCCCTCCAGTTATACGAATACAGGCAATACGCTTCCACTGTCTGAGGCACTATTATCACCCCAATTCTGTGTCATGCTAAACCAGAAGCTTCCAAATGAATCCCACTTTGCTTTGGTAAATAATACTACAAGGCAAACTGTAAGGGTAAACATTAGAAGACATCCACTACAGCATTGGCAGAATCTCCTTTTCGATGTTTACATCAGATATTTGCATTACTTACTTTATATATATTCTCTCCCATTGCTCTTCCCATTAGGTTACTGCTTCATTGATTTGCAGTGTGAAGCTCTCAATATGTCTCTGTATATGTTTCCAGCCATTACTTTACGCTTCTAGCCCCTAAGCTGATCAGCTGTCTTTACTGAAGTGGTGGTCTAGAAGTGGCCTGGTAGCAGAGAGGCTGTTCACCTGGTTCTATGGCCTATCAAAAAGTACCTAGTATAGCACAATCTCACATGCAAATCATGATGCTTCTTTCTACAGTTGTGCATCCCAAGAATGCATACTATCTCTAAAGTATAATCTATGTTTCTAAAACCCTGCAGAAAGATTTTGGCCTTGATTTAAAACTTCCCATTGTTGCCCCTTCTTTTTCTTTGAATGACCCTCTCCTCACTTTCCATCCTCTGCATGCCTCCTGCCACTGAGTGCAACCCACTCTATGTCATGTACATGTATTCATTAAGTGTTTACAACACTGCCGGGCATACCTGCCGCTGTTACGAGGAAGACTTTCCAGATTACTTTGGCTGGAGTCTACTACTACCTTACCCCTATTGTGGGGCTTTCTATTTTATATGCATTCGGATCCTTTCAACTTGATGCTTCGGATCTTTTCACCTTTAATATTTAGCCCTGATGAAGTTCCTTTGAAAGGAATGAAACGCGTTTGCTGATGTCCTATCATTTGTGTCACTAAGAAGAATAAAATAAATTGAAAAGACTTACCTAACAGAGTGTGACTTCATTCTTGGTGCTCCCTCCATGATCTTAAATGTATTCATTAAGCTATAATGTCGTATTTTTGCAATTGCCCACACCACATCTCTAAGATCACAACCTGCCCTCCTTTAAAAGTCATACCTAGCAATACCTAATATCTTCTAGCTCATCTACTAATCCTACCAACCATCTGCATGAACTCACATACCCCACATCATGGACTCACATACACAACACTAATGATCACACCTAATTCCTACTATTTTAATCCACCACAAAGGCACTGGAGTAAAAGCATGGAATGGTCTCCTTGACAGCACAATACTATAATGCCAATCACCAACAATACTCACTAACCTTGGGTTCTCAAGCTGAGTGCTACCCAGCGTAAAGCAATTCAATGCCTCGTCAGGGGTAGTAAGTGCTATATAAATGAAATTAAAATGCAACAGTGTAAGAATATGTCTCTTTTGCATGATCACCCCCATTTTTGTGGCTGATGCTGCTGGTGTTTGGACTCTGTGCACTGAGACTCTGCTAAACAGGCCCAGGTGCATATTCTATGACACCTAAAACATGTAAAAATAGGCTATGCTCCTAATTGGTATATAACTTACTTGGAAGTCCCTATTATATGGTACAAAGTGTATTCAGGTCTTGTAAGTTAAATATCACTAGTGGACTGCAGCACACATTGGGCCACTACTAGAGATATAGTGAAAAACATGACTGCATGTCTACTGCTGTAGCCTGTTTGCAGTTTTAAAACTGCAAATTTGACCTGTCAAAATAATCTCTTTTGACAGGCCTAAACCCTCCTTTTAAATATGAATAAGTCAGTTCTAAGTTGGCCTTAATGCCCAATAAAGCAGGGTGCATAGTATTTAAAAGTATGACTTTCGAAACTCCGTTCAGAGGGCCACAGGCCAAGCATGAGCAACTGGGTCCAACAATGGGGGGCGGGGGTTGAGGCCTCTGACTCCTGATGTCCCGGGGACCGACCTACTAAGGGTCCTGAGCAACTGGGCCAAATACCCCTTTAGCACTTCACTGTCAGTGGAAGCACAGTCCAAGGCTTTTCAGGGGGAGGTAGATGCAGGATGATGAACACAGGCTCACAACTGAAAATACATTCAGCAGCAGCAATAAATGATTGCCTAGTCAAATACTTGCTAGTATGGCAAAAAAGAAATATTTATGTATGAAAGCAAAGTAAAATACAGCATCCACAAACAATACACACAGTCTCATGAGGTCAGGGCTCTAGTGTTTTAACAGGCAGGTCCCTGAGACCCACTTCCCTCTTGCTAGTGGTAGTAGTTATTCCCTAATCACTGTAGGCAATATTCAGGATGAGCCCCACTAGTAGTCCGAGTCTCAGGAGTCCCACTCCGACTCTTTATTAAAGTCAAACGTATTCCAGTGCCAAAACACTAGATAACAGGCAAGTTCCCCCTGGGATGTCTGGCCCAAAAATCAATCTTACCCACACCGGCAGGATCTGAATGACTAGAGTCTCTGAGCGCACCAACTTCACTAGCACTGAAGCTGCAGTGGCTGTTTCCAGTAAGTTCTTCAACTGTGGCCCAGGAGGGGCAATATTTGGGTGTCTTTGAGTTCCTCATATGCGGTCCTTTGGATGTAGCTGCTGGGGGGTCTTCAATGCTCCTCTGATGCTAGTAAGTTTCATGGGATCCTTCTCACAGGTGGAGTGGTGGTTGTGCCACTCCTAGTGCTGGTTCTCTGCTACTCGGGTAGCTACAGTGGCCTCCTCCTCATGATGATGGTCTTGATTAGACCACACTAGTTTCCTTGACCCTGTTACCATTGCAGTATATAGGGTCACCATCCTCACTCTGTACCTGGGCTGTGGCCCAATCGACAGAAGAACATCAATCTTCATGGCGCCCCACTTGCCATTCGGGACACCGACCTCACTCAGTGCGCGGTCTACAGCCAGATCTGCATAGCAGCAATCTTCACGGTAGCCCTATCTGGCATATGGGGTCGCTGATTTCATTCTGCACATGGGCTGTGGCCCAATCAATACAGCAGCAATCTTCATGGCGGCCACACCCTCTCTCGCATATGATGTCCAACGTCAAACCTGAACACGGACGATGACATGATTAGAGTAGCAAAGTTCACAGCTCACTTCACCGAGGTCCTCTTCTGGCATGTGGAGGTCGCTGACTTTTCCCTGCACACGGGCAATGGCCCGATCAGTTCAGCAGCCCTCTCCTCACAACTTATTATATGGATTCAATTGCAAGGATGCCCCACTGGACGTCACTCCCTCCAGCCCTCTTATTCTTCACAGAGCATACTGGTCTTGGCAAGGAAGCCAACACTGTTGCTCCAGGCTCCAGGTCAAGGGGTCCTGGATTCTCTTGGTGATGTCCCCCCATCTAGAAGGGAAGCTTGCAGACCTTGGCCAACAGTCCTGGTCACAGGCAGAAGTCGTGCAGTGCTTCTCCTCCTCACACAGCCCAACTGGCTGACTGACAGTTGACAATTCTGGGGGCCTTGAGCTCTCCTTATACTTCATTTCCAGTCACCAAATGTGATTTAGAGTCTGAGTCTTTGAAGTTTATGTTGGGGGTCTGCTTCCCTTAAAAGTACCTTCTAATCTGTCCTTCCTCCTGAAGGCAGTCTGTTATATCTGACATCCCCCCAACACAGACCACAAGAGTGACTATACGTTCTCCCCTGGATGCCAGCTACAGTGATATGAAATGTACCCAGGCCCCATCCTAGGGACCTCTCTCAATCAAATAGCACCCTTTGAAGTGTACTGAAGCGCTTGACTCTCCCTTTCTCCAGTGTGTTCCATCCAGCTCACAGGAATGCAGCAATCCACAAATCTCTGTGGGGGATTCCTCTACCTCCTCATGTTCCTGCAGTTAGCCCTGGGTCTCCCAAAATGGAACACAGAATCTTCCATTTATTGTACTATTTATAGGCACACATACACATACATGCATATAACAGACACACACTGCTCAGTATTTCATCATCCCTGTACTGTACCATTCACAGGCACATATATACCTAGTGCATGTATAATGCACATGCACTGCGCAGCACTACACATCAAACCGATATAGACCAAGGGTGAGTTAAGCACACAGTAGCGCAAATTTAAATCAGTGCGCCTGTAGGCCTCACTCCAGTGACACAGGTAAAAAAGCCTGTTCGCTTCTACTGACCCCTACACAGTATGGTGCCACCACCACACTTGTGCTGCTTAACTCGTGGCAAAGGCAGCAGCCTTTCACCACAATGAGGGTAGAGCTTTGAGTGTCCACCTGATTAAAAATAAACACAATCTGTGAGACATACCTATGTCATGGCGCATACTCATGATCCTGTTTACCAATGACAACAATAATCAGCATCCGGGATCCAGACATCATTACATTTGGGCACTCTGGGCAGGGGTGCACGCTCATCACCATGCAAGGGACTTTTCCATCCCAACAAAGACATTTAAAATTTTAATGTAAAACATGTAGTTACAGTAACAAGGCACAAAATCTGTTTTTACTGTAGCAGGTGTTAAAAGCAAAACGACAATTGTGAACATTACCTGCGCCATCTTGTCTGGTGGAATTCTATGTGCACATAAGTTGCAGTCATTTTAATCTATCACAGCCATTTTGTACTCTGTTGGTCACCTTTGTTTCACCCTGCCCTTACTAGCATCCCTCTGACCCTCTGACCGACCTGGTACGTGTGCTGGGGGCTATAAACTCTATTTGCCGCAACAAACCTCAGCGCCACTTGCTGCCACAAACTCGTTTTTCCTCTCATCTCTGTTTTCAGGCAAACCTTTGGACACTCTACCCCTCACTGCACCTAGTTACACAAACAGGTTCCAAACACCAAAAAGACTCTTGCAACATGATTTATTGCACTGCAAACAGCAAGACTTGTTGTTACCAACAATGGGACCTGTTTTTATCAACAGAACGGACTCTTAGATCTGGCCGGTCTCACATGTTTTAGACCCTGAAGCAAGGTCCAGCTGCAAGATAAGATTGTCTGTTTGACCTGGGTGGGAAGAGATTTACTGTTGGGCTTGTGTGACAACCTGCCCGGGCGGGGACCCCAAGCTTGTGTAACCATGTTGATGAAACCAATGCATTGTGTCAAACCTGTATAAAAGGAAGAGCCAAAGGAGTTATCAGCAGAACACCTCCCTCAGACATCCCAGTGTCTGCAGTTGACGTGATCTCCTCATGAGAAATAAACCTTTTTCTTGTCTTCCAGTTTCCAGCGCTTGCCTCATTATTTTGATAGCGAACCCAAAGTGAATTAGAGGTGGAACCCTGCACCGGGCAGCATTGAGGGTCTTAGAAGTCTCGCTGCCTTTCACAAATTGGCACCCAAACGTGGGGGCCCATCAGCGACGCGTGGATCCGGTAGAGAGGTCCTAACGACGGAGTGAACGACTAAATGATTGGAGTATACCTGCCTTAGAAGACCCTTGTCTGGCTGCCGATTGACTGAACTTCACCGGTTCCGAACGGACCTCTCTCGAGTGACCTGCGGTCCTGACTGGGACCTTAGAGGAACGCCGCATTGATTGTTGGAGTGAGAGGACAACCAGGCGCTGGAAGGGGAAGACGAAGAAACGTCCATACGGTCCGGGTAAGGTCGTGAAAAAACGACTTAAATTGATTGATTGATTGAATAGTTTGATTGAAATACTAGTATTCCTTTTTGATATTGAGTTATTTGCGACATTTCCCTGCTTGCAAACAACGAAGAATAGGAATATTCTCTCTCTTTGCAGGCAGCGAAGGACAGGTAGTGCAGACCTTTTGTCTAAATTGATTGATTGAGATATTCATTTTTGACCGATAAATACGTCATGCCTGTTTTCTCTAGATTGTTTGATTGTAATTGTTTTGGACCAGACCGTTCGTTAGAGGTCAGTCAGCCGGCACCGCCGGAAGCCACCCCTAACAAGGACATGTACGTAAAGTGTGGATTAGCCACCGTAGCTTATAGCAAACTATGGCATAAATACACTAGGAAGGACCGGGTAAATCAGTGGCCACTGACGGGATCTTTTGATCCCGCTAAAATAGAAACGTTAGAATTAGCTCTCCACAAAAAGAAAACTAGACCAGCCATGTTTGACAGTTTTGGTTTATGGCGAAAAGAGGCAGCTCAAAGAAAGAAAAGGGATGAAGCTAGACAAGATAAAGAAACGCGAAAATCAGCTTACCAAGCCTGTAAAAGATTAGAAGAAAAACTAAAAGAAAAGGAAATCGATAAAAAGGAACAGGAATTAAAAATATCAGGTCAATGCCCTGTTAGAACGCCCTCGACTCTTTACCCCAAGTTACCAGCAAAACAAAGGGTAGATGATGATTTATTGTTAGGTCCCCCAATCATATACATGCCACCCCCTTACGCCCCTACTCATCCCGTAGTACAACGCCAGGACCACCAAAGTATAGCCGGAGATGGCACGATCGCCTCAGTATCCACCGCCTCTGCTCCCACCGAGTCACCCACACCAAATGCCTCATCAAAGGATACAGTAGTAGAGGTAGGATCAAAAGAAAAAGGAGCGCCCAGGGTCCCGCGATTAAGTAAAAATGAGCGAGCAGGCATTGATAAAATAGTTAAATCCCTCATAGATAGGAAGGAGACAGAAGAGTATGTAACTGACATATGCAACTCCTATGTTGAAAACCGCAAACGATACTTTATTGTACGTCTCTGTTACCACACTCTTACTGCATATGAAGAGAAGTACCAAGATGTGGGGCCCGAGCGGCTAGTGGCTCTCTATAGGAAGGTAGACACCGGAGATGAAGGCGACAACGATGTTACAGAACTCTTTTCATCCACACTGGAGGTATTCCGTCACCTCGTGGAACAAGGATGGATAGATAAGGACAGGACATCTAAGATAGCAGGACCCCCGGTGGAAAAACCAGATAGCATGATGCCGATAAAAGAAGCTGCCCCTTATTGGGTACCTCCTAGAGGACAAGGGACTCATGACGATATGAACCATCAAGACGCTAGAGGAAGGGTTGTCTACAATTGGGTGTATCAACCATGGGACAGACAGGACATTTTGACGTTCCGTAAATCTTTACCGGATTTACGAAAGAACCCCACCGCCTTTTACACCGAGCTAGGTACCGCTCTGGGATCAACAATAATGACACTTGCCGACATAGACTTGTTCTTCGGGTTATGTTTGCCAGCAGATGTGTGGAAACAGATTAGGAAAATAGACCATACCGAACTGCTTGGTCATACCTGGGAACAACTCAACACACTAGATAAACAGCGGAACCCTGGTCAAAAACCGGTTAAAGCAATATTGGACCTCCCTGACAAAATAGTGCAGAAAGTGAAAACGCTGATCCCAGAGAAAAAGATAGACTGGTCCATAGTAACCGCGTGCCGCCAGAAACCACAAGAGGATGTCTCAGAGTATTTCTCCAGATTTGAAACGGTGTTCTCCGATTACAGTGGACAAGACATGTCCACCGCAACCGGACACCACTTATTTGTGCAGAACTATGTCAAAGGACTACTGCCAGATGTATCCCAGAAATTACAAGCCAGCGAAAGTAGTTGGGCAGCATCTAAACCGGCGGCCATTCTCCAAATGGCCCAGTACTATGAGCATCAGAGAAACAAAAATGACAGGGCTACAGAAAGGAAAAAGAAGGACTTGAAGGAAAGGGTAATGGTAGCACAACTGCAGGGGGCGAATACAGGAAGGGAGCAATATAGGGGAGGATACCAGCAGAATACCCCTAGAGTACAGCCACCTAGAAACAATTCATCGACATCATATGTAGGACGCCAAGACCTAGGACAGGATCAATGTGCATTTTGCAAAGAATATGGACACTGGAAAACCCAATGCCCGGCTTTGTTAGGAGCTGGTAGGGGCAGAGGGGCGAGGGAAATAGCAAGTGGACAGAGAGGAAGAGGACGTGGGAGAGGGTACGCGAGTGAAGCAAGCGAGGAAAGGCCAGGAAGAGTGAACACATTCGACCATCCCAAACAGAATCAGTACCAACAGACAGATTATGACAATACGTACGACTTTGCATAGGACAGCCAGGGGCAAGGGAGGGATCCAGTCGAGCTCTATGTTGATCAGCAAGGCCCTTATGTTACCGCTGAGGTCCTGGGCACAAAGTCGCCATTTCTGGTAGACACGGGAGCAACACGTAGTGCACTATCCAAACGACTGATTCAAAGGGCACCCTTGTCAGGCTCACATGTGACCTCAATAGGATTTGACGGTACGCCCTCCACCAACCCTTTGTCCCGACCGATCCCTTTTAACCTTGACAACAATAGCGTCGAAACGACATTCCTCCTCTCTTCCAACACCCCAGACGCCATTATGGGTCTCGACCTTTTGAAACACTTCCATGCGACTATCAGATGCTCACCAGACGGAGTGCATGTCGTCCTGTATGACAACCCCCAGCGCCATAGAGAGAACCCTTCTCAGCACATGTTTCCCATCTCCGAGACTGACACATCCCTACTGGACACTTTGCCATCACACTTATGGGCTAGGGCTGATTCAGATGTAGGACGAATGATGATTGACCCAGTACACATAACAATACGACAGGACGCAACCCTACCGAAAGTACCGCAGTACAAAATATCGCCAGAGGGTGAGAAGGCACTGACAGAGATCATACACTCTTTGGTAGAGGCAGGGGTGGTAGAGGAAGTAGTGAGCAACGTTTGTAACAGTCCCATACTACCGATTGTAAAGAGACAGGGAGAGGGAGACGGAAAAGCCTACCGCTTCATCATTGACCTGCGGGAGATAAACAAAATCGTAGTGCCACAATACCCAGTAGTTTCCGACATCACGACAATTTTGACTTTAATCCCCTCCACTGCCACCACCTTCACTGTAATTGACCTAAAAAACGCATTCTTTCCATACCTATACACAAGGACAGCCGCTATCTATTTGGATTCACCCTAAACTCCCGTTCGTACAGATTTTGCAGAGCACCTCAGGGGTACAATGAGAGCCCAAGCATCTATAGCCAGGCGCTTAAAAGACAGTTGGACGCCATACAATTGCCAGATGGAGTGGCACTAATACAATATGTAGACGACATCCTTCTAGCAGCGGACACCATACCAATAGCCGTCACAGCCACCATCCATTTTCTTGCTGAGAATGGTCACAAGGTCTCCCGAAAGAAATTGCAGTTCTGTAAATCACAAGTGACCTATTTGGGTCACCTTTTATCCAAAGAAGGGAGGAAACTCACGCCTGACAGGATCCAGACAATTCTAGACACCCCTGTCCCCAAAGAACAGAAACAAGTCCGCTCTTTGATAGGTCTCACTTCATTTTGCCGACAGTGGTTACCGAACTTTAGCCTCATTGTCAAACCCCTTCTCTCCCTCCTAGCTAAAGACATCCCCTCACCTCTCCCCTGGACCCCGAATGCCAGTCAGCCTTTAAAGAACTACGCAATGCCCTTTGTTCAGCGCCTGTCCTAGGAACCCCGGATTACTCCAAACCATTCTTCCTCTACACGCACGAGAGGGAAGGATGTGCATTGTCTGTCCTAACACAATCAATTGGTCACAAACAACGCCCTTGTGCATATTTCTCTGCCACCCTCGATCCAGTAGCCAGAGCGCTGCCAGCATGCCTGCGCGCTGTGGCAGCTGCAGCAGTATCGATACGTCAGAGCGAAGGAATAGTACTCTCCAATCCTGTCACTGTTTTAGTACCCCATGCAGTCGACACACTACTAAACCAGACCAAAACCCAACACTTGACTAGGGCCCGACTGACAGGATATGAGTTGACCCTGCTAGCACCGCACATTACCCTAAAGCGATGCACCACCCTCAATCCAGCCACACTGTTACCCCTACCCGAAAATGATCCTAGCGTGACTCCACTACACGACTGTGTGACACTAACCGATGAACAAACAAAGAGTAGAATAGATCTCAGAGACACCGCCTTTCTAGAACCAGATGGAGAACTATGGGTGGATGGTTCATGCATCAAACTCCCCGACGGCACCACCTCAGCTGCATACGCTGTCACCACAGCCCGAACTGTTCTGGAAACAGCCCGTGTTCCCCAATGTTCAGCCCAGGCTGCAGAACTCATTGCCCTCACACGAGCATGTATCTTAGCGACTGACATGACAGTTAACATATACACCGACAGCCAATATGCCTTCGGGGTGGTTCACCATTTTGGGATCTTATGGAAAGAAAGAGGGTTCCTGACTTCACACGGTACACCCATCCTGCATGGAGATTTAGTCTCTGCCTTGACGCAAGCAGTCCTCCTCCCCAAGAAGTTAGCAGTGATAAAATGCCAAGCACATAGGGAAGTGACTGATCTCATTGGACAGGGAAATGCACTAGCAGACGTTACTGCCCGAGCCACGGCAGGAGACAGAACTACGACACGAATGTATGTGACCAGGTCACAAGCTGAACGATGGACTGACGCTAGGACCACTGTAAGGGACATACAGACTACAGGCACACAAGACGAATTGACCGAGTGGGAAAAGGTGGGACTAAAAAACGAGGAAGATTGCTGGAGAACTATAGACGGAAATAAATGGCTGTTACCCAATGCCTACCTCATCCCCATATTGACCATGGCACATTTACCAGCACACATAGGCTCCACCCCCATGATTGAACTAATCACCAGAGTATGGCATAACGTCAAGATAGCAGAATCTGCAAAACACCTAGTACAACAATGTATAGTCTGCCTACAACACAACCCAGGGAAGGGGACAGTAGTACCACGGGGAGGGTTTGGAGTCCCTGACCACCCCTTTGAAATCCTTCAAATGGATTACATTCAACTAGAGAGATGCCTTGGTCTAAAATATGTCCTGGTGGTTGTGTGCGCTTTTAGCAAATGGGTGGAGGCATATCCCACCCGCGACAATACCGCCTGAGCCACTGCAAAAGTATTGCTGAAAGAATTCTTCCCCCGATACGGCCTTTGCAGAATTTTATGGAGCGACAACGGCCCCCACTTTGTAGCCGAGGTGATACAGAACATACTGAGAGGGTTGGGGGTAAAACAAAAGTTCCATGCCGTCTTCCACCCCCAATCAGCGGGCCTGGTAGAGAGACACAATGCAACGTTGAAACTAAAACTAGCCAAAATAGTTGCCACGACCGGGTTGAAATGGCCCGACGCCCTCCCATTGGCATTGTTATCGATGCGCTCCACCCCAACCAAACACCGACTGACCCCGTATGAGGTGGTCTTCGGCAGGCCTATGAGCATTTGGGCGGCACCAAGACCCACCTCCATTAACGATGTCCCGAACATATTAATGTCGGATTACTTGCATAAATTGACAAACGAGCTAACAATTATCCACCAACAGGTGCAGCAAGCCTTGCCTGACGTATCCAGGGGCCCGGGACATGAAATAAAGCCAGGCGACCATGTATTGATTCGCAACTTCCAAAGAACGAAGAATCTGGAGCCTAGTTGGACGGGCCCCTGGCAAGTCCTGATCACCACCCGAACTGCCCTCCGAGTGGAAGGAAAACGAAACTGGCTGCACGCTCATCATTGCAAACGAGTCCCTCCAACCCTGGCAACCTGTGAAGGGGTGGAGGTGCAAGAGGAAGTACTCGCGAGAGACCGACCAGCTCTGAGTTGCTACCCACAAGAAGACACCCTCGAACTATCAGAATTTCCCGACCCCACGGTGCCATCCAGGAAAGGGTACAACCTAAGATCGACGAAAGGAGGGAGCTCCAACGACCAAGCCACTAACTAAGTCAAGGTCTCAGATCAGTAGCACAGTCAAACAACGCTACCAGGAAAGCGCCAGACAAAAGTCTGTGGTCCTAACAGTTGTTGAGCTCCTCGAAGATGATGGAAGAAACTGAACACCTGCAAAACCACCGCAAAGACACCAAGACTGCTAACCTGCACAGCACAAAGACAATTGCACTTGTAGCCGCATTTCTCACCTGTCTCCTGCTAATGGTCGCACTCTGGATCATTGAAGAGAATGCACCTGCATACAGAACATTGTCACCCACCATGCAACCAACCACCAAGAAAGAACACTACCTGGTATCACTACCGCCACATCTCCGAGAACGACGCAAAGAATTCTGGAATAATTCTTTCGTGCAGATGTTGCACCAGCACAATCTTGCCACCAATGCTACCAACTGTTGGGTCTGTGGGCTGTTACCACATGCCGCTGAACATTCCATCCCTTTCATCCCTTCGACCTTTTCTATTCACGGATCTTGCCTTGCCTGGATGATGCTCCTACAAGAAAGTTACAAAGACAATGCCACTTCCGACGGAACAATCGCCCAGTTCTACAACGAGTTCTGGCGAAACAAAACAGGAAGGACAGCCGCCCCTTCTGCCCTCACACCTTCAATGCGACATTCCAGATTAATGTCCCCTCCAAAGAACGAGTGGAAATGCAAGTGTTCAATAATCCTAACAGAGCCACATTTTCCTACCTGAAGAAAAGAACTGCTGCAACACTGACTGTGGCCCTATCTGTGGTGAACATCTCTGGCCTTGTATGCATTGAAGGCCGTGGGACTAAGAATGTGGGTCACAGCACCTGTAGCATTGTAAGGACTTTGAACACTGCCAACCCCCAGCGCTTGTTGCATCACCCAATATGTACTTTGTTTGTGGAACCAAAGCCTACACCTGGCTCCCAAGAAACTGGGGGGCACGTGCTACATCGCCTTTGTTTTGCCACCAACCTACACAGCCCCTGCAGAGCATCATCGAGAAAAGCGTTGTAAAGACATTGATCAAGCAGACTCTGCCTCATCACAGTTCCTCGACGCAGCAAAAGGGCTCGTACCGCTATGGGGTCCGATGGCAAACAGCCGAGCCATCAGACATCTGTCCCAAGCGGTAGAGACCGCCCTGAACATCACTGCTGGCATCCTCACCAACAACACTGCTGAGCTCCAAGCGATCCGTCTGGTTACCCTGCAAAATCGCATGGTCCTGGACGTGGTACTAGCGGACCGTGGAGGAGCATGCCGCATCATCGGTGCCAGCTGCTGTGTATACATTCCTGATAATTCACCTTCTGTCTATGAAGCAATCGAACATCTCCATAGACTATCTTCAGAAATTCATCAAGGATCAGCGACTTGGACAATTGGAAGTTGGCTTTGGGGCATCTTGAAGGAGTGGGGTTGGAAAATATCAATGATTCTCTTGGTCCCAGTATTGACAATATGTGGTTGTTGTTTGGGTATACACTGTATACCACCTTTGTGTTCTCTTTGCATAACTACCTTGCACCCTAAGACTATGGACACTCAGCTAACAAAAATGAGAGTAATGTATGATCAAGAGATACAGGACATTATGGAGATCGAAATAGACTGACAAGCTGGCTAGTTATGTTCAAAGGGGCCACTGTTAAAAGCAAAACGACAATCGTGAACATTACCTGCGCCATCTTGTCTGGTGGAATTCTATGTGCACATAAGTTGCAGTCATTTTAATCTATCACAGCCATTTTGTACTCTGTTGGTCACCTTTGTTTCACCCTGACCTTACTAGCATCCCTCTGACCCTCTGACCGACCTGGTACGTGTGCTGGGGGCTATAAACTCTATTTGCCACAACAAACCTCAGCGCCACTTGCTGCCACAAACTCGTTTTACTCTCATCTCTGTTTTCAGGCAAACCTTTGGACACTCTACCCCTCACTGCACCTAGTTACACAAACAGGTTCCAAACACCAAAAAGACTCTTGCAACATGATTTATTGCACTGCAAACAGCAAGACTTGTTGTTACCAACAATGGGACCTGTTTTTATCAACAGAACGGACTCTTAGATCTGGCTTGTCTCACATGTTTTAGACCCTGAAGCAAGGTCCAGCTGCAAGATAAGATTGTCTGTTTGACCTGGGTGGGAAGAGAATTACTGTTGGGCTTGTATGACAACCTGCCCGGGGAGGGGACCCCAAGCTTGTGTAACCATGTTGATGAAACCAATGCATTGTGTCAAACCTGTATAAAAGGAAGAGCCAAAGGAGTTATCAGCAGTACACCTCCCTCAGACATCCCGGTGTCTGCAGTTGACGTGATCTCCTCATGAGAAATAAACCTTTTTCTTGTCTTCCAGTTTCCAGCGCTTGCCTCATTATTTTGATAGCGAACCCAAAGTGAATTAGAGGTGGAACCCTGCACCGGGCAGCATTGAGGGTCTTAGAAGACTCGCTGCCTTTCACACAGGGTTAGCTGTTCCATAGAAAAGCATTGGGAGATAATGTTACAATTAAGTAATGCTATCTCTGCCTAGGAACTAGCTAAAAAGTTAACTCTGGACTTTTTAATTTTTTTAATTACAAATCCAATTAATTGGTAGAGTCAGATTTGTGCTAAATATTTTACAAATGTACAATAAAAAGTCACTTTTTTGAAGCCTCCAGAAGCCCATTAGCATGAGTTTCCAACTGTCACCCAGGAACTGAATAGCTCCCTGATGAGGTATGAACTTGCTTCGAGAGCTGCCACAAAGGCCTTGGGTATGGGGCGTGTGTGAGGTGGTGTTCTGTTCCTCAGACAGGATGACATTTGGGCTGTATCAAGGAACTTAATTATCTTCAAAGAGGCCTATACTATCACAGGAATGTGTTGTCAGTGACTGGGCCTTCCTTCTCTTTTGTCCTTTTAGCCAGCCAGACACTAATCTAAATGGGAAAGGAGCAGCCCCCAGGACCAGTGTTGAGTGACAACAGAGGGTGGGCACAGGAGCTCTGCACAATAGAAGAAAGGTCCTGCCATCTTGTTTTTAGGCAAAAACTGGGCACTGTGGGATTGCTTGCAGCAGGGCACATGATAACTTCTGCAAAAGTGGATGGAGTTACCCCTGGGAAATTGTTTCCTATTGGTTAGGGAGGGGCAAGGAGTCAACACCACACACAGGCTAGTGCCAGAAATAAATGTGCCACCACTGGGCACCCTTGTCAGAAATCTACTGGGCTAAGAGGACAGAAAAAGAACTGCACCTGCTGTTGAGGCCTGGAAAAAGAACCTTAAGGGATGGGTCTGCTCCCACTCATTTTGAGGACAAGGAAGTGGACTCCAAAGGTCAGAGTTCACTGACATAATATTGTCACTACTAATATTGACCTACAAAATTATCGTCACACTAATATCAATAACAAAAATATCGTTCACCTATATTTAATTAGAAAAATATACAAATATCGATGATAAAATATCGACATAAAAAACATTGATATCACTAATATCTAACACAAAAATTGGGAACAAAAATATTGTCAACATTAAATAAACATAGCACATAAAACAAATGTCATAACTAAAAATATCGACTACTTAAATATCATACAAATACATAAAAATGACCTCTACAAAGCATTGAATTTCACACCTACAACATAAATACAAATATAAAAAAATTACTCATAAAAATAAATACATTATCCTTAAATAAATCATATTTTTACAATTCTAAAAAAACACTTCACATTTTATAAAACTACATTACTCACCAAAATAAAATATATTTCTTAAACTAATGAAATTAAATTCCACGTAAAAGAAATACTTACATTTTAATAAATAATCATTTAAAGCCACAAATACCTTTAAACAAAATGAAATATCATTTTTCCAAATAAAGACATAACTGACAAAACGAGTAAACAAACGCTATAAAAACCAATAAAATGTAACTACAAACAACAATATCCAGTAAAAATCCTATACCAATTAAATAAACAATACAAAAGACGACAAAAACTTACAAACACACTACCTCTAAAACTGCAAACACTGGAGAAGAACGAAACTGTGCCGGATTTCTACCAGAACACAGCAGCTTTGAAGAAACATTTCACACATCAACTTAACAAAGTAAGTATACAGTCTAATTTATTGCAATACCTAACTAAATTAAAGTGAATTACAATATAAAATAAATAAAATAAGTAATATTTTCGTTTCTATTCATTTTCTCTTCTCTACAGCATATCACAACTTCAATCAACCTAACTTCAAAGAACAACAAATAAAACCAACTAAATATCATAAGTATACTTTAAATGCAAGCTAACACACAAGTAACAAATCTGAAACAACCCCACCCACACCCTTAACCCCCTAAAACAACATATAATTCCTAAACAAAATAACTAAACATTTTTTTTACTTCAACAGGAAAAAACAGCAAACTGAAAACCCAAAAAAAAAACAACAGAAATGTTTTTAACAAACCAAGAAATCCAATGCACACCAGATATGTAAGTTTATTAACAAATGTAAAATGTTAGCTTGATACCTTGGTGCTCTGTCACTTTTTGTGCACTGAGATCCCAGTGCAGGTGACAGTGACAGTATGACCAGCAGTCTTGGTGGCTGCTCCAGTAATGTAGGGAGTCCATTTGATAAGGAAGTGGAGAGAGCCAATTTACTGTGTGCACTCACAAAAGCGCAGTAATAAGTGCAAAAGTTAAGCATGTGTTGTGCATATTTAAAATTTGCAGAACCTGGCTGCCTGTAAAAACAGTGTTTTTAAATGAAATGGAAATGTACAGGTCTGCTACTCTTAGGTCTTGGCTACAGACAGGTTTAGCGGTCTGTTGGTCAGCCTTATTAATTAATAATAATTGTCAATTCTTTACATAGATTGGGGTTTTGGTTATTCCCTTGCTCATGATTTGATAGCCCTTTGTGTGTTTCACTTCCATGGTCCCAGTTCCATGGCTTTCCTCCATAATTGTGTGTTCCTCCCTACTAGGAGAATTTTAGTCTCACTGTGTTCTAATTGGATGAGTTGTATCCTTCCACGGCTGATATAAGGAAGCCATATTTCCTTTGTGTGCTTCTTTAGTATTTGTGTTTTTTTTCCTCCTTCCTACTTGTCACTGTTTGTTTGTTCCATGCTGCTCCCAGACCACTCTTTCTTTTGTTGCTGCCTACTGCTGCTCGCTCTCAGCACTTGCTCTTTTGTTCTCACTGAGTGTCTCCCCACCTCCATGACATAGCACTCTGAGCCCTGCTTCAATGCTCTTTTCTTCGTATGTCTAACACTTGGGTCCCGCCTGCCTCCTTGCTTCATTGCCCCTCCCCACGCCAGTCATACAGACAACGCACTGATGCTGCAATACCACTGCAAATTGCTTCCCTCACCTCTCCTGTTATTGGTTTACCCAAGCCACACTGTGCTTTATATTTATGTTTTTTTCATAGTTCATGCAGCTTCTGTTATGAGTATGAACAGTCCCACGCTAAATAGAAAAAGCCCTGTGCTGCAAAAAAGACGTGATTTGGATACATAAATAAAAAGCATTGGCAAACTGGAAGAGATAAGCTTCGGAGAAGCGAGGAGGCGAATAACATGTGGATCCTTGGCAGCAGCAGGGATAGCACTGCCCTAAGGATTGCTTCTACATTTTAGTTATGGCTCAGGTGAGGGTACCAGGAGGTGACATCACGGAGATGACAGGTATGCTAGTGCCAAATCACATTGTAATGTGTATTTTGTAAATCTCACTATCACCCATGAGGGTTTCCTAGTGCTGAGCAGGTGTGTATGACTAGCGCTGCCTATTGTGGGGTGGTTAATTGAAAGGCCAGGTCTTCAGCTTCTTGTGGAATTCACGAAGAGAGGAGGAGGAGGCTCTGACATGGATTGGAAGTCTGTTCCATGCTTTAAGAGCAATGTAAGGAAATGCCCATACTCCTGATCTGGTTCTGTTTATGCATGGGATGTGTCCAATAAGGAGTCTTGCAGAGTGGAGGTGTCTGGGTGGTTGGTGGAAGGAGATGCAACTGCTCAGGTAGGAGGGGCCTAAGGTGTGTAGTGCCTTGAATGTGAGTGTGAGGAGTTTGAAATGAGCATGTTTGTATATCAGGAGCCAGTGAAGCTCCCTAAGGAGTGATGGATGGTTTGTAGTATTCTAGTGAGTTGCTTAGCGATCCTGGCATGGAGGGTGTTCCCATTGTCCAATTTTCTGGTGACTAGGGTGTGAGTGACAGTTTTCCTGCCTGGTGTTGCTTGGAGGAATCTGAAGATCTTTCGCAGCAATCTTTCGGATCTGGAAGCAGGATGCAGTGATGGCACTGACTTGTGATATCATGTCCAGTTTGCTCTAGATGATGGCTGGACACCAGCTAGAGTCCCATGGTGTGGTGGTCTAGTGGTCACTACTTCTGTCTTGCTTGTATTGAGCATGAGACAGTTGGCTTTCACTCAGTTAGTGACATCAGTCATGCAGGAGGTGAACTTTCTTGTGTTGGTGGTCTTGTGCAAGAGGGAGAGTATGAGTTTTGTGTCATTAGCATAGGAGACGATGTTGATGATGGCAAAGATTTCCTTGCTGCTCTTAGTGCCGGCGTTGATCGGATCTGCAAGAGCTCTCCTCTTGGTGCTCCGTATCTGCTGGAGGAAGCGTCTTACAGTTGATTTGAAGATGTCTTTATCTGTGGTGTCTTGAGTTGTCTTCCATTTGCCATCTAGTTGCTTGCAGTGGTCTTTTTTCACCCTGAGTTCCTCTGTGTATCAGCTGGGCAGTGGTCTGGCTCTTGCTGTTGTGTTGCGCTTGAGGGGAGCCACGGTGATGGCGCACATGGTGATCCAGCTGTTGAGGTTCTTGATAGCTTTTAGCAAGTTGCCAGTGGGCTCAGGCTGGTGCGCCGAGAAGACGAAAGCCCACTCCCCTTCTGTGATGCTTTTCCAGATGCAGCGGGCAATTCCAGTGTTAGTAGGTCTATGGGGGTGTGGGATGGGTAATGCAAAACTGATGAAGGCATGGCCTGTCAAGGTCATAGTTGCTGGCTTGTTGACTGTGATGTTGCTGATTCAGGAAAAAATTGGTTCCAATTGGTGTCCCGATGTGTGGGTGGGTTTGGTAACATGGTGGGTGATGCCAAGGTTTGTGAGGTTTTCTAGAAGTGCCATAGAGTTTGGGTCAGTGTGGTCTTCTAGCGGAATTTTAAGGTCTCTGAGGATGAACGAGTTGACGTTGATGAGGATAAGTGAGACAAAGTCTATGATGTCGCTGACAAATTTGGTGTGGGGTCCTGGCGATCTGTATATGATGGTTCCGCCAAGGGAGAAGTTAGTTGTGCTGAGCATCTTGAATAAGACATTTTCTATGTAGCTGGTGGGGGTGTCCATGTAGGTGACACAGGTGATGTTATTTTTTAAAAGGATGGCAACTCCAGGCTTATGCTGACAGTCTTGCTTGGCAACGTTGTGGCCTGTAGGAATGGCTGTAGCGATGCTCAGTGCAGGGGTTTGGCTTAGCCATGTTTCCATGAGGAATAGCGGGTCTGGAGCATGGTTGTTCAGTAGGTCCCATATGTCCGTGCCATGTTTGGTGAGCAAGTGGGTGTTGAGGAGCATGCATGCGTGTGTGGCATGTTGTGTGAGTGGTGTTTGGCCTGTGTGAGCGGGAGGCATGTTTGTGTGACAGTGAGTGAGTAGAGTGCCTGGTGCTGTTTTTATGGGAGTGGGAGATGTAGGGTGTGGGGGAGTGCCTGTGAACGCTCCTTCCTGTTGTTTTGTGTGGTGATGAAAGGCAGCAGTGTACTGAGTGGAGGCCAGGGTTGAGAGCATGGAGGACTATGGCAGGTCAGCTGTGGGTAGAGGGAGAACCAAGGTTCCTTGCACTGTGCGTGGTCCAGGTATGACCAGGTACAGATTGGTTTGCCTTTGGGTTGCCTTCTGCATACATGTGTCGTGGCTGCTGTGCTTCCAACCTGCAGCGGCCATTAAGTAAGACCTGGAAGGGGGAGGAGCACAGGATGCCATGGGCACCAAACCAGTGATGTTAATTCCTTTGCAGATGGGTGATGGGAAATTAAATACTCTTCCTTGGCATCTGCTTTTAAAAATGGTTTTGGTGGGAAACTAATGATTTAATTTCTTGTGCAGATGGATGATGGGCAATCCAGTGATTGATTATTGTGTATCTTATATTATTTTCATAATGGTTTAGTTTGGACACTTAACACTGACATGTCTATGTTACATTTGCTTTGTATCACTAAAACAGAACAAAAAATTCTTGAATGCATCATAACAGAATTTTAGCTGGAAATCGCTTTGCTCTGTTTATGCTCTGTTGGAAAGTCTTTGTTAAATTACCTTGAAAGGCATTTCTACTGAGATTTATTGAAACCATTACGTTGAAGCACCCTTCCATTCCAGCCAGACAACATGCTGTCTATCATAAACTCTCATTTGATGACATTGTTGTAATGTGTAGTCTGCAAAAACTATATTTGTTCAATACATTGGAGTCATTAATTTGACTATGTGATTTTTACTTAAATAGTGGGGACAGGCATGCAGTCTATCTGTTTATCTGCAGCTGCGGCCCATGCAGGACAGACGACCATGAGGGAAAAGTAAATAAATAAATAATTTTCCCTCGTCCTCACCTGTAGAAATCCCCCGTCCCCCTCATCTTGCCCCACCACACCACCACTCTTACCTGCACGGGCCACAGCTGTTTATCTGTCCATGTCCATGTTCCTGTTTTGTGTTTGTCCACAAAGTGAAACATATTTCATGTTTGTCATTGTTTCTAATGCCAACAGTTTCCCAGCCTATCTCGAATGTGTGATGGTTACCATGTTTAGGTCTAGAGGGCAGCTGGTTTGATTTTCAGGGCCAGTGGTAACTGGTGACAGTAGTGTCTAGTCTTTACTGCACAGAATCCTAAGTCCTGATCACAAAATCACCGGTAACTTGAAAAACTGAAATCCTCGAAAGGAGCAGCTTGTAGATCCAGTATGTAACACTAGCCATAGCAGCCTTTCGGATGTTTGAACAACTTTGAGAGATCTGCTAAAAATCTGCATTTGATTACAGTAGAGCAGAGCCCATTTCAGCTTTTTCCCTGGGTGGTGGAGCTCAATATGAGTGGGGCATATCTAAAAGCAATGCTCCCTTAACACACAAGGGAGCATTGTTACTTCTACCACCTGAATCTTTTTAAGGGTTTTTAAATCCCTAGTTCTCCCCACAGATTTCCACCTACAAAAATGCACCAAGGCATCAGACTGCACCATGAATATTTTCTTTCCCCGCAATTTGTGGTTGGCAGTGCTGGACAAACGCATCTCACAGAGGCGTGAGTAGTCACTACAAATGGCTCAATGAAGCATTACTTCAATGTTCATGATGTCAGTTCCATCTTTCTCTTGGTCAAAGATACTAAGATCTGGATTTTATGTTGTTCTCTTGGTCTTGTTCTTTGAAAAGTTACTGAATTATACCCCCACCTCACACAAATCAACCAAAGAAAAAGATGTTCTGTGCTCCCACCTGACACATAGCACAGGGGAGCAGGATGCATTGATTTTCCACTTCATACACTGTGCCCCCACATAGCAGCCTGCATTGCTCTTCCACCACACACTCTATCCCCACATAGCAGCCCAATTGCACTCCCAGCTCGCAGTAATCCACCAAAGAGAAGAATGCACTGAGCTTCCAGCTCACTCACAACAGCGCTGCAAGCATGCTGCATTAATCTTCTACCTCACACACACACTATCCCTACATAAGAGTCTGAATTTCACTCACACCTCACCCTCCCTACCCCACATGTTGAACTGCATTGCACACCCAGATAACACAAATCTACCACAGAGCAAGACACACTCCACTCCCACCTCGCACACACTACCACCAGAGAACCGCCGGCATTGTACTCCAACTTAACATAAAAGTGCCCCACAAGTAGCCTGCAATGCATTCCCACCTCTTCGTGTTTTTTTCTCTTGCCACAAATGGAATTCACACATTCATCTAACACACAATTTTACAGATGTTGGATTCTGCGCAGTTCTGTTACAGACAGTGAGGCAGGGGGAACCTATTGGGATAAACTGCAAACCTACCTTATATACAATACACAGAGCATCTGACAGAGCAAGAAAAACTGCTTTTCCATCTTAGAGAAAGAAACCCCTCATAGAATCTTGTAATTTTGTCCCATCTCATCCACACTACCCATACAGAAAAGCCTTCAATACTTCAATGCAAAACGTTTTCTGGAATTGCCAGCTATACATGTGTATAGGTCTTGATGCATGCACAGGCATGCCGATGGAAAAAAAGCACTGGCAAAGCCAGTAGCTCAGTCTCTTACATCCGAGATCTATTGGCTTTGCCAATGTTTGTTTATGATGAGAAAACTCTAGCTTAACCAATGAAATAGAAAATTACCAGCTCACATTTTGAGCTGCTACTTTTGGCGTAATAGATGGGGTATTTGTTCCTTTCTATAATATCAGAAGTGCAACGGGATGCAAAATACATTAACAAAACTATTGTGGAACTGTTTTGTGTTTTCTTTTTGAGCATGGCAAAACTTTTCAAATATGGCTCAATGAATGTGCTTTATCTAGAGGCGCACACACACACACATATATATATATATATATATATATATATATATATATATATATATATATATATATATATTGTAGACGCGCAGACTCTCGCAACCTCCTTTCCGGCGAAGAGAGAGTGACGGACCCAAGGTAATTGGCAAGATGTTATTTATTCTCACTCCTCACAAACAATGACGCGTTTCGGGCCACAACAGCCCTTGTTCACATACGGAGCGCAGTCCGCCATTATTTTTTATAAATGCTAAGTGCACACACCCCTACCTTCCGTGTCACATGATCATAGACAAGGTAGACATACTTTCATTTTGGTGAGGTGACTGGTAACGATTCTTACATCACTCCAAATGTGTCTCTTTGTATGTTTGTTTTTTTGTTTTGTTATCAACATTTTACAAACAAATATTGAGGAATATTGATGTATTGTTTAGAATAAACAACATAGAGTTTGTTTGCATTGATGAATCTTCTATGACTGTATAAATACATTTATAAAAGCAAACATTCATATGCATAAATGTTGAAATTTTAAAATATAGTTAAATTAAGACATCTTAATATTGTGATGATCAGGTACCACCTCAACACATAACTGATTTCATATTTGAAACAGATATCTAACAGTATAAATACAAGATATTGGTTGTATGGATTCTCATTCCTTCTCTGTTCTATTAAATATCAAGACTAAAGTGCAAGGGTGCTTTAGCAGCAAAGTTGAATGTGCAAAATGTGCAAAAATAAATAAAATGCTAAGTTTCTTTGAAAAGTGCTGATAGTGTCGGATAATTGATAATGTTTCGGTAAAACTCATAGCATATTATAAACAGTCAAAACTTAATCTACAGTTAATACTATTTACAAAGTCTAAAAGTGGTATAAAAAGAGATATATATTATGCTAAAAGTTTACCTCATATCAAAATATATATATATATATATACTGCATCACCATAGTCGCATAAGTACGTCATTTGTGCTATTTACTTTTTAAATTTCATATGCCCGCCATCTCAGATTCCCAGTCATTGCTGAACTTTGCAAAAGTTAATATATTGGTTCTATTTTCTGAAAGAGGGTATGAATGGGAAGGCTATACATTAAAAGTAAGTCTTGCACATCTTCAGGAAGCACTCCAATCTCGGGCTCTTTGCATGTTTGAAGCTTCACTCTGTGCTGCCTAACAGTATAGTAAATGTTCCCTTCCTGCTTCATATTAAGAAATGACAGGAACTCAAGTTTTTTTAAAAATGCAAATGCTAAAAGCTCATTATTCATAAGAGTTTAACTCATCTTCATATTAATGCAGCCGGGCGCTTTCTTTAAAGCAGGTGTTTCTTCTAAAGGTCGTCATAGAAGCGATCAGGATATTTTTCACTCCACAAGAATACTGTAGTTTATTACAGCTATCATCCAGCTATTTCTGACAAACGTGTAGTCTCTTGAAGTACTTGACATGTTCATTGAGGATCCCGTACTGTAATTAACATCCCTAAGTCAATGGCCTAGGTTTTGTATATTAAAGATTTTTGGATATTTTGCAAATTTTATAGTTTTGCTCCCATTCTTCAACACAATAGTGTAGTAATTCTTAAATGAATGTAAAAGTCAAGCTTGACGGTTTGGCTGTTATAATGTTGGAATTAAAATAAAAATACACAAAAACAGTGTGCTGACAGAAAGAACAACGAGATGTGCGTCCATTTGAAAAGGAGTGGCTGATGTGTGCTTAGAGGGCCATTTACAAAAGAACTTATGAGAATGGGAAGTAGTTCTACAGGAGTGTTCTTTTACACACTCTTAAAAGCCTTTGTGAACTGGCAAGAAAGTTCCAAAGCAAACACAAGGAGATGATGGACGGAGCGCTGACACTTTGCAGACACTCACCCCAAGTCACAGATCTGGGTTGAATCCATCATCGTTCTTTAGCTCACTTCACCACCCCAGTTTAGACCCAGCCATATGCAAATCAGTCTTGGCCTCATGGGAACAGTCCAGCCGGAACTGCCAGGCCAGGTCCTCCCTGGACTGGAAACAAGCATTGTGGAACCGGTTTCGGGGTAACACCCCTCATCAGCCAGGCTAGCTTGAATCCAGTGGCAAAGTGAGCAAGGGACCCAAGTCTGGGCATACTCTGCCAACTTAGGGTGAACAAAGCAAACACAAGGAAATGATGGACGGTGCGTTGAAACTTTTCAAACACTCACCCCCAGTCACAGATCTGGATTGAATCCATCATCGTTCTTTAACTCACTTTGCCACCCCAGTTCAACTCTCTATTTATTAAAGCACAAAGAGGGTGCAGTCCTTTCTATATGTAATAATTCTATCTAAATGCTCCTGCAATATTCCCATTTTATTCCCATTTGAGATGTTTAGGGCCAATTCACAAAGGCATGTAAGATTATGTAAAAGAATACTAAAGGAGTCCTACTTTACGTACTCTAAAATGCCTTTGTGAATAGACCCTTGCATGGTTATCGAGAACACTTAAAAACCAACAGAGGCTCCTTTTATTTTTCAACTTATCTTTGTTTTTGAAAAACTAAGGGGCAGATTTACTATTTTTTCACGTAGCGCACTGCAGCAGCCACAAATGCTATGTTGAGCTATGTGAAAAGGAGAGAGGAGGAGAGGGCCCTATTTACTAAAATAAGGCACTCTCTGCTCCTCTTGCTAGCGCCGGCGCTGAAATCAGCTGCCGTGCACCACAGAGACACCTTTGTGCCATGTTTAGTGGTAGAAAGTAAATTGGGAAAAAAAGATTTTGCGCTGATTTGAGTCACTTTTGTGACGCAAACACAGCGCGAAATCTTAGAAAATCTCCCCCAAACTGTTCTATGGTGCACTTATGATACTTTGCGCACTAGCTGAGCTCCCTAAAATAGGAAATAATATTCCGTGCCTTGCAAAACAGTCCCGTCCTGCTGATCTGGCAGTGGCGGCTCGCCGAGGGAGTGGTGCGGTGGGGCGGGGGAGGGGCAGGGTGCGGGGGTAGTGAACTTGGATATACGACGGACAAAACTCAGAGGGAGTTCTGTCCGTCGTAAGTCCGAGTCCACTACCCCCCCACCCGCCCCTCCCCCGCACCACCGCCCCACACCATTCCCTCAGCGAGCTGCCACTGTGATCTGGCTCTAAAGCTGGATTCCTGCTGCAGTACTACTGTGGGCTTGCTAAAAAGAGGATGCTTGGTAGACTAAATAGCTGCTTGCTGAGGAACTTAAGTTTTCATTAACTAGTGCGGGTCGGATTACGGAACCCTTTGATAAGCAACTATCTATCAACCAGATACGGGCATACTGTTTCACAACCTCCACTTGAAGTCTACACAGTAATTATTTTTTGGGCAACAACAACACTTCAACATTGTTTGTTCATGTCACCAAGGTGACACCAGAGAAAAACCCTATCTAGTAGTTCTAGGCAATAACAATTGAAAGCAGCAGTCCTTGTTAGACGACTTTGGTGAAAGAAGTTGAGTGAGGTTGTGAAAACATTCAGACCATTCATTTGATCCTTCCCACAATCCTTCCTTTCAATGAATTTATGTTTTTAAAAAAAATTCACCCAGTTTCTGCCAGAGTATCAGATTTCCCGCAGATGACTTTCAGTATTGTTTCACAAGGTTTCCCTATCTTGACAACTTTTATAGGAAAACCTAGGCAGCTAACAAAGAACTACGAATTGTCCCATTTTTAGGGTAGACGTTGTTGAATCATTGTAAACACATTAGCAAGTATCTTTTTCTGATGTATTTCACTAGTACAATAATGTAAGCAATCCATTTAAATTCATACAATTTGAAAGCTAAAGGGAGCACCTGAAGAGTGGAAGACACAGTAAACACAATTTAAAATACCTACATTAATAGAAAATAATGGCTAAAGAAAGGAAACCAATATATATATTAACAATAATGTATAGCTAATAAACATTTTATCGGTAGGGAACACAATATTATTGCAAATTGGCAAATAAAAGTAAGATCTCTCAGTAGAGAAATACGGTGCTCATCTTAAAGTGAAACTACACTGTATTTTGGAATAAATATGGGAGACTCTGGGAAAATAATTGTCTTTGTCCCCAAGATTTGAGCAAAATGATTAGCACTCGGGCGCCTAATGATAGAAGTTCCAGACATGATGACTATTCAGTTGTGTCTAAGGAATAGCTACCATTTCTGCAGGGGTCTGCCTCTTACAGGTTAAACCGCATTGAATATGGAGCAGTGGTAGCACCAAATGTGAATGATGCTAAAGTGCATGTCCTGTTGTCTCTATTGTGTGTTTTGTAGTGCACAGTCGGCAACGGAACCAGCTGTAGGACTGGGTATTTTGCACCCAGCATGATTTATGCTGTAATGAGCCCACTCTCGAGTATGTTCTGTGGTGCCTACACAACAACATCAGAAGAGGGGAAACCCCTAGGAATGCATTGCAGTAGCATTAATTGCATAGGAGCATCCCATAGGCATGGATGTTATTTAACGAGCCATATTATATTTCTGAGGAGTCCACCCACGTGTGACATGGGGCACCCTAAAAAGGACATTTTGCAACCAGCTATGATACTTGCTAGGAATGGACGATATAAATCCAGTTTATAGGATGGGGCATTATACAAGAAGGCATTATACAACAAGTAATAGTGTGTGGCTGAGGACGCTTGTAATGGCAGGCTTAGACTTTTGAAGAATGTAGTAGTCCAGTATTACAAATGGTCTTTGAAATGGCCATGACTCGCATACGGAGACACATGTGATATTGCATTAGCCTTGCACATGATCACTTGTGTTATCAGCACGGTCCAATAATCAAGCAGTCACATCCCACGACAGTTAATTAGTTGCAGACAATATTGTACTCTCCCAGTTAATTTTACACCAGCACTAGACTAGAGAATTTGTTCCAGGTGACTTAAGCACATCAAGTGAATTCAACAGTGTGTCTCTTCTCAAAGCTTGTTACAGTAATGGTTCAACAGGCGAAGTGCATACAACCTCTTCTGAACTAGCCAAAGAACCCGAAGATAATGTTAGCTTAAAAGAGTGCATTTGTGCTGCAGAAGCTTCCAGGATGCATGTTTTCTGTAAGTAGGAAGGAATGAGCTTCCCCAGAAGAGGGTGGGATCAGTCGGCGTGTGACACCGCACGCTGTGTTTACAAATTGTGCCAACTATAGGTCAATAACAACTCTGAGAGTAGTGAAAGTAATATAGCTGCACAGTGCCACCGTGTGAGCTCCATACTTGGCATCCGTGTGCTGCAAGAAAAATGACTGTTGCCACATAGCACCTTCTGAAGAGTAAGGCTATTGCAACTCAATTTCTTTTAGTCCTTTGTGGAATACCCAGAGTTCAAAAACATTCTCAAGGGTTTCCGTATGCAATGAGTCATGAATCTGAAGCAGCAGCACTAAACCAAGACCCTCCCCTTTCAACAAGGTTTACTCAAGGTCTCGTCTCCTAGTCACTGCATTTGTGAAACAAAACACTGATGTCTGCCAAAGCCCTCTTCTCGAGTAACTCAGGGATCACAGTGAATTAAGTTGCACTATGATAACGAAAGCATAATTAGTGTTAAATATTAGTACTCAGGAGCTTTCTTGAACACAGTTTGAAAGTAGAAAGGGTACACATCTTTTAATACCAAACAATGACAAATGTAAGTAGTGTATCGCAAGGTAAGCAATACTACGAGCACCACCAACCAGCAGCTCTTCCCAAGAGTCAATTTCCATCTCACCATCATTCGAACATTCACACAATTTCACGCTCCAACACGCACTCAAACATTCTTCATTTACCAACACGTGCAGACTCATCATAGCACAAGTGTGTCCAGGGAGAGGCTGGGCCTGTGCTCCCATCTCAGGTTAATTAACAGTGGTAAACACCACAACGAGTTCACCTGTCTCCTACCCACTGAAAAAAAGGCGCCAGGGTCGGACTGGCCTATAGGGCTACTAGGCAGTGCCCAATGTGCTGGTTTGACAGATCAGTATGTGGACAGGTTTTTTAGCAGTTTGTGGGCCTGTTTTATGGACATTTTGGCTGTTTTTTAAACTCTTGATTTATCTGACATTACCACAAGCATTGCCTGCAATCCAACAGAAATGCATGCAGTCTCCCTTACCTTGCAAAATAACCATACAGCATGTCTTTACAAGTTCAACACTGGCCTAATTTGCAAATGTGGGGCACTTTTGTTTAGCTATCTGGTTCGGTAATGAGGGCCACTTTTATTTTGGTGGCCGGCCTAATTTTTATCCCCATCCCAGTCCGACCCTGCAAGGCACCACAAGCTGCAGTTCCTGCTGCGTTTTCAGAAAAGGAAATACAAATAACAGCATCACCGCTCGCTGCTTTACCTCCCACACTCACAGTTCTCCCTGGCAGATAAACCTTAAGAAATAGGGACCCTGAAGAGCGGAATATCAGTAAACTCTGTCTCGTTTCTCGACCCTCCCAAGCCTACGATTCTGCATTAAAGGACGAATCTGGTTTTAACATTTGCAACTTGAAAAACGTCAAGCCTTCGTCAGACATGGATGGTGCTTTCAGTATAGTCACTGATTTAACCTCACTACTCACTAATAACATTAGCCACATAGAGTGTGATACACAAAGGCATGTCTGATTCTCCCGTATGATGTGATTCGAAATGTACAGCTTTAGTAAAGCACGCCCAGTGGTCCTTCTCTCCTATTTCAAGACTTCGGGTAAAATTAAGACTGCCACATTTTTTGGGGCTTCAGACTTATTGCAGAACGTGGCAGGATTGATTTTTTTAAAGGCTTTTCTCTCCTTCATTTAAAGCGCTCCGATGCCCTCTTTTCACACAAGACTTTGGGCGTTTTAAGCTTACCATATTACTTTGGGCTTGACGCTGTTCGAACATTATTGGGCTACTTATGTCAATTTTTCAGAGGCTTTGTTATACTGTGTTATCTGTATTAATGCAATTGGCATCTTTCAAGGGAGAATGTGGAATAAAGTGGGGTTTATAACATGGGGGGGTTTCAGGGCAAGAATGGGATTTTACTGTGGAGCTTCTTCCAGGGTTGAAGAATAAAGTGGCAGACTGTTTATCTAGATTGCCTGATAAACCTGGTGTAGAGGGCAGATTTGTTACTGAAGAAGTAGTGGCAAATGTGGAAGATGTGGTGGAGAACTTGCATGGTGCTGTATCCAAGGGGGAATGGATGGAATCCATAGACAAGGATGAGCTCAAGTCACTGACTAAAATGATTCAGGGTGGCGTTTGAAGGGAAAGCACGTACTCCGATACCATCAGACCTTATCATAAAGGGGTGGAGGAACTGTCTTTGAATGGTGACAAACTTATTGTGAGAGGTTTGTTACCCCAGTAACGGTAAGGAACAAGATAGTGTGGTTGGCACATGAGGGCCACATGGGTCAAAAGTTTACAATGAAAAGTTGAAGGAGAACCATTGGTGGCCCAAGATGGATTTGGATGTCAAGCTGTGGGTTGAGAAGTGTGTAGAGTGCAAGAATTCAGAGAGGAGGTTGAAGGTAGGTGTGGGTGGAAAGGAGTATTTCCAGCACATGTCAGAAGTGGATTCTGTTTGGGAGAAGGTTAGCCTGGATTTTATTGGGCCGTTTGCATTTTTGCCCAACCAAGAGAAATTTGCTGCTGTTTTAATAGATGTGAAATGCAGGTGGTTTGAAGTGGTGTTACTGAGGAACATGAATACCAGGTCCACCACTGTCATTTTAGAGGATATCTTTAGAAGAGAGGGTGTTCCTGTCAAACTGGTCACGGATAATGGCACGCAGCTCACCTCGTATGAGATGCAGACATTTTAGGGAAGTGTGAGTGTGAAGCATGTCTGCACATCATTGTACCATCCACAAGGGAATGGTCAAGTGGAAAGGATAGATAGATTGGTCAAAGGGACCATGGAGTTGGCTGGTAAAGCAGGTTTGAGTGTTAAGAGTGCGGTAAAGGATATGTTGTGGGCGTATTGCACCACTCCCAATGCAGTCAAAGGGAAGCCCCTTTTGAGATGATATGGGGTAGGAAACCTGGTACCAGATTGTTTCCTTCGTGGTTGCGTGAGGGTTGTGGTGAGCAAACTGCAAGAAACTAAATTCCTTCCCTCAAGGATGACGTGATTGGTGTGGGAGACTGGGTCAAGGTTAAACCCACTGGAGTGAGAACTGGTTTGTCCAAGTTTTGAGGTCCTTACATAGTGAAGATTGTGAGACACAACTGGGTAAGATTGGATAATGACAAACTTGGAACTTGAGAAGAGTTGCTTTGTTCCAGAAAAGAGGGAATGCTCACTCTCCATTGGACAAAAGGTTTGAGTCATGTTCGGGTTGGATGGTCATGAATGATGGTGACTTCCAAGCAACCTCAACGGAGGAGAATTAGGGAATCGGAGAGGAACATGTTGCCGGTAAAGATTGTGCAAGGATTGCTGGTCAAAGGGGTGTGAGGAGATGTTGTGGAGCTCCAGATTGGCTAGGTGATTTTGTGTGTGGATAGATGTGGTGATTCACGTTGGGTTTGTGTTTGTTTCCCAGTGTGTCTTGTGTGGTTGTGCATTTCCCACCTGGTCTATTTGTGTCCTTGTATGTCTGTTGGGGGGTTTTGTGTGGCTTTTGTTTTGCCAGGTTTTAAAGGGAGGGGATGTGTTATACTGTGTTATCTGTCTTAATGCAATTGGCATCTTTCAAGGGAGAGTGTGGAATGATGTGGGGTTTATGACATAGGGGGGTTTCAGGGCGTTTGAGAGTTGTGCTGTTGGTGTCTGACTGTACAGACATAGGTTTCCTTACTGCAATTAAACTAGAAGATGAATCCATCACCAAGTCTCAGTAATTTATAAGAAGTGTACTACAACAGGCTTTTTGATGATTCTTTAAAATGCACATACACTTCCACTCACAAAAGAGTTGGTGAGATTAAGCCTTTCATTTAACTTTGGGTCTAAGCCCATTGCACAAAAAGAGGATCAAGGGGCCATTTATTCTAGGTTTTTCATTGCTATCATCACCCTTACTCTACGAGGCCACACAGTTGTCTCTAGTCTCAATACTCGGCCAAACACAATTTCTCCAAGGAGGGCTAGCGCATGGTAGTGGTTGGAGACTGACTTTTTGCTTTCAGATGCAGATGTGGAAATAAATGACCAAATGACTGTGTTGTGGGCTGATCCAAATAATGAATGACAGTGGGCTGCTCCAATAGTTGAACAAGAGTGGAAACTTCCAATGGCTCTAGGGGGCTGACCAATCCTCTCTTTAAATATTACTATTATTCTTTATTTTACTTTTTATTAAATGAGTCTGGAAATACAGTCAAATCTGCCTCTACCTCATACGTAAAAAAGAGTTCCCTCTAGTATTCCGTGGAAGATTACAGCTATTCCATCTGAGCAAAATGCTCCTGGGTGGGACAGCACAAGAAGGGCGGAAAGATATTGACTTAAGAGGAGACAACTGAGATAGATAACAAGGCAATCCATTAAGGAGGAAGGGGCTGACCCAAAGCCCACATTAATTGTGTCATGCATTGGGAACAATAGGCCTGCCCACAGACAGTTAAAGATGTCCGTAACTGAAACTTAAAAAGGAAAATGTTGCTAGTGGGTCAAATGTGGTGTGCCACGGTACAAGTCCCAAAGCAAAATCTTCCTCTCCAAACACCAACCATTATTTGTGTACAAACTTCTATCTATGATGCATATTTTATATCGAAGACCTCCATTTAAAGCAGATTGCAGTTTTGAACAAATGAAAAAGCTGGAGGCATGGAACATAAAAGCTTGCTAAACATCATCTTTGCTTGTAAGTATCAAGTTAATTTTGTTTTTCAGAGAAAACTATGCTTCATTAATAGATTTGTAAACCCACAAGGTCACCTTAGTCTCCAAAAGAAAGGCATTTTTAATCTTCTTTAAAAGCCAGTTGCACAGCAACATATTTTAGAAGAAATTAAATACAACTGCAATTATATAAAGAGTGTACGCCAGGAACCCGTGAAAGACTATGTCTAATCCCTCCCATTTCAGGGTCAGTGATAAGCTTTTGCTTTAGGAGAATAAAGCCTGATAGCCAAGGATTTAAAAAAAAACAAAAAAACATGACTTTATCTTGAGTGGAATATGGATAAAAAATGGAACTGTATTAAGCTTGCCTTTTACAGTGAAAAGAGATTGCTGAAAGGCATTGATATTTACTCTGTCCAACAGGCCAGAAAGAAGTTTCGGCTCTCATGAAGCTCATGAACCATGTAAACAACGTGGGAAATTTTGTCATCTCTAGGCATTTTTGTATGATTCATTCCTGAGCCTATGCATATGTGTCAGAGTGCTTTATATGTTCAAAGGACAAATATAATTTAAACATGAGAAAATATACATTCAATAGTACAAAGAAACATTGTGAAAAAGTCCCTCTTTTTCTGTCATCGCCTCCATTTTCGCAGACTGGCATTGCTAGCTTATGAACTCTGCACACTCGAGCACTGCTGTCCCATCCCCATTGTCTTTGTTCCGACCCCTAAATCATGACAAAATTAACAAATTACAGCTGGTGTTCCTGTAGGACCATAGATATGGTGCAGGAAAATATATCAACGACATGGAAAGTTAAATGTTACTTATAGACTGTAGCACCTATTGTGCCACCCACTAGGCTGACAAGTAAACGCATGGCTTCAGGCCTACATGTGTAGCCTGACTGCTGCATCTTTTAAACCTGAAGACAATTCTGTTAAAATAACCTTTTTTGAGAGGAAGAACCTCTACTTTTAAATAGTAAATATGTCATCCCTAGTAGGCCTTCCAGGTAAGGTTCATAGTATTTAAATGTAGAACATTTAAGAATTTCACGTTGGCATGTTGCTACAGCAACTAGCCCCAAAACGCAATTTTCACTCTACAGGGCTGTGGGTGGTTCTATGTGGAAAGCTGAAATTCAAATAAAATACTATTATTGCTAACTTTGGTTTGAGATATGCTAATAAAATTAATCAACCACTGTTTTGAATATGTATTAAAAGTCCAATTCAATGGGGAAGTTGAATGTTCGACATATATATAAGAAAACAAACTTTAAAAAAATTAGGCCTGCCTGAAGCTCCAGTGGGCTAATTAGCATTAGCCTGCCAACTGCTGCCCGTGTCAGTGCTTTCACTTTAATTAAGTGTGAACACTGCTCCCAGAGCAGAAACTATGGCTTAGGCCTTTTGGCAGTAAGCCCTCATAGCGAGGTATGTGATTCCTCTCATTCCTAGAAGGGTAGATTGGGAGGGTTCAGCAACTTCATTAACTTGAAAGGGACTAGCGTGAGGCCTGCCCATTCATATTTAGGGAAAGGGAGACCTGGGGAAGATAAGCCCTTTGATCCCTGGGTCAATTGTAGCCAGTTTGGCACTATCTCAGTACAAGGGGCAGCTGGTCCCAGAACCAGTTTGGTATGGCTGAGGAGGACACACCCCTAACTGGAGTACCAGCCATCTTAAAAGACTGAAGGGTGCTACCATATTAGAACCAATTCTGAATAGTACATTGTGGGGTAGTTGGCAGTAAAGCAAACATGATGTGCTGCAAAAATGGAAAGGTTTACCACTGAACACTTTTTTCATTGGTTAGGCAGTGTCCAGGCGTCACCCCCACCCACTGGCTAGTGAAGCTTACAAAAGTGGCACCTCACCCCTGGCACATCAAAACACTTTTTGGACCTGAGGAAGAACAAAATAGGACTCGACCTGCTATCTATGACCTGTGTGGAGACCTGACAGGCTGAACTTGCTCCCACCTCTATCCAAGACTAGAAATGGGCTGCAAGAGTCAGACCTCCTCTGAGTCTACAGGGAACGAATTAGCTGAAAGCGGCTCTTTTCCTGAATTTACCAGCTGACCAGTAGCAACTGGATCTGGACTAGAACCTGCTGGTGGCTTCTGCTGGTGTGAGTCCTGGCCCCTAAATGTTATCCCTGAGGCCCAGGGGGTCTTGGAAGAGACAAATAGAAACTGCACCACTATTTCTGGACTTCTAAGGCCTCCAGAGCTTCAGTAGGACATTGCTGAAAAGTTATCGATTTTGAGAGGACTCAGATACAACTTTCAGGCTTGCTCCACTTGACGGTTTTGATCTTCAAAAAGAGATTAAGTCTGAAGGTAGAAATCTTGACTGGGAGAAAAAGCAAAAAGTATCCAACTGACAAGAAGACTTCAGCTGCATGAAATTTGAATTTTTCTTCATCGAGCTTTCCCTGCCAATACAAACAGTTTCAGCAGGACATCGTTCAGCTGCTATCTGACTTTGAGAGAACTTTTGCCTGATACAGGCTTCAACCTTGCCCAGGGGTAGGATTTCAGAGACTTAGGGCCTGATTATGACTTTGACAGTCAGACTGCCGACAGCTTGTTGGTGGCGGTCCGACCGCCAATAGTCCATTGGTCTGACTGCCGTATCAGGAATAGGGCGGTTGGACTGACATCAGCCCGATGACACACCGCTTCCACCACCAGGAACATGGATCCCAACGGTGTGGCAATGGGGTTGGTTGAGGGAATAGCTGTGGTGCTGAGGAAGGCACCGCCATGCAGATTACAATCTTCTTTACATGGTGGCGACCCTGGAAATGTAAAGTGGGGACCCCAAAACAGGTCCCATGGGCAATTTCACATGGGGGGGCAGTGCATGGGGGAACATGTTGTGCCCCCTCTGCATGCACTGTTGTGCGTGCACTGTGTGTCATGCATGCACTGTGTGTCATGCACAGCATTGTGCATGGTGCCAGTGCGCGTGGTGGCATCGCTTTCAGGCTCACATAGTTAGCCTGAGCATGCAGCCGCTGACAGACCGGTCGGGATGCTGCCAGCTTGACAGCAGTCTCCCGACTGCCGACACTGCAGCTTGGCGATTTGACCGCCAGGCTCGTAATTAGGCCCTAAGTCAGAATATTAAATCTTTGACCAGGGCGACCAGCTTAAAAAAAGTTAGCACCTTGTCTCAGTCCCCTGGTGGTGGAATAAGTGAAAAAGTCCCACTTTTCTGCAACTACTGAGAACGTTTCTTTGTGTCAGTATTGCAGCCCTTAGCTCCTTAAAGCAAGCTTAATCACATCAAGTCCCTCTCCACCTAGGATCCCAGCAGAGTCCAATACACTGTGGTAAACTAGGCCCAATTTGAGTCATAAGTTCTTCTGTCTTTTTGTTTTGTTCCTGTAGCAGACAAACAGAACGCCAACTACTTGACTCTTTGAGAACAGTTCCAGAACCTGGGTGCTTGCAGGATTCAGTAGTCCTTGAGTAAGTCCTCTTCTTCAAGCAGGAGTTAGGAGTGTTCTTTAAGCAGGACCTTCTTCTTCAAGTAGAGTCTTTACATGTCCAGGAATAATCTGAGATGGTTTTGATTGAGGTGCATATAAATTCCATGTACTACTCAGTCCTAATTATGTTCTTGCAGTCAAATTTCTCTTTGCAGGACTTTTCCTTCGTCTTACTGTAAAATTACCATTTTGCCGGCCTGTCTTCAGCTCCATGGTCACTCTCATAGTTAGATGAGCTCTTCTCCTGATAGGTCTCAATCTGGTTTTCCCTCACCACATCTGGTGACTGAAGCCTTGCTGTCAAGGAGGGTCATGGGAATGAATAGAAGAAGTAATCTCCAAGTTAAGAGATAGTCAAAAATATGTCCTTTCTTCTGTGAAATAATCTTGTTAACTCCCATATAGCTAATCCCTCATAAGTGGCCAGCAGTTAATACCCATCTGCTTTTCCTGGGCTTAGAGGTAGCTTTCATCCTGTGAGCCACAGTCATTAACTCTTCCAACCAAGGAAGATGACTACTTAGAGTGTGCTGCCGTAGTCTAGTCTGCTAGTGATGAGGGCTTCTATTATTCTGCGGTGTCCAGTGGGAGCCATTTGAATATTTTCCTCAGCATCTTCAGGGTGTGGAAACCCATTGCTGATACCGTGCTGACTTGGAGATTTGGCTATTGATTATAATGCCCAGGTGCCTGGTAACATTGGTTGGAATGGGTGCTAGTCCTAGATTATCAGGCCACTAGTTAGGGGACCATAGAGATGTGTGTTTGCTGAACAGTACCACTTTGGTTTTGTCATCATTGAGCTTGAGGCAGTCTCTTTTCATCTGGTCTGCTATGTTGGACATCCACTTGATGAAGTTGGATTGTGTGGTGGGTGTGTCTTCTGAGACGGAGAGAGGATCAGTTGCATTTTTTCTATGAAAGAGAGGATGCTGAAGCTGTGAGATTGGAGAATGGTGGTGAGAGGGGCCATGTAGATGTTGAAAAGGGTGTGACTCAGGGAGGAGCCTTGAGGGACGTCACAGATCATCTTTGTGGCATGTGAATGGAAAGCGGAGAGGCTGTTTCTTTGAGAGTGTCCAGTGATGAAGGAGTGAATCCATTGAAGGACAGGGACATGGATTCTAGCCTCTTGGAGTCTCAGGTTGAGGATGGGGTGAGAGATAGTGTCGAAGGCTGCCAAGAGGTCCAGTAAGATGAACGCCTGTTGCTCGACTGGCCTGCTAAATGAATACATACCCATTTTCTGGGTTGGAAATATAACTAGAATTGAGGTTTGTTGTGAAAGACTTACGGACCAATATAGCCTTGATGAAGTCGTGAGGACACCCCCCATAGGATGAAACACATGTTACCTAAAGTTCTGAGAAGAGGTCAAAGCACCTGAAAATAAATCCACAAACCAAGAAAAGATGTCCTGCTTGTTGTTGAAACTATTTTGTACTCATTTTTATGATACATTGCGTGTGCCTCATTTTGTCAAATATTGTTGGTCAATCTTAGGATTGCAATTGGGGGTGTTGTCTGTACCGCTCCCCACTTTGAGAGCACCGCTATTTAACTTTGAGGAAGATAATTGCTGCTGTGACTGCCATTTGAGTGCCCATTTCCCTTTTACACATATTAATTGGATAAATACTGTTCCATCAAGCATGAGGATGTCACAGAGACATGCCCACCCTGCCGATTATCACAATGTCCTATTAGTGGAGGTCTCTAGTAGTGGGTTTTAAGTATAGTGCTGATGACTAGAGGCAACAGTGTGCCATGGAACATCACTCAATCTGTTTAACATAAAATCAGAATAAACATTGTTGTCTGTATCATCAGATCAGACTGCCAACCCTCAGTTTCATTACTCATCTGGGTACATACATGAGCACATGACCTTCAGCAGAAGGGGACACTACCTCTCATCTCACAGACACAACCCAACCACCCTATTGAATTGGCAAATGGAGAAGTAGAGAAATAGTTCCACTGAAGAAAATGAGTTAGCCTGGTGTGGGTGATTGGTGATAGATTTAATCAGCTACCAGACAGTTCCACAGCCATTCACTACACCTAAACACAGGTGTCTGCGGAGCATTCATCACTTCATAGAAATGATGATGTCAGCATAGCCCAGTAGCAAAGGAGATGCCTTTCTCTCATATAAATGCAAAGAAAGAAATTCACAAAGGCACACTTGCAGAACTTTCAAGATGGCACCTCCACTATCTGATGAAATATACTACCCTGTATAATTACGGGATATGTTTCAGAGTTTAGTACGGCTGCTGTTAGAAAGTGGGTTATTGGTAAGGGTAAGTATGCACCTACCACCAGTAAAAAGTCCACTAACATTATATAGGGTCCAGTAAAGTCTCAATAAATGAGTCCCTTGCTCAACCCTTGGTAGCTGTAACTGAGCAGTCAGGCCGAACTTTGGAGACAGGTTTTGTAAAGTATTTAAAAACCAATACATCAAATAATTAAGACACAACACAATAAAAATCCCACATTAATTTATAAAAATAGTAAATATGTTTATGAACAAATAGACACCAATATGAAAAAATCCAATGTAGGAAACCAGAGATATGAATTTTTAAATGTTAATCATTTTATAGTGCTTAGAAACCTATAGCACCACTCTCGTACATCTGGTCACGCTTGACCAGGACAAAGTCAAAGTTTCAGGCAGGAAGCGAGAGAGCCCTGGTCTGATACACTAAGCGAGAGGCCACAGTCAAAATGTTACCTTCACACTCAGAAACATTGCTGGAGCTTTTTATTTTCCGATGCCCCTAGCTGCTCTTCACCAGGCCAGATACGGTGAGGTTCTGCCAATTTTCAGGGAGCTCCCAACCAAATCCTGGAAGTCGAATCTCTGGAGCTTTCCAACGGGACGAATCTGAAATCCTGCCTGAGACGCGGCTGAAGGTGGCTGGCTTAACTCTCGTGGTCAGGTGTATGGAGCTTTTTCCCAAAAGTTCTCCAAAGTGGAGGAGATGGTTCCTGAAGTCCTCCTTGTAGGTTTAAAGTGTCAAAGATACAAATCCAACGGTCTGGAATCTCCTGGGGGGGCCCCAGGAAGGTCTGGACCACAATTCCCACAATGCACCTGGCCAAATCCTTAAAAGTCCACTGGACGCACTCCAGTTTGGGGGCTCTGTTAGCTTGTAGCTGCAAGGAGGTCACTCCATAATCCTTCTTGAAGTAAGCTATAGTCCCCAGGGCTGTAGTATCAAATTGTGCAGCAGGCAAAGTCATTCAAAGAGCAAACCCTTGGGTGCAAATTCAAGATTCCAGCCGGTCAGTTCTTCTTTTCCTTGTAGTGGCACCCCTGACCAATGGGATGCAGGGTGCCACCTAGGCGTATGACTACTTCCTCCAAAGTGTGGCATCTTCTTGTCCCAGAAAGCACCATTCTTCCAAAATTCATGATGGCTGAAATTTCAGCAGAGCAGTAAGAGCTAACTAAAGCAACTCCCAGTGTGGCTCATTTCCATAGCTCTCCTCCCCGTAAAATCTGCGAATTCCTTCCTTAAGCCTGCTATCTGGCTGGGGCACAGTGGACGGGGTAGGTGGGCCTGGCATTCCCTGCCTGTCCTGTCCTCCTTTGAAGGCTCATGTTTTATGACCCCTTCCCCCTGCTCTGGCATTCCTTTGTAGCTGTAAAGCTCTCTCCAGCAGATAGCCTCTACCTTGGATAGCCACTTATCACCTAATCATGGCAGCCTTACTAATCCTGTTAGCACTGACCAATCAGGGAAGAATGCAGGAAGGCTGGATTTTGGCTTACATACAAGAAAGTCTTATAACTTCATTTCTGTATAAGTTATGATAAATTGAACAAGGGCAATCTGTTGGATTTATCAATAGCATTCTTTGAATGATATTTTGATTCCCTTCCTAGCAATAATTATGTGTGCATAAAATATTACAATGTTAGCCTATGGGCTTAGCGTCTACAATGGGTGGAAAACATAAAATGGGCAGATTTCCTTCACCAGGGTTTAAAACATCTTTTATACGGACCCCCGCTTATAATTACATGACCCCTCATACCTGGGGCACCTAGGGGAGACTTTTAAAAGCAGTGCTGCAGAACAGGCCTGCTTCTAAAATGACATCAGGCACTGAGCAGTGCACGCATGCAAGTGCAAACAAAACTGCTGGTCTCTAAACTTCCCTGCCCTATTATATACTAGGGTCTAATAGGTAGTTTCAGTCCTCCTGCCCTATTATCTACTAAGAGTTTAAAGGGTAGGTCATGCCAATTGTAAGAATTTACTTTTAAAGACAGTGTGCAAAGCAAGGCTGCATTTAAAATGGCAGACAGCCACTCAGCAGTGCACACATGCAAAGTGCATTAAATCTGCTGGGCTTCTAAAGCTCCATGCCCTATTATCTACTAGGGGCGTATAGGTAGATTAATCCCTCTTCCCCTATTAACTACTAGGGACATAAAGGGGCAGCCAGGCCAATTGTAAGTGTACCCTAGTACATAGTGTACCCTATACATGTGTTGTGTTTTAAACATAGCACTGGCCTGGGACTGTCAGAAGAGCTCATAGCACAGTCAGTTACCACCAGTATCATTTAGCAAACAATGGGGGTGAACAGGGCAAAAGGATGACTTTCTAACAGATGCCAATATACTATTTGTGCTCAGGGAGACCCACCAAGCTAAGTGGGTGTTGACATGAAGACTGATGTAGGGAAGTGACTCCAGAAAGTTACCTACAAGACATGCCACTTACATTGCATTTAATGCTGGTAAATACCCATCTGCCCATTTCACTTAACAGTTGCCCTCTTCACATACTGATCTGCCTCTACCTCTTGTACCTTATTTATACTTGCAATACTCCTTGTTCATATGACCCTCGAGGTATGCTCATACATTACTAGCCCTATAACTCTCCGCTCATATCCTATCTTCCCATACCCATGTCAATACTTTCTGTCCATACCTCCTTTTGGACTAGGCCCTTTTTGCAGGGTTATCCGCAAACGTTTTGCTTCTTCCTCGTATTTTTTCCTGACCTGTTGTTGTTGGTTTTAGGACTCTGGGCACTTTACCACTGCTAATCAGTGCTAAAGTGCATATGCTCTCTGTGTAAATTGTGAACATGATTGGTTATCCATGATTGGCATATTTGACCTACTGATCAGTCCCTAGTAGGTCTCAGGAACGACGCATCTCTTTGTTTTTCGACGCTTCTCATCGCTGCGGCTGTTTGGCTTGGTGAATTTTGTCACAACAACAGGTACTTTGCAAGGAATCACCCATCCATGGTTTTCTATGGACTCAGTTGCTAAAACCGTTTGAAAGTCATTTCTCTTAATACGTGTATGTTGGATTTTTGTCGTTTTGGTCTTGTTAAGTTTAGATAAAGATACTTTATTTCTAAACCAGTGTGGTGTCCATTGGTGGTGTTATCACTGTGTTACTGTGAGTGTTGGTACAAATACTTAACACATTGCCTTTCGGATAAGCCTGTCTGCTCGTGCCAAGCTACCAAGGGGGTGAGCAGGGGTTATCTAAAGTGTGTATCCCCCTTACCCTGACTAGAAGCAAGGGTCCCTATTTGGACAAAGGTACCTACCTCTGCTAACTAGAGACCCCCATTTCTAACACTGGTGGTCAGCGGTGGGGATCTGAACCTGTATTAGTACTTGACCCATAGTGATTGGTGTACATCACTAGTTTAGTGCAGACCACTACGCAACCACATACTGTGTTTTATTTTTGTTCTATTTTTGATCTGACCCATGAGTATCCACACACCATGTCTCTGAGAAGTAAACGAGCAAGTGAGGCTGCAGCCTCTAGGGCTGGCAGCAATCAGTCTTCCAGGAGTATTTCTCCAGAGGATTTGGAGGAAAGGCAAAGGGCCAGATATCATGAGTTAGAGGTCATGAGAATAAAGGCAGAGGGGAGCAAGAACGCTCGTGCCTTGGAAGAAAGGAAGTTGCTTTTGGCACATGAATTGAGAATGAGAGAGCTTGATATGGAGCTCGAGAGGCTTGAGGCCATGAGTGTCTTAGCCAAGAAAAAGGAAAAGTGTTTAGCTCATGAAGTGAGCTTGGCTGGGTAGGAGGTGGAGTCCAGCTCAGATGGTGGCAGCAAAAAATTAGTGTCTAGTGCTGAGGGAGAAGTACACACACCCAGAGATGGAGGGGTTCGACATACACCTAAGGGTTCAGGGTTATGAGGTAGCTCCAGTGGTGTGCAGTGTCCCTGAGGTGGATTGGGGAACTGGAACAGGGGTTCATATTCCTAGTGGTGGGAGGGACACTCTACTGACTCTAGATGAGAGGTGCAGGGAGAGGGGTTCCTCCATGGTAGAAGCCTTGGTGTGTGAGTGTGGAGACCGTCCAGAAGAGTGTGGGTTGAGTGACAGAGATAGTCAGACACTGTCTTGCCAATCTCAGGAGAGTGGTGTGGGGTACATGTGTGAGGCACTGGATGGTGAGGCAAAGGGTAGCTTGGTTAACACATGTGTGGGGCTGTGTGATTCGCTTGTTGGAGAGCATATTTCAAGTCCCTGTTTTCTAGAGCTATACCAACAGCCGGTGGAGTGTGAGTTCTCTGACCCCAGGGAGCTTGCACTGGAGGCAGACCTTTTGGTGGATTCCAGAGGGTCTGAAGAAGCTTTTGGGAGTGATCCTGAAGGGGGTGACTGAGGTTTTCCCCAGCCAAGTGAGGTAGGGGAGGTTTGTGGTAGCCCAGATAGGTCCTGGAGTAGTGGGAGGGGTGTAGGGTCCCATGTCCTGTCTCAGAGGAGAAGGAGTAGGAGTGGGCTGTGTCCCAAGGTGACTGAAACCCAGTCTCCAGGCCTGGTTGGTTCCATGAGTGAACACCAGGAGGGGGGATTTAGTCTGTACCGAGAGACCATCCCCTGAGGGGGATCCCAAAGTGTCAGGTGGTCTGGGGGGGACTACTGTAGCAAGCATCCCACCAGTTCTGGTGTCTGGCTACACCGCTCCAGTGGGGAGCGTGCATGAGTCCAGAGAAAAGGGTGAGGGGGGACGCTGTCCCCAGTGGAAGGACCAGTGGGTCAGGGGTTGCCAGCTCTGAGGTCAGAGCACCCCAGGACTGACCCTGGTGAGGCCACTTCTGGCCTGGGGGGTCTTCATGCTCTGTCAAGTGGACAGGAGGCTGGAGACCTGCGATAGGCAGACTCTCCTACAACTCATGAGGAGTGTGTTTCCCTTCGGGGGTTAGTGTACTCCCCCGGAAGTCTTGGGTTGCCAGGCACAGGTCCAGCCTAAGGGTACAGAAGCTGGGTTGGAGGACCAGGTTCAGGGTGTCCCCCCTGACCTGGAGGAAGGGGCGACTGCTAACAGTGCCCCTACCAAGTTGTCTTCTGGGGGAGGAAGACAGGGTGTGGGAGAGCCCACCCCAGCCTCTTGTCCAGCCACAGGGTACAGACCCTGGGCTGGTGGGCCAGTGTCAGGATGCCATACCTGACTTGGCAGGAGGGAGAGTGGAGAAAGGGTGCCAGGCACTTGGGGCTACCGCCCCCCACTTTCTGACGTCACAGAGGTTAGAGAGGTCTGAAAGGCATGAGGCCTGGCTATCATCACTGACTGTTGTCAGTGGCCACTGTGTCTTGCTGTCCTGGTGGACACAGTTGCCCCTGGGAGGGGGACAGGAGTCACACCCCGGGGGGTGGACTGGGCCACACCACTGTGTTGGCTATGTGGGTACTGTCTGCCTGTTGGGACACATATGTGAGCAAAGTAAGTTTAGGTGCTGCACAGATGAGGTCCACAGGTGAGGAGAAGGGTTCCCCATGGGGCAGCTTAGTGGGCCCTGAGAGTATGGATAGAGGGATCCAACTAGGTTCAGGAAGGCGTAGAACGGGAATAGACACCTGCTGTTGAGGGCAAGGTTCCTTGTTCTATCGCCCTAAGCAGGGAAGCCCATTGGGGTATGGATTGGTCTACCCTGGCTTTAGGCTGGAAGGGGGTTGTGTTGGACATGGCCCTTTTTGCAGGGTTATCCCCAAACTTTTTGCTTTTTCCTCCTATTTTTTCCTGACCTGTTGTTGTTGGTTTTAGGTCTCTGGGCACTTTACCACTGCTAATCAGTGCTAAAGTGCATATGCTCTCTGTGTAAATTGTGAACATGATTGGTTATCCATGATTGGCATATTTGACTTACTGGTCAGTCCCTAGTAAAGTGCACTAAGTGTGCCGGGGCTGGTAAATCAAATACTACTAGTGGGCCTGCAGCACAGATTGTGCCACCCACATGAGTAGCCCTGAAAAGATGTCTCAGGCCTGCCACTGCAGTGCCTGTGCGCAGTTTGCTAACTGCCAAGTCGACTTGGCAAGTGCACCCACCTGCCAGGCCCTAACCTTCCCTTTTCTTACATATAGGACACCCCTATGGTAGGCCCAAGGTACCCCCCTTGGCAGGGTGGAGTGTATGTGAAAGGTAGGACATGTACTGATGTGTGTAACATGTCCTGATAGTGAAATACTTCCAATCTCGTTTTTCACTATTGAAAGGATATCTTGCCCCAGAGGACAGAATAGGGAATGCTTTGTAACATTTTACAAGCATATCTTCCCATAGGGATAAGATAGAAAAATAAAGTTTAGGCTCTCTGAATTCAGAATTTAATAACACATCTTTTACCAAAGATGGTTTTTAAATTGTGTATTTGAAAATGCCACTTTTAGGAAGTAGGCATTTTCTTGTTTAACCATTCTGTGTGCCTCTGCCTGTTTGTGTATTGACTGTCTGGTTTACTAGACACCCCCATTTCTAACACCTCCTTTTGTGAACATCCTCCCTAAAAGCCCTATTGCCCATGTCGCATCTCATAAAACTAATACTCCTTTCTTTTTCCCCACAATTATCGATCTATAACCTTCTCGCTCAACTTTTATCTTTTATACCCCCTTCTTGTACCTTTTGTCCATATTCTCTGCACAGTGCTCTTTGCCTCTTTCCCCTTTACGGAAACTCTTAATTTGGACAGGATTTCACATTCTCTCACTTTTTTATCAGGATTTCTCATGTTCAGGCTCTTTCACTGTATGTAATGCACTTAAGTTGCTTGTTAGATGTCACATGCTAATTTTACCCCTCAGGAAATGTCTCATGGACAAGCTCCCTATGAGGATTCCTCATCATAGTCCACCACACCCAAAACCATAATACTGATTCAGTGCATCATCTAGCTGCCTCGGTGGCATGTCTGCCAGCCAGAGCTTCATTCAATTTTGAATTTATTTAACATAAAAAGCTATGATAGTTTTAAGATGTGGGGATCAGACAGTAAAAATAAAGTAATTTATGATTTGCTAAAACCTAATAATGCTTTCCCTTTTTATACCTTATTTAATATTGTAGCAGGTTAGATGGTTTCTAGGCCCATCCCATTTATTTTATCAGAGGGCGCTATGGCACTATGAACGAGTTCATTGCTCAAAATCACTGTTGCCAGTTGGAGAAAACCATGATTATATGAACTCCTGATTCCAAAGTCAACAATGTAACTCTTTGTCAATATGAAACACATACATGTTAATGTGTCCCTTTTTATTTTTCCCAATTCTGGTGTTCACCGTTTCTGAACACTCCCAGGTGTAGCCAATTGTAGGGAACAAAGGCTCATGAAGAGGCGATGCCTTGCCCTGATGTACAGTTTTTTTTGTGTTGCAAACCAGAATACAACAGTGCTACCCCTGGAATATGAATGCAACACTTTATAAATATGACTATTATCCATTCAATAAGAATGTTTTCAAAAAAATTATTTTGCCCACAACCAAACTAATTTGTTGAAGAAAAGTAGCTCGGGTTTCAGTTTCTTGTTGTTTGGTTTTAGCTAAACTGTTTTTGTGCCCAGTATGAATTAGAAAACATGTCTGTTCTGTAATGTCATCAGACTTTATCCAGAATGGTCCGGACACCTGCAGTGTTTTGCTATAATAGGTGGCTGTGGAACTGGGTCAAGGGCCAACCTCTGTTGACAGATACTGCAAGCTGGGGACAGTGGGTGTCTGTGTTCCAGACTAGGGGGATTCAGTGCTACACACAACGAACCAAAGGGTAGAATATGCATGCAGGGAGCATTGCTTTGTTATTGGCAAGTTGTTATATCAATGAAGGCAATGATTGAGTTGGCTTGGAGACTGAAGTATTGGATCACATAGTAGAAGTAATTTCTCTAAGGAGAGACCAAGAATTAATTACACATTTTAATCAAACATTCTTTGACCTCGAATATAATTTAGTGCATGAAGCAGTGGACATAAAATAGCCATGCATTTGACCTTCCTCATTTGTGTCTTTTGTTCTCCCTCTCCCTCTATATGTGGTAGCTTGTATATTTGGTGTCTGTGTATCAGTCTCTGCAAGTTGATTTGCGCAGGTGGGTAACTGCTTCTCTCTGCCTGTCTCTCTAATAGTCTACCACCATAAGGGCCAGATCTATGATGCATTTTACCGGTTGCAAACTTTTCATTTTTATTTTTGAAAAGCATCCCGTTTTCTTTTAATGAAAACGGGCTGCATTTTTTAAAAAAAACTGCTTTATTTAAAAAGCAATCACAGACATGGTTGTCTGCTGACCTCAGCAGGCCACCATCCATGTGAGTGCAGGCCATTCCCAATCAGTCACAATTTGCGACCTGCCTCATGAATATTAATGAGGCAGGTCCCTTGCAGCCCATTTGGGAATTGCAAACATCAGGATTTATGACTCGCAAATTGTGAGTTGCTAAAAATAGCAATTTGCGAGTCGCAAACCCTGATGGTCATACATCTGGCCCCTAAACTCTCCAGCATGCCCTATTCTTCAACTATTTGCACACCTGCTAAATTATATCTCCAATAATTGATGTTCTCTTCTTTCCTCTCCTGAAGCCTATTTTCTGCTCCTATTTTCTTTATGCTAATCAGATGCATAAGGTTTACGTTTTAAGGAAGATTGACTATTCACAGGACTCGTTCTTCTATCCCTTTTTTTAATGCTCCTATGTTTGTGTATATGGGTGCTTGCATTTCAGAGGGTCTTCGTGCATGGGTTCCTGTGGGTCTGTTTACATGGATGCTTGTTCACTGTTTGTTTGTGCCTGGATAGATGTGCCAGAATGTTGCTCTGTCTGCATGATTTCATGTTTGTTTTATCTATGTCAGCCAGGGCCTGGACATTTTGTGTCTGTCTGTGTGAGTTCTTAAAACACAACAAGTTAAGCATATAACCTTGTAAATGCTGGCGAGAGATCAAAATTAGGGGTAGGTGGAACTCACAGAGTTTCACTCCACAGAATTTCATGAAGTTACATAAAACCTCCATGAGAATCTGTGGAGTTCCTCCAGCGGATGGAAAATATACATGTCTTGCTGCTCACACTGCAATTTAGTGCCATTATTGCAAGCGGTGCGGAAAAATCTACTTGTATAGCACCATGCGGTGCCCAAGAGTGGGCAGCCATTGGAGTTGATTTTGCTGCCACTCAAGAAGGAAATCTACTCAAGTGGCACCAAATCTACTCGAGAAGCGACTGCCCATGATAGAAAATTGTGCTAGGAGGTGCCAAATCTCAGTCGCCAGCTCCCACTTCTGGTGCATCACTGAAAAAAGTTCGACCACGCAGCGATTAGTGGAATTTGACAGGAATTCTTGTAACGCGGAGTCCCCAAACTCCGCCAATTCTGCAGGCTGAATGAAACATTCTTCCTACCCCTAATCAAAATATGATTTTTATTTAATATAATTTTTTATTTTATATTTATTTTTTTATTTCCTGTAAATTTTGTAACTAGCTACAAAAGGGTTGTTTCTTTTCACTAACTGTTATATTGTACTCTAGGAAAGAAAACAATGGTTATATACTTCTGCAGGACTGATCTTGCAAAACAAAATGTTTATAGATACAACGTTTTTTGTCTCTGCAAGACTTAAAAGATGTATTTGTCATCACAGTTCAAGAAAATACGCAGTAGCATGCTGTAAGAAATTAGGTTATCGTCTCAGGGTTGGTGAAAGCCCCACTCAGACAACAACCACAATTCCTGCCAGGATGAACCACAAAAGTCACAAAATTAACCTGTGCTTAACTTTCTGGCAGCTTGGCACAAAAGAGTCAGGCTTAAGTTGGAGACACTGTGTAAAGTATTTATGCAGCACACAAACAGTAATAAAGAAAAAACACAACACAAGAAAAATAATCCCAAACCAATTTAGAACCATAGAGTACATTTTAATAAATAAAATGATACCAGAACGACAAAAATTCAATCAGAAAAACCACAGATATGCAATCTCAAAATTTTAGGTAAATATAGCACATAAAAGCACAAGTCACCACTCATGATCATCCGGTCATGCTAGACCAAGGGAAATTCACAAATTCAGGCCAACCACGATGGATTGCAGGCCGGATACAGGGACCAGGTTAGCCCAGCTGAAAAGGTAACTTCGCAGAGTCTGGCATAAAGAATCCAGAGCGAGGTGGAGGAGGCCATGAGGAGCAGGGAGAGTGTTGCGGATGGTCGTCGATGTAGCGCAGAGAGCAGCCCTGGCATCACGGATGGTCATTGTAGGGACTTTTTGTTAGTAGTCACCATGGGCTGTCATTTCTATAGTACGAAGAATAAATCTCACATTGCCGGTCGTCGCTGGCGATCGATGCAACGCAAAGAGACAAGCTTACTGCAGCTTCACGTGGGCAGTTGTCCTGGGCAACAGAGCCTTGGCAAGAACTGGCCCATTTTCAGTTGCAAAAAGCCCAAAACTTCAGGATTTTTCTTTTTTTCCCAGAAGATTGTACTCTGATTCCAGTCAATGGTCCAGGACCTGAGGAGGCACCTCTTAGGGATCAGGGATTCACTGTGGCAGAGGCCAGCAGGACTCAGTCAGGTCCAGTTGCAAGTCCAGTTGCAGCAGGTGAGCTGGGCAGTTGGAGGAAGGCTGCTGGAGCTTTGTTGTGTCCCTGTAGCTCAGAACAGGACAGCTATCTGACCCCTGGAGACACTCAGGTTACCCGGGGATGAAGGGAAGATGTCCAGTCTTCCTTCACAAAGAGCAGGGCATGCATCAAGCAGCAGGTAGTCTTCCGGAGAACAGGGCAGTCCTCTGGTAGCAGAAGGGCAGTGATCTGAAGAACAAGACAGGCCTCAAGCAACAGGGCAGACCTCTGGGGAACAAGGCAGTCCTTTCTCTGTAGCCCACAGATCCAAGTGTGTAGTGAAGATAGGTTCAGGAGATCCAATATTTATACCTGGTGCCAGCCATTGAAGTGGCAGTGTAATCCTGACTGCCTCTACATCTGGTTCTACAACTTTCTTCTTGTCCCCTCTCAAAGCTCCAATTAGTCCAGTGTGACAAAAGACTGGTGTCAAACCCCTTTGTGTGTGCGCCGGAGGCAGCCTATTGAAATGTAAGTGGGGCAGGGAATAGCTCCACCCCACCCATCCTGGAAGGGTGGCCCATCCTGCCCACACCTAGTCCCCCCTTGTCTCATTGTCTGGGAGGAATACACAAAGGCCAACTGCCAGGCTATTCACAAGCATGTGCCAACACCTAGGTAGCAGGCACCAAATGGTTAGGACAAGAAAATGCCAACTTTCTGGCAGATATCATGTCTGCCGAAATATAAATCCCATATGATATTATAGAATTTATATTTTGGCAGACGGGATATCCATCACCATTGTGACAGAATAATCTGTCCGCTGAAAAAATGATGGACTGGATGCAGCCTGAATAATTTCTAGTGTTTGAGATTAATTCAACCATTCATTCAATCACCTTTTTGTTTTTCTAGGTGATATACCTTATGTGTAATTGCTGTTCTAAGAGTAGAAAATTAGTTATTAGTTGGAGATGATGTGAGTCCTACCCAAGTAATAAGTCTCAAAATCCTGTCAGGTCAAACACACAGTTTCTATAATTTAAACCTGGGCTCAGCCCCTGATAGCTATGACACAAAGCAGACAGGCTTAACTTAGGAAAATGTCCAAAATATTTAGCAACCCTAAAATAGTCAAAAAGTCAAAGCTCAACTTAAAAAAAAATACCACAACCATGTTCTAAAAATTAAGTAATTTGTAATAGGTCAAATGACAGCAAAATGACAAAAAGACAACAAGGAAGACCGGAAATACGCATTATTTAAGTAAGTTTTAAGACAAAAATCTCCAACCAGAAATCACTTTTTACAGTTGACTGGAACCAAGGTGCAATTTCCGACCACCCTATTACGAGTTTTGTGGTCAGACCACTAAAGAACCACTGCAACCTTCGGGGATCAGTGATCCCTCTGAAGTGTTGCAGTGGTGTGAGGCCACAATATGCTTGCTGCGGCACCGCCAATCATATTATGAGTTTCCTCACATCCACCCTTTTCATGGTGGTGAGCCCGCTATGAAAAGAGTGGCGGCAAGGAAATTAAGGGGACCTACAGAGCCCCCTGTTGCCTCTGGGCTAGGGGATGCATGAGGGCAGCACATGTTGTGCCCCATGTCTGTATGCACCCCCAGTTCTTGCACTGCATGGACTTCGCAGTCCATGCCATGCAGGAACTTGCCTTGGTGTTCCAATTGCGGTGCCTTTCTCAGGCTCACTGCCTGGGACCACCAAAGCACCGCTCGTTAGACCAGGAGAAAGCTCCTACTCTGGTGGGCATTCGGCGGCCGAGATTGGCGGTGTGGGAGCGGGAACCTGGTGTGGCGGTCTGCTCCCACAGTGCCAAACTCGCAATCAGACCCTCAGTCTTTTTTATTGAAGTCTAAATCCTCCAGCAGGGCAAGGTTGAAGGCTGCATCTGCCGACTTCCTCTCAAAGCCAAACAGCCACTGGATGATGCTCCATTGAAGCCACTTATTCTGGGAAAAACTTCAAGTGGGAAAAATTGTAATTTTGCAGCCAACCAAGTCCTCCAGAGCCCCCTGTTGCCTCTGGGCCAGGGGATGCATGAGGGCAGCACATGTCTGTATGCCCCCCCAGTATGCACCCCCAGTTTTTGCACTGCATGGACTTCACAGTCCATGCCATGCAGTAACTTGCCTTGGTGTTCCGATTGTGGTGCCTTTCTAAGGCTCACCGCCTGGGACCACCAAAGCACTGCCCGCTAGACCAGGAGAAAGCTCCTAATCTGGTGGGCGGTCAGTGGCCGAGTTTGGCGGTGTGGGAGCAGGACGCTGGTGTGGCGGTCTGCTCCCACAGTGCCATACGCCCAATCAGACTCTCAGTTTTCTTTTTTGAAGACTAAATCCTCCAGCAGGGCAAGGTTGAATGCTGCATCTGCCGACTCCCTCTCAAAGCCAAACAGTCACTGGATGAGGCTCCCTTGAAGCCACTTATTCTGGGGAAAACTTCAAGTGGGAATTTTTTTTAATTTTGCAGCCAACCAAGTCCTCCAGAGCCCCCTGTTGCCTCTGGGCCAGGGGATGCATGAGGCCAGCACATGTTGTCTGTATGCACCCCCAGTATGCACCCCCAGTTTTTGCACTGCATGGACTTCACAGTCCATGCCATGCAGGAACTTGCCTTGGTGTTCCGATTGCGGTGCCTTTCTGAGGCTCACCGCCTGGGACCACCAAAGCACTGCCCGCTAGACCAGGAGAAAGCTCCTAATCTGGTGGGCAGTCGGCGGCCGGGATTGGCGGTGTGAGAGCGGGACTTTGGTGTGGCGGTCTGCTCCCACAGTGCCAAATTCACAATCAGACCCTCAGTCATTTTTATTGAAGTCTAAATCCTCCAGCAGGGCAAGGTTGAAGACTGCATCTGCCGACTTCTCTCAAAGCCAAACAGCCACTGGATGAGGCTCCATTGAAGCCACTTATTCTGGGAAAAACTTCAAGTGGGAAAACTTTTAATTTTGCAGCCAACCAAGTCCTCCAGAGCCCCCTGTTGCCTCTGGGCCAGGGGATGCATGAGGGCAGCACATGTTGTCTGTATGCACCCCCAGTATGCACCCCCAGTTTTGCACTGCATGGACTTCACAGTCCATGTCATGCAGGAACTTGCCTTGGTGTTCCGATTGTGGTGCCTTTCTAAGGCTCACCGCCTGGGACCACCAAAGCACTGCCCGCTAGACCAGGAGAAAGCTCCTAATCTGGTGGGCAGTCGGTGGCCGAGTTTGGAGGTGTGGGAGCAGGACGCTGGTGTGGCGGTCTGCTCCCACAGTGCCAAATGCCCAATCAGACTCTCAGTCTTTTTATTGAAGACTAAAACCTCCAGCAGGGCAAGGTTTAATGCTGCATCTGCCGACTCCCTCTCAAAGCCAAACAGCCACTGGATGAGGCTCCATTGAAGCCACTTAATCTGGGAAAAACTTCAAGTGGGAAAAATTGTAATTTTGCAGCCAACCAAGTCCTCCAGAGCCCCCTGTTGCCTCTGGGCCAGGGGATGCATGAGGGCAGCACATGTTGTCTGTATGCACCCCCAGTATGCACCCCCAGTTTTTGCACTGCATGGACTTCACAGTCCATGCCATGCAGGAACTTGCCTTGGTGTTCCGATTGCGGTGCCTTTCTGAGGCTCACCGCCTGGGACCACCAAAGCACTGCCCGCTAGACCAGGAGAAAGCTCCTAATCTGGTGGGCAGTCGGCGGCCGGGATTGGCGGTGTGAGAGCGGGACTTTGGTGTGGCGGTCTGCTCCCACAGTGCCAAATTCACAATCAGACCCTCAGTCATTTTTATTGAAGTCTAAATCCTCCAGCAGGGCAAGGTTGAAGACTGCATCTGCCGACTTCTCTCAAAGCCAAACAGCCACTGGATGAGGCTCCATTGAAGCCACTTATTCTGGGAAAAACTTCAAGTGGGAAAACTTTTAATTTTGCAGCCAACCAAGTCCTCCAGAGCCCCCTGTTGCCTCTGGGCCAGGGGATGCATGAGGGCAGCACATGTTGTCTGTATGCACCCCCAGTATGCACCCCCAGTTTTTGCACTGCATGGACTTCACAGTCCATGTCATGCAGGAACTTGCCTTGGTGTTCCGATTGTGGTGCCTTTCTAAGGCTCACCGCCTGGGACCACCAAAGCACTGCCCGCTAGACCAGGAGAAAGCTCCTAATCTGGTGGGCAGTCGGTGGCCGAGTTTGGAGGTGTGGGAGCAGGACGCTGGTGTGGCGGTCTGCTCCCACAGTGCCAAATGCCCAATCAGACTCTCAGTCTTTTTATTGAAGACTAAAACCTCCAGCAGGGCAAGGTTTAATGCTGCATCTGCCGACTCCCTCTCAAAGCCAAACAGCCACTGGATGAGGCTCCATTGAAGCCACTTAATCTGGGAAAAACGTCAAGTGGGAAAAATTGTAATTTTGCAGCCAACCAAGTCCTCCAGAGCCCCCTGTTGCCTCTGGGCCAGGGGATGCATGAGGGCAGCACATGTTGTCTGTACGCACCCCCAGTATGCACCCCCAGTTTTTGCACTGCATGGACTTCACAGTCCATGCCATGCAGGAACTTGCCTTGGTGTTCCGATTGTGGTGCCTTTCTGAGGCTCACCGCCTGGGACCACCAAAGCACTGCCCGCTAGACCAGGAGAAAGCTCCTAATCTGGTGGGCAGTCGGTGGCCGAGTTTGGCGGTGTGGGAGCGGGACGCTGGTGTGGCGGTCTGCTCCCACAGTGCCAAACTCCCAATCAGACTCTCAGTCTTTTTTATTGAAGTCTAAATCCTCCAGCAGGGCAAGGTTGAAGGCTGCATCTGCAGACTTCCTCTCAAAGCCAAACAGCCACTGGATGAGGCTCCATTGAAGACACTTGTTCTGGGAAAAACTCCAAGTGGGAACATTTTTAATTTTGCAGCCAACCAAGTCCTCACGTTGGGCAGATACTTTTCAAACATTCAACATGTCAAGATTTCAATCTTCAGACTTCATGTTTATTATGGACCTCAAAATCCTCCAGCAGGGCAGGTCTGAAGCTGTATCCGACAAAGTTGCCTCAAAACCAAACACCTTTGCTGTGAGGTCCAGCCTAAGCACCAGAGGTCTTGGAAGCCCAAACTTTTTATAAGTCCAAACTTTTCAGACTTTCTGGGGTAGATTCTTTTAGCTACTTCCAAGACTCCCATGACATCACAGGACAGCACCTAGGGGCCTGGACACACTTCAGCAAGGTCCAGTGCAGGTTCATTTGTAACTGGTCAGCTGGTCATTCCAGGAAAAGGCCTCTTGCAGCTTATGTTCCTATAGGCACACAGGAGGCCAGCCAACTGACCCTTGGGGTCCACTTCTTAGTCCTGCGTACATGTGGGAACAGCTGCAGCCCTTCAGGTCTCCTCACAGTTTATACACATCAGACCCAGTCCTCTTTTGTTCTACCACAGGCCCAAAAGATGTCCTGAGGAGCTTAGAGTAAGGTGCTATTTTAATCAATTTACCAGCCATCGGGTCATGGTGACACCTGATTGCCTCATTGCAAACTATCCCCCATGCACCATCTTTAGTAAAATCTCTTATGACAACATCCTTCTGACTCTCAAGGGAGCTTGTGGCACTCTTAGGGTGTGCTTAAGGTAATAGTATGTCTTCTCCCCCTCAACCATTCTAAACTTGTCCTGGGACCATCTCACTACTCTACTGAAACTAAAGCCAAAAGGCCAAGGTGTGTTTTTAGATCACAATCTCCTTCTCCACCAGACTTCCCTTTTCACTAATCTATAAAATTACAGGTTTCCCCCTGATCCTGTTTAAGTTTTTGAAGTTTCTGGACACAACTAAATTGGCCTGTGTGGGTTAAGCCGGTGACATTTCCCCCCATCCCCACCCATCATGGCAGGTCTAAGCCATTAAGCTGAGAACAATATTTCAGACCTCATCAAAGCAGCACTGACAGGCCAGCTGCAAGCAGGCCAATACTAATTAGCTTGCAGGGGCTTCACATAGAGAAAGTATAACTTTTTAACACTTACTTTTCCTATATATTTATCAAAAGTCCAGCTTCAGTTCCCCGCAAAGTTGAGAGTTGAGGCTGACGGGAAGACGTGGTTCTTCTCCACTCCGGAGGAAGCACAGGACTGGCTCGAAGGATGGCGTCAGGTCTCACATCACGGTAAACCAGGACGAAACACTAGCCACACTGCGAGGTGGCCGACCTCTTCCGCAATGGAGGGCACATCGGCCGCGACCGCGGTCCAGGAGAAAGAGAACTGACTAGAACCATGGATTGTTTCCTCTCTAATGTCTGACAAACAGTGACCCACTTCGCAATGGTAATGCATCACTTGGTAACGAATCACGAGGCTACGCTGTGGACCCCTACAAACACCAAAATTGTGGTAGACTGCGACGGACACTGCATGGACACTCGCTGCCATAGTGCTACCTTCTACAAAGAGTCCTCAATGGCTGATGAACACTGCTCTGCATAGATCGGGGGCACACAGGCCTCTGGTAATGATCTCCTCTGTAATCCTGCAATGGTGTGCATGTTTGTACGGGGGCCCCGGGGGGGGACGACGAAGGAGCTCTCTCCCCCTACGAAGGCACCGGGTAATGGAAAATAGGCACTCTGCAAATTTGGGGTGGCGGGTAGTTCTCAAACCGTCATAGAGGGAGGCAGGGAGGGGGGAGGGAAAGAGGGTTAAGATGATAAATCTACATTTCATTGTTATTTTTGTGTTGCTATGTTTTGTGGTACACCAAGGGTCCACCCTATTTGCTCCTATATTTCCGTACAAAAGTCCAGATCTCATCACATACATCTACACCACCCATGGCACTGCCCCTTGATTCCACCGCTCCGGCGACGACACGCACACAGCACCTGCCTCTAATATCCTGGAACGTAAACGGTCTCCGGGATAAGCTGAAGAAGGGGCTAGTCCTACAATATCTAAAACGCAAAGCACCAGCAATAGCCCTACTACAAGCGACCCACTTGACTGGGACGACTTGCAAGGCGCTTGACAGGTGGGGCTTCAGACTGGCGGTTCACTCAGAGTTCACGTCGGGCTCACGAGGGGTAGGGATATTAATTAAAAAGCAATACCCGATTGTTATAAAACGCACATACACGGACGACCAGGGCCGATTCGCTGCACTGTCCTGTCAATGGGAGGGGCGGGTAGTCAACGTAGTGTCGGTCTATATCCCCCCTGCCCTCCACTCGTTGTCATTCCCAGCGCTTGGCACGTTCCTACTCCAACTCCCACAGGGGGACTTAGTCATAGGAGGCGACTTTAACGCAACATTAGATGACACCCTAGACCGAACACCTCCCCGGCAGCAACACCGGACACATTCTAACCTGACAGACTTCCTAGACACCATGGGCTTGGTGGATGTCTGGCGACTCCGCTTTCCACAAACTCGGCAATACACATATTATTCAGGAGCACACAACAGTCTTTCTAGAATAGATCATATATTGCCGCTGGCGGGCGAGATAGGGAAATTTGTAGATGTGCCACATCTCCCACGGGGTATCTCGGACCATTCCCCTATTTCCGTTAGCTACACGTGGCACACGACAACACAGCGTCGAGTGTTCCCTATCTACCCCGGGTATCTCAAAAACCCTAAGATTTGGAAGGGATTGATGGACACCACCAAATATTATTTTGATGAGAATACTTCCACGGTCTCCTCCCCTCTTATTTTGTGGGAGGCATATAAAACGGTGCTTCGTGGCCAGGCGATCTCACTTATAGCAAACCACAAAAAGGAAAAGGCTCAGGCGGTAGTGATACTCGAACAAGAGGTGAGCGACCTGGAGAGGTCCCATGGGCAGGACCCCTCAGACGCAAACACGCATCTCTTACTCCTCAAAAAACAGGAATATAAAGACCACTTTTGGGAGGAGGCGAAGATGCGACTATCCAAGACTCAACATACAATCTATGAAGTCGGCGACAAAGCTGGCAAACTTCTTGCCTGGCTTGACAAGCGAGACAGGGCAGATAGGTGGATTGCGGAGCTCCAGCTCCCCACGGGTGAAGTTACGCCACACCCCCAAGCCATAACAGACCTCCTGGCGCTTCACTGCGAGCAAGTATACACCACTGCGATTAACATAACACAAGAGGAAGCCGAGGAGTTCCTCCGTGATATCCGACTCCTGAAACTCCCAGAGGAAGAGTCTCAACAATTAGAGGCAGAGCTCTCCACGGAAGAAATATCGATAGCGATCGGAAACATCCAATCAGGGAAGGCCATGGGCCCAAATGGTATTCCTATAGAGTGGTACAAACGAAGTGCAACTGCACTTACGCCTCACCTATTAGATATGTACAACGCCAGTTTAGAAAAGGGGGAGCTCATGCGAGACCAAAGAACGGCAACAGTAGTAGCCATCTACAAACCCGGCAAACCCGCTCGGGAGTGTACCTCATATCGGCCCATATCCCTGATCAATGCAGAAGCCAAGATACTGGCTAAGACTCTGGCCAACAGACTCACGCCGCACTTGTCCACATTAATACACCCAGATCAGCTCCTGGGTCTGATTACTATACACCAATCCCCTAGCCCATGTGGTGGCTAATGGACATAAGTCCAATGAGTTTCCATTGAACCGAGGTACGAGGCAGGGCTGCCCGCTATCACCGCTTCTCTTCGCACTAGTGCTGGAGCCCTTGGCGGCCTGGATACGTCAGAGTCCGGTTATTCGCGGGCTCCGCTGAACTGAGGGGTGTGAAGATCGTATTTCCCTGTACGCAGACGATGTTCTTCTATACATGGCCTCCCCTAGATCTTCCCTAACTGCTATACTGGACAAATGTGACTCCTACCGGAGACACTCCGGATACACGATCAATTGGAATAAATCCGTTATGTATGTTCTCAGAGGGGCGCCGCCGATACTGCCCGCCGGCTGTACCATAACGGTGGCTGAGAATAGTTTTAAGTACCTGGGAATCCATGTCACCCATGACCCGGAGGTCTTCACGACGCTGAATCTTCAGGCACCCCTGAAACGGCTCCAAAGGGACACCAAACACTGGCATTCGCTGCCACTATCACTACTTCGAAAATCAGCTCTTTTTAAAATGATGGCGCTCCCTAGATTTCTCTACGCCCTCCAAAATACACCATTTTTAGTCCCACAGTCCTACTTCCGAGCCATAGAGGCAGAAGTCACCAAACTCCTCTGGGATAACAAACCAGCTCGCATAGCGATGTCGAAGCTGGTCAGGACCTGGTATGATGGTGGCATCGCACTCCCTAGTGTGCAGACGTACTATTGGGCGTCCCAGTTGACTGTGGTCAACCATTGGTTGCACGTCCCCCACACAGATCCGGCCTACCACCTCGACAGACTGGAGCTGGGAGAAGGAGGGCTGAATCGGGCACTCTATAATAAAACCCAGGCCCTGATAGGACCAACGAAACACACACTCCAGGTATGGAACATAGTACTTAAAAGGTTGGGATGGGACAACAAAATCACACAAGCAACGCCCCTGTGGGACATGGACAGGCTAGGGAGACTGGGTAAGAGCAAGGGTTTCAAGCAATGGGACAACATAGGAATATCAAAAGTGGGTGATCTCTGGGTACAGGGAAAGGTGATCCCCTTTGCGCAACTCCAAGACAAATATGAAATGGCGCCCACGGAACGATTCCGCTATCATCAGATTAAACACGCCCAGGAGGCGGCAATCCGTCCTGACACCAGTCTCCCCGAGGCCTCGCCTCTAGAGGACAGATTGTTGACAGTTCACATGGACACGAAGGCCATATTTATGACATATCGTATAATCGTCAATAACCTGCCCGATCCCATGCCAAAGCTCCGAGATAAATGGCAGGAGGAGTTGGGGGACTTAGATGATACCGACTGGCAGGAGGCTTTAGCATCCCCTAGAGAAGTTGCGATCACATCCAAATTGCGCCTTGTGCAGCTGAAGATCCTGCATAGAATTTACTACACTAGGACTACCCTCTATAAGATAGGAAAAACCGATAACCAACTCTGCCTGCGACAATGTGGGGCGCCTGGTACTTTTTTTCATACAATTTGGGACTGTCCCGCAATAGCATTATATTGGAAATCAGTCATGTCCATCATTACGAGAGTGAGTGGGAGCCCAGTCCCACCAGAGCCCAAATGCTGCCGTCTTAATATCTGGGAGGCGACGGACCTTAATTCTACGGCACAGACTTGGGCAACGCTGGGGATGATGCTGGCCAAAAGAAACATTGCTAAACACTGGGGCGCACTCACCACCCCCACGGTTGCGGAATGGTGTAATGATATGGATGTGGCTATGGTGGCGGAAAAAACGGTATATGTACGTAGGGGTTGCCCCAAAAAATGGACGCGACTATGGGGTGGCTGGAACACATACAGGGGAGATATCTGCACGTTGCCAGTAATAAATCAAGAAATAGAAACTAATTAGCGGGATCTGGACACCATTGAATGTATATGCAAATATGGACTAGAAAATGCAAACGTAATATATACTTTAATGCCAATGTAAAGTGAAATGTTCTCCATTTTAGGCATTCTTACTGCTATCTAAGTATATGGATGCAGTAATTGTACCACTTCATGTTAATAAATCAAAAATAAAGTTTAAAAAAAAAAAAGTCCAACTTCACCATTTTATTAAATATTAGAACAGTGGTTGAAGTGTCTCAGTAGCTTATTCTACAATCATTATGCAGAATTAACATATTAATTGTACTTTAGACCTAGCTACAGTCCTAACAGTGCAAATAGCTTTAGGGGTTGTCACTGTAGGAACATGGAAATATTAAATGAATACATGCTCCATTTTTAAATACCAGGCACCCTAACTTGTGGGCTAAAAGCCTACTTAGGAGTCACTTATTTATATTTACAAGATAGGTTTACCTCCAGACAAAAGGTATATTTTGACAGGTCTGCCTGCAGGTTTAAAACCTGCAGAGACAGGCTACACATGTAGGCCTGAATCCATGTTGTTCTTATTGTGCCCCAGTGAGTGGCACAATAGGTGCTGATCTCAACAGATGATATTTAACTTTCTATGCCATTGTGAATTTTCTTACACCATATACTGTGGGCTTACGGGAAAGTTACATATGCCAATTGGGGAATAGCAAACATAACCATGTTTTAGCAGTCGTAGTGGGAATTGGACAGCAGCACCCCAGTGCGCAGAATTAAAAAAACTGCAGTTTCTAAACTGACTGAAGCTGCACCTCACTAATAACGCCCCATAGGCTGAAACAAATCTGGGGCTGCTTATGTTTCTGTTTAGAGGAAACCTGGTCTGTTAGCTCGGGTGACTTTCCTACTGGAACAAGACCATAATTCTGTCATGGCGAGCAAAAAATACTATTAAGTCAGGTATTCTACCCACCGCTTCTGTTTTGTAAATAAGGTAAGAGCAATGACATCTTATGAGGAGATGGCCTGGGGAGACATAGGGCTGAGCAGATTTCAAAACTAAATTTACAATACAATTCTCAAGAGTGAATTGGAACTTTAAGGTTTTTTTTAATTTACAATTTATCTACATGTATATTATACTGACTCTCGTAAATGATCATTGGACTGACTTACCGAGAAATAACACATCAGTTATCACGCACAGCAATAATTTTGATCTAACAAAAATGAACACACCAGAAATAAGAATTGTTACTACAGAGTGATTCTCAGGAATTCAGTAGCATTCTGCTCTGCGATTTATATGCTTTCTTTTTTCTAGTTTGTCTTCAGCTAGTCTTTTACCCTGTGAAAAAACAACAAACTGCTTATGGATTTCTGTACCAAATGTATGAATTCTGCAAAGCAAACCTCAGATTATCGACAATAGGTGGGCCATGGTGCAAGCTACATTGATATTTAAATGAGGTATTAGCTATCAAACTTTAATTCGGATTGTTAACTGCTTTAAAAACTCACTAGAAATATCTTTTGCTTTTCCTCTTAATGTCGCTAATATCGTGTATTTCTGTGTTGGGTTTCATGTTTCACTGTAGCTAGAGGGAGACCTCAGTCTTTGTAGTCGAGAGGGCATAAATATAACAACATTATGACTGAAGTGCTTTTCGTGAGCAGACATTATGATCCACTCCACAGGGCCTATTTCCAACTCAAGAAAGCACTTAAAAGGAATTCAAAGAGGCCGCAGTTGGTTCCTCAAGCCAGCTCTGTATGTCTACCATGCCATGTACGCCCTGACCTGCTGCCATGCACTGTGTTCACAGCGGCTGTCTGAGACAGTCACAGTGAAGTGCTGCTTGTAAGAGGCTGAAGAAGAAGAAAATACAAAAGCTTCATGAGTAATGAGTATTAATTGAGCACATATCTTAGAAACCATCTATACATAGCTGATTTTTTGTCACACCCTGCCATAGTCAACACTCTGAGAATCTCCCAAAAAACCCCAGCACAAAATGAATGTATCATTCTGAGGACCACCCATCCTTCTTTGGCCCCCTACCCTCGCGTTTCACATATGGGGCAATATTACCAACTTGCATTTAGACTATAATCATAATTTGCATGTCACTATTTTGAAGTCAACAATATCGACCAACAAAAATATTACATATGCATCTCCTACCACTACATCGCTAACTTAAAGTAAATATTTACTATTCCAAACTCCACATCTACTTACCTTGACTATGTAGTAGAATTCAATGCAGTGTATTTTAGTCATGTGATGTACTGCATGCAGTTTAGTGACCCCCCACCACATCCCTTTAATTCAAAGTGAGGACACTGAGACATCATAATATTCCATATGCAATTTTCAGCTACTGTATAGAACCGTGCCGCAGAAGAGAACGTTTCAGCACCATATCCTGATTCTATTTAAATCCACAAATATGCAGGGGCTGATTCGCACATTTTTGCCCTCCTGCGTATAAAAGAGTTTAATATAATTATCAATGCTCATATATTCCAAGATCCTCAACTAAAATGTGCAAGAGTGGCAAATTTACTCAGTCTTAAGGCAAGGGAAAGAAAAGGAAGTGCTTCAGGGATACAGCATCTAATATAGGACATTCCTATCATTCCTAATCCATCATTCCGCATCCATAATTTCTCATCCTTCATCTATTATCCCTCATCTGTCATCCTCAACCCTCATCCCTAAACCATAACACATCATTCTTCCTCCTTCATCATTCCTCACCATTCCTCATCCGTATTCCTACAGCCATCATTCCACATCCATCACCCTTCATACCTCATCCCACCCACCATCTTTCATCCCGTACCCGTCATTCTTAATTCATCATCCATTGTCCCCATCCATCATTCCGCATTCATTGTCCCTAATCCCTCTTTCACTATCCCTTACCCTTCATCCCACACTACCCATCCTTGCTCCTGGCGCCTCAGCTCTCATTTCTGTTTTCTCGCTGCTATTTCCTCCATCTTCTAGTGATAAATGAAAGTGCTATTGTAAGAAATTGGTGCCAGAATAAAAAAGCAATCAGTGTAGGAAGGAAAATGCATCCCCACCCTAGAGAATAATCTAGTTTTTGTTTGTTATATACCGTTTTTTGACAGGCTTTTAGTTTGCAAGGCACATATAAAACGTTGAAAATAATGAATGATGAAAAAAACACATAAATTAACGTTCTGAAAAAATATATTCAATTAAATAAAAAGCTGACTATCGATCTGTTGCACATCTTTACGCTGTTACCCTTCTTTACCTCTTCTCCAAAAGTTGTCCACATTTCCCATTTTTTTAGAATGATCACTGAATCGCTAAAAGAATGACTGGATTGCTTCCACTAAAAATGATAGCTAAAATGTGTTCTGAACAGTATAAGACAACCATAATGCTTCACATGTGTGATGTAACACAACCAAAAATCTATGTATGGGTTTATTCATATGGGAGTAAGAACCAATGGGACATATGGCGCAAAGGACTCTGGATATGCAAATATCCCGTGCCCATGTCAGCTTGTGGCAAATGCCTTCCAAGAGTAAGCCTCTCTCATCTCTTGATTGGACAGTGTTAGTGAAGAAAGTTTGTATCTGCTGTTTGAATGCATGTGTTGAGATCACAACCAACTAAATAATGTAAAGCTGGACTCACACATCCATGCTTATGTTATCAATTCCCAGCATGGAATACATGTCTAGGCACAACTATTATCATCAGCACACTTGTTCATCACTAGCGGAGAGAGGAATGGGGAGGCGGTGTAAAGAATGAGGCATGATGGGTGATCAGTGAAGGATGATGAATGAGAGATGGACATGTCCTAAAATGAAAACTCTATGACCGTGTTAGGACAGCTTCCTTTTTCAGTTTTACTCATCACTCTTGAAATGAGGACAAGGGAGGTTGTCGGGGATAACCAATGAAGAAACATGGATGAGTAGTGAAGAATGAGGCATCATGAGGGATGCTTACAAGGGATGATGGTTGTGGGATGAGCTATGAAGGTTGATGAATGAGAAATAGGGGGAGAGGAATAGTGGATAAGGTATGATGGATGAGGACTGAGGGATGATGGACGAGGATACCCTAAAATGGATCCTGTACAGTGAAAAGCTCTCTGGCATTCCGCAACAATTTGGTATGACCTCTCCCATCCTGAAACCATACACAGAAGCACTCCAAAAATGGTTGGCGCTAGTCTTTACAGGACAGAAATAGGAATGGAATAACCATATATTTATTGGCATATGAGGGTAGAGTTTTCTCCACAAGAAAACTATTTTCCCTATGAATAGAAAGAAATAATGTGCTGAAGCGCAACTCCGGCATGATCATTCATGAAGAGAATGCAAGGGAAGAAATCTAGAGAAGAAGCAACACCAATATAAATCATTGACTTGAATAGATTTGGCAATGCCAGGGTATATAGGAGTTCCTAAATTGTCAGAAGTGTATTTCGACTTCGCGCCACCTGTGTTCTGACTCAGTATTACCATAACTGTTGTCATATTTGCTTCAATCCAATGCAAAATAAATACATTTGGAAAAAACCTATGATTTGTTGATCATCCACGTTTATTAAAGATTTTTAATCACCCCTTAGTTGCATTCTTAGACAATATTTCACCTTCCCAGCATTTAATAGCCTGTCAAATCGTACATTTTTCAGGCTAGGCTGTAAAGCCCTAAATATAGAACTCAACATATTCCGATTGTGGCATTATCACTTATTTATAGTTTTGTAGTTTCTAGGTGATGAAATCCTATAATTTCTGGGCAGTATGAAATGGTTTATTCCCCTGTACTTTCTGCAATGTTTGGCTTTAGCTTGACTCAACTACCACAAGGAGAAGGAAAGGGACTTTTAAAGGTTTTTTTAGTCACTAGAAAGGCATAATGCTACACAAAAGTCTCCAGTTGGTAATCCTAAAAATCTAATGTTCAGAAAAAATGGGTCTACTATTTAATAATGAATACTTTTTAATTCACCTAAAAAGATGAATCGTTCAAATCCATCTTTATTAAGAGACTGTAGAGCTTGTTGTAATGCTGTGTGTTCATTTTGCATTCCATTTATTTATTCATTGGGCGCTGAATATTTTGAATAAAAAGGAGCGTTTTATAACTACATTTTGTTCGCAAATATTGGAAGGTGAGGGCAGTGACATAAGCGGAGTTACAGAAACATGAAATAAGATGGGCACTTATTCCGTTCATTTTAGATGAGTGAACAAGTCAGCTACTGAATTTTTTAGGACAAACGTATAGAAGTAATTTATGCATGTACTAATTCTTTTCTACATTGACCCTTTTTGTGGGCAGATTTTGAGTTTCAGTTTCAGTTTTAGATCCTATGTCTATCCATTTGTATTTTACATAACTTACTGATTGTGTGGCATATGTATATTTCTTTTAGATTTTTCTATACTCGTGTTTTTGCTCCTCTCTAGAAAATATGAATATTGAAAAAAGGACAAGACCTGGAGTCAAGACATTTAAAAGGTGATGAGATAATTCATCATTCTTTAGTTGACATTTCATTTTTCATTCACAACCTCCTTTGTCTCTCAGAGACATGTGAATAAAAATGTTCGACATTTTCCATATGGCTGTCAGAAGAGGGCTACATTTATCTTATATGTAATTTTCACTTTGTTATGGAAAAAAGAAGTTGAGCAGTGGAAGTAAGTAATTATTTAATGAAGAAACATTATGTTTAGTGGTCTATTTTGAAGCTAGCATCACCAGTTTTAATGTTAGAAGTCTCACGTATAATTGATAAAGTCATAACTGAATAACTAAAAAAGGATTTATATGGTGGCTATATGTCCACCGGCTAAATCGATGGTCTTGGAATCCTGCTTTGGCACGTGGCTAAATAATCTGATATTCTGGGAAATGATCTATGTGCTTCAAACTGTAAATATATTTAATGTAAATATGTACAATGTAAAAAAAAACTACCTAGCACCTTCTTAAATGCCTGATACCATCCTTCCTAACCACTTCCTGTTTTTTGTAATTTGTTATCAACCTGACACCAAAAGCACAGTACTATTCTGTGTAACACATTCTATGTTTTAGTTGCTCCAGTTCAATACAATGTTCTCTCATGGGTACTCCAATGCGCTAGTAAGCTAGCATTAGTTACAATACAACAAATATTTAAATTAAATTGATGTACAATATGAAGGGCAACTTACATGAATATCAGGTTTGGCTTCATACCAAAGTACAGTGTACAAAGATTAATAGGATTCTCCTTAAGGGATCCATTGACTCTTCCTTGGTACCTTGATCTGAGTGACACATCTTCTAGGAAGCATTGTATTAGTTGTACAAATCGACAGTTTAACACGTTTGCCTTTTCTGCATTGTCATCTCAGATTTTCCGCCTCTTATTATCTCTAGTATTATAATGAGAAAATACTATTCAGTGCCACAGAGCTTGTGCTCTGGTCCTAAAATTATGCTATTGTTATCTATTTGTCTATTTAACTTTTAAATAAAGTCATTGCAGATGGCACTGAATATGTATCAATGGCATGGGAGATAAATGTCTTATGTGGGCTGCAGATATGTGACAGAAACATGTCTGCCAGGAGCATCACCATGCTTTTGATGGGCTGCAGTTTCAAACCACTGCAGTAACACATGGCAAGGAAAAGTGTTTTTTTGGTAGAAAAATCAATTACTGAATAAGTCACCACCAAAACATAATTTGTAAGTGCATAAGGGAGAGTCCCTATTATTATATAGTGTCACTCCATATATTTAAAATATGTGCCTAGTGACTGAAGGCCTGAAAGATATTTTACTGTGTAGATACAGCTATATTTTCCATATGACAGGCCTACGCATGATTACAATATTTAATTGCCTACCTACCCCTGGTAAAATGCTAGAAAAGTCCTTCAGTATTATTTATTTAATGTTCACACTCTGATTTAATAAGGAAATCATCTTTATAAAACTTTAGCAGAAAAATTACTTTATAAAATGTACATTTGTTTGTGAAGTGGCTAAAAACAATTTCTGCCTCTTGATCCCTCACCGAGGGTTGAACTACACATCCTTGACTGGGAGAGTTATTAAACCTGGCTCAGAAGACATTAATCTGTGTTATCTACTAAATATGTAGCAGAAATTAGCTATCTGGAGTAGACCAGAACAGCTGGCAGAAGAAAGACCATCCTTATTGCTACCTCTTTTGACTTGGAGATGTCTTTGATGATTTCTCATATTCATTCATAGGACTCTCTTAGACAGTCAGGCTCCAATCACAGTGGGGGTGAGAACCAGTTGGAACCCTGTCAGGTGGGAAGAGAGCTCATCTAAATGAGAAAGTAGCCAAGGAGCTGAAGATGGGCCTGTCTGGTGGCAGAAGGGCTAAGTCATATTGAAAGACAGACTCCTGGGTAAATTTACATTAAGGCAAAAGGAGGTGGGGGACTGCAAGAAAATAGTTAGGATTGAGTGACTACATTTCTCTATTCATTTGCTAGTCGACAGATAAACCTGGCATCTCAACAACTACCTTCCCAGAACATTTCTAGAGCTGGGAAGACTCCACCTGAAGGAGAAGGCCATTCTGGAAGAAAATCTCTGACTCCTGCTGGAAGAAGAGGACTCACTCACAGACTCTTGAATACTGCTAGTACCTAGGGACTGGTGCAGCTTTCCAAGAGTCAACGGTTTGGCCTCCTGGTTGCCTGTTGTGTGGCCCTAAAAAGCAGAAGGACTCCTGACTTCATTAGGGCCAAGCTGACCACAGAGGTCTGTACCCTACAGGGGACCTGGTTGGAGAGCTATCTGGTTCCGTATAAGCCTGAGGAGCTAGGAACTGCAGAACTGACCAGACGGAACATTCCTAAGTTTCCCAGCAGTTGGAAAAAATTGATACTTAGTTATTTATTTTTACTTCTAGAAGGCTGGGACTTCTGTTGAAGTGCACCCTCATTGTATATAGCTTCCCTCTCTGTTAGCTATGCCCTGCTGCTCCTTGTCCTTTGTGCAGTAATAATGATATTTTCTGGGGAAATATTAAGTGGTGAGCTTCTGGCTTCACTGTGAGGTATGTATGTTTGCAATGTTTATTTCGTTTTATAAGGCTACTAATATCGTCACTTCTTATACGTCAGTAGTGGTATGATTTGTTGGTATGTCAGGTTGCATTGCCTATGATTTCATGAGTTTGAGTTATCAGGCTTTACCAGTTGTTTAAATACTGCATGCTGTATTTCCACATGTGTAAATATCATATGTGGTATTTCTGAAAGGTCATATATAGCATTTGATAGTTTTGAAATAATAAGTACTAAATGCCATATTTACTAAACTCTTACAATATACATAGTTCGGTTCACTGACATGTAGTAGCGCCGACTGCGGCCTTCTGACCAGCGCTTTGGGCACTGGCGCTCATTCTTTTGCAGATTAACCACTGGGTACCACACCAAAGAAATATGAATGCTTAGCAACCAGACTCAAGAGCATGACCCACAATGACACAATCAGAGGCAAGTAAAACTCAAGCCTCACAAATGTTCGACAGAAAAAACTTGCAGAAGATCCTTCTCAGTTTGCCCTTTATGATAAAGTGCTGCTCTTAAGTCTGAGATAGGCATCTTCGTTTATGGGGATGGTGCAAAAAAAGATGTTCTTACTCTGTTGTTGAAATGATTTGCTCCTGTGTTGGTTTGCAGTTCCCATTTACTTGCACTCCTCCTAACACGTGCTTCAAACACTCCTCATTTTTCACATGGTCTTTGTTTAAAAAGTATTACTATTCGTGTGGCTGCTAGCTTTATAACTGTTTGATACTTTAGCCTATGTCGCATGAAAAAGTACAGAATTATATTTCAATTTTTGCAAGTTGAACCGAGTTCTACGCATCATATGCACCTCATTATTGAACCTTCCTCAGAGAAAGTATGAATCGACCAAGTGATAGGGCTCAAACCCAAAGGAATCCAGCATGCCTTTAAAAACAAATGTCTCACCTCGCTCTTTACTAATGAGATCTTGGGTACAGCCGGAGAGGTTAGCAAGCAATTATGCGATTTATGTCAGGATAGATGTGCAAGTTGGATGCCGGATGCCTTATTACAACCACCCATTTTTATAATGGTGCAGTAATTTCCTTTGAGAGAAGAATGAATCCTTTAAACCCATAACTAAAAGCAATTTGGTATATGGGTCGGAACTGGAGGATTGCCACTAACTGGACCAGGTCACAATCTTTATGCAAATGTTTCTGATTTCCATAAGACTCGCTGTACCCCAGGGAACATTGCTTCAAGTGCATCGGAGCAGATAATCAGGTCATTACATTTTCACACAACGTATATAAAAGAAATGCTTCCTCACACTGAGATGTCTTCCAACTAGAGATTTGATGTAATATTCATATGTAAGCACACCCTGCGCTATTTCAATGCACAAAGTGTAAGATCTGTTACTTTTATCTCTGCGTGACACATCACACACAAACATTTGTTTGCATTTTAGATTTTGCCTCCCATTATTTCATTTGAACTCCCCAAAAGCGTGTTGCTGATTTGGATAAAAGAGTAGGCATGTGATTAATAGAATACATTTGTTACATTACAGATACAAATGCATTTTATATCAACTGCATTTGTGATACACGCTGGTCAGACCTATTTATAATTGTTATTTAGTGACAAGCGTAAGTTGTTTGCAGTAATGCGTATTTTTGTTCATTACAGCTTCGTTGAACATATTATAAAAAAACGATGCATAAAAATCTTGAAAAGAAAGAAAACACCTATGGCACCCCTGCGCAGGTGGAATACTTCCTGTGCATCATCGTCATTTTGTTTTTCAGAAACAAGCCCCTGTTTCGATGATTTTTTTCTGAAAAGCAAAAACGTTTGCGAGAATGATGACAAAGCAACATGGCAGATGCTTGCCAAGTTGCCAAGCTTCTTTACCTTGTGCGAAACTGCTGCCCCAGCGGATGACCAGAAAATAATTACATACTTACCAGACAGGAATGCGGGCGAGGGGAAGAGAGGGTGGACAGTTGAGATGTTATCTTGTAATTGTTATTGCATAACTCAATAATATATATATGTATATATATATATATATATCCCACCAACTCTCCTCTCGCTTCAAAAGAAGTGCACCGTCACAGGTCGTGTCGTGAAAAAATTTGTTTAATCCATGGAACCCCACAGCATGAGAAACTCACGTTCTCCCAACGTTTCTGCTCTCTCAGGAGCCTTGATCACGGGACTAATCTCTGTATTTTGAATCATCCCACGTGGTCCTTTTGAACACGCAGGCACATTCTCTGAACAGAGTGCAGAATGGGAGTATTAAAACCTGGCATGGAGAAAATAGCGCTCTATTAAAAAGTCCATACGCTGAATAGCGGCATGATTGTCACTGCGCTGCATAATTTTCCTTCCACTGACAGTTTTCCCCATTCGTGCATGAATAAAGTGTGTCCCAACAATGCATAATGTTTAAAAGTTCCAGGTACTCCTTAAAACACGATACAGCCAGCAGTGAAATAGTTCATCTGCTTCCCTTACTCTCCACACACGAAAGACTTCACCTTTCGGGGGCAAGCAGGTCCGGCTCCCACATTAATTTTCCAACTCCAATTTGCCTCGGAAGAGCCCGACCTTCACAGGGCAGCCAGTGCATCAGGACGAGGCAGCCTGAATATATCCCACCAACTCTCCTCTCGCTTCAAAAGAAGTACACCGGCACAGGTCGTGTCGTGAAAAAATTTGTTTAATCCATGGAACCGCACAGCATGAGGGACTCACGTTCTCCCAACGTTTCTGTTCTCTCAGGAGCCTTGACCACGGGACTAATCTCTGTATTTTGAATCATCCCACGTGGTCCTTTTAAACACACAGGCACATTCTCTGAACAGAGTGCAGAAAGGGAGTATTAAAACCTGGCATGGAGAAAATAGCGCTCTATTAAAAGGAAGGAAAATTATGCAGCGCAGTGACAATCATGCCGCTATTCAGCGTATGGACTTTTTAATAGAGCGCTATTTTCTCCATGCCAGGTTTTAATACTCCCATTCTGCACTCTGTTCAGAGAATGTGCCTGCGTGTTTAAAAGGACCACGTGGGATGATTCAAAATACAGAGATTAGTCCCGTGATCAAGGCTCCTGAGAGAGCAGAAACGTTTGGCGAACGTGAGTCCCTCATGCTGTGGGGTTCCATGGATTAAACGAATTTCTTCACGACACGACCTGTGCTGGTGTACTTCTTTTGAAGTGAGAGGAGAGTTGTTGGGATATATTCAGGCTGCCTCGTCCTGATGCACTGGCTGCCCTGTGAAGGTCGGGCTCTTCCGAGGCAAATTGGAGTTTGAATATATAAATAATTAAATATATATATATATTCACTGAAAAAAACCATAGGTTTCAGACATGTTATAGTTAGGAATTAGCATTTAAAAAACCTTTGAAATTCACTGAAAAAACCATAGGTTTTAGGGACAGTTATAGTTAGAAATTAGCATTAAAAAAACCTTTGAAATTCACTGAAAAAACCATAGGTTTCAGACACGTTATAGTTAGAAATTAGCATTTAAAAAACCTTTGAAATTCACTGAAAAAACCATAGGTTTTAGGGAAAGTTATAGTTAGTTGGACATTGCACTCGTACAAAACCCGTGAAATTCCCCCGTTATAGTTAGTTCAGCTAACTATAACTCGCGCCCCGCAATGCACTGCTGATGACGTCACATATTACATCACTCATGACATGGTCAGTGACATCACTGATGACATCACTGATGACATCTCAAATGACATCACTGATGACATCACTGATGACATCATCCACGTGATAATCTGATGCACCTCCTCACACCCTAATATAACCTTTGATACACCCACTCTAAATTACAGACTGCCATTCGCAAAACCATAGACACTCCAACACCAATAACTACATACCCACTCACTAATTCTTAGGTCTACACACACATCCACTCACTCACCCGTACAGTCACTCATACTTACGGTCACTCAGTACAGGACTATCATATGCACTCATACTCCTATAGAGACATTCAAACACCGCCACTCATCCATAGAGGTACTCACACACCTAGTCAGTCATGCAAATAATTAAACACACTGCCATTTACTCACATATACAGTTATACACACACCAGCTCACTTACTCATACAAATACTAGCACATTCTTACGCTCTTATACAATCACTGATACAAGCACACACTCATCCATACAGTCACTAACACAATCACACACTCTCGCTTATAGCTATTTATATACTCCAACACATATATATACTGCCTTTCACATATGTAGTTACTCACACATGTACCACTGAGATATACATTCACTCACTAACACACCCATACACACACTCACCCAACCATACAGTCCATCACAGATGCACTCTTGAAATCATGCACCCAGTGAATCACCCACTCACACATCTATGCACAGAGTCACACACACCCCACCCACACAAACACTCAGGCACCCATACAGATACTCAGACAACCAATCAATAACCCATGTAGACACTCATGTAGCTATTCGCAAACCCATGCAGCCGCTTACACACCAACAGACAGACGGATACAGACATTCACACAGTTTAGTCACTAACCCATGCATTCAGTAAGATACGTTTAATCACTCACTTATAGTCAGTCACGCACCTACTAAATCATCCATTCAGACACTTATACACCCACTCATTCTTCAATACACCTTTCCCTATATATATTAAACATATTTAAACTTTACAGAAACACACAGTCACTGGATGATGACATCAGTGATGTCATTTGAGATGTCATCAGTGATGTCATCAGTGATGTCACTGACCATGTCATGAGTGATGTAATATGTGACGTCATCAGCAGTGCATTGCGGGGGCGCGAGTTATAGTTAGCTGAACTAACTATAACGGGGGAATTTCACGGGTTTTGTACGAGTGCAATGTCCAACTAACTATAACTTTCCCTAAAACCTATGGTTTTTTCAGTGAATATATATATATATATATATATATATATATATATATATATTCACTGAAAAAACCGTAGGTTTCAGACATGTTATAGTTACAAATTAGCATTTAAAAACCTTTGAAATTCACTGAAAAAACCATAGGTTTCAGGGACGTTATAGTTACAAATTAGCATTTAAAAAACCTGTGAAATTCACTGAAAAAACCATAGGTTTTAGGGTCAGTTATAGTTAGTTGGACATTGCACTCGTACAAAACCCGTGAAATTCCCCGTTATAGTTAGTCCAGCTAACTATAACTCGCGCCCCGCAATGCACTGCTGATGACGTCACATATTACATCACTCATGACATGGTCAGTGACATCACTGATGACATCACTGATGACATCTCAAATGACATCACTGATGACATCATCCAGTGACTGTGTGTTTCTGTAAAGTTTAAATATTTTTAATATATATAGGAAAAGACGTATTGAAGAATGAGTGGGTGTGTAAGTGTGTGTATGGATGATTTAGTAGGTGCGTGACTGACTCTATAAGTGAGTGATTTAACGTATCTTACTGAATGCATGGGTTAGTGACTAAACTGGGTGAATGTCTGTATCCGTCTGTCTGTTGCTGTGTAAGTGGCTGCATGTGTTTGTGAATAGCTACATGAGTGTCTATTTGAGTTATTGAATGCTTGTGTGAGTATCTGTATGGGTGCCTGAGTGTTTGTGTGGGAGGGTGTGTGCGACTCTGTGCATAGATGTGTGAGTGGGTGATTCACTGGGTGGATGGTTTCAAGAGTGCATCTGTGATAGACTGTATGGGTGGGTAAGTGTGTGTAAGAGTGTGTTAGTGAGTGAATGTATGTCCCAGTGGTACATGTGTGAGTAACTACATATGTGAAAGGCAGTATATATGTGTGTTGGAGTATATAAATAGCTATAGCGAGAGTGACTGATTGTGATACTGGCTGTATGGATGAGTGTGTGCTTGTATCATTGATTGTATAAGAGCGTAAGAATGTGCTAGTATTTGTATGAGTAAGTGAGCTTGTGTGTGTATAACTGTGTAGGTGAGTAAATGGTAGTGTGTTTAATTATTTGCATGACTGACTAGGTGTGTGAGTACCTCTATGGATGAGTGGCGGTGTTTGAGTGTCTATATAGGAGTATGAGTGCATATGATAGTCCTGTACTGAGTGACCGTAATTATGAGTGACTGTACGGGTGAGTGAGTGGATGTGTGCGTAGACCTAAGAATCAGTGTGTGGGTATGTAGTTATTGGTTTTGGAGTGTCTATGGTTTTGCGAATGGCAGTCTGTACTTTAGAGTGGGTGTATCAAAGGTTATATTAGGGTGTGAGAAGATGCATGAAATTATCACACGGATGATGTCATCAGTGATGTCATCAGTGATGTCATTTGAGATGTCATCAGTGATGTCATCAGTGATGTCACTGACCATGTCATGAGTGATGTAATATGTGACGTCATCAGCAGTGCATTGTGGGGCGCGAGTTACAGTTAGCTGGACTAACTATAACGGGGAATTTCACGGGTTTTGTACGAGTGCAATGTCCAACTAACTATAACTGACCCTAAAACCTATGGTTTTTTCAGTGAATTTCAAAGGTTTTTTAAATGCTAATTTGTAACTATAACGTCCCTGAAACCTATGGTTTTTTCAGTGAATTTCAAAGGTTTTTTAAATGCTAATTTGTAACTATAACATGTCTGAAACCTACGGTTTTTTCAGTGAATTTCAAAGGTTTTGTAAATGACAATTTTTAAATGTATTAATTGTTTTATAAATTTTTTTAATACTGATTTACTACATTTTTAGAAACAATTTTTTATAACATATTTTATTTTTAAAATTACATTGTAATTATATTATACATTACATTACAAAAATACTTTCTCAGAATGAATTACTTTAGTTTAAATACTTTGCACATAGGCAATAGACTTTTAAGTACAGTAGTTACAGTTGTTGCAATGGGCAACACATTTTCAAACACAATGCAACATTCAGCTCAATGTGAATTTCTAGTTAAATGCAATTAGTTACTTTATGGATTACTTTTCTAACCACAGGACTGGATCCTAGATTCAGTCCTGGCACATCTCCTGTAAACAGTTGAGTAAAAGCGTTTTGGTTACAGTCGTGATTTTTAAGGAATATTATTGTATTTTAAAAGTTGACACTTAGAAACTTTTTCAAAAAAGAATGACCAATGTTATCCTATGGAAGGAAATTCACTTAGCAGGTAAGTAGTGTTATCGTTACTTTTTGTTACTCAGTGTTGGATCCTGGATCCCGCACTGGTGCATCTCCTGTAAACAGTTGAAAGAATGCGTTTAAGTCATACAGGCGATTTTTAAGGAATATTTGTAGTTTGTGAAAATCGACACTTTGAAACTTTTCTGCTAAAAACCAGACAATGGATTCCTATGGAAGAAAATATAAGTTACTGGTAAGTACGGTTAAAATTACTTTTCAGGGTCTGTGCTGGGCTAAAAGATGCAGCACTGGGTTCTCTCCTGATAACAGGTGAGTAAATTTGAATTCGTACTTTGGTTGATTTTAGAGGAATATTATAAAGTTCCAAAACTCCACACTTAGAAGAATTTCCAAGTGAAACCAGTCAATGTTAGCCTATGAAGGAAATTCAAGTTACCGGTAAGTACGGTTAAAATTACTTTTCAGGACCAGTACTGGGCTGAAAGATGCAGCACTGAGGTCTCTCCTGATAACAGGTGAGTAAATCGGAATTCGTATTTCGGATGATTTTAGTGGAATATTTTAAAGTTCCAAAACTCCACACTTAGAAGAATTTCCAAGTGAAACCAGTCAATGTTAGCCTATGGAAGGAAATTCAAGTTACTGGTAAGTACGGTTAAAATTACTTTTCAGGACCAGTACTGGGCTGAAAGATGCAGCACTGAGGTCTCTCCTTATAACAGGTGAGTAAATCGGAATTCTTATTTCGGATGATTTTAGAAGAATATTTGCACAATGGTGAAGGGAGGGGCGGGGCCTGTGGTGACATCTGTGCAAACGCGCCCCGTTGCGCGTTTTAAGTTGGGGGATTAAGTCCCCTTGAATCCTGAGGGTCCCTACGGGCCAACTAGCCCACCAGGAACCTCCAATATGCGCCAGGGGCTGCGTTGCAGAGACGTGTAGAGAGGCCACACCCCTTTTACACCTCTCTGCAACGCAGCTCTGTGGCGCTTTCTGGATGTACCTGTTGGGCTAGTTGGCCCTCAGGGACCCTCAGGATTCAAGGGGATGTAATTCCCCATCTTAAAACGCGCCACGGGCCTGTTTGCACACATGTCACCTGAAGCCCCGCCCCTCCCTTCACCACTGTGCAAACGCGCCCCGTGGCGCGTTTTAAGTTGGGGGATTAAGTCCCCTTGAATCCTGAGGGTCCCCGGAGTCCAACTAGCCCACCATATACCTCCAAAAGCGCCACAGAGCTGCGTTGCAGAGAGGTGTAAAAAGGGGCGTGGCCTCTGTACACCTCTCTGCAAGGCAGCCCCTGGCTCATACTGGAGGTTCCTGGTGGGCTAGTTGGCCCCCAGGGACCCCCAGTATTCAAGGGGAATCGTTCCCTCTCTGCAAACGCGCCAGGGGCGCGTTTGCAGAGTGGTGAAGGAAGGGGTCGGGGCCTGCGGGCCCGATCGTTTTTTTTTTTTTGTGTAGCCCTGAAGGGGGGCTGTGTGGCCCCCTTCCTTTTTTCTGTTTTTGGGCCCTGGGGACCCCATCCCCCAGGGCCTTACCCCTTTTTAAAATTACAAAAAAAAAAAACGGGAAGGGGGCCGCGTGGCCCCCTTCCCTGGGCCTGTATTGGCCCCGGGGACCCCATCCCCGGGGCATGGCCTCTATATTTATTATTTTGAGGGGGCAGCGTGGCCCCCTCCACTGGCCATTTTAAGGCCCCGGGGACCCCATCCCCCGGGGCCGGCCTTTCCTTTTTTTTTAATTTTTTTTTTTTTCATTTTTGGGGAGGGGGCCGCGTGGCCCCCCTCCCGGGCCACTACTTGCCTCGGGGACCCCATCCCCCGGGGCTGGCCCTCTCCGTTGGGGACTGTGGGGGTCCCCAATCCCCCACAGTCCCGCCGGCTCCCGTGTCCTACGGGAGCCGGCATTGCTTACACATGGGGAGCAGCTAACATGCTGCTCCCCATGTGGAAAGCAATCTGCTTTGGATATTGGAAGAGAGAGCAGGTTTCCTGCTCTCTCTTCCAATATCCAAAGCAGTTTGCAATGACAGGACGGGAGCCGCGAGGCTCCCGTCCTGTCATTGCAAACAGCAGTGTCCCGGGGGTAGGCACCCCGGGACACTGCAGGAGCCGGCCCTGGGGGTGGTGGTCCCCAGGGCCATCAAGGGCTCCAGGAGGGGGCCGCGCGGCCCCCTCCCATTCAGTACACAGCCCCGTGGAGGTGGTGGTCCCCGGGCTCTGGGGTCCGTAACGGACCCCCATATTAATTTGTTTAGTGCCCCGGGAGGTGGCGGTCCCGGGGTGTGTGGGGGCTGGAGCCCCCCACACTGGTTTTACAATTTATTTTAAAAAAGCCCCGGGAGGTGGTGGTCCCGGGGCTGCGGGAGGGCTCAGAGCCCTCCCGCACCATTTTTCAAAAAAGCCCCGGGGGTGGCGGTCCCGGGGCTTGGGGGCCCTTTGAGGCCCCCACACATTAAATTATCCCCCCACCATGCCCCCGGGACTTGGGCCACCCGGGGCCAATTAACATCGAAGCGCGGGAGACCGCGCTTCGATTTCTCGGCAGGATTCGCGCACCCTGAGCGCATCCTGCCGATTTTTAAAAACATTTTTTTTTTTTTGCCCAGGGGTCCTTGTGGGACCCCTGAGCAAACCTAGGGGTCAGGGTGTTTCTACCCTGCCCCCTTTGTGCGCTTTGCGCACTTGTTTCTGTCCCTCGGTTCTACCGAGGGACAAAATGGCTGCCAACATTTCCTGAATCGGAATGTTGACAGCCAGCTGACAGCCAATTAACATGCAGCTTGTGATCGGGACGGTGCGCGCAGGGTGCGCTGAGGGTACGCGGACCCTACTCGGCCATAGATATCACTAACTTTTTACTTTTCATTTTCTCAGCAACTACTGAACGGATTTACACCATTTAACAAAAAGGGTTCTTTCTGAACCAAGAACTACCTCTTTGCCAAATTTGGTGTAATTCCGTTCAGCAGTTCGGGCTGTAGCCGTGTCTAAAGTTTCCTATGGAAAAGTGCATGGGGAAAACACGTTTTGGGACCCCCTTTTTCTCGGCCCCCGCTTGACGAATCCCCCGAGACTTTCAGGGTAGGAGCGGACCGGAGCGGGCCACAAAGTTTGAAAATTTCGCGAAGATACGTCAACCGGCAAGAGAGTTATTTCAAATAGAATGTCGCGGATTTCCTATGGATAATAGGTTGTAACTATAACTATCTACTGGCGACCGCCAGTAGATAATATATATATATATACATATATATATATATATATATATATATATATTTATATTCACTGAAAAAACCATAGGTTTCAGGGACGTTATAGTTACAAATTAGCATTTAAAAAACCTTTGAAATTCACTGAAAAAACCATAGGTTTTAGGGACAGTTATAGTTAGTTGGACATTGCACTCGTACAAAACCCGTGAAATTCCCCCGTTATAGTTAGTCCAGCTAACTATAACTCGCGCCCCGCAATGCACTGCTGATGACGTCACATATTACATCACTCATGACATGGTCAGTGACATCACTGATGACATCACTGATGACATCTCAAATGACATCACTGATGACATCACTGATGACATCATCCGTGTGATAATTTCATGCATCTTCTCACACCCTAATATAACCTTTGATACACCCACTCTAAATTACAGAATGCCAGGGGGCGCGTTTGCAGAGTGGTGAAGGAAGGGGGCAAGGCCTGCGGGCCCGATCGTTTTTTTTTTATTTTTATTTTTTTGTCCTCTGAAGGGGGGCTGTGTGGCCCCCTTCCTTTTTTCTCTTTTTGGGCCCTGGGGACCCCATCCCCCAGGGCCTTACCCCTTTTTTAAATTACAAAAAAAAAAAAACGGGAAGGGGGCCGCGTGGCCCCCTTCCCTGGGCCTGTATTGGCCCCGGGGACCCCATCCCCCGGGCATGGCCTCTATATTTATTATTTTGAGGGGGCAGCGTGGCCCCCTCCTCTGGCCATTTTAAGGCCCCGGGGACCCCATACCCCGGGGCCGGCCTTTCCATTTTTTTTTAAAATTTTATTTTCTCTTTTTTGGGGAGGGGGGCCGCATGGCCCCCCTCCCGGGCCACTACTTGCCCCGGGGACCCCATCCCCCGGGGCTGGCCCTCTCCGTTGGGGACTGTGGGGGTCCCCAAACCCCCACAGTCCCGCCGGCTCCCCGTGTCCTACGGGAGCCGGCATTGCTACACATGGGGAGCTGCTAAGATGCAGCTCCCCATGTGGAAAAGCAATCTGCTTTGGATATCCAAAGCAGTTTGCTATGGCAGGACGGGAGCCGCGAGGCTCCCATCCTGCCATAGCAAACTACAGTGTCCCGGGGGTAGGCACCCCGGGACACTGCAGGAGCCGGCCCTGGGGGTGGTGGTCCCCAGGGCCATCAAGGGCTCCAGGAGGGGGCCGCGCGGCCCCCTCCCATTCAGTACACAGCCCCGGGGAGGTGGTGGTCCCGGGGCTCTGGGGGTCCGTAACGGACCCCATATTAAAATGTTTAGTGCCCCGGGAGGTGGCGGTCCCGGGGTGTGTGGGGGCTGGAGCCCCCACACAGGTTTTATAATGTATTAAAAAAAAGCCCCGGGAGGTGGTGGTCCTCGGGGCTGCGGGAGGGCTCAGAGCCCTCCCGCACCATTTTTAAAAATACCCCGGGGGGTGGCGGTCCCCGGGCTTGGGGGCCCTTTGAGGCCCCCACACATTAAATTATCCCCCCACCATGCCCCCGGGACTTGGCCCACCCGGGGGCCAATTAACATCAAAGCACCCTGAGCGCATCCTGCCGATTTTTAAAAAAATTATTATTATTTTTTTTTGCCCAGGGGGTCCTTGTGGGACCCCCTGAGCAAACCTAGGGGGTCGGGGTGTTTCTACCCTGCCCCCTTTGTGCGCTTTGCGCACTTGTTTCTGTCCCTCGGTTCTACCGAGGACAAAATGGCTGCCAACATTTCCTGAATCGGAATGTTGACAGCCAATTAACATGCAGCTCGTGATCGGGACGGTGCGCGCAGGGTGCGCTGAGGGTACGCGGACCCTACTCGGCCATAGATATCACTAACTTTTTACTTTTCATTTTCTCAGCAACTACTGAACGGATTTACACCATTTAACAAAAGGGTTCTTTCTGAACCAAGAACTACCTGTTTGCCAAATTTGGTGTAATTCCGTTCAGCAGTTCGGGCTGTAGCCGTGTCTAAAGTTTCCTATGGAAAAATGCATGGGGAAAACGCGTTTTGGGACCCCCCTTTTTTCTCGGCCCCCGCTTGACGAATCCCCCCGAGACTTTCAGGGTAGGAGCGGACCGGAGCGGGCCACGAAGTTTGAAAATTTTGCGAAGATACGTCAACCGGCAAGAGAGTTATTTCAAATAGAATGTCGCGGATTTCCTATGGATAATAGGTTGTAACTATAACTATCTACTGGCGACCGCCAGTAGATAATATATATATATCACCCAACATTGTCCAGCAATCAAGGACGCACTCCGCTGCAGGTAGGTAACGACCTTTATTCACATAAACAAACAGTCAGCTTTCCATCCCTTTTCAAGTCCTTGTGGCCTGACGCGTTTCGGAGTCATTTGTCTCCTTCCTCAGAGGCCGTCATGAGTGATCAAAACAATTACGTGCGCTGCCATTCCCTGCGTGCTATACATTTTTTATTGTCCTCCGGTGTGCCTTATATTTAAATTGCTTTCACAAAGCACGCTGGTCTATGCAGTCCATTTAGCACAATATAACCCTCCAGTGGGTTTGGTCACTCACGTTTGTTTAAAGGACATCTTCACGGCCCTCCATTGAGCCTCGGATAGAATTCTGTCTGTTTTAGTAAGTTTCCTGCTGTGCCAGTTACGAGGAAAACTTTCCCCTCGTTTGGACCCACGCTGGTTTTCAGAGCGGTGCGATTCCTCCACGGCCTGGAACCGCCGTGTTAAACATATCACCCAACATTGCCCCGCAATCAAGGACGCACTCCGCTGCAGGTAGGTAACGACCTTTATTCACATAAACAAACAGGCAGCTTTCCATCCCTTTTCAACTCCTTGTGGCCTGACGCGTTTCGGAGTCATTTGTCTCCTTCCTCAGAGGCCGTCGTGAGTGATCAAAACAATTACGTGCGCTGCCATTTCCTGCGTGCTATACATTTTTTATTGGCCTCCGGTGTGCCTTATATTTAAATTGCTTTCACAAAGCACGCTGGTATATGCAGTCCATTTAGCACAATATAACCCTCCAGTGGGTCTGGTCACTCATGTTTGTTTAAAGGACATCTTCACGACCCTCCATTGAGCCTCGGATAGAATAAAGGGAGCCCAGCCCAGAGCAGAGCCACATCTGAAGACCAACAGATGCCATGGAGCTACTAATCATGCAGCTTGGAGACCCAAGAGGGCCACAACACCCACCACCCCCACCCCCACCCCCAGGACCACCCCCCCGGACTACCACCGAAGCAGCGCAGAACAAGACAGCGGACCTTCCGAAAACTGTAGTTGCTCCAGCTTCCTCCATGGTGCTTCTCAGTTGTTTGGGTTTTGTTTTTGATTTTTTTTTTGCAGCTTTTATGGTAATTTTTCCCGTCTGACGTGGGAATAGCAAGCCTGGCGCTGCTTATCGCTGATATTTTTATCGCTGTTGGGCCCTTTGCCACTTTTTCACGTTCGGGTTTCCTTTTTTATCGGCGTCCCGGTAATTGTAACGCAGACATTTGACGCGTTATCGGGAAACTATCGCCTGTTGCCGGCGTGTTGAGAATACGCCGTTAACACGGCATTGGTTTCCCGTGATAGACGGTGTTATGTAAAATTGCGTTATCCTAGGTTGGCGATATTTATCGCCCGTTCTTGAGAATATCCCCCATAGTGTGACAGAGAACAGGATAAGCAGATAGTGGCTTTTACACCTGCAAAGAAGCTTAATTCATGTGTGCCCCCTTCAGCGAGTTTTGCCTTTTTTTGTAAACCAAACCTATGTTGAGATCTGTGGATCCATAGCTCTAAGAGGAGCAGAGCTGATTCTCCCATTATGGAGGGTAGGACATAAGTGAATCCCTTGAGAGGGTAAAACATAAGTGAATCCCCTGAGAGGGTCGGCCATAAGTGAATCCCCATATAAAATAAGAGATCTGGTATAGTGATAAGAAATTAGGAGCATCAACTGTAATGTGGGGCCCATTTTCCTTGCTTGCATTATGCCTCTTTTCAAATTTGCCACACTTTACTGCAATTATACATGTACAGTGCCTCTTTAATATTGCACCACAGAATTACATTTGTCGGATTATTTCCAGTATAGAAACAGAAAATTCCAACAAATGCTAATTTGTTATGGTCCAACACCTTTCAGGGCTGTCCCTACCTCATAATTTAAATTGCTTCAGACATTATATTTCAAATATGTACCTATAAGATGCACCAACATAGGAGAAATGCTCTCAGAAGTGTATAGAGAGAATATATACGAATCTACCATAAACCACACGAGTTGGTATTGTGCCCACTATGTTCGGCTCCTTCTCACACCCATGAATATTTTCACTGTGATCACTGTTTCCATTGATCTTGTCATCTGTGATTTTATGCGCAATATAACAATAAAGAAAAGGAAATTGATTGTACTCCGGTTAAAATCAGGTGGCCTGGAAATTGATGATCCATGTGCAAACACGTGTTTACGCAGGAATGGCAATTGTGAGTGGTTCGACCTTCATCACTCCCAGTAACTACCAGGTGCAATAATGTTCGCACCCATCGGTAAAGGTTGGCAGGTCAAACCTAACAGAATTTAACAGAGGGAAAAGCCTGTTGATTACCAGGACATGCAGAATTCAGTGCTGTGGACCTCAAACTCTGCATGGTATTTCCCAAAAAGTTCGAGTAGGATCGGATACATTCTGATGTTGGACTCATAATCAGGCTCATAGTGTTTTAGAAGTCCTGCAAAAAGCGGCAGGTTGTGGGCTACCTTTACACCTTTTTTTTTACATATTTGTACAGTTTTTTTTACAGAATTGTTTCACATCATTATATTTTGAATAATTCGTCCAACTAAGAAAAAATAGCAATACATTTATATTTAACCTTTTACTTCTCTTCGATGGATCTGAAGACTGCCGAAGTCGTTTGCCAGTGCTGTGCGAAGAGTAAAATATTTGTTAAATAGCTCTAGTCACGCACTTGATTTAAAATGCACTCAAAGTATAATTAGGCTTATTTTTCAATCTGGCACCCCTGAGGTGACGAGCAGGGAAAGCGTTCACTCTTGTCTTTGTGAAAGTACGTACCACCACAAACACCCTGGTGGTAAGTGTAAATGCAAGCCTGTACTCATGGAGTATTAATGGGCACAAAACAGTACAAAAGGCCATTTGCACACAATTTCCATCATGTAGCACATTAGCATTAATCTGTTGCAAAACAGACTCAATTCACAGCACAATTTATTTGTGGCTGAGACTTATTCCCACCCTTTAAGAGCACATGGTCAGCGGTGTAACATTAGCCCCTGACCCCCGCAGTGCGTGTGCCCCCTCTGGCACTGTGCACGGTTGGCGGGCCCCTGGCCTGAGAACTCCTGACTGGGTCCGGACCGTTGGGGTCCCTCCTCCCTGTGCTTTGCAGGCGAGCCACCTCAGGTTTCGTTACGCCACTGTACAATGTCTAAATGAGCCTGGCATCATGTTGCGTTGTAACAAGCGTTTTGTGCTGTCGTTGGAATTAGGAGACTAATAGTAAAATATAATTCTGCAATTCATATTGTTCCATGATCGCGGGCTTTTCTGTATTGCAAGAAGGAAACTGAAAGACATATGAAGGGCAATATGCTTCCACTAAATCTTTTATATATTTTTGGCGCATCTTAAATAAAAAAAAATCTGTACAAAAAAAGTGCCTTAAACTCCAAAGTCAAGTAATTTCAGAAAATGCGAGCAATGATGGACCGTGAGTGAGAAGATTATGTGACCTACTCTCTGGGGGTAAATGTCCTCTTACATATTAGTACACTTCAGTTAGTACGGGTCAGCTGGCTTGTTGGAGGCCTAGTGATGCCCCCTGTTAGAAATGGGGGTCTCTAAGTGTCAGGTTTGTACCCTGTCCAAGTAGGGACCCTTCCTTCAAGACAGGGTAAGGGGAATTACACTTCTAAAACAACCCCTGCTCACCCCCTTGTTAGCTTGGCACGAGCTTATCTCAGAGGCAATGCGTAAAGCATTTGTACATAACCAATACACTACAAATGGACACCACACCAGTTTAGAAAAATAAAATATCTTTATCTAAACAAAACAAAAATGCAACACACATATATCAAGATATCACTTTTAGAATGATTATTGCAAAAATAACGCTTGTAGAAACATATAGCTCCAACTGGGGCTATTGCGACATTGTGTCACACGGACCCCCAAGTATCAGTACCTTGGAAAATGAAGTCAACGAGCTTTGTGAGGCGTCACGGAAGTGAGGCGTCATGGCCAAAGCAAGACCAGCTCCTTACTGCCACAGGGGAGGCGAGGCGTCGAGTCCTCGAGGAGGCAAGGAGCCGAGTTCTGGCTGGCAGGGGAGGTGAGGCGGCGTCGGCAGTGAGGCAGTGCAGTGTCGATGAGTTCGAGAAGTCACCCACGTCGGTTGTCAGCTTCGTGATGATGAGGTGCAGACGCTGGCGGTGATAGGCATCGGTTCGAGTGCTGGTGTTGGGGAGTTCAATAACTTGCGGGTGTCGGAGCTGCAGTGCAGGCTGGGCGGTGCTGATGGTGTTGGTGTTGTTTTTCTTGGGATTGCAGCACTAACCACATGATTCCAAGGGCCTTAGGAACTGGAATTGGCACCCTTTGGCAATCAGGAGTCCAGCAGGAGAATCCTGATGCTGTTTAGCAAGTTACAGGTGAAGTCTTTGTGTCCCTGAGACTTCAGAACAGGAGACAAGCTCTACTTCAAGCCCTTGGAGAATCTTCTTAAGCAGAATACCACAACAAGTCAAAAGCCCAGTCCTTTCCACTGCCCACAGACAGAAGCAGAAACTGCAGGCCAATCCAGCAAAGCAACACACAGCAAATGGGCAATACTCCTCCTAACAGCTCTTCAGCTATTCTTCTTGGCAAGGTCCACTTAGTCCAGAAGTGATCTAAAGTTCTGAAGGTTTTTCCTTTTAAAGTCTTTTTTCAGAAAGTCTCTCTTGCTCAGTAAAACCAGTTCTGTTCTCCCTGGTCCAGCTTCACTACAGGAGGAGGAGTCAGCGTTGTGCAGAGCAGACACAGCCTATTCAGGTGTTAGCGAAAACTCCTCCCACTACTCTCAATGTGGAAAAGTCTATTCAGCCCGGCTATGAGTCACCCACGAAAGGCAGGACACACCTCAATCCCCTTGTGACTGTCTATGGTGAATGCACATCCCCAGCAACTGTCAATTCAAAACCAGATGGTGAATACACAAACAGACAGAGGTATGCAGGATGGTTAAACAAGAAAATGCACACTTTCTAAAAGTGGCATTTTCAAACACACAATTTAAAAACCACCTTCACTAAAAGGTGTGTTAATAAATTCTGAGTTCAGAGGGCCTAAGCTCCAAATGTTAAGGTGCAGCTCCAATGGTAGCCTATGGGACAGCCAGTCCCTGCAATGGTGAAAAACGAAATTGGCAGTTTTTCACTATCAGGACAGGTAAAATACACCAGTACACACCATAACTTTCACCTACACTGTACCCTGCCCATGGGGGTACTTTGGGCCTACCTTAGGGGTGACTTACATGTAAGAAAAGGGAGAGTTAGGGCCTGGCAAGTGGGTGCACTTGCCAGGTCGACATGACTGTTAAAAACTGCGAGTGCAGACACTGCAGTGGCAGGTCTGAGACACATTTGAAAGGATACTGGTGTGAGTGGCACACGCAATGCTGCAGGCCCACTAGTAGCATTTGATTTACAGGCCTTGGGCACACACAGTAAATCAAATGGGCCAATCATGGACAACCAATCATAGTTATAATTTACACAGGGAGCACTTGCAGTTTGACACTAATCAGCAGTGGCAAAGTGCCCAAAGCATCTAAACCAGCAAAAAGAAAATCCAGCACACAGTCAAAAATGCAGGAGGTAGAGGCAAAAATTCAGGGAAAACCACACCAAGGATGCCAAAACAATGATGGGAGCATAAGGTTAGCATATTTATGAATGCAGCTCTCCCTGTTCTTTTATTCCCCCTAAAGAAATGCTCTTAACAATACCAGCATAAAATTAGACTACTTGTGGATGCAGATCTCTCTGTAGAACTACACCCATGGCATCAAAAGCTAAATGTCACCTGTGGACTGTAGAACTTATTCGGTCATTCTCTAGTGTGACAAGAGAAAACATAGCTAAAGGGCTACCATTGTAGCCTGACAGCTGTTGTGTAAAATCTGCAGTACAACATGTCAAAATAACTATTTTTGACAGGTAAAAATCATTCTTTTGAACATTAGTAAGTCACCCCAATATAGGCCTTGTAGCCCACCAGGTATGGGGTATGGTATTTAAAAGTGGAACATTTAGAAAATTAATGTTACTGTGTCCCTACAGTGACAAGGCCTTTAAAGTTATTTTCACTATGGCAGGCCCAGCTGTCCTATGTAGAAAATCAGAGTACATATTAAAATACTAGTGCAGTATCTTGTAAATGTCACCGGTTACAAAAATAATTAGACCACTATTTTTAATAGTTTATAAAATCCTATTGAAAGGTGAAGTGAGATTGTTAATAAATAATACAGAAAGTAATTTTTAGAAAGATGCCTTTTCCCTGCCTGAGCCTTTCAGGAGGCTGATTAGCATTAGTCTCTGACAGCTGGTCAGTTTGTACTTGGTCTGAATGAGGTGTGAAAAAGGTGTGAAATTCCTCCCAACAGCTACACAATAGGTTGACCTGAATGGGCAGAGATGACTCATTTGAACTCAGCAGAATATGCAGGGTGGGTGGCTGTGAACATCCTTTTGACAGTGTGAAATCCTCCTGACGTCTGTATGAGCAACTTGTAACAATTTGGCAGACAGGAAAGAGAGAGAACAGGATGCCTTGACAATTCGTGTGTATCCCCTTTCTGGGTGCTTTAGGAGCCTGCTTTTGTTCTACCAGACTTGTCTCCATGTTTGTTGTGGGTACAACGCCTTGTTCAAACGTGAGTTTAGTGTTATTTGTGGGAGAACACTAGGGATTACCATAGTTCACTCTCCTACACACCAACAACCCTGAGAGCCCATGTTTAGTGTGGCTGAAGACTTTCTCTACCTTGAAAATGCCATGGCACATAACATTTTCGGCCTGTTTATGGAAAGGCAAATAGGGACCACTGAAAAAGTGGGTAGTTGTGGCAGGGTACATTTACCTCATTGATTAGGGACTGGCCAGGAACCACCTCCACCCACTAGCTGGAGGTAGGCATAAATGCACCGCATAAGTGCACCACATCAGAATACTTTCTGGACCTGCTGAAGAACAGAAGAGGACTGAGGCTACTGTCTCCAATCTGGGAGGAGTTATGCAGGACTGTACATGTTCCTACTTGCAATAAGGACAATGAAGTACACTCTATGGGTCAGTTGAATGACCTCCATAGTGGCTATAGGGATTCAAAAAGCTTCAAGAGCACTTGTCCCTACCATTCCCAGCTGACCAGTCGCAACTGGAACTTGGACTGCACTTTGCTGGCAACCTCTACCAATGTTTATAAATTGGAGTGTGATTTGTATTGTGTAGTGTTTATGACTTTTTAACTGCTTTGGACATTCTTAATGCTTTACACATTTTCGTTAGGTCTTTCTGCTCTGGACTAAGCCTGGGCGTAGTTTGCGTAGTAGCACTTCACGTAGCTACATGAAGTACATTTTGAACTACACGTAGCTATACGATTCAGTGGTGGTCCCATCCTCTTAGGATCACCCCAAGCACAGTTATTGGCAAAAATACAATCCCAACCAAAGGCCCTGCAAAGCATTATGGGACGAGATTAGCAGTGGGCAGTGAATATTATAGTATCCAATATCAAAATAATTCTACAAAGAGCTGCAGTTCCACTAGTCGTTACTAGATGTCCCTCACGAGTCAAATGCAAAAGCTTCATGAAAGGGTTTCAATGCTTTTCCATTTGACTCGTGAGGGACATCTAGTAACGACTAGTGGAACTGCAGCTTGATGTATTAATAATTTCAATGCTTTTGCATTTGACTCGTGAGGGACATCTAGTAACGAGTAGTTGAACTGCAGCTCTTTGTAGAATTATTTTGATATTGGACACGATAATATTCACTGCCCACTGCTAATCTCGTCCCATAATGCTTTGCAGGGCCTTTGGTTGGGATTGTATTTTTGCCCATAACTGTGCTTGGGGTGGTCCTAGGAGGAAGGGACCACCACTGAATCGTTCACATGATATGCTTTTTGTGTTCAAGGCATCTGCTTGGTCCTCCCCTAGGTTAGGGGGACCCCAAAATCCTCACCTCTCTCATTGCTTGATATTTTATTGTCAAAGTTCACTTTTGTGAATTGGTTATATGCATTTTAGCATAGAACATTGCTTTATCAAAGCATTTGTAGGTGTTTAGTATACTGCTGCTACGCTATGTCAATTAGCACAGTTTTTCACTCTGCTACGTGCAATTTGCATAGTGCGTAGTAGCACAAACTTTGCATGCTCCGTGAGCGTAGCGAAGTATTATGCCCAGGGTTACTCTGGACCACAGCTACCATGGGTTGAGCTCAGGTTTAAATTACTGAAACTTAACAAGACAGTAACATCATTACTTGTGGTGGACACTAATCCACCCCAACTAATAAACCACTTTCCCATGACCACAATAAATGCAAAAGTTTTATCAGGAATTCAGGATCTTACTGATCTCAGTAAGATCTTGCCAATACTATCCAGCGGGCTGGTGCTGCTCACAATCAATAATTTCCTTTTTGTTTGTTTAGCTATATTTTGCAGTCGGTCAAACATTTTTTTACATATAATATGTTGGTCTTGGCCCTTTTTGCAGGGTCGTTTCTGAACTTTTTGCCTTCCTCCTAGTCTTTTTCTGACATGGTGTTGGTGGTTTTAGGACTCTGGGCACTTTAGCACTGCTGTCCAGTGTAAAGTGCGTGTGCTCTCTGTGGTAAACATGGTAAGATTTGTCTACACCTGTTTGGCGTATTTAATTTACCTATCAGTCCCCAGTAATGTGGTATCTCATATATCTGAGACCAGTAAATTTAATGCTACTGGTGGGCTTGCAGCGCTGATTGCGCCACCCACCAAAGTAGCCTTTCAAACCTGTCTCAGGCCTCTGCCATTGCAGGGCCTGTGCCCACAGTTTACTGCCGCTGTGACGTGGCACATAAAGTGGGTGCCACATCTGTGACCCCCCTTTTTCTACTTATTAGTCACCCCTAAGTTAGGCCCTAGCTAGCCCTATGGGAAGGGTGCATTGTAGGTAAAAGGTAGGTCATGTACCTTAATTGTGTGACATGTCCTGGTAGTGACAAACAGCCATTTGGTTTCTCACTGCTGTGAGGCTGCCCTCTCATAGGAATGCATTGGAGATTCCCTGATATGTGTGTCAGTGGTAATTCCTAATATGAGGGGAGCAGTGTGGTCAAGTTTTGTATGTTTGGAATAGTAATAATAAATGTTTTCTGGTACAGCATTGGTATTCAATATTAGGGAAGTTGAAATAGCTCTGAGTTCAGTTGCTAACGGCAGAGCACCAGATCCCGACGGCGTACCGGCCGATCTGTTTAAGAAAGACAAAGTAATCTGGCAACAATATATTCTCCTGTTAGTGAATGCTATAGCGAGTGGGGCAGCCATCCCAGTCTCATGGAAGGGGGCAGAGATTCTGCCAATATTCAAAAAAGGAGACCGTTCGTGCCCAGGCAATTATAGACCTATCAGTCTTATAGATGCCATTCAAAAAATTATGGGCAGGATGGTACTTAATAGGATCCGTGAGTGTATTGATGACAAAAATATATTAACTCCATTACAGGCAGGATTTCGCACAAATGTTAGTACAATAGACCAGGTATTTCGGTTTGTTCTGATCTATTGGCGGGTTGTTGAGCTGGCTGGCGGTACAATCTATGCAGCTTTGTGGATTTGAAATCTGCCTTTGATCTGGTTTTGCGGAGGGTATGTAACTTTGGAGGGTATGTAAAGATCTAGGTATGCCTGCAGAAGTGCTATTTGTTGTTGAGCAATTACATATAGGAAATTTCGCCCAAGTACGCTGGAGCACCCAGGGTAACAAAACTGACCCATTCCCTGTATCTAAAGGGGTGCGTCAAGGGTGTGTCCTGGCCCCGACCCTATTTTAATTATTTATTAATGGGGTTGTAGATTATTTCTCTGCATTTCCCACAGATGCACCCTCTCTCGCAGGTGTTAAAATTCCAATACTTATGTTTGCAGATGATACTCTGATCATCTCTAAGACCCAGAGTGGTTTGCAGAGGGCTCTATCAAGATTTGAGGAGTTTTGTAAAGATCGTGGGTTGGTGATAAATGCTGATAAAACCAAGTTTATGGTCCTGCACAAGCACAGAGCAATTAAGGGCAGGGTGTTTCTTAATGGTGAATTATTGGAGCAGACTGATGTTTTTAGTTATCTGGGGATCATGCTGGGGAATAGACTTAATTCCCCCAGATAAACACCTTGGCCCTTAAGCATAGTCATCTGGCTGGTGCTTTGCTGAAGGAATTTAAGACCTCACATACCCAACCCATGTACCCTCTACTTAAGATATACAACACCAAAGTATTAGCTTCTGTTACTTACGATGCAGAACTCTGGGGTTTTAGTGACATGAAGCCTTTAGTTTTAGCTCAAAATAAATTCGTGAGAAGTGTCATTGGCCTGCCTCAGAGCACTCCATTAAGACCAGTCTTTTACGACCTAGGGTGCAGCAGACTGGAAGAGGTTGCTAGGTTCCGTCCAATAGCTTACTGGCGGAGACTATGGACCACACCAGAGTTGCATCAGTATGCAACAGCTCTTAAAGATGTTTGGGTCTTAGACACCTCAAGTAAGATCAAGTGGCTGCTAAACATAAAAAATATACTGGTTAGCATGGGTTTGCGACACTTGTGGGATGAGCCTGAGAGCCAGAAATTCCCCCCAAAGAAAGAGATGAAAAGATTATACTGGTCTATGATGACAAGAAATAATATTACTACCTCAGAGCCCTCATCATTGACGGGTAAATTTTTGGAATTTAAGTACTGTCCCAAATACGAGCAATATTGGGATGCCATCACTAAACCCAGGGACAGACGTCTATACTTTCAATTCCGGGTAGGCACATTACCCCTAAATGCATTTACATGTAAGTGGCATAGGGACAATGAGAGCATGTGCAAGTTGTGTCTGGAACACGAGGAAACCTACTCTCATATTCGATTTGTTTGTCCGGCATACCATGCTCCACGTAAAAATGGTTGCGCCCTTTATGTAAGAACATGGGTGTGAGGAGTAGTGCTATTGCCTTGAGAATACTGTTGACCGACACTGGTATACCGTGTGTAATAGCGATTGCAAAATTTTTAAGTTGGACATGGTCAATTCGGGAAAGCAAAATGGAAGAAATTGGCATGACCAATACAGCATACCCAAACCAGTGTTTGTAAAGGATAAAATGATGCATTAATGAATACGTGGGTATTGCTTAGTAAAGTGGTTGTTTTTATGTTAGCAGGTGGCACTTTCTTATTATCAACTCAATAATTCACCCCTTATTTGTGATACAAATCAAATTTTGTTTCTAGTGTAGTTGTCACTAGTGCCACATAAGGTTAAGGGCTCTAAGATCATTAGCGATGTCTAGAAATGTTAACTGAATTACTGAGCCAATTACCCCTTTTTTCTCATTTTTATGAATTTTTTAAAGTATTTTATCATACTAATTGCAATTTTTAAGGTCTTTCTAACATGTTTGTATTTTTAGCACTCGTTATGTTAAGATTCATATTTATTTATGGAGAGAAATCGGTCTTTTTTATTGTAAAGTGATTTTTATGATCTTAATTGATCGAAATAAAGATGATTGATTGAATAATAAATGCTGCGTAATGGTGTGCGCAGATTTATTATCACTATTTTAGAAATGCCACTTTTAGAAGTTGGCATTTCTGTGTGCTATGTGTCTTTGCCTGCCTGATGTGTATTGCATGTCTGGCTCTGGAGTGACAGGGGCTGGTGAGGTGTGTGGCTCCAGAGGGGCAGGGTGAGTCAGCGCTAGGCTGAATAGGCAGGCTGCATTTGGAGTAGTGGGAGGAGTAGCCCCTGACCCTGAATAGGTCTGTGCCTGCCTTGTTCAATGCTGGCTCCGCCCCCTGTGGTGTGTCTGGGGCCAGAGCCTAACCTGACAAAGAAGGGTGTAAGCACTGTATAGAAAGTGGTTCAGTACCCCCCAGAACCAGTTGGGGCTGGTTCCCCAAGCCCCAAGCCAGGGCAGAACAATGACATATGGGGTATAAGTACTGGGGCTGTGACCCCATGAAGTGTGCTTACTTGTGTTTATTTGGAGCTGTGAGGCCGTAGGACTGCTGGGCAAGGAGGAACTGCTGTGGGACCCAGCTTCAGCTTCCTGGGGGTCCCTACGTGCTGGCCGGCCTGTGCCCAGCTCTGCCCCGCTGGGTTATGGACTTAGCACCTCGTGAGCGCTACATCTTTATGGCCTGAGCCCAAAGAGTGGGACTCCAACATGCCTGTGTGTCAGGAGCGTGTGGTGGGCATTATTTGGTTTATTCTCCTGAGCCCAAGAAAACGACGGAGACGCTGCTCCGTGAAGCAAGGAAGCCAGGCAAGCCTTTTGCCCGGGTGTGGGCGGGGCCGTTGCTGTAAGCAGCAAATCAGGTGGAGCGGTCCAGGAGAGGTCGCCGGACGTCAGGCGAGTGTTGCCTGGATGGGGGCAGGGCTCCACGTGATGATGGTGGAGTGTGAGGAGCACCCCGCATTACCTTTTTCTTTGTGGCCCAGGAAATTCGCGCCACCGCCAGTAGTGAAAGACAGGCAAAGATTGCCAGACTGGGGGCGAAGCTCCCGGGAGGAAAAGGAGAGCCCCGCGTGTTCATCGAGCCCTGGTGTGGGCGAGGCCAGTGCTGTAAGAAGCTGTGTGGAGAGAGGCCCCAGCCAAAGGGAGACTTCCTGCTTCTTGTCTTCGCGGCCCAAGAAGGGGGCCCGAACGGAGTGCTGAGGATGCGGCTGGCATCCCAAGAAGGTGAGGACGAGGGCTGTGCATCACCGGAGGAGCGACACCGACGGAGACTGAGCTCCCCAGAACCAAGGACGCGTCCGATGTAAGAGGCCACTCCCGAGTAAGCGGGTGAGTGCCTTAGGGGACATTTTGTGTCCTTTGTCCCGGGCTGAGCTGTGTAGGTCTGACCTGAGGAGAGGAGAGGCCTCGGTGAGTGGGGCCTGGGCTGGGCACTGCGGGTGCATATTTTGAGGCATTAGTGTACCTGAAAGAGGAGCCCCTGGAAGGAGGGGCTCCCAAGGCACTGTGGTGCCGGTGACAATTCTTACAGCTGCACCGCCAGAGTGTGGGCAGCTGCAACGTGGGGGCATTCTTGTTGTTAGGAGACTGGGGTGAGTTGCACCCCAACCCCTTTCCCATTGCGCGCATTTGTCGTGTCTGCATCGGTAGCCAGGGGTGCCAGTGTAAAGGCTTCGGGAGGGCAAGTTTGCTCTAAGGGGGCATTGCGGGGTGAGCCCAGGACAGGGCCCCCGCTTGGGAACACTGACTGGTAGGGCGTAAGGCCTTAAGGTGATGTATGCACCGGGGCAGTGTTACTATGGTGCACTGTTGACCTAATGTAATTAATGCATAATGTGGTTTATGCTTAATGTACTGCGAGTTATGCATAATATGTTTATGCCTAATGTGATGCATAATGTGTTTATGCCTAATGTGATGATGCTGAGTATAGTAGTTTACCAGTAGTTGCTGGTTGTTTTATATTTACTACTTGTGCTTTCTAATGGTTCTGACAGCGGCCTGATTGGCCCTGTCATGTATATAAACCCCTGTGAAGTACTGCCTATTGCCAGTTGGCACAGTGTATATTGGTGTTTGCATTCTAATGTGTTTTATGAGGAATACAAAGGCTATTTTTTATATAACCTTGTGTGGAGTTTCTTTTGTGGTGTGCCTAGTGTGTCGCTGCTGTGTGAGTGTGTCGCGCAAACACTTTGCACATTGCCTCTGGGATAAGCCTGACTGCTCGTGCCAAGCTACCAAGGGAGTGAGCAGGGGTTATCTTCAGCGTGTAACTCCCTTGCCCTGACTAGAGTGGTGTTTTCTGCCTGGTTTAGGCGCTTGCCCTAGCCAACCAGAAATCCCATTTCTAACATTGGTTGTCAGCGGTGAGGATAGGACTTGCATTTGCGCAGTACCACAGCGACAACTGGTTGCACTACAAACTCTGCATTTAGATAATCACGTTTGGGGATTATTTTTTTCCTGAGTTTTCTTTTTCCTCCAAAGTGTCATTTTTGAAATTTGTTTTTCTGCTCTCCTGAATTTTGGTGACACCCCTAAAGTGTCAGTCATGTCTCACCTCGGTGATCCAGCAGTTATTGTGACAGAAAGTGCATTTAATGTAAAGAAGTAGCGTAAATATACTGTGAAGGACTTAAAGAGGTTCTGTCAGGATCTTGGGTGTCAGGTGCATAGGTCGGCCAGGAAGGAGGAACTGCAGGAGGCCTTGTTGGCCTGTTGGGCATCCCAAAACCGGGTGAGGGAGAAGTCTTGGAGGGAGGACCCCGAGATCAGTGAGGTCTCTGAGAGGGAGGGTCCCCGACCAGCACCCCTAAAGGGCAGTGGCCCTGGAGAGTTTGAGCAGGAGGGAGAAAATGACAGGGCAGGGATGCCAGTAGGTAGTGAGGACCCCGTAGATAAGGAGTCCCTTGCTGGATCCAGTGCCGGGGGCAGTATCCATCCCTTTCCCTGACCCCAGAGGAGTGGGTGGAAGGAGGGAAGAAAGGGAGCATCAGCTGGCGATGGAAAGGCTCAGGTTGGAGCTAGCGCAGCTGGGTGTGGAGGAGAAAATACTAGAGACTGAGAGGTACTTAGCGCAGGAGAGGATGGTGGAGGCAGAGAGGGCCTTCGCCAGGGAGAAACTAGCTCTTGAGGAAAGGTTGTCCCCTGAGAGTAGTTTCAGTGGTCTGGATTCACCAGTGAGGGTGGGGTCCAGTGGTGGCAGCAATATGGAGTCCAATGTAGAAGCATCCACTCCCAGAGCCCAGAGAATGGTACCTAGTTCCCAGGAAGAGGGTGTCACACCTGAGGGGTACAGGTTGAGGTTCAGGGGCAGTAGGAAACTGTCTCACCAGTCTTAGGGGGAGCTTGTGGATGTGTGTTGTGATGCACTGGAAGGTTGGGTGATGGGTAGCACGGCAAACAATTTTGAAGGGCTCGTCAATCTGATTGTCAGAGAGCACATGTTCCGTTGTTGTTTTCCAGGGTTACGCCAACACCTGTTGGAGTGTGAGTTCTCTGATCCCAGGGAGCTTGCATGGGAGGCAGACCTCTGAGTGAGTGCCAGAGGGTCTGAGGAGGCATTGGGGAGTGACCCTAAGAGGAGTGGCTCTGATATTTCCCAGCCCAGGGTGGTGGGAAAGGTTCTTAGTAGCCCAGATAGGTCCCGGTGTAGTGGGAGGGGTGTAGGGACTCACGTCCTGTCTCCGCGGAGGAGGAGTGAGAATGGAATGCTTCCCAAGGTGCCCGAAACCCAGACTCAGGGCCTGGAGGGTTCCTTAAGGGAACAGCAGGTGGGGAGCCTATGCTGAACTTGTAGGCCATCCGTTGAGGGGGATCTCCTAGTGTCAGGAGAACTTGGAGCGTCTGTAACCAGAGCTCCATCAGTTCTGGTGTCTGGCGGTACCACTCCTAAGTGGAGGGTGCAGAAGTCCAGATGGAGGGGTGAGAGGGGGAGAGAGTCCCCAGTGGAAGAACCAGTGGGTCAGGGGCCAGCCATAAGGGTTGAGCCTCCTAGGAGTGACCATGATGACACCACTTCTGTCCTGGGGGGTCTTCACGCACTGTTAGATGGACAAGGGTCGGGAGATCAGCGCCAGGAAGACTGTCACACAATACATGAGTTATGTGTTACCCTTGGGGGGGCATGTGTGCTCCCCAGGAAGTCCTCGGGTACCAGGTGGGTGCTCAGCCACAGGGTTTAGTCCCTGGGTTGGGAGGCCAGGTTCAGGTTCTGCCTGACCTGGAGGGAAGGACATCTGTAAGTAGTGTCCTGACCAGTTTGTCTTCTAGGGGTACCACTCCAGGTGGGAGGGTGCAGAACTCTGGAAGGGGGTACAGAGGGAGGGAGTCCTCGCCTCTGACCCCGGTTTAACCGCAGGGTTTAGTCCCTGGGTTGGGAGGCCAGGTTCAGGTTCCGCCTGACCTGGGGGAAGGACATCTGTAACCAGTGTCCCTACCGTTTTGTCTTCTGGGGGTACCACTCCAGGTGGGAGGGTGCAGAACTCTGGAAGGGGATGCAGAGGGAGGGAGTCCTCACCTCTGACCCCAGTGCAACCTGTGGGTTTAGATCCTAGGTTGGGAGACCAGCTGCAAGAGAGAGGTCCTGAACTGGTGGGAGAGTTGTGTTCTGAGGGCGCCTCACAAAGGAGGAGGAGAGTTCGGGACCCCAGAAAGAGAGGTAGGGGAAGGAGAGCCTCGCCCATGAGCTCTGGTCAGCCTGAGGGTGCGGACCCTGGGTTGGAGGATCAGTGGCAGTTTAGAACTGCACTGATGAGAGGAAGAGTGGAGAATGGGTACTATGTACAAGGGGTTACTGCCCCCCACTCTGTGAGATGGCAAGGACCAGAGACATCTGGATGGCTTAGGGCCTGGTCCTGGCCGCGGACATCTAGGGAGTACCAGTGGGGTAGCTTAGTTGGTCCTGAGAGCTTTGACAAAGGGAACCACATGGGTTCAGATTGGCGTAGAACTGGAGTGTGCCCCTGCAGTTGCGGGCCCGTGTCCGTGTTCTATCGCCCCAAGCAGGGAAGCCCATCAAGGTAATGATTGGTCTACCCTGGCTTTTGGCTGGAAGGGGGTTGTGTTGGACTTGGCCCTTTTTGCAGGGTCATCCCTAAACTTTTTGCCTTCCTCCTAGTCTTTTTCTGACATGGTGTTGGTGGTTTTAGGACTCTGGGCACTTTAGCACTGCTGTCCAGTGTGAAGTGTGTGTGCTCTCTATGGTAAACGTGGTAAGATTGGTCCACACCTGTTTGGCGTATTTAATTTACCTATCAGTCCCCAGTAATGTGGTATCTCATATACCCGGGGCCAGTACATTAAATGCTACTGGTGGGCTTGCAGCGCTGATTGCGCCACCCACCAAAGTAGCCTTTCAAACCTGTCTCAGGCCTCTGCCATTGCAGGGCCTGTGCGCGCAGTTTACTGCTGCTGTGACGTGGCACATAAAGTGGGTGTCACGTCTGTGACCCCCCTTTTTCTACATATCAGTCACCCCTAAGGTAGGCCCTAGCTAGCCCTATGGGAAGGGTGCATTGTAGGTAAAAGGTAGGACATGTACCTTAATTGTGTGACATGTCCTGGAAGTGACAAACAGCCATTTTGGTTTCTCACTGCTGTGAGGCTGCCCTCTCATAGGAATGCATTGGGGATTCCCTGATATGTGTGTCAGTGGTAATTCCTGATATGAGAGGAGCAGCGTGGTCAAGTTTGGTATGTTTGGAATAGTAATAATAAATGCTGCGTAAAGGTGTGCGCAGATTTATTATCACTATTTTAGAAATGCCACTTTTAGAAGTTGGCATTTCTGTGTGCTATGTGTCTTTGCCTGCCTGATGTGTATTGCATTTCTGGCTCTGGAGTGATAGGGGCTGGTGAGGTGTGTGGCTCTAGAGGGGCAGGGTGAGTCAGCGCTAGGCTGAATAGGCAGATCTGCATTTGGAGTAGTGGGAGGAGTAGCCCCTGACCCTGAATAGGCCTGTGTCTGCTTTGTTCAATGCTGGCTCTGCCTCCCTGTGGTGTGTCTGGGGCCAGAGCCTAACCTGACAAAGGAGGGTGTGAGCACTGAATAGAAAGTGCTTCAGTTCCCCCCAGAACCAGTTGGGACTGGTTCCCCAAGCCCTGTGCCAGGCCAGAACACAGACATATGGGTTATTACTACTGGGGCTGTGACCCCATGAAGTGTGCTTATTTGTGCTTATTTGAAGCTGTGAGCCCGAAGGACTGCTGGGCAAGGAGGAACTGCCGTGGGACCCAGCTGCAGCTTCCTGGGGGTCCCTACGTGCTGGCCTGCCTGTGCCCAGCTCTGCCCCTCTGGATTATGGACTTAGTGCCTCATGAGCGCTACATCTTTATGGCCTGAGCCCAAAGAGTGGGACTCCAACTTGCTTGTGTGTCAGGAGCGCGTGGTGGGCATTATTTGGTTTATTCTCCTGAGCCCGAGAAAATGACAGAGACGCTGCTCCGTGAAGCAAGGAAGCCAGGCAAGCCTTTTGCCTGGGTGTGGGCGGGGCCGTTGCTGTAAGCAGCAAACCAGGCGGAGCGGTCCTGGAGAGGCCTCCGGAAGTCAGGCGAGTGTTGCCTGGTTGGGGGCAGGGCTCCATGTGGTGATGGTGAGAGCCCAGCGGATTTTGCAGAGCCCCAAACAGAGGGCTCCAACTTTGGCCAGAGTCCCGAGTCACTTCCCAGTGTGGCTATAAAGAGGAGGGGGGCCCGCGCTTCAGTGGAGTGTGAGGAGCACCCCGCATTACCTTTTTCTTTGTGGCCCAGGAAATTCGCGCCACCGCCAGTAGTGGAAGACAGGCAAAGATTGTCTGACTGGGGGCGGGGCTCCCGGGAGGAAAAGGAGAGCCCTGCGTGTTTATCGAGCCCTGGTGTGGGCGGGGCCAGTGCCGTTAGAAGCTGTGTGGAGAGAGGCCCCAGTCGAAGGGAGACTTCCTGCTTCTTGTCTTCGCGGCCCAAGAAGGGGGCCCGACCGGAGTGCTGAGGGCGTGGCCGGCATCCCAAGAAGGTGAGGACGAGGGCTGTGCGTCACCGGAGGAGCGACACCGACGGAGACTGAGCTCCCCAGATCCAAGGACGCGTCCGGTGTAAGAGGCCACTCCCGAGTAAGCAGGTGAGTGCCTTTGGGGGCATTTTGCGTCCCTTGTCCTGGGCCAAGCTGTGGAGGTCTTACCCGAGGAGAGGAGAGGCCCCGGTGAGTGGGGCCTGTGCTGGGCACTGCAGGTGCCTATTTTGAGGCATTAGTGTACCTAAAAGAGGAGCCCCGGGAAGGAGGAGCTCCCAAGGCACTGTGGTGCCGGTGACCATTCTCACAGCTGCACCGCCAGAGTGCGGGCAGCTGCAACATGGGGTATTCTTGTTGTTAGGAGACTGGGTGTCACCCCAGCCCCTTTCCCATTGCGTGCATTTGTCGTGGCTGCATCGGTAGCCAGGGGGGCAAGTTTGCTCTAAGGGGGCATTGTGGGGCGAGCCCAGGACAGGGCCCCCGCGTGGTAACACTGACTGTTAGGGCACAAGGCCCTAACGTGATGTATGCACCGGGGCAGTGTTACTATGGTGCACTGTTGACCTAATGTAATTGATGCATAATGTGGTTTATGCTTAATGTACTGCGAGTTATGCATAATATGTTTATATGCCTAATGTGATGCATAATGTGTTTATTCCTAATGTGATGATGCTGACTACAGTATTTTACCAGTAGTTGCTGGTTGTTTTATATTTACTACTTATGCTTTCTAATGGTTCTGACAGCGGCCCGATTGGCCCTGTCATGTATATAATCCCCTGTGAAGTATTGCCTAGTGCCAGTTTGCACAGTGTATATTGGTGATTGCATTCTAATGTGTTTTATGAGGAATAGAAAGGCTATTTTTTATATAACCTTGTGTGGAGTTTCTTTTGTGGTGTGCCTAGTGTGTCGCTGCTGTGTGAGTGTGTTGCGCAAACGCTTTACAAATTGCCTCTGGGATAAGCCAGACTGCTCGTGCCAAGCTACCAAGGTGGTGAGCAGTGGTTATCTTCAGCGTGTAACTCCCTTGCCCTGACTAGAGTGGTGTTTTCTACCTGGTTTAGGCGCTTGCCCTAGCCAACCAGAAATCCCATTTCTAACATAATGATTAGAGAAAGTAATCTTTCAGACTTGGTCCACATGTGTAACTTTTGGCCACCCTGTAGTTTATGTTGTATTAAGGCGCCATTTTATTATTTTTTAACGTTGGCTCAAAATCATTAACAGCATAACTAGATCACTAAGTTGGGCCTTGGAATATATTTCACAATTAGAAGTGGAACCTGTGTAACATAAAAGAGCGTATGTTTGGTATAAATGTTTCTTTTTACTGTTATCTTTCACACAGATGTCATTTGTTGTTATCGTGCCTATCCAAGGTGTAGACAGTGCACAAATGAATTTCTTGCTTTTGTCTGGACAAACTCTCAAACACATTGGTAAGCTGCAGATGTTTTTTGCTCACCAAGTACCCACATTCTATTTTTCCTACATTAACAATCATTTGGCCACCTGCTTCTGAGCCCAGGAAGAGCAGATGGCTGTTAACTGCTGGTAACCTAACAGGCATTTGCCATATGGCAGTGGACAGGCACCATTGGCAAGACAACGGTCAGCTTTAGAACTACCCCTTTTTACTTGGAGATGTCAGGGGGGCTTCTTCTAGTAATTCCCAGGACACTCCTAGACAGTTAGGCTCCAGTCATAGTGGGAGAAAGAACCAGTTTGGATCCTCTAGGATGAGAACTCAACTAAATAGATAAGTGGTTATTTATTTATTTATAAAGTTTTATATAGCGCGAACATGATCCCGAAGGATATCAGAGCGCTTTACAATTTGAGGGAGAGGAAGGTAATAGTTGCAGTACAATCATCAAAAGGAATACCAAACCAAACAAATCAAATATGCATATCAAACAAAAAGGTTAAGTAACTGAACACAGACTTGCCTGGTGGCAGAAGGATTCAGCCACCTTGGAACAGGAGATCCTGTGTCATTTTACTGTAAGGCAAAGAAGAAGTCCTATGAAAGGTAGTGGGGTACTGCAAGAAAATAGATTTAGGTGGCAAAATGTCTCCAATCTGACCCACAGTGAGACTGCATGGCTATCAAATCAAGGTTTGTCCACTCGCTGCTTTTGGTGCCAAAACCAGCAGCTTCAGCAGGAGCTCAGCAATGACATAACCAACGTATGTGATGTGGATCCTCACCAGCCTGAGCCTGGGACTTTGCCTTGCTGGAAGATTTTGACTTACATTTCAGAGACTGTGTCCAAATGTACATAAATTGGCCAAGATGATCATCTTTGTACATCCAACCCTCCATCAAGGCTGGCATGATATTGGGCCTAGGTGCCAGTCACCTGCTAATTGTTGCTCTCAGTGGTGCTTTACTTTTTCCAGCTGCTTTTTGCCTAAAACCCTGCAAAATCATATCTTTGATTACCCTCAAACTATTTTAATGATCTTGGTGCCAGTGCTTTGTGTCCACCAAGTGTTCATGCCTAAGCTTCAACAGTAGTTTGTCCTACATGACTTTGAGGCTGAATGATACTAAATCTGCTTGGAACTGATGCACATTTAACCTTCCACTGGCACACAGAGGCTTAAATGAATCATGGATATTATATTTAAACTGACAGCTGCTCTACCTGAATGTCATAAACACAGCATCCCAGACAGCTTGCTATCTATTCCAAAGCACTAATTGCCTGTGGGGTCTCATACGTTCAGGTGATTTTCTATAAGCATAATGAAATAACCAGGTCTATCATAAAACAGAGGGCATGCACAAGGTCAAACATACGCCTCATATGGTCAAAGCATTGATACTTATAGGACTTTATATTCAGAAGAGATGGCAATGAGCAGTACTCACTGCTGGACTGGCACAGTTATAAAGTTTAATTTGTAGCATAATATTGAAATTTAATTTATTTCATTATTTAAGTGTTTCTTAAAATTATATAATGAATTCCAAGCTTAGTCAACAGAAGGCTGTGATTGGTGGCGCTTGTAAAGCATAACTAACTTATTAAAGAATTGAATGGGGGTAGTTGGCCAACAAGATCGATAATGGGTTAGTAAAGAAAAAGATTATCAAATCAATACAAAGTTTAAGAAACGCTATTTAACGGAAGGGAACTAGCAAAGAACAGTGCTGAATCCTTGGAAATATGCATTTGAGGATATAGACCAGAAGATTTAATATATCCGTTTTGAACTTTAAGCTTAATTAATCCAGTTCAAAAAAGCTACTGATTAGTTAAGCCGAGCAACGATGGTGTTTTGGCGAAACACTAGTGGTTTTCAGTCACATTGTTGGGAGAAACATAAGTATTTTACTCCGATTTTCCACACAATATGTTTAAACGTGTTCAGGGTTTTCTACCTGTTACAAAAGGTGCACACCGATACTATTCGTGGACAGCCCCAATCATTCTTCGACGCAGTCCTCATTCTACAGCCTTGCCTTGAATTAACCTTTGTATTAGAGAAATGGGTGACCCGAAGAAAAACTGCCAACAGGAAATAAATCGACTACATTCTGCAGCTTTTGTGATATGGATAAATTACCACTTACACGGGGTCAAGTGACAAAAAGGAAATCACTTTTCAGATATCTGCAGTAAAATAGGTTGGAATCTGCTGAAAACGCAGCGTTCCTGAAATACTCTCTTTTCATTTAGTTCGAGTGTCTCCTCTTCCAGCAAACACCAATTCTGGACACTGCAAATGTTTGAAACTTTGTCAGCATTGCCTCTTCCGGAGAATTCATCTGGTACATATGTTTTTAAAGAAGTGAAATCAATAATCAATAGTCTCCTGTTTCTTACAACTATTTTATAGCTAATTTTGGGCCATATGTACAGAATTTTGGAATTGCGAGTTACTAATCGCGATTCTTTGTGAATCGCAATAAGGAAATCGCAATTCCTAATGTACACAAATGTACAAGTTCGTACAAACGATTCCTAATGGGGTCACAATAGACCTACCTCATGAATATTAATGAGGTAGGTCGTAATTTTCCACCCATTAGGAATTGCTGCCATCACAGGGATGATGACCTGCTGGGGTCAGCAGACCACCATGTCTGTGATTGCTTTTTAATAAAGCAATTTTTTGTTTTTGTTTTTTAGGGCAGCCCATTTTCCTTAAAGGAAAACAGGATGTTTTTCAAAAAATAAAATGAAACATTTAGGTTTCATTTTTTAAGAGTAGGCAGAGGTCCCTCAGACCACTGCCTTCTCTTAAAAAATATTTCTTCAAATGGCAATAAAATTTATTGAACACAAAAAATATTTTCTCAACATTCGCAAAGGGGAAGAGGTCCCATGGGGACCCCTTCCCTTTTGCGAATGGTTACCGCCACCCTTAAGGTGCCGGTAAAAAATGTATGTTTTTCAACTGTAATTGGGTCACAAAGCATTCATACATAGCACTGCAATTCACTATTTGGAAGGGATGCCCTAAATACGCCCCTTCCAAATACCGAATCGCTAAACACAAATTGAAATTTGTTAACATTTTACCTAATCTCAATTTGTGCTCTGTATATATGGAAAAACATTTTTGAAGTCAGAAAACAGACAGAAAACGCGGTCAGAAAAATAGACAGAGGTCTGCAAATCTTTCCGTTTCTGACCTCAAAAATGCTTTGGTACAGAGGCCGCTTTGATACTAATATACAGTTACGTCTATAAAGTTCTTTTCACTCCATTCCTGCTGCTTCACCTTCCAATAAGGAATGTAAGTGTTGTGCAAATCTAATTTTGGATCAGCCTTGTTCAAATCCTACAAAAGGCCTAACCTACTGTGGTGGTCCAGGCTGGGAAAATCTCATTAAGCCTGAAACCCTTGGTGTGGTATTCCCCATATGTTTTTGACTTCACCTCTCCTGTTTGCTGAATTTATTTTTGTAGGTTGTAGGACTCTTTGACTTTACCACAGCTAACCAGTGCTAAAGTGCTTATGCTCTCTCCTTCCAACATGGCAACATTGACCTGCATGTAATTGGCACATTTAATTTACTTGTAAGTCCCTGGTAAATGGTACTACATATACCCAGGGCCTGCAAATTAAATGTTACTAGTGGGCCAGCAACACAATGCCACCCACTAAAGAATTACTTTAAAAACATATCTCGGGCCTTCCACTGCAGCCTGGATGTGCAGTTTCAAACTGCCATTTCGACCTGGTGAAATAAACCTTTTTCGAGGTCTAAACCTTCCATTCTTATACTTATAAGTCTCCCCTAAGGTAGGCGCTAAAGGCTCATAGGGCAGGGTACATTGTATTTAAGATGCAGGACATGTGTACTTAAGTTTTACATGTCCTGGCAGTAAAAACTCCTAAAGTCATTGTTCACTGTCTTAAGGCCTATCTCTCCCACTGACTAACATTGGGTTACCTTATTATATCTAATAAGTGCTAACGCTAATTTGGAAGCAGGCAGAAATATACTATTTACAGTGAAATGAATTGAAATTTTAAATTCTCTTTAACAGTAAAGTCAGATTTTAAGTCATAAATCTGAAAATGCCACTTTTAGAAAGTTGGCATTTTCTTGTCCCAACCAACTGTTCCTTTCTGCCAGTGTCCTGAGTCACATGACTGTGAATGGCTCTGCTGTAGGGATTTGTGTATTGCTTCTAGACAGTGAGACAAAGGGGGCTTAGGTGTGGATAAGATGGGCCATCTTGACATGATGACTGGGAAGGAGCTGTACCCAGTCCCACTTATACTTCAAAGGGCTTTGGATGCAGCACAAGATTGGGGCGTGGTATTTAAAAGGGAGCATTTAGAAAATTACCTTGTCACCAATCCTGCCATGACTTTTGTCACCCCAGATAGTTTGGAGACTTGATCAAGGAAACAGGAAGAACTTTCCAGAAACAGTGCTGGGGGTAGGTCTGGGAAAACCCCCACACAAAGGATGGCAACAGGTATAAATATTGGACCTCCAGAGCCACTCCTCAGAGCATTCCTGCACATATGGAAGATTAAGAAAAAGGACTGTCCTGCTGCCAGAGAACTGTCCTGCTGCTTGAAGGACTGCCTTGCTTTTTGAAGGAGGAACTCCCAGGCTACCCAAAGTAGCTCCAAGGGCCAGTTGACCGATCTATTGTGTGAGCTACAGGGACACAGCAAGGTTCAGAGGCCTTCCTGCAACTGACCAGGGGCAACTGCACCTGCCTGGACCCACCTGAGCCCTGCTGCTGGCCTCTGCTGGAGTGAGTCCTGATCCCCAAGAGGTGGCCAAAGCAGCTCCTGGACCCTTAGCTGGCATCAAAGTGTACTCCTTCTGAAGAAAAGGTGGACATCCTGAAGTTTGTGCTCCTCATGACCGCAAACAGTACACTGTTGGGGGTAGGTCAGAGAATCCCCCACAAAAAGGCTAGCATCAAGTATAAATATTGGACCTCCAGAGCCTCTCATCAGAAAATTCCTGGATCTGTGGAAGATTGAGAAGGACTGTCCTGCTGCTTGAAGACTGCCTTGCTGACTGAGAAGGAAGATTGGACCTGCTTGCCTTCATCACAGGCTATGCAGAGTGGCTCCAAGGGTCAGTTGGCTGACCTCCTGTGTGAGCTACAGAGAAACAAAAAGCTTCAGATGCTTCCCTGCAACTGCCCAGCTGACCCGCTGCAACTGGACCTGCTTGGACCTGCAACTGGAGGTGCTTGAGCTCTGCTGCTGGTCTCTGCTGGAGTGAGATCTGATGCCCAAGAAGTGCCCCATAGTTCTTGGACCCTTGGCTGGCATCAGTAAAATCTCCTCCTGAAGAAAAGGTGAAAATCTTGAGGTTTGACCTCCTCACGACCACGGATGGGCCAGTTTTCATCAAGACTCTGCCTCCCATAACGAAGCTCAGGTGAAACTAGCTCTTTGCTCTGAAAACAACTGTCCACAGCAACCGGGAACGTGAGACTTGCACTTTGCACTACAGCAATGACATCCTGCGACGAGCGCTAATGTGAAGCCACTACATTAACCGTCCGCAATGCCTGACCCGCTCTTTCACGCTACAGTGACGACCATCTGCAACACTCAACCTACTCCTTTCGGCCTCCTCCAACACGAACAGAACTCTTTGCGCCAGATTTCAGAAGGTAACTCTTCAGCTGTACTAGCCTGGTCCCTGTATCTGACACTCTTTTCATCATGGTCAGCCTGAACCTGTGACTTTCCCTTGGTCTAGCGTGACCAGATGACCGCAGTTGGCGCTTTGTGCTTTTAGGTGCTAATTGTACTTAAAACTTCTATGGTTTTACTAATTGTATTTTTGTTCTTCTGGTATCATTTTATTTATTAAAATGTCCTCTATTTTTCAGATTGATTTGGGATTTTTCTTGCGTTGTGCTTTCACTTTATTACGGCTTGCGTGCTGCATAAATACTTTACACATTGCCTCTAAGTTAAGACTGACTTCAGAGCTACCAGAGAGTTAAGCAGATGTTTTTTTTTGTGCTTTTTTTTTTAAGTTTCATATATCGCAAACTCGACTCAAAGGTATTGGAGCGCTTTACATGAGCACCAGTTCCATTACACAAGGACACATTCATTTTTGGTAGGCACGGGGAGATTAAGGGCCAGATGTACGACGTGATTTTGCATGCGCAAATAGGTTTGCGAACCCGTTTGCGCATGCAAATGCACTGTTGGCCATGTACAATTCCTAAATAGCGAGTCGTAATTTATTTGCGACTCGCTATTTAGGAATTGCGAGTCGCAATTAGGAAGGGGCGTTCCCTTCCTAATTGAGTCCGCAATGCTATGTGTGAATGCCTTGTGACCGCAATTGCGGTCGCAAAACACTCGCAAATTACCACCCTCTTCAAGAGGGTGGTAATGCAGTCGCAATTTGGAAGGGTTCCCCAGGGGACCCTTTCCACTTTGTGACTGTCTCTAAAAATATTTTTTAAGGCCAAGCAGTGGTCCCAGGGACCACTGCCTGCCCTTAACAAATGAAACGAAAAAGTTTCATTTTTTTTTTTTAAATGCATCCCAATTTCTTTTAAGGAAAACGGGCTGCACTTAAAAAAAAAAAGTTGCTTTATTAAAAAGCAGTCCCAGACATGGTGGTCTGCTGAGCCCAGCAGGCCACCATCCCTGGGAGGGCTGGCATTCCCAATGGGCTCGCAAATTGCGAGAGGCTCATTAATATTAATGAGGCTCGCAATTTGCGACCCCATTGGGAATCGCAAAACAGTGTAATAACACTGTTGTACATTTCATTTAGTGCCTCGCAATTTTCGACTCGCAATGAGTCGCAAATTGCGAGGCGCTAAATGAAAGGGTCGTACATCTGATCCTAAGTGATTTGCCAGAATCACAGGATGTTGAGCCGACACTGAGACTCAAACCTGGTTCCCCAGCTTCAAAGTCAGCAGCTCTGGCCTTTAAACCACATTGAGTGACTTTTATGGTTCACCCTGTTATGTTATGTTATGTTACAGCAACTTTTATAGCGCACTAATACCCATAGGTGTCTAGGCGCTTAAGGACCGCGTACTGTAGGGAGAGCTAATTTTTAAAAAGCCATGTCTTAAGATTCTTCCTAAACTCAATCAAAGAAGATATCTTCCTAAGCGCGAGCGGGAGGGAGTTCCACAGCCTAATAGCACCATGTCTGAAACTCCTCCCTCCCCATTTCATAGTCCTGACTCTGGAAGTAAGCATCAGGAAAGCATTAGCCGATCGTAGTTGTCTGCTGGGGAGTACCAACTAAAGGCATGCCATAAAAATCGTGGACCTACTCTATAAAGTGCCTTATGCACTATACAGAGTGTCTTGAATTTCACGCGCTGGGCAACTGGTAGCCAATGCAACTTCTGTATCCCGGCCCTAATTGACTGATGCTTAGGGACATCTAGCACCAGTCTGGCAGCAGCATTCTGTGCCGCTTGTAATCTTCTAAGTTGATTAGACTGTAAATTTATGTATAGGGCATTACAGTAATCCAGTTTGGATAAGACCAAAGAAGTTAAAACAATTTTCCTCGTGTTTATCGGAATGAAAGGAAGAATCTTGCGCACGGTTTTAATGGTGAAGAAAGCAGAAGATACCACCTTAGAGACCTGCGATTTAAAATTCAACTTCTCGTCTATTATGACCCCCAGATTTTTAGCTTTAGCTACTGGTGTAGGAAGGGGGCCCAGTGTATTTGGCCACCAAATTGGTGACCAAAGGGGAGCAAGGTTTCCAAAAGCACCACCTCGGTTTTGCTCGAATTGAGCTTCAGACAGTGCCTGCTCATCCACAAGCTCAGGGAGACCATGCAATCATGTAGTTTATTAGAAAAATCAACATCCTTGTCTATGGTAGAAATAACCAATTGGGTGTCGTCAGCATATGAGGTCGGAATTAGATCAAAGCTTCTAATCAAAGGGGCCAATTCGGACACATATATGTTAAAAAGAGTGGGGCTCAAGGAAGAGCCCTGTGGCACTCCACAAGGCAAAACAAAAGGCGTAGATTTAAAATCGCCCAATTGCACTGTCTGCACTCTACCTGCTAAAAAAGATGTTAAAAACAGCAGGGCTTTTCCTCCTAGACCAATGGTTTTCAGCCGTTCTATCAGTAAGTTGTGGTCCACGGTATCAAATGCCGCGGACAGGTCAAGGAGGATCAGAGCTGCAGATCCGCCACCATCTAGTGCGGTACGAATTTCCTCCGTAGTTTTAATTAAAGCTGTCTCGGTGCTGTGGCATGATCGAAAGCCAAATTGGCTGTGGTCTAAGACATTATTATCTAAAATAAATGTAGAAAGTTCCGTGTTAACAATTTTCTCAATTATTTTTGCAAGCAACGGAAGTCTAGCAATCGGTCTATAATTGGCCGGGTCCGTTACATCTAAATTAGGCTTTTTTAATAATGGTAATATACAGGCCTGTTTCCACAAAGTTGGAAAAGATCCTTGTAAGAGCATTTGATTAAAAATACAAGATAACTGGGGACTGATAATGTGACTAATATTATGCAGAATCCTCGGAGGACAGGGATCATCCGGGGACCCAGACTTAATCTTGGTGAGAAGAGTGGCAATCTGCTCTGAAGAGATAGAGGTAAAATTTAAAAAGGTATTATGGCCTTAACTTCCTGATCAATGCCAACATTATGAGGAATGTGTGAGGCAAATTGATCATAGATTTGATCGACCTTTACTTTAAACGCCTGGGCCAATGTGTTACAAAAATCTTGAGTGTGATTCACTGTAGCTTCCTTTTCCGCAGTTGTCAGATTATTTATAACTGAAAAAAGTTCTTTACTTGAGTTGCCCGCCATCTCTATTTTCAGCGTAAAATATTGGCTCTTCTCAGTAATTATTTTTTTCTTATAGTTTGCTAACATAAGCTTATATTGTGCTTTTTCAGCTACATTATAGTTTTTCCGCCATGTTCTCTCCTGCCTCCTACAAGCTTGTTTGTCTAGTCTTAGGGCTTCAGAGAACCAAGGAGCAGATGGAGTTTTTCTATTTCTAATTGCCTCTGTAACAGGGGCTAGTTTGGCAAAACTAGAGTCTAGCCAGAAAGTATAACTTCTAGCTAATCCCTCCACATCCAACTCTGAAACCGGAATGCTTTGTAAAAGCTGGGTTTCTAATACACCTGAGTCAATGTTGTGCCAGGCTCTCCTAGTGAATTTGATGTTAGACATATTGTTAATTATGGAGCCAGGCAGATCCCAATGAAATAAAACAGCGTGGTGATCGGACCAGGTGAGAGGGAGAATAGATGTAATGGATAGGGCTGCATTATTTGTAAACACCCCATCCAAGGTATGACCCACTTGGTGTGTAGGGCCTTCAACTAATTGTTGAAGACCTACATCCGATGTAATATCTAAGAGTTCCTGTGTTTCCTTATCGTTTAGATTTTCCAAATGAAAGTTCAGATCACCCAACATGGTAAAACATCTGGATTGAATACCCAGTTCTAGCAAAGATGATACATTTGTTAAAAAATTGGTTTTAGAGCCAGGTGGGCGATAGATTAAAAGTCCTTTAAAGGTTTCCTGTTCAGAGACACTAATTTTAAACAAAAGGGCCTCACAGTCTGGAGAGGGAAGTGTAGAGCAATGTGCTATAAATTCACTTTTGTGAATTATTGCAAGTCCACCACCTTTTTTTATGGGTCTATCGTGCCTAACGACTTTGTATCCAGCCGGCACTGCAATATTAAAATCTGAGTCGGATGTTTCCTCACCCCAGGTTTCCGTAACATACAGAATATCCAACTTGTTGTCTGTGATAAAATCCGAGATCTCGTATTTATGTTTAACTAATGACCTGGCGTTGATAAGCGCTAGATTAAGTACTGTTTGAGGTTTTTTTGCCTTAATTAGACTTCTAGTGAATTTTCGTTCCTCCACGCCATACTTATGAATTCTCTTAGAACACACTAGGCAGTAAGGGATTGTGGCTGTTGCTTGAGCAGGGTTAACACCCCACTCAACCAACAAGCCGATTTCCCACACCCTGCTTGATGGATCACCCCAAAAACATCTAGAAAGGAGCAAAACCTTTTGTGTTTTGGAAGGTTTTGTTAAGAGTCCTCAAACAGTGCTAAAGTTATTAGCACACCAATAAATCCATTTACTATGGAAACGTGGTCCTAACTATAACTACACAGTGGCATCCATTCTGAGTGTGGTATGAGCTATGAGATATATAAAGCCACAAGTCAATGTTTATAATAAAATATAATGTATAAATCCTGTTATGGTTACATTTTTACAGGCAGCAAATGCACATAGGCTGTGCCTCACGCATTTGACGCTCACATATCACTACAGTTTCTTGTTTAGTGGCTGTAGGTTTGTAATCTGCACTTCCACTCATATCTATATTAGTCTCCTCTGCTTTATATTTATTTAATCTTCACACAGCTCTGTCTCACAGAATGCTTGAAGCCAGTTAGGCTTTCATGCTTGCACAACTCTTGAGAATGAGACATTAGAGATCATTATCACTGCACTCTCATCAGGTTTGTGAGCTATTTCTTTGTGAGGTATTCTATTGAGTTAAAAGAAAATAGAAAATTTACACACATATTGCTGAACCAAAGATCTTAGCCTTCAATCCATCTGCCCCCCAAAAAACAAAACAAACTGAGATTAATTAATTTCATGGTATACAGTAACACTATTTGCTAAATCATCAACTAATTCTGTTAGACTCTTTCAAGCGGAGCATAATACATGCAGGAACCGAAAGAGCGCTACATGCATTCGTTGTAAATTATATTCTAACTCCATGTTTAGATTTTACATAGAAAGCAGGTCTTATTTTCTATCGAGTGTGTAAATAAATATTGTCAATGAAGGGTTCTGTTGACATCATAAACTATGAGGTTGAGTGTTTTGTAAGTGTTACCAGAATCCTGAGATAGTAATATAATACCATATTACAGATTTACCTGTTATGCATGTGTTATAGTACATAAATATTTGGGGGTAGCTATGCTTATTGAAAATAGCAAATTCAATTCTGGATGATTATTATTTTAGTCAGTAAAAGCAAGAGAACAATGTGTAATTATTTAGTGAATAATGAAAAATGTTTGAGAAACAATACCCTCTTCTGTGTTACAAATCATATTCTGACTGTTAAGGCATAGATTGTGAGAAAATGCACCTTTTTGCATGGTCATCCACATTTATTTGCTGAATTTTGTTGCTGGGTTCTAGACTCTGCACATAGTGGCACTGCTGTCCAGTGCCCATTGTATGTGATATAACCCCTAAAGAATTACATATGTAGAAATTTGCTAATCCCCGATTGGCTTATTTAACTTCTGCAGGAGGCCATAGTATATGGCACAGATAGTACACTTATGGCATAGAAAGAGAAAGGAGTGTGACAACCATAAATGTGGCTTACGGCTACCATTGAAGCATAACTGCTGCAGTGTAAAACCTGCAGTGCATCCTGTTAAAATAACACTTTCAAATATTAGTAAGTCAGCCCTGTGTAAGCTTTGTAGCCCACAAGGTAGGGCGCATAGTATTTAAAAGTGTTACCATGTTTCCATGTTCCTACAGTGACAAGGCCTTAAAAGTTATTTTCAGTGTGGCAGGCCTAGCTGTCCTATGTAGGAAACCAAAGTACATATTACAATTCTGATACTGTATTTTCTATAATGAGACCAGTTAGAACAATAATTAAACCACTATTTTAATAGTTTTTAACATCCAATTCAACAGATGAGTCAGAATTGTAAATATTATTAAAGAAAAGTAACTTTTAGAAAATTACCCCTTGCCTGCCTGAACTGTCAGAAAGCTAATAAGCATTATTCCCTGCCATCTCACCGTCTGTGCTCAGCCCAAGAAGAGGTTCGAAAGAGGTGTGGAATTCCTCCCCAGAGCACACAATAGGCTGACCTAAATGAGCAGAGATGACTCCTCTGACCTGAATAGAATATGCATAGTGGGGGTTGTGCCCCTCCTCGTGAAAACACTGTGTCAAATTCGGCATGACAGGTCTGTCTTAAGCACATATAAATGTTTTGGGCCCTTCAGGATGCCAGGACATTTTTTGTATATCCCCTGCCTGGTTTCTGAAGGACATTGCTGTTGTCCTACCAGACGTATGTCTCTGGGTTTGTTGTGGGTACAGTGCCTGCTTTAAAGTGGATTTTAGAGTTAAATGTGTGAGAACACTAGGATTACCATAGTACACTCCCCTCTCATACACCGCATTGAAGTTTTGGCCTGTATTCAATAAAGCAATCAGGGACTTCTGTAAAAGTATGTAGGTCAGGGCCTGGGAATGCTTACTCCATTGGTCAAAGAGGAACTAGGAGTGTCTTAGGGGTCTCCCATTCATAGGTCGCTGAGCCCTGCAAAGCTGGACCCTCACCTAGCCTTCCTCAGTATAATGCTGCACTTGAAAAAGGTTATTATTATTATTATTATACCAGGAAGACTGAACCTAGTGCACTTGGCATCTGTGACCTGTGAGAAGGACCTGAAGAGGTTGGATCCCCTTCTTCTTGAAATTCAAGGAAAGGAAGATCTCCAGTGATTACAAGGCTGATCCTGTCTCTTGCTCCAGAATATAAAAAAAGTTGAAGAGGAGACTTCTGTGAAGAATCCCAGCTGATCAATGGCACCTGTACCTCAGCTGGATTACCTGTGCCCTTTGCCTGATAGTCTGTGAGTCTCTAAGTGCTCCCCTGTGGTCCTGAGATCCTTAGAAGTGTACTCCTGTGGTTGTTTGGGCACCAAAGAAGTTTGGCAACATTTTCAAACGTTTTGCTACAGAGAGACATGTGGACCAACCACAAAAAGTATCTAACTGGCAGTTCCATGTCGTTGGACTGAATTTCAGAAGTCCCTTTTCAGATTTAGACTTAGACACTTTTTCTAACTTTCCTGCTTTCAGACCCTAGCAGGACCAATCTACTTGGTGTATCCGACCCCGGCTCTATCGCATTTGACCTCAAATCATGACTAGGTCCCGGTCTACTATGATCATTGAGTACCATTAGCGATTTGCACTTTTTAGTGTTATTTTCACTTACATCTTTAAAAAATTATATTTCTGGTTAAACTGGCATATTATTAATACATTTTATTTCTATTTTCATAGATTGGAGTGGGATTTTGTATTGTGTTTTTGACTTTTTTCTGTTTTGATACTTCTAAATACTTAACACATTTTATTACACCTATCTGCTCTGTGCCTCAGCTACTTGGGATTCAGCCCAGATTTAAATTGCTAAAACCTTTGACTGAACCTAACAAGTTAGTGTCTTTATTACTTGTGGTGAACTGCAATCCACCCCAATTATTATTTCACTTTCTCACACCTTTCATGAACAGATTGTTGATAACGAAATGAACAATAGTCACACATGTGAAATTATGCGATTCTGTAGCTACAGCGTTTACCCCAGGCAATCACACAACATTTTTTCAACAATTTATTCATGAAAACTAAACAAAACCTAAACAGTTTTTCCAATCAGTGCAATTGTTGCTTGTAATTTGAAGAAAATAACTTTTTGAATCCATATACTCCAAAAAAATGTGTAATAAGGAAGGTACATAAATGGGTAACGTGTAATCTGGTCCTGTAATGCTAAGAGGTTATGGTGACATTTACAATACACTTGGCATTCAGCCTCGTGCTTTAAGCCACCAGTAACCCTTGATGGCAGTATTGGACAATATTACATGTGTGTGTGTGTATACACGTCCACATACCTACTATTTGTGTACCATCAGCGTTCTGCACCACAATTACTATTTCAAATGAATGCAAAAAACAGAAAAACGTCTGCAAAGTAACGTTGTGAGATAAAATGTCAACAATCCAAGTTTCGGCTCAAGCAATATTATGGTGGAAAGACATATATCACATACCATATCGTTGGCGGGTCAGAACCTTCTATTTCCAAATAGTCATACTTTTCTTCCATCTGGAAATCAGTGAATACCAGTGACAGGGTGTCTCCGGGTTCTGTGACAACGGTCCAGGTGCAGTCTGCATTATTATGATACTCATTGGGAAAGCCAGGGCTGGAGATGATGCCACTGGGCCCTCTGATTGTCCCGCCACAAGAATCTTCAGCTGTGCAGAGAGATTGAAAGGCACACAGTGAGACGCATTTAGATAATGGAAGCAGGCTTAATGTGCACAGAGATGGATTAAAGATAAAATGAGTCTTTTAAAGGTTTGAAAGGCAGATAGCACTGATAACTTTGTGGAAATTCAACTTTGCCTGTTGCAAATATTTTCTACTTGATCCAGGTGCTGGCATGTGGAATTTTAAACAAGTAATCAAATATGATGCAGACAATATCGGTTGGTTTAACATGTATCTTGTAATTGACTATTCTGTCTAATGATGCGTGTTGTACTAAACAGCAGGATTTCCATTATTTTATTTCCACTGGCTACATGGAGTCTAAAGTCTAATATCCTATTCAAGAAATGGATCCAGTGGCAGCCTTTTGCATCTTGTCAACTAGAATTTACAACAGGGTACAAGAAAACACTTTTACAAAATAAAGTAGAACATTGTGTCTGCACATATAAACTGTCAGTGCATTGATTAAAATGCTTATTTACATGCTTTGCACAAAGAACTATGGTGTATTTGCATATATCTTTTTCATAAATATAAAATATTATATATATAATTTTCTTACACGTTGTTGGTCTGATGGCCGCATTACTGATTTAAAGCCGATTTGACTACCTGGGTGTAAGATTCTCTGGAAAAATGTCATGGAAACCCCACCTTGGTAAGATGTTGATGGCCCATAAGCGTACGGCAGGTGCAATAGCAAAAGAACATCGCCTTTCCCACACCAGGCCCGTAGCTCCAGCCCTCCATATTTATGACACCAAGGCTGTTAGCGCTTCCCTCTATGGAGCAGAAGTCTGGGGATTCGAGAATCTTGACGAGCTCCAGAGATCAGAATATAAATTCCTAAGAGATCTAATAACAGCACCAAAATACATCCCCCTCACGCCACTATTAATGGATATGGGTAGGCGATTAATAAGTGATGTAGCCAGGTTGCGTCCTCTGCTTTTTTGGGCTTGTATTAGGAGGACCCCCGAGCTTTCTCCTTACGCAGAGGCCCTCACTGAGGTTATTAGCCTCGACACTGGGGGGAAAATAGGCTGGATACGTGGTATCAAGAAAATGCTAACTACAATCGGGCTTTGTGGTTGTTGGGCGAGTCAGGAGCCCCCAAGGAGAGAAGTTCTTAAACGCCTGTATTGGGATTGGGTGGACCAGCGAGAGATCAGTAGACCCAATGTGGGCAAGTTGACAACTGAGTTCTATTCCCATAAATTAAGTAGACACTATGAGCCTTACCTTGACTTACTCAAAGTACCTAGAGACAGAATGCTCTATATGCATTTCAGGTATGGCTCCCTTCCAGTGGGTGAAGTGATAGCAAAGTGGTCCGTAAATAACGGAAAACACTGCCCTAGTTGCAAAGCGCCTGTGGAAAGTATTGCCCACTTACTGTTTGTCTGCCCGGCGTACAAAACATTACAGAAAAAATGGCTGAGCCCGATTTGTAGACAACTTGGTACGCGGGAGCACCACGTTGCACTCCGTATTCTCAAGTCAGATTCTAGACCCTTTTTATCCTGTTGTGTAGCAAAGTACCTGGGGAAAGCTTGGCTGATACGGTGGAAGGCGCTCGCGAGAAAGATATAGCCTCCATTGCACAGATAATAGCTAAGACATTTAAGCCTTAACAGCATTCCTGTTAATATCACCATGCACAAGCCCTTTATTTCTTTTTAACTCCTGATAACTAGCGCGAGTAAATGAAATGAAAAGTCTCCCTAAGTATTGCACTGTGTTTTAACAAAATGGTGAAATACTGTTTGCTTTTTAACCAGATTATAGGATGATTAAGTGTATATTTATTATTGGATCTACTTTTACTTATACTTATTTTATTGGCTATGTTATCTTTGCTCTATGCTGCTTTTATGACTTTTTTATGTCGAAATAAAGCTTGTGATGATGATGATGATTTAAAGCCGGATTCTTAAAGCTTGTTAAAAATAAAATGCTCACGTTGCGGATGAAAATTTTAAATCCTGATTTACGTTCTAGAATCTTGTCCAGTACTTGTTTTGGTGGCATTACCACTATCACAAATTGAGTAGTGCATCCAGCGTGTGGGAGATCCTGAGTGGGATGGAGTGTAAAATCCAGAACGTTTGTGTGTATTCAAGAACAATTTGCAAGCTGTTTGCTACCGTGGAAACATGTCCATATTTACTTCTGTCATGAGCACACAATGAGGAATGGGCAGGAAGCATAACTAAATGCACACTTTTATTACAGTTCGGTATGCCATTTAAGTATGTTGAATTGTACTCCTAGTACAAAGTTGTCATGTATAAACTTATTCATGCAAGTAGTGTTCTGAAATTCCATGAAAATTCTGAAAATGTCAGACCTTTTCTACTAACGTGGCAGTAATCACAATGGAGCCAACTTTTGTTTCATTCAGCTTGCCATTTGTTAATCAGATTCTTAATGATTCCAATCTAAATAATTAATTTAAAATACATTGTCAAAGTTTGATACAATGTCAAAGAATAATACACACATGATCAGTCTTTAAATATTTATTTAAATATATGCAAAATTAAATTATTGTTCTAAGGCTCCATTTCATATTACCACTGTAATACTTGAAGTTTGCTGCGTATTTCGTCTCTCTCAGTGTTTTGACCTGGCAATTGGTAAGTAGTCTATTGTGAATGTTATGGAGTTCCTCCTGAGGGTGTATTTTCACCTTTTTTGGTTTGGATGGCTTAAATTGTGACCTCTTTATACTTCTATATTTCCTCACACTGTTTTAAAAAAAAAATAAAAAAAAACAATAGTAATAACAATAGTTTTATTTAAATTGCACCTAAATCTACAATTTCTTCCATCTGTCTGGTTCTACTGTTGCCCATATGTTATGCTACTCAGTTTACCAACCTCATACGGGGAGAAGACAGAGTTGTCCTTTGCAGTATTTAAACTTGTAACAATAAATATTAACATTTGGAAGTTCACTGAGCCATCTTGCTAATGGCCCATTGTAACGAAATAATACTTCTGTGCTTGTTGCATGTGGTTCAGATATGGAACTGTGTTACAGAATAATCCTTAATTCAAAATGAATATTATGCAGCTAAGAATGAGGTACTAAACTCTGACAGCTTTCTTGTACAAACCAAATTTTGTGAAGATAAATATTCGTCATTTATTTTGATTTCAGAATGATTGTGGTGATCGCAAACAAATCCAATAAAATAGGCAATTTGTCCTGAGAAGATCAAATCTGCAATAAGGGTATGTAAAAGTCACCTAATTTCCATTGATGTGATTATGCAAAATTAGATAAAATTATGCATCGCTTGGCAAAAATGTAAATTCGTAATTTCAAGTTATACTCTGGTGCAAAAAAGCATATGCTCATCAAAGTTTGACACACAGATGACTTTCGTGCTCAAGAATAGTGCAAAAACAAAAGCACTACGACCAAGGCTACTCTTGTTCTATTATCCTCATAATATGCTGTAAATTTGTACAGGCAATGGCACATTTGCAATAAATTTTTACCACAAATGGTGCAAAATTCCGCAAACTGTTGTCATGGCATAATTTTGGGTTTTTCACCTTGTTGTAATCTGCAATCAGATTTATATTCAAATACTAAAGATTGTGTGCCGTGAATTAATAAGGTACTCACATTTCTGATTTACAGGGAGCTGCTTAACCACAACTCTCCTCTCCCCTGATTTTCACCTACAAGCCAAATTGGTAAAATGTTTGTGGAATTACGCATATTCCCAGAACAGGACCGCTCTCAAACACTACTACATGTTGGAGCCTAGAGTGTGGAAACATTTATATATTGAACTTTAGTTGCTTATCAATACCGCAATAGGTCTTCTGACTGATTCAAATAATCTGGGACAGGCAATTCTCTGGGTTGGTACAGAGAGCTATTTTCCGAAGTCTCCTGGAATGTTATATCATGTTATGTTATGGCATGGCATTGTATGGTATGTTATGGTAAGGTATGGTATGCTATGCTATGGTATGAAATAGTATGGTATGGTATGGTAAAGTATGGAAAGTGTATTTCTAGAGTGCACTTTCACCCATGAGGCTTCCTGATGCTGAGCAGGTCTCTGTGCCTAGTATTGCCTTGGGTGGGTGGTCAATTGAAAAGTCAGGTTTTCTGCTTCTTGCAGAACTCAAGAAGAGAGAAAGAGGCTTGCATGTGTATTTGGAGGTCATTCCATGATTTAGAAGCAGTGTGTGAAAAAGGCATGTTTCTGTATATTCGCAGGTTGTGTGTGAGTAGGTGTATGGCAGAGGTGTTTGGGCTTTAGTGGAACATGTGTTGTGTAGGGCATTTGAATTGTGCATGTTTGTCTATCTGGAGCAAGTGAAGTATTTTGAGGTGTGGTGTGATGTGTGTTCTTCGTTGGAGGTTGAGGATGAGTTTGGCTGCTAGGTTCTGGCTGGGTTGTAGTCTTATCTTGATTTGCTTGATGATTCCGGCATAGCAGGTGTTCCTGTAGTCCAGCTTCCTGGTGATGAGGACATGGGTAACAGTTTTCTGGTGTTGCTTGGGAATCATTTGAAGACTGTCCTCACTATCTTCATGGTGTGGAAGCAGGTTGCTATGACGGTTTGCTGTCAGTGATTATCTTAAAGTTCATGGGGTGGGTGCTGGAGTGGGTGTGAGTCCAAGGTCAGTTGCTCACCAGGTAGAGTTTAATCTCTCTAAAAAGGGTTTACTGAGGAGTAATTATCATCCACGATACCACTCCATGTACACTATACTCACAAAAAAGTATCGGGACGTTGTGAATTATATACCAAATAACTAACCACGGTGTAGTTGTAGGGAGAAAGTATAAGAAAGAGAAGGGGGCATTAGTCTTATAAAGACGAGAACCCTCACTGACCCAAAGGTGACATGCTTCATCATTGGGTTCCCTCTTGCACACTGTGACCGCAAGGTTCACAGTGTGGGCTACAACTCTCCCTCAGGAGAGGAGCGTCAGGTGTTTTTAAATCATCCAATGGAAGTCGGAGTGAGGGGCAGAGTGCAAATTAAGTGTAAAAGTGTTTTAAAACTGACTCAAGGGAGACAAAATTAATTTTAATCGGTGTCCACAATGGTCAGAGCTAAAAGAGCGAAGTGAAAAATAGGGGTATAGATATTCCCTATTGAAGTAAGGTCAACATGTTTCTGCCTGTGTGACCTGCTGGTTCATGGCATTCTTCAGGACCCACTTGTCGTCACTCTGCTATTTCCGTGCAAAAATAATAATAATTCTAAAATGTGAATACCATACTTTTTTGTAATGGCATCAGTCAAAGTGGTACCAGCTGCAGTATGGTCCACAATCTGCAAGAAGTATAAACCTTCATTAGACTTAATATATAGTTAATACATTCTCCACTATATTTGTGTACACACACACTGGTGTGAACCCCACCTCACAGCACACGTGACAAAAATAATTTTTGATATAAAGTCATGCTTATGTAATTAAGCATCTCACCACATGGGTACTACTAATGTACCTCCACCTTCCAGGGGTCCTTTACTGACAGATCTCAGGAGTCTGAAGGTGTAAACATAAAAACAAAAGTAAAATCATAACAAAAAAATGAAAGAACCAGAACCTCTCTATTTCTACCTCTCTATTTTTAACAATGGTATTCAGCTTATCTTGTAGTTTCATGTTCCATCTATTGCTGTGGATATATTATCCATTCAATGTTGTTTATGTAGCCATAAAACTCTCACTTAGTCTGGGGTCATTATGTACTATCTGTGTTGTCAATCCCAACTAATGAGACAGATAACCAATATAGCATAGTCACTTCTCTCACTATATTCTTAACGCTATTCTTGTGTAAAAGCGTCTGCCTTAGTTGTATTCAATATATATAGCGCGTTTGAAACACTACCCCATCATAAGTGATCTCCTCATAATATGTATTATTTATTCTCCACAAAGTCTAGTCCTTAATGAAAGTTTATAAAATGGAGACACACATTCTATATAGGACTGCTAATGTCCAATGTGCATCAATATATCCGACTGTATCAATGTATTAAAATTCAATAACATGGCTCATAGTATTATTAACACTAAACAACTGGCCGTGTCTCTGGCTCCTAATACAAAAAGCAAAAATAGCCAGAAAGGGGCTACAGAAAGCTAAGGAAGGCTAAACGGTAAAACCAGCGCGGGGAGGTATGACACCCCCTGCCCATAAAGGAGACAGCCCCCGGACTCGCGTATTCACAATGTCTTTTACGCTAGTACCGGGCGGCTAAGCCTTACCTCCATCTCTGTGTTCTGCCTCCTATCAAGTAAAGACCGAAGGGAAAGAATGTCGATTACCCTCCGGTTTAAAAACGTCCATCCCACTCTAACTCGCGTTCTACCCCGGAAGTGAAACTTTTTACTTCCTGGTCCTGGAAATTGTAGTATTTAGTATGACAATATCGAGAACACGTACTCCGTATGTTAAATATGAAAGGATTTACCGAGAGGTGATTGACTAGATAAGATCCATATATCTAGTAAATCAAAAAGAGGCAACTCATTGTTTTATAACACAGTGTCTATTTACATAAAGATTACGATTAAAGCTCATTTCATCCAAAGACCCTGCCAATAGTATAACTGATATTATATTTGTGGGGTTACATAGCATCTTACACAGTAACCCCCGGAGTCACTCCTATAATATATTGTCATTGTATTGGTGTAGGCTACATAAACATCATTCACAGAATATATTGGAAGTTGTTATTATTGTTATTTTTTACACATATTTTACTACGTAGTTGACGGACATGATTATTTTGTACTCTTCATATCGCTAAATATCTTTCTTAGAGGGAGCACCACTGAATATCTTCATTGAGCCCTATAATATGACTCTTAGTGCGGAACACCCATCTCTGTTCACGTCAAAAAAGGACTCTATCTAAAGGGCCCATGTTGATGTCATATCTAGGTTTAACAATAATGACCCACATCAAGTCATCTTCTGAGTGGGCCATTTCTAGATAGTGTCTGGTCATGCGTGTATTGGATTTTTTACATCTGAACGCACTCCGGTGTTCGACAATCCTGTGTATGACCTTCCGTGTGGTCATGCCAATGTACCGGAGTGAGCACGGACATGTGATCATGTAAATTACTCCGCTTGTGTTACAATTGGTATGTTGTTAAGTAGCCACGGTGTTTCTAATGACATATCCAGTTGTGTGGTGTGTCGAGTGAAAGGGCACACAGAGCAAGTACCACATGGAAAATGTCCTGTCACGGGAGAAGTTCCCCAAAGTGTTGGCTGTCTAGGCAGGGTTTGTCTTGTCCTTGGTCTCGTATGTACCAATAAATCACGTAAATTGCTGCTGCGTTTTAACACAAACAATGGTTTTTCCAGATTTAGTTTACCTGTATTTAGGATATGCCAATTTTTATTGATGGCCTTTTTAATGTTGTCTGTTAGGTTACTGAAGGTAGTCACACAAACCATTCTGTCACTTTTAGGTTTTTCATGTGATTCAAGCAACGCTTCCCTATTATTATTGCGTGCTCTTTTGGCCACCGCCTGTTTTAGTCAATGCGGATATTGTCTTGCTGCTATCTCCTCACTTAAATTTTTCGCATGTTTTTTATACATAGTCAGCTCCGTACAATTCCTGCGCAACCTCAGAAATTGTCCTACAGGGAGATTGGTGAGTAGGGAGCGTGGATGAAAGCTATGATAGTTTAGCAATGAATTCCTCGCTATGGGTTTTAGAAACAGTTCTGTATAGATCTTCCCTTCCTTAGGTTACATTAAAAGGTCCAAAAACGACACAGATTGAGTACTTGCTTCTCCAGTAAATTTCAAATTCCTGTCACGTGAGTTTAACCAAGTGGAAAAATTGTCTAGAGACATCTGGTCACCTTCCCAGATGACCAGAATGTCATCTATATAACGTCTCCAAAGTTTCAATTTTTCTTGGAAGGGATTGGTGACACTGTATATATGTTTTGTTTCGAAACCATGCATATACAGGTTGGCCATGCTGGGGGCACAGGTGCTGCCCATTGATGTCCCTGTGGTTTGCCAGTATAGGGTTCCTTCAAAACTGAAAAAATTCTCTTTTAATGCCATTCTCGCACACCGCATAACGAAAGTATTGGTTGTTTGATCCTCTCGAGGATAGCCATTCAGGAGTAGCTGTATCGTCTCCAATGTGTCATCTTGGGGGATGTTCGTATACAACGATTGTACATCGTGTTACCATGATGTTGATTTGGGGGTCAAAAGGTACATTTTCCAATACTGAAAGAACATGTTTTGTATCTTGCAGCTACGAGGGCATGTCTGCCACTATTGGACGCAGGAAATGATCCACAAATTGGGAGAGTGGCTCTAAAATAGAACCGATCCCGGACACTATAGGTCTACCGGGTGGGGGCCTCTGGTCCTTATGTATTTTACGTAAAATGTAAAACGCCGGCACTCTAGGATGTTTCTGAACCAGGAGATCCGCTTCACAGCCATGTTTACTCCCTTCCTCAACTAGATTTTTAATTTGGTGTTGTAGTCGTATTGTTGGACCCTGCGTAACCCGTGTATAAAATTTGGTGTTATTCAGTTGCTTTAAGCATTCTTTACGGTATTCTTCTGTATCCATTAGAACCTTTGCTCCCCCTTTATCTGCAGGTTTGATTGTCACATTCGGATCATTCCCAAGGCTGTCTCTTTTATGGGCAGGGGGTGTCATACCTCTATGCGCTGGTTTTACCGTTTAGCCTTCCTTAGCTTTCTGTAGCCCCCTTTCTGGCTATTTTCGCTTTTTGTATTAGTAGCCAGAGACACGGCCAGTTGTTTAGTGTTAATAATACTATGAGCCATGTTATTGAATTTTAATACATTGATACAGTCGGATATATTGATGCACATTGGACATTAGCAGTCCTATATAGAATGTGTGTCTCCATTTTATAAACTTTCATTAAGGACTAGATTTTGTGGAGATTAAATAATACACATTATGAGGAGATCACTTATGTAGGGGTAGTGTTTCAAATGCGCTATATATATTGAATACAACTAAGACAGACGCTTTTACACAAGAATAGCGTTAAGAATATAATGAGAGAAGTGACTATGCTATATTGGTTATCTGTCTCATAAGTTGGGATTGACAACACAGATGGTATATAATGACCCCAGACTAAGTGAGAGTTTTATGGCTACATAAACAACATTGAATGGATAATATATCCACAGCAATAGATGGAACATGAAACTAAAAGATAAGCTGAATACCATTGTTAAAAATAGAGAGGTAAAAATAGAGAGGTTCTGGTTCTTTCATTTTTTGTTATGACTTTACTTTTGTTTTTATGTTTACAGATTCCTGAAATGTGTCAGTAAAGGAACCCTGGAAGGTGGAGGTACATTAGTAGTACCCATGTGGTGAGATGCTTAATTACATAAGCATGACTTTATATCAAAAATTATTTTTGTCACGTGTGCTGTGAGGTGGGGTTCACACCTGTGTGTGTGTACACAAATATAGTGGAGAATGCATTAAGTATATATTAGGTCTAATGAAGGTTTATACTTCTTGCAGATTGTGGACCAAACTGCAGCTGGTACCACTTTGACTGATGCCATTACAAAAAAGTATGGTATTCACAATTTAGAATTATTATTATTTTTGCACGGAAATAGCAGAGTGACGACAAGTGGGTCCTGAAGAATGCCATGAACCAGCAGGTCACTCAGGCAAAAACATGTTGACCTTACTTCAATAGGGAATATCTATACCCCTATTTTTCACTTAGCTCTTTTAGCTCTGACCATTGGGGACACCGATTAAAGTTAATTTTGTCTCCCTTGAGTTAGTTTTAAACCACTTTTACACTTAATTTGCACTCTGCCCCTCACTCCGACTTCCATTGGATGATTTAAAAACACCTCACGCTCCTCTCCTGAGGGAGAGTTGTAGCCCACACTGTGAACCTTGCGGTCACAGTGTGCAAGAGGGAACCCAATGATGAAGCATGTCACCTTTGGGTGAGTGAGGGTTCTAGTCTTTATAAGATTAATGCCCACTTCTTTTTCTTATACTTTCTCCCTGCACCTACACCATGGTTTGTTATTTGGTATATAATTCACAACATCCCGATACTTTTTTGTGAGTATAGTCACCAGGTAGAGTCCCATGGTGAGGTGTTCTAGCTGAAAAGCGCTACTTTTGTTGCTGTTGATCTTGAGACAGTTTGACTTCATCCAGCTAGACACTTTGGTCATGCAAGTGGTTAAGTTAGTCCTTGTAATGGGGGTCTTGTCCAAGAGGGAGAATGTGAGTTGCTTGTCATTGGCATTGAAGAGGATAATGCTGTTATGTGCTGTTGTGACACTTGCCAGAGGGAACATATATGTGTTAAACAGGGTAGAACTAAGTGACAAACCTTGAGGTACTCCACAGATGAGTTCATGGGCTTCAGAGGAGTAGGGTATCAGGCTCACAGCTTGTGTTCTGTCTGTCTGATCCAGCAGAGAATGGGCCCTTGGATGCCAATCTCTTGTAGGCATCTGATGAAGGTGGGTTGGGAGACCGTGTCACATGCTGGTGAGAGGTACAGGAGAATGAGGGCAGCTGTATCATCTCTGGCCAGGATCCTGCGGTTGTCCTCGGTGGTGGTGATGAGTGCTGTTTCTGTACTGTGGTTGGGTCTGAAGCTGACCTGCAAGGCATCGAGTAATTGGTGATTGCTGAGATGGTCGGGTAGGTATCAGTTGATGAATTTTTCAGACCTTGGGCAGGTACAGTAGGAGAGAGACCTATCTGTAGTTGGATGGAATGTCTGTATCCGCTGAGGGTTTCTAGGGCAGGACTTTGACTGAGGCATGCTTCCAAGCACCAGGGATGGTGGTAGACATGATGGAGGTGTTGAGGATGTGTTTTGGAGCTTTGCTGATAGGTAGGAGCCATTTGGTGAAGGAGTGGTAGGAGCAGGGGTCTGAACGGACCATTGAGTGAATGGACTTAATGGTAGGTCAGGGTTAGTTCATTGGCCGAAATGGGAAGACATGCTGTGAGGCCGATGGGGTCCAGTTGAGGGGGACCTTTCCTCTGCAGAGGGAGAAATTTGAGAGGTTGAAAAAGGCCCAGGCCTTTTTCAACCAGTCAAGTGACCTCTGTGGAACAGAACCTGCAACTGCTTTCAAGAAGACTGTGACTTATTGTACAAATGCAGACAAATACCACATTGACAACTGCTCAAGGAATTTATTTTCTATAAACCTTTGTTCTGCAGAACATATTCATGTTCTGTGGAACAAAATGGCACATCTTTCATATTTACGTATTCTGCAAGGTCAGGGTGAAGCATAAAAATCCATGAGGATAAACTGGAGCTTGTTAGATAAATGAATTGCCTCATCAAGCTCCTCTTTTCTGCAAAACCATTGAACCTGGGACACACATCAGGCCAAGCAGAAACTCAGTGCTAAATACAGCCTGGGAATATTTTCTGCCTGCTTTTTATGACTTAAAAAATGACTAAGTCTGAAGATGGAAATCTCCACCAGCAAAAAGAGCTTTATCATTTTCCACAAGTGCTTGCTGGTTCAGCTCCTACCGTGGTCTATTTGACATGCTGAGCTTTTTCCTCTTGATAAGCATATTTCTCTAAGTTCTCTTCCAAGGTATATTTTAGATAGCTGGATCCCTGTTTGTCTGGATTTAACTTCCAGGTGGAGTCCTATTTCAGTTTTTCATGGCAAAAAAGATGTCTTTGTGAAGATCAAAATCTTACTAACTGTGCTCTTCACATTTAGCCACCCAAGTTGCAAAAATTCCTGTTAAGTAATTTGGTACACTTGGACCTTTTTATTTCTTTTTCTTCTTCATTTAAATCAACAAAATATGCTTTTATACGTTTTTCAATATTGCATTTCTCCTTTTTCAATAGTTTTGAAAGACGTGCATGATTTTCTACATTTTCATTTGATTTTGATATTTTGATGTTGTGGTTCTTTACTAACCATTGGTGTGGATGGGTCTGTTCTTTATTTCACAACTGTATTGTTCTCTTAGCACTTACACTCCGATTATACATATTTTTGGGGGGATTGCTTTACTTCTCAGACCAAGCTGCCAAAGAAAAGTCAATGTTTTCCTTATTCAGAACAATGCACTTCTGTGAAATCCTCTATCTAAGTGGTGTGGGTGCTCAGTCACAGTTCACATTAAGACTGTAACCTTTCTGTACCTTAGGTTAGCAATTGATTTCGCAATACTTATCAAAATATAGAGTATCAAAGTGTGTAGTGCCAGTAGCATCTTTGAATTCCAGCACTACACTGTGGCAAACCATTGTTGCATTATCGGTAATACTGATGCTTGCAGTGAATTTGATAGTTTAATCTCAGTCCACTACTATATTAACAAATGAATTGACAGTAGTTAGAAAAAATTCATCAACCTAAAATATAAAAGTAAATATTGCATAAAACACTTTAAAAAGCACATGATTTAGTAACATATTTGTTTAATCCTGGCATTCGTATATGATTAACCACTTTTTCACATAAAACAATTTCTAAATGCCGATTGACAGACACCCTCATTTTGTTTTTCTTTCTATATTGGTCTGAATAATGTTGCCAATGTACTATTGTCCCAAAGAAAATTTCAAAAACTTTAAAAGAAATTTTTCTTTAATGAAAAATGATTTTAGTGACTTAAGACCTTATGCAGTGAAGCTATGCAACAGAGTCTAAGACCATCTTGATCTCATGATGATGTATTGCAGCAAACATCAACTAAAGGAAAAGAGCGAGACTGCAGTAATCAAGAAAACATCCATAAGATAAAGTCTATGCTTATACAAGCAAAGTTCCCCCCTAGAAGTCAAGAAAGTCAAAGCAATTACGGACTGATAATACCAAAAACACACCTCTTCTCATGCATTACCTAACAACTTGAAAACACAACTTCTACTATATATGGGTTTTCAGACAAGCCTTGAGTGACAAATGACAATGATCTGCAGGGGCAAAAACACACAGGAAAACAGTCCTCACATAATGCAGTTGCAAAAACAACATCCACACACCCCTTTTAGGCAGAGAGAACATGAAAAATATATGCCTTGTTCATATAAATACACCCCATTATGGATATGTGCTTATGACATATAAGAAACCAGAAGTGAACTCAACTGCAAGTCGCAGCCTACACATGGCTGAGTGGAAAGTACCTAATAACCTGTTAGTATTGGCATCCTTTGCATGGTTTCCTTTGACGTTTTGCCTCTACCTCCTGCATTTTTGACTGTGTGCTGGATTTCGTCTTTGCTGGCTTAATGCTTTGGGCACTTTGCCACTGCTGATCGGTGCCAAAGTGCAAGTGCCCCATGGGTAAATTGTGATTATCATTGGTTATCCATGATTGGCATATTTGATTTACTGGTACGTCCCTAGTAAAGAGCACTGAGTGTGCCAGGGCCTGTAAATCAAATGCTACTAGTGGGCCTGCAGCATTGGTTGTGCCTCCCACATGGGTAGCCCTGTAAATGTGTCCCAGGCCTACCACTGTAGTGTCTGCATGCACAGTTGTAAACTGCCATGTTGACCTGGCAAGTGCATCAACTTGCCAGGCCCTAACCTTCCATTTTCTTGCATGTAAGTCACCCCCATGGGTAGGGTGCAGTGTATGTGAAAAGTAGGACATGCACTGGTGTGTGTGACATGTCCTTATAGTGAAATACTTAGTATTTCATTTTTCACTATTGAAAAGCTGGCTGTCCCATAGGCTATCATTGGAGCTGCACATGTGTAACTTTCAATTGGGAACATCTAGAGATTTGGAGTATAGGCTCTCTAAGCTCAGAATTTAATAACACATCTTTTAGTAAAGGTGGTTTTTAAATTGTGTGTTTTAGAAAGTGGGCATTTTCTTGTTTAACCATCCTGTGTGGTCTGCCTGTTTGTGTATTTGCTGTCTGGTTTTGGAGTGACTAGAGCTGGGATGCGCATTCACTGTAGACATTCCCAAGGGGGGATTGAGGTGTGCCCTGCCTTTCCTGGGTGACTAATGGCTGGGTTGAATAGACCTGGTCTGCATTTAGAGTAGTGGGAGGGGTTTCACTAGCACCTGAATAGGCTGGGTCTCCTTTGCACAAAGCTGTCCCTACCTCCTGTAGGAAAGCTGGGCCAGAGAGGACAGAACTGTTTTGGACTGGGCTCTGAGACCCTTGCCACAAAGAGAACAAAGAGAAAATGGGGTATAAGTATTGGACCTTAAACCCCAGATAATTAGATCACTTCTGGATTCCATTGAGGCCTCTACCATGGAGAAGAGCTGGAGAGCTGTAAGGAGAACTACTGCTCCTTTGCTGTGTTGCTTTGCTGGGTTGGCCTGCATAAGCTGCTTCTGCCAGAGAGAGGACAAAGACGGGAACTTTGCCGTGAACCGGCTTGAGAAGAATCTCTAAGGGGTTGTGTGAGCTTGCCTCATGTTCTGAAGTTTTCAGCGATACAAAGACTTCACCTGCAACCCACTGACCAGCACCTGGACACCTCTGTGTAATGCTGTATTGAAAAGGGCGCCTATTCCAGTTCCTGGGCCCTGAGAAATGTGTGGTTGGTGCTGCAAAGCAAGAAGAACAACTACAATGCCGTCAGCGACGCAGCCAGTGATGCTGCGACCTGCACCAAGGCCGGAGGCACCGCTCGTAAAGTACATGACGCACTGCCCCGCCTGCACCGCAACTCCGATGCCTTGCGACGCCGGCAATCATTGGCCTTCCCGACACCAGCGCTTGGACCGACGGGGTCACCACTAGCATCACATTATCGCGGAGGCGGTAACTGACGAGGGTGACTTCACGAACTCTTCGAAGTCGCATCGCCTTACCGGACCCGATGCCTCAGCGCCGACGCCGCCTTACCTCCCCTGTCCTGGACTCAACACCTCAGCTCCTCATGAACTCGATGCCTCGCCTCTCCTATGGCAGAAAGGAACCGGCTTTGCTTCGGCCATTGACGCCTCACCTCCATGACACCGTGCTTCGACCGTTGACTTCGTTTCCAAGGTACTGTTGGTTAGGGGTCCATGAGACTCCGTGCCTGACCCGCTAACCTTGTGGTCGGCGCCGTACTTTGGATCACAACATCGTAATAGCCCCAGGAGGAGCTATTTGTTTCTACAGTTCAATTTTTGAAGTAACCATCCTAAAAGTAATATCTGGGCACATGCATGTTGGATTTTTTGTCATTTCGGTCTTGTTTGGTTCAGATAAAGATATGCTATTTTTCTAAACTGGTGTGGAGTTCATTTGTGGTGTTTTCACTGTGTTACTGTGTGTTTGGGTACAAATACTTTACACATTGCCTTTGGCATAAGCCTGTCTGCTCGTGCCAAGCTACCAAAGGGGTGAGCAGGGGTTATCTAAAGTGTCTAATCCCTTTACCCTGACTAGAAAGAAGGGTCCCTACTTGGACAAAGGTACATACCTCTGCCAACTAGAGACCCCCATTTCTAACCTAACCTTATTGTGTATGTACTAAGTGAGTAGTTAAGCAAAATAGAGAAAGCCATGGGAACATATTTACTCAGTCATCAGACCTAGCCCAAGAGGACAGTAGACCTCAGGTATCAGAACCAGCTCTCATAGGGTACAAGACCTTGAGTGACACAATCCACTAGTTACACCACAAATAGGAACCCAAACACGGACAGAGCTGAATATCAGCACACACATAATCAAGGGGCCATGAACTCAGCAGCGCAGTCACACATCCAGGTTGGCCTTCTACATCGAGATATAACCACAGTAAATATATATTACTCTCATATAAGTGCACCTACCCATACCAACATCATCCTGAACAGAGGCACACATTCAAGCAGTATCCACAGAACTAATTACCCCATGAGAAAACTGAACTTATTTTGCAGCTGGTAGTGAGGCAAGGTACTGCAAAGGACAACTTTCACAGGTGTATTTTGAGTGTTAGTAATGATACTCCACAAATTATTTTCAGGAACACTTCAGGAATGGATTTAACAGTTTTATTGTGCTGATGCACAGATACTGGGAATTCCCATAAACTGCTCAACTGGTCCAAATATCATCCCCAAACTCCATAAGCTCAAAAACCCAGGGGCTCTACATTCTAGGCTGCAGGGTACTATTTCCCCAATCTCCATTCCATTGACTTTTGAAAAGGAGATTTAGTCACATCACACAATGCTGGATAAGATTTAGGAGAAGCTTGGCAAGGGTTTGGAATACTCACAATCATGTAATAGGATATGGCCAGAAAAAAATAATTCTGAGCTGTAGACAAAGTGTTACACACTGCCCAGGCTCCATAATAAAGGCACACATGTGACCAGTGCTCAATTTGTTTAAGAATAAGTGCAGTGACCCAAGATTTTACTCAGAAGACCCCGGCCGGCGCTACTGTATGTTTGCGTGCCTATGACCAAGGCTGTATAGTCCTGATTCCACCTCATGTCTCTTTAATTCACCACCAAACACTCCCTGCCTCTTGCGTCTTTATGTCACTCTTGCAGGTTCCAGCATTCTACCTTTGTCACTTTTTCTGTTTTTCTCTTCCTCCTTCTTTTTCTGTTACATGTTTTTGACTCTCTGTGTTGGAGTCTGATGGGGAAAAATAAGTGCTGATCCCTAAAAATGAGTCGAACACACTAGCCCTGGTATGTAGCCAGGGATGGGAACTAGAGGCATAGGGCCTAGGGACTAGCCAGCCTCCAAATCGGAATGTAAACACAAAATGGGGCTGCCCCTTGTCAGGATTTCTACAGGTCTCTAGAGATGCGTGTAAGGTGGGGGCATCTCACAAAAAGTGTAGGACTGGCCTCACACACCACTTGGTGTCATGCTTCATCATAGGCCGTCCTCGCCCTCTAAAAACTCGGTTTGATAGAGGGCGGGCATACACCTGATGACAGGGATGCACTTCTAAACTAAGTGGGGGCCCGTGAGTAGTGAAAGTGATTTAAAAACCATTACAGTTGTCATAAAAACAAGTTTTTGATTAATTGGGCAACAGTATGGTATTAAAAGAAGTGAGCGGTGACTGGGGAACTGATTATCCCTTCACCGTGATGGTTGTGGTCAACATGTTTCTGCTAGATGTCCCAAAAGGGTACGTAGCATTCGTCAGGACCATGTATCTATGGGGCTCCGTCTTTATATTTAAAAAGAAAGAAAATAAAGACCAACCACTATATGGGGTGTGTATTGTCACTATCCCCGCCGGTATAGTACTCCAAAATATGCCTGTAGAGAAACAGGAAACAAACATAGGCAAGATATGTGGGTTTCTGTTGGTTGTAACGCAAGTTACCATACATCACCACACTTTTAATCGCGCATGGTGGTTTCTAAGTGCAGAACACGTGACATTCATACGTGTTTACACTTCTTCGTGAATGGCGAGAGAATGTCTCTCTTGACTTACCCTAGGTAATTACCCTACTTTCTCCATGGGAGGTCGAGAGGGGAAAGCCCCTATACTGACATTCTGGGAAAAAGTGGGAGAAAAACACAACATGAGAGCCTGATGGTGTTGGGTCAGGTTCATGACATAAAATCTAAAGATGCAGGTAAACATTAAAAACTGTGGCAGAAAAACAGTACTCTACAAAAATAGTAGAGGGATTTTACCTACATCGGTGCGTCGTGCACGCTCTAGCATCCATCCATACATCATTCACACTCTTACTGTCTTAGGTGCGCCTTCCCCCGTGTAGCCTAATGGTGTACGCTTCGCCTCCCCGCCGTTGAATGATAGCGGGAAAGGAGGGGTCTTATATAGTACTCTTGTGCATGTAATTGGTGCCAATTAGGAGTATACTAGTAGCACCTGGGTGGGATCCGGTGTCCCCGTGTAATGGTGCCTGGTTGCCTGGTTGTGGGCGTATTGGTCGAGGTAGTGAAGACGCTGCTTCCTTCCTCAAGTGTATGCGCCCTTGGTAAAATTCCCCTGGTAAGTGTGCGTGGTCGGGAATAGAGTCGCATTGCTCACATCCCGATTGAGGAGAGCATGTGTTCCCTACCAGCCCTTCTCCTCGCAATGGGCGTGGATGGGGGCGGGATAACTTTGCATGCATCCAACGTCGGATGCGCGTCAGAGTCACTACGCATGGTCAGGCAGTAGCCTGGACTCATGCTGTTAGGGAGCGGGTGAACGGACTCGTTCAGAGTATCATAGAGGAAACAAAAGAGGCAAAATGAGATAGCGGATGGCCTATTTTCACACGATAAAGGCCATGGACGGAAATGTAAAATAGTATACTGTTAATTCCCTGTGTCTGTAGAATTTAGTTAATGGCAATAATAATCTCAACAATACTCTCGTGTTTGGAAAGATGTATCTAATCACAGACCGGGGTACATTCTTAATCTCCTTGATGCGGGGGGTTGTTATCACAGTCAGAGCTTATGGTTAATAGCCTGATTTGGGGTTAGCGGAGGCAGATCAGGTAGTGCCGCCTCTTGTGTTTATTATTTCTCTTATAATAGATAGTGTCCTCTTCTTCCTGCGGCCCTTTTTAAAGAAGTATGATTGCCTGGTCATGTACCAGGTAAAGTGATTAGCGTGCGTTCCTAGTCTGAACATGTTGTAGTATTCTGTGACAGTTTTTATCAAAAAATGTGGTTTAGTTGGTACACAGTGTATGTGTTGGTATACAGTTTATGAATATTCACGATGTTTTAGATGTTTTATGCCTGTTTTATGCCTGTTCATCATCCTATCAGCGATGTGTGTCATAGCCATCAATGTTCTGGGCGGCATTTTATTTAGTTATGATTGTGTCAGACTGGTCGGGCTATCGTGCCATCTGTAGCCATGGGATTTCATCATTTAGTCCTGTATCCCATGTGCGCAAGCGATACACCCAGCGTTGTTCCCTGACGTGCAGGTTTCTGGTGATGTCCGTTTTTTTTTTTTTCATCACTTCCAGCACTACCCATTGTAGATCTGATTCGATATGGTTGAGGTCTAAGAAGTGTTTCGTTAGTCTGGTATTTGATTTTTTGCACCGGATGGTACTTCGGTGTTCGTTGATTCGTGTCTTTCCTTGTGGTCATTCCCACGTATCTGAGGTTGCACAGGCATTTCAGGAGGTAAATTACATTTTCGGTATTGCAGTTGCTGAAATCCTTCAGTTTCCACGGGTTGATAGACCCGATGTCCACTTCTTTTGTGGTGATGGTAAGAGGGCATGATACGCAATTACCGCAGGGAAAATGGCCTGTGGGTTTTGGTTGACACCAGAGTGTGATCTGACATCCGTCCTCATGGTGCTCAATCTTTGAGTGTACCAGATCATCCCTGAGGTTTCTACTCCTCTTAAAAGCGAAAAGGGGAGGTGCCCACTGTCGCTGTCCGCTATTCAGAATTGCCGATTTTTTCTTTATGATATTTTGGACCTTGTTTAATGCAGGAGTATACGTGGTTACGCATACCATCCGATCAGATTTTTCTTTGGGTATAGTGTCCAGGAGTGCTTCCCTATTGTTATTTCTAGCCCTCTTCTTGGCTCAAAAGAGGCAAAATGAGATAGCGGATGGCCTACTTTCACACGATAAAGGCCATGGACGGAAATGTAAAATAGTATACTGTTAATTCCCTGTGTCAGTAGAATTTAGTTAATGGCAATAATAATCTCAACAATACTCTCGTGTTTGGAAAGATGTTTCTAATCACAGACCGGGGCACATTCTTAATCTCCTTGATGGGGGGGGGGGTTGTTATCACAGTCAGAGCTTATTACTGTACAAAAGCTTCCACCCCAGGGCACTGCGTCAAAATCTACCAGTGGGACAATTTCTCAGAGTTCGGAGAAATTGTTCTGACCTAGAAGTGTTTAAAGAACAGGCAGAACATCTGGAAACCAAACTCCTGGCAAGACGCTACCCTAAAAAAATGATCAGAAGAGCCAAGAAGAGGGCTAGAAATAACAATAGGGAAGCACTGCTGGACACTATACCCAAAGAAAAATATGATCGGATGGTATGCGTAACCACGTATACTCGTGCATCAAACAAGGTCCAAAATATCATAAAGAAAAAATGAGCAATTCTGAATAGCGGACAGCGACAGTGGGCACCTCCCCTTTTCGCTTTTAAGAGGAGTAGAAACCTCAGGGATGATCTGGAACACTCAAAGATTGAGCACCATGAGGACGGATGTCAGACCACACTCTGGAGTCAACCAAAACCCACAGGCCATTTTCCCTGGGGTAATTGCGTATCATGCCCTCTTACCATCACCACAAAAGAAGTGGACATCGGTACTAACAACCCGTGGAAACTGAAGGATTTCAGCAACTGCAATACTGAAAATGTAATTTACGTCCTGAAATGCCCGTGCAACCTCAGATACGTGGGAATGACCACAAGGAAAGTGAAGACACGAATCAACGAACACCGAAGTACCATCCGGTGCAAAAAATCAAATACCAGACCAACGAAACACTTCTTAGACCTCAACCAAAACGAATCAGATCTACAATGGGTAGTGCTGGAAGAGATGAAAAAACAAAAACCGTACATCACCAGAAACCTGCACGTCAGGGAACAACGCTGGGTGTATCGCTTGCGCACATGGGATACAGGACTAAATGATGAAATCCCATGGCTACAGATGGCACGATAGCCCGACCAGTCTGACAAAATCATAACTAAATAAAATGCCGCCCAGAACATTGATAGCTATGACACACATCACTGATAGGATGATGAACAGGCATAAAACATCTAAAACATCGTGAATATTCATAAACTGTATACCAACACATACACTGTGTACCAACTAAACCACATTTTTTGATAAAAACTGTCACAGAATACTACAACATGTTCAGACAAGGAACGCGCGCTAATCACTTTACCTGGTACATGACCAGGCAATCATACTTCTTTAAAAAGGGCTGCAGGAAGAAGAAGACACTATCTATTATAAGAGAAATAATAACCACAAGAGGCGGCACTACCTGATCTGCCTCCGCTAACCCCAAATCAGGCTATTAACCATAAGCTCTGACTGTGATAACAACACCCCCCATCAAGGAGATTAAGAATGTACCCCGGTCTGTGATTAGATACATCTTTCCAAACACGAGAGTATTGTTGAGATTATTATTGCCATTAACTAAATTCTACTGACACAGGGAATTAACAGTATACTATTTTACATTTCCGTCCATGGCCTTTATCGTGTGAAAGTAGGCCATCCGCTATCTCATTTTGTCTCTTTTGTTTCCTCTATGATACTCTGAACGAGTCCGTTCACCCGCTCCCAAACAGCATGAGTCCAGGCTACTGCCTGACCATGCGTAGTGACTCTGACACGCATCCGACGTCGGACGCATGCAAAGTTATCCCGCCCCCATCCACGCCCATTGCCAGTAGAAGGGCTGGAAGGGAACACATGCTCTCCTCAATCGGGATGTGAGCAACGCGACTCTGTTCCCGACCACGCCCACTTACCAGGGGAATTTTACCAAGGGCGCATACACTTGAGGAAGGAAGCAGCGTCTTCGCTACCTCGACCAATATGCCCACAACCAGGCAACCAGGCACCATTACACGGGGACACCGGATCCCACCCAGGTGCTACTAGTATACTCCCTATTGGCACCAATTACATGCATGAGAGTACTATATAAGACCCCTTCTTTCCCACTATCATTCAACGGCAGGGAGGCGAAGCGGACACCATTAGGCTACACGGCGGAAGGCGCACCTAAGACAGTAAGAGTGTGAATGATGTATGGATGGATGCTAGAGCGTGCACGACGCACCGATGTAGGTAAAATCCCTCTACTATTTTTGTAGAGTACTGTTTTTCTGCCACAGTTTTTAATGTTTACCTGCATCTTTAGATTTTATGTCATGAACCTGACCCAACACCATCAGGCTCTCATGTTGTGTTTTTCTCCCACTTTTTCCCAGAATGTCAGTATATGGGCTTTCCCCACTTGACCTCCCATGGAGAAAGTAGGGTAATTGCCTAGGGTAAGTCAAGAGAGACATTCTCTCGCCATTCACGAAGAAGTGTAAACACGTATGAATGACACGTGTTCTGCACTTAGAAACCACCACGCGCGATTAAAAGTGTGGTGATGTATGGTAACTTGCGTTACAACCAACAGAAACCCACATATCTTGCCTATGTTTGTTTTCTGTTTCTCTACAGGCATATTTTGGAGTACTATACCGGCGGGATAGTGACAATACACACCCCATATAGTGGTTGGTCTTTATTTTCTTTCTTTTTAAATATAAAGACGGAGCCCCATAGATACATGGTCCTGACGAATGCTACGTACCCTTTTGGGACATCTAGCAGAAGCATGTTGACCACAACCATCACAGTGAAGGGATAATGAGTTCCCCAGTCACCGCTCACTTCTTTTAATACCATACAGTTGCCCAATTAATCAAAAACTAGTTTCTATGACAACTGTAATGGTTTTTAAATCACTTTCACTACTCACGGGCCCCCACTTAGTTTAGAAGTGCATCCCTGTCATCAGGTGTATGCCCGCCCTCTTTCAAACCGAGTTTTTAGAGGGCGAGGATGAAGCACGACACCAGGTGGTGTGTGAGGCCAGTCCTACACTTTTTGTGAGATGCCCCCACCTTACACACATCTCTAGAGACCTGTAGAAATCCTGACTAGGGGCAGCCCCATTTTGTGTTTACATTCCGTGTTGGAGGCTGGCTAGCCCCTACGCCCTATGCCTCTAGTTCCCATCCCTGGCTACATACCAGGGCTAGTGTGTTCGATGGCCCTAAAAATTAGTGCCAGTGGACCCCACTGGCATCCACCAGCTCAAATTAAGCAATTTATATGACCAGAGAGGCATTTGAAATGAATAGTCAGTATACAGTACGCTCTTTGATACTAATTCTCATTTCTCATTAATAGGCTAATGTGCTAGGAAGTGTCAGGTCACCTTCTTAATAATAAGGATTGCAGTGTGTAGCAAAGGGTTGGAGTGGCACTTTAAATGATCATTCTGGTATGAAGTCAAAATCCAGAGTTTCAAAATAAATACATACATTTTGTTGTACAATATTAGCAAATGGGATTTCCTGCAGCACGGGAAGCAAACATTCTTTTTATGGTGTAAGGTGGTTGCAGTAGCCTGGGTTTAAGATTCAGTAATGTGAATATATTAAATATAATTAAATAAAATATTTATATTTATTTGCACTCTATTTCTCATGGCTTTTGTGATGTGCGGGACAAATGTGGTCAATTTCAGACTAATTTTAGCCATGGGGATCCATGGGAGCCTTCCTCAAAACAAAAAGTTTAAGAGCAGTGGAAATGCACGTTTAAGGGCCTTTATGATGTGCATTGCCTGTGTCCACACATGGAGCGTCTGACAGCCAGAGACGTTGTTAGCTTTATTTAATGCATGCATAAATTACCCAGCAACCACAACCGCATAGACAAGGGTTGACTTCTGGCTTCCTGTGTTTCTCAAAGTTAGGTGAAAAGTTTTAATCTTCTTTCCCTGATTGATCAGCATGTGCAGAACGTTTCATTTGCTTGGAACCACCAAGATATATATGCCAAAAAGTACCCTAAATCAAGTCGACTGTAATAAAAACATTTGTTTAACTAGCTTAGAAATGCATTTAAAGACATCCAGAGCATATTTTCGAGTGATTCCTCCCCTAAGGTTTATAAAAGGAAATGATTGCATTTCAATTTTATGGATGTGTTGCATGATTACGTGATGACAGGAAGCATAACAAAACAGAGCACTGCTATGTAAATGATGTGTTTTGATTTCTTTCCAAGACACAATCACACGTTAGTTCCAATTTAGAACGATGTGATAAAATATTTTGTCATTTGCTTCTGTCAGGGTAATCTAAATATGTTTCACATTCACTAATCACAGTGGAATTCAAAGTCAAAAGTTGAGAATTTAAGACTTTCACCTTCAAATTGTAATTGCTTCGGTATATAATGTTTACCTTATTGTTTTTCTTACGCATAGACAGATGTGATGAAAATATGCTAATTGTTTTTCAGAATTCATTACCCACAAAGAAAGGAAATAAAATGGTTGCTGATTCGATACTTCTTAGCGCCATCAACTAAAATGGCACGCTAGAATTATATATAAGGTAAAACACCCCCTTCCATTTTATGAGAATGACTGAAAGGCACCAAAGAGTTAATTTATGAGATCAAAGAACTTTAAGTTGATTTTCAATATTCTTATCATGTATGGTAGTGATAATTAATGTCTTATGCTCCATGGCCATCTTTGCCCTCTAGCCAAATCCTAATATTCCTCGTAGGGATCGATTGGGAGAAAAATGAGGATGTATTTTCCAGCACGAATGTAGTTTCCAGCTGGGCCCTCATTACAAGTGTATTGTTAATGCTAAAGCAGTAATTTCCGTCCAGAATTACTGACACCTGCAGGGTTGACTGGGACGCCTAATTACTTCAACAGCGTTCTGCCACATTATCCATTTTTTAATTTAGTGCTGCAAATATACCGACTCCAGAACACATGCTATTGGTGCATCATATAGGTAGCAATAGATTTACTATTGTGAACTCCACATGTTCGTACCTTAAAACCTTAAAAAACAATATATATATAGTCCAGATTTGTGGCCAAGACCACTCACCACCAACGACACTGGTGCTTGGGAATGGGTGGGCACGTTTATATATCTACTGATGCTTTGACACTGATAAAAACATTAGTGTAAATAAATAAATAAATATATATATGTATATGTATATATGTATATATATATATGTATATATTATCTACTGGCGGTCGCCAGTAGATAGTTATAGTTAGGACCTATTTTCCATAGGAAATCTGCGACATTCTATTTGAAATAACTCTCTTGCCGGTTGACGTATCTTCGCGAAATTTTCAAACTTTGTGGGCGCTCCAGTCCGCTCCTACCCTGAAAGTCTCGGGGTGATTCGTTAAGCGGTGGCCGAGAAAAAAGGGGGTCCCAAAACGCGTTTTCCCATTCATTTTTCCATAGGAAAATTTAGACACGGCTACAGCCCGAACTGCTGAACGGAATTACACCAAATTTGGCAAAGAGGTAGTTCTTGGTTCAGAAAGAACCCTTTTTGTTAAATGGTGTAAATCCGTTCAGTAGTTGCTGAGAAAATCAAAAGTAAAAGTACATATATATCTATGGGCACTGAGGATCCGCGCACCCTCCCGATCACGAGCTGTCTGCTAATTGGCTGTCAACACTCCAAACCAGGAAGTGTTGGCAGCCATCTTGTTCCTCTGTAGAACCGAGGAACAAGAAAGCAGTAAATGTCGAAGCACCATGTCATGAGTGATGTAATATGTGACGTCATCAGCAGTGCATTGCGGGGGCGCGAGTTATAGTTAGCTGAACTAACTATAACGGGGGAATTTCACGGGTTTTGTACGAGTGCAATGTCCAAGTAACTATAACTGTCCCTAAAACCTATGGTTTTTTCAGTGAATATATATATATATATATATATATATTCACTGACAAAACCATAGGTTTCAGGCACGTTATAGTTAGAAATTAGCATTTAAAAAACCTTACAAATTCACTGAAAAAACCACAGGTTTCAGGCACGTTATAATTAGAAATTAGCATTTAAAAAACCTTACAAATTCACTGAAAAAACCATAGGTTTTAGGGACAGTTATAGTTAGTTGGACATTGCACTCGTACAAAACCCGTGAAATTCCCCTTTTATAGTTAGTTCAGCTAACTATAACTCGCGCCCCCGCAATGCACTGCTGATGACGTCACATATTACATCACTCATGACATGGTCAGTGACATCACTGATGACATCACTGATGACATCTCAAATGACATCACTGATGACATCATCCAGTGACTGTGTGTTTCTGTAAAGTTTAAATATTTTAATATATATAGGGAAAGGCGTATTGAAGAATGAGTGGGTGTATAAGTGTCTGTATGGATGATTTAGTAGGTGCGTGACTAACTCTATAAGTGAGTGATTAAACGTATCTTACTGAATGCATGGGTTAGTGACTAAACTGGGTGAATGTCTGTATCCGTCTGTCTATTGCTGTGTAAGTGGCTGCATGGGTTTGTGAATAGCTACATGAGTGTCTATATGAGTTATTGATTGGTTGTCTGAGTATCTGTATGGGTGCCTGAGTGTTTGTGTGGGTGGGGTGTGTGCGACTCTGTGCATAGATGTGTGAGTGGGTGATTCACTGGGTGGATGGTTTCAAGAGTGCATCTGTGATAGACTGTATGGGTGGGTAAGTGTGTGTAAGAGTGTGTTAGTGAGTGAATGTATGTCCCAGTGGTACATGTGTGAGTAACTACATATGTGAAAGGCAGTATATATGTGTGTTGGAGTATATAAATAGCTATAAGTCTAGAGTGTGTGATTGTGAGAGTGACTGTATGGATGAGTGTGTGCTTGTATCAGTGATTGTATAAGAGCGTAAGAATGTGCTAGTATTTGTATGAGTAAGTGAGCTGGTGTGTGTATAACTGTATAGGTGAGTAAATGGCAGTGTGTTTAATTATTTGCATGACTTACTAGGTGTGTGAGTACCTCTATGGATGAGTGGCGGTGTTTGAGTGTCTATATAGGAGTATGAGAGCATATGATAGTCCTGTACTGAGTGACCGTAAGTATGAGTGACTGTACGGGTGAGTGAGTGGATGTGTGTGTAGACCTAAGAATCAGTGAGTGGGTATGTAGTTATTGGTGTTGGAGTGTATGATTTTGACAATGGCAGTCTGTAATTTAGAGTGGGTGTATCAAAAGTTATATTAGGGTGTGAGAAGATGCATGAAATTATCACATGGATGACATCATCAGTGATGTCATTTGAGATGTCATCAGTGATGTCACTGACCATGTCATGAGTGATGTAATATGTGACGTCATCAGCAGTGCATTGCGGGGGCGTAAGTTATAGTTAGCTGAACTAACTATAACGGGGGAATTTCACGGGTTTTGTATGAGTGCAATGTCCAACTAACTATAAGTGTCCCTAAAACCTATGGTTTTTTCAGTGAATTTGTAAGGTTTTTTAAATGCTAATTTCTAACTATAACGTGCCTGAAACCTATGTTTTTTTCAGTGAATTTCAAAGGTTTTTTAAATGCTAATTCCTAACTATAACATGTCTGAAACCTATGGTTTTTTTCAGTGAATTTCAAAGGTTTTGTAAATGACAATTTTTAAATGTATTAATTGTTATATTTATTTTTTTGATACTGATTTACTACATTTTTTTAAACTATTTATTTTTACATATTTTATTTTTTAAATTACATTGTAATTACATTATACATTACATTACAAAATATACTTTCTCAGAATGAATTACTTTAGTTTAAATACTTTGCAAATAGGCAATAGACTTTTAAGTACAGTAGTTACAGTTGTTGCAATGGGCAACACAATTTCAAACACAATGCAACATTGAGCTCAATGTGAATTGCTAGTTAAATGCAATTAGTTACTTTATGGATTACTTTTCTAACCACAGGACTGGATCCTAGATTCAGTCATGGGACATCTCCTGTAAACAGTTGAGTAAAAGCGTTTTGGTTACATTAGTGATTTTTAAGGAATATTATTGTATTTTAAAAGTTGACACTTAGAAACTTTTTCACATAGAATCACCAATGTTATCCTATGGGAGGAAATTCACTTAGCAGGTAAGTAGTGTTATCGTTACTTTTTCTTACTCAGTGGTGGATCCTGGATCCAGCACTGGTGCATCTCCTGTAAACAGTTGAAAGAATGCGTTTAAGTCATACAGGCGATTTTTAAGGAATATTTGTAGTTTGTGAAAATCGACACTTTGAAACGTTTCTGCTGAAAACCAGACAATGTATTCCAATGGAAGGAAATACAAGTTACTGGTAAGTACGGTTAGAATTACTTTTCAGGGTCAGTGCTGGGCTAAAAGATGCAGCACTGGGTTCTCTCCTGCTAACAGGTGAGTAAATCGGAATTCGTAGTTCGGCTGATTTTAGAGGAATATTATAAAGTTCCAAAACTCCACACATAGAAGAATTTCCAAGTGAAACCAGTCAATGTTAGCCTATGGAAGGAAATTCAAGTTACTGGTAAGTACGGTTAAAATTACTTTTCAGGATCAGTACTGGGCTCAAAGATGCAGCACTGAGGTCTCTCCTGATAACAGGTGAGTAAATCGGAATTCGTAGTTCGGCTGATTTTAGAGGAATATTTGCACAATGGTGAAGGAAGGGGGTGGGGCCTGAAGTGACATGTCTGCAAACACGCCCTGTGGCGCGTTTTAAGTTGGAGAATTAATTCCTCCTCAATCCCGAGGGTCCCTAGGGGCCAACTGGCCCACCAGATACCTCCAGTATGCGCCAGAGAGCTGCGTTGCAGAGAGGTGTTCAGAGGCCATGCCCCTTTTTACAACACTCTGCAACGCAGCTCCGTGGCGCTTACTGGACGTACCTGGTGGGCTAGTTGGCCCCCAGGGACCCTCAGGATTGAAGAGGATTTAATTCCCCATCTTAAACTGCGCCATGGGGCCTGTTTGCACACATGTCACCTGAAGCCACGCCCTCCTTCACCACTGTGCAAACGCGCCCGTGGCGCGTTTTAAGTTGGGGGATTAAGTCCCCTTGAATACTGAGGGTCCCTGGAGTCCAACTAGCCCACCATGTACCTCCAAAAGCGCCACAGAGCTGCGTTGCAGAGAGGTGTAAAAGGGGCATGGCATCTGTACACCTCTCTGCAACGCAGCCCCTGGCGCATACCGGAGGTTCCTGGTGGGCTAGTTGGCCCCAGGGACCCCCAGTATTCAAGGGGAATTACTTCCCTTTTAAAACGCGCCAGGGGGCGCGTTTGCAGACTGCTGCAGGGAGGGGGCGGGGCCTCCGGCACAATGCTGGTCTTTTTTTTTTTTTCTCTTTTTCCTGCCCAGGGGGTCCTTGTGGGACCCCCTGAGCAGACCTAGGGGGTCAGGGTGTTTCTACCCTGCCCCCTTTGTGGGTTTTGCGCACTTGTTTCTTGTGTTTTGTTTTTTTAATCGGCGGGATCCGCGCACCCTAAGCGCATCCCACCGATTTAAAAAAAAAAAAATGCTTTTTTCTGCCCAGGCGGTCCTTGTGGGACCCCCTGAGCAGACCTAGGGGGTCAGCGTGTTTCTACCCTGCCCCCTTTTTGCGTTTTGCGCACTTGTTTTACTGCTTTCTTGTTCCTCGGTTCTACCGAGGAACAAGATGGCTGCCAACACTTCCTGGTTTGTAGTGTTGACAGCCAATTAGCATGCAGCTCGTGGTCGGGAGGGTGCGCGGATCCACCGCGGCCATAGATATCGAAACTTTTATTTTGGATTTTCTCAGCAACTACTGAACGGATTTACACCATTTTTAAAAAGGGTGCTTTCTGAACCAAGCACAACCTTTTTGCCAAATTTGGTGCAATTCCGTTCAGCAGCTTTTGTTGTAGCCTTGCATAAAGTTTCCTATGGGAAATTGATTTTTTTCACTCTTATTTTTTGAATTTCTCCGCAACTACTGAACGGATTTACACCATTTAAAAAAAAGGTCGCTTTCTGAACCAAGCGCTACCTTTTTGCCAAATTTGGTGTAACTCCGTTCAGCAGTTCGGGCTGAAGCCGTGGCTAAAATTTCCTATGGGAATTAACATGGAGAAAACACGTTTTGGGACCCCCTTTTTCTCGGCTCCTCGCTAGTGAATCACCCCGAAACTTTCAAGACAGGAGCGGACCGGAGCGCCCCACTAGTTTTGAAAATTTCGTGATGATTCGTCAAACGACACCAAAGTTATTGGGAATAGAATGTTACGGATCTCCTATGGATAATAGGTCCTAACTATAACTATCTACTGGCGACCGCCAGTAGATAATATATATATATATATATTTTCACGAGCTGTGCATTGAAGCGTCATATTGCTCCGCATTTTGGACTTCCTTTGAAATGCATGCTGGGATGTTGAGTCCTGATATCGGACCACAGCTGCAATCAATCAAGGCGGAGCTTGCTATACTCCAACTATTTGGAGCACCATGGACAAAAGGAAGGACTGAGGGTAACCCGAGGCAAGAAAAGCATCTGAGGAAGGCAATTGGAATTGCCGAAATGCATTACGCTTAAGCCATGATGAATTAAATGGTTACCTGGTATCCCCGCTGAGTCCTCTGGTCTTTTCGTTAGGAAGGATTTTTTCGATATTTTTCACGAGCTGTGCCTTGGCGCGTGACAACAGAGGACCCGCTTCACAAGTGGCCCGCAACAAGTAAAGGCATCGTGGCAGAAAGAACCAAGGGATTGGTAGTTTGCTGGCCCACCCTGCGAGCATTACGGACAAGTGGCACGGTTTGGAACTGCTCGTGGGGTTGAGACGTCGGGGACCCGAGGTGGCCATTAACATCTTGATGATCGGGACTCTCTTGGCTCATACCAGCCTTTCCTCTTCTTGCAAGGTACAATAGCACGCATTGAAGCGTCATATTGCTCCGCATTTTGGACTTCCTTTGAAATGCATGCTGGGATGTTGAGTCCTGATATCGGACCACAGCTGCAATCAATCAAGGCGGAGCTTGCTATACTCCAACTATTTGGAGCACCATGGACAAAAGGAAGGACTGAGGGTAACCCGAGGCAAGAAAAGCATCTGAGGAAGGCAAATGGAATTGCCGAAATGCATTATGCTTAAGCCATGATGAATTAAATGGTTACCTGGTATCCCCGCTGAGTCCTCTGGTCTTTTCGTTAGGAAGGATTTTTTTCGATATATATATATATATATATATATATATATATATATATATATATATATATATATATATATATATGTTCACTCACAAAATATCTCCTCTGAAAATATTGTGACCAAGATATCGTTGTCAAAAATATCCTCATCCTACACTTATAATGGTAAGTACAAAAATATTGAAAAAAATATTGTTGCCATTATTATCGTTGTATTAAATATCTTTTTCTAATATATATAAATTTAAATATTAAATATATTAAATAGTAACATTAATTTAATAAAAATAAAATAGATGTAATGTACATTTAAACAAATTTAACAATTAAACTTATTTTAAAAAGTTAAATACACATATATATATTAATATATATCATTCAGCAACCTCGGTCCTTGGTGGGGGGAACACTTTTACAGCCAGTGCTCGCAGCGAGAAAAGGGCCAGTTCTCGCTTAATATTTCAACAAACGAGGAATGCGCGGTACACACCTTGGTCGTTTCAGCTTTTTATTAGACAAAAGCTCTCCTCCTCCTACACGTTTCGAACTTCTCGTTCTTGGTCACGGTAGTTTACCATTATATTATATATATATATATATATATATATACATATATCGAGTTAAAAAACTATTAAACTAAAAAGATTAATTTATATTATATTTTTTGAATTTTTTAAATAATGTAATACTATAACAAATACACATATAAATGCATATATATATATATATATGTGCATATATATATATATATCTACCAAGAACATAAAACATTTTAAAAAACAAGCCATTTTAATTAAAATAAAAAAGTAAACAACATAACTGTCTTACAATTTAATACAAATATTTTACACATTAAAAACATAAAAAAGTATAAATAAAATGTTAAATAAACAAAAACATGATAATATAACTAATAACAATACAAAATAAATTATAACATTTTACATTTAATACATATACTATTCCCACTACAATTTATACCAAAGTAGACAAAGTGTTAAACTAAGGATGTATAAAATTCACAACTCCCACTTCACGCAACAGTAGGAAAACTGTTCCTATTCCAATGAGCCCGTTTTTGGCGTTGCCTGTATCCTGCCCTGACCTCAGCAAGGGGACTCCATCCCCCAGAAGGAATCGCGCCAGGAGGCGCCCACGAGACCTGACAGCGCGTCGGAGGCGCTTAAGAGCAGCTCGGGCTCCCGCAGTGAGGGATGCGCGCGGGCGTGCCCGGGCCACACCCGGGCATAGGGCGGGTCCGTCTGCGCCCGTCCGCGGCAGGACAAGGCTGGGCTGGTCATATTCTCTTGGATTTTTGGTCTATCTTTTTTGTATTTCACCTGGACCTTGATCTACAAACTGCGAGAAGGTAAAATATTTTCTTTTATCTGTCCTCTTAAAGTATTCTGCATCATGGGAAAGCGAAAAGTCACCCCTACACCCAAGACAGTGGACACAACTTTGGACGGATATCTTCAAAAGGCAGTAGGGGCCTTAACTAAGGAAATAGAAATTACGGAGCGAAGACTCTCACCCTGCCCGGCTATTGCAGTCCCAAATGTTTCTCAAGTAACTACCTTGGAACTTGAAATGGCCCAGAGACCACCCCCTTCTTTATCTCCAACTGTAATTATACCCAGTCAGGATCCCACGTATACACTTATCAAAGGGGCTGATTTAACATCTTGTCCAGAGGTGAAAGGTCCTGTACTGCCAACTGCCACTGGAGGGAAACGTAAACGAACAGACTTGGCGGGGGGGGCGGGGGAGAGTAAAATAAAAGGACACTCACCGAGGGTTAAGAGAACCAAGCAAACTCACCTAGTTGGAAATACCTCTAGGACACGGTCAGGTGGAGGGAAAAGCAGTGCAACAATTGAAGTAGATAATATTGTTGATAAGATCAGTAGAATTGTACATGAAGCCCTGACACCCATTCTATCTAGATTAGCCTGTATTGAGGATCATCTTGCTCAAGTGGTGTCGGGTTTAGGTACCAAGATGGCTACTAACAACCAACCTGATAATGCTTCTTGTTCAAGGAACTTAAATTTGAAACACCATGAGGTAATCCCCAGTGTCCCAACCTCCGTGAGTGTATCATCTTCTGCAAATAGGCTTGTCCCCAGTATAGAGCCCCTTCCCCTTAGCGCCAGTATTAATTCTTTGGCCTTTACAATACAGGATTCAACCCTGACTGGGAACCCCTGTAGGAACATTGAAAATCCGGGTAAGGGGGACACAAATCAGCCAAGATTGGCCATGAAAGATTGGGGTATACCTTCAAGCGGAATTCTAAATTCTACTGGTCCAAGGCAGGATTTAAAAAATGGGGGGGGGGGGCTGCACAAGACGTTCTAAATTTACCACCGGAATGTACACCATATATTGTGATTTTGAAAGGAGTGCCCTGTCTGGCTCCTGGCCAGCAAGAAACTTGCCAAAGCCTTATTAACAAATCGGCTCATTGGTGCCATAAGAAAATCTCGCCGAAGCTAAATTGGTCTGAAACAATTATAATGGCTAGGCGAGTGAGCTGGCTAGGTTACACGATTAAACACGGGGTAGGGGACTGTGTCGTGCTTAACTTTAGCAATGCATGGTGTGCTCGTTTTGCCCTAACGCACTTAAGAGATTTGCCTGGTGATTCGATAGAAATCCACACTCTGAGTTCTTTTTACCCCCCATATTGCGGAGCTATAGTTAGAAAACCGCCTGTATGGATAGATTTAATTTCATATCCTCCCATACAGCCTCCCTCATTTGTCCATCCAAACCGGTTTGATGCTCTTTCAGGATTGACTGAAATTGATTGACTATTTGGGTGTTCTAACCACTCAGCTGTTGTATCTGGGTTGGGTCTGTATCGTAATAGCCAAAGGAGAGAAATTAATTTAGATGAACATAGTAATTTGGGCCTTATGGACTTACTTGAATCCCCCTCCTCTAGAAGAAATACTAGTAGGGAGAACCATGATAAAGAAATAATCTACCCACTGACCCCAAATGTTATTACTTCAAGTCAGGTGCCATACTTGTCCCCTATCGTAGTTGAGCAAGTTACGGATGACAAACCTGAGGGAGCGGTAAATCAAGGTCACATAAAGGCTTTAATCAAGATCTCTATCGGTCAAGTACTGCACCCGCTAGTTACCCTAGTTGAACAAATCACGATCGATGAGTCAGGGGGATTGGTTAACCAGGGCTACATAAAGGATTCACTAAAATGTATTTCATGGAACAAAGCAGGAATTTGTTCCAAAATGTGTGGCTAAGTTATATTAGAGGCTTTGATGTTATTTGCCTACAGGAGACGTGGTACAGGGAAGACATAGTGCTGAATGGTTACTGTTCTTATACAGTTCATGCAACACCTTCCCCAGCGGGAAGAGCTAAAGGAGGGTTAGTGGTGTTGATTGCAGTCAAATACGAGGCCATAAAAATCACCCTTGTTGTTACATCTCCATGGTACCAATTAATTCTAATTTCTAACATGCTACAGGTTAAACTTTTAATTGTGAACTGGTACCACAATATTTTTAACCAAAATAATTGTCAGGTTATTGAGGCTTTGCGGGCTGAAATTAACAAAACCTCTGAGAAATGGCAACCACTGTGCATACTTTGGGTAGGTGATTTTAATACTTTTTCCTGCCCATATAGTTCCAACCATGCTTGTGGGTTGTTAAACACAGAGGGGCAGCCCCTCCTGCACTTCATTCATACTCCCCAGGGTGAGGCCCTAAACTCTATTATTATGGAAAACTATTTGGGCTTCATTAATGATATAGCTAGTAACTGCCAAATGCAGTGTCCCACCTTTGTTGGAGGGGGTAAGGAAAGCTTTATCGATTTTATGTTCATCTCACGGAAGTTCATAACGCTTGTTGATGATTTTAAGGTGGAGCCAAACAATGTTAGCGATCATAATCCCTTGATAGCTATCTTTAGCATAATAGCCCAGTCTGGGAAAGTTGATGATTGCCCTATACATTTTAATTCTAAGAAAGGGGTAAGACTCAACTGGAACAAAGTAAATCCATCTGAATTTGAGGCAAAAACAGTTATAGCTAACTATGACTCAATCAAGAGGTGTCTTCATTATGGTTTGTCCCCAGCCGAGATCATCCGTGATTTTGAACTGATATGCTTAGACATAGCTAAAAGCGTGACCAAATCAATTAAGGCCAGGAATCTCCCTGAGACAAGGTGGTTTAATGCTGCCTGTTCAAAGGCTCAAAAAATACTAAAATTGGCTCTTCACGCTAATCCTCATGATTGGGCACAAATCAAAAATGCCAGGAAGCTCTATAAAACTACAGTTAGGCAGAGGAAGGAAGAACTAAGGTCAATAGCCTGGGATGACCTGGAGAGAGCTAGTTCCCTCAAAGACTCCAAAAGCTTCTGGGAAGTTATAAATCGTCCCTTTCTTACAGAAGAGGTGAGGAAGATAGATTCATTGATCCCAGGGGAGGTTTGGGAAACTCACTTTGCGGTCATATTTAATCCTTATGGCCAACATTTAGAGGCTTCAAGTGGGGATCTGTCTTTAAACCTAACCTCGGCTTCCAAGTTAAGTTCATCTATCTCAGTGGCAGAGGTCGAGGAAGCCTTAGCTAAAGGAGTCTGCATGAAAGCGCCAGGCCCCAAAGGGGTCCCTCTAGACCTTTTTAAAAGTAATCCCCAGCTATGGGCCCCATTGTTGACTAATGTCTTAAAGGTAGTGATCATTGGCCCAATTCCAGCATCCTGGAGAGAGGCCGTTGTTGTCCCTGTATACAAGAAGGGGAATCGAAGTGACCCCGCCTGTTATAGGCCAATCTCCCTTATTGACACTACGGCAAAGCTGCTGGGGAGGGTTGTCCTTGCCCGACTTGAAACATGGGCGATAGACAATAGAGTGATGGCAAGGATGCAATACAGCTTCAGAAGAGGGATGGACACCACCAAACAGTGCCTGAACCTGTCACTGGTTATGGGCAAGTACATGAGGGCCAGGAAGGGCTCTATTCACCTGGCCTTCATGGATTTGTCCAGTGCTTTTGACACTGTAAACCGGGAGAAGTTGTGGGCACTTATGGGGAACATGGACATAGAGGAGGCTCTGATTTCTCTTCTTCTCAGGCTCCACGCATCAACTTCTGTTGTTATAAGATATGGCCCCCAAGGGGAAAAAACTAGGCCCGTAGCTTCCACGGAAGGTGTACGACAAGGATGTATCTTGGCCCCTTTTCTTTTTTTAATTTACACTAATGGATTAGAGGTCTTTTTAATTGATAAAGAAATTGATTGTCCGTCTATCGGAGGCACACAGGTCCTGCTACTCTCCTACGCGGATGACACCGTGTTAATGGCCCTTACAGCACTTGGCCTCCAAAAACTGCTTAACGCATTCACAGATTTTATGTTGGCTCTTGATCTAAAAGTGAATTTTATAAAATTGTATATTATGGTGTGTGGCCCGAAAAAGACAAAAACAAGGAAATACATGGTGGGAGACAAGAGAATTGATAAACTGAATAATTTTAATTATCTAGGGAATGTTTTTAATAATAGGCTGAGTTGGGATCCGCTTGTCACAGCAAGGGGACAACAAGCAGGTAGGGTAGTTGAGGGGCTTTTCCGCTTTGCCAGAAAGCTGGGTCATAAGCCAGTGACTGAGCTGGTCACACTTTACAAAACCAAATGTGTGCCTGTTGTAACATACGGGGCAGGAGTGTGGGGATATCATGACAGTCGACAACTACAAGTCATGGAAAGCAAGTTCATTTAAAGACTATTGATGACTCCAAGTAGTGCCCCCACCATCTTCTGTCATCAAGAACTGGGGCTCGATCTTGTGGAGGATTGCATTGAAATTGCCCCCCTGCTCTTTTGGGCCAGAATTTGGCTGTCCGAAGAGCTAGTGTTCTCCAGAGAGGTTATTAAGGATTGTATTACGCTTGATGGAGTACTTTCTATTCCTTCAATCAATCAATCAATCAGGGAATTGTAAGTGCGCTACTCACTCGTGAGGGTCTCAAGGCGCTGAGGGGGGGGTCCGCAGATCTGTTTAGCCGAAGAGCCAGGTCTTGAGGGTCTTCCTGAAGGTATTCAGGGAGGGGGCGCATCTGATGTCTGCCGGTAGCTCGTTCCAGGTCTTGGCTGCAATGTGAGAGAAGGATCTTCCGCCTGCTCTGGCTCTGTGGATGCGTGGGGTTTTGGCCAGTGCGAGGTTGGAAGATCGGAGGTTTCTTTTGGGTACGTGGAAGTTGATTCTGTCGTTGAGGTATTTGGGTCCGTTGTTGTGTAGGCATTTGTAGGCGTGAGTGAGGATTTTGAAAGTGACTCTTTTCTCCACGGGGAGCCAGTGGAGACTTCGTGGGTGTTGGCTGATGTGTTCGTGTCGGTGGATGCCGAGGACGAGTCTGGTGGCGGTGTTCTGTATTGTCTGGAGTTTACGGAGTAGGGACTTGTTGATGCCGGCGTAGAGTGTGTTTCCATAGTCCAGTCTGCTGGTGATGAGTGCGTGGGTGACTGTCTTCCTTGACTCAGTGGGGATCCACTTGAAGGTCTTGCGGAGGATGCGGAGGGTGTTGAAGCAGCTGGAGGTGACGGCTTTGACCTGTCGGTTCATGGTGAGTGATGAGTCGAGTACGATGCCGAGGTTCTTGGCGTGGTCTGAGGGGGTAGGTGGGCTTCCGAGGGCAGTCGGCCACCAGGTGCTGTCCCATGCAGAAGGGGTGGTACCGAGGACGAGGACTTCTGTCTTCTCGGCATTGAGCTTCAGGCAGCTGTTGGTCATCCAGACTGTGATGTCTTGCATTCCTTTCTGGAAGTTGAGTTTGGCAGTGGTGGGGTCTTTGGTGAGGGAGAGGATGAGCTGGGTGTCATCGGTGTAGGATACGATGTTGAGGCTGTGTTGTCGGACGATGGCTGCGAGGGGGGCCATGTAGATGTTGAAGAGGGTGGGGCTCAGTGATGAACCCTGTGGGACTCCGCAGGTGATTTTCATGGGGTCGGAGAGGAAGGGTGGAAGTCTGATCCTTTGGCTTCTTCCGGTGAGGAATGATCGGATCCAGTCCAGGACTGTTGCTTGTATGCTTGCGTCGTGTAGTCTGGTGACTAGTGTGCGGTGGGAGACGGTGTCGAAGGCCGCTGATAGGTCAAGTAGGATGAGGGCTGCGGAGTGGCCTTGCTCCAGGAGGGTGCGGATGTCGTCTGTGGCGGCGAGTAGGGCAGTCTCTGTGCTGTGGTTGCTTCGGAATCCGGATTGGGACGGGCTGAGGACAGCGTTCTCTTCAATGAATCATGTCAGTTTCCTGTTGACTGTTTTTTCTGCAACTTTGGCTGCGAAGGGAAGGAGCGAGATGGGCCGATAGTTCTTGAGGTCGGTGGGGTCAGCTGTGGGCTTCTTGAGCAGGGGTCTGACTTCTGCACGCTTCCAGTCATCTGGGAAGGTACCTGTTTTGAAGGTGGTGTTGATGGTGCATTGTAGTTCGGGTGCGATGGAGGCCTCGGCGCTGTGGTAGATGTGAGGGGGGCAGGGGTCAATGGGGACCCCAGAGTGGATGCTTTTCATGGTCGAGGCGGTGTCTTCGGCCGTGATCGGTGTCCAGTTGGAAATGGTGGGCTGGCTGGGGTTTCTAGGGGGCGTGGGCCGTCTGTGGCACCTGGTGGATGGTCGATAAAGTTGTCGAAGAGGTTTTTGATCTTGATGTGGAAATAGGTTCAAAGCTTGTCGCAGAGGTCTTGGGATGGGGTGATGTCTGTGGCTTTGCTGCGTGGGTTGGTGAATTCCTGAATGACACTGAAAATTTCCTTGGAGTTGGCCAGCATTTTGTTGTGGATGAAGTTCCTCTTGGTGGCTCTGATCTGGTTGTGGTAGTCCGTCATGGCATCCTTGTAGGTGGCGTGGTTTTCGGTTGTCTTAGTGTTTCTTCAGTTCTTCTCCAGGCGTCTGCAGGTGCGTCTGGCTTCTTGGAGAGCGGTGGTAAACCAGGCGGCTTTCCTGGGGCATTGTCTGTCGGGGTTGCGTAGCGGGGCGAGCTCGTCTGCGCAGTTGAAGATCCAGGTGTGGAGTTCTCTGGCTGCGTCGTTTGCGTTGTTTGCGTCGGGTGCCCAGGTGTGGTTGTCTCGGGTGAGGGTGGAGTTAAGATGCTCATCGGTAACCTTGCTCCAGTTTCTTCGAGGTGGGCAAGGGGCTGGTTTGGGTGCCTTGGGTTTGTTGATGGCGAAGTGTACGCAGTGGTGGTCGGTCCATGGCGGCTGCGTTGTGTGGCTGAATTGGATGCTGTTTCCTGCCGCGATGGTGGGGTCGAGGGTTTGTCCTGCTCTGTGGGTCGGTGTGTTGACGAGTTGTTTAAGTCAAATGCTGGCGAGGTTGTCATGAAGGATAGTGGAGTTGGGGTCGCTGGGGTTGTCAAGGTGGAAGTTCAGGTCTCCAATGAGTATGTAGTTTGCTGAGGTGATGGCGTGGGGTGCGATGAAGTCGGTGATGGTGGTGGCGAAGGGTGTTCGGGGGCCGGGGGGTCTGTAGATGAGGGTTCCTCGGAGTGTGGCTTTGGGGGTGCTCTGGATCTGGAAGTGCAGGTGTTTGGCAGAGGGGAAGGTTTTGCTGGAGGTGGTGAGGCAGAGGGTGCTCTTGTGGGCGATGGCGAGGCCCCGTCCTGGGTGGTTGGGTCAGTCTTTCCTCTGGATCTTGTATCCGTCTGGGATGGCGGTGCTGATGTCGGGCGGAGGATGCGTTGGTCCAGGTCTCTGTGAAGAAGGCGATGTCTGGCGAGAGAGAGTCAAGTAGGTTCCAGATTTCCATGGGGTGTTTGTGTACGGAGCGTACGTTGAGGAGGATGCATTTTAGGGTGTCGCCGGTGCTGGCGTCGGCGGTGTTGGAGGCCGGGGTGGTGGTGAGGGTCTGGCGGCAGTGGAGGCAGGAGAACTGGCCATGGGTCGTGTTCGGCGAGGCCTGTTGGCAATCTCTAGGTCTTCCAGGGTTGAGTGCGAGGAGGGTGGTGGTGTCGTAGCGATGGTTAGTGGGAGGTCCAGGGTTCCTGGCGCTGGCCGCGGTCGGGTCGCGGACGGGCGCAGACGGGCTTGCCTTTGGCGCACCGGTGGCACGACCGTGCAGCGCCTGCCATTAAGTAGGGGAGGTGGGAGGGAGGAGAGGTTGGGAGGCGGGAGCGGGGGAATTCCGGAGGGGAATTCTGGGGGGGAATTCCGGGGGGGAATTCCGGGGGGAGGGGCCACAGGGGCAGCAGCGGCGAAAGGAACAGGCAGGCACGAGAAAATAAAAACAGTGGTGAAATTAGAGCAAGACACAGATGGGCACAATAACAGTGGCACAACAGGGAAAAATTAAGAGAAAAAAAAACGGCTGAGAAAGGTTACGGTGGTTGCAGGCAGTCTGGTCCCAGTTGGAGCGGGCAGCAGGCACAGGAGCGGGCAGCAGCCTCGAACCTCCCAAGGAGGAGGTCGGGGTCTGGAGGCAAGAGACGGCACAGAGGAGCTGCGGGGAGAGAGTGGACCTAGACCGAGGGTCGGAGGTCTTACTCGCGCTCCCCCGCAGCGGCCGCCATTAAGTAGGGGAGGTGGGAGGGAGGAGAGGCTGGTAGGTGGGAGCGGGGGAATTCTGGGGGGGAATTCTGGGGGGGGAATTCCGGGGGGGAGGGGCCGCAGGGGAAGCAGCGGCGAAAGGAACAGGTAGGCACGAGAAAATAAAAACAGTGGTGGAATTAGAGCAAGACACAGATGGGCACAATAACAGTGGCACAACAGGGAAAAATTAAGAAGAAAAAAACGGCTGAGAAAGGTTACGGTGGTTGCAGGCAGTCTGGTCCCAGTTGGAGCGGGCAGTAGGCGCAGGAGCGGGCAGCAGGCTCGAACCTCCCAAGGTGGAGGTCGGGGTCTGGAGGCAAGAGACGGCACAGCAGAGCTGCGGGGAGAGAGTGGACCTATTCCTTCGCTCCGAGAGTGGACCTATTCCTTGGCTCCGATTCGTAAAGGACAGTTTTTGAAAGTTAGGTTTGGGAGATTATTTTGATTCCCCAGACAGCATGCCTGAAAATGCTAAAAACATTATAAAAGAGGCCCATTTTTCAGGGGCAAAGATATCCCGTTCCCACTCTGATGTAACAGGCCACTTTTGTTTATCTCCGAATCTACAGCAATTTTATTTAACTTTTACGATAAATGTACAGACTCGATTTTACCTGACTAGATTACGCTTACTTACCCTGCATTTCTTGGTGGCTTTTCCTAAACAATCAGGGTGGGAAGATAAACTGGAGCTGTGCCCTTGTGATAATTCGGCAGCTCAGTGCACTGTGCACTTTATGTTATTTTGTCCCCTTTACAAAGATCCAAGACAAAGATTTTTAGTCCTGATTTTAAAAGTGATTAGGCCGTGTTCTTATATTGAAGGGTTTTATTATTTATCCTCACTGGCCACTTACGATATATGTACTAAGGTTTCTAATTTTATTAAAGTAGCTATGGCAATTAGGAAACGGTATTAGCCATTTCTACTGAAGCCGATTAATGTATTTTTTTAAACAAATAAAATTAAGCACTGATGTATTCTTATGGAGGGAGCCGCATGCCATAAATGTGATAATGTAACATAGACTGTAATTTTACAAGAAGATTGTTTTAAGGTGTATTTTGTTTTGTATTTTATATAATGAATTGATGTGTATAAATTGTTTATTATGTCACCTTGTATTTTGACCACTGAAATAATAGTTTGTTATGATGATTTTATGAACTTTTAAGGTTTCAAATGAAACCGAATAAAGTTATTTTGACTGACTGACTGAGTGCAACAATAGGGAAAGTGTTAGATTGTGCAGGGGTAAAATGTAATATTCCCACTTCAATGAGCGCAACAGTAGGGAAAGTGTTGGATTGTGGGGGGGGGTAAAATGTACTATTCCCCCTCCAGTCAGTGCAACATTAGAAACAAATTAATTCTCTTTAACATAATAAAATAAAAACATAATGAACAATTAAACATATAAATATGTATACAAATGAAATGCACATATATTTTATATTAAAAATTGAATAAAACAATAACATATTACAATGTTAAATACATATAAATAACTAAAAGTATTATCATAAAAATACAAAAATATATTCTCATCGTAATAACAACTAACAAGTAAAATATTATTTACATTTAAAAAACACAACACAATTAACACATACAATAACAAATAACATAATTTTTATAAAATAATTACTTATATTTAAATTTGTTATAACTTAAGTTATTGTAGTAGAAATGTTATTCAATCAATTAGTGATCATTCACATTCGCATAAAACACCACATCCATACGAATATTACAATAATATATAAATAACATCATAAAAAATTGGTGATTACAGAAGAAATAAAACATCATAATTAACAATGCTAAAATATATATAAAATAACCTCTTTTAATCACATGGCAGATTGGCTTGTAAGCAATTAAGCTAAGTCATCCAGTTATATTGGGGTCAATTTCTAATGTCATTCTTGATTTTGAGAGAGAGAAAGAAGAGAAACCACTCCAAAGCACCCTCATATCACAACCATTCCACTTATTTGGTGGATAAGATCTTAATCCTGACCCGCCAAGCATAAAGCAAATATCTTGTTAGTGTAAACACTAACCATTTGGTTGTGTCAGATCTAAACACACATAGAGGTTCTGCTGATCGTGTTATCCATCTATTTCTGATTTGTGCGTAACAGGGGCAGATAAACATAAAGTGTTCTAAGGATTCGGTGCTAAGGTTACACACGGGAGACAGCGGGGTTTCCATAGCATTCTTCCATTTACTTTTGATAACATTCAAAGGCAAAATCCCAAACCTGAATTGTAAATAAAGTGCACGTGCTGCAGCATTAAAATATAGTACCTGAATATAATTCCAAAATCAGTTTTTTAAAAGGGGTAACACTTCTTTTGATATAGTTTTTGGATGCTCCCATAATTCCCCCATCCCCAATTTAATCAGCCACTGCTTGACCTCCCTAAACCACCCCACTCGCCCAGCCAGTTTGTCAAGGTTTTGTAATTCAGCTACTGCTTCCTTGATTGGGATCTGTGTGTTGCTAGTCCAAAGTCTTACCCAAAACACTAAAACCTTTAATACAGCGATATATGTAATGCTCTTTAGCCAAAGGTCTAACCGAACCAGGAACAGGGGCATATTTATTGGAAGATTTAAAAGTGATCTTATAAATTTATTTTCCACCACCTCAAGGCTCTTCGTCTGTTCCATGCCCCACAATTCAGCACCATAAAGAGCAGCGCCTAACCCTCTGGTACAAAGTATTTCTATTGCTGGAGAAATTGGGCAAAAGACAGATCGATTTAATTTCTTAACTATTGCGGTATCTACATGCTGGAGCGCTAGGCTACGCTTTTGTATCTGAGCAGGCCATTTTAAATTACTAGTTAATCTGGCCCCAAGATAGTCAAAAACCTTGACCCAGTCTAAAATATTAGAGCCCAGCCTCAGCTTCCCTTTAAAAGATTTATGAGGATTAAAAGCCATAAACTTAGTCCTGGAGCAGTTAATTTCAAGATCAAATTCATTACAGACTCTTGCAAACCTATTCAAAATGTTCTGCATGCCCATTGGGGTTTTTCGAAATCAGCAACGTATTGTCTGCAAAGAGGAGAGAAGAGATTAGTCTGCCTGCAAATTTAGGGGGGTCACCCCCACAATCAAGCAATGAATTGATTAGCCCATTCATGTATAAAGTAAACAAAGTTGGGGCCAACACACAAACTTGACGGACCCCGTTTGCGACATTGTTGTCCACCTGACCTGGGTATGGTTGTCTTGGTGGAGGCGAACTATAAGTTGTAACAAGCCACTTGGTAACATAAGATCCCTCAAGGCAGCCCATAGTTTGGTGTGACTGATGGAATTAAAGGCTGATTTGAGATCCACAAACACAACATACAGGTTTCCTTTTCCGATGGTAACTTCTTTGCATATGAGCAATAGGAAACGGAACACCTGATCCAGAGTGCTTGTGGATGCCCTAAAGCCTGCTTGCAGGTGAGACAGAATATTATTTTCCTCAATCCAACAATTTAGATGAATCAATATCAGTTTGTAAAATATTTTCTGTGCCTTGTCTATAAGGCTAATTGGCCTATAATTGGAGGGATCCCCTTTTTCCCCTTTCTTAAATATAGGGATAATTTCAGCACCCTTCCTGGTCCCTGGGATGTCCCCCCCCCCATGAGCTATAGAATTAAAAACTGAGTGGAGTATATAATCCCATATATTTGGCTCAGATCAGTAGAGGTCTCCAGGTATTCTATCTAACCCAGGTGCTTTTCCTGGTTGCAGAGTATTAACTGCAGCCACAGTCTCTTCCCAGGTAATGCTGACTGCATCCCCTCCTTCTGTCTGAGATAAATAGTGCATCCCATCCTTGGTATTCGCAATTTCCATTCCCACACCATCCCCGGTGTATAGTTTCCGGAAGTATTCTTCCCAAACGTGGTTGAATAAAGAAGTCCTCTTCCTTAATCATATGGACTGCTCCTTTAGAGACTTAGGGCATAATTATGATGCGGTTGGACACGGCTCCGACCGTCGGTCGGAGCCATTCCAACCGTATCGTAATATGTCGATCGGATTCCTTTCCGACCGACCCGTTGCGATGAAGTCGGTTGGAAAGGAATGCAAATGGTTATTCCGACTGGCTTCCAACGGGCTTGGAGAGCCCGTCTGCCAGTCAGAATGCGGCCAGTAATCCCAAGGGCTGCACTTTCCACCGAGCAATTACGATGTCGGGTTTACACAGCCTTTCATTGTCGGCCTTTCCGACACAGAAAGGCTGTCAGAACTCGACTTTGGGGACCCCCAGCAGGGCCCCCTTTGGTGCACTGCCTCCAGTTGGAGGCCTATTGATCCCTGCACCTTGTGGCAGGCACCTTGAGGTGCCTGCCATGGGGTGCAGGGATGAACTGCACTTCCCATTTTACAATGGGAGCATACATTCAGGCCGGAATGCATGCTCCCATTGTAAAGTATAGGAGTGAAAGCAAACAGTGTTTCGTCGCATCCTAATTAGTCGGTCAGGACCGCCGACCAGGATTCGGTCGGTCCCTTGACTGAGACAATGTTGGGCAGAGGAACCTCCGCCCGACATAGTAATGAGGCCCTAAATGCCAGAATGACTGGCAATCTTTCTTCCTAGAGGCCTCTACTAGGGTACGCAAATTCTCTTCCTCCCAACCTCTCATTGCATCAGCCAGGATTTTACTATAGGCTCTTCTTCTCACTGCTGTCTCATTAGTATTACCATTCTTCACAGCAGAAATTAAAACAAATGTTACAGGGACGTTATAGTTAGGTGAAGATGCCAGTTAAAGGATAATGCTTTAAAATCGCTGAAGTTATCTCAAGTAACTATAACTTGTGCCCTATAGTAGCTATAATAACTATAACTTGTGCCCACGCCATGCCCACTGTTGTTATCAATGAAGTAATTTCAGATGTCATTATGTATGTTACCAATGCAGTCATTGAACATTTCATGAGTGATGTAATATGTGAGAGTATCAGCAGAACATGGCAATGGTGCAAATTTTCGCTTGGGGCCACAATGAGTACTACATGTCCAAAGTGATGCAAAAATAAAATTGTTTGTACTTTGAACACAGGGTGGGTACCTCTAGGACCCCCACAAGGGTCTGGGGTCAGGATAACTCTACCCTGTCCCTTTATATGTTGTTTTATTTTAATTTTCAGGATACAGGACCAAGTCCTGAGTCCTAAAATGGTGGCCACAACATTTCTCTTCATGTTGCAGGCAGCCAACCATAGCACTCGGTCTCACAGGATTGGTCCCAGTCTTGTGGCTGTAGACAATCAGAATGCTTCATTTCTCTTTTTTTCCCTGAGTAGTACCTCAGTAATCCCTCATTTCTCCCTCAGTAGTGCCATGACACTAGATATCTATGTATTTCTAAAACGGTTAAACCGATTTTCACCAAATCATAAAAAGCTCAGTTTCTGGGCAAAGATCTAGCTTTCTGCTAAATTTAGAGGAATTCTGCTCAGTCGTTTTTGATGGAGCACTGTCTAAAGTTCCTATAGGAAATTGAATGGGGAAAATACACTTTGAGACCTGCCTTTTTGAGGAAGGAATAGAGGTGGGCAAACCTTTTGTTTTGGAAAGTTTTATTAAGATTCATCAAACGGCACCAAGGAACACAGGAACTGCTGCAGGAGTGGGTAGGTTTACCCCTATGAACCTTTTCTCTTTTAGTTATCTTTAGTTAAGGAAGGAGTCACCCCCACCCACAGGCTAGTGCCAGGAATAGATGTGGCATCCCTGGGCACCCTTTTCAGAACTCTACTGGTCCTGTGGAAGACAGAAGGACTGCACCTGCTGTTGAGACATGTTAGGAGACCTGAAAGGCTGGACCTGCTCCCATTTGTACCCAAGACAAAGATGCGGACTCAAAGGGTTAGTTGACTGACCTCTTGTTAAGCTACAGAGACACAGCAAGCTGCTAGAAGTCCCTTTTGCTGAAGAGCGCAACTGGACCTTCCCTGGACCCTGCTGGTGGCTTCTACTAGAGTGAGTCACTAAGAAATACAAATGTATATGCTGAAAAAAACAAGCATACACTGAAAGAAATAATGGTTAATGTAATATTATAGTTAGGTGTTGGAATGAGACAGGAGTTAACATTACATAACTAAACCTTTCTCCTCTATCATGCCCTGCTTATGACCAAAAATCATAATCTTTTGAAACCCAGAGACACCTTCATCAGATGGCTTTTATTAATTAAAAAGGAAGATAGGAAGGAATCTTGCACTGCATATACTTCCCATAATGATAACAGGTTGTGTGTAAGATTTCTTAATATGATGTAAGTGAATAGAAAGCCAGACAAAACCAATCATTCAGGACCCTCCTGGGAATGTCAGTGTTGGTTCAGACCTACCAAATATAAACACCCTAATACCACTAGGTTGCTCTTCTGGTACCTATGGTGGTTTAGCTCGACCAAGTTGTGTCCAGTGTGTTTGATGCGGATTACAACAGCATTGTCTCAACTGGAACCTCAAAACAGAATACAACACAACCACAGTACCTCACAAACAAAATCACATTCCAGTAACAGACCATAAATCAAGCTGCACAAAAAACAACAGAACACATCACCACCACAACAAAATGCTGTAGCAATTGTGCACAAACGTTCTTCACACACAGCACCACTTCCAGGATCTTGTTTTCGTAATATGGGTGTTAACGGTGTTTGGAAGTGAGCACTGCCTTAAAGTAACACATAGGATATGAAATAACGTCAATCAAACAATTTTTGTATTCTGGCTTCTAGTGTTCACTTTGTGTGACAGCCCTGGGAGGTTTCGGTTAAGAAACAGTTTCTACCCCGACTATCTTAAATAGTTGCACAGCTGGTGCAGCGTTATTTTACCACTTTACACAGCCATAAATGGTTGCTTGTCCCTGGGATTTTAAAGCCATATGCTCCTGTTGGCTAGAAATGTATTTTCATTTGTTGATATATCTAAGGTAAATAACAGTACATAATGCAGTTACTTACACAAAGCAACATAACAACACAAACATAACTAGACTCAACACAAGAAAATGGTAATAAGACAACAGCATAACCACAATAGAACAGAACCTCACTTTGCCAAAACGCATCACAAAAACAAAGTATCACAAAGAGAAAAAAATCACTACCACAACAAAATGCCTTATAACAAATATGCACAAGCATTTTTCAATTTCTTCGGTTCTTGCTATGAATTATCGAAGCTACCACTGCCGTGCGAGATTATTGCTTTAGCAAGAAGTGTTCTTTAAATCTGTCAAATCGGAGAGCCACTCAATCTTGAAGGTATTTTGACACATTTCCGAACAGCTTTCTTTTAAAAATGTATTTCATGCATGCTTGGAACTGTTGGACACCTACACAGTTACAACAATGGCACCAATGTCAAGAGTGTGGAGGCTGAGAGTTCAGTAAATTAGAGAGGAGAATTTTTTTACCTCATTATCAAATCTTAAAGGCAATATACGTGAAAGTTTTTCTCCCTTCATTATGCATGACTTACAAAAACACTTTGAGCACTCAGAGCTCACTTACCTTTAACAGCAAGTGAAGATATAAGTATACAAGCCAGGTTCTCAATTGGAAAACATGCATATAGGCAAAGCAAATAAGTCTGTCCTTTGCTAGCAGGTGCGATGTTTATATTTTATTGCATGCACATGGTACAAAATAAATACAAAAAAGATACAGCTGCCTAAATATAACTCCCATTTGCTTGCAGTAAAAATTTCAAAATGCAAGAAAATCACTGATGTAGCTGTTTTTCTAGACATTGTTTTTAAATGAAAACCTTTTTCGGTGTGCCACATGTTTTATTATTGTTTTTTGTGAATGAGACAAGAATAAATCACCAACTAACAAGGCACTAATCTTGCAGGCACCTGCAATACTGTTTTTTCGACCTGGCATCCTTGTCGTGGTTTCCCCTAACTTTTTGCCTTCTGACCTCCTGTTTTTGACTGTTTTGCTGACTTTGTTTTTGCTGGTTGTAGGAATCTGTGCACTTTTTCAGTGCTAACCAGTGCTAAAATCCTCATGCTCTTTTACTTAAATGTGGTAACATTGGCTTATCCACAATAGGCATATTTCATTTACTTATAAGTCCCTAGTAAAGTCCACTACATGTGCCCAGGGCCTGTAAATTAAATGCTACTGGTGGGCCTGCAGCACTGATTGTGCCACCCAAGTAAGTAGCACTTTAAACATGTCTCAGGCCTGCTGCCACTGCAGAGCCTGTGTGCAGTTTCAAACTGCCATGTCGACCTGGCACATTAACCTACTTGCCAGGCCCGACCTTCCTTTTCTACTGCATATAGGTCACCCCTAAAGTAGGTCCTGGGCAGCCCATGGGAAGGGTGCAGTATGGTTAAAAAGGGGAACATGTACTTTTACGGTTTACATATCCTGGTAGTGAAATACTCATAATTTCATTTTTCAATACTGCAAGGCCTATCTGTCCCTTATGACATTTTATAAGTTCATTTTCCAAGGGAGAAAGATAGGAAAACCAAATTTAGTATCTCTGGATTCACAAATTAAAAACACTACTTATGGTGAACTTGGTTTTCAAATTGCAGTTCTGAAAATGCCACTTTTCCAAAGTTGGCATTTTCTTACTTAAACCATTAGGTGCCTTCTGCCTGCCTCTGTAATACACGTCTGGGTTGTGTGAGAGCTGGCTTCCTGCATTCCCTCCAGGGTGCCACTCACAAAGGAAGGGTAGGTGTGACTGCCTAGTCATCTGTATGTTGATGGGCTATCCTGAGCAGGTGGTGAAGGAGGAACTGACACTCTGCATCTTGAAAACTTGGCTAATCTGTGTTGGCCTGCTGCCTGCTGCTTCTTGCTTGGGAGTGAGAAGGACCTGCACTCTACATCCTAGAACCTACGTTTCTCCAAAGGCTTGTTGGCTTACCTCCTGTTGCTGAAGTTTCAGGGATTTCAGAGACTTCACTTATCATCTTCAACTCAGCACCTGGACTTTGCTTGCTGTAAGATTGTTGCCAAGTGGCAGCAATATAGTCCAGGGCCCTTGGAAGTGAGGTTAAAGTGCTGCATCTGCAAGAACCTGCGCATCGACGCAGCTGCGCCAATTGGAACTGGCACATCGCCTGCTGCAAGATAAGGGATCGGCGCATCACTACTGCTGCGGGACCAGCGCATCACACTCAGTACCTCCACATCGCCTCCGGAATCACTGCTTCAGAACCAACGCATCGCTGCCACTGTGTGGAGAAGATCAACGCATTGTCCCTCTAGCGGGGATTAACCTAGCGCATCGCATTCTGAACAGCTGCACTCTGGAATCGCCTCTTCAACCATGGAACCAACATATCACAATTCCTGCGTGGAGACTTCCGGCCCAACCTCTCAACTGCGTGCGGATCATCAACGCATCGCTCAACTGCACCCCGCATTTTGTGCTGTGACAAGGATTAAAGTATTTTTGCTCAGAGGGCCCTGCGTGGGTCCTTTATCCAGCCTGCGCTCCAACACCGGCAGCCTGAACTCTTGACTTTGTCCTGGTCCAGCGCAAACCCTTTTAACCCCTTAAGCGATATTTGTTTCTAACCGCTATTTTGACCTCAGATTGCGCCTCTGTTGTTGATAAGAATAGAATTTTCATGTGTTCTTTACCAATTCTTATCCTGACTTCTACTTATTGGATTTATGTCCTTTTCACTGGTGTGAAGTCTTTTTGTGGTGTTTTCACTGTGTTACTGTGTGTTGTGTACACAAATACTTTATACATTGCTTCTTAAGTTAAGCCTGACTGCTCTGTGCCGAGCTATCAGAAGGTGAACAAAGGATAATTTAAAGTGTGTTTCTGACTTACCCTGACTAGGATTGTGGTTCCTGTTTGGACAGGGTGCATACCTCTGCCAACCAGAAACCTAATTTCTAACACTGTCTCAAAGGTCATCCCTAAACATGCAGGAAGGTACTGCTGGTCACACGGATGTGGGCTTTTATCCATAAATGGAGACAATACAGTACTGTTTCACAACGATAACTTACTTTACGGTATTTGCAAACTCCAAATAAAGGTTACTGCTAAAAAAAAAAAATAATGATAATAATAAGTCCAGCACTAGACATGGCCAACCACTGGTACTGCAACACCCTCAAATGAAAAATAAGGAAGGTAGGGAATTAAAATAGAACCCTATCATTATTTCAATATTTAACTTTAATTTAACATACTTTATGTTACATTCAATTATGAAAACAGCAAAAATATAAATATATATAAATGAATGTTTAAAAAAATATATAGCAATTGTTCATATTCTTTATGCAACTATAAAAGACTTTATTAACTAAGGGCCTGATTACGATGCCGGTCGGAAAAGTCGTCTGACAGGCATGGTACCAGGAAATCTCCAACAGCCGGGGACTATCTGACGGCCCCATTACCATACATGCACTGGAAAACTCCGACCGCGGCGGTCGGAAAGACATTCATTTTGACCAATGAGGTTGGAAAGCTTTCAGCTCTGACCGATGTGGTTGGAAAGCCGGTGATTTCATATAAGGCAGGAGTAGAGGGGTCCGCGACGGCGTCGGATTTGGTAGCAATGGAGCAGGTAGAGCAGCGGCAGGATTTGTAAGGTAGGATCCATGGTGTCCCAGGACATGGAGAGGTGCATGGAGTTGAGTTTGTGCCATCTGTCCCTCTGGTTCCGCCAACTCTGATGAGTTGGTTTAACCACCTCCGTCAGATGGCCTGATAGGCGCATCGTAATAGGGTGGGCGGTCGTAGTGGCTTTCTGCCTGGCTGTCTGTCTCCATTGGTCCCTTCTGATACCGGCGCTGTCATACTTTCCAGTTGGAGTCGGAAGGACTGTGTCGGTCAGAAAACTGCCTATCAGTACCCATTGTAATATGGCAGTCGGGAGGACCGCTTCCGACGCTACCGTATCAGTCTTTTCCGACTCCGACGGGACCGCAGAGGCCATTCCCACCGCCATCGTAATCAAGCCCTATGTTTGAATTTAAAAATAAATGCAATAAATGATACAAATGATTAATTTAATTTTAATTAGCTTTATACATCATGTTTAATAGTTAATATATATTATAATATAACTCACATTAGAAAACTGTCTTTAGCTGGAAATTTATTTTTTAATTTAAATTTCAGATTTTTTTTTTAATTTAGTTTAACATATATCCATCAAGTAAAGTTTTTATTCAAAATGTATTTAATAGTGTTGTAGCATTTTGTATTTTGTTCTACATTTAATGCAAATATATTACATGAATTTATATTAATATTTAACATGAACATATTTGTTATATTTATTTTTATGTTAAATAAATTTCCCCTATACTTTATCATTTGTAGACTCCACAGTCAGTCCATAGTATTTAACAAGTGGATTATATGTGTCAAAACACAAGTCTACATCAATAACACTGTATAAATCGAAGAGCATGAACAGTTATTGGATTGACAATGGACAGTCTTTGATGTGCAGCAACTTTGCTACGATTTTCCCAAAGATATTTTTCCTGATTAATAGATTTTGCATTATCAAAATAAATATTAGATGTGACAAAACAAACATTTTAATGCACATAAAGGCATACTGATTATGACAACCTTCATAGGCAACAGCTTTTTCTCAGAACCTGCAATTTGTGAGATGCCCACACTGCCAAATAACCTTTTTAACGGAAGACAAACACACTATCCTGTAAATGTGCAACCAGGAAAGTAAAGGAATAAATACAGCAGGTCTTTCTTTGGTGTTTGACCTCATGTTTTGATTACCTCTGTCACTTTTTCTTTCTTTTAGTTCATACTCTTAACATTCTCAAAGACAAACAAGACGACCAGAGCTGCTTTGGAACACAGACCAAAAAAGTGCTTCAAGTGATGCTCATCAAAGACAGCCTGAAGAATGGCTGAATGGGGCTGACACACTGCCACATATAGCATGCAGAAGCAAAAAAAAGTGTTTGGCAAGACAGCTAAAGATGTCTCAAAGACCAGACTAAATGAATCCCTTGAGCATGTGTTTGAACAACACATGCTCAAGGGACAAAGAGACTCATTGCAATGTCAGTGGGACCGACATGCCACCTGTGCCGGTCCCACCAACATCCAGGTCCACGGTCAGACCAGGGCATTATGATGCGGTCGGTCGGACCGCATTGCTCCAAGGACCAACCGACAACTTCCAACGGGCTCAAGGAGCCCATCGGACGGTTGGTTGGATCACATTCCCCGCAGTGAAGGCAGTGCCTTCTTAGGCACCGCTGTGGGGATTACGATCCACCTTTCCGCCAGCCATTTCACGTTGGTTCTTCTGACGTGAAAAGGCTGGCGAAGAGGCTTTTTTGGGGTCCCTTGCAGGGCCCCTGCCTCCCATGGCCCTCCGCTATGGGCTCTGGGGGTACCTTTTAGTGCCCCCCTAAACATCCCTACATCATGTGGCAGGCTCCGCATGGGGCCTGCCACAGGGTGCAGGGATGTTTAAAAACACGCCTTTTGGCATTTGGGCTTGTGCTGTGGCACTTTACCGGCCGCAGCACAAGCCTCAATGCAAAGAGGCATGTTTTTGACAGCCTCCACGGCGGTCAGATACTAATTTGGCGGTCGGGACCGCTGACTACCTGTCAGCCGGTCCCTTTACCACAATGATGCTGGTCGGATGCTTGCCCAACCGGCATTGTAATTGGGCCCAAAGTACTCTATATCTTGCTATCACATGCTTCCACTTTAAAATTCATACAGTCATATTCCTGAAGCAGTGTATGTTTTACTGAGTGTATTTTACAATGGAGTTATATTGTGAGGGCTGGGCGTAGCTAACTGGCCAAGATGGCGGTCGCATAATCTGGTGACTCCACATCTGCCAGAAAATTATCTTGAAATCTTCCCCACATCGGGCGCAACTTGACTTGCAGACAGCAGCCAAAAGACAGGTGTAAGTCCTTGGAGTGCTCCTCTGTAGTTGATAGCACAGAACTTTCATGTATGAGCTCTAAACTGCTAAAGATCACCCTCATACTGTGAGCAAGAAAATGGAGGCTGGGCCGGGGTGCTTGGGTGCTTGGGTGACGCGAGAAGCAACTGACAACTGCTGCCTGGACGTACTGCACTGTATCTGCTTGGCGGAAAAAATACAAATGGGGTGCTTTGCTGGGTAAATACAGTCTGTGATTTAGCATGAGGCCGTACAAACCCTAATGACTGCCGGCGCATACTTCTCCTGCCGCACAACGCTCAGCTTTACTGCTAGGATGCACTTTATTGCTTGGATGTGCCACGCTGTAACTGTAGGGCAATAAAACAGAACTGAGTTGCTTTATTAAGTAATAGCGGGCAGTGGCCTCGCTGTGGGGAACCTCCTGGTTACCAACGGTTGCTGGTGCACACTGTTTCTGCTGCAACTAACAGCTGAGATCATCGGTAATTTAGCTCAAGAGTCCACACGCACTCAAATGACTGCCGGCGCTTACTGCTCCTGCCACACAGTGCTTACTGGTTGCACATTACTCAGCATTACAGCTAGAATGTGCTCTTTAGCCTAAATGTGCTGCGCTGTAACCGTTTGGCGTTAAAACACAATTGAGGTGTTTTACATTGTAAAGGCAGACAGTGGCAGGAAAGGCAAGTTCATCTGTAATCTGCCTCGGAAGGCCTGCTAAATGGTGCTTGCTGACTGCACAGCACTCTGGGATACTGCTAGCACCACAGGATTTGTTAAATGAGTGAGGCGCTTTACAGTTTTGATATGTGCTCTCAACGGCTGCTGATGCATGATGCTTCTGCAATACCTAGCAGCCACCGGCGCATTATAAATACTAAAACATTATTCTGAGCGGCATGAACTGTATGGTGCTTCTGCTACATTCACTATATTTCACAAAGCCCTCAGTGTGATAATGGCTGGTGGCTGCTGGCTGCTGGCGCCTAGGGTTTCCACTGCTGAACATTCTTACTTGCGCAATAGCAGCGGTAGTGAACAATTACAGTCCAAGCGATGTGCAGGCAAAGGAGGTGCATGCTGTATGTTGATTACAATCCCATTAGCTTGTCCTTAGAAGCTGCCCTCACAAATATAGTGCTGCGCTTAGAGGGTGTGGTGTTTGCAGCAGGAAAATCAGTTAATCTGCAGTTAACCTCATTCTCTGGCTGCACAGTATCCAGCAGTACTACCAGGATGGTTAGGTGAGTGCTATTAAGTTTTGAAATATGCCGCAGAAACTGCAAGGAACTGTACCAGTGCAAATCCCCCACCCCTCCCAAAAAACTACGTGTTCCCTAATGGCCACTGGCACAACCAGTGAAAAATAACAGAAAAAGCAAAATACTGCCAAATGAGCCCAGTAGCCTGTTCTGTGCTAATTATATGCGAGTGGCGGCAACATGCTTCTCAACTAAACTGTGTTTAACATCCACATTAACTAAATTGAAAAAGTATTGCTTTTAACTGTGGTGTTGCACAAACTGTTGTACAGTACTATCTGAGACTGTACTAATCATATATGGGTGGGGGTAGCATGCATCTCAGCTAATCGTGTATAACGTATGGTGCTGTGCTGACCGTGGCTGAGTGCATTTGCTCGCTGAACTAGCACACCCATGCTCACTGAAAAAATACAACCATTAAAACTGTCACCATATTTTTGTAAGCTGCACGGCCCAAGAATAGTTGTGTCTAAAGGCCAGTCTGGGCAAGCCTTGCTGTGTGGTGAATCAGTGGCTGTTATAGGGAAGACAAAGGCGAAAACAAGGGGTCCGCCGTTCAAATCTACTGGACTCTCAGCAAGAACTCTCTGACTTAAAGATGCCACATGAACTTTCTCCTTTCAGTCTGCAGTGCACTCTTGATAAGATTTTAGGAGCCATTGAGGAATCAAAGGCCACCCTTCAGCGGGAGTTAGGGAAGGTAGGAGTAGCGCTATGCCTGCTTCATGCTTACCATCAAAAATTGTCTGCTAGGGTGAAAGACAATGAATCTGCCTTAGCAGACTTGTGCCCCTCGCACCAAAATATAAAAGCCAAAATGACTCTTCTAACGGAACGAGTATAAAGACTGGAATATCGGGCAAAGGATGCAGTAGGACGAAGCAGGCAGAGCAATGTGTGAATAATAGGTGTTCCAGAGGGAACTGAGGGGTCTGACATGGTGGCCTAGCTGGAGCTTTGGCTGAAGTTGATAGTGGCTCAAACCTGGCCTGCCCCTTTTTTTGCACTGGAAAGAGCACATCGAGTACCAGCATGTCTGCCAGCCCCGGGACATTCACCTAGGCCTATAATTTCGAAATTCTTGCATTACAAAGACAGAGATGTGCTGCTGCAGTGGGAGTGGGAGGTGGGCCCTTCCCAGGTGGGGAATGTCCAGGTCACATTGTTTCCAGAATTTAGTGTGGGAGTACAAGCCAAACAAGCCACTTTCTTAGAAGTAAAGTGGTCGCTTCATGATGAAGGGATTCAATACTCTCTTATTTTCCCTGCAAAGCTGAAAATAATGCAGGATGGTCACACCCTCTTCTGCCAGAACCCGGACAAGGCTTGGGCCTGGTTGGAGGTACACCGCTTGAGATCTGTCAAAGCATGGGCATCTGATGGAGAGATCCCCCTACACCGCCGAAAACACCGCAGGTCAACGGGACCATTGCAAGCAGGTCCTTTTTGGAAACCTACTCAGTCTCAAACAGAGCAGAGCAGAGTGGCAGCACTGCAAGCCGCGGCATGGCATCCCTGATTGAAGTAGTGACATACGGCATAAAATCCTGATGTAGCTTAAGAGACTTGTGGTGAATGTCACACTCTTCAGAAGTCACACCTCATTCTGGCTGAAGCAGACGTCTTCATCAACAGTGGTGGGGTCAGCTTCATGCCACTACATACTCGACCTTTGCAAAGGGGTCCTGCTCTGGGTGAGAGTGGGAGTTCCCTTCGAGACCACTGGAATTGATATGGATAAAGAAGGCCGATATGTCCTGTTGGAGGGATGATTTAGTGGGAGGCCTCTGGTGCTGGGCAGTGTTTATGAACCAAATCGTGACCAGATTATATTTCTACACACCCTGTCTGCATGGCTAGCTTGACTTACTAGGGGTCCGTACCACATTGGAAGTGACTTTAATCATGTACTTGACACTTCCATGGATGGATCGACTCCCCCCGCTAGTGGGGGCGGTGGCCTACAGAGCATCTACAGGTTTGTACACTTGGATCTCTCCTTGGTGCATGGAAGACCCCTGACGTACAAAACATCCCACCGACAGAGATAACTCCTTTTAGTCAAATCTTTATCAGGTCCAGTCAAGGACTGATCACTTTGTTTGCTCCAAAACCATTAATAGTTGTATCTTACACACTGAATACTTGAGTCGTACTCTCTCAGACCATAGTCCTCTGATTTTGATATTGCAGCTAGTAGATGAGAGTCCACTTATACAATCAAGGTGACTAAACTTTTCTTCCCTAGAAGATGTCACCTTTAGGGAGTCTTTAGCAGCCAGGATTACTAAATTGTTTGCTTACAACTCGGGGCACGGCATCGAGCAATGGGGTCGAATGGGAGACTATTAAGGTAGTGATGCAGGGACACTGCTTAAGACAATCAGTGGGTATCTGAAGTGATTTAGGGTGAGACCTCCAGAAGTTGGAGAAAGATCTCCATGAGTGAGTGTGGGCCTAGTGGAACTTGGTCTGTTGGGCAATGATTCCAACCAGGGACCCCTGCTGGCAAAACTGTTGCATCCGGAACTCCGTATTCCCCACCCGGGTATCCTTTTGTCCACTGCCCTGAATAGTTGGTGACATGGGCTGCGATGTACTGGTAGGGTGTCCCCTTACACCCCTGAACTCCCATTGCTGGGCCTCCCTCATGACGATCCATTGACTTTCTTTAGTTCAAGGCAGATGGACTCCTGACAGAGATAGTGTTGGTGACCCAAGGAGACTGTTTCCAAACGAATGCTTTAATTCCCTTTGGAGTACTAGTGGACCAATCATGCCTGCCAGTGGGAAAAATCATTACTTATGAAGCCCTCACTCATGCCATACAGGATTTGTCGGGGGTGCTGGAGAGGAACCTCCAACATATGCAGTCCTTCTGTTCCTTTTGACCCTGGGATCGGAATCTCATTTGGTCTTGTGGTTCTATAAGGCCCTAAATGGGCTGGTTTTGAAATCTTCGGGAGTTCCTCGGGCTCGTTGGTCTACTGATTTGGGAAGGGACATGACAGATGCTGAATGAGGGAGGGTACTGTATCCACAGAAGGTTTCTCACAACACACATCTTAAATACATTAAATTTAATTGCCCCCATAGGACTAATCTCACTCCTCATAGGATCCAGACAGTTTATGGCGAGGAGCCAAGTGGTTGCCCTCCCTGCACAATGCTAGGTGCAGAATTTGGACACATGACCTGGGCTTGTCCTAGGCTTGCAGGGTTCTGGGGGGGAGGATATTTTGCATCTTAATATGGCACTGTCTAGATCACCCGCTAATACTAACTAATATGCGGTCAGTTATCAGTTTTTTTCAGACAAAATGTATGATAATTGTGATTCTTCCTCCTCAAGTCCAGTGAGTCTTTCGGAACCTTGTGTGGACTGTCAATCTGACTCTCAGTCTTTGTCAAATTTTGATTTGTTAACATCAGAAGGTCTAGCAGAAGTGCTGTCTACTAACTCATCCAGCTCTCTGTTGGATCTGGTCCTCCTGAAGCAATGCTCTCTGCAAACCCTCGTTGTCACAGTTTCTGTTGCAGATCTGCATTAAATCTATTTTTCTAAATCTGTTCCTGAGACATTGAAAAAGGTTTCGGTCATTCCACTCCTAAAGAATTCCTCGGCTGACTCTTCCTGCCTGAGCAATTATCGCTGCATCTCCTTGCTTCCTTTCCCTGTCAAAATCCTGCAAAAATGTATCAATAAGGCGTTTTCATACTTTTTAAGAAGTATATGATCTTGGACGCAATGCAATCGAGCTACAGGCTGACCTTTAGTACAGAAAATGTGTACCTTTCTGTTCTTGACCTGTAAATGCAAGAAGATGTGGGGCAGGCCTCAGCCTTGGTACTGCCAGATCTGTCAACCACATTTGACATAGTGTCTCATGAGTGGCTAATCAGTAGGCTGTCACAAGTCATGGTGCAGGGACCAGCCTTGAAATAGACTAAACCTTATTTACACCTTAGCACTCAGGCACTTTATCTTTCACCCTCTTTCTCCAAGTTCAAAACTCTGAGTGAGGGTGCACCATGGGTGTCTTCCCTGAGCTCTACCCTGTTAAAACTGTAATTATAGGTTTACTATACTGAACTCTTCTTATATGTAACTTGACAATGTCTGTGTCTCCAAAGTACCTAGATGTGGAGGTAAAAACAGTAAATCTATATCAGCTACAGGATTTTGGAAGCATGATATGTGTGTGCTGAATATTTGGACAAACAGCATTGTTCATCTTAGGTAACAGTAACAATCAAAGGTTGGAGGTGAAACATACAGTACGTTTCATGCAGTGAGCAGCAACTGGAATACTAGTCTCGGAAAGTTAGCATAGTAAATTCATTCTTCATTAACATTGATGAGAGATTACAATTGGTAGGAATGCCCCATTGTCTAGGTACAACGGTGAGATCAATAAATGTTATTTTGATTGTCAGCATTGAGGAAGCACATATGTGGCATTGGGTGTCTGCCAATATATCAAAGCTATGTGCTCTAGTCGTACCTCTGGTAGAAGAACATTCATTTGCTATGCTATAACTATGAACATCCCAATAAACTGTCAATAGATGTCAGGTAATTTGACTCTTCAACTGGGCTGTTCAGGGACAGAGGGTATGGTGTAACACCTATAGAAGGATATACATCACTAGTGATTAACAAGGGGTTCTTTTGCAGAATCTCTGTAACATGGATAGACTCACAACTGATTGACGGAGCATGGCGTTAAGCAGAACTTGCTAACGCCACGCTCCGCCATTCTGAAAACACAGGGATGCACTGGATTCACAAAGATACAGTGCAACCCTGCATTTCCCCTAGCGCTGGCGCTAAATTAAGCTGCATGGCGCTAACACAGGCACCCTTGCACCATAGTGCAAGGCTGCCTGCATTGGGGGAATGATTATTTATCTGCAGGAAGGTGCCCCTTCCTGCACATAAACATTCACAAATGGCGATTTGTAACTCCGATGTGTGCTACATTGTGCAGTACACATAGAAGTTGAAAATCATCATTTATTTAATGATTGTTTATATGCAGGAAGAGACACCTTCCTGCATATAAACAATTACTCATGGCGTTTTGCTGTTTGTATGTGTGCTGCACAATGCAGCACACATAGAAACTGCAACAATGAGGAAAAATAAAGCATTTCTCTTCGTTTCGCCATGTTAAGACCAGGATTTCCCTGTTCTTAATTTTGGTGCTGCCCCAGATTTACGCCACCCTTGTAAATATGGGGCAGTGCCAAAATCAATGGGTGTTGCGGCGGAACACCCACCACAACACCCATTGCCCAGCTCTTTCACACTAAGTATAGCGTGAAAGAGTGCCTTATTTACAAGGTGGTGTTTAGCCACGTTAAGTGGCTTAACACTGCCTTTTAAATAAGGCAAAGCCCCTATCGCCACAGGAACATCGTAAAACGTTACGTTCCTGTGGCGATAGGGGCTTGTAAATATGCCTCTCAGTGTTCGCTGAGTGTAGGGTGAAGCCAAATAGTGATCCACTAAGCCAGGTTCTGGTTGCAGGAGAAAATACTGTAAGATGTTATGGGAGTGTCTTTCTGCTGAATGGTTTCCCTGAGATTGTTTTTCAGTCTGGCGACAAGTGCATTCAGTAACCCATTCAGTTCCTTGATCATGTGCCTTATCAAACTTTTCATCAGTGATACATTTGCTGCACACTAATTCATGGATGATAGTAACAATAATAAGTACGCAAAGATTTCAAATTCTTCAGGACTGGGATTAAAAATTTACCGCCTGATTTAGAGTTGGGCGGATGGCTTGCTCCATCATAAACATGACAGATATCCGGCCCCCTGTATTGCAAGTACCTTTGGATATAATGCGCTTGTAATATAGCTAACGGGATATCCATCACACTTGTGATGAAGTAACCCATCTGCTGAACTCTAAACCAGGCCCCTAGTCCACATCAGTACAGCTCGGTAATTTCCTCAAACTATAAAGGCAGTTACAGATATCCTTAGTCTAAGGTTGCACAGAGAAACATGAAGGGGATCTTACATGCTGCCAGGCAGGAACACAGGAAACCATACACCAGAGTCTTGCAGACAGTGCAGCATACCCAGAAAGCTGTTGTACAACATAGTCTATCAGGAACTTGCAGATTCATTCCCAGCAGGGATACAGAAATTGATAAAATCTATTTCTTAGCAGTGAAAAGGAATTATATTTGTAAGACAAATATTAGTGGGCTCAGACATGCACACTATTGACATATTTCTGTATACATATCCAAATATCCTACAGTGCAACTTTGCACAATTCTGAGACATCATTTAAATCTCACAAAAAAAACTACAGCCTACTTTTCCAAAATGGCATAGATCCCTGTTTTGGAACCAGAGTTCTGCTTTACTTTCACACCTTTCTGCTGAGAAGAAAAGCCACTGGTAAGTCAGAAGAGGGACAGGGCACACCTTTCTGTAAAAGATGTAAAAAGGCTTTCATCATCTGTCTGGGGAAAATCTATGCCTAATGCATCACGTATAGAAAGAGGAAGTAACAAGGACAAATAAACATTTCTCCTCAAAAGAGGAAGTAACAACAAAAAAGAAAAATTTCTCCTCGTTATGCCTCTCTGTGGTAGGCCCACCATTTTGGCACAATCATAGGTTTACTACCATTACTAAATCTGGCATTGCGTTAAATTTCATGCGTGGATGCATGGGAACGCCCATGCTCCACACCAGGAACGCCTATCACAATGAAATATATCACAATACAATGCAAGCTGCTGCGTTACATTACATTTCTTGACAAATTCACACAAGATTGCACAAATAGCCTCTTGTATTGCATTGTAAATCCCATAAAAGGACTTGTATTGCCTTGTGACTACTTGCATTTCCCAAGGACAATTCAAGTCCTTAATAAATCTGGGCCTTGGTTTAGTAAATTTAGAGACAGTGCTGCTGGGTTAGACAACCTACTGCTAATGCATTGTATATTAATACAAAACATTACATCTGCTGTGAATAACATACCTGTCATGAATGTGTTACAAACACCAGAAGCTGTCTATTTAATAAACATTTGTTTCCAAAATCTACACATCCAGGGAGCTGAATCTGCACAGCTAGCTCGTGTTTGCTGGTTATAGTTAGAATAAGAAAGTAAACATTGTTTGAGTTCAATTTTGTTGATAGGGCAAAAAAGTTAGAAGAGTTTACTTTTCCCAGGAAATATTTTGTGATACATCACAAATTGTGTTGGAATGCAATGTCTGTCAGGATTAAGTCCCTCAACCAGCTGACCTCATGAATATTCTAATATGGCCAAATGTCCTTTTTGGCAAAGCGGAATCCCAGGGATGGAAGATATTAGTTGGATTTGCAAATTCAATTTCTTTCCAAAGCAGGTTGCTGCCTCACATTGGCAGCCGGTTACAAGAAGTCATTAAATAGAAAAAGCATTTGATAGATAATTTATTGTCCCATTTGTAATATGTGATTTTATAATTCATTAACTATGAATAAAGAAATATGTTTAGCAACATTGATGTGTCACAGACTATTATCACTTAATTTATCAGTGTGTGCGTGTATATATATGTATATCCACGCCCCTTCCCTCCCTCCCTCAAAAAAATGGCAATATATAGTTTATTGTACTCTGCACATATGTCATAACTTTTTTCATGTGTATTTGTTTTTAACAAAAGCTAATTAAACAAAACCAGGATACAAGGCGTTACATTTGTGCAGTAGGGTAAAACCACATTGAAATGGCCTCGTAACTAAAAGGAGAGCTGTTTTCCTGTTAAACTAATTCTTTGTGGTAGTAATCAATATTTTTCAGTATTCACTATGTATGTCAGTTTTGCTATACTGTTGTAATAAACTGTAGTTTGACAGGGTGTGTAAAATTAGCCTAATTTGCTTCCATGTAACTACACAAAATATTAGCGAAATTATGTCCTTCATTTTGCGCTTTATTTTTGTGCAAAATTGGTCCTCACGTCACTTTTGGTGTGAGGAAACATTTGAAAAAAATCACAGTAAACAAAAGCTGCTTGTATTCTATTGTACTTGTGTATTTGCTGTAAATTCTTACAGCGAATTGTGCATAATTATGCAAAGCGGCGAAATGGCGTATTTTCATGAATTTCTAGTAACAACCACAGTGCAAAATACCTGAAATTACACGAATTATGTTATCCTAATGGAAATTTCATCTAGGGTTAGAATTTGACCTTTGCACTCTAGTAATAAATGTGTGAATGTGCATTTATCCAAATTGCTCCAAATAATATTATTGGGCCACATTTATTTTCACTGATTTTCTATATATATTCCTTACTGACATTTGTATGTTGTAAATAATAAATGTATTTCATGAATAAAGAAAACCTCTTTGCTTGTGAGTGGGAATCAATGGTTCATTTCCCAATTGGGTGCCACCGAATTGACGGCACTTTGATTATTTGATTATTATGTTGCTTCAAAAGCTATTTTCTCCGTAGCAGGGTTAGCTGTTCCATAGGAAAGCATTGGGATACAATTTTAAATGTAAAAATGTTATCTCTACCTAGGAAACCGCTACAAAGTTCATTCTTGGACATTTTAAAATATTTATTACAAGCTCAATTTACTGGTAAAGTCGAATTTGTAATAAATGTTTTAGCAAAGGGACTTATAAAAGCCACCTCTGTTGTCCTCCCTAAAGCTTTTTGAAGACCATTTGCATGAGCTTCCAACTGTCACTCAGGAGCTGAATAGCCCCTTGAAGAAGTGTGAACTTGCTCCCAGAGCTGATACAAAGGCCTTGGGTGTAGGAAGGTGTCCTGTCTCTCAGGCAGCAGGCCAGTGCTTAATTTGTAAATGAAAGAGTACCGGTGCCCGAAGCTCCAGCTCGAAAGTTTGCGGCAGGTGCAAATAAATATCAACCTCTTTAATTCACTACCAGACACACCCTGCACCTTAATCTGACTCTTGCATGTTCCTGTTTTTTCCCTTTGTGACAGAATTTCCGTCTTTGTTGTCCTCCGTTATTCTGATATGTGTGTTTTTCCCTCTTTTGCTCTCAGGGAATATCTGATGTGGAAAGTTAATTAAATTTAAAGAGGCCTACCCTGTCCTAGACAATTGTTAGATGGCACCTGAGCAGGTCCTTCTTTTGATCACCTAGTCATCCAGGCACCAACCCCAGGAAGAGAGGGGCTGCCCACAGAACTGGTTTGAAGTGACCACAGATGAGGGGTTGATCATTTCCCAGCCCACACCTCTGGGGTGGGCATAGGAACTCTGCATAGGGGGAAGATAGGTTCTGTCATGTTGGAATTAGGTAGGGAGGGGCACCTTGGGATTGTTTGCGGTAGAGCAAACTAGAACCGCTGCAATAATAGATAGGCTTACCTCTAGGAAACTGTTTCCTATAGACTGGGGAGGGGCGGCCAGAAGTCACACCCACTCACAGGCTAGTGCCATGCATAAATGATTCACCTCTGACCACCCTTTTCAGAACACTACTGGGGATATGGAAGACATAAGAAGAACAGCACCAGCTGTTAAGATATGCGAGGAGACATGAAAGACTGGACCTGAACCCCCCATAAGCAGTGCAAAGAAGTGGACTCCTATGGTCAGTTGGCTGACCTCCTGTTAAGCTGGAGGGCAAAACAAGCTGCTAGAAGCTTTTTCCTGAAGATCTGAACTAACCAGGTCCAAATGGACATTCCCGGGGCCCTTCTGGGCCCTTCTGCTGGAGTGAGTCTTGACCCCAAAATGTATTCCTGAAGTCTTTGGTCGCTTGAATATGTCAAAGTGTACTCCTCAAAAAAAACCTAAAAACCTGGGCCTTAGAAACTGTTTTGCCTCCAAAGACCTCCCGTGGACTGTTACAACCTGAAAATATCATTCTGACGATGGACCAAAGATTCAGGTTGCTCCTGCTCAAAGCTTTTCTGCAGAAGCAAATCCATTTCAGCAGAAAGTCGTGGCAAATGTATCCAGCCTCATGAAGCCCTGTTTGGCTACAGCTTGGAGCTTTGTCCCCCTGCATGTATCTGTGCTCCAAAAATGTGCCTAATTCTGAACGTAGAAATCTTTACTGGGTGAAGGTGCTAAAAGTATCCGGCCAGTGGAGGACCTTTCTTTGACGTGAATTTTGAATTTCTCCTGCTTAAAGATTTCCTGCCAAAAGTCAATTGCTTCACCGGGCCTCATCTGATGGCTATCCGGACTTGTGGAGCCCTTCTCCACCACAGCTTGCTGCCTTGCCCAGCTGAGGACTTTTGACTTCCATTTCAAAGACTAAGTCAGATGGTAAGAATTGTGACTCGGTCAAACCTGGTTTCTTTATCTGACACGCACTCCATTAAGGTCAGCTTTAAACCATGTCTAGGTCCCAGTCAATCGCACCCAGATGACCACGATAGGCACTCAACACTTTTTGGAGCTATTTTTATTTATAAGTTTAAAATTCATATCTCCAATTCTCCTTATTGGATTTTTATCATTTTGGTATCATTAAATTATTGCCTATTTTTATCAAGCAGAGTGGGATTTTTATTTAGTTGTGTTTTCAAATTTTTAACTGTTTTGGTACTTTCAAACGCTTTACACATTTTGTTAAGTTAATCCTGTCTGCTCTATGCTGTAGCTACCAGAGGTCGAGCTAAGTTTATATAAATTAAACCTTTACTGGGCCTAACAAGAATAGTGATGTTATTATTTGTGGTGGACAACCATCCACCCCAACTAATAATCCTTTCCTCACAATATGTATATATGTTTGCTGAAAAAAGTCTAAAGTGATATTAGAATTAGGAATGGTAATAAAACCCTTGAAAATTCACTGAAAAAAACAAAGGTTAAAGTGACAATATAGTTGAGTAAGGTATATAGTTTTAGCTTATGTGTAAACACCCTAGAAATTCATTGTAAAAACTAATGGTTAAAGTGATGTTATAGTTATGTGTTGTAATAATATAAAAGCTAAAGTTTAACTCATTAGCTTAACTCACATAATTACATCAATGATGTATTTTAAAGTCTTACTTTTAAACTATAGTTTTTATCTCATTCCAACACCTCTAAAGTCACTTAAACTTTGTTTTTTCAGTGAAATTCTAGTTTTATTTTTTAACATAAGCTAGATCTTGCTAACATACCTAACTATGACATAGCTTTAATCTTTGGACTTTGGCTTTTTCAGCGAAAATATATATTTTAAATACAGAAATATATATTTATTTTTCATACTTATGTTGGAGCTCTAGTTGGTTTAAGTCTGAATTGTTATTGCAGTTTATGTTAGTTTTTAATGTGTCTGTACCTTTTTCCCTGCAGCTGCCGTGAAGAGTGTGTTTTGTTTGTAAAAATGTGAAAAGATCTCTTAAACAAACAAGCATTTGCAATGCAATTGGTTTCGCATTTGTGAAAGTTAAAGGTCTTGGCATTGAAAATGACAATGTTTTTTACTTTAGTTTTTTTTAGTTGCAGTCGAGTGATCATATTTGTATAGTGCTATTAGGATTTGTATGACCTGGCGGCACTGGAGCACCAGAAAATGGGAAATAGTGTATGAGGGACGGGAGACAAGAGTAATATGCTGTCTGAAAAAAAAAGTAACAACCTCCTGCAAAAAGCAAATACTCATAGGGAATGCTAGATTAAGTAAAGCATGTGAAATATAAGCAGGAACAACATGGTTACTGTTAGAAATGGGTTTTCTGGTTGGCTAGGGTTTGCACCTAAGCCAAGCAGCATCCAGCACTCTAGTCATGATAAGGTAATGATAGTCACCTGTCTAATATAACCCCTGCTCACCACCTTCGTAGCCTGGCATGAACAGTCAGGCTTATCACAGAAGGCAGTGTGTAAATCATTTGCACATAACCAGCAGTTATACAGTGAAAACACGTCAAAATTATACCACACTAGTTTTAGAAAAATATCCAAAATTTATCTGTGTAATCAAGACCCAAAATCGATACAAATCCAACATACAGTTATCCAAATACCAATAAAGAAATTGATAGCTCCGTCCGGGGCTATCACGGCGATGTGAGCAAACAAATCTAACAGTTATGGCCAACCGCGGCATCGCAGGCCAGCTACGGTGTTGGGGAAACCCATAAAGGTACCTTTGGAGATGCAGGGCGTCGGACCTTGCAGTGAGCTCTGGAGGAGCGGTGTCAGCAGGCGTTGGTTCCAGACATTGGTGCAAGAGTCATCAGGCACTTGTAGTCACACGTTTTGCAGGTCAAACTCCGTGAGTTTGAAGTCAGGAGTGCCGGCATCGGGGCTGCGGTGTGAAGTGGAGTGATTCGACGTGCGGTGCCCTCAGGTCGCGGTGTAAACAGCGGCTCAGTGATTGTCATCCAGCAGCATTGGTGAGACCAGGGCTGTGGTGTGAAGTGGAGCGGTGCTCGTTGCGGTGCTGACAGGTCACGGTGCAAGCAGCGTCGTCCTCGTTGCTAAAGCCCTGTCGTTGGTAGACCCAAGACTGCCGTGCGAGATGGGGCAATGCGTTGTGCAAGGCCCACAGGTCGCAGAGCAAGCAGCGGCATCGGTTGACGATCGGGAGTCGATGGTGCTGACATCGGTGGGCCAAGACTGCGGTGTGGGACATGGCGGTGCGTTGAATAACCTACTAGCAGTGCCCCCAAACCACAGTGCAGGCAGCAGCATCTGTGTCATCTTGGAGCGGCGTCATCGGCGGGACCAGGGCTGTAGTGCGAAGTGGGACGTGCTCTGTGGTCTCAACTAATGGTGTCCACTGGTCACGGTGAAGGTAGCGGCATCAGTGACGGTGTCACAGTGCATTCTGGGATACCAGGGCAGCGGTGTGAAGTGAGGTAGTGCAGAGTGTGGTGCCCACAGGTCACGGTGCAAACAGCGACTCGGTGGCTGAGGCGGCGGTGAGACCAGGGTTGCAGTGCAAAATGCGGCGGTGCCCTCTTTGGTGCCTTCAGGTCACAGACCTGGCAGCAGCGTTATTGATGGCATCAGGGTACCCTTTCTCCTCTGTGGCAGCTGAAACATCCAGTTCCAGAAGCCGGTACCCAGAAGATGTTGAAGTCTTTGATTTCCCTGAGACTTCCAACAGAAGGCAAGTTCTACATCAAGCCCTTGGAGATACTTGGGATGCAGAAAACACAGTCCAGTCCTTTACCTGCCCAAGACAGAAGTAGCAACTGCAGGCCAACCCAGCAAAGTGGACAGCAAAGTGGTAGTCTCTCCTTACAGCTCTCCCAGCTCTTCCTCCTGGCAGGTTCCTTAGTCCAGCAAAAATCTAAAGTTCTGGGGTCAGGGCCCCAATATTTATACCACATTTTGCTTTGAAGTTGGTACAAACAAAGTTCCTCTGGCACACATAAAACAGTTCAGCCTGGCTCAGGCCAGGTTCACCACAGTAGGTGTGAGAGACAGCCACAGTCCATTCAGGTGCAAGCGACAACTTCTCCCCCTTCTCTCACTGCAGCCAGGTCTATTAAGCCTGGCTATGAGTCACCCAGGAAAGGCAGAACACACCTCAACCCCCCCTTGTGTCTGTCTAGTGTGAATGCACATCCCCTGCTCCTGTCACTCTGAACCCAGACGGGGCATACACAAACACATAATATAAAAATCATCTTTACTAAAAGATGTATTTTTAAATCCTGAGTTCAGGCCTACTAAACTCTATTTCTCTATCTTGTCCCAATGGAAAGTTAGGCTTATAAGATGTTGCAAGGCAACCCCCATGTTAGCCTATGGGACAGATAGCCTTTCAATAGTGAAAAATGAACTGCACAGTATTTCACTATCAGGACATGTAACACACCAGTACATGTCCTACCTTTCACATACACTGTACGCTGCCTGCAGGGGTACCTTGGGCCTACCTGAGCGGTGTCTTACATGTGAGAAAAGGGAAAGCAAGTGGGCCTGGCAAGTGGGTGCACTTGCCAGGTCGACATGGCAGTTGAAAACTCCATGCAGACACTGCAGTAGCAGGTCTGAGACACCTTTGAACAGCTTCTTGTGTGGGTGGCTCAATTAGTGCTGCAGACCCACTAGTAGCATTTGATTTACAGGCCTTTGGCACACCTGTGCACTGTACTAGGGACTTAGTAGTAAATCAAATAAGCCAATTATGGAAACACCAATCCATAAACACAATTTGCATGGAGAGCATGTGCACTTAGGCACTGAATCACGGTGGTAAAGTACCCAGAGTCTTAAAACCAACAAAAACAAGGTCAAAACCAGGAGGCCAAAAAGCAAAAAGTCTGGGGGTGAACCTGCTGAAAAAGCCAGTCTAACAGTTGCATTAACGTTTTTACACCTATTATTCAGGAATCAATGTGTGTAGGGTACTGTATTTAGAGCCAGCAAGCAATTAAAAGAAATAAATTGGGTGGGGGTTTGAGCAGTAGGATGCAAGAGGCAAGCAAGCACAGAAGATGGAAGATCATCAGACCCAGAAGCAAAGCTCCCTTCCACAAACACCTGGATCACAGGTTTCATGTCACCAGAATGGACACAGAGCTGCTGACAGGGATCTAGGTTACAGTAGACAAGGGCCAGCACATCCAGAGAGAATCCACAATCTCTGGCTTTAATACGAGAAGATGGCCCTGAAAACAGAGCAGGGGGGCTTCTGAGCTCAGAATCAGCAATGGTGGCATCTCCACCAAGTCTGGCTCAGCGGATAACATCGAGGCCAGAGTCAGAGAAATAAACTTGCTTGACTGAAGGCCAACGCATCAAGCAAGAGAGACACCATGAAGCCGAAGAGTTAATTTTGCAGCAGGAGTCAGTAGAAGATGTGAATTTGGATCGGCGATAGCCACCCTCCACTAAAAGCTTTGGCTTTCACCCCCTGCTCCTAGATTACCTTAGCAAGCATGAGACACACTTTTCACATGATCTGGTATTGTAATTAGGGTGGCATAGACGTTTCAGTGAGCCATCTGCTTGTAGAAATATAACATGGTATAACTCCAGAAGGCTTTGAGAATAAAATAAATAATCTGGCATTGCTGCTTTGGGGGGTGCCTTATGCAACTCTATGATGTTATGCACAGGGTGAAAGTTGAGGTGCCCACTAGATGCAAAGGACAGCCATTTCAACTTTTCAGATCCAGCCTGTCACATTGAAGAACTTTAAGAGGAGGAATTTGTCAGTAGAAGTATCAGTCAGAATGTCAGGCTACTCACTGCTGTAAAAAGTTGACCCCTATGGATACAATTATTTTCTAAATCGAGGGCAGCACAGCAGACAATAGCGAAGGCCTGTCCTCAACACTGCACCAGCAATATGTGAAAGGACAGAAAAGGGTAAAACCATGCTATATTGCAAATCAAGTCTGCACATTCACTAAGGGAAAGGGCACAGGCATTGAGGGGAAGACACGCGGTGGCTTCTGTAATAAAGAAATGAAACTAATTACTACCATGAATTCGACACATACTGGTGCAGCGAAGTGCGCGGTGCTGTATTTGGCCCAACACAGGTCACACCAGCCTTGCCAGCTGTTGTAGGTGTGCAAGAAGTGGCCCTTGCCCATCTCCTCCTGAACCCATGGGTTCTAAGGCTGCTGGAAGCCAGTGTGGTATGTGCTGTGGGTGGTCTTTGCAGCAGGACATCGTGGTACAAGAGGATGCCACGTCACAACCCTGAAATGCTGAAGTCAGAATTTAAAGGCGCAGGCAGATGCCAATTGGAGGAGCGGGCCGGGGGGAACACCACGCATGTTAAAGGGACATTGAGCTGCTGACGATTGCTGTGCGGACGCCATTGTTAAAGTTAAAGCGCAGCATGTTGCGCTGCAAAAAAATTAATACATTTTTAAAAGTTGATTTGGGCGAGCCGCGCAGCTCCAAAGAAAGGCGCACGCCCGCCATGTTAAAGTCGAAGGGGCTTATTTACAAGGCCCTTGCGCCACTTTTGCATCATTTTTAACATGGGAAAAGTGACGCAAAAGTGGCGCAAGGGGCTTGTAAATCTGCCCCAAAGTATGGAAATTGGAAAGCATGTAAGCGCTGCTCTCTCGCTACTATATAGTACATTTCAAATGTTCCTTGCGAAGGTTTTATCACAAGAATTCTGTATTGGACATATCATTATCAGCAATGTTTCCAAAATGCCAAAACTCAGAAACAAGACTTCTCATTCGCATTTCCAGGAAACTGAAACTGACTCCTCATGTACATTTGTGTGGGCTCTTATCCACTGACCTTCTGGAAATAATGAAAAACATTATTCTCTAAAACTGATTGCCCAGAAAACCCACCAGTAGCCTCTTTTGATTGTGCTATGATGTGTGTGTTTGGTTGATTTGCAATACTACTGTGTCTGGTGATATTGCTTCTTGAGCCAACATGTACATTGTTACAGTTCCCACTGTAGTCAAGCTTATTTACAAAAAATACGCTAAATTAGAAAAATATAACACAAATAAGTAAATACATAAACATGCATAACTAGTTAAATGAAAGAAGCAGTCTAGAATTATGATAGAAATATACACATTATTATACATTGTTGTTAATATGGAATAAACCAGCAGCTTACAATGTCTAGTAAAAAGGTAAAAATATAAGGACAGCTTGAATATTATTTCATCTATTGCCCCTAAATGTAAAACTCAACTGTTAATGAAGAGCCCATAAAGAAAATAACCCCTAGATCCTACAAAGAAAAAAACGTTCTAGGATATTCACAAAACCAGAACCTGCCACTCCAGCACCTTATATCGCTGACTGGTCAGAACATTTACTGGAAATATTATACACAGATCAGAGCAAATCACAAATGGCCACGTCAACGCAGGACTTGTAATTTTGAAAGTCGCAACAAATAATTTGCTATTTTGTGGTTCCACAACTATAGGCAATCGCCACACCATAATCTGGAAATGGGTTTAGCAACAGCCCCTAAGCCTATGTTATTATGCAACCCGTGTTGAGACCAAGGCCTGACATACATGTCGTGAATTGCACGAACTTGGTGTGGGCATGGTTGGCCAAACTTACTGGTATAGATACTAGATACTCTCCTCATATTGCGCTGCCACATAATCCCAAACTACCACTTACGAGTGAACCATTGATGATGCAGCATCTGCGGGACCGTCAACCTCAAACTCTGGGACATTTATATGTGGGAGGGGGGAAATTCCTTACCTTTAAGAAATATCGCTTAAAAGGCCACTCCACCCCATTAGCAATATATTTCTTTATACCAGGCTTCGAGCAGGGGTAAGAGAGGAATTCCCTACTTATCCTCAAAAATTGTCAGACAGAAGATTGTTTAATCTTGCGGCACCCAGTGCCCTTACAACAAAAATGATCACCACAAAGCACACTACAACCCTGAGAGACATACCCAAGATGTGGCATCGATCCAGGACCAGATGGTCAGAAGCTTTGGGTGTACAATTGATAGACACACAATGCGAATACTGCTGTTGAGTCACGAAAGAGAATTCTATGAATGGCAGGCTTAGATTAATACATTACAATTTCATCCACCATGTTTATTACACCCCAGCAAGGCTGTATAGGTATGGGAGAGAGATAGCCATGCATGTCAAAAATGTAATGCTCCTGCGGCTGATTTCCTACACCTGAGGTGGGACTGCAGGGTGATCTCTGAGTATTGGAGTAAATAGTTCCACACCCTAACTAACATTGTGGGCCTGACATTACAACATAGGCCCTGATAGCACTGCTGGGCTGTGTTACCTAACCACAGTAGGAAATTTGTTGGACTGGTCGTACTGCTGGGTAAGCGTTGAGTAGCTATGGAATGGGGAAGGTAAGCACCTCCCACTGTGGACAAATGGCTAACGGACATGGCCTCTTGCAGTACAAACTCAGAAATATACAGTACACAATTGTCTGTGAGATCACGCCCTAGGGACATTTGGGGCCGCTGCGAACTTACCTCACAGGGAGGGAGGGGAATGACAATGAAAAACGAGGGGAACTGTGCCATTCTGGGTTAGATGGGTTAGCTCACAAGAAGGGCAGCTCAACAAGCACAATGGTAGCTGGTCGGTGAATCGGATGGTATTGTATGGTAAATGTATTTGAGCATGGGGGTATTGCCTGCCTATTTGACATGCTCATTATTTATTTTTCTTCCTATGATTCCTATTTTTAGGTCGCGCTTGGAGCCAGCGCACATGCGCTGCTCGGCGAGACTTATTGTAGAGGAGTAGGTGAATAGAAGCTCTGCCCACTCTCCGCCCATATCTGCTATTGGCTTGTGTCATTGTCTGTCCTAAAGGCTGGCTTCTGATTCATCAATAGGCTTGTTAGTCCCTCCTTAGTACTGCCTCCTCTTCATTTGTCACCTCCCATGGCGACTGGCCCCTTTACTTCGGTTGTTACATGGTACGTGTTATTTAGACTGTGAGCACTATTTTCTTTATTGAGGTTCTCCTACTGCAGGCACAACATTCTTTGGTGCCTTCTTTACTCCCCCCTCCCGTTGTCGTGCCTTCTCCCCCCGCCCTCCCTCCCGTTGTCCGTGCCTTCTCCCCTCCCGCACGCCCTCCTGTTGTCCGCGCCTTCTCGCCTCCCCCCCCCTCCCGTTGTCCGTGCCTTCTCCCCCCCGCTCGCCCTCCCTCCCATTGTCCATGCCTTCTCCCCTCCGCCTGCACTCCCTCCCGTTGTCGTGATGCCTACCATTTGCAATGCAATAGGTCTCGCGTAAATGCGAGACCTATTGCAATCAAAATGCTTGTTATTCTTCCTATTATTATAAAATGTACATTAATGTCTTATTTTGATACGAATATCTATTCTGATTGTCATAGCAGTCCATCCTTGGTACTGTATTATAAGCATCAATAAATACATCTTTTTTTAAAAATCATATATTATGCATTATGACCACTTTCATTGTGTGTAAATACTAAGACCCCCGTTCTTGAGGAGGCAGCTATTACAGTTCAGAGCAAACACATGCTAATGTTATTTTTACCACTGCTGCTTTTAACAGTGGCCGAGCTAGACAGAGGCCACAGCTTTCTTCTTTATTTCTGCTGCGCCGCTTTGCCAGGCTCCCAGCAGGCATCTTTCTGGGGATTCTGATAGGTCTCGGACTGAATAAGGAAACCTAGTCACGACCGATTGTTGCAAATTAACAATTCAATGCAAGCTGTTCATTAACAAACTTGTATGTAATTAACACCCGTCTTGGCATGTGTAAGGTAATTGCTCGTTCACTGTTCTGGTTGTGTTTTATGTGAGTAAGTTTGTGTAAGTTGTGAAAGCTAAGTTGTGCTGCAGGGAACAACTAAACGCAGGCATGACTTGGCAAGAAGCATGTTGTGGGCATAAAGCGCCAATTGCTGCAAGCACAGCCCAACGCAGAGGGGCCTATCTCACAACCAATGTCCTTCCTCACTTTCCAATGTGTGCAGCCGAGGTGTTCTGACAAAAGCTGGAGTGGTTCCAGCACCATGCGGCCACAGCAATGGCAGAGCAGGCAGGAAACGCTGCGCCATTCTCATGGGAGATTTTCTGCCAAACTCAGAGTGTGAAATTCCAGGAGTGGTGGATGCTGTAGTTGACGCTATATGCTCGCTGGGCTGAAGAATTTCTAAAGGAAGGCGAAGGAGCAGCCTCTTTGCACTGGTGACAGATTTTTTTATTGTGTAAATGTGTGGACTGTGTGTGGGAGCAGGCATGGTTAAAGCCTGTGTCACTGTGTGTGGCGTCTGCAGACCTCCCACAATCCACTATTGTCCTGACTGATAAAATGCACTGGATTGATAATAGCCCAAAAAATTGTTATGATGCACCTCTTGTCTCGTGTGTGGTATGCACTGGAATTTCTACACAGATGTGTAGAGCTAGTTTCATGATAGGCAACATGGGTTAATATTCCAAGCTAGAGATCTAGCCCCCCCCCCGGTAGAGGGTTTGTCACGGGCCCCTCACCATTCTGGCTTCGCCTCCCCGGCCTGCGTGGATCTCGTTCTATCAGTAACAGAGTGTGCTATTGCTAAAGAAGCATCCTATTTACAACTGAAACTGCTCACTATTGGTCTCAATGGATCCTGGCAGATTTGGTTCTCCACTGTGTTGTGGTTGTAGCCAGGGCTGATTTTGCCATTCTACCACTCAGGCATGTTCCTACTGGACTCATTTTGCAGGGCTGACATGGGGTTTCCAGTCTGGGACTAGTTGTATCCAGGGTTTATGAAATCTGACCGCAAAACCTTTGATTTCATCCATCTCTGATGTCGAGTTCTATCATAAGTCATGAATGGATATCGTACAGTATTGTGTGTGCTTCAGGTGAAAGCTGTCACTTCTACCCACAGCACACACCAAGATACATCCAAAACAGCACTGACCTACTAGGCAAATTGAGTAGTGTTGGCCCTTTTAACGGGACCTTTACTGGCAACCACTGATGCAGTGTCGTTGAACAGTAATATTCCACACAAGTATGGGCAAAGGCCTATTCAGCCTTCAAGAGGCATCAACTTACAATGCAACTGACTGTACCCCAACTCCTGACATGCGAGTAACCGTGCAAAATTCCTAGGCCACCAGTGACCAGCTCCACACACATTGCCTTTGTTTATTAAAGATTCTACCTCAGGCCCATCAGCCTTCATTAATCGAAGGCGGTCAGATAGTTGACTGCAGCGCCCTGCAGCAGTTTTTATTAACAAGCATTCGCAATGCAATACGTCTCGCATTTGCAAGAGTTTATGCTATTGGCACTGTAAATGACAATGTCTTTTATTTATCTGTTTTGATAATTTACACATAAATAAAAGGCATTGTCATTTACAAACGCCAATAGCTGAAACTCTTGTAAATGCAAGACCTATTCCATTTCAAAGAAGCGTACGCCATTGTCCCGGGCTGCTTGGAAAGTGAAAGCGTGCATGGTGCACTGCATGTTGCAGGAATGCATGTCTGCCTGCAGTAGGAGAAACTCATTAAAGAAAAGAGTGCTTACAGACTAAATAAGACATACCGTGTAACAACAGAGGTAAAAGGGCCAGTCCTAATGGGAGGTTACAATTGAAGACAAGGTGGTACTAAGGAGGGACTAACACGCCTATTAATGAATCAGAAGCCAGCATTTACAAAGGACAATGACACAAGCCAATGAAAACAATAGGCGGAACTTCAACTCCATACTCAAATGCAGCATGCCTCGCAGAGCAGCGCATGCACTGCCCAGGTTCGACCTAAAAATGGCTGGTTTTTACCTCCTCTTGTATGTGGAGGCCTTCCGAGAGCCACTGGTTTTGGATTGTATTTTTAGACTGCCCGCTTTACTTCTGAACGCTGATTTAACAGACAACTTTATAGCTGTGAAGCAGCAATTTTGGGGAGAAGTGTATATTCATTGTTGTATTTAAGAAATAGGTTCCTTGTATATGCTGAGCTTATTAGAAGAGTAAGCATGTGTTTTCTTTGGTTTACTAAAAGTTTAGCAAGAATTTAATTTCTACAAAAACATTCCCAGTTTTACTGTAACAAGATTTTTGATATTTTGATGGGAAAAATAATGAATCTACGAAATATGAAATGCCAGGTTCTGACTTATGGTATTTTCTTCCCTAGCTTCTTTACTGCGTATTACCTTTTCTTTAAATGTGGTGTGCCTTTAATTTTGAGTTATTTTCAGGATAGGATTATCGTGTCTCTCTAGTCGTTGTCTTTCATGCTTAATACGTATTGGGTATGAACCATGCTATTTCTCTCGGAGATAGTATTTGTTTTAAAAGAAACCTGCCGGAAAAGAGTTGCAGGTTTCAGGTGTGGGCCAAGAGAAAAACACATTTTACCCTCGCTGCAGAGCAATGAGGAAGCCTGATTGTGGACTATTCATTCTCGACGGGAAGCAATTTTCACAATTTGAGAAGCAGAGAAAAAGCACGCCCATGGTCAGAGAACGGCATCCACCATCATGCACTGTTAATGGATGCATCACCAGTCGTGTGGGCCTCATGGGGGTGTTAGGCCAGGCACTGTCAGTGTGCTCCTTTTGGCTTGATCCCCTCTGTACGTGCAGCTCGGCAAATTTGTCTCCGAGAGATGAAGAGTTTCAATCTCAAGAACAGTTGGAGTGGGATACACTTTTTTCACTGTCTGAGACGGAAGCAATAGCCAAATAGTCATGTTCTAAGTAATTTAGCACCATGTTGCCCTACGCACTGATTTGTGTTCATTACGACTGCATTTGGCGCACAGGTTGTTTGTCTGTTTAGTGTGCTATTTGTAGTCTAATGCATAATCTGGAGGGTACCTTTGCAAACAAGCATTGGAAAAGTCAATAACGCTCGTCTGTGGGACTTGTTGGCTCTGCCAGTACTTTCAACCATGATCTACAGCTTCCTCAATGCTGTGCAGCATGACTGAAAAAGAAAAAAAGCTTATCTTGTTAAAATGACAGCCATTTTCTTCTTTTTTCGTCGATCAAACTTGGATTGGCAAATAAAAAACACCCCTCTGTGTAGCGTTTTTTCAGAAAGCGAGTGGGGGAAGTAACATGGAAGGGGTCTGAAGCAACATGGGACTGTAATTCATTATTTTAATTAACAAAACATGGCCATTTACATTGTTATTCTTCAAACAATAAGTAGATTAATTTGAACCATCACATGTTGGGTAAAGGAGAAAAAAACTTAGATAGGAGGATAGTGAAGTCATTCTTTTTATGTTTTCTTTTCACATGATATGCATATTTTAATAAAATATTTTAAAAGATTTTTTTACATGAATAAGTCGTATTTAAATGTTTAGATGTATACATGAAACAGTTATAATTTAATTTTTATGAATTAGGCCAAATTTCTGAGGCAGTTTGTTGGTCTTTTGACCACCAATCATCATTAAAGCACTTTCTATAGAAGAGTTATAACTAAAGAATGTTTACCGAGTAGCTATTTCTTTTCTCTTATTTTCCCTATTTCTCAATGATGTTCCCATTGTTAGTTTTTTTTTATACTCTGTCCTTGGTTCATTCTGTTTGATTCCCAAAACTTCCATTTATTGTTTGGTTTGGGGTAAGCCTAATAATGCTATCAAGTTATTCTGTTGGGAAATAATTGACCTTTTAATACATATGCACCTTACATAATAAGTAGAAGCTGCATTTGGGGGTATGTTGATGTGATAATTAAATGTTATCTACACTGTTCTATGAAGTTACAAAATGTGGAACTGTGTGAAGTTTACAAAGTTCTGATTGCAAGTTGGCCGATGGTGTGGAGAAATGTAGTTACTGATTTTTTTCATTTGGAAATAAAGCATAACTGCAGAATCAATATTTAAAGCATCACGGTCTGTGGTGAGGCGCAACCTGCGGACCCGTCCTCCTTCGCCCCTTATACTGATCAGATGCCGCCTTACCTGTCACCATGTCCCCTCCTCTGTTTTCAGACTCCTACTCCTGAGGCACGCTGTCCCTTTAAGACCTCGCTTTCCCCGGCCTCCCCGACCGGTCACGTGACTTGGTCAGCTGACAGTTCTCTCTTCAAAGAGGAAGAGATGGAAGAACTGGGGTGCTCGTCGTGGACTCGTCTACCTGCATCGGAGGAGCCAGAACCTGAAGTACGAACCTTCCTTGTGGCGCCAGGGCTAGGAGGACTGCGGAACTCTGCCGAGCCGAAAGCGGAACCGAAAGCATAAGCCCATCAGACAGACGGATCACCAGACGAGGACCAGGGAAAGAGGGAGCCGGACCCGCTCCGGCAACACGCTGAAGCCCGCCACGGGCCAGGAGGGTCGTCGCTTACAAAGGTACGGGACCAACTGGGGGCCGTGTGGGATAAGGGGAAGTCGGGAGGAAGGGACGGGCCGCCCGCTAAACCGCTATAGTTTGGAGCCGTGTGTAGCTACCTTATTCTCACGGCACGTAAATACTTCCAGGAAAGTATTAGCGCATCACTGGTGTTGGTCGGGTGTTTGTTCTTTCACTCCCCCTTTCCCGTTTTTTTTGTGCCACAACGCAACGTTCCCCTTACGAGGTCTTTTCTTTTCCTTCTTTTTGTGTTCCTGTAACCTGGGTCGCGGAACGGAGGAAGCTACCTGACAGACTCCTTTCTCTCATGGGACAAGAAGCCACAAGAACCTCACGAATACCCCCTACTCTCTGACGCAAGAGAGTGAAGACTCCTTTAACTCCTTATGTGAACCCTGTTCTATGCCTGGGGAATGAGTAAAATAAAACCCCTGTGTTTGCAGAAACAATCCCTGTCTCCTTGCCTTCTTCTCCTCTGCGCCACACGTGGTGTCAGAAGTGGGATCGAAGCGCCTACTGCAACCATGGAAAACCTCATTCAACAGCTCATACGTGGCCAGGAGAAGCTTGAGTGGGCCGTAGAAAAACAGATGACGTCCGCCCAGGCAGACAGGGATCTGTTCAAAGACACCATCACCAACCAAGCAGAAAGGTTACAGGAAGTTGCGGATGACCGCCTCCAACTAACCACCCAATTGCAAAACCGTGCTGGGTCAAGCCCCAATGTTTCCTTGCAAAAGTACACAGCGGGGGAGGATCCCGATGCGTTCCTCCTGAACTTTGAAAGAGCAGCCCGAGCGGCAGGATGGCCAGAGGCCAACTGGCCCTTCTTCTTGGCGCCTCTCCTTACCGGAGAGGCCCAAGCAGCCTACCAGGTGACGAACGCAAGTGGACATACCCCATACCAAGAAATAAAAGGCATCATCTTGGACCATCTTGGAATGGACGCGGAGGCCTACCGAGTCAGGTTTAGAAAGGAGAGGGGAACTCCAGCAGATAACCCGAAAACCCTTTACTTTAAACTCAAGACAGCAGCAGAGAAATGGTTAAAACCCCAAACTAGCACCAAGGAGGAAATTATGTCACTTATCTTATTGGAACAATACATAGAGGCCTTACCGTATCCTATACAGCGCTGGCTAAAACAACACACCCGGTTGACAGACGAACAAGCCGTCGAAATGGCGACATCCTTCTATAGAGCACAACCCCGTACCCTGCCTTGGGATGCTGAAAAACCCGTACGCCCCTCCCCTTCCATTGCTAAACCGGAGAGAAAACCAATGAAGCCCAGTGTCGAACCCCTGAAATCACGGCAGTATCGACCGGAACCTATACCTGTAAGGGTTCCCCAGTGTTTTGAATGTGGAGACTGGGGTCACATCGCCAGGAACTGTCCCAGAAAGAAAGCAGCTGAAGAACCCATGGATATAGGTTGCATTCCCCAATCTATCCTATACTCTGAGGAACTGGGACCAAGCTTCCATGTAAGTGTGCATGTGGGGGGAATACCTGTGAGAGCCCTGTTAGACTCCGGTTGTGGACAATCAGTCATTCGCCAATCCCTGGTGCAGCTCCCTTACCCTAAAACAAGACAAGAGATTCCTATCCGATGTGTACATGGGGACATTAAGCTTTACCCTTTAGTGTCTCTTCCAGTCTCCCTCCCAAATGGCGTGGTCCTAGAAGCCAAACTCGGGGTTCTCCCCTCTCTTCCTGAAGAAGTAATCCTGGGTCGGGACAATCCCTCTTTTTTAACACTCCTAACGAACACCCTTAACGCTAGGGGAACCCCCACCTCTCCACGCCCCTCCCTCCTTACCCAGGCCCCTTGGTTGTCTGATAAAAACTTTCACTATGCCCAGCACAACGACCCCACTCTCTGACCCGCATGGGATCATGCCCGACAAACCCCTACCTCCCAGAAACCGGTATATCCCTTGTTCCACATTCAGAACGAACTACTCTACAGGGTAACGAAGGAGGGCGACACACCTCAACTAGTAGTACCTCAGGCTTTTCGAGACCAGGTACTTTTCTTTGCGCATTCTCACCTGGGGGGGGGGCCCAGAAAACCATAGAGATGCTGCTGCGTCATTTCCATTGGCCTGGCGTATTCGCGCATGTCACCCGATTCTGTCAGGAGTGTGAGATATGCCAAAGGGGGAATCCATACAGGCCACCTCCTGTACCACTGCAACCTCTCCCTATTTTCGGAACTCCTTTTAAGAGAATAGGCATGGACCTTATAGGTCCGCTCCCACGAACCAAGAAGGGTAACCTCTATGCTTTAGTGGTGGTGGATTACGCCACCCAATACCCGGAAGCCTTTCCCCTACGGTCCCCCACCAGTCAAAACATCAGTGACAGGCTCCTGGAGCTGTTTTCCCGGGTTGGATTTCCACGTGAGATCCTCACGGATCAGGGGACTCCTTTTGTGTCCAAAATCATGCGAGATGTCTGTAAATCCCTTGACATCTCGCACATAAAAACGTCTGTGTACCACCCCCAGACAGACGGCCTGTGCGAGCGCTATAATGCTACCCTAAAACTAACCTTAAAGAAATTGTTGAGCGTAGAAGGGAGAGACTGGGATAGGCTCCTCCCGTTAGCGTTATATGTGGTACGAAGTCAGACCCAGTCCAGTCTAGGCTGTTCTCCGTTTCAACTCCTCTATGGTAGAGAACCCCGTAGCCTGCTTGAGATAACCAAAGAGTATTGGGAGCAGGAAAAGGAGGAAGAAACAAAGTACTTTTTAGAATACACCCATGATTTACGCACCCGCTTGCAGAAATTGAGAGACATTTTATAACAGAGGAAAAAAAGGGCGACATTTGAAAGTAGGTGATTGGGTGTTAGTCCTCACCCCATCCAGTATACCAAAAATAAGATCAGGGTGGCAGGGTCCTTTTCGAGTTGTGCAGAAGGTAGGACTCACCTCTTACCAGGTTCAAGTCACCCCTAAAAGAACCCAGTTATACCATATAAACCTTTTAAAAAAATGTCTGGGTCCTCTCCCCAAAGTCCTTCACGTTGTTAACCCCAAAACGGAAGACGAGAGCACTCTCCCCCATCTCATAGTTAATCCGGACCTCACAGAGGAGCAGAAAAGGACACTACAGGACACTCTTTTGCCATATGCCTCCTTGTTTTCTGACCTTCCGGGCCGTACCACTATGGCCGAACCTTCTATACAGACCCAGCCCGGTAAGGTTGTTAAACAAAAACCGTATTGCATCCCTGATGCCAGGCGAGAGGCCATAGAAAAAGAAGTCAAAAGCATGCTTGCCTTAGGAGTGATACAATCGTCCCAGAGCGAGTGGTTTTCGCCGATCGTGTTGGTACCAAAACCGGACGGATCCGTCCGGTTTTGCATTGATTTTAGACCTGTCAACACGATATCCAAATGCGACTCCTACCCCCTCCCACGTGTGGACGAGCTGATTGAAAGGCTTGGTGATGCTCAGTACATTACGACCCTTGATCTCACAAAGGGGTACTGGCAGGTGCCACTGAAACACCACGACCAAGAAAAGACAGCCTTTACTACACCATCTGGCTTATTTGAGTTCACTGTCTTACCTTTTGGGTTGCACGGGGCACCTGCCACGTTTCAGCGCCTCATGAATAGAGTGCTGTCAGAACACCAAGCCTATTCGTCGGCATATCTAGACGATATCGTCATCTACAGCCCAACGTGGGAATCCCATCTCCACCACTGTCAGCTCGTCTTCCAAGCTCTCCGAGACGCTGGCTTACATATCAACGCGAAAAAGTCGAGAGCGGGGTTTCAGAAAGTCAAGAACCTGGGGTATATTTTGGGGGACGGCCACATCGAACCCCAGGAAGAAAAAGTAAGAGCGATATCCCAGGCCCCTTTCCCAACCACAAAGAAGGAAGTAAGGGCTTTCCTCGGGCTCCTTGGGTACTATCGCCGTTTTATTCCCCAATACTCCGAAGTGTCCTCGTCTCTCACCGATCTCCTCAGAAAGAGCGTAAAACCTAAACATCTCTTACAACCACCTCCCGAAGCCCTGCAGGCCTTCCAGAGTCTCAAGAACGCCATCACATCAGGTCCCATTCTCCGATCCCCTGATTTCTCTAAACCCTTTGTGCTCCAGACCGATGCGTCTGAGAATGGGTTAGGGGCGGTTCTCTCACAGGTATCGTCTGAGGGAGTGGAACACCCTTTCCTCTTCCTTAGCCGTAAATTGTTCCCCAGGGAGCGTGGTTACCCCGTCATATAAAAGGAATGCCTTGCTATTAAGTGGGTGGTGGACAAATTACGGTATTACCTAGAGGGTTCCCATTTCCTCCCGTATACGGATCATGCCCCGCTCCTTTGGATGAGCCGGAATAAGGGGAACAACCAGAGGGTCCTTCGCTGGTTCCTGGCTCTCCAGCCCTTCTCTTTCGAAGTTCGTCATCGCAAGGGTTCGGAGAATGGGAACGCGGGCTTCCTTTCCAAGCTCACCCTGTTCCCCGATCGTGAACAGGCTGGGGTGGGGGTGTGTGGCGAGGCGCAACCTGCGGACCCGTCCTCCTTCGCCCCTTATACTGATCAGATGCCGCCTTACCTGTCACCATGTCCCCTCCTCTGTTTTCAGACTCCTACTCCTGAGGTGCGCTGTCCCTTTAAAACCTCGCTTTCCCCGGCCTCCCCGGCCGCTCACGTGACTTGGTCAGCTGACAGTTCCCCCTTCAAAGAGGAAGAGACGGAAGAACTGGGGTGCTCGTCATGGACTCGTCTACCTGCATCGGAGGAGCCAGAACCTGAAGTACGGACCTTCCTTGTGGCGCCAGGGCTAGGAGGAGTGCGGAACTCTGCAGAGCCGAAAGCGGAACCGAAAGCAGAAGCCCAGCAGACAGACAGATCACCAGACGAGGACCAGGGAAAGAGGGAGCCGGACCCGCTCCGGCAACACGCTGAAGCCCGCCACGGCCCAGGAGGGTCGTGGCCTACAAAGGTACGGGACCAACTGGGGGCCGTATGGGATAAGGGAAAGTCAGGAGGAAGGGACGGGCCGCCCGCTAAACCGCTATAGTTTGGAGCCGTGTGTAGCTACCTTATTCTCACGGCACGTAAATACTTCCAGGAAAGTATTAGCGCGTCACTGGTGTTGGTCGGGTGTTTGTTCCTTCACTCCCCCTTTCCCGGTTTTTTTGTGCCACAACGCAACGTTCCCCTTATGAGGTCTTTTCTTTTCCTTCTTTTTGTGTTCCTGTAACCTGGGTCACGGAACGGAGGAAGCTACCTGACAGACTCCTTTCTCTCATGGGACAAGAAGCCACAAGAACCTCACGAATACCCCCTACTCTCTGATGCAAGAGAGTGAAGACTCCTTTAACTCCTTATGTGAACCCTGTTCTATGCCTGGGGAACGTACAAGAGTAAAATAAAACCCCTGTGTTTGCAGAAACAATCCCTGTCTCCTTGCCTTCTTCTCCTCTGCGCCTCACGGTCCTGCATGTTTTGACTTTATCTGAGCCTTTTCCCCCAATAAATTGTGGCAGGTAGCAATTGGTTTGAGATAAAATAAACAAGTGAGCTAATTATCACAGAGCTGTTCAAAATCTAATCTTCACAAAGCGTGAAAGTTTTAGAGAAACGCCCCACAATTAGTAGAGGAAAGCCCTCCAGCTAATTACACTACTGATTAGGAGGTATCTCCTACTAATAAACTACTCTTTTAATTTTTTATTTCGAAAAATCATGCCATCAGATGATTAGCATAAAGAACTCGAAAATATTTAAGATTGCCATGGGAAAATCAGTCTAAGAAAATTAAAGTTATAGTGGCATTAGCATTCCAAAGCAAAACCCAACATTCCCTGAAATTTTCTGGTTATGATTTAAAAAAACCTTTACTCTCACTCTGTCCTAAAAACATAACTCATCCCAAATGTAACTAATTCTGAATTGACAATGTGTATAACACTAAACAACTGAATTTAAGAATATATCAGAAAACAGTAACATGTGTCAGGCTATAAGCAATCAATTTTAGATTTCATCACCAGAGTATGATTTACGGTTTGTACAGCAAATGGTACTGAGCAAATTTCAGGGGTTTTAGAGTTTCGAATTAGAGCCATAATGTCACTTTAATTATGTTTTTTTCAGTGACAATCCAAGTTTCTTTCCCATTGGAATGTTACAGTGTTTGCACTTTATGAACAACAATTTGATTTTAACTGTTTTTAAAAAAATTTATCAGCTAATGTTTTAGCTTTTTATTTTTTAAAATGAACATCAGTTGCCAGATGCAGGTCCCCACCCACGCGTCCAGCTCCTGCCACACATACCATGCCTTTAGATCTTGTGCAGTGAGGTTAGATGCAGAAAATAGACTCTGGACAGACCCTGCACCAAACCTCCAGACCATCAAGTACCAGATGCATGGTCTTCAGCCATTCCCAATAGGGCTGGACTCATTGTCGTGGCCTACGACCATCCACTGAGCTGAATTACAAATGCTTCTCAGCAGTTGCATACAGTTCTGACTGCAATCCCATCCTTTTGTGCATCCCAGTGGTTGGAAGCAGGATTTTGGGGTTAAGTCTCTTCACACTACCTATCCCATTCAAGACCTTTGGTTAATGGGAACCACTGAGAATCCCTTAAGAATACCAGATTAGCAACAACTTATCTCCCCATCTTCTTTCTGGAAGGAAAATGCTCTAGGTCCAAAAATGTTTACAGGTGTGTCGCACCCAGTCAAGGGCCTCATTTAACACTTGAAAGCCCTCAAAAGAGTATGATCCTTTAAGCTTCCTATGCAAGAATTAGTTGAACCAGCAATGACTCTTTGGAGCCATCGGAGCCTGCAAGGAAAAGGGGCCAGAACACCTACATCACTCACTAAGATAAGGCAGCATGTGTCTCTGACTTGCCGTAATGACCCTTCTATTACATTCTTAAAACCACACACTTCACTCTCTCCACAAGTGTGGAAAATTAAGCAAAGTCACAGTCTAATATGTCAAAATCAGCACATCTGGTTCACCAATCTCTCGTAACATCCATCATTGCATTACTCATCTCGCAAGTGCTCAAAGATGTATGTATGCTATAGTTAAGGACAAGCAACATATAAACAAGTCTATAATACACACATAAGCCCAGGTTTCAGTCCCACCTTGTTTGGACTCTTAGATTAATGTACCTCATATCATTAAATAATCACACAGCAGCAATACCCTCATGTACTAGGTGGTAACCTTACTGTTGTCCACAGCTCCACCGTAAAGGTGACAACCTTTACTCTACTTCCTAACATTTCTTGAATGCCGGATAACTTTGACACCAACTCAACACATTAAACCTCTCCTAAGATATCAATAACAGAGGCACAAAACTTAAACTTATCAGAGTTTACACCTTCTTACACCATCACTTAAACAAACAATACCCATGGTGGAGACTTCATTGTCCTATGTGACCCCATTGCACAGTCCACAAGAGACTATTTCATAGTTTTCACCCATCCAGGTCATACGTAAGCCCTTGTCATGTATCCTTTCCATCCTCGACATGTCTAGGATGGCTTCCACTCAATTCACCTGGCCATAATGAAATGCTACTCTTGATTTTAACCCACTGGTTGATTTCAAGTGATCCTGAGTGTATTTATGAATCACTAACCGGTCAGAATTCTTTGCAGACAAATCCTATGATCTGTACATTTCCAAATTCTTTCATGATTGGTTCCTGAGTTATCAAATGATTTACTTGTAAGATATGAAGGCATTCTGAAACCTGGCCAGGAACTCCCAGTTCACAAATATTTATTTTAAAATGATTCAACCTGTAAAACTGAAGTGATAAAATGTTTTAATCAAGAATAATATAAGCACCCCAGTTGAGCTATAAAATCAAGCTATATCTAACTACAGAGAAGGACATTCTCAGTTGTATTGAAGATGTGAGGGGGGGGTCACTTACACATAATCTGCTCAGTTTGCTCTGTCTAGCTGGAGTTCCATTAATGTAGAGATAAAATCCCTCTTTGGAGACCTTCAGGAATAATAGGAATAATGATTCAGCCATTTGAACGATTTTTTAAGTTGACTAACACCAGTTTGGTAACATGGGCACCTCCAGATCCAAAAAAGATCCCTATCACCAGTGGAATGCTCAGTGTTTCCATACTGTTCCAGAGCCCCTACTTGGAGTCCCTTGGGGCTCTTCTTACAAATAAATGCATCAAGATTCACCAATATGCCGATGATTCACAACTCTACTTGATAGGCTCCTCTGCTTCAGACATTCAACACTTTGAACACTACCTGGATCTCATTCAGACCTGATGTCCAGGACCTACCTGAAGCTCAATCCAAACAAGACAGAATTCCTGTTATTTTGCAAAAGCAACAAGCAAGAAACAGTAGAAATCTGGCCCAGTGACTTGAACCATGACAATTTTGAACCACAACTTTCACTGAGTGCCAAGTCGCTTGGAATAACCCTGGACACCAACCTTCCACTGAAGAAACACACTGCAGAAAAACAAGCATAGCTTGGTACCAGCTCTCTCTTTTAAAGAAAATGAAAAAGTTTTTTCCAGAAAGCAACTTCAAAACTGCTGTTCATGCCCTCCTATACTCGCATCTGGATGGTGGCAACACCTTGCTCCTAAGGCATTGCAGACTCCTCACTTGCAAAATTTAAAGGTATCCTTCCCACTGCAGCAGTCTAATCCAGGGCCTAAGAGAATATGTTCACATCACCTACATCCTCATGGAACTCCATTGGCTCCCCTTGCTGTCCTGCATCATCTTCAAAACCGGCTGCATCATTCACAAAGCCATCATGACTAGCACCCCTGTGTTTCTTGCAGACAAGTTCACAAACTCTGTTGGCTCTTAAAACACTGCAGACATGACATCACCAGACTGTAGACTAAGGGCCAGATGCATCAATAAAATGTTTTGCGATTCCCTAATTGCGAATCTTTGTGATTCGCAATTAGGGAATCGTAAAGCTGCATGCATGAAAGTGTGCAGTACACTTTCTGCGATTCCTAAGGGGTCGCAAATGACCTACCTCATGAATATTAATGAGGTAGGTCGCAATTTGCGACCCCTAGGAATCGCAAAAATCACAGGGATGGTGGCCTGCTGAGATCAGCAGACCACCATGTCCGTCATTGCTTTTAAATAAAGCAATCATTTTTTTGTAAAGCAGCCCGTTTTCCTTAAAGGAAAACGAGATGCTTTACAAAAGAAAAATGAAAAGTTTTCTTTTCATTTTTTAAGAGCAGGCATTGGTAAGTGGGACCACTGCCTGCTCTTAAAAATGCTTTACAAACATTCACAAAGGGGAATGTCTTACCACCTACTTGAAGTAGGTGGTAATATGCAAATGTCTTGCGACCACATTCACAGTCACAAAACATTCATGCATACTGTTAGGATTCGCTACTTGGAAGGGATGCCCTAAACACGCCCCTTCCAAATAGCGAATCCCAAACCCATTTTGCGATTCGGTAACAGGTTACCGAATCACAAAATTGGGTTTGGTGCATCGCGAAAGCATTTTTTGCGGTCGCAAACAGGCCGATTCTGTGAATCAGCCCGCTTGCGAGGAGAAAAATGCTTGATGCATCTGGCCCCTAAAAGTGCAAAAAAGGAAAAAACAAGGCATCAGGCCTTTTTAATCTTTGCACCCAGGTTCTGGAGCAATATCCTCATATCCATCAGGGCTGCCCAAATGCTTCTCCAATTTATGAAAGCTTTGCAGATGCAGCTCATTAAAGACCAATAAATCACAAACCATTACCAGTACACAAACTAGTTACTTCTCTTATCTCTCGTTGACTGTATGCTTGCCTTTGACCCTGTTCAGCTCTCCATTTCATTTTTGCTAGGTTTACGCTATACAAATACAACATACATACATATATACATACATATAATAGTGGCTTCTAAATTAGATAGTGGCTAGTAAAACAAAATCTGCCACACTTAGAGCTTAGACCCCATAACCTCATAGGATATGTAGTTTATATGCAACTCAAGTTTTTCTGTAATGTCAACAATGAAAGAGGATATTTTTATTTCTTTTTACTTTACTAAATTAGAGAAGTTCCTTCAGAGTTTCAATTAAAAAGATGTGATCTATTATTTAAGATGATATGTGTATCAAATCAACTCACTATATCTTAAGTAACAACCAGATCTTGAATACAAATTATTTTCTATTAAGTACAATTCACACATGCAATTATTATTAAATATACTATTGCATGCATTCTAAAATATTGTAGTGCAGTAACCTACATGTGCAGTCTGTTGCAGGTCAAGTAAACACTCCTGAATGTATATTCTCTGCTTCTAAGCTTAAGACCAGTCTCATGATGTGTCACTGAATGTTAAGCTGGGTGTTCAGTGTTAGAATTCTGTGCTATTGGAAAGATGCATTTAATTGCCTCCAAATTGGTCAGAAAAGAACAATTTGATTTGATCATTAGGGCAAATCCCTTTAGTGGAATTGCTTAATTATTTCCTACATCTTTTAACTAAGAACCCCATTTTCATCACTAAATAATTGCACTATCATTAAATTACAATAACCCTGAGCGCCAATTTATGTTTATTTTTAGGGCACCATGCCATATATTTTGCATTAGTATAACAGAGCAATACTTGTCAGAAGTAAACAAAGGAAGAAACAAAAGTCTTCTGTTTGAATGTTAAAAGCACCCAATAAACTAGTATGTCCAGTTGGATACATCACAGTGAGTATATTGCTGTTAAAAAAGTAACATTACACTGTGATGGTAGCCGATATGTAGTTGTAGTTAGGTCAGAGTTTCTATGGTGACAGTGTTTTTTATTTTGCTAATAACTTTGGCGCTATTTGACGAATCTCCAGGAAGCCTTCCAAAACAAAGTTCATCAACCTTGGCTCCTTCATGGAAGTTTTACTATGATCCATCAAGTGGGGGTCAATAAAAATGGAGATCCCAAATGTGTGATTTCCCATGTTCATTCCCAAAGGTAACTGTGCTCTTCAATACAAAAAAACATAGCTGAATGGAATTATATCAAATTTGGCAAGAAGTGGGAACTTCACTCAGAAAACCTGCTTTTTTAATTTGGTGGAAATCAGTTCAGTCATTTTCAAGAAATTAGGATTTAAAAAAGGGCTTGGGATGGGCAAGAAGGGGTTAAACAGTTTTGATTATCTGGACCATTAGTGTCCTGATATGCTCTTATTTGCCAGTTTTAAGAGTACTAGTCAATCCTGAATGACTGGCCACAACACAAACAATATGTTGTGGCAGCCATTGCAGGACTCAGACACAGTGTCCCTGCATCTTGAAAATTAATTTTTATAAAAATTTAAGGGGGTGGTGAGGACTATCTGACCCTCAGGGGCATGTGTGGAGGTTCTAAAGTGACAGGTCCGAAAGCAAGTGGTTCTGATTCCACGATCAGTATGTAGAGGCAGTGAATGGTATAAATGTGTTGCATCAATGGCTACCCGTAGTGGCTTCTCATCAAGGTCCAGACCTGCCCAGAATTCAACAATTCCTACCACAAGCATCCAGCTGTATCGCTCATTCCAGATGGTGGTATCCACCCATCAATCCAGCTTCCACACCACAATGGTCGGCCTGTACTTTCAGATGAACCTCCCAGCCAGCTGGACATGTCAGGGAGTCTAAATCCAAACACAAATTCCATAACTTCTAGCTCCCAATCTTATGCTAGCAGCAATAACATAATTTAATTCACACCAATCTATTGTTTAAGAGGCCCTCATGATGTCCTAAATAGAGGCAATCTATTAAGAGTGACCCCGGCATTACCTGGCTTAGTCAAAGTATCATTTAATAACATACTTCAAGTAGGCTTCATCACTGTAACACCCCTGGAAGGTTCAAGAGAAGCAACTATATCCTGGTGGGCGAACAAGGCTATTGCGGATTCAATCCTTGCAAAAGAAGCTGCGCTATCTTATTGGGGAATCCTTGTCGCCAAAGGTAAGACAGAACGATATCCAAGTTTCTTAGAATCCTGACAGCGCGACCTTGGAAAAGAGCCTTCAACAACCATGGACACTCCTTAAGTCTGGTGGGGCCCTGTGACTCGTCTGCCCAACCAGCAAAACCTGGGTCTAAGAGTTAAAATAAACAATGATACCAGCCATGAGCCATATATGCAGCTTGTTAACAAGGTTCAATCAAAGATTATTTCAGTTCTGACTGTGCTTCCAGGTAATTATATAACCTGGGCCCAGCAGCTGGAAGGTGTGGAAGGAATACCACAGGTCAAAGCAAGGCTTCTCTTATAGGACAAGGGCACATCCCACTGCACAAAAATCACGAAGGGGAGCTTGATCAGTTGGAAAATTGCAGGTTTGCTATCTAAATTAGAGGACAAAGAATGAATCACTTTGATCAAATCTTGCACAACTTGTTGCTTCCAGGTGACCTGGGCACTTTATGAAATTACCCCTTAGGGGTTCTCTACTCATTCACTACATGCAAGAAAAGGAAAGATAGGAGGTCGTACCCTCTAGCTATATATACACAATCTCTGAAGCCGCAATATTGCCCAGAGGTCTCTCAGACCACTCTCCAGTGACACTGAGACTCTGTTCCACTGGTGCATCACTCCATGGCACCTGCAAGATCATCAATATAAGACCCATATGTAACTGATTGAATATTTTGCTCTCAATACGGCGACAGCCATCTCGTGTGAGATTCTCTGGGAGGCTATGAAGCCCAATCTTCATGGGGCTGATATCGCCTTCTGTGCAGCGAAATGTAAATAATACCGGGAAAAGCTTGTCCATATGGTGGCCCATCTTATAGCCTTGAGCAGCAGGGACGAAAGGAGGGGGAGGCCTAGCGCGTCAACAATTGGCTTTAGCACAACAGCAATATGAAGAGGGGCTCCTGGAAGGCGCAAGGTGTGCCTGACTGGCCTCTCGGAGTCGGATTTACCAATGGGGAGATAAATCCGGAAAGCTGCTGAACCGGCTGTGCCAACAGGCACTGAAGCCAATTCATATTCCTACTATTGATTACTCCAACAGAGATATACTCACTGACCCAGGGGAGGTTGCTAATAGCTTTGCCGGCTACTACAGGGCATTGGACATCAATAGAGACACCCTGCCCCATGACCAGATACAGAAGTTCCTAGACGACTCACCCCTGAGGACCCTGTCGGCTACGGCTAGAACATTGCTAGTCACTCCCTTAAAGGTTGAGGAACTAGCCACTGCACTGGCCGACTTGTGCACGGGCAAAGTCTCAGGCCCCAGTGGCTTCCCATGCAAAATTTTCAAGGCATATATGCCACGACTAGGCTCCCACTATCTTGCGGTGCTGCAGGCAGCCTTGGAGGTAGAGCACCTACCCCCAGACTGGCGGTATGTGAAGGTTGTCATTTTACTTAAACAGGGTCGGCCTCCAGACCTCCACTCTTCCTATCTGCCGATCTCACTATTGAATATAGAGGCCAAACTCCTTGCTAAAGCCCTGGCTCACAGGCTTCTGCCCCATATGCCTGACCTTGCCCATCCTGACCAAGCAGGCTTCATGCCTCGCAGAGCAACACGCAATAATATTTGGCGTGTCCATAATGCCATAGCCGCAGTAGATCTCCTGGGTTGCCCGGCCGCCTTATAACTAGCTGACATCGACAAGGCCTTCAATTCTGTCAGCTGGACATACTTGTTCACACTCCTGCAACACCTAAACATGGGCCCCTATTTTCTCTCATATATTCACTTATTATACACTGACCACACTGCTTCAGTACGCATGACTGGCGCAGCCTACCCCCGGTTCCCTATTCGGCGCTGTACCCAACAGGGCTGTCCCCACTTCTATTCACCCTTGCCATTGAACCCTTAGCAGCCTGGGTAAGAGTTGATGCTTTACTTTGGGCTTTGAGTGGTCACTAGATGTCTCTGACCGCATTGTGCTATATGCTGATGATGTCCTATTTTTTCTCACAGACCCCCACAGGTCCGGCCCCAGGCTCCTTCATATAATGCAAGTCTTCGGAGAAATGACTGGTCTATGCATGAATGCTAGCAAGCCTATTCTCTGGCCGCTGCGTGGGACCCACAACTATGGTTCATGGGCAGCCAACTTAACCATTACTGTCAAGGGTCTGTGACACCTGGGAATATTTCTGTCTGCCTCTCAATCCATCTCGTCGGAGCATAATTTAGCTCCATTCACAGAACAAGTAAAGGCAGAGGTTAATCATGGTCAAATTTGCCCCTGTCGCTCCATGGACGCTCTGCCATCTTTAAGATGGTTTCCCTTCCGCACCTTTTATACCAGTTACAGAACACCCCCTATCCGATCACCGCAGCATGGTTCTGACAGATAAATGCACTCCTAAGTCAATTTCTATGGGGAGGGGTGCAGTTCGAGTTGCCCTACATACTTGCTTCCAATCCACCTACTGTGGAGGCATCGCTGTCGCAGACATCCAATCTTACCATGTGGCCTCACATCTACAAGTACTAAATAAATGGTGGTATTGTGCAAGAGATGATTCCACCTATGTAGTGGAGTGCTGGATAATGGGTGACACTTCCCTCTATACATACCTCTATAGCAGATCAGAGTTACGGGCCTTACTGCTTGTGGCGCGAGTGGTGCTACTGGTGTGGAGACAGTCATTGCGGCAAATGGGATGGTGGGGGTGCTTAACACATGAGACTTCTCTATGGCATAACAATCTCCTTCCCCAGTTAACTGGCCTATCCGGATTCAGGGGGTGGGATCATATAGGCATCTCCTCCCTGGGAGTAGCTATGCATGGCATCACCCTTAAATCCTTCCAGGACCTCCAAAATGATTCTCCATGCTCCATAGCCAATTTTATAAATACCTGCAATTTTTTCACGCCCTGACACCCTACATTCAAAACCTTGAGGCATTCCCTGAATTTAATCCATTAGAGGGCAAACTACTGATGAAGGGACCTTGGGGATCATAAAATAACTAAGATTTGCCAATCCCTATTAACTAATAGTGCATCCACGCTTGGGACCCTTCGGGAGGCTTGGCAGAGCGACCTTGGTCAGATAGACAGCGATGATTGGACTGATGCCCTGGAGTCTCCGATTGGCGCAGCTATCTCCTCGTGCCTATGCCTCATTCCATTTAAAATCTCCACTGTGCTTACTACACGTGACATTGACTCTGGAAAATTGGTATAATAGCCTTGTCTACCTGCCTATGGTGTGGGAACAGCGAGGGCACCTTCCTCCACTCAGTGTGGTCTTGCAGCGCGCTGGCCAGGTTCTGTCGAGGAGTCATGACATGCTTGACTGAGGTTCTAGCCTGAGAGCTCCCCATGTCCCCGAAACTAATCCTTCTACACAACACAGATGAGATTCGGGGTAACAGGTACAAACGTCATCTACTGTTCCCTAGGTATTGCCCTAGCCAAGAGAGACATAGCTAGGTTATGGAAAGCTAACTCCCCTCCACTGCTAGGTGTCTGGAAGCAGGGATTGGACTTTTCTATGGGCCTAGAGATATCAATATTTCAGGCATGCGGATGCCCTCAGAAACATTACAAGATCTTGAAATGCTGGGCAGATTACCGTGGCCTGCCATTGGGGCCTCCAACCTCTGTGGAAATGTCACCAGACAATAAACTGTGATCTTTGATCCTGTTCACCGAGACAGATTTGTACCTTTGATGCAGTTGGAACTGCTGGATGCGGACAGGCTAAATCTGGGGACCACAATTGGGACAATGCACACTGGATTGTTTTGTTATGTATCAACGCAGATAATTGAGCCATAACAATGTGTAGAGGCGTTCAGATGGGGCCTTCTAGGCCATAACGTGGTGGAAAATACAATAAAATATGTTTTGGAAAAAAAACCTGTTAAGTTACTATCTGACCACTGCTAGCAAAGGGAATAGCTTCCAGTCAATTAATAGCAAGAAGATGCATCGCTCTCACTTTGCTTTCATATGTGATGATTTCAATATCAAGTCAAATATGTCCATGCTTGATCAAGTAAAACTGCATGCCTGGAGGTTCCTTTTCTTGCCTTGGATTCCGATACTAGGATCTTCTAGAAGGGGAAGGGAGTTTAATACTTTCTTGCTCCAGAACAATCTCTTCACACTTAATGGCCACACTTTTTCCGACCACCCCACCCAATGCACTTTAGGTCTGGCAATTGAGAGACCCTAATAGACTATATACTAACCAACCAGGAGTCATTGAGCCAAATTAGCAACATGATCATAACTAGGAGAATTGAGAGTGACCATGAGTCATTAATTGTTACTTTATGTACCCTCTCTCATCCACTTTTGCTGGGTTCTTTCCACACAGAAGAACGGCGTGGAATTTGACAGTAAGATCTGGTGGGGAAGCGATCACATGGCATACCAAATGCATTAAAAAAGATAAAACAGAGGCTGACGCACTCGCTGGAACCAAGCCTGCAAGGATATCCTGGCTGAGTCGGAAAATCCCAGTCTGATCACTGTCAAGAAGTTCAAATCATTGTAGAAAGTAACACAATCCAATGAAGATGGTGCAGTAGGGCCTAAAAATAGGGCCAGGGTCCCCCAATCGCTAACAAATGTAGATTGATTTGATGATGAATGTTCAAAAATGAAGCAGGCCCTATCAAAAGCCCCAAGTTATAGGCAGTCTTGGGAAGAGGGGGAAGCAGACCTGAAAACTGTGCTAATTAAATATAAGAAATCACACATCCATCTGTGAGCATGAGCAGCCCTCGAAAACGTACTTAGAGAAAAGGATAATACTAGTTTCTGGAACATGGTTAACTGGGATTGTAAGGGTTCTGTTAGACTCGACATCCTTGGCGTGGTTTCCCCCTAACTTTTTGCCTTCAGACCTGATGTTTTTGTTGACTTTGTTTTTGCTGGCCTTAGGACTCTGCACACTTTATCACTACTAACCAGTGCTAAAGTGCTTGTGCTCTGTCCTCTAAACATGGTAACATTGGCTCATAACAAACTGGCATAATTAATTTACTTATAAGGCCCTAGCAGAGTGCAATACATGTGCCCAGGGCCAGTAAATTAAATGCTACTAGTGGGCCTGCAGCACTGATTGTGCCACCGACTTAAGTAGCTTTTTAAACATGTCTCAGGCCTACCATTGCAGAGCCTGTGTGGGCACTTTTAAACTGCCATTTCAACCTTGCAAAATAAACCTTTTGCCAGGCCCAAAACTTCCTTTTTAAAAATGTAAGTCACCCCTAGTGTAGGCCCTGGACAGGGTGCAATGTATTTAAAAAGTAGGACTAGTACTTTTAAGTTTTACATATCCTGGGAGCAATCGCAGCTGGTGAAGGTAAGAGCAGTGGGGCAGGGTGGGGATGCGAGTCGACAGACGACGACAAGAGAAGATAAAAATGTAAAAAAAGAAAACCACTTACTTTGTGCTCGCTGCATCGCCGAGTCGGAGATGCAGTGAGTGCAAGGTAAATGGTTTTTATTTTTTTTAATTTTATCTTCCCTCATCGTTGTCTGTCGATTCTCCTCCACCCCGCCCCACCGCTCTTACCTGCAACAGCTGCAGCTGCCTGGTAGTGAAAAACTCCCTAATAGTTTTTTCACTGCTGCAAGCTTACCTCTCCCATAGGATAACATTGGCGTTGCCTTATTATATTTTAGAAGAGAAATTTCCAAATGGAAAGAGATAACCAGGTCATGTTTGATGTCTTCAGAATCACAATTTAAAATCTTAACTAATTTTAACTCAATTTTAAATTGCAATTTTGAAAATGCCACTTTTAGAAAGCTGGCATTTTCTTGCCTTAGCCATTTAGAGCATGTTGCCTGTCTCAGGTCACATGACTGAATGTAGCTGGCAGTTGAGCTTTGGGTATTCCTTCTAGACAGCCACACACAATAGTGAGCTTAGGAGTGCCTGGGAGGGCCATCACTGGCAGGATGGGAGGGAGGAGCTGGGTACAGCCCCCATACACCTGAATTGGCTATGCCCTGCCTCCACACAAATGGCTGTATACCTCTTGCAGTTAGTCTGTGTTGGAAATGGGCCTTTTTGCAGGGTCATCCCCAAACTTTTTGCTTCTTCCTCCTATTTTTCCCTGACCTGTTTTTGTTGGCTATAGGACTCTGGCCACTTTACCACTGCTGATCAGTGCTAAAGTGCTCTCTGTGTAAATTATGATTATAATTGGTTATCCATGATTGGCATATATGATTTACTGGTAAACCCCTAGTAAAGTGCACTAGGTGTGCCAGGGCCTGTAAATCAAATGCTACTAGCGGGCTTGCGGCACTGGTTGTGCCACCCACATGAGTAGCCCTGTAAATGTATCTCAGACCGGCCACTGCAGTGTCTGAGCGCAGTTTTGAACGGCCATGTCGACCTAGCAAGTGCACCCACTTGCCAGGCCCTAACCTTCCCTTTTCTTACATGTACGACACCCCTCAGGTAGGCCCAAAGTACCCCCTTGGGCAGGGTGCAGTGTATGTGAAAGGTGTGACATGTACCAGTGTGTGTGACATATCCTGATAGTGAAATACTGCCAATTTCGTTTTTCACTATTGTAAGGCTATCTGTCCCATAGGATAGCATGGGAGCTACTATGTAACATCCTACAAGTATAACCTCCCATTGGGATGAGATAGAGGAATACAGTTTAGGCTCTCTGAACTCAGAATTTAATAACACATCTTTTAGTAAAGATGGTTTTTAAATTGTGTGTTTGAAAATGCCACTTTTAGAAAGTAGGCATTTTCATGTTTAACCATTCTGTGTGCATCTGCCTGTTTGTGGATTGACTGTCTGTATTTAGAATGGCAGTGGCTGGGGATGTGCATTGACTGTAGACAACCACTGGAGGGGGGTTGAGGTGTGCCTGGCCCTTCCTGGATGACTCAGAGCTGAGCTGAATAGACCTTGGCTGCATTTAGAGTAGTGGGAGGAGTTTTCCTTCCACCTTAAGGGCCTGTCTCCCTTGCACAATTGCTGTCTTCACCTCCTGTGGTCAAAATGCACCTGTGAGGACAGAACTGGTTTGGACTGGGCTCAGAGATCCTTGCACAAAGAATAACAAAGACAAAATGGGGTGTCAGCAGTGGACCTCAAACCCCAGAACTTTAGATCACGTCTAGACTCAAGAGGAACATTTGCCTCAAGCTGGAGAACTGTGAGGAGGAGTACTGCCCCTTTGCTGTGTGCTGTGTGGGGTTGGCCTGCAGTTGCTGCTTCTCCCTAGGAAAGGACAAAGTCTGGAACTTTGCTGAGAAACCTGCTTGAAGAAGAATCTCCAAGGGCTTGTTTGTGCTGGTCTCCTGTTCTGAAGTCTCAGGGACACAAAGACTTCACCCCCAGCTCTCCTGAACTCTACTGCTGAGAGTTCTGACTTGCCAGGAGGTGCCTGTTCCAGTTTTGGGCCTCTGGAGGTTGTTCCTGCTGTTCGGAGCTGGAAGAAACTTAAAAGAAGCAAGAAAATCAATCGCTGATGCCGTCAGTGATGCCGTTGTTGCCGCACCGAGGTCATGGGCACTGCTTGTGAAGTGCACGATGCACCACCCGGCCTGCACCACAGCTCCGATGCCCTTCCATGCCTGCAGCTATCGGCATGCCTGACACCAGCGCTTGCACCGCTCCATCATTGCCAGTGCCTGCATCCTGTTATCGTGGTGCCGATAACCGCTGAGGGTGAATTCACGAACTTGCCGACTTCTCATCGTCTAACTGGAACCGTCGCCTCATCGCCGACGCAACTGACTTCCCCTGTGCTGGATTCGACATGTCACCTCCTCGCGGACATGACACCTCACCTCCACTGTGGCAGCCAGAGAACCGGCCTTGACCTCGGCACCAACACCTCACCTCCATGACACCGTGCATTGTCATAGACTTTAATTTCCAAGGTACTGTTTGTTTGGGGATCCTTGTGTCTCCATGCCCGACGCCCCGCACTTCTTTGTCGGCACTGTACTTTGGATTTATTGCTGTCATGACATCATAATAGCCCCAGGTGGAGCTATTTGTTTTCTACAAGCTTTATTTTGGAAATAAGTGCATCGCTTTGACTGCTCAACGCTTCTTCGATGCGGATCCACGGAAATCTCCGCAAACCAGGATTAAAGGTACTTTTGTTCAATGGGCCAAACGTGGTCCCTGTAGCTGGCCAGTGTTGCATCGCGGTCGACCTGAACTTGTGACTTTGTCCTGGTCTGGCGTGACCAGATTTCCACAGTTGACACTTTATTCCCCTTGGTGCTATTTTCTCTAAAACTTTAAAACTCAATTTCTCTGGTTCTACTAATTTGATTTTTGTCTTTCTGGTCTTGTTTTTTTTTTTTTTTAAATTAAGCTCAATTTTTCTAACCTGTTGTGGGATCCTTTTTGTGTGGTGTTTTCACTGTTATACTGTTTGAAGTGTTGCACAAATACTTTATACATTGCCTCTGAGTTAAGCCTGACTGCTGTGTGCCAAGTTACCCAAGGGTTGAGCACAAGTTTATTTAGTGTTGGCTTGTGACTGCAACCTGAGAAGAATTGTGGTTGCTGCTTGAGAAAATCCCTCAACCAGTAACCCAATTTTCTACAGGGAAATTGACTTCGACTGACCAACAGGACCAGGATAGGTCACTCCAGGACCAGTGGAACAAGCCCCCTTTAGCTCCTGAGAAACAGTTGGCGGATTAGACCTGCTAGGTGACCCTGTGTGGTGCCCTGGGACTTCTATGGACTGGCTCTTGACTCCTTTGACACACAAGTTCCTTTCAAGATGTTCTTGGGGGGTCTGGGACCTGGGGAGTGTATTGGAGAGGGTGTTCTGCCTTCTGGAGCCCAGTCAGGTCTAGCTCAGGCAGTTGTAAAAATCGAGCTCCCCATAAAAAATGCCCTTTTAGAGGTCAGGAGGCCTGCATAAAATGCTCCTAGTGACTTGTGCTGGCAACCAGGAGAAAAATAAGCTAAAGATTGTCCAAATTGGTTCTACAGGGCCAGGGAAATGGGTTTGTGAAGTTTAGCTCTTCAAGAAAAGGAATGAAAGCTGGTGCGCATAATGCTCCATCCTGTATTTTCTCCAAACTAACCCCAGAGTGAAACAGGGCCTTTGGGTGAGTGGACGTGCATGGGGTCTCCTCCCAGGCACGGCCAGTACAGGTAACATCGGTAGGGCGGGCGAGGCAGGGGAGTGGATAGACAACGGGATAGAGAAAGTAACATGAAAAAATAAATAAAACCACTTACCTTGCTGACTCGGTGATGAGGCGAGCACAATGTAAGTGGTTTTATTTATTTTCCCGCTGCCCCACCGCACCAACGCTGTTGCCTGTGTCAGCCGCGCCTGTCCCCTCCGTGTGCTTATTTTTACCCAAGGTCCCTCATCTCTATGTGGGCTGGATCACAAGTAAGGGTCAGCAGTGACACCATTCCTCAGGGACTGCAGCAAGTGCTGGGTGTGTTGCCTACCTCCCATGTCATGGGTCAGGGTTCACCAGCATCTTGTGTCTCTGATCACACTCCTCAGGGGAAGAGGGAGTGCACTGCTCCCATCAATGGGTGGGAGCAGAAGACAAACTGCTCCTGCTAGGTGAGAGCAGAACAAAGCATGTGCTGGCTCCTGGGATTACAGGGAAACTTGTTGGTCAGTTAGTTCTACAGCTGCAGGAGGAGCATAATGAGAAAAAAAGAAAGACTCTAAACATATTGGGGCCGATTCACAGAACTAATTTGAGACAAAATCCTAAACTTACTACTTTTGGTATTCACAGAAGACATTTAGTAGTAGTAAAGTTAGGATTTTGTCTTAAGTTAGGATTTTGTCTTAAAGTTAGGATTTTGTCTTAAATTAGGATTTTGTCTTAAGTTAGGATTTTGTCTTAAGTTAAACTTAAGTTTGTCTTAAGTTTTGGTCTTAAGACAAAATCCTAACTTAAGACAAAATCCTAACTTAAGACAAAATCCTAACTTTACTACTACTAAATGCCTTCTATGAATACCAAAAGTAGTAAGTTTAGGATTTTGTATCAGATTAGTTCTGTGAATCGGCCCCGTTATTTATATATTGGTAGTCAACAATGCAACATTTGACATTATTATTAATGTTACTGAATGTTGTTATAACCCTCATTGACTTCCGAGGTGGGTTATAGCATATATTGCGTTTTGATACTGTCCATATTCATTTCAGTGTTATTGTAATGATGAAGTACATTAGACCTGTCTTATTGATAATGACACCCCCTTATATTGTGATGTTGCATCTACTATAGTTATGGGGTATTGTGCTTACAGGGTTTAGCACCCACTAGGGGTGTCACATGATAAGGTATCACCATAGGTATTTCCACCTACCTAATTGTATTTATTTGTAATTAAGGGCATAATATTTAGTAGGGTGCGTGTAATAAAAATACTTTTCCTTTTTAAAAGAAAAAGGACTGACTGCATGATAATTTATTGAGTGTTGTTGTTGAGTACCAGCGAACTGGGCTTACTGTCTCACACTCTATCCCCTCAGAAGGCCTTGGCCTGCTCTGCTTTGCTGCTTTGAGAGAGTCAAGTCCTATAATGGAGTACTTGGTTCCCTGTAAAACATCAATTGCAGATTTATGAATTGAGAAGGACTCACAATCTTCATAACTAATAACCCTATTTCCTACATGTGCCATCTATCATATTGCCTGGATGTTATTGACACTGGGTAAAAGTGAATTATTTTTGCCTTTCAGTAGTGCTAAGATCATATTCCCACTTATTTGTCAACACAATAATTCTTTACTGTTTTGATAAAGATGACCTGGTGAGTTGCTTTTTCATATACCATTGATGGTAGTGAATTATTCTCGCACACAGGAGAGGTTGAAACGTGTTTGATATGCAAGGTGTTCTCATTGTCTGTCCTGATGAATGCCCCTTTCTGATGCACTACTGACACTTTTTTTCTGGCATGTCAAAACGTTGACAGAATACTTCTGTAGGCCTGGATCTAAAAACATTATGTTGGGTCAGCAAAGTTTGTGAGTCCAGTGCACAGTCCCAATTGCATAGACTTTAATTAACTTTGTTCTAGAACAGGCAATTTTGCAAAACCAGTGGCGGCTCGCAGAGGGAGTGCTACGTGTGGTGGGCGGGGCGGGGAGGGGCTGGGTGGGGGGATAGTGGAGTCGGACATACGACGGGCAGGAGTAAAGTAAGTAAATAAATAAATAAAACTATATTACCTTGCGCTCGCTGCATCGGCAAGTTGGTGAGCCTCTCCCCCGCCCCGCCTCACCGCACTCCCTCTGCGAGCCGCCACTGTGCGAAACTATTGTTTATGCATTTGTAAAAATGTTCTTCATTTTGTAGTGCACACCAGTTGACACACTGCACAAGCACTTTTGCTCTAACCACGGAGCACCATTTTAAATAATTTAAATATTAATGCTATCAGTCTTTATGAGTATATTTTTTTCATAAACTTTGGTTTTTTCGTCTTATCTCTCTTGTTAAAATATTCAACTGTTTTTTTCACATATAGAAAGTGAACCCGACAGAATCATTTCTTGTGTGATATCATATTCAAATCTTGAACATTTAAATCATTTTCTCATGGCGCATTATACAACTAGAGTTGCAGTCACTATCAAGTGCAAGGTGTATCCATTTGTTTCAAGACCATGTTATTCTTTTTGTAATACAAAAAGAATTCCATTTGTACTCGTTGAAATTTATGATGGTTTTAGATTCCCAGGGGTGCTTAAATTCATAAGCATTGTATGTGTAGAATTATAACGTGTGCGTCTGCATACAAAAATGTGACATAGCACATTACCTTACCACCACTTTTCCGACCTCGAGAGCACATTCATTGCTAATTGGAAGGGGTGTATCTGCTTAGACTGAAAGGATACAGATTATTTTCCTTCGAGTCTCTCACATTTGGGTTTGTTTGATTTGGGATTTATTTTGATCTCGGGGTCATGTCACTTCTCTGGATCCTATTCTTCAGACTTTGGGAGATTGCCTGCGTGCTGGAAACATCTCTCTGATGTCAGCTCAATGTGTTCCTGAGCCATGGGCCAAACACTTTTCGATACATGCTACTAAGAAGCATAATGTGTTGGTCACTGTATGACCTTTGAAATTTCAAAGTAAAATCTGCCCTGTACAATTTTAAAAAGGAGGTGCATATATCAGGGTTATGCTTTGAGACAAACTATAGACACAAAGCTGTGCTAAAAAAATCGCAAATAGAAAATTCTTCCCCGAGGGCAATACGTTTCAGAATTGCAGATTGTTCTTTTTCATGTAATGAGCCATTATTCAAAAGTACGCATAAATGATGATTTCTCCTGATTGAGTTGTGGTTACAGTAATCATTGAATCATTAGCAATAATGGATCGCTATGTCATGTGTGCATATGGGATTTAGTGCAAAGTGTTTTGAAATTGCATTTAGGATGTTAGTTTTTAAGTTATCTAACAAAACCATCAACATTCCATAATTTACAAGAACATTCTACATATCAAGTATCCTACCATCTGCTGACTTCGTGAACACAATATATCAAACAAATAATAAACACATCAGCTAAAAAATATGGATAATCATAAACTGAATTCTTATTTATTAGCTATAGATTTTTTGGGCTGAATTTAAATAGAATTAATTATGGCATTGAAATGTGGAACTGCACACATGTAAACTACATATGCGCCTCGGTGGGAGTTACTTTTGTTTAATATGGTATTTAAAGTTGAATATGCTTTGGAACTGTATATGAAATTTCTTCTACGAGGCTACATAAGAAATGTAATACATTTAAATTAACAAATCTGTCAATGACATTATCATTTTCACATGGAATTATTTTTTTTCCTCAACTATGTATTAATATTTTTTCCTTCCTTACCTTAATACTGTGCCACCATTGTGAATGTATCACTGTAGAGCATCGAACAAGAATGGCTATGCCCACAGTATCAATATCCTGAACATATCGATGCCATTATGTTAGGCATTACCTCAATGCCCCATCTTCCTCATCACAGTCCACAATGATTTAGCAAGTCCTTCCCTTGAGACAGGCTAGTTTCCTTTTTTCCACGCTGTGTGCTAAGGGCTAGATTAATCCTTTTTCAATGTTTACTAAGATTAGCCCACCCACTACACCCATAACCAACTGATGTGCTTCACAATGGCCTAGTTGTCCTGTCTCTGGCAAACATACCTGTAACAAATCCATCTTTTCTGCATGGTTACCTCAGATTTCTTGCCTTTTAATGGACTGTTGCAATTGGGTTACACCCGTTCAGTATGCCCAGATTTCTTTTGCTTTTTAAATGACCCGGTTTTGGTCTTTTCAGTGTGGGTGAGTCTTATTACATGTGTCTTATCCACAGTAATGACATGGCAAATGGACTGTGTATGTTTATTATCAGAATCAGCCTTTTAAGATAAGGCCGCTGTAACTCAGCTAGGGTAAGGGGCACTTGGCTGTTACACATGAACACATGAGCACACACGTGCACACATGTGAGGGCTGCGCATGTGAGGCTTCTTTTGTTTGCAGCGCAGTAACTGCGAACAGGTAATCTGGCACAGAGGGTTCTCTGCAGGAATAGATTTGGCCTGGGATAGGTACACTCATAGAGAAAGTCAGTGTGGTTTACCGTCTTGTCTACAGTGACACTTTATTACACACCTAGGGGCACAGGGGGTAAACTGCCTTTCCCTTCAACTTCGCTTCCCTTGGGCCTACAAAGTCTACTGGCATATCATAATGGAATGGAATTTGTGCAAGAAAACCAAATATGAGAGTTCCAAGAGGATATCTGTACACCTTATGGGTCATCCAGGATTGTCATATTTCTCTGGAACAGGTCAGGATCTGATCCCAGGCCTTTTGTCGCCTTGTTGTGCCAATTTATTTAAATTTCTCTCCAGCAGCAAGAACAATGGCCGCCCTACACAAAGGGAGCAATTAACAGTGCTTCCCTCAATTCCTGAGCAGGAAAGGGTGGGTATAAAAATCTGCATTGTTTTAATTACTTGCCACACTGCTCCAAAGCTGGGGACATCTCAGGCCCACTGAACAAAGGAGGAAGCCCAGACAACTGAACCCAACACAAGAGGGGGCTCCTCTTGGAACCTTTGGTGGGGAAGGCCCTGGCAGTGATGTCAATGAGGGGCAGAGCTCATCAGTCCCCTATAAAGTACACCACCTTGGAGGTGAAGGGTTCTGCTAAAACGGAGCTCACCACCAGGAGTAAAATGAGCCCAAGATCTTCTGAATCAACCCAACGGGGTCGGAGTTATGGCCATTTTAAGATTGGTGACCGTTGACCCCCCAGTGAAGACAGAGCATGTTGGGCTCTGCCGCACCAGTTAAAGATTACTCCCGGACAGGGCCAGGGGGCCGGTGCAAGCACCATAATTTATTTTTTTCAGAGGAGAGGATGTGTGTGGGGCCTCCTCCCCCGTGAATAGATTGACCCCAGAGGCACCTATCTCCCTGGGGGCTGACGCAAGCAATGGGCCCAGGATCCCAACTCCGGGCCCCAGCACAGCAAAGACAATGAGAGAGCACAGTCGCGCCTCCCAACGGTGGTGTGCTCACCCCTGCTCCCCCTGCCCATGTTCGGGGGATGGCAGGAGGCCTCCACAGACAAAACTTCCTGCCTGCATGGAGTGACAAATGCAAAAAGAACAGATGATGGACGGAATGCTGAACAAATCAAACATTCACCGGAGTTAAAGATCTGGGTTAAATTCATCGATTATTGATCACCATGCCAACCCAGTTTGGACCCAGTCATATGCAAATCAGACTCTGCTCCCAATGGGAACAGTCCAGTCCAAACTGCCAGGCCAGGGCTCCTTGGACTGGAAAACAAGCATCCGGGGACCGGTATCAGGGTATCATCCCTCATCATCCTGGATAGCTTCAATCCAGTGGCATAGTGAGCACGGGACCCACATCTAGGCATACCCTTCCCACTTACGTTGACAAATGCAAAAAGAACAGATGATGGACAGAATGCTAAACAAATCAAACATTCAACCCCAGTCATAGACCTGGGTTAAGTCCATCATTTATTTGCTCACCACACCACCCCAGTTTGGACCCAGCCTTATTTCAAATCAGTCCTGCTTCCCATGAGAACATTTAGGCCCGAACTGCCAGGCAAGGTCCCCCATGGACCAGAAAATAAGCATCTTGGGACCGGTTTGGGGTATCACCCCTCATTAGCCAGGCTAGCTTGAATCCAGTGGCATAATGAGCATACCCTTCCCACTTGGGGTGATAAATGCAAAAAGAACAAGTGATGGATGGGATGCTGAACAAATCAAACATTCACCCCCAGTCACAGATCTAGGTTAAATCCATCTTTTTTTTGCTCACCAGGCCACCCCAGTTTGCAAATCAGTCTTGACCCTGCTCCCCATGGCAACAGCCCAGCCTGAATAGCCAGGCCAGGTCCTCATTGGACTGAACACAAGCATCCTGGGGCTGGTTTCGGGGTATCACCCCTCATCAGCCAGGCTATCTTGAATCCAAAGGCATAGTGAGCACATGACCCATCTCTGGGCATACCCTTTCCACATAGGGGAACAAATGCAAAAAGAACAGATGATGGGCAGAATGCTGAACAGATCAAACATTCTCCCTCATTCACTAATCTGAGTTAAATCCATCGTTATTTTGCTCACCACCCCTGGGACCGGTTTCCAGGATGATAACCGGTACCAGAATTAATGTTTCCAGTCCAGGGAGGAAATGGCCTGGCAGTTTGGGCTGGACTGTTCCCATGGGGAGCAGGGTCAAGGTTGATTTGCAAATGGCTGGTTCAAGCTGGGGTGGCATGGCAAGCAAAAAAACAATGGATTTAACCCAGATCTGTGACTGGGGGTAAATGTTTGATTTGTTCAGTATTCTGTCCATCATTTGTTACTTTTGATTTTGCTGCATGGAGCGAGCAGGGGAAAATAGAGCTGCTGGCTCCTGCACTGGATACAAGGAGTGCTGGCTGGGTGGGGAGCTGGAGGGGCACAAATCACTAGAGATGGGGACGGGGAGCATAAAGAGGTCCAGTGCCCTAGCTCCCAAGAACAGGTATGTAATACATGGGGGGTAGCTGTTCCTAAGAAATTAGAAAGATGTGAGGGGACAATACAGGAAGGACGCTTGAGAAGTGGGGGGGTTTCTTTGTTAGGGAGTGTTGCCCTCACACACCTATGAGGGTGCCATGCTTCATCACTGGGTGTTTTGCTCCTCGTGGGGTCGGTGCTGCAATACCCATGGGCTCCGCGAGAGGGCTCTTTGGCAGAGATCTTTTAAAGTATAAAATGCCATAATGGTGAGTGCAACTGTGTGGAGCGGATGAGGCAGTGGATTAAAAATACTAGTGTGATACCCAAAGGGAGAAAATTATTCCTGGATCCCCCTGGTAAGGTTAAAAAACAAAAGACAAACTGTTACTTCCCAGCAATGAGGAAACACAGTTTAGTTGTGAGTGCAAGTGATGTGGGTCAGGTCGACATGTTTCACGCCCTATTGGTCCAGGAGGGATCCACCATGTTTCATCAGAACGAGTGATGACCTAATTTACTACTCGCACTCAGACAACTATACAGGTGGGTAATCCATAGATACCCATACCTTCACTTTCCCATTCCTGAATCTGGGTAGGGATAGATTTTTATTACACTATCACGCAGTCCTGATGAAACGCCATGGATCCCTCCTAGACAGTGGTATTAGTTTAGATGGCCAACCAACTTGCAAAATCATATGTAAATCATCAAAGTGGTACAGGCTATGTCAGATAACCCATGCCATAGGTCTGTGGTCCGAGTTTTGTTTCCTATCTCTAATATTGATATATTAGCCAAGAGAGAAAAGCAGCTTTGTTGAGTCAACAGTTTCCTTCCTCATTAGATCTGCAGCTCCATCCTAGGATATTTCAGAGACTAAAAGATTGTCTGAGAATGCCATGGTTGGATATTTTTGCTCTGGGAGAAAATACTCTTCTCCCAGCCTTCTGCTGAAGAACTTGGTGTGCAGAGGCTTGAACTGTGGATGCCTTGTCAATGTGGTGGCGTACAGGTTTCCTTTATGTTCTCCCACCCATTGCTCTCCTCCCAAAGGTACTCCAGAAGGTTCAGGGAAACAATGATTTTTCATTGTTAAATTGGTATGTTAAATCGATTTGATAAAGAACATGTTCATCCAGAAGTTTCTTGGTGCTTAGTGATACACAATAACATGATGTAGAAATAGAAGAGTGGGTCATAAGCCTGCTTTAAAAAGCCAGGTTCTCAGATTCCTCCAAACAGATTCAAGATCTACTTCGTGATGGAGATGATTTGGAATGGATTTCCAAAACAGTGATGCATTAACTGAAAAACTGAAACCTTTTTTTTATTGGTGTAAACAAGAGGTTAGAGTGGGCAGATCCTAAGGAGCATGATGGCATGAACTTTTCAATCCGCTACAAACTGGGGGAATATTCCACTGAGAGCCTTAAATAGAAGGCAACGGTTTTGTATTGACTTGTTGTTTTATTGGTAACCAGTGCATTTATTTCAGTTCAGGAGTTGCATGCATGAATTTTGGCAGTTTAAATATTCAACGTGCTGCTTTGTTCTGGTGCACTTGTAATTCACGAATGCGTCCTAAGTAAATGGTGTTGGCATAGTACAGACCGGACAATACAGTAACCAGAGTTATCATTTTCCTGGCCTTCAAGGGTAATAAGGATGCTACTTTTCTTAGCACGCTGAGCAGGAAGATATATTCAGACACTACCAATCCAATCTGAGCTTTTATGGAGCGGTACTCTTTATGATGACTTCAAGTCTTTTTTGCAGAAGTTGTGGGCTCTTGTGAAATTCCCATTCTCTGAAAGGCAATATAGATGACTCCATTAGTTCACTTTCTTGTTTAGGATGACTCACTCCATTTTGCCAGAGTTTAGTTTCAGGTGCTTTAAACTCATCCAATTCTTAATAAATTAACATGATGTCCTGAAATTCAATGTGTGTGCACGAAGTATCATCTAAATGAAGCAATAGTTGGTTGTCGTCGGCATACTTGTAAAGCCTTCATCCCCTTTCAGATAGGTCTTTTTAATTAGCAATAGTTTCATGAAAGAAGTTAGAAGAGGTTCTGGGTTCTTTAAAATGGCCAAAGCTATCCAACCTGGCGTCAATTCTTCTATGGCTAACAGCTTGGAAATTAAGAAATTAAAAAATCTTGAATATTGAGAAGGCTTGTCCTCAAGTATTCAGGAAAGTTGCCTGACTAGTAGACATTAGGCAATTTATTTTATAAAGAGAGTCACATCCAGTTTCTAGTGATACTTTTAGGATATTAGATTTCCCTAGAGATAGATTCCTGAAATTATCCATTTCAACATTGAAAAGTGAGTGGACAGCCATTTAGGCATTTGGAGATCATGTTCATTATTCATCTATGGTTAGCCACTCATTTCTTGTGAATCTTCTCAGTCATACTCCAATCCAATCATGGGACTTGCCATTAGTTTTTTGTGGGCTTCAACATCCCTTTTTAAAACTTTGGAATCACAGTACCATTGTCATTTTCAACCCCCAAAGTAGTATTTTTATTAGCAATAACATCAGCTACGAGCTAGGTGAGGTTTGTTTATTAGTTATAGATGAACCCTATTCAAAATCTCTCCAGATAGAGTTAAACCAAGAACTAGTCCTGTGTTTATACCAAATGTATATCCAGGACATTATCCTCCCAGTTTTCTCTCAGAATACATTGAATCTGAAGTAAGAGGAATTACAGAAATTGGATGTTTGTAGAACCCTCAGGATTTGTATTGAGAGAACAGAATCTTTTTGAAAATCCCGCTCCTTGTTGGTGATGTTTGGTTGAGGTTGTAAGAGAAAAGCAACCTCTGCTACACTACCTAGATGGATGAAATCTGCACTTATTTCTGCTCATAAGACAGTAACTCAGGGTGTACCTTTAGGCATTTCTGGTTGATTTACAAGAAGGGCAACATCATTGTTGGAGGCGGAAACGGTATCAGAGATTGGTAAATCTACTTGGCTTTCACATCACTCATTTGTTAAATTTAAGAGGTTGGATGTAAGTAATTGGGCTACTGATTGATAGAGGTGAAAACATTCTTAAGCAGCAACCGCAATTTTTCTCAGAGTGAAATCGCAAGCAAACTCCAAATTAACCAGTGCTCAACCCCCTGGCAGCTTGGCACAGAGAAGTCAGGCTTAACTTAAAGGCAATGTGTAAAGTATTTGTGCAACACTTCAAACAATAAAACAGTGAAAACAACACAAACAAAGATCCCATATCAGATTAGATGAATAGAGCTTAATTTAATAAATACAACAAGACCAAAACAACAAAAATCCAATCGGTAGAACCAGAGATATTCAATTTTAAAGATTTTGGTGAAGATAGCACTAAAAAGCACAAATTACAAAACTGTCGTTATCTTGTCACACCGGACCGGGAGAAAGTCACAAGATCAGGCTAACCATGATGGAGCGTGGGCTGGCTACAGGGACCCAGTTTGGCCCGCTAAACAAAGTACCTTAAATCTTGGTTGGTGAAGCATTGCAGGCTCCGCAACGAAGATGTGTTGCGCAGCTGAAGCGATGCATCGGTTCCGTAATGAGGTGAGGCTGTGATGCGAGGGCCTGCATTGTCTTGAGAATCCCGTCGACGGTGCTTGCGATGCAAAATCCAGCATCTATGATGCGGTGTGCAGTCATGACAATGCATCGGTTCCGAAGAGCTGTGAGGCTAAGATGCAGAGTCTGTCGTCGAGGCTGCCATCGATGAGGGATGCAAGGGCCTGTGCTGTGGGTGCTTCATGCAGTCAGGGAAATACGGTGTTTCTAAAGAGTTGCGATGCAATGCGTGTATTTGCAATGGGTCCAAACCATGCACCAGCAGCGATGCATCAGTTATGATCGGGTTACGCCACGCAGCAGAGGAGATGCTTCAGTTCTGCTGGATCCACAGAGGCTGGCAGAGCACCTTAAGCTTGGGGTGGCACTACTTGACAGGTAGATTTAGCGATGGCGTATTCCAAGTGCAGATGCAAGGTTGTTGGAAGCCTGTTATATTCCTGAGGCTTCAGATCAGGAGGCCATTCAGCTAGCCCTTGGAGTTACTATGGGCTCCGGGTTCAAGAGATGCAGATCCAGTCCTTCTCATCCAGGCAAGAGGGCAGCAGGTCAGCACAACAAGGCAGCAGTTTCTTCAGAACAGCAGTCCAGCAGAGTGGTAGTCCTTGTAGTAGCATTGCAGTCCTTCTTCCAAAAGTGTACTGAAGTGGTGGTGTCTGAGGTCCAGTATTTATACCCATTTGTGCCTTTGAAGTGAGGGAAAAGCTTCTAGAGGCTACTCTTTGAAGTCCCCAGGCATCCTGCCTTCCCTGTACTGGCTACAGACTAACTACAGGGTGTATGTTGCCCTTTGTGTGGAGGCAGGAAACAACCTATTCAGGTGCAAGTGGGGCTGTGCCCAGCTCCTCATTCCCATCTTGCCAGTGATTGCGCACCCAGGTACACCTAAGCTCCCTTATTGTGTGGCTGTCTAGGAGTAATACACAAAGCCCAACTGTCAGCGACACCCAATCGTGACATGAGACAGGCTACAGGCACCAAAGTTTTATTCTGATTCTGGAGACACCAAACAAGAACTGTTTGCATCTTTCCATTTGGAAATTACACTTATAAAAGTTAACAAGGCAACTTCAATGTTATACTATGGCAGAGATAGGTATGCAGTAGTGAAAAATAAATGTAAGAGTTTTTCATTATCAGGATATGTAAAACTTAAATGTTCATGTCCAAATTTTAAATACACTGCGCCTTGCCCCTGAGCCGTCTACCAGGACGCAGCGCAGAGACAGAACAAGACAGTGACTTGTTAGTACCGACTAAGGCTACTATACCGCACGGCGGCATCCTGAAGAATGACCTAACTGTACATTTTGAAGATACCACAGATCTGAATTCATTAGTGCAGGTGGTAAGTTAACCACTGTAATTAAGGGCTGTAATAAGCCTCTTAGAGCACCCTTGGTCCTGACGAAAGCCTTTAGATTTCACAAGAAGGCTGAAACATGTTGACCCAATAGTGCGTTAGACTGGTAACTGGGTCTGTAGACGCACCCCTTTTATTTTTCTCACATCACTGTTTTCCTAATACATTTTTTTTGTGTTATATAGTGATGTAGGGAATTTTAATTTCACTACACATGAGCACCTGCACATTCTTACTTTTTTTAAATCTCTGGACACTACTGGAAGATCAGTTGGTCTACCTCCGGGTGGAGGTTAGCATACATACTATCTAAGAACCCTATGATGATGCTGTGACGTTTCACCAAGGCGGAGAATCAAGATATACCGCCACCGGCCTGTGTACGTTTTATCAGGGCTTTTAATTGGTTCCAACATTACAAAGACCCTGATTTCACAGGACAAGTGATCCATTCCCCCCCTGATTTTTGATGCACTCTTTGAAGTCCCCAGGCATCCTGCCTTCCCTGTACTGGCTACAGACTAACTATAGGGTGTATGTTGCCCTTTGTGTGGAGGCAGGAAACAACCTATTCAGGTGCAAGTGGGGCTGTGCCCAGCTCCTCATTCCCATCTTGCCAGTGATTGCGCACCCAGGTACACCTAAGCTCCCTTATTGTGTGGCTGTCTAGGAGGAATACACAAAGCCCAACTGTCAGCTACACCCAATCGTGACATGAGACAGGCTACAGGCACCAAAGTTTTATTCTGATTCTGGAGACACCAAACAAGAACTGTTTGCATCTTTCCATTTGGAAATTACACTTATAAAAGTTAACAAGGCAACTTCAATGTTATACTATGGCAGAGATAGGTATGCAGTAGTGAAAAATAAATGTAAGAGTTTTTCATTATCAGGATATGTAAAACTTAAATGTTCATGTCCAAATTTTAAATACACTGCGCCTTGCCCCTGAGCTGTCTTGGTCCTACCCTAGGGGTGACATATATATTACAAGCATTTGCAATGCAATCAGTCTCGCCTTTGGGTCCTTATATGTATTTAGCTATGCAGCACATTAGCCTGGGTGCTGAAACATCTACTGTTCTTTAATTAACGTGGAGGGAAAGTAAGCAACAAACTGCGTGACATGCCACTGAACATTCTGCAACAGACAGTGCAGCGTTTTACACACAACGTGCTTAGTGCACATGATCACCTGGAGCACCCGGAGCTCTTTATAGAACAGGCAGGTGCCCGAGGTACCTTTGAGACAAAATCACACAAAGCAGGGTTTGATTAGAGTGGCGCTGAGGGCAAGTCGAGGTGAGGAGAAAGGTCTCTAGGTTCACCTAATAGCAAGGTATCCTCAGGTCCGTTTTCAGGCATCGACTATTGTTTATGGAGGGAAGGAAAGGAAACACAAATAAACAGGGATAAATACACTCTGGGCAAATTACTTAATGTCCTGGTATTAACAAAATGAATGTGTCCATCTGTAACTCAACTGATGCTGATGTAAAGCGCTATAATACCTTTGGGTCGAGTTTGCGCTATATAAAACAAAAATAGAAAATATCCTTGCTGCCTTCCCTATCTGTCAATGGGCGAAAGAGTCGTTAAGTTTCCTTAGTGGTGATACTCACTTGATGAAGAGCTGTTTGTAACCTCCTAATCACAGGTTCGAATTCGTCAAGGAGTGGATAAATTAGGGCCAGTGGGTTACAAAATTATAAAACCTATTGTCCTGGCAGGTAAGGACCGATTAGCCTTGAAGTGTGCATTACAAATATGAAATATTATTATGCATCATTGAAGCACAGTGGCAGCTGAGATCAGTGCTATGAAATTCCCACGTGGTATACAGCGCTACACCAAAAAGCATGAATAAACAGAGCCCAGCAGAGTACTTGCGGCTGGCCTCCTCTGGGTGTGCTGCAGGAAGAAGTGAAGGGTGCTGGAGCTACCTTGAGAGGCAGAGGGGTCTGTGGAAACAGCCTGTCTTTGTAAGGAGCGGGGGCCTTCCTCGGACAGACCCCTCCCCGCAGGCACTTCTGATATTACTGCCGCACCGACGCCTCATTTGTGCCAAGCATTCCTTTGCTGTCATCAGTGACCCCCACTCCACCCGAGCCCTCTCTTCCCAAGCCCAGCTCCCAAACATTCATTCCCTGCTATTTTAAGCAAAACAATGTAACATGAATACATTTAAAACTTGTTTATTGGTAAAAACATGACGGATTTCAGGGACTTGCTTGTTGTTTTGATTAATCCTTGCCATAAACTAGCGCTGTCACTCCATCAACAGTAAAACGAACATTCACAAACAAAATAAACAAGTAGGCAGTGCTTTTGAAGTAGACGAGCGAACGTGTTTTCCTCAGAATAAATTGATCTAATCCTTGGCGCTTGACACGAGGTACGTCTCTTCATTAATTTTAAATTACCAGACTGTTTACAAGGGGATCTATAGATCCGGCGCCACAAAACTACAACCCGCAAGCAACACTGTCCCACCACAAATTACAATACACTATGCTCACACGAGAGAATGCACACATTTTTGCGAACCACCCAAGTCCAAAAACATTCACTGCTTATGTAAAGAGAGTTTCAAATATGTCCCTGTATATGTCAGAAATGATAGGTTCTGTACATGTATTATACAAATTGTACAATAAAGTTTAATTTAGAACTCCGTTTGTTAAATTAGTGTTTTGATAGTTATTTCACCCGCACACCCTTTTAATTCCACTATCCCTCCTTTGCATTCGGTAAATACGCATTTCTGGCGGGATTTGTTTAACTTGTGCAAAAATAAGGTACATGGCATGTTTCTGCCTACGAAATACACATATAAATGTTTGCTTCATACCTGATATGCAAAAGATTAAATGGGCTTGAAGAATAAAAACACATCCCAAACAATTTCCATCCTTTGATTTTCATACCAAGTGCATCACTCGACGAGAATGCCAATGCCACAGTTTGAGACGTTCCAGAAATCTCCTCCAAGGGCTGCTTGCAGCACTTGTGCACGTACTCACCCTCTAAAGCAGAGTATTTTCACTCAGAGGACCGACAATACATAATTGTAAAAAGAATGCAAAATCCACTTGTGCAAGGCCAGGCTCCAAAACGAAGACTATGAAAATGTAAATCTCGCGTCAACGCCTTGTCAGGGGTAGAGGCGCTATATAAAATATGTAAATATCTCCCTAGCACATTTTCGCCTTGCATCTAATACCTCTATTAAGCATTTGCTAACCCCTACACCAAGAATCGAGTTCGAATAGTAAATGGGCCCAGTCCATGTATGCTGGGAAGTGAGTCTGAATTGAGAAATTAAATACAGAACACCTTTTTTGGGCCTGGAAACTCAGCAGAGATTCACCTTGATAACAGGCATTCCTTAAGGCTGGGATGAAACGCAAACAGTCACAGCAGTGCTCAATCAGACATCACCAGTCTACAACACTTCCGGTCATGAGCCTTCGAAAATCGAAAGAACTCTAATCTCTGTTGCCGCCTCTCACCTCAACACACATTCCCCTCCCCCGCCAGATCCTCCATGTGGGAAGAAACCACACCATACCCAGGGCAGTGGCCTTGTCAAAATGTCCGTCTTCCCACCTGCATCCGGTGGTCTATCTCCTCTGTTGGGATAGGGTCTTCCGGACGCCACTCGTCCGCTGCAGGTTCACAGCTGTCCTCGGCTCGGTCAGCTGTGTCTGGCTGGATTGTGCTGTAGTGCACTTTACTCCTGGTTGCACGGGCTGGCTCGGGATCAGTAATAGTGAGCTCCGAGAATCATGTGAGATCCCCGCGACTGGTGGTAATTACCTCCAGTAAACACTGGCGTGCACGCATTAAGCACTCTAACCACCTGCATGGTGCTATTAGGGGGCGCACCCGTTTCATGGCACCAGGAGTCTACATAAAACAAGCATTTGAAGGCACGAGCGGGGAGGAGAGGGGGCTATGCGAGTGGTGCGCGCGCGCACCACAGCGAGACATCTGTTTTGCATTATCGGGCACGATAATTGCAAACAGATGTCTGCCGCGCGCGTAACCGCAGGGAAAAGGCCATGACGCACGAGCGTCTGGTCAGCTTTTCAAACCCCCTAACATAAAGTCTTGCCAGGCAGCGCTTGCGCGCTACTCGAGGCTCGACCTAAAAAGGAAGGTTTGGACCTGACAAAAGGTTAATTTTGCCACGTCAAGATTGGAATTTAAAATACACACAGAGGCTCTGCATTGGCAGGCCTGAGACATATTTAAGTGCTGCAGGGCCACTAGTAGCATTTAATCTAAAAGCCTTGGGCAGATGTAGTGCCCCTTTACCAGGGACGTCTAAGCAAATTAAATGACAATTGGGTATATGCCAATCTAACATCTTTTAAGGAGCACTGGTTAGCAATCATAAAGTGCACAGAGTCCTAAATTTAACAAGAATGGATTCAGCAAACATAGGAGGAGGTTTGGGGGTGACCCTGCAGTGAGGGCCAGGTCCATCATTGGAAATAACCCTGAATCCTTCAAAGGATCTAGTAGAAGGTGAACGTTCTTGTACATCTGAAGATAATTTGACATTTTTATTTTCTTTCGATAAAAGGTGTGAGCATACAAAAGGATGGTCATATTTATGGATACCAGCATGGTAGTAGGGATTGGTATATCCTTAGTCAGTTAGTCCTGTGATAAGGAAGACTGAATGGGGATGTAGTGACCTGATTACTTTCTGATAATTTTCACTACTCCTAGTCCAAGTCCCCCTCATCACAGTCCAGTATCCCTCCTCTCCACCCTTTAAGCTGTTATTTATGATGTTTTCTGAAGCTTTGGAAGGTTAGGCCATTACATCAAAAGAGAACTAAGATGGCCCTTAGTACATAGCATGAAAAGAAGGAGAACAGCCTATCTCAAGGGTAGGACACGGTTTGGACTGTAAACAGGCTAGAAGTAATGAAGATTATCAGTGATTGATTAGGTAATCATTTTTTTACTCTGTAGAACCATCTCAGTAGCCACAGAACCCCCAGCACCCTAAAGAACCAAACATGTACATTAGTGCTTTAATTGTACTCCTCTAGGTTTGCCTAACTGGTATTGTTGTACTAAAATGACCACAAACTGAATTAGTAGTTTTCATTTCAGAGCAGAAATCCAGCTATGAAAGGTTTGAAAGTAAATTGACACCAGGGAGCTCTGCCAATATCATTTCAGAAGGCTTCCAGCCTGTGTACCCTACTTGGCAGAACACTTTCATTCACTCCTCAAGTGAACACATTCCACCACTTGCAACTGCTGTAGGGCATTCTTCTCTCCTTGTTTCTCCTGCATTCAGTTGCCCTAGTTCTTCCAACAGAACTCCCTCTGATGACACTAAAAAAGCAATGATCAAACACAATTTTGCTCTGCTCACATTTGATCCATGATATTTCAACTATACCACACCTACCCTGTGGAAACGACAATGACTCCCGACAAAGAAGGGTCAACGTTCAAGAACCAATGCATGGTCACTGTTTTCTTGATGGTTGAAACAAACACTTACCTTTTAGCGCTAACAGCTAACAAGCATGTTCTTTCCACCAGTTTGAACTTCTGACCATTTCCTCTGATGGGCTTACAAGCTTCAGAGGCCATTTTCTATCTGTAGAGAGAACTACCTTCTGGAATATAATTCCTCACCACTCTGATGCAATTCCCTGTGGTGCTGAAGAAGCCAATAAATATACATTTTCCATTCAAACTGTGATTGTAATGCCATGAACTATGCAGCGACTACAGGGACCACACTAGTCCCCTAACACAGCCTCCATTCACCTGCACATATTGTCAATCATCCGACAGCGCCTCGAGACCCTCACAGGTGAAGCAGCTGCGCTCTACAAATCCTGATTGATTGATTGAATCAACCAGCCCCTGCAATTTTATTAATGTATTATTTATTATTAACATTTAATCACAGGCAGGGCCATGGAAATCCTAATTCCGGTACAAGAAAGATATTCCGTGCTGCCCTGGTGTGCTGGAGTGCACAATGCAGACAGGAGGTATGGTAGTTATGCTTGCACTGCTGCTTCCCCTGCATGAGCCTGTGTCAGATCAGACGTACAGCAGAACCGGCCACTGGGATATCCCCGAGTGCATCCATCTGTGCATGTTCCTGGCTCTGACCTGACCACACCTAGTTCTTTATATATATCTATAAGAAGAACATTTAATGGTATTTTATAATGATCAGTACAAAATTGGTAGGAATGAGGCCTTCTGAAGCAAACAAATTGAATTTAACAAACATTTTTCAATCTATTCCTGTATTTGTTGCTTGCAATGTTATTCTATATGTGAGTAAAATGAATTTTATTTTTTATAAACGGTTGAAGCATCAGAATTAGACATTTTGGAATGTATTTAAATAAATGGTTGGCGTAGTTGAATGCAGCAGTTACAATTGATTTTATATAAACAGTTGAATTATGCAGCTAGCCAAACTCCTAGAGAGTTCCAGCACAACAGCAGAGGCTGAATACTTTAATTACCACCACAAACAGGAATTGAAAGACAGCCTGAAGAAAAGCCCGGGCACTGATGCATTTTTGTTAATTCTGAAATGTTGTTGCATTTATTTACTAACATTTTCATTTACTTGACTTCATAATAGAATTCACTTTAAGTACAGAGTTGGCAAGATGCACTGAGCACTGCTGCACATACATTCGTTTCAGTAGATGTCCCATCTGCCGCAATAAAAACCAGAGCAGATTATGTGCTATTCTTATTTTTCAAAAATACATTTTCCATGTGTTATCCGGCAAGGCAGATGTCAGCATGCAGCAGATAATTTCGTTACCTCTGCACATGGGAACTGGAAAGTCCCATGCCGCTGTGGTCGCCGTGTTTGCTATGCAGGTGAGCTGCGGGTGCCCGTCCAGTATGTATCCTGTAACGCAGCTGTACCGGATTTTATCTCCAACATCAAACCTTGTGCCGGAGAGGACGCCTTTTGGTGGAACGCCAGGATTCCCACAGGAACTGCTCTGTAACTCTGCACAAGAATGAGAAAACACAATGCATGCATTATTTAAAAAGCTGTTGACAAAAATGTGAGTTTGCTAAACGCATGCTTTGCTTTTTTTGTACTGAATATTATTTGATGCCCTGCAATGTCAAGAATATATTTGTGTTATGTAAAAAATCGGTCACTTATTGCTTTTGCTGTTATTGAAGGTGCGTTTTTAAATTTTAAAGTTTCTGGTTTCGAGGCATTCTTTTGCTTGTGACAGCAAAGGCTTTTGACAATTTTGACCAATGGATAATTTAGGTATTGAAGGGAAGTGAGTTGACTTTTGGTGTAAAGTAGAAAACATGAGGGCATATTAGCAAGACTCCCGTTAAAATTATCGCCGTTTTAGCGGCAGGAAACTGCCGCTAAAACGGCGATAATGGCTTGCTAATATGCGTTATAGAATTCAATAGAAGCCCAGGTTAGATGTGCAGGACATCTAACATGGGCTTCTATTGGAATTCTATAGCGCATATTAGCAAGCCTATTATCAGCTGTTTTAGCGGCAGTTTCCTGCCGCTAAAACAGCGATAATTTTAACATGGGTCTTGCTAATATGCCCCATGGTCTACTAATGTAGCAAAAAGGGCTATTTGCTGGTGCGGGGGTACGTTGTTTTTAACGTGCATTTTACAATAAACCTTATTTACATAAGCTCTAAACTTGATTGCAAAAATATCACAGCTGTTCAGCATGGAAATCTATCAAAAATATATTGCCTTAACTTTGAGAGCTAAAGAGTGGATTTTGTGGCAAGCACATTAAAGGACTGTGAGAATTTTTTTTTTTTGTGTGGTCACCCCCATTTTATTGGTGATTTTTATTGCACGTTTTTAGACTCTGCACGCTAGGGTGCTGCTGTCCGGGACCCAGTAAACGTGCTCTGTCCCCTAAAACATGTTACAGTTGGCTAGTCTCTGATTGGCATTGTTAAATATTCTGTAAGGCAATATTATATCATGTAAAAGCTACACCCCTTGCATGGAAAGCTAAGTGTCACCTGTGGACTGCAGTACTTATTGTGTCATCCGTGTAATAAGGAAAATATGGCTCCAGGTCTAGCAATGTAGCTTGACTCAGCCATCTCAGCTGTGCTCGTGCCTACCACAGAATGCAAAGAAACACAGAGCTTGGAGGGCCACTGACCATGGAAACTGCCAGAGTTGCAAGCCCGAGGCGCAACCCACCACCCTCGGTGTTCGGGTGGTTGTGGAAGAAGGTCCACGGAGGACATTAGAGACATGGTGGGGCAACCTGCAGGGGTAGCAGCGGCCACATTTGGGAGTGCCCCGGGGAGGAACAGCCAAAACCACGTCTGCCAGCTTTGGGGAGACGGGGCAGGGTCAGACGTGCGACGGTGCGGTGTTGGGACCTCTTGGAGTCCAGGCTCTGGGTTTACGAGGGAAGTTTAGGACTCATTTCTACTTCTGAAGCAATAAGTCAGCAAGATAACAAGGCAGCTGTGAAGTGGAACTTTTTCATTCTTTGATTTTTATCTTTGTGGAATTGGGCTACATATTTGTGGCAGCCTGGACTTTCTCTCTCACATATATTTTCTTATTAAGTAGCCACAACCATAATGCCTCTGAGCAAAACAGGCAGAGCCACTGTAGTGAAAAGAGAAAGGAAAGGTAGAGCCTAGAAAACCTACCATGTACAGTGAGCCTTACAAGTGGCAGCCAAGACCTTTCAACTTCGGTAATTACTCGATCTGGCACCATAATGGCATCCAAACCAGATGGAGCAGAGGTCTCTGTGGCATCGCTCTTGGTAAACTCTATTAAAAAATTGTGGGGAAACACTTCAGGAGCAAACTGTCAAGAAAGTAAAATGTACCCTCTCCTGCTGCTTACCCTGTCCCCTGAGATACTTCATTGCCTCACTTGGATACGACAGAGCTTCAAGAGTTCCAAGTCTCATTTGAGCTGGGGGTGTATTCTCTAGAGCCCAGACTATCATCCTCACCATGACTTGTATAGGAGGAGGTCGGGGAAGGCGACTCACAGGTAAGCAAGTCCACAGCCTTACGATGGGCTCAAGAGAATCAGGATAAAGAAGGCATGAGAATATTGTCAAAAGCCCTTCACGCCACCATTCTCAGCCATTGGAGTGAACCAGGAGGGTACCCGCTAAGTCTGGCAAATATACTTCTCCATGATCTCCCCCATAACTTGGCCACTGACTTGGATAGTGGATCAAGTTCTTCCTCATCCATGATGGACATTAGGGTTTTAATGCAGAAAACTTTGCAGGGCATCTTTAAGGCTGTAGTTTTAAATACAGATGTTCTGAAGTCTCATAAGCTCTATTTGAAGTCCATTGCTACAGAATTGTAGCTGAGGAGGAGGGGACTTCTCATTTCCCTAAACAAACCCCAGGCTGGGCTATAGGCAACCTTCAGGGGCAGAAAACATCTGCCATCTTAGATTTCCCTTACACTAGTGCACTGTGGGATTGTTTGCAGTAGGCAAAGGATGTGCTGTAAATGTGGGTAGGCTGGCTCCTGAAAACCTTTTCCCTATTGGTTGGGGATTGTCCAGAAGTGACCCCACCTACTGTCTGCTGAACTGAATGAAAATGGACCTCACCACCAACAGCCTCAGCACACTTTCTGGACCTGCAGAAGAACAGAAGAAAGGCTGCACCTACTGTTTGAGAGCTGTGAGAAGACCTGACGATCTGGATTTGCACCCACTTGTAACTAGGATTTACAATTGTACTCCAAGGGTCAGTGAACGCACATCCTGTGTGGCTGTAGCAACACAACAAGCTACAAGAGGCATTTTTCCTGAAGTACCCAGCTGACCAGTACCAACTTGAACTGGACAGAATCCTGCTGATGGCCTTTGCTGGAGTGAGTCCTGGCCAACATCTGTTGTCCCTGAGATCCAGGGAGCTTTAGAAGTAACCAAGAGGATACGCTTCACAAACTCTGAAAAGTTGGAACACTTTTGGACTTGCAAGACTTGCTGAGTGTCAGCTGGACCTCGCGGCAAAGGTGTGGGAATTTGACGCTACTTAGTCGGATACTGCTTCTGGCTTGTCCCACTGGAAGACGTTTAGTCCCAAAAAAATGACTCAGGACAAAGGTAGAAATCTTGAATTGATGAAGGCGTGAAAAGTGTCTGCTGATGAGAGAACTTTGTTGCCTGTGAAATGTAAATTTCTCTTGCTTAGAGCTTTACACATGAAAACCAACAGGACCTCTTTCAGTAGATACCCAACTTAGAGTGAACTTCGGTAGATACGGCCTGCAGCTTTTCTCTGCTGCAGTATTTTGGCTTTTGTTGGACTTGGCCCTTTTTGCAGGGTCATCCCTAAACTTTTTGCCTTTCTCCTAGCCATTTTTCTGACATGGTGTTGGTGGTTTTAGGACTCTGGGCACTTTAGCACTGCTGTCCAGTGTAAAGTGCGTGCGCTCTCTGTGTTATATTTGGTAAGACTGGTCTACACCTGTTTGGCCTATTTAATTTACCTGTCAGTCCCTTGTAAAGTGGTATCCCATATACCCAGGGCTGGTAAATTAAATGCTACTGGCGGGCTTGCAGCGCTGATTGCGCCACCCACCAAAATAGCCTTTCAAACCTAACTCAGGCCTCTGCCATTGCAGGGCCTGTGCGCGCAGTGTTACTGCCGCTGTGACGTGGCACCTAAAGTGTGTGCCATGTCCGTGACCCCCCTTTTTACTGCATGTCAGTCACCCCTAAGGTAGGCCCTAGCTAGCCCTATGGGCAGGGTGCATTGTACGTAAAAGGTAGGACATGTACCTTAAGTGTGTGACATGTCCTGGTAGTGACAAACAGCCATTTTGGTTTCTCACTACTGTGGGGCTGCCCTCCCATAGGAATGCATTGGGGATTCCCTGATAAGTGTTTCAGTGGTAATTCCTGATATGAGAGGCGCAGCGTGGTCAAGTTTGGTATTTTTGGAATAGTGATAATAAATGCTGCGCAATGGTGTGTGCAGATTTATTATAACTATTTTAGAAATGCCACTTTTAGAAGTTGGCATTTCTGTGTGCTATGTGTCTGCCTGCCTGATGTGAATTGCATGTCTGGCTTGTGAGTGACGGGGGCTGGGAGGTGTGTGTGGCTCCAGGAGGGGAAGGTGAGTCAGCGCTAGGCTGAATGGGACATCTGTGCTGGGAGTAGTGGGAGGAGTAATCCCCTGACCCTGAATAGGACTGTGCCCAGCCTGTACAATGCTGGCTCCACCCCCTGTGGTGTGTCTGATCACTGAGCCCCCACCTGACAAAGGGGAAGAGGAGCTTGGAAAACAAAATGCTCCAAATCCCCCCTGAACCAGTTGCATCTGGTTTCCCCATGCCCTGCACTGCAGACAAAGGAATATCTGGTATAAATGTAGGGGCTGTGACCCCATGAAATGTTCAGTTCTGTGCTGTTCCTGACTTGCTGGGGGCTTGCTGCTGCTGGGGCCCAGGAGGAACCGCCATGGGGGCTTACCTCCCTGCTGGAGGGCCCTGTGTGCTGGCCTCCCTGGCCCCACGGACCTGGAGGAACTTTGGCTTGGATTCATTCCTTTTAAATACAGGACTCCTGCTTCTAGCGCCTCCTGAGCACTTTCTTTTTATTGCCCTAAGAAGGAGGACAGCGGGGGCTGCGCAGCGCTGAGCTGCAGCCCCTTTGAGAGGGAATCCCCATCGTAGGGATTCCCCCTTGATGCCTGAGCCGCGGGTGCCCACCCCGCGTTTTTCTTTATATTTGCGGGTGCCCACCCCGCTTATTTTATATTCGAATTGAGCGGGTGCCCACCCCGCGGTTTTGCCAGAGAGAGCGGGTGCCCACCCCGCTTTTGTATTTATTTAAAACGGGAGCCTACCCCGTATTGCCCCCGCATTAAGGAAATCACCGCCGTGGCCCGGCGCGACCAGGAAGCCAGGCGGCCTTGCCTGGTTGTGGGCGGGGCCTTGCGGGCGGAAGCAGAAGAGCCGAGAAGAAGTCGGCGTGTTGCCGAGCAGGGCTCCCGTGTACCGGTGGGAGCCCTGTGTGGGACAAGTAGCTGCGGCCAAGAGGGATGACGGGAGCCTACCCCGCCTCCCAGGGCGTCCCGGGCCGAAGGCAGAAGCCGGCGAGTCTGCACGGGGCTCTCGTGAGCTGAGAGAGCCCCGCCCGCCACCCAGGAAGAGCCCCGCGTGTGCTGTCCAGCCTGAGATCGGAGGAGCGAAGAGAGGAGACAGAGTCCCCAGCAGAGAGCCCCGGTGAGTGGGGCTCAGAGGGGGCTGTGTCTTATTTCTGCCAGTGGGGGCTGAGTGCAGACCGGTGTCCCTCTTCCGCGAGACGAGAGCAGAGAGCCCGGTGAGCCATTCACAGCGGTACCGCCGTGGCGGACCGCTGCAACTTGGGAGAGATCCTTTGTGGAAGTCCCGGAGTGGGGTTTGGGGGCAATTATTTCACAGAATCCCTGATTGTTCTTCACAGCTGCCCCGCTAGACAGAGGGCAGCTGCACCGTTGGAAAGGTTACTTTGGGAGTCCCGGAGTGGGACTTCCACGGCACGTGTAGTGCCAGTGCCATCTTTCTTGGGGGCAATTCTTGTGATACATGTCCCAGAGTGGGGCTCAGGCCATTTTTCCCAGCTGCCCCGCCTGATAGAGGGCAGCTGCCACGTTTGGCGCAGATTGATTTAGAAGTCCCTGAGTGGGACAGGAGAGGGCACAGTGGTGCCAGGCCTTCTCTGCTTCACAGCTGCACGGCAATTAGCGTCAGTTGCTACGTTTAGGCTTGTGCAACTGCGCACGGTTGATTGCTGCATTGGCAGCCAGGGGGCTAATGGGATAGCCCTGGTGAAGCCCTGACTGTGCGGGACATAGGGCATTTGAGCCCCAGTGGAAGGCCAGTTGGCCTGGGGGTCATTTCAGTGTTTAGGCTCCTGAGGGTTAGGATAATGTGTTTATGCCTAATGCGATATTGCGTAATGTGTTTATGCTAAGGAAGTTTGGGGCCTAACGTGTTACTGCCTAATGTCATGTTATGATGTTTGGGGGAGTACCTATTTGCGTAAGGTGTTTATGCTTATGAGGTTATTGCATAATGTGTTTATGCTGGTGAGGCCCATTGCGTAATGTGTTTATGCTGATGAGGTTTGGGCCTAATGTGGGTTTATGTCTAATGCTAATAGGATAATGCTTAGGTCATTATGGTACCAGTAGTTACTGGTTGTGTTTTATATTTGCATTTACTTACCTGTTCTGATGGTTCTGACCATGGCCCGATTGGCCTGGTCCTGTATATTATCCCCTGTGAATATTGCCTAGTGCCAGTTGGCACAGTGTAAATATGTGATTATGTTTCTAATGTGTTTATGACAATACAAAGGCTATTTTTTATATAACCTTGTGTGGAGTTCCTTTTGTGATGTGCCTAGTGTGTTGCTGCTGTGTGTGTGTGTTGCTCAAACGCCTTACACATTGCCTCTGGGATAAGCCTGACTGCTCGTGCCAAGCTACCAAGGGGGTGAGCAGGGGTTATCTTGGGTGTGTAACTCCCTTGCCCTGACTAGAGTGGCGGTTTCTGCCTGACTTTGGCGCAAGCCCTAGCCAACCAGAAATCCTATTTCTAACAGCTTTCATTTGACAGACTAAGTCAGAAGGTAAAATATTTGACAGGGATAAACCTGCTTATTGCATCCAACTCATGCTCCACCATGGTCAGCCTGAAATCACGCCTAGATCCCACCGATTAAAATGTTAAACCACAAGCAGTGACTACTGATTGGGGCTTTACTTTTTCTTGGTGCTCTTTACTTTAAACATTTAAAAATTCATATCTCCGGTTCCCCATGTTAGATTTTTGTCACCTTGGTGTCATGTTGAATTTTACTCTACTTTACTCTATTGTTCTAAATTTGAGCGGGATCTTTATTGTGTTTTTGATTTTGTATCTGTTTTGGATCTTCTAAATGCTTTACATATTTTCTTTCGTTTAAGTCTGTCTTCCCTGTGTCATATCTAACCGGGGTGTAGCTCAGGTTTAAACTATTGAAATTTTTGTTTGGACTTAACTGGTTAGTGACATTTAATAATTTTGTTTCTTAGAAAACCTCATGATTTTATGAAAGCTGCTGTATAACATCAACATTGTATTTGTAATTTAAGCCAAATAAAGGGTTTAAATATTTACAGCAACAGAAATTGTTACATCCACACTTCGTGACTTACTGGAAATTCATACTATATGATGAATTCAAATGCATCCAAATACTTAAACCAGCAACTCATTTTATACTGTGTTTTAAAGAGCCAGTTTACATAATTAAAGAACCACTGTTAAGTGCTAGTATTTCTGTTGTTTTTATTATTAGCATATTTATTTGTCATTTCAACCAGTTAACATTACAAGCATAGATTCTATTGTTAATTAGTTGGCTATCCGGATATCATGCATACTAAGTGTTACAACATAAGGTAATAAGTGTTAGCATTTCTATGCACTCAGAATATTACATTATTATCAATAACATAATAAAACATTAAAAACAACAATGCCATTAGATGTATGGATAAGAATTGATTACAATAAAGAGAAAAGTTAGTGATAGTGAAGAAAAATAATCTTTTTTTAGCAAGGCAGTGTTTCTTTTAAAACAGCACAGACCCCTGTAATGGACATGGGCTGCTTTAAAAAAATGTTTTTAATTTGGAAATGCGAATGCAGACTTAGAGGTCTGCTGTCCCTAGCAGGCTTTCACACTTGCATTTGCATCTAGTCACAGTACGTAGCAACTAGGCCTGGGCAAAGGTTTAATTACGCCAGCATAATTGGCTCTATTTTGGTAAATTTGCATAATAAATGTTATGAAAAATTAAAGAGGAAACACCATTTTGCCACTTTGCGTAACTTTATGGACAACATTTACTGCGAGATGTAATGTAAATGTTTTTAAGCGCGGACTGTTAGGTTAATTTTTACCACAAAATACATATCCAAACGCGAGCAGCAGTGTTTTGGTATGAGCAAGTGGAAATCAACTCAAAAATACATTTGTGAGTTGAATGTGTACCTCAACAGTCCTTTCAGATTATTTTTTTGAGTGTGAGATGCATTTTGCAAAATGATGTGTAATTTTGCTAAATTTTGTGTAAGTAGGCTACAACAAGTTATGCTTGTTTCGCACACTCCTAATAGTAACCTTCCTAATTAATATTTGGCAGGTCATTCTGTGACCCTTTCAAACGTGCAGTTTGCAATGTGATCTGTTATTACTGCAGGTTGCATCACAAATTTGCATTCCCATGACTATTGACTACATCAGAGATGGCTGCTATGAGGCAACAACATTTTTATATGCTACGGCTTGCTCCGACGATATGACCTTATTCAGGTTCCACCTACTGGTGCCCTCGGGGTCAGGGTAGATGAGGGTAAACGATAAGAATATGCAATAAAGTACTTTTTCTGAACCTATTGGATTGATGAACGTTATTTGCAACATCCATATGCTCTGAATACTTTGAATGTATAAAAACAGATCTCAAACACAACTTCTTCCATTTTGTTGTAATTCAAAATCTCGAATAGCAAGACAATTCACAGATGTTATTTTCTAAACAAAGTGATTTTAAACCAACAGCACATCAGAGTGATTAATGGCCGTTGCTTTCTTGGAACAAGCAGGAAAAATAGGTTTCCTGTGTCTTTATCATTTTGGACTGCTTTGCAACAACTATTATTTATGTGCAGGTCCACACAGTCATTGAGGTGTGCACGAGGGTAGCCTAAAATGTTCATGAAAATCCTGAAAATATAAACCATGATGAGCTCCCCACACCTTAGTGGTATAGTGCAGGCCTATGATGTGGTTCTGGTCTCAGCACCAGGGTACCCAGACTTGATGTAGAATGGGTAAAGTACCCTTCTACAGTAAGGGGAAAGAGAATTAGTCTGTGTTGTGGAGTGGTAACCTCAGGTTTAGTCTTCCTCGTTTCCATAGAAGCTAAACTATAAACTCAATCAGACACAATAAAAGAAGGAACCACTGAGGAGCACTTCTGGACTTAGTCGGAGGTATGAGCAGGGCCACTGGAATTATGTGACTGTTTGGCTGCACCAATTTTCACATAATTAAACATTTTCCGCATTTGCCAAATATTCCATCATCTGCTGCCTAATCTGCAGATTTGAACAAAAAAAGCCTTGTTTCTAGCTCAAACTGCTCAAATGTTCCCAAAAATGCAGTGTCATGTGTTACAGCGTGGTGGAAGGACCTTTGCAAATGGTCACGTGTTGGAATGGTCACGTGTTACTTATTGCAAAATATGGGTGTTAAATTGGTACTAATGGTGCACAAACCTTTCTTCTTTCTGTGCCTCTCTTGCCTCTTTCTGCATTTCTCTTGCTTCTTTCTGCACCTTTCTTCCTCTTTCTGCAACTCACTGTCTTCTTTCTGCACTTTACTTGCCTCTTTCTGCACTTCTCTTGCACCTTTCTGCACTTCACTTGCCTCTTTCAGCACCTCTGTTGCTTTTTTCTGCAGATCTCTTGCCTCTTTCTGCACCTTCCTTGCCTCTTTCTGCACCTCTCTTGCCTCTTTCTGCACCTCACTTGCCTCTTTCTACACTTCTCTTGCTTCTTTCTACACCTCTCTTGCCACTTTCTGCTCCTCTCTTGCCTCTTTGTGCATTTCTCTTGCCTGTTTCTGCAGTTCCCTTGCCTCTTTCTGTACCTCTCGTGCCTCTTTCAGCACCTCACTTGCCTCTTTCTACAACTCACTCTTTTCCTTCTGCACCTGTCTTGCCTCCTTCTGCACTTCTCGTGCCGCTTTCTGCACATCTCTTGCCTCTTTCTGCACCCCTCTTGCCTCTTTCTGCACCCCTCTTGCCTCTTTTTGCACCTCTGTTGGTTCTTTCTGCACTGCTCTTGCGTCTTTCTGCACCTCACTTGCCTCTTTCTGCACTTCTCTTGCTTCTTTCTACACCTCTGTTGCTTCTTTCAGCAATTCTCTTGCCTCTTTCTGCACTTCTCTTGCTTGTTTCTGCACCTCTCTTGTGTCTTTCTGCACCTCTGTTGCCTCTTTCTGCACCTCACTTGCTTCTTTCTGCACCCCTCTTGCTTCTTTCTGTACCCCTCTCCCCTCTTTCTGCACCTCTCTTGCCTCTTTCTGCACCCCTGTTCCCTCTTTCAGCACCTTTCCTGCCTGTTTCAGCACCTCTCTTGCCTCTTTCTGTACCTCTGTTGCTTTTTTCTGCACTTCTCTTGCTCTTTCTGCACTCCTCACGTCTATTTCAGCACCTCTGTTGCCTCTTTCTACACCTCATTTGCTTCTTTCTGCACCCCTCTTGCCTCTTTCTGCACCCCTCTTTTCTCTTTCTGCACCTCTCTTCCCTCTTTCAGCACCCCTGTTCCCTCTTTCTGCACCTTTCCTGCCTGTTTCTGCACCTCTCTTGCCTATTTCTGTACCTCTGTTGGTTCTTTCTGCACTTCTCTTGCTCTTTCTGCACTCTTCGCACCTCTTTCAGCACCTCTGTTGCTTCTTTCTGCACTTCTCTTCCTTCTTTCTGCACCCCTCCTGCCTCTTTCTCTACCTCTGTTGCCTCTTTGTGCACCTCTCCTACCTTTTTCTGCACCTCTCTTGCTTCTTTCTTCACCCTTCTTCCCTTTTTTGCATAACTCTTGCCTCTTTCTGATGTTCTCTTGCCATTTTCTGCACCTCTCTTGCCTCTTTCTGCACTTCTCTTGCTTCTTTCCACACCCTGTTGCTTCTTTCAGCAATTATCTTGCCTCTTTCTGCACTTCTTTTGCTTGTTTCTGCACCTCTCTTGCGTCTTTATGCACCTCTGTTGCCTCTTTCTACACCTCATTTGCTTCATTCTGCACCCCTCTTGCCTCTTTCTGCACCCCTCTTTTCTCTTTCTGCACCTCTCTTGCCTCTTTCTGCACCCCTGTTCCCTCTTTCTGCACCTTTCCTGCCTGTTTCTGCACCTCTGTTGCCTCTTTCTGAACCTCTGTTGGTTCTTTCTGCACTTCTCTTGCTCTTTCTGCACCCTTCACGCCTCTTTCAGCACCTCTGTTGCTTTTTTCTGCACTTCTCTTCCTTCTTTCTGCACCCCTCCTGCCTCTTTCTGTACCTCTCTTGCCTCTTTGTGCACCTCTCCTATCATTTTCTGCACCTCACTTGCCTCTTTCTGCACTTCTCTTGCTTCTTTCTACACCTCTGTTGCTTCTTTCAGCAATTCTCTTGCCACTTTCTGCACTTCTCTTCCTTCTTTCTGCACCCCTCCTGCCTCTTTATGTACCTCTGTTGCCTCTTTGTGCACCTCTCTTGCCTCTTTCTGCACTTCACTTGCTTCCTTCTGCACCTCTCTTGCCTGTTTCGGCACCTCTGTTGCTTGTTTCCGCACTTCTCTTGCCTCTTTCTGCACCTCTGACTTAGAGGTAGTTTTAATCCCCCTGCCCTATTATGTACTAGGGCCTTACAGGGGAGGTCATGCCAATCACAGGGGTACCCCAACCCATAGTGTACCCTAGTGTATATAGGTGTTTTCACTGTATTCTAAGTGTCTTTCAGCATAGGACTGGCTCCGGGCCTGGTTAGTCAGAGTCAGTTACCACCAGTACCAGTCAGCAAAAAGTTGGGGGCACAGGATGACTTTGCAACAAGGCCTCTTACTGCACCTCTGCAGGTTCTTTCTGCATATCTCTTGCTTCTTTCTGCACCTTTCTTCGTCTTTCTGGACTTCTGTTGCTCTTTCTGCATTTCTCTAGCTTCTTTCCGCGCTTTTCTTCCTCTTTCTGCACATGTCCTACCTCTGTAGGCATAGTTAGAAATTAGCAGTTAAAAAACCTTTGAAATTCACTGAAAAAAACATAGGTTTCAGGGACGTTATAGTTAGGAATTAGCATTTAAAAAACCTTTGAAATTCACTGAAAAAAACCATTGGTTTCAGGGACGTTATAATTAGAAATTAGCATTTAAAAACCTTTGAAATTCACTGAAAAAACCACAGGTTTCAGGGACGTTATAATTAGTTGGACATTTCACTCATACAAAACCAGTGAAATTCGGTCGTTATAGTTAGTTGAGCTAACTATAACTCGCGCCCCCGCAATGCACTGCTGATGACGTCACATATTACATCATTCATGACATGGTCAGTGACATCACTGATGACATCACTGATGACATCTCAAATGACATCACTGATGACATCACTGATGACATCATCCACGCGATAATCTGATGCACCTCCTCACACCCTAATATAACCTTTGATACACCCACTCTAAAATACAGACTACCATTTTCGAAACCATAGACACACCAATACCAGTTACTACATACCCACTCACTGATTCCTAGGTCTACACACACATCCACTCATTCACCTATACAGTCACTCATACATGCAGTCACTCATCAATACAGCACTATCGTATGCACTCATACACCCATATAGACACTCACACACTGCCACTCATCCATAGAGTTACTCACTCACCTAGTCTTTCATGCAAATAATCTATCACACTCCCATTTACTCACCTATACAGTTATACACACACCACCTCACTTATTCATACAGATACTAACACATACTTAGTCTCATACAATCACTGATACAAGCACACACTGATCCATACAGCCACTCTCACAATCACTCACTCTCACATATAGTCATTTATATACTCCAACACTCACATATACTGCCTTTCACATATATAGTTACTCACACATGTACCACTGAGACATCCATTCACTCATCAACACACTCATACACACACTCACCCACCATACAGCCCTTCACAGATGCACTCTTGAACCCATACACCCAGTAAATCACCCACTCACACATCTATGCACAGAGTCACACACCCCCCACCCACCCACACAGACACTCAGGCACCCATACAGATACTCAGACAACCAATCAATAACCCATATAGACACTCATGTAGCTACTCACCAACCCATGCAGCCACTTACACACCAACTAACAGACTGATACAGACACTCACACAGTTTAGTCACTAACCCATGCATTCAGTAAGACACGATTAATCACTCACTTATACAGTTAGTCACGCACCTACTAGATCATCCATTCAGACACTTATACACCCACTCATTCTTCAATACACCTTGGCATATATATATATATATAAAACATATTTAAACTTTACAGAAACACACAGTCACTGGATGATGTCATCAGTGATGTCATTTGAGATGTCATCAGTGATGTCACTAACCATGTCATGAATGATGTAATATGTGACGTCATCTGCAGTGCATTGCGGGGGCGTGAGTTATAGTTAGCTCAACAAACTATAACAACCGAATTTCACTGGTTTTGTATGAGTGAAATATCCAACCAACTATAACATCCCTGAAACCTGTGGTTTTTTCAGTGAATATATATATATATAGGTTTTTTAAATGCTAATTCCTAACTATAACGTCCCTGAAACCTATGTTTTTTTCAGTGAATTTCAAAGGTTTTTTAACTGTTAATTTCTAACTATGCCTACAGAGGTAGGACATGTGCAGAAAGAGGAAGAAAAGCGCGGAAAGAAGCTAGAGAAATGCAGAAAGAGCAACAGAAGTCCAGAAAGACGAAGAAAGTGAATATATATATATATATATATATATATATATTCACTGAAAAACCATAAGGTTTTAGGGACAGTTATAGTTAGTTGGACATTGCACTCATACAAAACCCGTGAAATTCCCCCGTTATAGTTAGTTCAGGTAACTATAACTCGCGCCCCCGCAATGCACTGCTGATAGTGGCTGCATGGGTTGGTGAGTAGCTACATGAGTGTCTATATGGGTTATTGATTGGTTGTCTGAGTATCTGTATGGGTGCCTGAGTGTCTGTGTGGGTGGGTGGGGGGGGTGACTCTGTGCATAGATGTGTGAGTGGGTGATTCACTGGGTGTATGGGTTCAAGAGTGCATCTGTGAAGGGCTGTATGGTGGGTGAGTGTGTGTATGGGTGTGTTGGTGAGTGAATGGATGTCTCAGTGGTACATGTGTGAGTAACTATATATGTGAAAGGCAGTATATGTGAGTGTTGGAGTATATAAATGACTATATGTGAGAGTGAGTGATTGTGAGAGTGGCTGTATGGATCAGTGTGTGCTTGTATCAGTGATTGTATGAGACTAAGTATGTGTTAGTATCTGTATGAATAAGTGAGGTGGTGTGTGTATAACTGTATAGGTGAGTAAATGGGAGTGTGATAGATTATTTGCATGAAAGACTAGGTAAGTGAGTAACTCTATGGATGAGTGGCAGTGTGTGAGTGTCTATATGGGTGTATGAGTGCATACGATAGTGCTGTATTGATGAGTGACTGCATGTATGAGTGACTGTATAGGTGAATGAGTGGATGTGTGTGTAGACCTAGGAATCAGTGAGTGGGTATGTAGTAACTGGTATTGGTGTGTCTATGGTTTCGAAAATGGTAGTCTGTATTTTAGAGTGGGTGTATCAAAGGTTATATTAGGGTGTGAGGAGGTGCATCAGATTATCACGTGGATGATGTCATCAGTGATGTCATTTGAGATGTCATCAGTGATGTCATCAGTGATGTCACTGACCATGTCATGAATGATGTAATATGTGACGTCATCAGCAGTGCATTGCGGGGCGCGAGTTATAGTTAGCTCAACTAACTATAACGACCGAATTTTACTGGTTTTGTATGAGTGAAATGTCCAACTAATTATAACGTCCCTGAAACCTGTGGTTTTTTCAGTGAATTTCAAAGGTTTTTTAAATGCTAATTTCTAATTATAACGTCCTGAAACCAATGGTTTTTTTCAGTGAATTTCAAAGGTTTTTTAAATGCTAATTCCTAACTATAACGTCCCTGAAACCTATGTTTTTTTCAGTGAATTTCAAAGGTTTTTTAACTGCTAATTTCTAACTATGCCTACAGAGGTAGGACATGTGCAGAAAGAGGAAGAAAAGCGCGGAAAGAAGCTAGAGAAATGCAGAAAGAGCAACAGAAGTCCAGAAAGACGAAGAAAGTGAATATATATATATATATATATATGTATATATATATATATATATATATATATATATATATTCACTGAAAAACCATAAGGTTTTAGGGACAGTTATAGTTAGTTGGACATTGCACTCGTACAAAACCCGTGAAATTCCCCCGTTATAGTTAGTTCAGGTAACTATAACTCGCGCCCCGCAATGCACTGCTGATGACGTCACATATTACATCACTCATGACATGGTCAGTGACATCACTGATGACATCACTGATGACATCTCAAATGACATCACTGATGACATCACTGATGACATCATCCAGTGACTGTGTGTTTCTGTAAAGTTTAAATATGTTTAATATATATAGGGAAAGGTGTATTGAAGAATGAGTGGGTGTATAAGTGTCTGAATGGATGATTTAGTACGTGAGTGACTGACTCTACAAGTGAGTGATTAAATGTATCTTACTGAATGCATGGGTTAGTGACTAAACTGTGTGAATGTCTGTATCCGTCTGTCTGTTGGTTTGTAAGCGGCTGCATGGCTTTCTGAATAGCTACATGAGTGTCTACATGGGTTATTGATTGATTGTCTGAGTATCTGTATGGGTGCCTGAGTGTTTGTGTGGGTGGGGTGTGTGTGACTCTGTACATAGATGTGTGAGTGGGTGATTCACTGGGTGCATGGTTTCAAGAGTGCGTCTGTGATGGACTGTATGGGTGGGTGAGTGTGTGTATGGGTGTGTTAGTGATTGAATGTATATCTCAGTGGTACATGTGTGAGTAACTACATATGTGAAAGGCAGTATATATGTGTGTTGGAGTATATAAATGGCTATAAGTGAGAGTGTGTGATTGTGAGAGTGGCTATATGGATGAGTGTGTGCTTGCATCAGTGATTGCATAGGAGCGTAAGAATGTGCTAGTATTTTTATGAGTAAGTGAGCTGGTGTGTATAACTGTATAGGTGAGTAAATTGGAGTGTGATTAATTATTTGCATGACTGACTAGGTGTGTGAGTACCTCTATGGATGAGTTGCGTTGTGTGAGTGTTTATATAGGTGTATGAGTGCATATGATAGTCCTGTACTGAGTGACTGTAAGTATGAGTGACTGTACGGGTGAGTGAGTAGATGTGTGTGTGTAGACCTAAGAATCAGTGAGTGGGTATGTACTTATTGGTATTGGAGTGTGTATGGTTTTGAGAATGGCAGTCTGTAATTTAGAGTGGGTGTATCAAAACTTATATTAGGGTGTGAGAAGATGCATTAAATTCTCACATGGATGATGTCATCAGTGATGTCATCAGTGATGTCATTTGAGATGTCATCAGTGATGTCATCAGTGATGTCACTGACCATGTCATTAGTGATGTAATATGTGACGTCATCAGCAGTGCATTGCGGGGGCGCGAGTTATAATTACCTGAACTAACTATAACGGGGGAATTTCACGGGTTTTGTACGAGTGCAATGTCCAACTAACTATAACTGTCCCTAAAACCTTATGGTTTTTTCAGTGAATTTCTAAGGTTTTTTAAATGCTAATTTCTAACTATAACGTGCCTGAAACCTATGGTTTTTTCAGTGAATTTCAAAGGTTTTTTAAATGCTAATTCCTAACTATAACATGTCTGAAACCTACGGTTTTTTCAGTGAATTTCAAAGGTTTTGTAAATGACAATTTTTAAATGTATTAATTGTTATATTTATTTTTTTCATACTGATTTACTACATTTTTAGAAACAATTTTTTTTACATATTTTATTTTTTAAATTACATTGTAATTACATTATACATTACAAAAAATACTTTCTCAGAATGAATTACTTTAGTTTAAATACTTTGCACATAGGCAATAGACTTTTAAGTACAGTAGTTACAGTTGTTGCAATGGGCAACACATTTTCAAACACAATGCAACATTCAGCTCAATGTGAATTTCTAGTTAAATGCAATTAGTTACTTTATGGATTACTTTTCTAACCACAGGACTGGATCCTAGATTCAGTCCTGGGACATCTCCTGTAAACAGTTGAGTAAAAGCGTTTTGGTTACAGTAGTGATTTTTAAGGAATATTATTGTATTTTAAAAGTTGACACTTTGAAACTTTTTCTGATAGAATCACCAATGTTATCCTATGGAAGGAAATTCACTTAGCAGGTAAAAACTGTTATCGTTACTTTTTCTTACTCAGTGTTGGATCCTGGATCCAGCACTGGTGCATCTCCTGTAAACAGTTGAAAGAATGCGTTTAAGTCATACAGGCGATTTTTAAGGAATATTTGTAGTTTGTGAAAATCGACACTTTGAAACTTTTCTGCTGAAAACCAGACAATGGATTCCTATGGAAGAAAATATAAGTTACTGGTAAGTACGGTTAAAATTACTTTTCAGGGTCAGTGCTGGGCTAAAAGATGCAGCACTGAGGTCTCTCCTGATAACAGGTGAGTAAATCGGAATTCGTATTTCGGCTGATTTTAGAGGAATATTTTAAAGTTCCAAAACTCCACACTTAGAAGAATTTCCAAGTGAAACCAGTCAATGTTAGCCTATGGAAGGAAATTCAAGTTACTGGTAAGTACGGTTAAAATTACTTTTCAGGACCAGTACTGGGCTGAAAGATACAACACTGAGGTCTCTCCTGATAACGTGTGAGTAAATCGGAATTCGTATTTCGGCTGATTTTAGAGGAATATTTGTATGTTTCAAAAATCAACACTTCGAAACTTTTTCAGCAAAAAGCAGGCAATGATATCCTATGGAAGGAAATTCAAGTTACTGGTAAGTACGGTTAAAATTACTTTTGAGGATCAGTACTGGGCTGAAAGATGCAGCACTGAGGTCTCTCCTGATAACAGGTGAGTAAATCGGAATTCGTATTTCGGCTGATTTTAGAGGAATATTTTAAAGTTCCAAAACTCCACACTTAGAAGAATTTCCAAGTGAAACCAGTCAATGTTAGCCTATGGAAGGAAATTCAAGTTTCTGGTAAGTACGGTTAAAATTACTTTTCAGGACCAGTACTGGGCTGAAAGATACAGCACTGAGGTCTCTCCTGATAACAGGTGAGTAAATCGGAATTCGTATTTCGGCTGATTTTAGAGGAATATTTGTATGTTTCAAAAATCAACACTTAGAAACTTTTTCAGCAAAAAGCAGGCAATGATATCCTATGGAAGGAAATTCAAGTTACTGGTAAGTACGGTTAAAATTACTTTTCAGGATTAGTACTGGGCTGAAAGATGCAGCACTGAGGTCTCTCCTGATAACAGGTGAGTAAATCAGAATTCGTAGTTCGGCAGATTTTAGAGGAATATTCGCACAATGGTGAAGGGAGGGGGCGGGGCCTGAGGTGACATCTGTGCAAACGCGCCCGTGGCGCGTTTTAAGTTGGGGGATTAAGTCCCCTTGAATCATGAGGGTCCCTAGGGGCCAACTAGCCCACCAGGAACATCCAGTATGCGCCAGGGGCTGCGTTGCAGAGACGTGTAGAGAGGCCACACCCCTTTACACCTCTCTGCAACGCAGCTCTGTGGCGCTTTCTGGATGTACCTGTTGGGCTAGTTGGCCCTCAGGGACCCTCAGGATTGAAGGGGATTTAATTCCCCATCTTAAAACGCGCCACGGGCCTGTTTGCACACATGTCACCTCAGGCCCCGCCCCTCCCTTCACCACTGTGCAAACACGCCCGTGGCGCGTTTTAAGTCGGGGATTAACTCCCTTGAATCCTGAGGGTCCCTGGGGTGCAACTAGCCCACCAGCTACCTCCATTAAGTGCCACAGAGCTGCGTTGCAGAGAGGTGTAAAAGGGGCGTGGCCTCTGTACACCTCTCTGCAAGGCAGCCCCCTGGCGCATACTGGAGGTTCCTGGTGGGCTAGTTGGCCCCAGGGACCCCCAGTATTCAAGGGGAATTACTTCCCTTCTTAAACGCGCCAGGGGGCGCGTTTGCAGATTACTGCAGGGAGGGGGCGGGCCTCCGGCACGATGCCGTTTTTTTTTTTTTTTATGGGAGGGGCGGCGTGGCCCCCTTCCCTCAGCCACTTTTGGCCCCGGGGACCCCATCCCCCGGGGCCTGAGCATTTTTTTGTTGTTTTATTTAAAAAAAAAAAAAAACGGGAAGGCCCCCCTTCCCTGGGCTTCTATTGGCCCCGGGGACCCCATCCCCCGGGCATGCCCTCTTTTTAAATAAAAATATGGAGGGGGCTGCGTGGCCCCCTCCTCAGGCCATTTAAGGCCCGAGGACCCCATCCTCGGGGCCGGCCTTGCCCTTATTTTTTTTATTTAAATTTTATTTTTTTATTTGGGGAGGGGGCCTGCGTGGCCCCTCCCGGGCCACTTATGGCCCCGGGGACCCCATCCCCGGGGCCTGGTCTCTGGTTGGGGACTGTGGGGGTCCCCAATCCCCCACAGTCCCGCCGGCTCCCCGCGTCCTATGGGAGCCGGCATTGCTTTTCCACATGGGGAGCAGCTAAGATGCTGCTCCCCATGTGGAAAGCAATTGGTTTGCATTTTGAAAGAGAGAGCAGGTTTCCTGCTCTCTCTTTCAAAATGCAAACCAAGTTTGCTATGACAGGGCGGGAGCCGCGAGGCTCCCGTCCTGTCATAGCAAACAGCAGTGTCCTGGGGGTAGGCACCCCGGGACACTGCAGGAGCGGTGGCGGTCCCCAGGGCCATCAAGGGCTCCAGGAGGGGGGCCGCGCGGCCCCCCTCCCTACATTTTGAAAGCCCCGGGGAGGTGGTGGTCCCCGGGGCTTGGGGGTCCAAAACGGACCCCATTTTCAATTTTCTTAGTGCCCCGGGAGGTGGTGGTCCTCGGGCGTGTGGGGGCTGGAGCCCCCCACACAGGTTTTAAAAATAAAAATAAAAAGCCCCGGGAGGTGGCGGTCCTCGAGCTGCGGGAGGGCTAAGAGCCCTCCCCACCATTTATGATAAAGCCCCGGGGGTGGTGGTCCTCGGGCTTGGGGGCCCTTAGAGGCCCCCATACATAAAATAAACCCCTCAGCATGCCCCCGGGACTTGGCCCACCCGGGGGCAAATTAACATCGAAGCGCAGGAGACCGCGCTTTGATTTTTTTTTTATCGGCAGGATCCGCGCACCCTGAGCGCATCATGCCGATTTTTTTTTTTTTTTAAATGCTTTTTTGCCCAGGGGTCCTTGTGGGACCCCTGAGCAGACCTAGGGGGTCAGGGTGTTTCTACCCTGCCCCCTTTGTGCGTTTTGCACACTTTTTTTACTGCTTTCTTGTTCCTCGGTTCTACCGAGGAACAAGATGGCTGCCAACACTTCCTGGTTTGGAGTGTTGACAGCCAATTAGCAGACAGCTCGTGATCGGGAGGGTGCGCGGATCCTCCGTGCCCATAGATATATATGTACTTTTACTTTTGATTTTCTCAGCAACTACTGAACGGATTTACACCATTTAACAAAAGGGTTCTTTCTGAACCAAGAACTACCTCTTTGCCAAATTTGGTGTAATTCCGTTCAGCAGTTCGGGCTGTAGTCGTGTCTAAAGTTTCCTATGGAAAAATGAATGGGGAAAACGTGTTTTGGGACCCCCCTTTTTTCTCGGCCACCGCTTAACGAATCACCCCGAGACTTTCAGGGTAGGAGCGGACCGGAGCGCCCCACAAAGTTTGAAAATTTCGCGAAGATACGTCAACCGGCAAGCGAGTTATTTCAAATAGAATGTCGCGGATTTCCTATGGAAAATAGGTCCTAACTATAACTATCTACTGGCGACCGCCAGTAGTATATATATATATATATATATATATATATATATATATATATATATATATATATATATATATATATATATATATATATATATATATATATATATGTATATATATATTTTAGATGTACTCCGGGGTCCCTGCACATGGGCGGGAATATTCTATGCTGATGACTATTGATGAGTGTTGGACTTGGCCCTTTTTGGCTAAAGTTCCCTAAACTTTTTGCCTTCCCCCTAGACCTTTTTTCTGACATGGTGTTGCCAACTTAGATGCTTTGGTCACATTGCCACTGCTGATCAGTGTCAAAGTGCAAGTGTTCCCTGTGTAAAGTGTAATGGTAATTGGTTGTCCATAATTGGCATGTTTGTCTTACTAGTAAAGTCCCTAGTAAAGTGCACTATGTGTGCCAGGGCTAGTAATACAAATGCTACTCGTGGGCCTGCAGCACTAATTGTGCCACCCACATAAGTAGCCCCCAAAGAGAGAACTCAGGCCTGCCACTGCAGTGCCTGCACGCAGTTTGCTAACTGTCATGTTGTCCTGACAAGTGCACCTACTTGCCAGGCCTTACCCTTCCCTTTCCATGCACATCAGACACCCCTATAGTAGGCCCAAGGTACCCCCCTGGGCAGGGTGCAGTGTCTGTGAAAGGTAGGACATGTGCTGAGGTGTGTATCATGTCCTAACAGTGAAATACTCTCCATTTCGTTTTTCACTGCTGCAAGGCCATCTTGCCCATAGGACAGTATGGGGAAGGCTGTGTAATATGTTTCCAGCCTATCTTCCCATAGGTTTAAGAAGGAGAGGTGAAGTTTAGTGTGCCTGAGCTCACAATTTAATAACACATCTTGTTTGAATTGTGTGTTTAGAAACCACGCTTTTAGAAGTGGCTGTTTTTTTTGTTCTAACAATTCTGTGTGTCTCTGCCTGGTTGTGGATTGACTATCTGGATTTGAATGTGATAGGATCTGGGAAATGTCATGACCCTGGGGAGGAGTAGGTGAGACAGCCACGGTTGACCTGCATCTGGAGTGTAGGGGGAGGAGTAGCCCCTGGAGGTGAAGAGGCCTGGGCTGCTGCCATAAAACAAAGGCTCTATCTCCTGCTGAGTGATTGAAGATCCAGACCCCCACTATCAAAGGAAGAAGGTGTCACTGGCAGGGAGACACCCAGAACTGGTTTGGACAGGGTTCAGTGCCCCCTGAACACAAAGACTTCAAAGACATTTAGGGGTATAACTATGAGAGCTGAAACCCCTGGACTTTGGACTGAAATCCATATTGAAAAAGGATTGAACCTACTTGGTGCTCAAGAGGAACCTCTGCCAAAGAAGAATAGCTGAAGAGACTGAAGAGAAGGACTGCCCTTGCTGTGTGTTCTGGGGCTGGCCTGCAGTTTGCTGGTTTGACTAAGGAGAGGACAAGGGACTTTGCTGTGTGCTGTGTCCCCCTGCTTGTGAGGAATTTGCTGTGTGTTGTGTCCTGAAGTAGCGTGTCTCGAAGGGCCCGAGGAGAGCTGGCTCCCTGTTGTGGAAACTCAGGAACATAAAAGTTTCCAAGTGTGTCTCAGCTACGCTGTGTGCGTGTGCTTTTTGCAGCCTGAGACCTTCGTAAGAACTGCCCCGTGATCGTGTGCACCCGGAGTCCAAGTGAGTCTCAGCAACGCTGTGTGCATCTGCTTCGTGCAGCCTGAGACCTTCGTGAGGATTGCCCCGTGATCGTGTGCACCCGGAGTCCAAGTGAGTCTCAGCGACGCTGTGTGCGTGTGCTTCGTGCAGCCTGAGACCTTCGGGAGGATTGCCCTGTGATCGTGTGCACCCGGAGCTCAAGTGAGTCTCAGCGACGCTGTGTGCGTGTGCCCTGTTGCAGCCTGAGATCTTCGTGAGAAATTGCCCCGTGACTGTGTGTCCCGGAGCAGTCTTGTTCTCTGCTTCGATCGACAGCGTGGCCAGAACTGTTGCGATCGTCATTGCCATCGGCCCAGACCGGCATCCCCAGAGGAGCTGTGGGAATTCACCGCTGCCGGCCAGAGCCTGCCTTTGCCAAGGAGAGACCTCAAACCATCACCGTCGGGGGTCCGAGTTCCACTTCCCCAGATCAACGAAGTCGCACCGGAGGCCCAAGCCGCGAGGAGAGGAGAGTGAGATCGCACCCCCCAGGTAACGCTCAGCGAGCGTACATGTGTCGCCGCCTGGGGCGGGTGCGGGGTGCGGGCTCCGAGAGAAACGCTCTCGGCCTTTCCCATCTTTGCAGCGCGAGCCCCCGCTCAAGCCCGTATCGTGGCCCGTACTTGCCGAGGAGTGGCAGTAGTGGGGCCGGAGTGTGGAGCTGCACTTTGTTTTCCATCATAACAGTGTTGGGGGCATATTTTGGCAGTAGCTGACCGCGAGTCAGTAAGAGTGGCATAGAGACCGTCCAGAGCACCGCGATCGGTGCCGGAGTACATTATTTTTGCATTACGAACTGCCTGATTGTTGCATTACGAATTGCATTATTTTTGCATTACGAACTGCCTGATTGTTGCATTATGAATTGCATTATTTTTGCATTACGAACTGCCTGATTGTTGCATTAAGAATTGCATTATTTTTACATTATGAAGTGCCTGATTCTTGCATTACGAACTGCATAGCATTGCATCAGGACTGCATTGGATCATCGAGAATTGCTCATTAATACTGCAAGAACCTACCAGTGTGTGCTGGCCTAATAACCGGCCAGGTGAAATATTACAAATACGCATATGTTGGATTTTTATCGTGTGGTCTCATCGTATATCTTTCTTTTATAAACATATAATTATTTTTATGAAACTCAGGTGGAGTCCATTTGTGGTGTTATCCCTGTGTCACTGAGAGCGTGGTTGCAAATACTTTACACATTTGCCTTGGAGATAAGCCTGGCTGCTCGTGCCAAGCTACCGAGGGGGTGAGCAGGGGCTATCTAAGAAGGTGTCCTTCCTTTCCCTGACTTAGAAGCAAGGGTCTCTATTTGGACTAAGGTACCTACCTCAGACAACTAGAGACCCCCAGTTCTAACAATGAGGATCCCCTGGAAGAGAACTGGTGTTCATGTAAAACGCTCCAATGCCTTCATGTCGAGCCGCGCCTATGATGGAGTGAATGCTGTAAAAAATGTACGCCATCTCCAGGGTGTCTTTTTTGCTTCTACTCTCCGCAAGCAGTGCAGTGGTCTGGTGCTTGTTTTGTAAAGGAAACATGCGGAAGACCAACAGTGATTCTTGGCTTTGCATTAATTGAGAAGGCCTCCTTGCATAATTTAGGGTCTGATGTACTATTGCCATTCACATACCAGGGATGTGTAATTTGCACACCACTTGGTTTTGAATAGGAAATAAATTTGTGAGGCAACCTTCGGTGTTAATAGATCGTATTGGAAATTTTATATTTGAAGGGGTTCGCAAAATGACCTGCCAAATATTTATTAGGAAGTTTGCTACGTACAGCAGTTAGATGTAAATGCAGGGCTGGAAGCCTGCTAAGGACAACAGACGGCTCAGCCTGCACTCGCCTTTATTCAATAATCAGATGAGACAATGAATCCATACTCAACGCAACGAGATTTGATGAATAAATGTTGAAATAGCCACACCTCTGGCCATTGATTCATGAGGTGTCAACACAGAGACAATGACAAATGGCTATATTTGAAAAACTAGATGGCTTCCCTTTCACTCGCGCTGTTTAAACTTTGGTTACTTGCAATATTAAAACTCTATATTTGATCTAGTAATCTATGTTGCTCACTAATTTTAGACGAATATGTTATTCTAATGTGCTCATGTGCATAGTTTTTTCATGCAGTGGCAATCGCTACTTTTGCCCCATTTCTTTACGACTCATGCAGCAGCAGCCTGACTTCCCAGACCAGCCTATTCCACACTCAACATCTGCTCCACATTTGTTTATACGTGTATGTGTTTCTCATGATTTTTCTGCAGTTGAAATTGAAGTTTTTGATCCTCCCAAATGTGGGGAAAGTATGTTTGTGCTTGATGGAGCTGAACTAGAAACAAATGCAGGATATTCGATTGTATATACAGGCAACAAAAAACAAAGGTGGGGGGGCAATATAATATCATATTGTAATTGTAATTGCATTTATATCGTGCTTACTACCCCTGACGAGGCGTCGAAGCGCTTTTTCGGTGAGTAGCACACTACTCCGGAACCCATAAAGGATTAATGTAGAATTAGTATAGTGAAATAGGAAAGTAATTTGAGTGGTGGATAGGTTAGTCAGTTATTTGTAGTCAGAAGGATAGTGGAGGGATAGAAGAGGGAAAAAGGTTTGCATTTATATAGCCCTTGTTACCCCTGATGGGGTGTTGAAGTGCTTTTTTCGGTGAGTAGCACGCTACTCCGGAACCCATAAAGGATTAGTGGTGAATTAGTATAGTGAAATATGAAAGTAATTTGAATGGTGGATATTAGTCAGTTATTTGCATTGAGAAGGATAGCGGAGGGATAGAAGAGGGAAAAAAGGTTTGCATTTATATAGTGCTTGTTACCCCTAATGGGATGTTGAAGCACTTTCTTGGCGAGTAGCACGCTACTCCGGAACCCATAAGGATTAGTGGTGAATTAGTATAGTGAAATATGAAAGTAATTTGAGTGGTGGATATTAGTCAGTTATTTGGATTGAGAAGGATAGCGGAGGGATAGAAGAGGGAAAAAAGGTTTGCATTTATATAGCGCTTGTTACCCCTAATGGGGTGTTGAAGAACTTTCTGTGGCCCCCTACCTATGCCCGAGGCCATATTTCAATAGTAGATGTGCACTATACTCCCACCAACAACGTGATGCAACGTTAAAAACACAACAAATGCAGAATGACCAAATGCTCAATTAGAAGCACTATGCAAGCATCTAGAATGGAACACAAAGCATGGTTTGAATTCGGTCAGGACAGGATCCATGCTCTCTTCTTCACTGGGCGGGGACCAATCAGGGTTCTAAGATCCCTTTTGGTGGAAAGCGATGAAATGTCCTGATGCCCGCCCTCTACGTGTTAGGAAGGAAGGGTACCACCCACATAAATAATAGTAGTTACAAAGCAATCCAAAATGATTTTTAAAAAAACAGGAGGACACTTTTTCCTGCATGTCCCAAGAAGGCAACAGCCATTTATCATCTCAATTTTAGAAAAACTGTAGAGTTGTGCAGGAAAAGGCAGTGACTCTAAAATCAATAAAGCAGATAGGAACCATGTGTGAAGGAAACTAAAAACACAACTCACATTATTAAAACGTCAAGCAGAAACACAAGAGCTGTGCCCAGCAAAATGATCTTCAACCTGGGACAATGGTCTGTATGTTGCCTTCTTTACCTCCTGACCAATACCCATTGTTAACATGTTCTGGTCTGGAATAGGGCCATAGCTCATGCTTGGAGATGATGCTGGAAAGGCTCCCTCTAGATTTGTAGGATTCAAAGAGAAATTGCTCTGTTTTTGTTCATGGGTACCACTCCTTCTTTATGGAAACTGGAGCTCTCTCAAACAGGGAGGGGATGACATTTCTGCTACAGCTTGCTCTGTGGCTGCTTTTGGGCTTCTTTCAGTTAGCATCACTATAACTTACCAACAACATCAGCACGTTTACAACATTCCTAGGCTGGTAAAAAAAAGCATGGTCTCCATTGCTTGCTATGTAATACTGGCAGCGGAGATGACACAATTTGCATATTCCAAGCTCTCTGCCACATATATGTGAGGCTAGTCCTCATCCAGATGAGCAGCAATAACATCTCAATCAAAGAGTCTTCAATCCACTTCCTATCGGTCGATCTGTAAGCCTACTACTTTTATCATGAAAGGAGATGATGATATAATTTCATCATTGTTAGACCTGGCTACTTTGGCGTGTTTTTCCCCTGACTTTTTGCTTCTGACCTCCTGTTTTTGACTGAGAGCTGCATTTCTTTTTATGCTGGTTTTAGAACTCTGGGTACTTTTCCACTGCTGATCAGTGCTAAAGTGCAAGTCATCCCATTGTAAAATGTGACTGGCATTGGTTATCCTAGATTGGCATATTTGATTTACTGGTTAGTCCCAAGTAAAGTGCACCGTGTGTGCTCAGGGCCTGTAAATCAAATGCTACTAGTGGACCTGCAGCACTGATTATTCCACCCACATGAGTACCCCTGCAAACATGTATCAGACATGCCACTACAGTGTCTATGAGTGTAGTTTTAAACTGCCATGTTGACTTGGCAAGTGCACCCACTTGCCAGGCCAAAACCTTAACTTTTTCTACACAAAGGCACCCCTAAGTAACAAAGGTAACTGGGGTGTGCCCTGCATAGCTTGATGGCCCATCACCAGACTGATGGGCCTCCCTGAGCTAGAGTGGTGGGAGGAGTTGTCACTGACACCTGAATAAAGCTGTGCCTGGCCTCTCACAAGGCTGTATCCACCCTCCTGTTGTGTGTCTGGACCCAAGACAGGGCAAGGCAGGATCTGTGCACTACAAAGACTATCCTTTGAAGTATGCCTACTTCAATGGCAAAATGGGATATAAGTATTGGACCTGTAACCCCACATTTTTATAACACTTCCAAGAGGAAGAGCTGGTGAGCTATGCTTGCTGTGCTGGGTTGGCCTACAGTTGCTGCTTTTGTCCTGGAGAGACTAAGGACTGGACTTTTGCTTTGTGATCCTGCTTGAGAAGATTCTCCAAGGTCTTGTGTATGCTTGCCTCCTGCTAAGATGTCTCTGGGCCATCAAAGACTTCACCTGCAGCCCCTGAACTCCTCTGCTGGGAGTTCTGACCTGCCAAGTGATGCCAATTGCAGTTCTGGGCCCTTGGAGGTGGCTTCTGCTGCAAGAAGAGCTGAAAATCCACACATTGCCCTTCAGTGGCAGTTTTCCCGCTGCAAGCTTGCTGTGCGGTTAAAAATCCAACGAATCGCCGCGGTGCAGCAGAAAAGATTGACGCAGCGCCTGTCCATGGCTGAAAGAACTGCCACATTCCAAGTCCAGAGGACCATGTCTCCGACATCCGAGACCCCCGCCCGACTCCGACGCAGGCCTTGCTGTGCGGCTGAAGGAATCGATGCATCACCTGCTCTCACCTGGAAGAATCAACACAGCGCCAGTTTTTCCACTGCCGCATCGACTCCAGCTCATCCGGATTTTCAACGCATCGCACCTGTGCGCCAAGTCTACATTGACGCTGGGGTTCAGTAAGAAACTGAGGCCACGAGTTCAGAGAAACAAAGCATCCCCTCCACGCACAGTAAGAAACCGATGCATCACCTCCTCTCACAATAGGGACCCGACGCATCACCTCCCCTGCATCACAGTAAGGAACCAACGCTTCACCTCCCCTGGGAGTAAGGAACCAGCGCATCACTTTCCCTGTGTGCAAAGAACCGACGCATCGCTTTGCTTTCCGTTGTCACCTCACCTCCCCTGTGTCTGTTTTCACCTTATGATTTTGATGCATTCTTGGTACTTTGTGCTAAAAGTGACGCATTCATAGTTTTATATGGACTAAACTGTTTTGAACCTGTTAAAAGAGATATCTTTACTTTTGTATGTTGGATTTTTGTTGTTTTGGTCTTATTTGGTTTAGATAATGATTGGTTATTTTTCTATACTGGTGTGGCGTCCATTTACAGTGTTTTTATTGTGTTACTGTGTGTTTATGTACACATGCTTTAATCATTGCCTCTGAGGTAAGCCTGACTGCTCGTGCCAACCTACCAAGGGGGTGAACAGGGGTTATTTTAGCTGTGTAATCCCCTTACCCTGACTAGAAGGAAGGGTTTCTACTTGGACAGAGAGCAAGCCACTGCCAACTAGAGACCCCCATTTCTAACAATCATCTATCACAAAGGAGTTATCGAGAAAATGACTCACACCACTTCTGAAAATCACCAATCAATCTAATCTGCAATTGCTTTTCAGCTTCTTGGAGGCGGTCATGGTTTGACAGATTCATCCTTCCTCTCCTTTAAAAGTCCAATTTGGAGCATGATCACCTCACTAACTGCTGCCCAATCACATGCTTTCCATTCCTGGGAAACATTATTGAAAAAGTCATAGTAAACTAGCCCCATGATGAGATCAAATCCAACGCCGGTACCAACAGTTCCATCTCATCATGCTTGACCTCTCTGAAGCATTCTAGACTGTCAAACTTTAAGCCCTGCTTGACCCTTTGGTTCTGTAAAAGTTGGCATTATGGTATCCACCTACAGTTATATGAGCCATATCTGAAGTTCAACTGGTACAGATGAGTGTCTTTTGGTATTAGCGCATGACTGTCACATGTGGCATGCCCCAAGACTCTATTGTCTTACCCGTGAATGTGAGCTTGTTTTTAGAGCCCATGTTGTTCCTACCAGCAGACAAAAACACCAGCATCCACCTGAACATAGATGACACAGTGCTGTACCATAAGGTCACATCAATCAATCAATTAATCAATTAATCAAACCGGATTTATAACATTCAGCTAATAACCCGCAAAGGTATCTAGGCGCTGAGATCCAAGCTGCTTGGGGCATCAGTTGAACAGCCAGGTCTTGAGTTCCCTTCTGAACTACTGAAGAGAGGATGAAGTCCAAAGATGGAGGGGGAGGCTGGTCAAGAACTTCATGGCAAGGTAGTTGAAGGAGCGCCATCCACTGTTGCTGCGGTGGATGAGGTGGGTGTGGGCGAGGGAGAGAGTGGCGGATTGCAGGAGTCTAGGGGTTGGTGGTAGCTCAGGTGGTGGTTGATGTATGCTGGACCTTGGTTGTGCAGGGCTTTGCCAGGGTGAGTCAGAATCTTGAATTGGCATCTCTTGTGAATGGGGAGCCAGTGGAGTTTCTTCAGGTGAGGGGTGATGTGGCCCCATGTAGGGTTGTCGAAGATGAGTTTAGCTGCTGTGTTCTGAATGGTCTGCAGTCTCTTGAGGAGGTGTGTGGTGATTTCTGTGTGGAGTGTGTTGCCATACTTCAAGCGGCTGGTGATGAGGGCTTGAGTGACCGCGCGTCTGGTGGAGACTGGGAGCCATTTGAAGATCTTTTGGAACATGCGCAGAGTGAGGAAGCGGGCGGAGGAGACTATTTTAAACTGCTTCTTCATGGTGAGTTTGCTGTCCAGTATGATGCCGAGCTTCTGAGCGTGGTTCGTGGGGGTGGGAGCAGATCCCAGTGCAGTAGGTCACCAGGAGTCTTTCCATGGGAAGTGTTGTTCCCAAAGATCAGTACTTCAATCTTGTCTGTGTAGAACTTGAAGCAGTTGTTTTGCATCCAGTCGGCGACACTGGTCTTGCACAGATGGAAGTTGGTCCTTGTGGTGAATGGATCTTTGGATAGAGGGAGAATGAGCTGGTTGTCGTCTGTGTAGGAGATAATATTTAGTCCGTGGTTTCTGAGGATGTTGGCAACGAGGGTCATGTAGACTTTGAACATACTAGGGCTGAGGGATGAACCTTGAAAAACACTGCAGATGATGTTCTTGGGCTCTGAGGTGAATGGTAGAAGGTGGATTCTCTGTGTTCTTCCAGTGGGGAAGGATGAGATCCGTTTGAGGGAGTCCTCTTGGATACCAATCTGTTGAATCCTCTTGATCAAGGTGTGGTGGGACACAGTGTTGACAGCCGCTGAGAGGTTGAGGAGGATCAGGGCAGCAGCTTATCCTTGGTTTAGGCAGGTTTTGATGTCATTCATGGCTGTGATCAGGGTGGTTTTGGTGCTGTGGTTTGCGCAGAATCCAGATTGGGAAGCATTCAGAAGATCTTGGTTCTTGAGGTAATCCATGATTTGGAGGTTAATGGCCTTTTCGAGGACTTTGGTGGGAAAGGGGAGCAAGGAGATGGGCCAGAAGTTTCTGAGCTCGTTGGGGTCGGCAGACGGTTTCTTGAGGAGGGGTTTGACTTTGGCGTGTTTCCACCCATCTAGGAAGGTGACCGAGGTGATGGGTGTGTTGCAGATGGCTGTAAGCTTGTTGCTGATGGTCTTGCTGCCAAAGTTGAACATGCGGTGGGATTAGTGATCCATGGGTGCTCCTGAGTGGACAGAGTGCATGATGTAGATGGTGCTCTGCATGGTGAACTGGTCCCAGGGAATGATCCAGTGGTCGTAAGTTGCGACTGCGAGATCAAGGAGGCTGAGGATGTCAGCTATGGTGGGTTGGGGTTTGAAGTTTTTGTAGATGGTGGAGATCTTGTCATGGAAGAAGTCCACCAGTGTGTCGCAGAGTTCTTCAGAGGGGGTAGTGATGTTTTCAGTCACTGAGTGGTTGGCGAAATCCTTGACGATGCTGTGGTTGGAGCTGGCTTCGATGCGGTTGGGTAAGGCGTTCATTCTTGCCTCTTTCAGGTGTCCTGGTACTGGTTGAGCAATGTCTGGAAGGTGGTATAATCAGAGGGCTCTTTGCTTGCGCGCTATTTCCTTTCTAGTTGCTTACATATGCATTTTGTGGTTCTTAGTTCCGGGGTGTACAAGCTGGCATGTTTGGTGGCTCTTGTGTTTGAAGGGTTTGATGGGGGCAACTCTGTCGGCACAGTTGGAGATCCAGGCAGTGAAGTTCTTAATGGCATGTTCAAGGTTGGTAGAGTTGTCGGGTGGGTGGTGTTGAGAGCGACGGTCCACTGGCTTTTGGATACTCTGAGCTGCAGTGAGAGGTGCTGAACCGTCTGTTGGCAGCGCTGGGGGCTGCTGTGATGGTGAAGTGGACGATTGTGTGGTCCATCCAGATGAGCTTGGTGGCATGGCTGTAGTTGACTCTGTTGCTGGCTGCCAAGATCAGGTTCAGCATGTGCCCTGTATTGTGTGTGGGGTCAGTGACTAGCTGTATGAGGCCAATGTTGTTCATTCTTTTAAGGAGGTTGGCTGTGTTGGCAATGTTGGAGTCGTCGAGGTGAAAGTTGAGGCCTCCGAGGAAGATGTAGTGTTTGGTGTCGATGGCTTGGGGAGCAATGAATTCGGGGATGGCATCATAGAAGCCTGGGTGTGGTCCTGGAGGTCTGTATAGGAGGGTGCCTCTGATGGCGGATGCATGGTTGATTCATGTCTCAGTAAGGAAGACCACATCGGGGTGAGGGGTGTGATGGTGTCCCAGATCTCAGTGGCATGTTTGCAGAGTGATCGGATGTTGGGCAGGAGGCAGTAGCGTTTTCGAGGCGCAGTTGTGCTTGTTGTGGTGGCAGTGGTAACATGCATGGGCAGAAGAGGCAGTGGTGGCATGCAAAAGGTCCCACTGTTGAGACCGGAGAGATGCAGCAGCAGCTCTTGGTGCGGGGTTTCGAGTCCAAGGCTATGAGCTCAGTGCTGGTGTAGCTGCGAGTGACGGGAGATCCAGGGTTTCTAGCAGTAGGCATGGTCCAGGCACGAATTGGCGCAGACAAGCTTGCCTTTGAAGTGCTGATGGAGCATCCACAGCGCGCATTCGCTGGGAGGCCATGCTGCGGTTTCCATTATGAAGGTCCTGGGAGGGGCACTGGGAGGTGGGAAGCGGGCAGTGGGAATGGCGATCGGCTCGAAGCGAAAGGTGAGGCTCGCTGAACAAACAGTAAAACGGGTGCAAAATTCGACACAAAACTACAGTAAACAGGCACACAAAAACTTTACACACTTAAAAATGACAGGTGCAAAGGACAGCAAAACAGACACAAAATTATAGTAAGCAGGCACAGGAACACCTTACACACTAGAAACTGATGGGCACAGAGGACAGCAAAACAGACCCAAGGGCAATGCTAGGAGGATAGCACTCAGCCAAGCAGTAAGGGGGGAGCTGGCCAACAAACTTGCCTGCCTATGAAATTGTCCCCCCACTCGCTTTAAGAATGGATGTACAAGAACTATCTTAAGGTGAATCCTCAAAATTTGGTCTCATGACAGACCCTGGCATGCAACACCAGGTCTAGAAATGGCTTTAGGAGAAGATTTTGGATGGTTTCTCATCACTACCTGGCAGAAGCACCACGCCCAGGGCTTCTACATTAGCACCAACCTCAGCATCGGAATGTAAATCATACCTACTTCCAAGCTGGTGTGCATGTGGGAGGCAAGCCATTTCAGAATCACTTCACCAACCCCCTTTACCTCAGGTAAAGTAGAAACCCAAATATACAGCGAACTAGTGGATATGACTAAAATCAAGTTAACAAAGAAACATTGTGATTACCCGAATAACCCTTTGTTTACCTGGATAATAGAACTGCACATATCAAAAAAGTACCCTAGTGGGACAGGTCCGTGTTTAATTTCTCCGCAGTAGTGAAATGAGTTGCTATAGAAATCCATTGTATGGTCTTCCAATACCTAATGTATATCATCAAATGCATTGCCTTTGGACCCTTGTCACGAGCAAATACCATGAAGATTGCTCATTGCAACAATGTATTAATCAAATAATGCATGAATCATATTTAATGTAAGCACTTGCGCAATCCATACACTAATGTGAAGTCCTTGCATTATCATTTTAATTGGCGTGTTAATGAACTCACATTTTTGACTGTATAAGGGAGCTCACTGGCCTTGAGCTGGAACCAAACCAAAGAATCTCACTTTTGGGTCTCATTCCCAGATCAAAACTGTGCAAGGTGACATTTCGATTTGCAGATCTTGCTATAGTGCTGGCCAAGAGGCAGCTAGTGGAGAAATGGAAGAATGATAAATGGGGCAAGGAGCTCTACAGGTGGGTCAAGAATGAAGCAATGCTGCTAACTACACTGGTGAAAATGGGGAAGCACAGGAGAGAATCAGTGAAAAAAACATTTACATTCAAAAGCAAGTCAGCTCGTGCGCTCAGACTTTTCAGCTGCCGGTGCCATCTTGACTGAAGTGCAAAAGGGAAGTCTCATATAAGATCAGAAAGAGCAACATTTCCTCCCCCTGTGACTCTAAGAATTAATTGCGTTAAAATTCATGTTGCTTTTGCCATACACAAAACAATCGCTGCATTCGAATGGCGACTTTAGCTTGCTGAAAATAAACTTTTTTGTCAAAGCGCCTAAACGTTACCAAAGCAGTGTAATAACAGATGGAATCAACATACGGCAAAATATCTACCTCGGAAGGTTAGGAGGCTATGCCAGCCCTACTAAGGAGACAAATCTTCCGGTTGCAGAATGATCGCTGCAATAGGCGTATTAGCCCCCTGAGCTACTTACTCAGGTTGCCCAATTGCAGAATACTTTCCTTACTAACTGTCTAGCACCCGTGGAGATGTTTCCTTACTGGTGAGCATGTGCCTTACCTACCTCATGAAATCCCGTAATCCATCCAGCATGAAATAGTCTGCTGCCCAAACTGCACTGAAGTTTCACACAGATACATTCCACCCACAGATCCCAGGGCACTGCCAGCAGGTGGCGGTCTCCTCTGATGCCTGCTCCGACCGAGGATTGCGAAAGACGTCAAGGCTGCAGCCCCGCTAACATGTCCAGGAGCCTGGGAGATGTAGCAGCAGTGCTCGGTCCGTCTGTCTCCAATTACAGAGCAGGGCTTCGGCCTGTGCGTTCTGCGCCACTTAACCAGGCGGTGTCACCGATCAGGAGGTGGGGGAGGGGAGTGGGCATGTAGGGCCTGCCCACAGAGAAATTAAGAAGCTTTCAGAAGTTTAAAAACTAGGGTGAGTGGCACTGAGCACCGGTAAACTCTGCCACGCAGCGTAGGTGGAGTTTTTGCCAAACTCCGCACTCCAAGCAGAGCGCGGAGAAGGCAAAACTGTGTGAACTCTGCCCTCGGAGCAGAGTTTACTGCCCAGGCCTAACCCTGAGCCGATGCAGTTTAGCTTCTTGCTTTCTGTGATAAAGAAGTGAGGGTGTGAAGTACTACTGCGGCTTGAGGAAAATATGCTCCATAGATGGGAAGTTAAATGAATCCTTTCAAATCACATTCATAGAGTAAAACCGGAAACCATTTAGTAGCTGCAGGTATCCGCCTAGATTTATTGCAATCAGTGGTTCATACAAACAATGAATAAAAGCTATTTGTTACTTAAAAAAATTGTAAATCAACATAAAAATGATTAATGCAACCAATACAAAATGGGCCAAGCCAATCACACACTTTAAACACAGCACACCTGAATAGATACAAACTTTTAAAGATAACTCTTTGGAATCAATAGCTAACCTCAAACATTCAATTGAAAAAGTGAACAGGAAAGTTTCAACTGTGCGTATTTTGCTGCCATTTTTGCGGTAGTCTGGGAAGGTGAGGGCCGGTTTTGTTGCTGGGTCCAAGCTGGCCCAGTATTCTGCCTGCAGTTTTTTGTCACTTAACAAACAAATAATGCAAAACAAAAGGTTTTAAAGCATGCCCAATCAGGCCACGCTCCCTTCAAAACCATTTGTTTTTGTGTTTGGTTGTTTCCTGACTCCTGCAGGGTCACCACAAGTGCAGACCTTCAGGGCTTGAGGGGGAAGAGGAGTGAGGGTTCTGTTGTTAATTGGCTCAGAGAGTCCAGTGGTGAATATGATAAAGACATTCAAAACAGTGTATTTCTTTATAGTGTGACGGTTACTACGCATTCCAGTTTAGTATTTTTAATTATACCCTTACAATAAGCAGCAATTATTAGAAGTGATAGATTCCCCAGCGTCCTTAAGACTTTAAGTTGTTAGTGAACAAAGAGGAAAAATAGTTGTTTTATGCTCCCTAAATATGTGGCCTACGGTTTTACTATAGATGGAGTAACATTAAAGGCTTTTGCTTTTGTGGTGGGCACACACTGAATTGATGTGTTTCAAGGAGCTCTCATGTGACAATGAAAGAAAAGGAGGCACTCTGAAATACAAGATGGCCAAGTGGAAGCAGGGATTGAAGTATGTTTGACTGGTTTTACGTTCTGCAATTCAGCCACTACATGTTCATCTCCTTCTTCCCCCGTTTTAGATCCAAGCATATGATCATAAATCAGTGCACTGTGTTAAATGCACCCGAGCAATGCATGTTTCACAAGGATTGGTGGTAGTGGTGTTTGGTGGGGATGGTGATGTTAACATGCAGAGACTAAACTGAAAATCAGAGCATCCGCCCTCGGTGAGTACATTGCGACCTTATGCTCAACGTAGTTAAACTCTTTTTTCATTATCATCGATTCTTAAATTAATTCATTTTCCCCTCCTCACCCACTCAACTATTCATTCATTCACTGAGCCATCCATCCATTTAATTGTTAAGCAAGGTTTCATAATGAAAAATGTGTTGTAAAATGCACCATATTTGATATTTTAAATTCATTTCTCGGAGGGAGAACCTCCCCAAGCTCCCCTCGAAGTAGCCAGGCTATCTTACTGTGTTCACTCACTATGTGCAGTATTATGGTTGGGCTGACAAAATTTGCTAGGGTTGCTTTTGGTTCCTAGTCCGGCCCTGGTACCTTTTGAAACTTTCACAAGCGAACCACTGTGGGTGACTAGTGTTAAGCGTGAATCAAATGGTCGACTAATTCACATTGTCCTTTTTCATGAGTTAGATCCCTACAGTGAACATGATATTTATGATACAGATGCCTGGTTATGAGAAATCAATGGAAACCCCAAATTCGCTTCGTATGTGCTATCGGACCACTATCATAAACGTAATGACAATTGATGAAATACTATAGATGACTACTGCCAGGTTCAACCTAAGGGGCTTATTTATGAGAGCCCCACAACACATTTGCACTATGTGATGTAAGTGATGTAAACTTAGGGATGTGCCAAATGCATATGCCTCCTGAGGTGAGGCATAACGAGGAAAATGCTTCTTTGGATTTTTTTTGTGCCAAAAGGTGCCTCTACCTGGACAAAAACAATCCTGCGTGCAACTGAGGCATCCTTGCACCATGGTGCAAGTGTGCCTACGTTGGCGCTAGCCTGCCGAAATGGTGCCAGCGCAGGGGGAAAGGACAGGAATGCACTATATTGCTTAAATACGGTGCATTCCTGCCCTTTCACTTTGGCGTAGGGCAGTACAGCAAGGTGCCTTTCTGCGCTGCCCTACGCCAAAATGCCACAATTGAGGCCCCAAGTGTATTATCGAAAAAATCGACTTCAGATTCAATAACGGAAAAACACTGCGCCTCATGGCTCCTGTCAGATCTGGTAATAAAAGGAGACTTCAGATCCATCTGCAATACACATGTCACACAGACTAGCATATTAATGAATGATTTATGGGCCAAGGAAAAGAGAGCAATCGTAGCAAACGTTTCTGCTGGCTTCCTTCAGATTATTTTAAAATGAAATTAGTTAAGTATGTATGCTATAAAGTCGTTTTGTCACTCATCATCTGGTCAGTCATGCCTTAAATAACAATGAATGCTAAAAGTACGGCATGTTCATGATTAAATAATAGCTATTGAAAAAACAGAGAAAATCGATCTTAACAAAAATGGACACACCATAAAGAGTCTTTTCAAACTTTACAATATTTTCTTAAATTAGAGCGGTTAAATATCCTGTTTGTCTATCTCACCTCATTTTAAAGAATGAGCAGTGATGCATTCCATATTGGTACAGTGCAGGCGGGAGCCATCTCTCTTCCATTGCGTTTATTGTTGGCACAGTGCAATTAGAGAGCTGAGAGCACTGATGACAAAGCACGCACTTGGTGGAATGCCCACCAGTAAATGCTTGGAGCATGCGTCCCGATAATAACGTACATTGCAGCACCTCTCACTTAACAATAACATTTAGGGCCAGATTTGGTAAGTTCTCATGCATTGCAGTGCAGTAAATGCTGTGCTGCATGAGAAGGAGAGGAGAGTGCAGGAGATCGCCATATTGACAGAAATATGGCACTCACCTCCCCTCTCTCTAGCGCCAGTGCTAAAATCAGTTGATGTGCGCCACGGAGACACCTTTGCGCCATCGTGCAAGGGTGTCCCCGTGAGTCTAGCATAGCTTTTGTACTGGAATATACATAATACCATGCAAAGACTAACTTCAACCTTTTTCTGACTTTGTATGTGTGCTGTAAAGTGCAGCACACGGACAAAGTTGGAAAAGGAAGGAGCATTGAAAGCATTTCTCCTTCCTTGTGCCTTTAAAAGGGTGCAATTTTCTGATGCTAAACCCTTTCTACTTTGTTTAGTAAATTGGGTTTAGCGTCAGAAACCTTGGGTGGTTGCATGGGGATGCCCATGCTCCACCTATGGTATGCCCCTTTGGCGCTAAGTAATGCAAAGCAGCGCTATCCACTGCTATGCGTTACCTTCATGTTATTTCTAGTGCTAAACAAGTTTAGCTCTGGAAATTCAATCTGAAAAAACAGATTTCGCTCCAATTTGCTACACTTTTGTGACGTAAACACAGCATAACATCTTAGTAAATCTCCCCCTTAGTTTTCCCCAGAGGTGGGCAGGCCACTGACAGCTGGAACTAGACTTTATCATGAGGCCTGGCTCTGGCTCAGCTGGAGGTCCTGTTGGAACCTCTAGCCCATACTGAGCTGAACTTTCATGTGGCTTCTGCCTGCCTTCCTCTCTCTACTGAACCCAGAGCTGCACACCGGGTTCGAGTCTCGGCAATGGCTCAACATCCTGTTTTTCTGGGCAAATCCCTTAATCTCCCCCTGCCTATATAAGCAATAAATGTAACCTTGTTTAATGTAACTAAAGCTCATGTAAAGCACTCCAATAAATTTGGGTCGAGTTCCCACTATAAACAAGCATTTGCAATGCAATAGGTCTCGCATTTGCGAGAGTTTAAGCTATTGGCATTGTAAATGACAATGCCTTTTATTTATCTGTTTTGTTAATGAACACATAAATAAAAGGCATTGTCATTTACAATGCCAATAGCTCTAACCTTTGTAAATGCGAGACCACGACCAAGAAGTTCAGTGACCCATCGCATAGCCTGGTTTAACGTCTCCCAATTATTTTCTGTGCTACGGCCATAAATGCATTCCTCTGGTAAATGCCGAATGTAATCAGCATCTTAAAATACCTAAATTAAAATATGCGGGAGGAATAGTTTCACAAATTTCTGACATATGTAGCTTGCCAAGTACTGAATAGAAAAGTGTGCAGCAAATAAACAAGTAATGGGCAAGTACGAACTATTATTAAACATGTCTAAAGCAGTTTCCTGCACGATCACCTTCTAACACTGTAAACAAGACTCTGCTTTCTAGCAAGTGAACATTGCCAGTTAGAAGCGTGCCACAAGACCAGGCTCTTCATTTAATTAAGAATGCGTAACCTTAGAAAATACACTGCGCCTGGTTCTCATCCTTGGTGAAGTGCAAAGTTTTTCTCGAGGCCGTGAAAGAGGGGTTTTAGCATTACACTATGCAATAAATCACCCCAGTAACACGACGTGCAGAGGGCACTGATAAAAAAAACAAAAAACACTGCATACTATAAATGTTGCAGCCAAAACACACTGTTGACTAAAAGCAGTCGGCAACCGTAGGTAAACCAAAAGCGCGTCGTGCCCAGCTGTGCATAAACAAATAAAAGCGGACTGCAGTTAGCTTTTGTAAAGTGAAAATGCGCCGTGCCACACACCAACATTAAATTAAATAAACAAGAAGTCCCCAAATAACAAAATGACACTTACTAGTGTAAGGGGACTGTAATTGGCCGGTGCTCCTCTCGGAAAACCGGAAATGATGTTTCGGAGCGCTTACAAATAAGGAGCAACGAAACAAAAACCGACGCACAAATTAACCAATTGCAGGAAGCATGCTAGAATGACAGATTACACTCCTTTAGAGAGATCACTTCAGGTCTTGCAGACAGCGCATGTGCTGATGCTAGACCTAAAAAACTGCAGAAACATACATAAAGAGGTAGAATTGAAGCGTTAACTTGAAGAAAGACAAATATATACCCATTTCCTGGCTAATAAATGGAACCTGAAAAACTGGATAAATCGTGGACTTCCCTACTTAAATTGAGGGATCTTAGGCAAAAATTAGAATCTCACAAAAACTCTTTTTCTTCATTTTCGCATATGAAAGCCCTTTCAACTATGTCAGTTTAGAAAAACATTTGCACAAAAACCTATTGTGCTTTATTTAATTGTTTGTAATGTTGATCTATAATAATCTGGGTGTATGTGACAATTGACCTGCCCCTTAGTGCACTAATAGTTCATGTTTAAAAAGTACTTCTCTGTGAAATGCTGTAACGTGATTTATTAATCTCAAAGCTTAACATGTTAAGGAAATACACTTTCTTGAATTTTGATGCAGCTTTATCATATTTTATGTGATGTTTGTTGTGTGACATTTTCAGGGCTCGGCCATTGCACAGGCTCTAAGATCCGAGACAGACCCTTGGTTCAGCACCGGCTGAGCTCTCCCTGTAAATCTGTTGGCTCCCCACCTGTAGTTTTCCATTTGTAAGCAAAGTTCACATTTGATTTTACACTTTGCCCGGGAGAGCGGCCAATGAAAACACACCAGATGCATTGATGATGCTCAATCTGTAAACACACAATTACCTGGGCCGAGTTGGTCAATTTTTCCTTGGGCCTTTCACTAGCAGCTAGTGCCATTGAAGGCCAGTTTTGCAAGGTAAAAGGCTACCACTTCTGCCTTCACCTCCCTAGCATATATGACCAAGGCATAGCAAGGTCAAATGAAGAAAAAAGGAGAGCGAGAAAGAGAGAAAAAGAAAGAGCAATGGACAGAGAGAGAGAGAGAGAAAGAGAGCGAGAATGATATAAATGTAAAAAGAGAGGAATGGATCGGGCTGGTTTGTAGGCCGGGGTAAAATGTTAATTACACCATAGTAATTGAAGTAGTTTCAGCAAATACTCGTTACTCTTGTGATGTGAAATTACAGAAAATATGCAATTATGCCAGCTTGAGTAATTAAGAGTAAATCGGGGCCCAAAAACAATTTCGTGTTGGGTTTGCATCACTTTTATAACGCAGACCCGAAGCAAAATCGTTTTCAGGATTTACATACTAATCCAAATTGGGATTTGCATTGGTTTGTAAGAAACACTAATGGGTGTTCCTGTGCAACCACTTGTGTGTTTTGATGCACAACTCTATCTACAAACAATGGCAGGCAAGGTTTTTCACTAAAAATGAATCCCACTTCAAAGCAGGTGTTAAAAAGGAGAAATGCTTTTATTTCTCCTAACTTTTTCCATTATGCATGTGTGTTGCACTGTATAGCAAACATCTAAAGTGGGAAGAGTATTAAAGTCAACCTAAGCACCTTTGTACTATGTTGCAAAGGTGTGCACGTGGCGCTCGACAGCCTGCTTGTGCATCAGGACTAGGGATAGAGCAAAATAGTGCCATATCTCTGTAGACATTGCGCTTTCCTAGTCTCTCCCTGTCACACAATTCATCGCAGCAACTTTGGGTGCTGTGCTGCGTTGTGTGACAGGTCCTAAATCTGAGATTTAGAGAGAGCACGCAGCGGCTGGCTATTTCTGTTTGTGTCCTGTAGCATTTAGTACTCTTTTCTTAACACAAAATACATTCTCTGGCCCATTTTGGATGCACAGGTGCATTTTATACTAAGAAGATAGCGCTAAGAGCTGAATTATGCTTCTCACACAATTACGCATATAATTAAGAGTAATTATGCTAGATAGAATTACACCAGTTACGTCCACCTCTACTGGTTTGAACCTTTTTTGCCAGGTTTGTTTTGGGCTCCCTGTCCAAAGCTGGCTATCATTTGCAGAAATGCAAACATCTCAGCCTTGGAGACAAGGAAGGGGACTAGAGTATTCTGGGAATCCCGTCTCCACATTGCGTTAACCCTCTTTGCATTCACCGATCTGATAGTATGGATGTTTTACATTTTCACAGAAACCTTTGAATTATCCATGCCCTGGAGGTAGATGTGTGATGAGGAATGATGTGCCCTTTACTCTCATTTCATGCACACAAGAAAGTTCATCAATCACATCTTTCATGCAAATCTCATAACCCCTAAGCTGTTCCCTGGAAGCAAATGCTAAATTGTCACCTGAATTTTTTTACCTATTTGAAAGTTTTGCATTTTTATCAGTGATTCTTACATTACAAAGGACTTTATCCATGTGGGATGAGCGATTTCTTTAATCCGCAGATATCATAGGTTCGGTCTTTTCCTCTAGTGCACTTATTGCTGTTTTGCACATTGGTAGCAAAGGATGTTATATATTCCAAGCATGGTATATCACAAGAAATCCGTATTTTCCACTAATGCTTACAGAATGTGTTATTTGACACTACTGGGCCCACTCATGAAGAATAATACCCATGTGTAAAATAGTCGAACAGTGGATTGCACCTACAGCCCCTTTCAAAAGCACGAGCTGTATGCATTTACAAACACTGCATAACTGTGCCTGGGACGAAACAAACATTAGAAATATATGTGAACCACCCATAGAAAGTGACGGACAAGTGGCACGAAAAAGAAAATGTGCCTTTTTCCGTTCATTTACTAAAGATTACAGCAGCAGAAAACAGCTCCGCAGTTTCGAAATGACATAAAGTAAATCTAGTGAATTTTGTCGTGGTCAACCTCTGCACATTTGCTAATATATATCAGCTTGGAACAGGAGCAGGAGGTGAGCAGATGGATGCTTCTGAGCTCCCAGTTTTTCAAGTCCCTACAAATAGTAGCTTTTGTCCCATTAAAGGGAAAATCTCCAATAGGATTTTAAGACAAAGTTGCTTGTCTAAGAACTTTCTATTGATGTTTTCGTCTTGAATAGACCATACAGACCAATTCCACTTGAAAATAGCTGCAACCTCAGCCCCATCTTTATGCAGGCATGTTAGAATTTGGGTTTCTGGTTGGCAGAGGTATGCTCCCTGTCCAAGCAGGAACCACAATCCTAGTCAAGGTAAGTCACAAACACACCCTAAATTAACCTGTGCTCACCCTATGGTAGCTTGGCACTGAGCAGTCAGGTTTAACTTAAGAGTCAACGTGTAAAGTATTTGTGCAACATATCACGCAGTGAATCAGTGAAAACACCACACAAAAACATTCCACACCAAGTTAAAAAATTGTTCTTTTTTAATAAATAAAACAGGACCAAAACAACAGAAATCCAATGAGTAGAAGTCGAAATATGAATTTTTAAAGAATAAAAGCAAAAATAGCACAAGAAGCAATAAAAGCCCATGTGGGAGTTCTGGTCGCGCTGGACCGGGACAAAGTCAAAAGTTTAGGCCAACCATGATGGAGTGCAGGCCGGGCACACGGGCCACCCAAGACCTGCTGAACAAAAGAACCTTGATCCTTGTCACAACACTTAGATGCTTGGTGCAGTCGAGTGATGCGTCAGTGTTGATCCCGCAATTGAGGTGATGTGTTGATTTTTTTTTTCATGCAACGAGCAAAATGCTCCGGTTCCGAAGATGAAGTGTTGGATGCGAGATGCGATGGTTCGGAAGCCAATGTGCTGTGTTTCTAGACGCAGTTGAGGTGATGTGTCGATGGTGTCTCTGTAGTGGTGGTGATGCGGAGGTTCCAATGCGGCAGTTCCGATGGCGATGTGCTAGTTCAGAGTGCGATGCACTTGTGCTGTTTTCGCAACAGCGTTGATGCGTCGATTCTGCTTTCGCAGCAGAGGATGCCTCGGTTCTGCTGGAGCAAGCACCTGGATCCACATCCAATGAGCAAGGCACAGGAGCAGGGTAGAAGACTTTAATGTCTTTGAGTCTTAGAACAGGAGACTAGTCAGCTAGCCTTTGGAGTCACTCTGGGTATTTTGATGGAGGTCCAGTCTTCACCCAGTCAAAGAGAGCAGCAGGCAGAAGGGCAACACAGCAAGGCAGCAGTCTTCCAGAGCAGCAGCCCAGCAGAATGGCAGTCCTTCAGCACAGTAGTTCTTCTTCCTAGCAGAGTGGGTTCAGATCCAGGGGTGTACTGAGCTGATGGAGTCAGCGGTCTAGTAATTATACCCAGTTGTGCCTTTGAAGTGAGGGTGAATTCACAGAACGTTCTTTGAAGTGCACGAAGGTCATTTCTTCCTGCCCTGGCTCCAGACTCACTACAGGGGGTATGCAGCCTTTTGTGTGTGGACAGGACACACCTTATTCAGGTGTGAGTGTGGGGCTGTGCCCAGCTCCTTCCTTCCATCCTCCCATGAAGATGCCTGGAGTCACGCATAGGTTCCTTTTGCATGTGGCTGTCTAAAGGAAATACACAAAGTCCAGCTGTCACTTAGCCCAGTCAGTGATCAGAGACAGACAGCATACACCAAATGCCTAAGAGCAGGAAAATGCCAAACTTTCTAAAAGTGGCATTTTCAGAGTAGAAATAACAAATCTAACTTTACTATTAAAAAGGATTTATCATTAGCATTCCATGGGTACTAAGCATGGCATATCAACCTTCTCTCAATTAGGAATTACAATGTATTAAATGTAATAAAGAATCCCCATTATTAACCTATGAGAGGGGTAAGCCTCTTAGCAGTGAAAAATTTATTTGGAAGTTTTTCGATACCAGGACATGTAAAATCTAAAAGCACAAGTCCTACCGTTTAGTTACATAGCACCCTGCCATATGGACTGCCTGAGCCTTCCTTAGGGGTGACTTATATGTAATAAAAGATGAGTTTAAGGCTTAGCAAGGAGTTTTAAATGCCACGTCGACATGGCAGTGTAAACTGCACACACAGACTCTGCAATGGCAAGCCTGAGACATGTTTAAGGGCTACTTGAGTGGGTGGCACAAGCAGTGCTGCAGTCCCACTAGAAGCATTAATTAACAGGCCCTGGGACCATGTAGTATACTTTACTAGGGACTTATAAGTAAATGAAATGTGCCAATTGTGGATACATCAATCAAACTATGTTTAGGGGAGAGAGCACTTGCACTTTAGCATTGTTTAGCAGGAGCAAAGTGCCCAGAGTCCTAAGACAAACAAACAAAAAGAAATCAGCAAAAATATGAGGCAAGTAGGCAAAATCTTTGGGAAAGACCACCCTAGGGCAGTCAGGTCTAACAAGGTATTTACAGGTGCCCCAATAGCACGGCAGTTAACTGGGATATCTCTAACTGGTTCAGCAGCCTCCTCTCAGGTTAACAAGAGGCAAGTTCTTTGTCAGGCAAGCTGCTGTCCAAGTATGCAATGGCTGAACGTTGTCTGTGTACCTGTGTTTGGAAGTCATTCACTCAGGGTTCTCTTCATATACGGTGCTACTCACTCTAAGTAAGGTGTTCAAATAGCTACATTTATCTATGTACATTCAATGTACATTCATGTGCTGTGTATTCATTAGTCATTCTATTTAGGCTTTAGGCAATACTCACAAAACTATATACTATATGTGTAAGTGAAACAAAGCTGCTCAAAATGCTCTCACAATGGGATTCATTCACATGTAATTTTTTACCAGCACAATTTAATATTATACGTGAGTAAATCTCCTCACAGGGACTGGAGGAGAGCAGGTCTGGGTGAGAACACCTTCAAAATAAGATTGATGCCCAAAAAAATCACGAGTTTGTGGGTACTCCCAAGAACTTGCAGTTTCCTGAATGTACTTGTAAATTGGTTCCTGTCAAAGGCTAATTTGAGGAGATACACCCAACAACTCAACTTGTAAATGTGCTATGCCTGTTGCAGAGCAAACACCAAGACCTGGTGATATGTAACATGTGTAGCAGGGCCAACTCCATGCTGTGTGGACATGAGCTGCAGAACTATCTCCCAGATACATGCAGGGCGGCACAACCACCCTGTGAAAACGGGTTATGAACTGCAAAGCCACCACCTAAACCTAGCAGAACTAAGCCACTTTGCTGTAGGGCAGCTTAAACGTGTCCTGGCCCTGGGGATTGGCAGCATTAGAAATATTTGTAGCTGGACTTTGCCATGAATGAGGAGCAGTGAGGGGCTGACAGCAAGACTCACATTTTCAAAGAGGTTCCCCTTGTGAGGGGAGTGGAAAAGCACAGTTGGACGAGGACCCTTGGTGTGGAGGCGAATCTGCTCTTGGACTGGGGCATCCAGGTACACTTTGACCAGCACAGACAGATGCAGCTGCGGTAATGGATTCCAACTGTGGATCCCTTTTTCCAAATTTGATGGAGTTCATGAACTTCTCAAACTATAAAAATGTAACTCTTAGAGTTGAAATTCCATGAGCTTTGCATAATCCTTTTTATATTACACTATGTTGTGCTCACTTACTTTATATTTTTTGTGAATTTATAGTGCAGCATTCATAAATTTCATGCTCTCTCTGGGCACTTCAGTTTTTTGGACAGAATGCTGTCTGTAACAATCTTATTATGATTTGCCTATAGTTTTCTCTCCAAGGGGGGGTGGGTCCTGTAACATTTTAACACATCTCGTGCTGAATAGGAGTGTTTGCTGGGTCCAGGACTCAAAGGCCCAGACTCACCTGTTGCTGCTCGAGGAGGAGTGGAAGTAGGAGGAGCTCCCCTGCACCTGAGAGCTATATAGCGCATTTTGTTTAACTGCAGTACAGGACCTGCTGAATAGGAGTGTTTGCTGGGATCAGGACCAAAGGCTTAGTGTCACCTGCAGGCTGTTTAAGAAGGAGTGGAAGGAGAAGGTTCATCACTGAGTGCCATATAGCACGATTTGTTTAACTGCAGCATGGTTAAGACGGACCTGTCTCAGCCCGTCAGCGCCAGGAAGAAGCAAAGCTGGGCCATCCCCCCTAACATCTTCATTGCGCTGATATATTATAAATAAGCAGTTAAGCCATTTTTTGTGGCTCTATACATTACACATATAAATTATGAGGGAAAGACAGTCTAATGCATGTTCTAGCAGCAAGGACAGCCTTGTTACAAAGGCAATAACAAATTACTTAAAGGGTTTGATGGGGCTGATGAATAATGAAATTGAGAGTTGGAAGAAAGACTTATAGTCACTCAAAGTGCTGTAAATTGAGCACCACTGGATAACACTTTTCCAGCAGCAGAATAGGTTCAGGGGTCAAATGAGCCCACAAGGATTCAACTGCACCTCTAAGCAATCCGTTTGTGCTTACTGCTTCACTGAGCTATTTCCATTTGTACTGCTACTGTCTCGCTACAGGCAAAGAGGAAAAAAGAACCAGTTAGAGCTACATGGCAAGAATTTAAACAACTGTCCAATATAACAGATTGGGAAAAACCACAAGATTGGGATTCGAAGAGAGCAAAGTGGAGTTTTGAGGATATAAGATCTTCTGTTATTAAAACCGGATCGAAGAACAAAGACTAAAGAGGAACATTTAAAGAATATGTGGAACAATATATTTGTTTTCAATTACAATCTTTTGAGCCTTACTAGGCTACTGAATTGAAGGTGTAAACAAATTAACACTTCCTTCCCACAAACATGTTAATTGCATACACTGCCCTAAATCTGTAAACATTTACTGATGAGGAAGAGGAAGTCATAACCCTGAATCTACAAATGAGGCCTCAGATGAGCAGAACCCAAAGAGGGGAGATAAGAACCCAAGATTAACAAACCCATGCATCAAATTTACAAAGGCAGTAGATTCACATAACTTAATATCTTTGTCAATCTTTCATAATGAGAATTGTCAGCATACAAAGGAGTGAGTGACTATACAGATGCCACCCAAGGTGACCCTCTATGTCATGATCATTAACGACGTCTGTTGGGCTTGGACCTCTCTACAGGGTCACCCCATATTTTTGCTTTCCCTGGCCTTTTGCTCAACCCGTTTTCTTGGCATTTAGAACTACTAATCAGTGGTAAAGTGCTTTTGTAAGATGGGCCCATACCTGATTTGTACATTTAAATTTCTTCTAAGTCCCTACTATATGATACTACATGTACCCAGGGCTTGCAAATTGAATGTTAATAGGGGCAGCAGCACCCATTATGCCATTCACTGAAGTAGCACTGCAAAACATGTCTCAGGCCTGCCACTGTATCCTGTAGTGCAGTTTTAAACTGCCATTTCGACATGGCAAAGTTAATCTTTTCCCATCCTAAACTTTCTTTTTAACACTCAAGTTTTCTCTCAGGTAGGCCCTAGCGGCTCATAGGGCAGTTTGCATGGGATTTAAAAAGTAGGACATGTGTGCTAACGTTTTTACATGTCTTGGCAGAAAAAAACTCCTAAAGTTGTTTTTCACTGTTATTAGGCTATCTCTCCCATAGAGCAACACTGGCTTACCTCCTTACACTAAATAAGTGCTAACTAAACTTCAATTTGGGAACAAATAGAGAAATGCTGTTTTCACTCAAATGAATTGTAATTTAAAATCCTCTTTAATGGTAAAGTTGGATTTTGAGTTACTATTCTGAAAATGGCACTTTTCTGCCTAAACCAAATGTGCCTTTCTGCCAGGGTCACATGACTGAGAATGACTCTGATGTGGTGTTTTGTGTATTCCTTTCAGACAGGGGGACAAAAGGGTCTCTGGGGTGGGGCAGGATGTTCTTCTCCTGAGCAGAATGTTGTCCTGAGGGGTTGTAGTCAGCTTTCCTGAGATTCAAAGGGTAGCCTTGGGGCTTGTCCTTCCTCTTCCTGAATTTGAAGGGCTGACTGCCCTACCACTGACAAATGTAGCTCACACCTAGGACTCCCTGCCCGTTGTTACCCTAGAGAGTTTGGAGACAAACCCAGAAAAGATAGACAAAGGGGAGATCCCCTGTCCACAGGCTGGCACAGGGATAAAAGTGGCACATTCAGAACATCTCATCAGAGCACTCCTGGACCTGATAAAGATTCAGAAGAAGGACTTCCCTGCTGTCTGAAGAAGGAAGATAGGGCCCGTTTGCTTTGAACCCAGGCATACCTGAAGTGAGTCCAAGGGTCAGTAGGCTGAGCTCCTATTTGAGCTACAGAGACACACTGAGCTTCTAGACGCCTTCATTGTACTGCCTGGACCTGATGAGCCCTGTTACTGGCCTCTGCTGGGGTGAGTCCTGATCCCCAAGAAGTGCCCCCCAGGTCCTGGACACTTGGTTGGCATCAGAGTATACTCCTGAAGAAAAGGTGAAGATAAAGAAGTTTTGGGCTCTTCATGGCCACAACCTGATCTCTTCACGCTGAGAAATGGCCACCCACGATGACAGCAATGTGAAACTCCAGAGGGACCTGCAGTTCATGTTGACAGCTACCAAGCATGATGACAGTGAACGTGAGAATTGCACTGACAGCGACAGCACACATCAACCAGTAATGCAAATCTCCATCAATGACTGGCTCTTCACCCTACAATAGTGAGGGTCCGCGATGCTCAACTGCTCCTTACATCAACACTGACCTCCTCGTGGCACTCACCAACAGGAACAGCAGCTCCTCGTGCAGACTTGAAAAGGTAACTTTTCAGTGGGATGAACCTGGTCCCGGTATCCAACCTGTGCTCTATCGTGGTTGGCCTGAACTTATGACTTTACCCCAATCGAGCGGGACCATATACTCGCGAGTGGCACGTTATGCTTTTTGTCACTATTATCACCTAAAGGTTTAATCACTCATATCACTGGTTCTACTGTTTGGATTTTTGTCATGTGGGTGTCATTTTATTTATTAAAGTTTACTATATTTTTCTAAAATGGTTAAGGATTTTCTTTTTGTTGTGTTTTCACTTTATTACTGTTTGGGTGCTGCATAAATACTTTAAATATTGCCTTTAACTTAAGCCTGACTGCTTTTGTGCCAAGCTACACAAGAGTTACACATAGGTTAATTTAGTGACTTTTGTGATTCAACCCGACAAGGTTTGTATTTATTGTTTGAGGGGGGCTTTCACCACTCCCAACTAATAACTTAATTTCTTACAACATACCCTTCTCTAACTCCTAACCAACAGGAGAGATGGTACAAATTAAAAAATAAGATGGCACACTGGCCCTCGAAGCAAGTAGGGAATACGCCACATTTTTACAATAAAATCTTAGAGGTGACATCTTTACTACGAAATCTTAAAGGTGAGAAGAGTTTCCTGGCTGGAGGAAGCAAGGAAATCTGGCTATGGAAACTGTATTGTAGTCACCTTTCATTATCCAAAGTGTGTGCATTAGATATTAGACAAATATTTTATTCCTCCAATGTTCACAATATAATTAAGGTACTGACCCATGAGTATTTGTACCGGCCAGATGAAAATAAAATGGTATTAGATACCTGATTGGCAGAAGGCAAACTAGAGGATTAGAGCTAATATACCAACTTGCAGTTCGTAATCATTTTATGTCCCTTGACCTCAAGGATGATTTAGATTGACAAAATCAGAGTATACTAGATCCTATCCTCACTCAGGTAGTTCCAATATTTGAACAGCCTGATGAATCCTGCCTAACTATTGACCATGATTGAATAATTTTGGATAACAAATCATCACCCTCTAAAAAGCAAAAGTATGAAAACTTTGCACTTGGATCATGGAATGTGGCAGTAATCAAAAAGAAGATTATGGATAACATTTGGAATCGATCTTTATGAGAAAATCAGGTAATATTTGGTATTCACAAACTAAAAGGGTAATTTTACTACCAGTAAAATTGCTAGTAGTAAAATTACACTCATAGTTTCTGAATAACAAAAAATAGTAAAGTTACTACTGCAAGTGTGAACTTACACAATAGTCTAAGGGCCTCACAAAGGTAGACTTACACTTTATAGCATGTTTACTACTTTTTTGGAATGCACAAACTATGAGTCTCATTTTACTACTAATACTTTTAATAGTAGTAAAATTGAACTGGTAGGGCCTGATTCACAAAGGTAAACGTACACGTACACGTGTATGTTTATGATTGTTTGCTACTCACAAATGTATTTTACTAGTACTATCCTAACGATTGCTGAGTCTCCGCACATAAAAAGATAGGACTGTCCTATCTTTTTTAATGCAGAGACTCCAAAGTTGTAAAGATACTACTAGTAAAATACCTTTATGAATAGCAAACAATCGTAAACTTACAGAAAAGTCTAAGTATTTATTTTTCAATCAGGCCCCTACGCTTCAGAATCAAGCTGTTTTCATAAGTAGAATTTGCATTTATCAAATCTCACTGTGAAGGAAAAGCCACACAATTCTTTTTAAAACCTTTCTGACTTGACTTGGTACAGTTTTTCACAATTCAGTAATGCCTTTCAATGCACAAAATGGCTCACTAGTTCAATTTTTTCCACTCATTTGCACAATATCATTAAGTTGCTCTTATTTAGTTGGTGTTAAATAGTTCCAACCTATGTTTTATTTTTTATACTTAAATTTGTACTTGTTTAATTATGTTTGTGTGCATGTGACATCCATAAAAAGTCATGATGAAATGAGATTCCTTTTATAAATAAAACATAGTCTTTAAGGGGCAACAATACCACTGCTTAAGCACAACATCTTTATCTGATAGGGGACAGCATAACACAGTAATCACAAATCACGCACTCATTGGGCACACTTGATCAGAAACAGAAATCACCACTTTTTAATGTAAAAATAATTATTGAAAACAATAAATGAACGGCTTGCCACGCAGGCCAGTGCTGTATGCCAGTATGCTTTAAATCATGACAAACATTAACATCAGTCGACCTGATTGCATGCATTTCAGATCAGGGCAGCATGGACGGTTTCTGTTGCGGCTGATTTATTTCATTAATTGTTTTCAGTAGTCCACGTCACACCCAAGGGACAGCAAAGCACTAAACCATCAACAGCAGAGCGAACATCAAGCAATCAATGAACATCTAAACAATAAAATAACCTCATTAGTAGCATTCAGTATGTCTATACAAACCCCAGGCAGGGCAAATCCATCATACCTGCCTTCATGGAATAAAGTGCAGGCATGTACTCTGCCATCTATTAAAAATAGCATGTCGGTGAATGAACGTGATCTTACTAATAATATGTGGAATTTAAATGAGTTTAATATATCACTCGAGAACGCAGGTATTTTCTACACTAGGGGGCTTATTTACAAGCCCATTGTGCCGCTGGTGGGTGACTTTTATTGGCGCACTGATAGCGGACTGGGCTTCCCCAAATTTACAAGGCCATGTAAAGTCACTCTGTGTAACTTTTCATGGCCTTGTATATATGTTTCCCTTTCACGCATAACTCTGCGTGAAAGGGGCGTTCTATGGGTGATGCTGTGGTTGTTCCCACGCAACATCCATGGAACTTGACTCATTCCCGGATTTAAAACATTTTGTAAACCTGTGAATGCGTCAGAATTCTACGCCTCCCCAGGGAGGTGCAATGAGGAGAAATAATTTAACTTCTCCTTAATTTTTCCTCTTTCTATGCGTGCTGCATTCTGCATCATGCATAGAAAGAGGATAATGCCTTTAATTATTTTTTTGTGCAGGGAGGTGTCCCTTCCTCCACAAAAACAATCATCCCCTCCGCACAGGGCACCCTTGCAAAATGACGCAAGGGTTGTCTGCGCTGGCGCATGGCAGCTATTTGTGCGCTGGCGCAGGGGAGAAGTACAGGAATGCACCTTATCTTGTAGATATGACGCATTGCTGCCTTTTTATTTTGAGGCACAGCTGCACAGCAGAAGGCTTGCTGCGCTGGTGTCAAAATATTGTAAATGAGGCCTTTGGTCATTTAATAAATGTTTATTGCTGTAGAGAAAGTAATGCATCTTAAGACACCCAACTGATCAATTCTTAAGGGTTAGGAAGTAACATATTTTGACGTTACGATTTTTAGGAATACAAACGATTCACGTCTGCCTGCTTGGAATCTATGGCGAAAGCTCTCAAAGATAACAACATGACATTGTAATTTAATGTCAGTTTGGGGTGGGAGCCCGTTCAGGTCACTGGACACCAGATTGGCATGTTCCAAATCAGTAACGTCAATGGCTATCCTAAAAGCTACAATTTAGATACCCTTGAGTGCAGCATGAACATTTTGTAAAGCCTCACAAATGGGCATTTGCATGATCAATGCACCATTAGACTAATGTGTGTGCAACATGCATAAAAAGTAGTTGAATCAAAACTACGTGTTTTGTATTCTTCGATTAGTTTACTGCAGTGTGAGGGACAATCAATAACCGAAAATTCAGAGTAGAGTTAAACTATTTGGTTTAGGATGATTATATCCTTGGAAACTTTATCCTGGGTGTGGTAGCTCATAATCTGTCCATTAAAGGCGGTGCTTGGACCGAGCCGTACTAAATTTACAAAGTTTGTATTAAGAGCGTTTTCATATGAGATTTGCTGGCACTTCTGAATTGATGTCAGTTAAACATCTTTTAAACTAAGGTGACTTACTTCGGGTCCACCCCACAATTTAAAAGATTTAGCCGGACCTGTGGCAAGCTATGGTCACACATGCTTGGGAAGGCAGAATCAATCACTTGAACATGCATCAGGTATACATGAGTGAGAATTGCAAGAACCATTAGGAAAGGGCTCTTGCTTTTATAGAATGTATACTGTATGCATGCAGTTGTTACAAATGCAGAGCATGCATAAAAGCGATGCCACCATGGTTTGTTTCACAGCACACCTGTGGTCATATACATTATTCACAGAGGCATACGGTCAGAGATGACCCACTCCTAGAGTGACATTCCTCTAAACCTACACTAATCTGATCAGACGAGGGGAAGGGTGGGCTTCGAATCACCAACATAGCAAAGGAGCCGAAATGACATTATGCGCCCGTTGACCCTGATGAGACCACACCAGCCACCCCTTGCCTCACCTATACTCTCTCAGCAGTCTTTAGCATGTGTGAAGGGTTAGAGGAGTGGCAGGGAGGGCCTTCGGGGTCCAATTTACTTACTGTTTCAGACATTACCTTCATGACCCCAGCCAGATTAAGTAGTAAAGGCTGTATCTGCCTCTTGCTCCCTCATTGAAATACATGGAGAAAGGGGAAAGCCTGTCAGTTGTGTGTTTGATACCGTCCTTCCTTGTAGAGCCCATTGCAGTAAGATGCTATGGATACATGGGGGCCTATTTACGAGAATGTAATGCAGTGCAGCGCAGCAAGTCACCTTCCTGCACTGCACTGCATGACAGGGAAAGGGAAGAAATGTGCCATATTTAAGTCAATACGGCACATTCCTGCCTTTTCCTCATACGCTGGCACCCTTTTGGCAGCCTAGCGCCAACGCAGGCACCCTTGCACCATGGTGCAAGGGGGCATGCGTTGCATGCAGAATTGTTTTGTGCAGGAAAGGAAACCTAACTTCACAAAAACAATCCTTGGAGGCACATTCGTCTTTATTCCTCTTTCTTTGTTTGCTGCTAAATGCAACATGCGTAGAAAGAGGAAGTAATGAGAAGAAATAAAGATATTTCTCCTTCTTAGGCCACACCTGAGAGGCGTATATTTATGGCACATTCCCAGGTCTACCAGTTCTGGCTAAATCTGAGAATGCGTCATAACCATGGGATTTGCGTGGGAACACTGATGCAGCACCCATGGAATGCCTTCCCAGGGCGGAGTAAGACAACACAATGATTTGCGCTGTGTTGCCTTACTCCAGATTTATGGAGACTCTCAGGGCCACCCAAAGTGGGCTTGCTTGGGTTCATAAATCACATGTAAGGTTTGTGTCGCCCCTGCACCACGTTAGTGGTGCAATAGTGACGCCAACCAACTCATAAATAGGCCCCTTATTGTACATAGTTTTTCACTTTCACGCAGTTTAAAATAAATTAAAAATAAACATTTCAGATGGTAGGTCCTCTAAAATGGGTCCCTAATTGGAAAACCGGTATCAGCACGCTAACAACCCTCCACTCACCTAGATACCAGCAGCCTTGATAAAACTGCATTTTCAATGAGATAACTCTGGGATGTCAGATCAATCCAGCACTGTAATTACTGCTGCTGCCCTCAACATGTAGGTCTTTTAGGACAGTCTGAGGCTTGTCTATGATGAAATTAAAACACAGCCATTGAAAATGTTACCATAATATTTCTAAATGTTGAGACACAAGTCTTGGTGGCTAAGCTGGCTGTGCCTAGTCTGTGGGTTCTTGCATTCTCTTTCTATGTCGCATGTGTGGCTGGTCTGGGAGAATACGCTGTAATCTTCTTAAATTGGGCTACTCACATTCATTCTACAAGGGGTTTGCAACATGCTCAGGGTGTCAATGAATATATCCAGTGCCACCCTTGTAGGGCATGTTCCATTAAAAAGTAAGCGCCCAAGAGTGCTCCTTTCTCTCCCTCACCCAAAACTTCCCAGTAGACATCAAGGTGAAGCTTTTCCCATATACAGTGTACAGGGCAGCAGAAAGAGACTATAACAAAACAAAACTTCTAACTGCAGATTCCAAGCAGAAGTCTTCCCTTGCAGAGGTGCCTTGAGCAAAGCCCCCACAATTTATCTTACACTTCTATACTGTATAGCTTACCCAAGATAGTATCAGCATGCTGTTTAGAAAAGCAACCATTGCGAAAGATATTTCTTTCATTGAATGGTATGAATATTTGACAAACTGAACATTAACCATGCAGGACAGGTAGCGATTATTGGTGATTTTAAGGGGACTCAAAAAGGCAACATGCGTAAAGATGAGAAGGCGCCAGATGTGGTGGTCGAAATACAAATGGAATTTGTGGAGGGGGAAATAGTGAAAAAAATAGTAAGGAGGGGACAAGGGAGAGAGGGATTTTAAAAACCTAAAAATTGGGGGAAGAAAAGAGGTAAAAATGGAAGAGGGAGAAAGAAAGTATACAGTCAACTGAAAATAACACTAAGAAGAATATGATAATGTATAGGTGTTAGGCCTGTCATCCTTGGTGTGGTTTCTCCACACTTTTTGCATTCAGACTTCCTGTTTTGTCTGACTTCGTTTTTGCTGGCCTTACGATTTTGTGCAGTTTACCACTGCTGACCAGTGCTCAAGTGCTCTTCCCCTAAACATGGTAACATTGGCTTATCCAAAATTGGCATGTTTAATTTACTGATAAGTCCCTACTAATGTGCACTACATGTTCCCAGGGACTGTAAATTAAATGCTACTAGTGGGCCTGCAGCATGGGTTGCGCCACCCACCTGAGTAGCACTTTAAACATGTCTTAGGCCTACAATTGCAGAGTCTGTGTGCACAGTTTTAAACTGCCATGCCATACTTAGCTCTGTAAACATTGATGGGGACTGATGTTTGAGAGTGGAATATGCACAGACACTCCAGGTAAGATTACCCTCTCATCTTTCTGTCCTTCTTTTTACACTAACGAGAGTGGTTGATGGTGACGAACAAATTGCCTTGCACCAGTTTACCCCTTAGTTTGGTTAATAGGGTTCTGAAAATAAGAGTAATTGCTGTCTTCTTCTTTATCCAGCGCCATAGGTGGACACTGAGGATAATGGTAACCCACCCAGTAATCCACAGAGTCAAATGTTTGGCTGGTATTTAATTTTACTTTTCTGAAAGCAGAGTGACAGTCTTTCTCTGGTCCTGATGAAAGCCCGTTAACTTGAGAAAGTCGTTAAGGGCTGAAACATGTTGACCCACTGAGTTAGGGTAGTTCTAACCACCTGTCCCTGCAAATTTTTTAACCCTATCCTATGGGGTCACCAGAATAAAAGTGTTTTCATCCACCTGGAGATAGTTTTATTCACACTGTAGGTTCCGTTTTGCACTCTGGCCCTTACTCATCATTAATGTCATCTCGCTCATCAAAACACCTCCACTCCTCCCGGTCCTACGCTCGGGAATTGTGGCCCACACGAGATACCTTGTGGTCCTTGTGTGGGGATGGAACCCTATGATGAAGCATGCCGCCTTCGGGTTCTCCTCCTAACAGCAAAGTGCTCTTTCCTTGCATTACCAAATGTACAATAGTTTGTGACACAGTTTAAAACTGCCATGTTGACCAGTCAAGGTAAACCTCTTGCCTGGTCCAAACTTTCCTTTTTAATACATATAAGTCACCCCTAAGGCAGACCCTGGACAGCCCAAGGGCAGGGTGCAATGTATTTAAAAAGTAGGACATGTACTTTTAAGATTTACATGTCCTGGTAGTGAAAAACTCTTGAATTCGATTTCACTACTGAACTGCCTAAATCTCCAATAGGATAACATTGGGATTACCTTATTTCATTTTATAAGTGCAATTTCCAAATGGGAAGATAAACCTGAATCGTGTTTGGTGTCTCTGGAATCACAATTTAAAATCACAATATATGGTCAAGTCGAATTTTAAATTGAAATTCTGAAAATGCCACTATTCGAAAGTTTTATATAACTATTGATTATGATGATGAAAATGGAGAACACAAGAAAAAGTAGTTAAAATTGAGGGATGATTTTCCCACATCGCAGTGCGACAGATGGGGCGCGAAAATGTGCCCTAAGGTATACTACAAGTATGAGCTGTGTGCTGGGGCGGTGCACAGCATCTGTTCGCACGCACCAATCGACGACATGATTTGCGTGAATAAACTATTTAGAAGGGAAGGAGTGCATTCTCATAACATGTTTCTTGCTATTCGAAAGTTGCCATTTTCTTACTTTAGCCATTTGGTGCCTGCTGCCTATCTCAGCTCACAAGTCTGCGGTGGGTGACAGCTGGGTTTTGTATATTTACCCTAGACAGCAACACACAATGGGAGCTTAGGTGTGAACTGAAGGGCCTTCCTAGCAGGATGGGAGGGAGGAGCTGGGTGCAGCCTCACTTTCACCTGAATAGTCTGTGTCCTGTCCACACACAAAGGGCTGCATAACCCCCTGTCGTGAGTCTGGAGACAGGGTAGGAAGACCAGAGACTATGCGCACTTCGAAGGCATGTCTTTGAAGTCTGCCCCACTTCAAAGACACAACTGGGTATAAGTACTGGACCTCTTTGACCACCACTCCAGTACACCTTTGGACCTGTGGATACTCTGCCAGGAAGAAGGACCGCTGTGCTGGTGAAAGGACTGTCACTCTGCTAGACTGCTACTCTGCAGGGGCTGCTGCCTTGCTGTGGTGGCCTACTGTCTGCTGCCCTCTTGCCTGGAGAGGACCTGAAACCCATCTTGAACCCAGGACCACAGAGGGACTGAAAGGGCTAGTCTGCTGGCCTTCTGATCTGAGCCTCGGGGATCTAACAGGATCCCCCAGCTCCTGGACCCATCTTTAACAAACTCCTGACTGCCAAGCGGCACCTGTCAGGTTCTGGGCCCTTAGAAGTGGTCTTTTTGCTCTTTAAGACAAGGTTTTGGGATTCGTGAACACAAATGGCCAGTTTGCTCTGGAATGTCGTTGCTCGCCCGGGAATCCAATGCTTGCAGCTGCAAGTTCATCTCTTCAAAAAGCAAGTATCACCGCTCGCGACAACAAGGTTCAAGCTCGTCGGCCCACGACGTCCAGCCGGCTCTTCTCGCCTCACTGACCATCGCCAGCAACTCTCTCCTTGCTCCTGGCGAACTTCTTCCCTGCGAACGGGACTCTTGCACAAACCTTGATCTTGATAAACCTTCAGCAGAACTAATCTGGGACGGTATCCATCTTGCACTCCATCGCGGTCGGCCTGAACTGTTGGATTATACCCCATGCAGCACCACTGGATATCCCCAGTTGGAACTTTATGCTTTTAAGTGCTAGTTTACAGTTTATTCTTTAAAAATTCATAACTCCGGTTCTACTTACTGATTTTTGTTGGTTTGGTCTTATTTTATTTATAAAATTAAGCTCTATTTTTCTAACCTGGTGTTGAGTCTTTTTGTGTGGTGTTTTACCTGTTTTACTGTTTGAAGTGTTGCACTAATACTTTACACACTGCCTCTAAAGTTAAGCCTGACTGCTCTGTGCCAAGCTACCAGAGGGTGGGCACAGGTTAATTTAGGGTGTGCTTGTGCCTTACCCTGACTAGAATTGTGGTTACTACTTGACCAGGGCTCATACCCCAATCAACCAGTAACCCAATTTCTAATGATAGGTATAAAAGGCTAGTGTTGGCACAGAGACGAGTACAGATTAACGGAGAACTGCTGACACTGTACCCTCAGCATTTTTGTTTTATTTAATGATGCCATCTTTTTGTAGTCTGTCATGAACCACAGAATTCTGGGATCCTTATCATTGCCTTCCAGGGGGAAGGCTGGGCACATCAGAACCTAGACACATCAGAAATTTCTCTGATAAAATGCCACCTTCAGAAGTTCAGTGATACACATTTATTTTCTCTTATCTGATACTATCTGAAGAATTGTGTACAGTCACCAGTGATAAATGTCAGCTTCTCCAGAAGCAGCAACATACACCAAAGTCTCAATGCCTTTTACACAGTGTTGTAAATATCTGGCTACCTGGAGAATAGCACATCTGTCCATAAAGATAAGGAGGTAGATAATGATGGCCCTCAGCAGTGCTGGAGGAGGTTGCAGTACTGTCAGGTGATGGGGCTAGGTCGCTCCAAGTGCAGGAAAATGATGACCACTACGCTGTTATAATGGGCTTATACACCATAAATATTATCTTGAAACCTCACGCTGGTCGTTTTAATGTGCGTAGGCCTCAGACCTTCCACTACCTAATGGCCTTTATTTCTAAATCTCCAGAAATACTCAGATTTATTCTGCACCACGTTGAATTGTCGAAAGTCTGAGCTTGTATTTATTCCTGATGGATTCCTTCCTCAATGCCTGATTAATTCCAAGGCTTGCTTTCATACACCTATTAAAGTCCTCTAACTTGGGAGTATTGGCTAAATTAAGTGAAGACCATATCACATGACAATCCACTGAGCACTGATATGCCTCCCCTTAATTACTTTTCAGTTCATCTCTGTGTGCGCTGTGGTCATCATTTTCCTGCACTTTGAGTGACCTAGCCCCAACGCCTATTGTTCCACTGTCGAACCAGCAGTGATACACTAAGGTGAGCCTTGTTGCCATGTTCTTGTAGTCTCACACCCTCCATTCACTTTGTATTAATATTGATGGTAATTTTACCTACCTTGTAGGTTGCTCCATCAATTGTCCTGATGAAGACCCCATTGTAAGGAATGAATTGCCTTCCTCCAATACCAGGGATCGGAACGTCAACTTTATTTATATCCTGACCTGTACTTATTTATTCAGCCCAGAAGTGGAGAACTCAATATTCATTCACGGCAACTCGTTACTAGGGCTGTGTAGTTAGTCTTTTGATATATTGTCAGACAGGTCGCTCTCATCCTTGTAAATATTGTAATTACTTGTACTTTCATTGTCACATCCCCATCCTCTTACGAGCACTACCTGAGCACTTTATTCACCTTTTTCACTCTGGAGCAACTGTTGATATTTTAAATTCTTGATTAATTCATTATATAAAACTTTTCTCACCACCAAGACATCCTGGTCATTGTTTAATTCTATAATTGTTGGGTGCTTCTTTAGTTTTTGTTTTTTCCTTGAAAAGCCTACCAGTCACTTGGACCACCTGTTGTATGCACTATGTCATGCTGGTGACAGCAGCCTTGTGATTGGCTAGGGGAGCCTGGGTGCTGCTTGGAGCCAGGAGAACAGCGAGGATGGAGGAGAGGTGGCGGGTGGTGACAAGCGATGAGCAGAAAAGTCTTCTTTTTTTCTATTTTTCTAATCTTCCCAACCCCACCGCCCTGCCACCGTTCCCTACCAGCCACCACGTAGCAGGTGGAGCAACGTGTGAATATTAGGCCTTCCAGAGGGAACTGAGGGGTCTGATATGGTGGACTACTAGGAGCCCTGGCTGAAGTCGGTTGTGGCTCTGTCCCGGTTCACCTCCTTTTTTGCGCTGGAGAAAGTGAATCGAGTTCCAGCTCTTTTGCCAGCACCGGGACTTCCACCTAGACCTATAATAGCTAAATTATTACATTACAAAGTCAGAGATGAACTTCTACAGTGGGTGCGGGAGGTGGTTCCTTTCTGGGTGGGAAATGACCAGGCCATATTATTTCCGTATTTTATGGCGGCAGTGCAAGCCAAACGAGCCTCTTTCTTAGCAGTAAAGCGGTCACTCCGTGAAAAAGGAATCCAATAGTCATTTATATTCACTGCAAAACTGAAAATAATGCAGCATGGTTGTACCACTTCTGCAAGAACCAGGTCTAGGTCTGGGCCTGGTTGGAGGCATGCCACTCGGGCTCTCTCAAAACATGCACACCCAATGGAGAAGCCCCCATATGTTGCCAAAAATGCCACAGATCAAGAAGATGCTTTCAATCAGGTCCTTTAACAAAATCCACTAAAGCCAAATCAAAGATGGGTCAAGTGACAGTGTTGCAAGTGGCAGCATCTCTGATTGATGCAGTGACATCTGATAAAGAGGCTATCAGCAGCTCTGACCCTCAGGAAGATGCCTCAGACTCTAATTCATACGTTGGACTTCCAGTTGTGACTCTCCCAAACAGCAAACAAAATTATTTGATAAAAACACAGTTAAACTCTTTACATTTTTCTTCTCACTAGTCACGAATTTGCTGCTTTATGGTTTTTGGTGCAGAGATGTTATGTGTTATGAACTGTATTGTTTGGGTAGCCGGCTGTTGTTGGGCTGCTTTGGGGATAGGGAGTTGGGAAGATATTTTTTTTAGTGCTCTATGTTGTCTTGGCACACTGTGTGGGGATCATTGGGGGAGTATGGTGATTGGGGTGGGGCTCTTTATACGTTTGATAAGGAGCTAGCTCTATGGATAATACCCACAATAGCTATAAACTGATAACATGGAACATTCGTGGCATGGGTTCTCCTACAAAACGTCGTCAAATCCTGATGTATCTTAAGAGACGCTGTAAGCACATCGCTCTCTTCAGGAGTCACACATCACTCTGATTGAGTCAGACCATCTTCGCTGGCAGTGGCGGCATCAACTTCATGCAACTACATGCTCGGCCTTGTGAGGGGGGCCCTGCTCTGGGTGTGTGCAGGAGTTCTCTTTGAGGCCACCTCAACTGACATAGCTAAAGGCTGATATGTCCTGGTGGAGGGATGACTTAGTGGGAGGCCCCTGGTGCTGGACTTTGTTTATGTGCCAAATCATGGCCAGGCTACATTTCTTCCCTCCCTGTCTGCATGCCTAGCTCAGCTGACGGGGTCCGTAGCTCATTGGAGGTGACTTTAATTGTGTTCTTGACACTTCCTTGGATCTTTCGACTCTCCTGCCTTCAGGGGCGGTGGCTTATAGAGCATCTACAGGTTTGGCCACTTGGATCTCTCATTGAGACATGGAAGACACCTGCCATGTACAACATCCCATCGACAGAGTTGACTACTTCAATTTAAATCTTTATCAGGTCCACTCGAGGACTGATCGCTTTGTTTGCTCCAAGTCTATTAATAGCTGTATCTTACACACTGAATACCTGGGTCGTACTCTCTCAGACCATAGTCCAATGCGTTTGACGCTGCAGCCAGTAAATGAACATCCACTCATACATACTAAATTCATCTTCCCTAGAAGACTTTACCTTTAGGGACTCTTTAGTAACCAGGATTATTGAATTTTTCACTTCCAACTCGGGCACGGCATTGAGCCATGGTGTCGAATGTGAGTCTTTTAAGGTATTGATGCGGGACACTACCTGGGACAATCAGTGGGTATCCGACGTGAGTTGGAGAGCGACCTCTAGAAGTTGGAGGAAGATCTCCATAAATGAAATAACCAACTGGATAGTAGCCCAGGACCCTTTCATGGCCGCTGGAAATATGCAAATGGTACAACGTGACTTTGGAGTGGCAGCGATGCCATGATTATCAAAAAGCTACTTAAACCGGGTTCACGAAGAGTAGGGACGATTGGGATAGCTCCTTGCCTGGTTGGTACGGGCAGATAGTAGGGGTGCTCCTATTACTCGCCTAATGTCATTGGGGTGAACAGTCGTTTTCCTGCCAAGATGAATAAATGAGGCATTCAGGTCATACTAATTGTCCCTCTGTCGATTGACGGAGCTACTGTTTCCAACATGATTGGAATCCTTTTTGGAGGGGCTCCCACTCCAGACCCTCCTGCAAGAACAATTAGGTGATTCGGTATCAGATGTGGTGGTGAGAGAAGCTATAAAAGACATGGCAATAAGCAAGACGCCTGGCACATACGGGTTCCCCATAGAGTTTTATAAGGCGTTTGCATGAAATCTGGCACCTAAATTGCCAGAAATGTATGCAGAGGCCTATGAAAATTGTATCCTCTCTGTAATGACAAGAGAGGCGCTAGTTGTGCCCCTGTCTAAGTCCACATTGCGGGATGTGCCTCCCCCGGATTTCCGACCCCTCTCTCTGTTGAACTCTGACTATAAGATTCTTAGTAAGGTATTAGCATCCCGGCTGCTACCCCATATGCAGGTACTGATTCATGGGGATCCAAATTGATTTATACTGACCCGTAAGACCTCTAACAACTTGCAAAGACTTTATTTAATTGTGTACGCCATTGATATCATCCAACTCTGCTGCAGTAATTGTGCCAGTTGATCTTGAGAAGGCCTTTTGCACAGTGCGGTGGGACTTCCTGCAATCCACTATGTATCGTATGGGCCTCAGTGCTAAATGGGTGAGATAGGTCAGGCTGCTCTACACTCACCCAGTCGCTAGGGTTGAAACAGGGTGCACGATCTCAGAGGCCTATGAAGTGTTTAGGGAAACTAGGCAGGGTTGCCCCCTGTCGCTCTTTTATTTGCTCTGCTGTAGAGCCATTGGCGGAAAAGTTCTGAATGGAGGGAATGGATTGCAGGATTAGACAGGATGGCTTTGTCCATGTTATCTCTTTATTCACGGATGATCTGCTTATCTACCTTTGGGGTGGCTCGACAGATATTCCTCAGGCTCTGTGACTTTTGGAGAAGTTTGGAGAGTGCTCATGTCTCTGTATAAATAGGAGTAAGATGTGTGTGTTTCCAATTGTCGCTTGTTAGAAATGGGGGTCTCTAGTTGGCAGAGGTAGGTACCTTAGTCCAAATAGGGACCCTTGCTTCTAGTCAGGGTAAGGGGGATACACTCCTAAAATAACCCCTGCTCACCCCCTTGGTAGCTTGGCACGAGCAGACAGACTTATCTCAGAGGCAGTGTGTAAAGCATTTGTGAACACATACAGCAACACAGTGAAAACACTACAAATGGACACCACACCAGTTTAGAAAAATAAGTAATCTTTATCTAAACCAAAACAAGAACAAACGACAAAAATCCACAATACAGTATCCGAAATAATAAAAAATAGGTTATTCACTCAAATCAAGCTTCTAGCAACAAATAACTCCACCTGGAGTTATTACGACGTCGTGACAGATGAAAATCCCAAAGAACGGTGCCGACCGTGAGGTGCACGGCGTTGGGCCCGGAGTCAAGCAGACGCACAAAGAACAGTACCTTGGAATTGATGAAAGCAAAGACGGTGCACGGCGTCGGGGAGGTGATGCTACGTGCGCGCCTGCGGCATTGGTTCCTTACGACCCCTAGGGGAGGTGATGACTCTGTTCCTTACTGCAGCGCAGGGGAGGTGAGACGTTGGTTCCTTACTGTGTCGGGGAGGTGACATCACGGATGGCGGCGAGGCGTCGGTTCCTTACGACGGTGCGATGTCGATGGATTCGGGAGTCACCCACGTAGAGGATCGGCTCCGCATTGATGAAGCACCGGCGTCGGTGAAGTAGGGGCTGCGGAGTCGATGCGGCACAGCGTTGGCAGGCGTCGGGCCTATGGTGCAAGTCGGGGCGGTACGTCGTGCTCCTAACGAGTGGTGCCCACGGCTTCGGTGCAGGTTACGGCATCCCTCGCCGGCGTCTGTGTTGCATTTTCCTTCTGTAGCAGCTGAAACAGCAGTTCCAGGTGCAGGGAGACAGAAGGGGTTGAGTCTTTGTGTCCCTGAGACTTCAGAGCAGGAGGCAAGCTCAGTTTCAAGCCCTTGGAGATCTTTTCTTCAAGCAGGTGACAAAGCAAACAGCAAAGTCATTTTTCTCCTTTCCTTGGCAGCAAGCAGCCACTGCAGGCCAACCCCAGACAGCAAACAGCACAGGGGCAGTATTCCTCCTCAGCTTATCCAGCTCTTCTCCTCTGCAAAGGTTCCTCTTGATTTCCCAGAAGTGATCTAATAGTCTGGGATCTGGGCCCCTCTTTGTATACACAAAAATCCTTTGTTCTCTGAAGGCAGAGAGTGTCTGTACCCAGCCAAAACCAGTTCTGTCCTCACTGGTGCAGCTTCCTGGCAGGAGGTGGAGACAGCATTGTTGAAGGCAGACCAGGCCCATGCAGGTGAAAGGAAATCTCCTCCCCCTACTCTAAATGCAGCCCAGGTCTATTCAGCCCAGCCCTGACTCATCAGACTTCTGGAGCCACTGCCCCTCTCCAGCTCCTGTCATCCAAAAGCCAGACATGCAATACACAAACCTAGCAGAGGCACACTGGATGGTTAGGCAAGAAAATACCTACTTTCTAAAAGTGGTATTTTCAAACACAGAATGTAAAAATCACCCTCACTAAAAGATGCACTTTAACATTCTGAGTTCAGGCATACTAAACTTTATTTTTCTACCTTGTTCCCAGGGTCAGTTATGTTTATAAGATTTTATAAACAAACTCCCCATTCTGTCCTATGGGAACAGATAGCCTTGCAATAGTGAAAAATGAAATTGGCAGTATTTCACTATCAGGACATGCCACCAGGGCATGTCCTACCTTTCACATACAATGCACTTTGCCCACAGGGATACCTTGGGCCTACCTTAGGGGGGACTGATGTGTAGAAAAGGGAAGGTTTAGGGACTGGCAAGTGTGTGCACTTGCAAAGTTGACATGGCAGTCCCAGACTGCACACAGGCTCTGCAATGGCAGGCCTGAGTCACATTTTACATGCTGCTTTGGTTGGTGGCACAACCAGTGCTGCAAGCCCACCAGCAGCATTTGATTTACAGGCCCTGGGCACACACAGTGCACTATACTAGGGCCTGACAAGTAAATCAAATAGCCAATCATGGAAACACTAATCCATAACACAATTTACAAAAGGGAGCACTTGCAGTGGCAAAGTGCCCAATGCATCTAGACCAGCAAACAAAATGGAGTCCAACACACAGCAAAACACAGGAGGTAAAGGCAAAAAATGGAAGGGAGACCCACGCCAATGGTGCCAGGTCTAACATCACTGGTTTGGGTTGTCCTGTATTTTGTCCATCTGATATACTCTGGGCTATGAAACCTTTCAATATTTGGGCATCCAGGTCTTCCATGATCTGGATGACCTGCATGAGGGGAATCTGGGGAAGGCTCTTTGATCACTGAAGTCCTGTGTGTCTTTTTGGCGCAAGCTCAAGCTACCAACCATGGCTTGTGTTGCACTTTCTAAAATGATCATGTTTTATTTTCTTCAGTAAATCTCCCGGTGAAAATCCTGGTTTCCTGGTTCCGGAGACTTGACAAACTCCTTTGTGAACTGATTTGGGATAGCAGGCGCCGGAGAGTTCCATTAGCTGTTCTCAGTCGCCATCCACTTGAAGGTGGCCTTTGAGTGCCAGACTTTAAATTGTACTTTCTTGCAGCTCAGCTTCATTGGATCGTGAGATGGCTTGATGGTGTGGGTTTAGCATAACCTTGTTTGTTGGGCAGTGAACCCAACCAGGGGCACCTACTTGCAAAAATAATACGTCCGGCACTCCGGATTCCCTGCCTGGGTATTGTTTTGTCAACTGCCCTGAATTGCTGGCGACGTGGGCTGCAACATACTGATACGGTGCCCCCTTACGCCCCTGAACTACCTTTGGTGGGCCTCCCCTATGGCGACCCATTGACTTTCTTTAGTTCAAGGCAGATGGACCCCTGGACAGAGGCAGGGTTGGTGACCATAGGAGACTGTTTTCCAACAAATGTTTAAATTCCCTTTGGAGAACTGGTGGAACAATTGGGCCTGTCAGCGGGGCAATTCATTACTTACTCGTGCCATACAGGATTTGTGGGGAGATGCAACACATGCTGTCCTTCGTTTACTTCTGACCCTAGGATCGGGACCTCATTTGGTCTCATGGTTCTGTAAGGGCCTAAATGGGCTGGTAATGAAACCTTTGGGCACTCTTTGGACTTGTTGGTCAGCCTAATTGGAAAGGAAGGTGACGGATGCTGAATGGGGGAAGGTGCTTGCATATTCACAGGAGGTATCTCGCAACACACGCCTTAAATACATTCAATTTAATTACACCCATAGGACATATCTTACTCCTCATAGAATCCAGACAATTTATGTCGGGGAGCCTAGAGGTTGCCCTCCTTGAGCAACTCAAGATGCTGATTTTGGACATATGACCTGGGGTTGTTCTGAGCTTGCAGGGTTCTGAGGTGAGGTAATTTTGCACTTTAATAAGACCCTATCTAGGTCACTCACTAACACACCTGCCGTTTGTTTTCTGGGTCTCTTCTGTAAGCCAAGCCCTAAAAAGGTGGGTAACAGATTTGTGGACTTGGCACTGGTTTTGACCAACTGACGTGTGGCCTTGGCTGGGAAATCACCCAGGGGACCTTGCGTGGAGACATGGATGTCTGCCGTTACTCGCTGGGCATGGGCTGAGGAAAGGGCACTTCAGAGGGAGGAAGATAGGGGCGTTTGTCGAAGACCAATTGCACATCTCTGGAGGGAAGTAGTTGATGAATGGGAGTCCCCTGGAGATGGGGGTACAGTTGACATTGAGGAGGGTTAGACTGTGGGGTGGAGTCTTGGTAGGTGTGGATCTTGGTGCTGCTGAAGATAGAATGGATTGCCTTCTCCTGCCCCGACTTCCCGGGCTTTGCTGCAACTGATGCTGTTTTTGCATTTTGTAATAAGCCTTAGACACGCATGGACACAGTTGTTTATGTTGGACATAGTTCTTGTTTATATTTAAAATGTGTATTATTATTATCTTATGGAATTTAGTGCCCCTGAAAGACAGAAAATTAACCTTATCCATGGTAGATATTTGTTTGTTCCTGCTGGTGTAATTGTAAATCTGAGAAACTGATCCAGTGTTTATTTAGTACTGCATTACTAATAACTGTAATCCTAAGAAACTGACTCAGTGTTTGTACAGTACTGCTTTGTTGTAATTTTGGAAATGCTAATACACAAAAGTGTTAAATAAAAATAAATAAACCTGTGCCATGAACATTTCTAAAAGTATGTGTATTCACTAGGCCAGGGCATATTATTTTACCAAAGCAGCATAATCTTTCAGATATCGTGTTTATTGGGTTCTCCACATTTCACATAGTTCTGTTTTTCTAACCTTGTAGTTTCCACAAAATGTTCACTTGTGCTTCACTTGTGGGAGACTTGATTCAATCAGAAAATCTCACGCAGAAACTGTGAAACTGGATATGTACCCGGACCACATGCAAGGTGCCCTGCATTGATTTGGAAACTGCATGGGCAATACATTGAGGGGGTGCCTTCTGTACGCCAATGCACATCTCCCACAACATTTTCACGTGCAGTTCAGATAGAACGTGAAAACTGTGGCACGTCTCCCACAAAATGTTCAAGCGGACACTCCTCCAGGTGCAATGCGGGTAGAACGTGCAAATTGTGTGAGCTTTTTGTGTAGTACACAAAGAAACAATTGGCAGCTCTGCCCATTCCAAGAACTGAAGTGGATTGGTGGAACGACTTCTAATAATAGTTTTTCACACTTTTTAGGAGTTAAGAATCCGGTGAGTGTTAATAAAAGAAATTATTCTATATGTTTCTCTACTTCTTTTTCCATCTGCTTCAGACGCATGTTTTGCATGCCAATCGCTTTCCGGCTGTCTCTGAGGCACTCTGCTGTTCACCGCTATTACTGCACCCTGCTCCTTTGCAAGACATCAAACTGCAGCTCGTTAGTTGCTCTTTTATACAGGTTTCTCACATCAATGTTTTATGTGTTTTTTAAGGTAATCCTTATTCTTCAATATTTAATCCTTCGGCGAGAATGAACTGAGCGTGTCAGCTGCTTTGACTGTTTTTTTCTCAGCACAGTTCCTTCTTCACTCACTCGCCCAGCCATGGAGGTCCCCCAGTCCATTTCACTTACAGCATTTAACAAGCTGTAGCTGGTCATTTATTCTGCAGATTACCAGTTGTAATCTAAAATATCTTTGCTGGCAAATATTACATTATCGATCACTAACTGTGGCAGTATAGATGTTTAGTGTCTGCTTCTATTGCCAATTAATAATGAATTCAGTACAGTTATATGCAGAGGAATTGTGAACTCGAAAAGAAAACTAAACATTGAGGGGCAGATTTACAAGCCCCGTGCGCCACTTTTGCGCCACCGTTGCGTCACTTCTGTGACGCAGCGGCGGCGTAAAGCTAGCGCCATACTGCGGGGGATTTACAACGTGACGCATCTAGGGAGATGCGTCACGTTGTAAAGCCCTGCTTTCCGGCGCAGGGTGGGCGTTCCGGTGCAGGAACGCCTCGGAAAAGTGCCTGAGTGAAATCTACAAGATTTCACTCAGTCACTTTTCCGACCCCACTGCGTCAAAACCTGTGACGCACCATGTGGAAGATAGGCCGGGTTGGCACAGTGCTGAAGTTGCGTCGCGCCCGTAACACAACTCCAGCACTGCGCCAACCTTACGCCGGCAGATGCGACACGCATCTGCCAATCCTTGCGCCATGGCGCGCCGCATTGTAAATGCGGCGCATCCGTGGTGGCGCAACGATGGCATTGCGTGTCGCACGTTTCTTGGCGCATCCCTGCTGATTTGCAGGGATGCGCCAGGCAACGTAAATCTGCCCCAGAGATCATAATGTTTATAAAACCTCATTATTACCACAAGGCTGAAACAGCGGGGGGCAGTACTGAGCCATAGAGAGGGGCGAGAGGAGGAGACCGGGTCAGGTACACTGTTCATCATCTTCTAAACCTACGATGGGTGGTGAGGAAACTGTCGTAGCCCCTAAGATTTTGTCCTCACTTTCTTTAATTATCCCTTCTTTTTTCTTTCTCTTTCTGGCTCTCTCCATGGGCACTCTTGGCACTCCCCCTCTCTCAATCAATCAGGGAATTGTAAGCACGCTACTCACCCGTGAGGCTCTCAAGGCGCGGAAACACTCTTTCTCTGTCTGTTTGGTGTTTTTTCATCCCCATAGGCGGACCTCTCTCTGACTTCATGTTTGCTTTCGCATTGGTTTAATGATATTTTAGGTCTGGCTCTCTCTATGTTGTTTAATGACAAGTCACGGATCTCTTACCTGTCTATCTGACAAACTAGCCAACTCAACTCTGGTTCAAAATCACACTCCATATTCAGCCCTATACTACCTTCCTTAAGTAGTTTCGTGTTATTGTTTCAACTCAATATTTGGTCTTAATCTTCACGTCAAGCTCGTGTTTCCTCACAAATCGTTGTCCAAACTCCTAAGCAAATCACTTCTTCTCTTGTTTCTTGAAATTAGATTGGCGTTACATGTATTTCTTTGCAGTTTGGTGTTCCGTCAAAAACCCCAGACCTGTGTATCTTACACATATATTGTCCTCTACATCACCTTGAAATGGAAGTGTTAGTAAAAGGTTTTATTCAAAGTTTTCCATAATTTCCATGCTGTTGTTTTATACAACTAAAATTCGAAATATGGTCAGTCATCATGTAAGAAATGGCATCAGCAGACGTGGGCGCTATTGCAATCTGCCAGCGAGTATAGTGAAGTTGATGATGTCAATGCTTTCATCCCAATATATTACAAGTGGAATAAATAGCTAAGTCTAAAAGCTCTTAAAGGGTAGACCAAGAGCACCTTGAGAAGTCATGGATGGCAATAGAGACTGGTCAAGTGGGATAAAATGTAGGCCTGTGTGAAATTTCAGGTACGCCGGAGTAGCGTAAACTTAGGCAAAATTTCCAAGATTACATACACCATTATGCAACATTGTGTAATTTTGGAGAGAAATGTCAACATGAGATGTACTGTTTGAGTAATTTTTCAGTTTGAGCCATATTTCAGGTGGATTTTTTAACCGAGAGGACCTTTCAGGTAATTTTTGAGCACGAAACTACAGATCCGAAAGCGAAAGCCAGCGTTTTGAACATGCGCAGCAGTTCCTTTAATGTGAACAATCAACAAATATTTCAGGTAGATCTTCTTACCCGAGCGGACCGTTCAAGTATTTTTTAAGACAAAACTACAAACTTGAAAGTGAGCAGTAGCGTTCTGAAGCCGAGCAACTGGATTCAATTCAAAATCACGTTGTACCTGAACGAGCCATTCAGGATTATTTTTCGAGTGCGAGATGTATCTCGTGCAATTACGCTTAATCTTGTATCATTTTGTACTGATTCCACGTAATTATGCTAAAGAAATTACTCAAGTTACGCCGTCCCATAAAGAAAGGGATCCACTGGTCCATTTTTCCACTTCTCTACTCCTTTCTGCTCAACAGTGCACTGACCTTCCATGCAGAAATACCTGTGTTGGATGGATGTGGCAGCTTAATGTTACCCCATGGTATGCCCTCCATGTCCCTATGCTGTGAGTTTTAGTGGACTCCCAGGACCAAGAAAACTCATTAAAGAGGATAGAGCTCATACAGTTCAGTTCTGTACAATGCCACATCAGTAAAGAGGATTAGACTGGATTGTCACATGGTGGTAGCACTTTCCTTTGTGAGATCTGTGGGGGGGGCAGATATGGTTCAGTAGTACTATCAACCTTACAATCATTAAGATCAAACTTCTAACTTGTGGGACGCATTTCATATTCATTTAATTATGCCTTCCCTGTACAACCAGTTCAGAATGTTTCAGGGATGTCCTTAAATGTCCTAGCTGTGCTACGCAAATTATGGTTATTTGTGGGTCAGAATCTCCACAGATAAAAACATTCTAGCTTTCCATAAATCCATTGTAGGGTTAAAAAGAGCTTTCCCAATAGAAATGGAATATTATCCTACAGATTCATCATGAATTGTTGTGTTTGTGTTGTGTGATTGGTTAACATCTGATAACCGCTCTCAAAGTGGATCAGTTGTTTTTGTGACCTTTTCAAGACCACTATCTCTCTGGTCTTGAGTTGTTTGAAAATGTTTCTGAACATTTGGGAATGACTGGGAGAACTGCTTTAGTGCTCCAAGATCCTTGGTCATTTAGCTCAAGGCATTAAGATATTAATAAAGATGGACATCAAACTGGTATCAGTCAACGTTGGTGCTCGGACATCTCCTGGTTTGTATATTATCACTTGGCAGCATCCTTGTTTCTTACATTTGAGGGTGGGCTTGGTCACCTGCCAAAGCAGCAAGTATACCCAGAGGGCTGATACTAGTGCCTCATACCAGTGTCTCAGAAGTGAGATGAAAGCACAAGTACAAAAACTCTTAAAGACCAGTGAGGGCAGACCAAGATGAATATGAGAAGTCAAACAAAGGATTGCATTAATTTGACATATATTCCCTGCATCCACACGCGAGCCAACATAAAACAGCATCTGTGTCAATAAGAGGACATTATCTAGTGCTTCACTCTCAGATAGAGTTTGCACCAAACTAGATATTTTTTTTATTTACTACATCCTTCCTCACTACAAACACAAGGCAAACCAAGAAAATGCTGATTAATAAACACTGCCTGCACCCTCCTTTGGTGTGAATGATTTGAGCCCCCGAAAGTTCTGTGTGCAGTGGCAAGTTTCTTTATTGGTTGAAGCCTAAAAATATCAATGATAACACTTAGTGGGAAACTTGCAAAGTTTAAGAACAAAAGGACAGATTTATTAACTTATTTTGTGAACAGAAAAGCTCGGATTTGCAAAATAGAAACATTTGTGACCCCGAAATTGGACTCCCTAATATGCGGATACCAGTTTAGAAAAGGGACGGACCCCCAAGTTGGGATGGTAACTCATTTGCAAAAGGGGAGGGGTCCCCTTTGGGGCTCTTCCCCTATGTGAATTGAGGAAAAAGGTTTTGAGGAGAAAGCAGAGGTACACTGGCACACTACCAACTATAAGAGAGACCTTTATATAGAGAATTTTTTTTTTTAAAGCAACCCCATTTTCATGTACACATTACACTTACATACATCCCTCTTAGTCACACACATTGTGCACATAAGCAGCCTTGCGAATCATGCATAATGTAGCCTACATCCATTATGACTTTTACCAGGCAAAGTCTGGTTTTATCCTCAAAACAATTTTAAATCTGACCTTTAATCTTCTGTCATAGTCTTTGATATGTGGTCACAAAATCTATTTCTTTTTCTCACCACTCTTAGTGCCACTCTGCATAAACTTTACATCGCCCTTTATATGCCATGGGAAGATGATTTGTGTGTGTCTGTTTACTAAGTGGCACAGAGAACACACCAATACTCCTGATTGAGTGCTCAGCGCTCTTAAATTTGTAGGGGTACATTATATTCATGTACGAACAGCACTCGCATATATTCTAATGAATGGTTGAACTTTGTGCATATTAAAACGAAGTTTATATATCCTCATATCAAAATCTGTAGAATGAAATTGTGACGCTATTTACTGGATTGATAAGTATTTCGTACGTATTTAGAGAAATCATGTAACTATGCACGTATATAATGTTTAGTAGGTAAAACAAATGTATTTACTGTCATAAGATTCATATAGAGGCCTATGTAACGAGTGCATATTGAAGAACGTTCTTAGATTGGCCAGAAATGTAGGCCTAACTTTTGTTTTTCTTAAAGGTTTCATTTCTCCTCGTCTGCTCTTAGATTAGGAGCTAATTAAAATTTATGTGTGTAGAAAGTTTTCTTTTCACCCCTACTGCAGGTGCAGAAATTTGACCTCGTTATTTTAGATTTAGGAATATACAAGGGAGGAGAGGAATGTCTTTGAAGAGCTCGGACAGAGAGAAGGGAGGACACCTTCTGTGCCTGGTGAAACTTGGGAACCAAGGACCGCGAACAGAGCTGTAAAATTAATTGGACTTTGTGGAAAGTTACTCAAAGAATGTGTTCACAGAATAATGTACCATGTGACCCGTTAGGGGTGTAACTTTGTCTTTTTGTATTAGGCACATGGACAGATTTGCAGGACTTCTGCTTTGGACTGACAAAGGAGAGCATCTTAGAACGAGCTCTGTAGCTTTACGCTACTTGACCCATTTAACGTGAGTGCGCTTCTTAGGAAGTCAACACGTGCTGACACCTTTTGGGAAATTCTTCTGTGAAACTAGGTAGGGATGTCACTTTAGAAGTAGAGTAGAGACAGATTATTCTTTAATTCAGAAATACAAATGAAAAGGGAACTGGACGCAGTGTCTATACTCAGCTGTGTTCTGATTTTGGAATTTATTGTTCTGTGCCTATAGTGCCGTATGAAGTAAATTCGTAGATTGGGCTCTGTATTAGTTTTCATGTACCTCTACGCCTTGATTTTGAGGTGTGTCTATATTCTGGTGTTTCTGGCTTTGTAATAAATTAACAAAAACTGAAGTCAGAGTCTGTAGTTATTTAGTCGGTCGGGAGGGGAAATGTACAATTGGTAAATTGTTTTCTTCCCTACACACCTCTTAGCAGGCAATAAAGACCATCGGCCAGATATCCTTAAGTAAATTTAGGATATGGAATTCGACCCCATCACTCCTATAAAGAATGCAGGTGGTAGAAAAAAAACGTTTAATCAAATGTTTCATTAGTAAATATAGCTGGCTTAATGTTTGGAATAGCATAAAGTGATCCTACAAGGAAGAGCAGTTGGTAGTGTTTGATTCTGCTATTAAAATGTTTGCACTCAGTCGAACTTGCCTGTTGGTAGAATGGGACAGGTTTGGAGAGCTAGAGGGAAATAAGGTCAGTCAAAGCGTCTTGAAATCTTTGGGCCCAATTCAAAGATGTTGATGCTATTTACTCTTATATGAGTACTGGCTTGCTCCTAATTATGCTTACTGCTGGAATTCAGGAGTTAGGTAGGAATACTACAAGAGTAAGACACACTAACTCATAGCTAACTCTTTGTGAATCAGACACATTGGGGTTGATTCATAAAAGCATTCATGAGTATGGGTAGTAGTAAGTATGCATGCAAGTATTTGGTATTTCTATAGTGCAAATCTAGCCAAAAGAAAGCAGAGGGTCAAAGACAAGCATAAAGCCAACAAACAAAAGAAAAGTAAGCTGGGTTTGTTGATGGTTAATGCATTTTTGTGTATTGTTCTTTAAAGACATAAGTCTTCAGCTCTTTCTTAAATTGGAGCAGTGATGAGGTGGTCCTGATGGATATGGGAATATTGTTAATCCTGGGCACGAACTTCGGTCCGCTGGCGAAGTTTGCAGAATTTTGCATACTCCGCGTTCCGCGGAGAGTGCAAAGTTCCTGCAAAACTTCTGACTCCGCAGTGGAGCGGAGTTGAGCCCCGGATCCTCCCGCCTCCCGACCCCCGCAATAAATATTTTTTAAATAAAATTTACAATTAAAGTAAAATAAAAGGGCACTTACCTTATCGCGGCGTCCCGGGCTGCCCTCCTCCTCTTTGCCGTAATCCCCTACGTCAGACATACGGCATGGTCCTACCATGACGTACGGGATTACGGCGAGGAGGAGGAGGGCAGCCCGGGACGCCGCGATAAGGTAAGTGCGCTTTTATTTTACTTTAATTGTAAATTGTATTAAAAAAATATTTATTGCGGAGGTGGGAGGCGCGGAGCGGAGCTCCACGTAGTTTTTGGCCAACTCCGTAGAGCTCTGCGTAGAGCAACTCCGCCTGCTACGCCCGGGGTTAGATATTGTTGTAGATCCTGGGAGCACAGATAAAATAGGCCTGCTTCCTTGCTTTTCCTTTTTTCCACTTCTTAATCTACTGATGGTGCCCTGGCTGCGGTTGTGCTGAAAACCATCAGAGATAGTGAACCTGGCTGCAAGATAAGTGGGGGTGCTGGTCGTAATGCCTTTGTAAATGATGCAGCTGATTTTGAAGATTGTGCAGGATGGCAAAGGGAGCCAATGGAGTTCCATTAGGATGGGGTGATGTACTCATATTTCTTCCGGCCCTGGATGAGACATGCCACAGCATGTAGGGTTCCCTTAAGGGGTGCCAGTGTGGAGTCCGAGAGGTCATGGAGTAGTTCATTTACACCACGCAGATGTGAGAGCAGGATGACTTGAACAGTAGTTCTGAAGTTGCTTTCTGGAAGAAATGATTAGAGTTTCTTTAAAGGAGAATGCTATTGCCAGGCTGTCTTTGCTTTTTGGCAATGTGTTCATTGAGGGTAAGGGTGGGGTCCAAGATGAATCCAATTGACTTGGCATTCAGTGAAATTTGGGGTCCAAAGCCATCAAGTTAATTGTGATTGAGCGAGTTTATACTGTATCTCATTTGCTGTTTTTGGCAACTAATTGGAATTCTGATTGGTTGGGTTTTGAGCTTGAGGTATGTCCTGGGCATCCAGATCTGTATCATGTTCAAGCAGTGTTTGAGGTGCACAATGTCTGAAGCAGAGGAAACATGTATATCATTGGCATGTTGGTGAATATTGATGATGTTATCTGTGAGTTGAGCACTATGCGGCTTCAAGTAAAGGTTTAAGATGACAGAAGACAATATGGAACACTGGGGGACTCCATATGAACAAACTGGTGTTGGTTGGAAAGGTAGGAGGAGAACCAGTGAAGGAAATTGCTGGTGAGTTCTATTCGAGACTCAATGGTGTGTGTAAGAGTGGTCCACTGTGTCGAAGACAGTTGAGAGGTCCTGCAATATCAGGAGGCATGAGTCACCTTCATCTGAGGTCAAGGGAGCCGTCTGCAAGCGCCATGAGACTTCGAGTGATGTGAGCGCTATACAAATGTCCCTGATTTGATTTTTGATTTGATTTGAAGGGAGCATCATCTATGATATAAAAGGTAGAGGTTTGTGTTCTGCTGCATGATCTCAAAGCAGACTGATAGTCATGTAGGAGATGGTTAGCACTGATGTGATCTTGGAGTCAAACATATACTGCCTTTTTAATAATCTTGGCGTGTGATTGGTAGGTGAGTGATGAACCGATAGCTGGTGAGTGATGGGGTGGTGGTTGGGCGAGGTCGTCAAGCTGACTATTGAGGGATTTTATGGGAAAAGGTAAGGGATGAAACAGGCTTGGTGTCATCAATGTGCTGTTGGATCTTCTGTATTCTTTCACTGAGGATGTGGTTAATTGCATTGCACATTTCTGTGCAGTGAGAAATATATGGGTCCTGCAGGGGTTGGTGTAGTGCTTGCTTGTCTTGAACAGCATTCCGCTTCTGTAGGTGACCTCATTGATGGTGTTGGTGTAGTACTTTGGCTGATGTGATGAGCTGTCTATGTGTTTTGGAGAGGGACTTCAATATTAATTAATTGATTTATTTACTTCTAGGATTTTCATAGTGTGTGCCTACCCAACGGGCCTCCCAGCGGTGGTTTGCATTGGATTATTGGTGATGGTGAAAAGACAGCTTGAGGATGTGGTCTTTGGAGTTTGTTGGTTGTGTGACATGATGTATTGTGTAGAATATTTCGATGTGGTTGAAAAGGGTGTCTCTCTTTTTTTTTTAGCTTATGTTCTCTGGGAGTGTGAAGTCACCCAAGAGGCTGGTGTGGGCATTTCAGATGGATGAGCTGGTAAGGAGATTTGAAACTTCATTAATGAAGACCTTGTTCTGCCCAAGAGAGCACTACAGGAGTACACTTTTACAAGCTCCTATATTCCTTTGTGAATCTGTGCCAAAACATCCACATTCCTATGAATTCAAGTGCACAGAGTGCATAGACCTTTCTATTTCTACTATTTGTATATAAATATTCCCATTTTAGATGTTTTGGGGCCAACTCACAAAGGCATGTGAGATTACATAAAAGACTAATCCAGTAATACTACTTTATGTACTCAAACATTCTGTTGTGAAAAAGCCTCATTGTGACTTTAATTGGTAACCAGCAGAACCTCTATTTGTTGTGGCCATTCAGGCTGATAACAGACATACTTTTGCATCTGCAGTAGCTTATGTTAGGGTTTATCTGAAAGCTCAGAGAAGATGACTGTATATATCTACATTAGGAATCAGTATGAGCCGCTAGTGAGTCAATGATACGCAAAGGTCATATGTAAGATTCATAAATTACAGAGGCTCCCCTCCTGATCACATTGATTAGAAGTGCACAGGCAAATTAGTTATCAAAGGTAACAGCCAGGTTCTGTGCCAACAGAATATGGGCCGAATGTGGGAAGGCATGTGAATGAAGAGGATGTGAGGCCAAAGATTTGTGTGATACTACCTTAATCTCTAAATTCTTTCAGAAAGAGGTAGTTTGAACTCACTCGTATCTGTAAGTTCTGGAGGCATTGAGTCACTGTTTTAACACTGGATATTTGCATACAATTTGAGGTGTACCTATGTTTTGTCAGTGTGCTTCTGAAATATAAATGAGACTCTCCTGAGAATGTGGGATATCTAGTACCATGAGGAATAAAAGTGGATTAGTCGTGTGATGTTCTACATTTTTCGGTTTTCTCTACATACCCAGCTGGATTTGTGGATCTTGGTCACACAGCAGTTGAGATTAGAGGTTGGGAGGACCATTCAGTTTGAGTGCTCGAGATGAAGAAACTAAATTTGGTTTCAGTGCTATAGATGAGGAAACTAATCTTAGGATTTATGTTAAAGTGCTAGACATTAGTGCTGTGATTCGCATATAGGTGGGCAATCACCCAAAGTACAGTGGAAGAGAATAATAGCATTGTCAATTTCCAAAAGTAAATAGACACTGTAAATACTGAAATCATATAAGACAAGGTGATGATGAACATGAAGATGAGGCTGTGCCAAATATGCAACAATTTAATATTTGCGACTAATAATTTCATTTATTATCTTAGCAGGGAATGGAAAATATATGGTATTAATAACTATTTTTGAAGTTTAATTGGTTAGCTTTAAAATAGAGGTCAAAAGCAGGCAAGCTGTTCTTAAGTCGTTTAGGACAGGAAAGTAAACATGAGTGTACTCTGAAACGTGTTATTTGATTCTCTGAAAATATAAATGGAAACGAATTTATACAAAAAAGTAAACAAGAATACTTCTAAGGAGAACGTAAGAACCCTTGCTGCTCCTTCAGGCACATCAGACTCGAGCAGTCTTTCTTTGCATATTTCCGCATTCAATGGAAATTGAAATGGAAATGAGCACAAGTGCCCCCCACACACACGTGGATGTCAGTTTCAAATGAATGCAGGGGGAACCTACAGCAGCACGGAGGAGCCGCACAATTTCCTTGAATTGCTCACGTAAGTGTGAATTATCTACCTATGTGAACTGCCGCAGCTGTACTTTAAAGGGCTCTCAATTTAATGTCGTTCTTAGCGGGGTCTTTTGTGCAGCTTTCTTGAAAAAGCTCGTAGCCTCATCTTAGCAATGGCTCTCATTATGCCCTGATTTCAGTTTGATTAAATGTATGATGAATGTGAGTAGCATAAAGAAAGCGTCACTTTTTTCTACTTCAGTTTGCTTTAGGCATACATTGGTAAAGTGTGACGGGAGATCTCCAAGCGCAGAGCACACTATCTTTGCTGCAAGTTTACAATTTTTGCAAATAATCAAGAAGAAATTCTCATATGAATTAAGCATTATATTCTTGGTAGGCTTTCTCTACCTTTCTTGTCATAAAAAATTGAAGTCTATGCCTTTGTATGCATACTTTCTTTAAAGCTTGCTATGCTCACTTAAAATAATGCTCCTGTAAACATGAGTATTACTCAATTATTTTTAACAAGAAACACAAACATGCCAACAAATATCTTACACACCTTATTAACATATGCACTGTATTAAAAATAATTTTATTTTGGCCAAATTGCCCATGAACCATAACAAGACTGTTCGACCAGCCAGCCTTAGGGTGGTCTTTCACCAAACATTTTGCCTTCAGCTCTCCTATTTTGGCACATTTAATTTACTTGTAAATCCCTAGTAAAGTGGTACCCCATTTACCCAAGACCTGTATATTAAATGCTCGTAGTGTCCATGCAGCACTGAATGTGCCACCCATTTAAATAGCCATGTAAAACGTGTCAGGCCTGCCATTGCAGCCTGTGTGTGCTGTTTTAAACTGCCATTTTGATCTGGCAAAATGAACCTTTTGCCAGGCCCAAACCTTCCTTTTCAATACACATAAGTCAACCCTATGGTAGGCACTGGACAGCCCAGAGGGCAGGGTGCAGTGTATCTAAAAACCTGGACATGTACTTTTCAGCCGCTCAGTCTAAAACACAACGTATTAAAATAGCTGAGATCCAGCACGCAGTCGATAGTGCCTTGAATCAGAGAAATGCCCCTCATTTGGGAGACTGGGTAGCAGCGAATAAGCTTGAAAAGGCTAAAAAGGCGTTAAGGGAATTTTTCTTAATAGAAGAAATTAACAGCTCCCGGACTTTTCAACAACGAGTATATGAAGAAAGCCAAATGGTTGGTAAATTGTTAGCCGGGTCAACTAAGACCAGACAGGAAGCGGCCTTAATTACAGAGGTCGTAGATCCCAAGGAATCACTGACAGAATATCGACTACAGAAATATCGACGACAAAAATATCGGAGCAGAAATATCGATGTCCACAATATCGAAGTCCTATCTACATTATGGTAAGTACAAAAATATCGAGAAAAAAATATTTTTGTCAAAAATATCGTTGTTAAAAATATCGGGTTCTTTTAATGTTTAAAAAATAATGTAAAATAAAGTAAATAATACATATAATTAAAAGAAACAGTTAACATTATTTTAAAATGTTTAAAATTAAAATTAATACATATAATGTAAAAATAAATTAAACATATATACGTATAAAATATAATATAAATACTTACTTAATAATATTTATAAATAATTATTTTAATAATATAAATTGTTAAAAAACATTAAAAAAATTATAAATACATATATAGAAAAAAAACAATATTATAAATCAAAATATAAAAATATATATAACAAATTAATAAATTACAATATTTTTAATCTTTATAAAATAAATTATACATTACATTAACTAAAACAGTAGAGAAATATTGGATAGCGGAGCGGATACAATTACTATTCCCACTCCAGACAGTGTAACAGTAGGGAAATTGTTGGATAGCGTAGGGGTAAAAATTACTAGGCCCACTCCAGAGAGTGCAACAGTAGGAAAAGTTTTGGATAGCGTAGAGGTAAAAATTACTATTCCCACTCCAGTGATTGCAACAGTAGGGAAAGTGTTAGATAGCGTAGGGGTAAAAATTACTATTCCCACTCCAATAAATGCAACAGTAGGGAAATTGTTGGATAGCGTAGGGGTAAAAATTTCGATTCCCACTCCAATAAGTGCAACAGTAGGGAAAGTGTTGGATAGCGTAGGGGTAAAAATTACTATTCCCACTCCAGATAGTGCAACAATAGGGAAAGTGTTGGATAGCGAACAGGTTAAAATTACTATTCCCACTCCAGAGAGTGCAACAGTAGGGAAAGTGGTGGATAGCGTGGGTGTAAAAATTACTATTCCCACTCCAGAGAGTGCAACAGTAAGGAAAGTGTTGGATAGCGTAGGGGTAAAAATTACTATTCCAACTCCAGAGAGTGCAACAGTAGGGAAAGTGTTGGATAGCGAAGGGGTTAAAATTACTATTCCAACTCCAGAGAGTGCAACAGTAGGGAAAGTGTTGGATAGCGTAGGGGTAAAATTACTATTCACACTCCAGAGACTGTAACTGTAGGGAAAGTGTTGGATAGCAGAGGGTTAAAATTAACATGCTCATCAATTTAATATTTTTTATAATTAAATAACCAATTAATAATTAATTAACAATAAATTAATTATCAATACCAATAAATAAAAATTAATAATTACTTTATTAAAATTAAATTACTTCCCACCCTATTCCCCTATTAACCCACAACCCACTCCTAAAAGAAATTAACACAATTAATATAATAATCAATTAATCAATTAATAAAAATGAATTACCAATTAATAATTAATTAACAATAAATTAATTATCAATACCAATAAATAAAAATTAATAATTACTTGATTATAATTAATTTACTTCCCACCCTATTTCCCTATAAACCCACAACCCGGTCCTAAAATAAATTAACACACTTAATATAATTATCGATTAATCAATTAATAATTTTTTTTACCAATTAATAATTAATTAACAATAAATTAATTATCAATACCAAAAAATAAAAATGAATTTTTTATTATAATTAAATTACTTCCCACCCTATTCCCCTATAAACCCACAACCAGTTACGGTACTAAAACGCAAAATTTACTTTTAAAAAAATTACTAACTTCTGAAAATGTAATACATATATTTAAAAAAAATACAATACTTAACAAAAAATATAGAACACATACATATAAAATACATACTAAAATACATAACACTAATATAAACATCGATATTATTAACAACGATATTTTTGCAAACGATATTACTGACTTCGATATTAACAAAAACGACATTTCTTACCTTTAGGTCGATATTCTAGTCACCGATATTCTTTTTTTTTTTTTTTTTTAAATCTTTTTATTTTTATTAACACAGCTCAGAAGAACATATATTATTCCAGTACATCTGTGGTGTGACAATTGTACAAAACATCATGTGACAACTCTCAGCAGGGACAAAGATCCGGGGAGACCACTCTCTAGCCCGACTATGATCCATCTCAACACCCCTCCTCTGACGGCCCAGGGCCTCTGTATCTCTTCCATGGCCCCCACACTTTTCCCCATTTTTTGGCGCACCCCCTGCTCTTATATACCATCTCTTCGGCCCGTTGGCACCAATCCAGGTCCCGCTTCCAATCAATGAGCTGCGGTGGCACCTGCGCTCCCCAACTCCTTGCAATATTACGTTTAGCCACTGCTGCCGCTAGGAACAGCCATAGTTCGGCGTGTTTGGGCCAGGTCCCTTCCCCCGTATCATGAGGAGCAGTCACTTTGGATCCCTCGGAACCTCCTTTCCCACAACTCTGGACATAGTGTCCGTAACTCCTGCCCAGTAGGTTGATATCTCGGGGCATTCCCATAGAATGTGGAAGAAGGAACCCTCCTGCTGGCATCCCCTTCTGCAGCACCCCGATTGTAGTCTGCCCCATTTATACAATAGCGTGCAAGGATAATATGTGCGGTGTAGTATTTTAAGTTGCACCAGTCTGAATCTGGCCCTAATTGCTGCCTCTCTGGGGCTTTGCTGCGCCTCTAGCCACTCTTCGTCCTCCAGGGTGCCCAGGTCTACCGCCCACGCTGCCCTAAGGGACACCAGAGGGTCTGGACTGTTGTTGACCAGCTTGCGGTAAATCGTCGATGTGGGCTTCTCCGCAATCGGGTCAAGTAGCAGCCGGTCCTCCAGTGGGGAGTAATCTGGTATGGACACGTCCCGCTGAATGTGTACTCTTAGGGCATGCACCAGTCGGAGGTGATGGAAACTTTGTGACGGGTGCATGTCGTATTCTTTCCGTAGGAATTCAAATGAGTGGGGGGAATCACCCTCCCATACATCACCCAGATATTCGATCCCTATGGACCTCCAGCCCCTAAACCCCGTCAATGCTGCCACGTCTCGAAGCTGGTCTCCAAGCCACAGCGGGGTCCTCCCGGTCAATTTCCGATCCCACCCAAGGAATCTGTTGGCCTCCCTCCAACATTGTACCACTACCCGTGTGTGTGTCGGCCAACTCCGCTGCATCTTTGCCGTGTATAGTAGCGACTCGCAGGCTCCCCTGCTCATGGCCATCCTGTCGACCCGATACGCCGGTTCTGGTGACCCAATCATTTACGACCTGTAGCTGTGACGCCCAGTAGTAAAGCTGGGTGTCCGGGACTGCCAGGCCGCCATCGTAAACTCCCCTCTGGAGTTTGCGCAGCGCTATCCGCGGGGACCCACCATCCCACAGTAGGGAACGGACCGCCTGAGAAATCCGCTTGAAGGAGTGCGGCGGGACCGGATAGGGCGTATTCTGAAGGCAGTATAATAACCTTGGTAGCGTGAGCATTTTAAAAAGGGCTGCACGGCCCATGAGTGTAAGCGGGAGAGAGCGCCAGTGGCTTACATCCGAGCCTAGGCGGGCGAGTTGGGGCTCCAGGTTTTTAGCCAGGAAAACCTCCCTGTTTCTTGTGATGTGGATTCCCAAGTATTTGAACCCTTCCCTGACTACTGGTGCCACACAGCGGGGCGGAATTCGTGGCGTGGGGCCCGAGAGCGGGAAAATCACAGATTTTGACCAGTTGGTGGTATACCCAGAGTAACTGCCGAACAATTCAAGAATATGTAGGACACGGGCAAGCGAATGATATGGCCGGGCCAGGTATAGGAGAATATCGTCCGCATAGAGGGACACCCGCTCCTCCCACCCCCCTGGGGCTACGATACCCCAGATCATAGGATCTCTCCTTATCCAGTGCGCCAGGGGTTCCAGCGCCAAGGCGAATAGGAGAGGGGACTACGGGCATCCCTGCCTAGTGCCCCTTCTCAAGGGAATGGACTTGGAAACTGCCCCATTGACTCTGACTCGCGCCGTGGGCAGCACATAAAGCAGCCGTACCCAGCTGCAGAAGATCGGCCCGCATCCCAGCCGTTGGAGGACCATAAAAAGATATGGCCACTCCATGCTGTCGAAAGCCATGGATGCGTCCAGGGCCACCGCCGCCGTCTGCACAGGCCCGGCGTCCTCTGTCATGTGGAGTACTCCGTAGAGCCTTCGTAGATTATGTCTCGTGCTCCTATGGGGCATAAACCCCGATTGGTCCACGTGGACTAGGTCCGTGATGACCGATATCAAGCGCTCCGCCAGGGCCTTGGCGAGCACCTTTGCTTCCACATTTATTAATGAAATCGGGCGGTATGACTCGCACCGATCCGGGGTTTTCCTGCTTTATGGATGGTCACAATTGTGGCCTCCCGTTGATCTGGGGAAGCCGCCCCACCTCCCTCGCCTCATTGAACATCCGAAGCAGGGGAGGCAGCACCACCGCCGCCTGTCGTTTATAAATTTCAACCGGCAGTCCATTGGGCCCAGCCGCCTTTCCCGACTGCAGGGCGTTTAAGGCCGCACCCAGTTCCTCCTCCGTGAGGTCCGCCTCTAGCTTATCACGTGCCTCCGGAGATAGCACGGGCAGCGCAAAGTCTCGTAGAAACTCCGCACAGTCCGATTCAGTCCGAGTGCTTACCGGCGAGTATACCTGCTCAAAGTGGACTGCAAATGCCTCTGCTATATCCCCGCTATTGGAGCACCAGGCTCCCGATTTATTCCAGACACCTGCTACCCATGAGCGTTCCCTGTCTCGACGCTCTAGCCACGCCAGTAGCTTCAGTCCCTTATCGCCCACATCATATAATCGATGCTGGGTAGCTAGCGCATAGGCTCGCGCTTCCCTCTCCTCTATCGCCCTCAGGTCCTTTTGCTTTAGAGCTAGTTCGTGCCGCAGGTCCGCTGACTCTGTCAACGCGGGGTCGCGCTCTAACGTTCCCACCTCCCGCTCCAGCTGGCGCATCTGTAGGGCCTCCTCTTTCTTCTGTCCTCCTATTAATGCCTGCGCCTGTCCTCGTAGGACCACTTTATAGGCTTCCCACATAATGATCTGGGAGTCGACGGATCCCTGGTTCTCCTCAAAGTATAGTTTAGAGCCCTCTCTGAGCTTAGCACTCAATTCCGGGTCCCGCAGGCGCCAGGAGTCTAGTCTAGGACAGGGGGCCCTGTTCACCACCGGTCCCCTCAAGAAGACACACCCTGGTGAGTGGTCCAAGATCCCACGTGCCATGTGCCTGGCGTCCATAAAATCCCCCAGCTGTGGAAGCCGGGTGAAAAAGTGGTCGATCCTAGAGAAAGTCCCGTGCCTGGCCGAGTAGAATGTGTATTCCCTATGTTGAGGGTTATGTGCCCGCCATATATCACCAAGACCGAGGGCTGCGACAAAGCCCGCCAGTCCCCGTTCTTCTCGTGCCTCCGTCCGCGGACTGGAGCGGTCCAATGATGGGTCCATTACGGCATTGGTGTCACCCCCAAGGATAAGGGTTCCCGAGGGAGATCTGCCAAGAAACCCCCAGTTTAGGAAGAAAAGTAGAGTGGAGGCCCGGGGGAAGGTAGCAGGAGCAAAAACCAGTGACCGTCCCTCCCAGGTACCCCCGGCCGCCACAAAGCATCCTGTGCTGTCCGCCCATGTACCCGTTATTACCAATGGCAGTGTGGTGCGTACCAATATTCCCACCCCACTTGTAGTGTAGCCCGCGTGTGTCACCATCTTGTAACCAAATCGGTCTAGGGCCCTACATCTATTACCCAAAAGGTGTGATTCCTGGATCAGCACTACATCCGGCATATGTCGCTTCAGGTGTTGCAGGACTAGAGTGCGTTTAATTTTATCCCCCAGGCCGTTTACATTCCAGGTCCACACCTGCAAACTGACTGGGTCACCCATTATCCCGGGGTGGTGGCTGTTGTTGTGAGTCTCCCTCTCTCCCTCCCCCCGCTGCAGTGTCTAGTATGTAGTGCCACAGATTGTCGCTATGCTGATTCTGAGCTAACTCCCATGTCCCCCCAACAATGAACAAAACAAACACCCCCCCACACCCCCGCCCTGCGACCCTGCTAGGTGAGCCCCCAACCTCCCACCCTCGGAACTGGCAGAGTGCCTGTCGCCCCATAGCAGAAACACAAACAATAGTGTGAGGTTGTGTGCCTACAGCCAGCATGGAGATAGATATTTCCAGTGATTACCATAATTGCCCCTATATCAATGCTCAGCTTTTCACTGTGGGGCCATGCCGCAACCCCCCCCCCGTTCCCCCGAGTCGCTCAATCGCCCCATTGGGCTGTAATAGAGACACGTGTCTCTCCCCCGCCCCCCCATATCCACCAAAGCACATCTAATGCCAGGTTGCCATGGCTCGAGGCAGAACCGTCTTTCTCCTGAGATGGCCTTTCATAGTCATGTAGCCCCACCCATTGTCACTTATCTGACGGCTGCTCTGGTCTCTAGCCGCTTGATTTCCTCCAGTCATCTGACTCCAGCTCGGTTCGGTGCTCAGGTCGCTCCGACCTGTCTCGCCTGCTCACAGTGTGCCACCCCTCGAGCCAGTCGCTGGCCTCCTCTGGCCTGTCGAAGAAGTGGACTTTCCCACCATCAAGGATCTTGAGCTTGGCAGGAAATAACATCATATATTTTACGCCTTGCTCTCGAAGAGCTCTCTTGACTCCATCAAAGGAGCGCCGCATGCGCTGGACCTTGAGTGTGAAGTCCGGAAAAAAGCGAATTGTGGCGTTGTCTAAGTGGAGGTCTCCTGCCATCCGTGCGGCTTGTAGGATGGCGTCTCTGTCCCGAAAGTTGAGAATCCGGGCAATAATAGTACGCGGCGGCGCCCCCGGTTTTGGTTTGCCTCCCAGCGCTCTATGGGCCCGTTCCACCGAAAAGAAATTTGACAGGCGTTTGGGCTTTAAATGATTGAGGATCAGGTCTTCGACAAACCAGTCTACCGAAGGGCCTTCCATGCCCTCCGGTACCCCCACCAGGCGTACGTTATTGCGGCGGGCCCGGCCTTCCTGATCCTCGAGGCGCGCGTAGATGTCGTCTTGATTTTTGGTGAGGGAAGCCACCTGCTCCTCCAGACGTTTAGTCTTAGCTTGAAGGCTGCCAATGCCAGTCTCCGCTTCCGAGACCTTCTCTGACATGTTTCGGAAGTCCGCCCGCAGGAGGTTAACCTCTTCTGTCACAGAGTCTAATTTGGGCTCAAGGGTGCCTCGAAAGTCCCTGATGGCCTTCATGATGTCTTTAAGTGAGGGGTCGGGGTCCCCATCTTCCGCGCCCTGCGAGCCTCCTCCTGTCGCGTCTTCGTCGCGGCTCATGGCGACCGTGTACTTGTCTATTTGGTTTGCCTGGCCGGGGCCGGGTGGCCTGGTGCGGCCCATGCCGGCGCTCGCAGCGGTCCGTCGCCTGTGTCTTCCCAGTCGGGTGGGCCGTCCGCTGACTCGTCTTACCGCTGGTCGTTGTCCGGAGGCCCCTGCCGTCGTACAATCAGCGTCTTGTCTGCGCCCACGCCCCCTCCTTCGCTCGATGTAGGCCTTGGATCTGGGCCCAGGCTCCGCGTGGCCGCCTGGTTCCAACTGGTCGCCGCGCTCTTGATGGTTGTAGATCAGATTAAGTATATTGATTCCTCCCCTCAGAGGCGAGATGCGGTCGATCAGGGTCCGGTCTCCACTCACCGGCCCCGGGTCTCCACGGGCCTCATCAGTCTTCAACCCTCGTCAGGGCCGTCGCCCCCTCAACAGCCTGGTCGCAGCGCAAGGGCACAGCGTGTATGATCGCCGCCAGCGTCCAGCTGGTAATTGTTGCAGTGGAGCCACCCACCTCCAGAAGCTCCCCTGAGCCTCAGCACTTCAGCCGGGGGATGATCAGTATCTCAACCCGCCCGGCAGGACCGTCGCACTTCTGCCCCGCGATCCAGAAAGCAGGCCAGCCTCCACGGGGCCGCAGACGCACTTTCGCCGCACCAGTGCAGCCCCCCGCCCTCAGGCGATGCACCAGACAGCTCTCGTGTCGGTCCGCACTCAGCACCCGCAGAGCTCCTCAGACATGGGGGGGGGGCCGCAACCCCCGCCTCCTTCGGAGTTTTGTCCCGGGGGTCAACTCACCCCGTCGCGTCTGTGCCTCGCAGCCAGGGCTCCCCGCAGGTCCGGTGGTCTCCGCTCACCGCCCCGCAGTGGCCGCCATTTTGAGGGTCGGGGCCGTCTGGCGAATCGAGCCTCTGCGTCGCCTCCGGTGGATACAAGGGCTATTTCTACGCCGCAGACTGCGGCCGCACCTTTCCGATGTCCCTCGGTGCGATCGGGTGCCCCACAGCGTGCCGGATAGTGACGGATGTCGGGCAGTGATCGTCGGCTGTTAGCGCAGCTCTATTAGCCTGCGGCCATCTTCTGCGGCTGCAAGCCACGCCCGTCACAGATATTCTTGATGTAAATATTCTGTCCCTTCGATATTTCCAACTCGATATTTCTGTAGTTCGAAAAAAAAACCTCGATATTATGTCTGTGCACCGATCCCAAGACCAGAGTCGCAGTTGCAGATAGAGATGGGATTGCTCAAGTTTTTATGGAGCATTATCAACAGCTCTACGCGACTTAATATGCGGTCAGGCAAGACTCAATACAGAATTACTTCGAGGGCGTAAATCTCCCGAGTTTGTCCAACTCCCTCGTGGAACAGATCCAACTTGACATATCAGGTGCTGAAATTTTGGCAGCCCTGAATTCAATCGCGTGAGCGAAAGCCTGTGGAAACGATGGGCTGCCTATAGAATTTTATAAGGCATTTGCTAAGGAATTGATCCCCTATTTGACAAAGCTTTTTAATTATATAAAGACTGGCGGCGCTGTCCCCTCAGTCTTTAAAGAAGCCATTATCGTTAGCTTTGTGAAAAAGGGTAAGAATCCCAAGGACGTCAACTCCTACAGACCAATCAGCCTTCTTAATGCTGACTACAAAATTTTAATGAAAATTTGGGCTCAGCGTTTCACTCCCCTAGCACAGGAAGTGATCCACAGAGACCAGTCTGGGTTCGTCGCCGGGAGGTTGATGTCTTCGAATACAGGGTTTTTAATACAGGCTCTCGACTTTTTTAATAATAATTGTACTCTGGCGCTCATTATGATGTTAGACGCCGAAAAGGCGTTTGACCTGGTTAATTGGGACGCCCTTTTTTATGGTCTGGGTAGGTTCTGTGTCCCCCTCCAGGTCACAAAAACGCTCTGGAATGTCTATCAGGGGGCTCAGGCTCATGTGGTGATAAATGCAAACCGAGCAGGGATAGTAAATATAAACCGTGGGACTAGACAAGGGTGTCCGCTTTCTCTCTTATTATTTACTTTCTTTATCAAACCTCTGGCTATTAAAATCCGCGATAATGTAGCAATTAGAGCTCCGATTCCGGGTATGGCAAAATTAAAGTTGTTCGCGGATGACATTATTTTATATCTTAGTCCTGAAAGCCAGAATTTAGACCTGGTCTTAACAGAATTTAGTCAATTTGAATTGATTGGAGGCTATAAAATAAATCAAAATAAAACAGAGATTCTAACCTTAAATACTGATAGCGATTTTCTTCCCGCAAATCTTAAACATCAAGCCTTTATGTTGGATCCAATACTATATTTGGGGATATATGCCTCTATTCAATATGGGCAGCTATATAAATTGAACTATGAAGTCATGCGGGGTAAAATTAAAAAATTGCTGGATAACTGGTCGCTTTTACCTTTAAATCTGATAGCAAAATGTCCATACTTCCGCTACTTGTCTTTCTTTTTACAAATATACCCATAAAAATTAATACTAGTTATTTTAAAGAGCTAGAAACTGTTTAGAGAATTTGTCTGGAGTAAGAAGGCACCCAGGGTTAAACTCTCGGTGCTACAACTGGATATCAATCAGGGTGGGTTAGCATTACCGCAAATTCGTACATATTATGAAGCAGCTATTTTGGATTTAACAGCTCGTTTGCTGGAATCAAATGGTTTATTAGACAACTTTTTTATGGATAAAATGGTGCAGGAGTCTGGTTCGCAGATCCCGATATTTCTAAAAACATCTAAACTCCCCAAGAGGACTAGATATAAGACTCTGCAGGAATATTCCCTTAGATTACAGTCTTTTTTAAGCAAGCTGGTTCTTCTGGGTTTTATTATCTAGAATTAGGTGAATGTAAAAGTTTGGGCCTTCAAATCCAATCCAGTCACGTTAGAAATTGGAAGGAATGTGGTCTGGAAGAGCTGGGGCGCTTTTTAATGAAGAACAGAGTAATTATCTGGCAAGAGGTTCAGAATAGATGCGGTGACCGGAATGAGCCTGTTTTTTTTTAATATTTACAGATTATATATTTTTTAAATAGATATAATCTTTCGTCTATTGGCGCTCCGACGAAGCTGGTGACTGCTCTATTTGGAGCAAAAGTAAGAGGGGTAGGTAATTGGTACCGTCTTTTGTGTAACCAAAGTGAATCTCTATTGGTCGCGAAATTCTTAGAAAGAGTAACCCGGGAAACTCAATGTACCTTTTCAAGTCAGGAGTGGCAGGCCATATCTCAGTTGGGGAGCAAGGCTTTAAGAGCTGCCAATTTTAAAAGAATGGCCTTTTTGTCTCGGTGGATGGCATACTATACACCTAAAGCACTCAACAAAAAATATCCAGAAGTAGAGAATAGATGCTTCCGCTGTCAGGCAGAAGGGGAAGGGGCGTGGGTACATATATTTTTTACGTGTCCAAGGCTAGGGCTATTTTGGGTCAAGATTTTTTCGGCCATAAGCCGGACTATCCAGAAGAGGTTAGAGCCAGAGGCTGATGTAGCCCTCTTCGGCATTACCAGTTCTAGGGAAAACTTGACAAAAGCGGAGGAGACTTTTCTAGCTATTTCCTCCCTCGTGGCTCGCTCTCTAATTCTCCAGAATTGGAGGTCGACGGAAGCACCTTCATATTCGAGGTGGTTAAATAAGATGAAACGAACCAGGAATTTCGAAGAAGCATATGCAAGGCTGGTGGGAGCTATAAAAAAAGTTCACTGCGGTTTGGAAATACTCAGTGAATCTTGAAACTACGACGGAATAGAAGTCTTATCGATATTCTAAGTAGGATTAACTAAATCTTAAAGGCTAGGGTTAATATCTTAGCAAAAAAAGTGAAGAAAAAAAAAGCACACGGACTGGAATTTGGTATATCTCTTGGAGCTATTTTGCTTGGTAAAGGATAGCTTGCTCTGGGTTTTCCTGTGTACTTTAGCACTTTAGCACATTAGAATTGCACATCGGTAAAAAATTGGGATATTAATTTAAGCACTTTTGAAAAACGGGCTTGCTGCTAGATTATTGTTGCAATATGTCTCTTTGCACTTTTACTGTACTGGTTTTATTCATGATTTGTATGTTCTGATCAAGTGATGTTTTTAAACTTCCTGTTATTTATTAGCATTGTTATGCCTCTTATGCTCTGCTCAATAAAAAATTTATGAAAAAAAAAAGAAACACAAACATGCCAACAAATATCTTACACACCTTATTAACATATGCACTGTATTAAAAATAATTTTATTTTGGCCAATTTGCCCATAAACCATAACAAGACTGTTTGACCAGCCAGCCTTAGGGTGGTCTTTCACCAAACATTTTGCCTTCAGCTCTCCTATTTTGGCACTTTTAATTTACTTGTAAATCCCTAGTAAAGTGGTACCCCATTTACCCAAGACCTGTATATTAAATGCTCGTAGTGGCCATGCAGCACTGAATGTGCCACCCATTTAAATAGCCATGTAAAACGTGTCAGGCCTGCCATTGCAGCCTGTGTGTGCTGTTTAAACTGCCATGTTGACCTGGCTAAATGAACCTTTTGCCAGGCCCAAACCTTCCTTTTCAATACACATAAGTCAACCCTATGGTAGGCACTGGACAGCCCATAGGGCAGGGTGCAGTGTATCTAAAAAGCTGGACATGTACTTTTAGGTTTTGCATGTCCTAGTAGTGAAAAACTCTTAAATTTGTTTTTCGCTACTGCAAGGCCTACCTCTCCCATAGGTAACATTGGGTTTCCTCAATACTTATAATAGGTGATAACTTTCAATTGGGAGCAGGTAAACAGGTAGAGTTTGGTGTCTAAATCATTCTAATTTAAAGCCCTCTTCAATATTAAAAGTTGTATTTTAAGTCACAATTTTGGCATTTTCTTGTGTTAACCATTTGGTGCCTGCAGCTTGTCTCTGGGTCACGTGACTAGGTGCAGTTGCCCCTAGACAGTAAGATAAAGTGATGCTGGATATTGGCAGGATGGGCCACTCTGACTTAACGAGGGGGAGGAACTGTCACCTACCACATATGCACATCACAAAGGTTCTGCATGAACACACTCACAACTGGTTTTTCACTAGTCTTTTATGTCTCCAGGCAAGCTGGGGCTAGGGCAGGGAGGAAGGGGATGTATGACACCTAAGGGGGGTGGAAACCTCCAGAACCTTCTCCTACTTGAACTTGGGCACCAGGTATAAATAATGGACCCTCAGACACATCTCTTCAGTACACCTTCTGGACCTGTGGAAGACTCAGAAGAAGGACTGCTGTGCTGCTTTGCTGCTACTCTTCAGTACACATCTGGACATGTGAAAGACTCAGAAGAAGGACTGCTGTGCTGCTTTGCTGCTAGAAGGACTACTACTCTGCTGCCCTGCTGTGCTGCCCTGCTGTCCTCCTGCATGAGTGAGAAGGACAGGATTTGAACCCAGGACCACCGGAGCGACTCCAAGGGTTAGATGACTGGCCTCCTAATCAGAGACTCAGTGACAGAACAGGCTCCAACAACCCTGTACCTAGCATCAGGACTCTGCCCAACTGTGAATCCTGCCCTCCCAAGTGGTGCCTCCCCAGTCCTGGAACCTTGGAAGTGGACCTGAAAGTGCTCTGCCAGACCAGCTGTGGTCCCAGCAGAACTGATGCACAATGCAACGCCTTGCAAAACTCTGCATTGGAACTACTGCGCGATGCATCCGTGACGCAGGACCTCACATCTCAGCCCCCAGTCTCTTTGGGACTGGAGTTGCGCAATGCATCCTTGATGTAGGGCTTCGCAACACAAGCACCTCATCGATGGCGTATTCATCGATGACTTAGGACCTCGCATCTCAGCTTCGCAGCTCCTCTGAACGGGCGCTGCATGATGCAACCCTGACACAGGACTTTGCATCGCAGCCCACAGTCTCCTCAGAACAGGTGCTGCTCTGCACATTCTCGATGCAGGCCTTTTCATGGCAAGCCCCTCGTCTATGGCATCCTCATGATGATGCAGGACCAGGCATCATAGCCTTGCATCTCCTCGGACCCACGGCTACATGAAACATCCTCGACGCAGGACACCTCATCGCTCTATCACCCGGATTTAAGATACTTTTTTTCAATGGGCCTAACTGGTTCCCTGTAGCCGGCCCGTGCTCCATTGCGGTTGGCCTGAACTTCTGACTTTTACCCTGTCTAGCGTGATAACCACAGTTGGCACTTTGTGTATTTTGGTGCTATTTTCACTTACATCTTTAAAATGATATATCTCCAGTTCTACTGATTGGATGTTTGTCATTATGGTCACAAATTATTTATTACATTTTACTCTATTTCTCTAAATTGGTGTGGAATTTTTCTTGTGCTGTGTTTCACTTTTTTACTGTGTGGATTGCTGCATAAATGCCTTACCCATTGCCTCTAAGTTAAGCCTGACATCTCGAGGGTAGAGCACCGGTTAATGTTGGGTTTGCTTGTGACTTCACCCTGACAAGGATTGTGGTACATCTTGAGTAGGGTTTCACCCTCCTCAACCAGTAACCCAATTTCTTACAAAGATCAATATAGTAATTCGTCGACAGAAATTGTGAACAAGTGTAAAATTTCATCCTCCTCCACAAATTTATAAAATATCGTAATTTTGCCATTACATCAAATGTTGTACTAAGACAATATCAGCTCCTTTGCGCTGGACCAAACAAAGGCTTTTTCAGCCCAGTACTTATTTCTAAAAATAGCGAACAAGTTTGCAAAAAGTGATCAAGATTATATTACACATTAATTAGACAAATATATTTTCCTAGGTTAGATTTTGGTCTGTTTCATTAGATAATTTATCCTCCAATATGTATTCAGTCCAATGCTAATTCAGAGAGCTTTTGTCTTCATTTTGGGGAGACATTTCTAGCTAATTGCTTCCACCCCCGCCGCCCACAATGAAATACACATTCTGCACTGTTTTTTTAATCTTTGCTATACTGATCATCCTTTACGTGCCCTAACATTAACAACTTTTCCATAACCGCATTTGGGGAGGAGCCAGGAAGCCTTTTAGCCAATCTTCAGTACTCTCCAGTACGCTCACTTCTCAACAATGCTCTTCAGCTATTTCATGTGTGCACATTTTTGCTCTTTTCTAGTTTTCGTTTTATTTAATATCAGAAAATGTCTAGCTCCCAGATAAAAAAAATCTTAGATTCAGCTTGGACTGCTGCAAACATTCTTGGGTAGGTGCAACCCTATTTCAAATAACCCCTTTCCATGTTTTCCAAGTTGGGAATCGCAGCCATCCTTCAAGCAAGGGAGGCATCCATATAAAGCTGCAGGAATTATTTTTCCCTCTTAAACTTTAACAAAGGAATACATTGTATAACCCCAAACACAATATTAAATCATTTTAATCCTGGCACAAAAAAAAGAAATTGTTTGCAGGGTCTTATTCAAGTGGGGCGTCCAGGAGTATGGGTGATTAAAAATAACTTGCTAATTTTAAATTTGGAGACAATTTTCAATTAGGCAATATTCATGTCGCAGGCTGGGCAATGAGATGTTCAAAAAATTATTTTCACTTTATACACCTTGATGAGCAATTTTAATAATAATAATCAATATGTGAGTTAAATTTTTGTTGGAGAGCAATTTCCGTAACATTTAGTAGGACTAATCTGCAAAAAGCATTGAACTTTTACACATTGGACCAGTTTTGTCTTAAAGCTCCTCACAGCTGGCAAATAGGGCATCCAATCAGATAAGCATTGGTCGAGTAGAACAAACGCACAAATGCAATCTCCTTTAAGGCTGTTCATTATCACTATCTTAGTGGTTAATTTACCGCCTCTAGTCTTTTCTACACTGGCACAGTTGTTTTTATGCAATTGGATCAAATTTAAGTGGCGCCGAATAACCCCAAGTGATCCTAGCTTGCTTCATGAAACCTTTCATTCACTAGACTCAAATGTGGCACTGAAGTCTCTGAAATAGTTGCATAGCTTACGAAGAGAGCCACAGACGTCCATGACAAAGACGAATTAAACATATATTCCTTGGGTAATATGCCCTAACCAAATGCCACCTTGTTGAATAGGAATCAAATCAAAATTGCAATCCATTAGTCAAGTCTCCAAAAAATTAACTTAACAAATATTTTGATATGGTTCCCAGTACAAATATCAATCATTACGAAGACTGATATTTAGGGCCCCTTTTCATACAAGAATTTTAGGGCTGCATGGATTACTGGTCTGTGAAACATGCCATTATTATCAATGCACAGAAGGTGATTTGCATAATAATGTAACAATTGAAATGTCAGTTAATTAGGGATTCTGACATTATAAACATTTGAACTTATTGCAAATTGCACGGAAATACTCTTCTGTTTAAAATTCAGAAATTTCAAACTCTTGGTCAATAGCTTGAAAGATGTTATTACTAGGCCTGGGCGTTGAACTCCGCTCCGTCGTGGAGTTTGCAGAGTTTTCTGCACTCCGCATTCCGCAGAGCGCAGAAAACTCCGCTTCGCGTATTGCAGCAGAGTTTTTTCCGCGCTCGCGAATGGTAAGTTCACAAGTGCGAGCTGCCGCTCAGGTAGAATTCCTACCCGAGTGGCAGGAAGACCAGCGCGAACAGCAGTTCACACTACACTCCGCCACTTGCGGAACTTCGCAGAGTTTTTTTGTAACTTCGCGGAGTTCCACGTAGCAAAACTCCGCGAACAACGCCCAGGCTTAGTTATTACTGCAGAGCAGTGATATCTTGGGCTCCATGAACTAGGGATGTGCAGTTTGCACACTGACTGGTTTGTGAATGTGAATGCAATTTGCAATACGACCTACGTACTAATAGGTCAGACTACTATTTGTCCATTCACAGTTGATCAGAAAACAACCTGTCTTAGGGGTACTAACGAGACAGGTGGCAGTATAAGACCCAGTGGAAATTTTGAAGGCCACACCCTGCAAAGTACATGGAGGGGGCCTCCCACGCTCCAGACCCAGTCAGGAGCTCTCAGGCCAGGGACCCACCGTCTGTGCCGCAGGTGGCCCCCTGGAGCTTGGGGGCTCCTCCACACACAAGAGGGCTTTGGCTGCTATTGGTATGCCACTGATAAGACCCTGTGCGAATGACTTCAAATGCAGGAATGAAGGACTCCAAGAGACAGCAGACCACCATCCTTGCGTTTGTTTTCCCTAGTGAGGAACATTTTTATTTTTAAATCTACTGATGTCCCTTAAAGAGACAGATGCTGCTTTTGAATTAAAGTGTTCACCATTTAGACCACTGTCTGCTTCTTTTGAGGCCATCAACAGGATTCCTAAAGAGGAAGTTGCCTGTTAACACTGTTGGCATCAGAAGTCTCCTAACATAGACCGATATCCCCTTTTTTACCTTTCTAATGCCTGTGCTATATGTGTTTTCTAACTAAGTAAAATATGTTTTGCTACTCTCCCTAATGAGTCTGGTTCATGTTTTGAATGCACCTTGCTCTGATCAATCAATCAATCAGGATTTGTAGACGGAGGCTACTCACCCTTAAGGGTATCCAGGTACTAGGTTCTCGCAGGGCTCAGTCAAAAAGCCAGGTCTTGAATCTCTTTCTGAATTCAGGGAGAGAAGGTGATGTTTGGAGATGAAGGGGAAGGTTGTTCCAGGACTTAGCGGTGAGGTAGGAGAAGGAGTGTCCTCCACTCTGGCTTTGGCGGATGTGTGGTGTGTGTGTGAGGAAGGCAGAGTGCAGGTGTCCGGAAGGTTGGTCGAAGTTCAGGCGGTGATTGATGCATGCTGGTTCCTGGTCATGGAAGGGCCTAGTAGGCGTGCATCATGCAATGTATCTGTTCTTTTTCTGAGCTAAAGCTAGCCCTGCTGCTTCATATGCTGTTCCTATACTTTGTTTACTGGGGGAGGATGCACTGCTTCCCTTTGTTCTGTGCCTGTTCAGTGTGCAAGTGAGAAGATTGGACTGCTGCTGCCGCCAGTGCTGCATGCAAGGTTGGACATACTTTCCGCCTGGCGTTTTGAGAAGGGATTGGCTATATGCTTCATTGAATATCATGTTTGTCTACCTATCTTTGAGTTTTGCCATAACAAAATGACTTTGTACTCCAACGTGGCAACTAATATTATACATACCCAAGATTTAGGAATGGTGAGCCTTTAAATACATTGCCCAGCAGTCTGGTTTTCGTTGCTGCATAAGTGTTTTTTGTTTTTTTAATTTTAATTTTGTTTTTTATTTATCTAGCCAGACCGCAAATGCACGCCGCACACAACACGACCCTTGGCAATTAATACAAACACCCAGGGATTGGCACCATAAAATTATATGTTGCTATGGTGCTCGCACCCGCACCCGCACTCAAGTAGTATTTCTTCTATTGCCGCTGCCCGAGAGGAAGCACGTGACCGCAGACGCAGGGAGTGTCTATTTTAAATCACTACCCGCGAGGGAGCCGTGTTAGTGTTTCCCGGTAATGGAGGTGACAGGAAGTGGCCAGATTGTATAGTGGCTGACTGGTAAGACATATTTAAGAGTATGTGGGACAGGTAGGGTCCAGAGCAATATGATTCAAGGCCCACTAACGGGGGTGGGTGTGTTTGCTTATTTATCCTCAGCGCGACGTACCTTGGAAAACGCTAAGGGCTTAAAGAAATCATCGTTCAGAGCGTGGTTGTGACGGAGAAAACACCTAGAAGGCTCTGGTATTCCTTAACAGCATAGGTAGACGTGGCTAGCAATGCAATCTTAGTTCTTTGCATTTAAGTTTTTATGTTTTGATCTTTACACTGACAGTCACATTTGATTTCTTAGTTTACCGGAGATTAACCTGGGTGAATCATATACCATTGGTGAAGACCGCATTCAGCACGGGGGCCACGCCCCAGAGACATAACGCCCGTGGGAGGCATTGTGAGTGTATTTTGTATTGTTTGTGCCTTATCCTGGGCTCTGAAGGTGGCACTATTTTCTGAGTGCCAGTGGTAGTTGTAAACTGCACCTTTGAGTATTTGATAGACAGGGGATCCATTCCCTGCATATAATTAGGGGTTGGGTCACCCTGCACATCCAACACATAGGAGGTCACTCTCCTTTCTACTACACTTTATGGGCACTTTTGCATACCTGGGTGATCAGTACATCCTGTGACACACGTAGGCAATGTTTCTTAATTGTTATTTTTGGATTACTTTAGGTTGCTCCCTTTACCCTTGTCCTGATGAGGCCCGGAAGGAATAGGGGCTGAAACGCATCGACAGTTCATGTTTGGAGGAATCCACTTAATCAAGAATGAAATTGCATTTAAGTGGAGATACACATTACAAAATGTTTTAGAAGGTGTAGCGGGTACCTCATGTGTATACAGGATTATATTGCAGTGTATTGCCGTTAATGCGGGTGCAAACACTGACATTAAAAAATTGGGGATTAGGAAACAATATTTGATGAATTGTTTGATGAATTTTTGATATGTACTTATCTGGTCAAGAGAATATATGTATATATTTGTGTAAAATGTTTTGTTGTTTATGTTTAATTTTTCTATAAAACGAAATGAAGAATTGTTCCAATGAGGAATAAATAGTGATATGTGTTTTTTGATGTAAAAAAGTTTTGGGGATGGGACGATGCACCATTAATAGGGTAATTTGATGTACCCTATGGGTAGTATTTTTGATATCTATTCCTCCACAACACCATTGTGTATAATGCGTTATAACAGAAGTTTGCAGCATGTACAGCAACATTATTTATTCAAAGGAAGTTTGCATTTGTTTAGAAAGAACTAGTATTGCATTTTCTACCTTCTTGATTAGTGGGGGATATTGACTGTGTTTCTCCACTTCATCAAGAGAGTAGGCTTATGCTTGGCATGTTACCAAAATGTGAACAAGGTTGACTTTGGTGTAGTACTGCTCCTTCCTTGTGCAGGTTTGTGGCAGAAGCATTGGTCACATGCCCCTCTATAGCTTTAAAATAATTCCCGCTCCCTGAAGGCAGGAAAGTGCCACCCCATGCTAGCCAACAGCAGGCTGATGACAATAAAACCCATAGTCCTTGAAGAGTTCTCCAAGTGGCCGAAAATAATGGAAATAAGATGAAATTACTGACACTTGGCAATCCCAAAATAAACTGAACTAATGATCGAACATATCATAGCTTTCCTTTCTGGAGTTTCATACCCTGTTCTTCAGAGTAATAAGGTACTTTTAGCACAGAACACTTTTTAAAAATCAGATGTAGGTCATTCGTTTTGATGCTAGATAAATGCATTGAAAAATACCAAACACCCGAGCCAATCTATAATCGAGATATGGTCACTATAGAGTATTAGAGCACACAGTGAATTGTCATCTCTTCTTAATGCTCATCCAGCAGATGTTACAATACCAAAACCTTCAAATGACACTCATTGTCAATGACCGTTCAGTAGAAGGCACAATTCTAAGCTATGTAAGGCCACATGCATTGGCCATCCTTCCAGCAGAGGGCACTAATTCTAGGTTTGTGGAAGGAAAGGCATCCCGCTTCGAATCTCTTTTACTAATGGATGCTCTAGGAAATCAACGAGGATCCGGCATGGTACGCCTTGCAGCAAAGGGCACCCTATGCAACATAAAGGGCAATCATTTTACAAAAATCCAAGCATAGATTCTGGATTACTATCACTGTATTGCCATATTCTTGTACTGTCCTGTTTTCTTCGCCCTGCATTGTAAACTGTGAAACTATGTGATGGAAGCACTTTCCCAAAAAGCCGGAAACAATGACAAGAAGCTCTGACAGTAATGAATAAAGTTTTCAAAAAGTGTTTATAATGGCTTTTAACAACAGTGACATGTGAGTAACATCCAGGAGGGCACTAAGGGGAAATGCGCCATTTTCTGTTATTGAAATGGGATTCAAACCTTAATTTTCTTTTCTCTTCTGTTCTGTAACTAAAGAGAACTCGGGCGTCCTTCAATTTTGGCATTATCATTGTTGAACATGGTGAAAGATGACAATGCACTTTGCATGGGTTTTAGAAATTATCAGGAATACAGGCAGGCAAAACACCTTAATTATAATTGAAACTTGAGACGGCTGACACTGTTTGTGTTTATGAATACAATCCGCCAAAACAAATACAAGACAAGATTTTATGCAGTATTTACCAAGTATATTTTTAACTAGATTTACGTGCATACTAAATAACTATTCATTTTGTTTTTCCTTGGGTATAACTTGTACTAAATATTGTCAGTTTTGAATACAAGCTTAGGAGAAATATATTTGGCCCAATTCAATTAGAAAAATATAAAGGTACGGGCAGATATCTGCAACTCTGGCAGAATATACTTTTACCGTTTTGGCATTCACAAAACAGGTGTCCTACCACTATATTTTCAGCCATACTATATGTATGTCTGCCTATACTTCTTGAGTGTAATTATTCGTAGCACACCATTCCACACAGTAGGAAAGGCAGCAGAATGAGCTAAATCAATTGTTTTTCTTTTTTTTTCTTAATGTTGGACACATGTTTTGCATGTGGAGAAAGTTAGACCTCTGTTCCCATAGCACATCTGGTGGTAGTCCATGCCATTCCCATACTGGAGTATGCTTCTAAGCATTCCAGTGTGGGAAAGAGTCAGGTTTTAATTTGTGAATTTTCATAAATGTATATTTGTGGCCGTTCACAAAGGTTCAAGGCAAGCCACACTTTGTAACGCCGTCTTCCCACCTCTTGGGTAGGATTTACTACTGCAGATTTCCCTGAATCCTTGGTGAAAACTGCTGACGATTCTGTCAGGTGCAAATGAAGTATTTTTGGTCACAAATCTACATTTATGTCCAAAACTTCTTTGTGAGTTGGACCCCTTGTTTTCAGAGAATGAATACTCTGGTACATATAAGCTTAAAATTCAACTAAATGCTACATTTTGCGGCAATAATGTGGTGCATGTTACTTAATAACACCTCACACCATTGGTCCTTCATGATGTGAGACTGCTGTGTTAGCTAACAATGTAGGGCTGAACTAGAAATAGGACCAGCGCTTCACTTAGGCGTGAAAAAGACTGTAGCTATAAGTTGCGACCTGGTGCTGCCAAATGGCTGCAAACGATTGTAAAATAGTAAAACTCCCTTTTTCATCCAATAAATTGCAGTCACAAATGATCTATTTATTTATGTAAGCATTTATAGAGAATGGTAGAGGATTGTTTTCCAATGAACAGGATGGCTCTCGTACACAACAACCAAAGAGCATTTATTTTTAAAAGAAGAGAAAACTAAGAGAATGGGGGTCAATGGATAGTTATAACAAAAGCTGTGTGAAGAATATAAGAACCGAATTCTATTAACTAAAGCACCCAGGTAGAAATGTAATTCTTGAAAAGTTGTACTCCTGTAGGCTATTCCCTTTGAAGTAGATTGTGATGTTTGTGGATTGATAGACATTCTGAGTAGCCCTGCAATCCTCCTCAATTTCCATGACTACTCTCACTGATCAATACTCTTTCATGCAGATTTATTTAGGAACACAGAAAATGTGTATTGGCACATCTTTACTTCTATTCTTCATTCCCCTGTAAATAAACCACACCCCTCAGCCCCATGAAATCACGTGGCGTTGCCTACCCATTCCCTTCTTGAAATATAGCTGCGAATACCTTTTTTTAGGATTAACTTTACAGGTAGTTTCAAGATGGAAACTGCATTGGCAATGTCAAAAGTGTGTGAATACCCTCACGCTTAGACATGTGTGTGTTGTTAATGACCATTCCTTGAAAAGATCTCTGTGTTTTACTTTGGAACTTTGATGTAAGCAAAGTAACCTCAATATTTATGGTTGGACATGTACAGTGTCACTTAACTGCTTTTAGAAGCAGCATAGAATCTTAAAGTCAAACTGGTAACAATCATAAAAGTCAAAATGGTAACATTCCTAATTCCTAAACAAACATATACACAACAAGAACATATCAACATCTAGTCTGTAAGCAGGAAATTGTATTTTTCTGCATGCTCTCCTTAGGTTTGTCATCTGCTATAAAATGATTTTTGATGAGATTATAAATATGCACTGTGACACTACCATTCAGTGCCAAAGAATGTGTGCTCAGTACAAAACATGTAGTGTGAAATTCGTACCCATTCTGGAATTTCTTACCTTTCCAGTAAGACCATGGTAAGTTGGTGCGGAAAATGCATAAGCTGAAAAGAATTGACGTGTCACATGTTGGCTGCAGTGTTCATTTACACCACCCAGACACATGGCTAAAATATGTGGCTCCAGAGAACACCATTGGTGTCCTGCAGTGACACAAGGCAAGGAAACGTAATATACCACATAGACAGCCTACCTATACATTTAATAGGGGTTCTAAATGTTTAAGATTGGTAAATACTAACCATTCAGGAAAATTATGCCCCCACTGTGATTCTTTGTCAAAATCTATATGCCACTATATAGCTAAGTTACATTTCTTCAGAGCAGCCATTGTTATTTAGTTTTTTTTTAAATATATTTCTTCAATTGGTAAAATGTATTCTCATGTTCCATCAGAAATCTGATTTAATGGAGATTGATTTTTGATATCTTTAGAGGAAAATAAACAATAAACTGCCTTACTTCCATTGTTTGGAGTTAGCATCCTAATTAGATCTAAATTCCTGGCCTCCAAGAACATACTGCAGCAGCTTCTAGAGCAGGAAGGCTAAAGTGGTGTAAACATTGACTACTTTACAGGGACAAGTCAATTGGGTGGGTACAGGTAGAGATAGAAATGAAAAAGGACTGCCACAAAAGCCTATTCTTTCAATTAGAAATACTAAATAGGAATCCAGAGACCCATTCTGCTGCATTGCTTTTTTCAGAAATTCGCCTCTGTCGACAGTAGGAGGGAAATTGGTTCTAGAACAGGTAGAGGAGGTGTTCCCTCATTTCCATAGGGGAGATAAATATGGACATCATGAATGAGGGAGCATGAGAATGTTTGAATAAAGCTGAAAGAGAAAGTGCTGAAAATGGAGGCTGGCTATTCGAGGGAAACCTGCCAGGATTCAGAATATGAAACTTTACATTCACTGACTAGAGCACCGGATAAGAATTTCACCTCACTATATGCTCCTCAGGACATGGACCTAAAAGAGCATGCAGAACAAGAAGGTAGATTCTTCCTGACTGTCAGGGAAAGAGGTCTGGAGGACTACTGCTCTTTAGTGGATCCACTCTCTTAGGATCATATGGCTGATATCCCATTCATAGCTACACAAAAGTTGGAAAGGGTCCATCCTCTAAAGAAGTTTCAAGTGTCCAGCTGTCAATAGACTGCAGTAAACCTTGAAGGAGACCCAGATTGGAGAGTCCTGCTACCTCAAAGCCTGCCCCAAAGATGTGGGTCTGTAGGAATGAAGCACTGAACCTGCATCTATTAAACACAAAACCTCCAAGTGACTCCAAGGACTAGTTGACTGTTCTCCTGACTAAAGCCTTGAACCCAGCACTTGGACTCTACCATCTGCAAGGCCTACCCTGTCAATTGCTGCCACCCAAGTCCTGGAACCTTGGAATTGGGCCTAATGGTGCTCTGCCAGCCTATCTCAGAACCAAGCAGAACCGAGGCATCTGCTCTACACAGCGCAATCCAGAGCAGAATCGACACATCGCCTCTGCTGCAAAGGTTCCATCAACATAAGAACCGCTACAGTCCGAATTCGACACATCACTTCTTCTGTGTGCAGCACAACTGTTGCATCGCCTCCCCAAGGACTCAGGAACTGACGCATCTCTTTGTTTCTCGACGCTTCCCTTCTCTGCGGCTGTTTGGCCTTGTGAATTTTGACTCATCTACAGGTACTTTGTATAGAATCATTCATCCATAGTTTTCTATGGACCAAGTTGCTTGAAACCTTTTAAAAGTCATATTCATATTACAGGCATGTTGGATTTTTGTTGTTGTTTTGGTCTTATTTGTTTTAGATAAAGATACCTTATTTTTCTAAATTGGTGTAGTGTCCATTTGTTGTGTTTTCACTAAGTGACTGTGAGTGTTGATACAAATACTTTACACATTGCCTTTGGGATAAGCCTGTCTGCTCGTGCAAAGCTACCAAGGGGGTGAACAGGGGTTATCTAAAGTGTGTATCCCCCTTACCCTGACTAGAAGCAAGGGTTCCTATTTGGACAAAGGTACCTGCCTCTGCCAACTAGAGACCCATATTTCTAACACTGCTCTAATGGCTCTGGATACCATGGTAGTCAAGATGATAATGGTGTTTGGCCTTGGCAACAAAGAAGTCATGGAGGAGATAAGGAAATAGAGATTATAACATCTCCATTATAATGAACATAAAAAGCAACAATTTTCAAAACCATTTGAAATATATAAAGTCATAAAGAAAACACTATGGGGCCGATTCCGATTCCGGCCGGAAATCTCTCCGACCGAGCCGGACCCGGAGAGAATTCCGACCGAATCGGACCCTAGCAGTCCGACCGGATGAGTACGATGCATTCGCATGCTATCGGACTCGATTCGGTCGGACTCCCATTGAAGTCAATGGGAGCCGGTCGTACAACGCGTACGCAGGCTCCCATTGACTCAATGGGTGCGAGGCGAACAAGGGCGCCCCCTACAGCGGGTACGCGTCCATGCGCATCGCGGCATACATGCACAGGTAGGGGGGACCCATGGTTCCCCCCTGTGTGCGACTCGCGCGCCTATGCGTACAGGGGGGTCCGACGCGGACCCCCAAAGTCCGGCTCCGACAGCTCTTTCGAGCCGGACGGCGCGAGTCGGTCGGACTGCTCGCGGTGCGCATCGTACTTACCCGGCCGGGAAACGTCTCCATTGCGCGGTGCGAGTCCGAGCGAGTCGGTCGGTGCGGTTCGGACCCGTGAACGAGTCGGTCGGCGATTTCGCGTGCGCTCGCATCGTACTCACTCGGCCGGACCCGCGTACGATTCGGTCGGGAAACAGGGCTCCGAATCGGATCCGGTAAATCCGAATCCGATTCGGAGCACTACCGGCCGAGATCGGAATCGGCCCCTATGTATGAGTTCAGTAGCATAACATCTTTCTTGGTTCAGCTGTGATGTTAATTATAATATATATGAGAATCACAGTGGTACAGTCAAGCTATCACCATTCTTGAATGAACAGGAGATTTCCACTACTGGCATCTTTCTATCCGATATTGGTTTAATAAAGTTCTAAAATAAGCAATTATGAGATGATTCTAGAAATATGCTAACACACAAAAGGCCTTAATTAAGGCAGTAGAATGAGCCCCAAAAACAGAAAGTTCACAAGAGTAGTCTCATTGGAAAATCAAACAGACCTGAGCAGAATGAAAAAATACCTCAGTAGACATAATAATAGACAGCAGGTAGGTTTTTATAATGAGGGGCAAATCAATGAGGGTAAGAAGGCAGCTAGGGGAAATGATTTATTAGAAGATCAGGAGTGTGGCTAGACATGAGAAGTCCTGTGGGCTTCAATGACAAAATATAGTTAGAAATGAAATGAGACTGGTGGGCATACTGCATAAATAGCAGAATATTTCTCAGGCTATGATAGCATCGTGAAATCATTAGCAATGTCAAAGGTGTTAGCAGAGAATAAGAGCAGAGATGATGTCATCTTCTTAGCATACAAGAGTTCTTGCTAATGAGAGGATTTCATTATTGATGTCTATTCGGTGACATTAACACATAGAGATGATTAGGAGAATAAGATTTAATTAGTAGAGTATGCGAGTTGAAATCTGCCCATCATAAGCAGAAAAGAAATGCTAACATGCTAAAAAACGTAGATAGAAAATACCAGTTAGCTTATTATTTCATGAAAAACCTTTAGAAAGTGAAGAGGCAGATAAGATTAAAAAAATGGTTAGAAAACAAAAATTGGTGCTGCTGTGGAAAGTATGAAAAGCCGCTGATATTACCAAATACATTATTAAAATATAAAGTGGTGATTGCTCGGTCGTGGTACAGTTTATGACTCAAGTGTAAATAAACCAGATTTCTTTATAGCTAAAGGAGAATTATTACAACACGATACACACATAATTGGCTTTTCTACTCTTCTTTGAACTTAGTGATCAAAATTATCCTTCCTTCAATGTAAAGTAAACTTTATGAATTATTTAGTTTTGAGGCGGGTTAAGAAATTTGTAGACTAAGTTTAAATGGACAGGGAAACTTTATTACATCTCCGAATTTAATACCGATTGTAAAAATGGCTTAAAAGAATTCATGCCTAATCCTTTTGTAAAACGATACATGCTAAGCTACAAGATGATGAAAGAGAGGACACTGAGAGAACTTTAGTTCAAGGGTTTGGAAACGTCTTGAGTAAGGACAAGTGAGACTTTAGAAGGTTTTGAAGCTTGGGAGTGGTGAATCATGGGCCATAAGATATAATGATAATAAGGAATGGGCAGGGTCCCACTCCATTTAGTGGTTATGATAAACTTTCAATTGCTAGGCAATATAATTGGGCAGAAGAGGAGGAGTTTTATCAATTTTCTCATACAGGGGCAGGATTCAGGGATGCTGAGGGAGAGGTTCAGCAAGGTTTTTAAATCAGTATAGCTGAAAATAGTATATTTCTACGTGGCCACAGTGAACCTGTGCTCTTTATTTGAAATGGTGCAGAGGTCGTCCCTTTCACAGAGCATGGGCCAGTATGGTATGAGGTACTGTTGATGTTTTGCTCCTGTGCAGTGTGATGATTGCACCAGGCAGCCATGGATGTTTCCAAAATGAGTGGTGCTGTTGGCACCTGCTCTTCTATACACAAATAATTACATCTACACAGTATTTTCAGAACCAGGTCATTTGAAATCACAAAAATGGCTTTTTGGCATGTACAAACCACAATTTGCGTTTCGGTAAAACGTTACTGAATCACAATTTTGTTTGCAACCTAATACTCATTCAGTATTTGGAGGGAGCATGTTTAGGGCTTTCTCTTCAAATACAAAATCTGAATGGACGGAAGTCCGGTAGCAAAACATTAATACTTTACCAATTACAAACATGTAGTGGTAAGCTATTCACAAATGGGAAGGGGTCGCTAAGGGACACCTTCCCCTTTGAGAATGATGAAAAAAATATTTTTTAAGTATACTTCTCTTCAAAAATGTTAGTTACATTTTCATTTTTCTTTATGTCATCTCGTTTTCCTTTAAGAAAAAAAAACCGGTTTGCATTTGGAAACAAAGATTGCTATATTAAGAAGCAATCACACGCATGGCTATCTGCTAACCCCAGCAGGCCACCATCTTTGTGATGCTGTAATTCATAGTGGGTCTCAAATTGCCACCTACTTGGTCAATTTGCAAACCCCTAGGACTTGGTATTTTTCGAACCTACCTATTAGTACATAGGTAAGTTTGCAAAATATTGCACTGATCACAAAAATCTGGTTGCAAACTGTGACCAGTATTTTGGAAACAGTGCTCCGTACATCTGGCCCTTAGTGCCTGAGATTATAACAATATTGTTAGGATAAAATTGTGTTTGATGTAAACTGCTTAACATCAGATTTATGGGCCTGATTTAGATCTTTGAGGATGGGTTACTCTGTCACAACAGTGACGGATATACCGTCCGCCGAAATATAAATCCCATTATATCCCATGGGATTTATATTTGGCAGACGGGATATCCGTCACCGTTGTAAGGGAATAACCGGTCCGCTGAGATCTAAATAAGGCCCTATATTAGACAAATTTGATGTGCCATTGAATAGTTTGAAGCATGGCACATCAATATTAATCTGAGGATTGGGACTTTATGTGGCGATTGTTTCACTGTATAACTTTGATTATTCAATTGATAGACACGAAGGCACCAAATGGTCTAATGTGTTTTTCTTCATACAATTAAAATACGTCATCTCATTTAGGTATGGGTAATATTTACACATCGCATGCAGGCTTTGCAAACCTTGGAAAAAAATCCATGTTGGCAAGCCGACTGATGTTTTTGCAGGGATTTTACTACTGTGTATTATTAAGCAATATGAACATGACTAGTGTTTAGAGACATTTGGTAGTACTAGAATTATAACAGTATGTCTGGTTCATGCATATAGCTTTTCCATCTCTGCATGACATGTTAATGATTGTTATTATAAGCTGTTAAAATATCGTCCAAATAAACTGTAGTGCTTTTTTCAGACACCAAACTAAAGATTCCCTAATAGTTTGGGATAACCTTCTCCTAACACAACCTCCACTACTCAGTTTATTTGGTACTGGGACAATTAGTACGGCAAGAAGTTGAAACTGAATTCAGAAATGTCAGTGAAGCAACCCTCCAGGTTATTGAAGCTAACAAGAAATTCGGTGGCTTTGCATCTTACAGTAGCAGAATATATTTACCACTAGGGGAGATGCCTGAAGGACTTTAATCCAAGGTTGTAGTCTGTTATTAATGTAATTATTTTACACGTGTAGCTGGCTTTTGCAGTTCATACAGCTGCATAATGGAGGTTTTGGAATTGAATTTGCAGCTGTCAATCTTGAGGTGCCATGAGCCATTTTTCTATATTAGGAAGCAGTACAGAAGATTAATTTTAGCCTTGCTTCAAAAAGAATTTGCGACTCTTGTGTGATCTGGAGAAGCATTGACAACTTTTCAAATGAAACTCAAATGCGAACACGATTGGATGTAAAAAATGTTTCTGCGTGAATTATTTTTAATATGAATATAGATTCATATTGATAACTATAGTTTACTGTTACCAGTCATTATTATGAGAAACATGAGCCAAAAATGATGGGGCTTATTTAAAAAGAAACTGACGCATCCATATAGATGTGTCAGTTTCCCTGCGCCTGCGTGGGAAAGCCTTGCGCCACCATGGATGCGCCGTATTTATAATACGGCGCACCATGGTACAAGGATTGACAGATGCATCAGGAATTTGGCGTGACTTTTGCACCGACAGGGTGCAAAAGTCACGCATTGCTGGAGTTGTGTCTCAAGCACGGCGCAACTCCAGCACTGCATGTGGAGGCCTATTTCTAATACACTGCGTCTCTCCTTCCGCCTGCTCCAAGCAGGCATAGGGTTTTGACGCAGTGGCGTCCTACAAGTGGCGCAGTGAAATCTTGTAAATTTCACTGCGTCACTTCTACGAGGCTTTCCCACGAGGGAATGCCCACCCTGCATACATTATACCTGACACAGGTATAATGTGGTGCAGGGCTTTACAAGGTGACGCATCTCCCTAGATGCGTCATGTTGTAAATGGGCTGTAACATGCATTGCATTAGCATTGTTTACGCAGCTGCTGCGTCACAAAAAGTGACGCAACAGCGACGCAAAATTGTTGCAAGGGTCTTGTAAATTTGCCCCTATACTTCTCCATCAATTCGCAACGGCTGGTCGGATCATCATGGGTAATGAATTTTCTTCTTCTGCTGGAGGTAGTCAACAAACTCAACAATCCCTTTATTTGCAACAATTAAAACAGTTTATCCTCATAGTTCCACTATTTTAATGACCAGCCATTTTCAGTTAAAAAGTGCAGGTGGTCCACATTTAAAATATCAATGGGCTAGCATTTGGAGATTTACTATATGTAAATTCTTTTTACATCTTTGTTTATTGTCCTAATTCTTTCAGTTGGTGATACTGGTTAATTTGCTTTCTAGTTGTACCTCTATTTCGTTCATTTCCCAATAAAAGTAATAAAAAACATTTTGATAGTCATCAATTCTAGTTAAAGAGTTAGTTGAATCCACCCATATTCCCAATGTACACAGCACAGCATTTCTGTATATTTATTTCATGCAATGAACAACATATTTGCACTTGGTTAACAATGAGCTTCAAACTGTGGTTGACTGTAGCATTGTTTTTAAAAAGGAAAAACATTTATAGATATTTACGAAAATTGGCCAAAACCTCAGCTACCATTCCAGTGGCACACAGGCCTGCTGCGAATGATATTCTGATAAATACTGTGGGCTAAGGTGGGACAGAGTATTGGGTTTGCCTATGCAGAGTGGGATATTGCCACTAAATTTGTATGTTGGCTAGCCTTGGGTTTGGTGACACAGAATCTGATGTGCCTGGTATTTGGATGTAGACATATTATCTGAGTGAAGGATGTTGCATTCAGCTAAGCCCTGCACAACTCTCTGCATGCAAGGGATGAGGTATTCCACTATGCTCAGATCAGTTAACTGTAGGCCAAAACTGATGCAGCAGGAGGTGCTGGATTCTCAGAGCACAGAATGTGATTATTGGGAACCCATTGCATTCAAGGTGTGGTCCAGCAACCAAATGTGCACAGCTCTTGGCTATGAGTTAAGGAACAGTTTCCATTGCACATGGCTTTCCTGTTCAGTGGTTTTAGACTATAAGACATTGCCATCAAATTTGCCCGATGCACAAGTTACCTGGGAACTCTGATCATGTCATCTCGTGTGAACAAATGATCTGGGCACGATATGTGGTCTGTCCTTGAACATGCACTTTGTGATAAAAAACTTCTTTTGTGTAGTCACCCCCATATTTTTGCTGAATTTTATTGCCAGTGTTTAGACTCTGCACACTGGGGTACTGCTATTCAGTGCCCAGTGTATGTGGTCTGATCCCTAAACATATAGAAATGAGCTAATCCCTGATTTGTTTATTAAACTTTTCTATAAGCCCATAGCATATGGTGTGAAATACACCCATGACATAAAAAGTTAAATGTCACTTGTGGGCTGCAGCACTTATTGTGCCATCCACTAGCGTGACAAAGGAAAACATGACTTCAGGACTAACACTGTAGCCTGACCTCTGCGTGTAAAACCTGCAGTGCAACCTTTTAAAATAACCCTTTCTGACAGGTAAAAATCTCTTTTTAAAATATTAGTAAGCCACTACTGTGAGGGCATTGAAGCCCACAAGGTAGGGTGCATGGTATTCAAAAGTTGGACATGTAAAAAACAATGTTACCATGTTCCTATAGTGAGTAGGCCCTAAAATCTATTTTTACTGTGGCAGGCCTAGCTGTCCTATGTATAAAATAAGAGTACAGATTAAAATACTGATACTGTATCTCAGGAATGGGACCAGCTAGAAAAAAAATGAAACCTCTAATTTTAAAAATTATTTAAAATCAAATTCAATGATGAAATCAGGTTATTAATAAATATTAAGAAAACCTAACTTTAGAAAGTTATCTTTTTCTGGCCTGGAGTTCCTGGAAGATTGTTTGCATTAACTCTCCAGCTTCTTCTTGCCTGTGCTCAGCTCAGGAAGAGGTGTGAAAGAGGTGTGAAATACCTCCCATGAGCAAACATTAGGCTGACCTGAATGGGCAGCCATGAGTCCTCTGAACTTCACAGAATATGCAGGATAGGGGCTGTGGGCATACTGTGTCAAATCCTGTTTGACAGGTCTGCTGAGCCAATTGTAACATGTGGGGCACACTTGATAGGGAAAGCCCAAACAATTGTTGTGTGTCCCCGGTTTAGATGCTAAAGAACCCTGCTTATGTCCTACCAGACTTCTGCCTCTGGATTTTTTGTATGAAGAGCACCTGCTCTAAACTGGATTTTAGTGTTAGATGTGGGCAGTCACTGGTGATTTCCCTGTGACACATCCGCACACATACAGCCTTCAGATCCCAAATTCAGTGAGGCTGAAGACTATCACAATCTTGAAAATGCCCTGCCACATGACATTGTGGGCATTGGGGCTAACAGGAACTCCCCAAAAAATGGGTGTGGTTGCCACTGGGGACTTTTATCTCATTGGTTAGAGAGTACCCATGAATCACCCTCAGCCCACCAGATGCTGCTAAGCATGAATATGGCATGAATGTGGCACTCCAATGCACCTTCATCAGAAAACTTTCAAGACTTGCGAAAGAACACCAGCTGAACTGAACATGCTGCACTTGATATCTGTGACCTGCGGGAAGGAACTCATGTGATCCAAGGACAGCAAAACCTCCAGGTATTATAAGGTTGATCCCCTGGGTGGCTACGAGAACAAAACAAAGTTGAAGAGGACATTCTTGTGAAGAATCCCAGCTAACATGTGGCAAATGGACCTGGGCTTAACTTTGCTGTGTCCTCTGCCTGACACCCAGGGCGTCTTTAAATGTTCCCCCTGAGACCCAGGGGGCCTTAGAAGTGTACTCCTATAGTTGTATTGGCACCAAAGAAGTTTGGGGACTTTTTCAAAACTTTTGCTCCAGAGCTTCAAAGGGACTGACAAAGTAAAGTATATGACCAGCAGTTCACCGATGTCAGGTTTCTCCCACGTGGAGAAGAGTTTTTCCTCTGAAAAACAAAAAAGTCCCTTCTCTGATTTGTATTGGAAAGTTTTTCAATCTTCCATACTTCCATTCCCTACTGGGGCCAATGTGCATGATGTATCCATTGATTTTTTTGCTGTGTTTTGTTTTTGACTTTGGTACTGCTAAATGCTTTGCACATTTCCTTAGGTTAAGCCTGTTTGATCTGTGTCATAGGTACCAGGGGTTTCAGCCCAGGATTAAAATATTAAAACTGGGTTTTACCTTAACACATTTGTGGCCTGATTCCTTGTCCTCCCCAATTAATATTCCACTTACTTACACTCAAGCCTTAAAACATGGAAGATTTCCCCAATGCCTTTTCCAAAACACTGGATACCACACAACACACCATTGAACCTCCAAACTCCAAAGGCTTCAATATCTTCTTCTCCATTAATTTAATGCAATCCCAAATTACTACTGAATTGTACAGACCATCTCACCAGCTCCTCCTCCCTCATTGAAGTTACACCCACACATCATGTCTAACAAAAAGGAGAAAAATAAAGATATATTATTCCTTCAATTTCTGCCCATTAACTCTCTCCGATAATAACTCATTCAGATCTTAATATACACCAGTCAACAAAAGTCACAAATTCCTTCCTCGGTGTATAAGTTACCTAAGAGAATAATGACATGGTTAAAAAAACACATTTGAAAACATGATCCTCTAAACCGAAACCTTCACCATCATAATACTTGCAAGAGCTTAGTGAGAACAAGCTTGCCATGCTTAGACAAGAAAAGAAATGGAGAGAGACCAAAGCCTATTCCCATTCTCCAGTTAGTAAAATATCTCTGCTGTCACACGGAGGGGCTTCTCCCCACAACAAACAAAGTCAACTTATACAAACTCCCTGAAGGACAATGCTCCTTTCTGTGTGGTCTCCCCCATTTGTTTGCTAGATTTATTGCTGGTTTTTGGACTCTGTACACTGGGACACTGCTGTCCAGCTCCAGGTACATTTGTTCTGACCCCGAAAACATGTCACCATTGGCTATATTCTCAATTTACATATTTACCTTACATATAAGCCGCTAATATATGGTACAAAGTGTACCTAGAGACTGTAAGTTAAATGTTCTTAACGGACTACAGCACACATTGTGCCACCATGAATGTTTCCGTGCAAAACAGGACTGCAGCCCTACCACTATAGCCAGTCTGTGAAGTTTGAATACTTCAAATTCAACCTGCCAAAATAACCCCTTTTGACATGCATAAAGCCTCCCTTTAAATAAGTCATCCTTAAGTATGCCAATGGTATTTATAAGTAAGACATGTAAAGGTTCAATTTAAAATATGTTCTATCAGTGACAAGGACTTAAAATATGTTTTCACTGTAGTAGGTTTAGCTGTTTCATAGAAAAGCACTGGAATAAAAATTTAGAATTAAATAATGTTCTCTCTGCTTTGGAAACAGCTACAAAATAAATTGCTGGAGTATGGGGAGGCCTTCTGTTCCTCTGACAGGAAGACCATATGGTCAGTGCCCAGGAACTTAATTCACTTTGTCACAGGCAGATGTAGCTAACACCTGGGCTTGCCCCTGCCCTACCCCTTGTTCCCAAAGCCAACCAGACACCAATTCCAGTGGGACAGAAGCTGCTCCCAGAATCGGTTTTGAGTGACCACAGAGGGGGGGGGGGGCGGAGGGGTTCTCATTTCCCAGGCTATACTTCTAGCATGGGCACATAAGCTCTTCACAGAGGGAAAATGGTTCTGTCATGTTGGACTTAGGTAGAGAGGGGCATTGTGGGGTTGTTTGTAGTAGGGCACACATGAACTGCTGAAAAAGTGGGTAGGCTTACCTATGGGAAACGTTTGCCTATGAGTTAGGGATTGTCTAGGAATCACCCCCACCCACAGGCTAGTGCCAGTCATAAATGTGGCACCCCTGGACACTCCTGTCAGGAGACTACTGGACCTGTGGAAGACAGATGAAGGACTGCATCTAATGTTGAGACCTGTGTGGATAACTGAAAGGTGGGAACTGCTTCCACTTGTACACAGGACAAAGAAGTGGACGGACTCCAAGAGTCAGGTGGCTGACCTCCTGTTACGCTACAGGGACACACCACACTGCTAGAAGCACCTCTTCTTGAAGAGCCCAGCTGACCAGACCCTACTGCTCCTGCCCTGGACTCTGCTGGTGGCTTCTGTTGGAGTGAGTCTTGAACTTCAAGTGCTGTTCCTGAGGTCCTGGGACCCTTGGCTGTATCAAAGTGTACTCCTCCTAACATACTGAAAGACCTGGGAAAATTTTGTCTCCAAAGACATCAGGAGGCCAGGGACAACCTGCTAAGTCAAAGTGATGAAAGTGAGTTGTTGCTGGGCCAAAGATTCAGGTTGCTCCTGCTCAGAACTTTTCTACAGCAGCACATTTGTTTTAGCGGAACGTCATGGAAAGTCTATCCAGCCTTGTGGAGTCCTTTTTGGCTATACCTTTCAGTCTTGCCATGCTGGAGGAATCTGACTTTCAAAAAGTGCAAACAGAAAAGTCGTAAGGTAGAAATCTTCACCGGGCGAATTCCCAAAATGAATTAGGTGCGAATTTTGAATTTTCCCCACTCACATCTTTCCTGCAAAAAGTCACAGGCTTCACCATGCCGCATTTAACAGCTATCTGGCCATGTGGAGCCCTTTTCAGCCACAGCCTGCTGGCTTGCGCCATTGACGATTTCTGGTTTCCACTTCAGATACTCAGTGAAAAGGTAAAACTTCCAACTGGGACCAGCCTGGTTTGAATATGCTACCCGTGCTTCTTCACCGTTGCCCTTAACTCGAGCATAGGTACTGGTCAAGCACAACCACATTACTGCAGTCGGTACTTAACGCTTTTTGCCACTATTTTCATTTAAAACTTTACAAATTAATATCTCTGCTTCCTCTTGTTGGATTTGTGTTGTTTTGGGATCTTATGATTTCTCCTGTTTTCAAGCCCGACTCTTCAAAAAATACTAAACTGGATTCCTGGGCACCACTCCTTGCCATGTAGTTCTTGGTCATCTGATGCATCTTGATCCTGTTTAATTGTTTCAGCATTCCATCTACTAACTGTATTTACTTTTGGCGATATGACAGATCTAGTGGTTAGTTTGACCAATGGGCGCACTTTTATAAAAACATAACACTGATGACTTTTATAAAAGCATAGCACCACTGACTTTTATAAAAACATAACACTACATTGAGGAGTAAAGATTGACTTACAGTGAATATGTTCAAGTTCTTAAATTTCTCACTTGCTACTACTATTTGTTTCACTTTTCATCAAGCCTATAAAGCATTTCAAAATTGTCTTTCTTGAACTGGGAACCTGTAATTGTTAGACCTGAAATCATTGGCATGATATTTCCCTAAAGATTTTGCCTTCCCTCATCCTGTTTAGTGTGATTTGTACCATTGCTACCCAGTGCTAAAATACTTGTGCTCTCTACTTCAAACTTGGTAAAAATGTCCTACACATAAATGGCATTTAATTTACTTGTAAGTCCCTAGAAAATGGTACTAGAAGTACCCAGGGCCTGTAATTTGAATGCTACTAGTCACCCTAAGGTAGGGTGGTAAAATTGGGTTATATGTCACAATTCTGAAAATACTACTAATAGAAAGTTGGCATTTTCTTGTTGTAACCATTTGTGCCTTCTGCCAGGGTCCTAGGTCACATGACTGTGAATGGCTCTGCTGTTGGGGTTTATGTATTGCTTGCAGACAGTAACACAAAGCGGGCATAGGAGTGGACAGGATGGGCCATCCTGGCAGGATTATTGGGAGGGGCTGTGCCCAGCCCCACTTTCATTTCAAAGAGCTTTGCGTCTTGCACGCAAAAACGAATCTGACGCTAGGCCTGCCTTGTCTTTTGTCACCCCCTAGAGAGCTTGGAGCTGTGACAGGGGAAGAGGAAGAACTTTCCATAACTAGACGTGGGGTAGGACAGGGAATCCCTCCCACTCAAAGGCTGTCACCAGGTGTAGGAAAGTCATCCTTTTGGCTCTGATCACTCCCATATTTTGACTGATGCTGATGGTTACTGAATCTAGAAGGTGCCCTGGGCTCTGCTAACCATGCCCAGGGCCAAAGCTCTGTCCTCCATATGTATATGGTAATTGGTATATGTTAGAAATTGGGTTACTGGTTGACTGGGGTGTGAGTTCTGGTCAAGCAGCAACCACTATCCTAGTCAGGGTAAGGCAAACCCTCAATTAACCTCTGCTCAGCCTCTGGTAGCTTGGCACAGAGCAGTCAGGCAGTTAGAGGCAATGCGTAACATATTTGTTCAACACTTCAAACAGTGAAAACACCACACAAAAAGACACCACATCAGGTTAGATAAAATAGAACTTTGTTCAATAAATAAAACAAGACCAAAACAACAAAAATCCAATGAGCATAACTGGAGTTATTGAAGGTTAAACTTTATAGTGAGAAATAGTGCCAAAATGTACAATGTGCTTTTGGGGATATTTGATCGTATTGGAGTGGGAAAAGTAACAGGTTTCAGCTGACCACGATGGAGTGCACGCCGGCTGCAGGGACCCAATTAGGGCCAGTAAACTAAGTGCCTTAAATCTTGGTTTTGGAGCATTACGTGGATCTGCTTCAAAGATGCAATGCGCAGCCTGAGCGATGCATCAGTTCGGAGATGGAGTGAAGCTGCAGTGTGAGGTCCTGTTGTGTGTATGTCGAGGATACCGTTGATGGGGTTGGTGATGCAAAGTCCGTTGTTGGGATACGATGCACAACTGAGGCGATGCGTCAATTCTGATGAGCAGTGAAGTTGCGATGCAGAGTTTTGTCATCGAGCTGAAGTAGGCGAGAGATGCGAGGACTTGCACCGTGGAAAGCGTTTTCTGAAGGCGATGCATCACTCCCTAGATGAAGTTTACGGTGTCTTAGTGACTCTTTTGTGATGGGCCCAATCCATGCAGCAGAGGAAATGCATCAGTACTGCTCTTTGATGCGCCGCTCAGTCGAGGAGATGCATTGGTTCTACCCAGGGATGCGTTGCTCAGCAGAGAAGGTGCATCAGTTCCGGTGGCAAGCACCTTACACCCACTTCCGAGGGTGGTACCACTTGGCAGGGTAGACTCAAAGATGGCAGAGTCCAGGAGCAGGGGCTGAAAGTCTGTTATATTCCTGAGGCTTCAGATCATGAGGCCAGTCAACTAGCGCTTGTAGTCACTCTGGGTTTTGGGGTCAAGAAATGCAGATCCTGTCTTTCTCACCCAAGCAAGAGGGCAGCAGGCAGCAGATCAGCACAGCAAAGCGGGAGTCCTACAGAGTGCAGTCCAGCAGAGTAGCAGTCCTTCAGCAGCACAGCAGTCTTTCTTTCTTGCAGAGTATCCACAAGCCCAGATGTGTACTGAAGTGGTGGTGTCTGAGGTCCTTCTTTTATACACAGTTGAGCCTTTGAAGTGGGGAGAAGCTTCTAGAGGCATGCCTTTGAAGTGCACAGATGCCCTGCTTTCCCTGCCTGGCTCCGGGCTAACTTCAGAAGGTATGCAGCCCTTTGTGTGGGGACAGGACACAGCCTATTCCGGTGTAACTGAGGCTGGGTCCAGCTCCTCCCTCCCATCCTGTCAGTGATGGCCCATTCAGTCACACCTAAGTCCTCATTGTGTGTGGCTGTCTAGGAGGAATACACAAAGCCCAACTGCCAACTACCCCCAGTCATGTCACCAGAGACAAGCTACAGGCACCAAAGGTCTAAGGCAAGAAAATGCCAGTTTTCTAAAAGTTGTATTTTTAGAATTATAATTTAATAACCGACTTCACCATAAGTTAGCATTTTAAATTGAGATTCCAGAGACCCTAAACTTGAACCAGTTATATATTCCTATTTGAAAATTACACTTATAAAATATAATAAGGTAATCCCAATGTTATCCTATACGAGATATAGGCCTTGCAGTAGGGAAAACGAATTTTAGAGTTTTTTACTACTAGGACGTGCAAAACTTAACAGTACATGTCCAACTTTTTAAATGCATTTCACCATGCTCTCTGGGCTGTCCAGGGCCCCCCTAAGGGTGACTTATATGTATTAAAAAGAAAGGTTTGGGCCTGGCAAAAGGGTTATTTTGCCAGGTCGACATGGCAGGTTAAACTTCACACACAGGCTCTGCAATGGCAGGCATGAGACATGTTGCAGGCCCACTAGTAGCATTTCAATTTCAGGCCCTGGGCACATGTAGTGCCACTTAACTAGGGACCTATAAGTGATTTAAATATGCCAATTGGATGTGAGGCAATATTATCGTGTTTAGAGGAGAGAGGACATGCAATTTAGCACTGGTTAGCAGTGGTAAAGTGCTCAGAATCCTAAAAAAATTCAGCAAAAAGTAGGAGGAGGAAGGCAAATGGTTTGAGGGACCCTGCAAAAAGGGCCCTTTCCAACAGTATAATTCTAATTGGCAAAGACAACCTACCTGTAAGTCCCTAGTATATGGTAGGGTATGTAGGTTTAGAGACCCCGGTGGGTGCACTGCTGTGGTATCTGGTGCACTGCTGTGGTGTCTGGTGTCATTTAAAAGCCAGGCCTGCCTTGCAGTCTGGTCTTAAAATAAAACAATGTTCAAAGCTGACTTTGGAATAACAAATACTTCCAAAGTCCCAAACTACCTTTTCATGACTTATAAGTCACCTCTAATGTCTACTGCCCTAGGTGCCTCAAAGGTAGGCTGCATTGTTATAAAAATCAGGGACAATCTAAAATATGTTTTATATGCCCTGGTATGGAAAATAGCCAAAGTAGTTTTCCCTATTGTAGTGCTGCTAGCCATATAGGCTAACATGGGGAAGGCATTATTAAACTTAATAAAGTCTATCTTTGCATTGAAGGTAGCTAGCAGTACCATTCAAAGTATCAAATTAATGGTCACATTAAATCCAACAACTTGCGAAAGTTAGATTTCATATAACTATTACAGGAAAGTAATTTTAGAACTTACTATCCTGAAGTTAGGTAAACAGCCTTGTAGCAGCCTCTTCTGATTGGTCAGCCTATGTCAGCCTAAGCCAAGCTGCTCCCAGAGTAGGTGTGAAGAGGCCTGGGGCTACAACAATACAGCCATTTGGTGGGAGGAGATTTGCTTCCTGGAGAGGAAGGGGGCTGGGGAGATAAGCTGGACTTCAGAGATAGGAGAACAGATGTCACAGGACCCGGGACAGTCCCCATTTTCTTGATTCACAGCCAGATGGGAACCCCCTAATTAGATTAGGAGAAGGGCTAGGAGGGGAGTGTAGTCAGTTGTTAGCCATACCTCTGGGTTGGGTTACATGGATACACACACCAAAGAGAGAATTTCTCCATTTTGATTTTTGGGAGAACAGAGCATTCTGGGTCAAAAATATGCCACACTTTGCAGGAAGTGGTCATAATAGAGGGAGGTAGCTTTACCCCTATTGGTTGAGGTTTCCCCCCTTCATGCCAGCCCAGAATAAAATATAAATATAGGAGAGCTACAGGAGCTCCTAAGAACACTACCTGGAACAACAGAAGAAGGAGTACTGCCCTGCTGGTCCCTTGGACTGCACCAGAGAAGGCTTGCACTCAGAAGGATTGCACCTTTTGCACTCATAAGGCTCCACAAAGAAAGGACTGTGCCTGACTCAGAGGAAAAGGAATGGACTCCTTGATCAGCTACAGGTACACCAGAGCTGGAAGAAGTTACGTGCAAAGCCGAAGAGAGGAACAATCCAGCTGACCAGTGGAAACTAGATGATTCCTGGACTGTGCTGGTGCATTGTGGGGAATTGAATCCTAGCTCCCAAGAGGCAATCAAGAGTCTCTGAACCCTTGGATGGTGGTACTCTACCCATGTTTTCTGCAAAGGAACCAAGTAACTGCAATTACTCAAAGTTTGGAAACTTTCAGCAAAGTTTTGCAGAAAAGCTCCAGGAGAAGACCGACTGGACGTCGAGAGTCAAGCCGCTGCCATCTACTTGCGATTCAACCTGACTGCACTAGTTTGACCCGATAAAGCTCCAGAGCTCCTTGTCATCAAGGACAAAGGCTCTCAGAGGCTCACCAAGGCATTGCGCTGCAGCAGCCCACCGTCGTAGAATCAGGGGCCATATCCGATGAACACAAGGACTCATCGTTGAGAGAAAAGCTCCAAGCGAAAGACTAAGTCTGAAGGTAAACCTTTGACCAGAACCTAGCTCTCAGCCTATCCGACCCATGCTTCCTTGAGGTTGGCCTAAAACATTGACTTTGTCCCGGTCCAGCATGACCAGATAGCCATGAGTGGTACTTTAAGCTTTTTGGCACTAGAATGCACAATTTTTTATTTAATCTTTAAAAATTCAAGTCTTCAGTTCTTTACATATGATTTTTATCATTTTGCTCTTATTTTGAGGAAAAAAATAGTCTCTATTATTATAAATTGGTTTTGGATTTTTATTGTGTTGTGTCTTTTACTTATTTACTCTTTTGTTATTATTAAATGCTTCACACATACCTGTCTCCTAAGTTAAGCCTGACTGCTCATTTGCTAAGCTACTTAGCGTTGAGCAAATATTAATTTACAGAGACTTGACTGGACCTATTAGTGATTGTGGTATTAGTACAATCAGAAGCTTCAAACCCCCCAGCAACTTCAAACCTCAACCCACACTCATGGACTTCCTCGAAAGATACACCAACACTGAAACCAAGACAAACCACAGACTGACCACCTGGAACCTCCTCTCCACCCAAGACACCATCTCCACCATGAAATCCATCCACTCCCACAGACCCTTGCCCACACCACATCTTCAATCTCAGAAACCAAAGGATTGGCCTGGAACTCACCTCCCTCTCAACACCTCTATTACCATCGCAACCTTTCCTCCTGCCTGGAAACATGCCAAAGTCAGACCACTACTCAACAACCCTCCGCTAACACCAGCAAACTCAAAAACTACCAGCCAATCTCCCTACTCCCATTCTCAGCAGAGGTACTGGAAAATATCATCAACAAGCAACTCATGAGGCACCTTGAGCAGAACCAGCTACTCAACGCCTCCCAATCTGGCTTCTGCAATCACAATCACATCACCAAAACCACTTGATCACAGCCACCGATGACATCCGAACATTCCTCGACTGAGGAGAAGCAGCAGCCTATGACACCATATCCCACCACACACTGATCTAAAGTCTCCACTATATCGGCATCCAAGGAGATGCGCTCAGATGGAACACCTCCTTCCTCACCAGAAGAACCCAGAGGATCCACATCCCAACTTTCACCTCCAAACCCGAGAAGATCACCTGCAGTGTCACCCAGGGCTCATCCCTCAGACCCAAGCTCTTCAACGCATATATGACCCCGCTGGCCAACATCGCTAGATGCCAGGGTCTCACAATAATTTCATACGCAGAAGACACCTCATCCTCTCACTCACCAATGACCCCACCACCACCAGAACCAACTTCCACATATGCATAACAAGTGTCGCCGACTGGATAAAGAACAACTGCCTGCAGCTGAACACAGACAAAGTACTGATCTTCTGCAACAGCAGCATCACATGGAACGATTTCTGATGGCCATCAGACCAACAACCCGCACCCCCTCCCTCCGACCACGCTAAAAACCTCAGAATCATCATTGACAATAAGCTCACCATGAAATCACAGATCAACACTGTCTCCTCTGCCTGCTACCTCACTCTTTGCATGCTACATAATATCTTCAAGTGGCTACCCCTACACACGAGACGTACTGTAACACAGGCCCTCATCACCAGCCAACTGGACTATGGAAACGCCCTCTTCATAGGAATTGCTGCACACCTCCCATGGGGACTTCAGACCATGCAGAATGCCACAACCAGACACATCCTTGTCCCTCCCCGATGAATCCACATCACACACCACCTCTGTCAACTCCACTGGCTCCCCGTACAGAAGAGATGCCAATTCAAGCTGCTTACCCATGCATACAAGGCTATCACAATCAAGGACCCACCTACATTAACCACCGCCTGAAGTTCTACCAACCATCAACAAGACTATGATCCGCCTCCCTCTGATTTGCCCATACTCCTCGCATCTATTGAAGCAGAAGTGGAGGACGCTCCTTCTCCCACATCACAGCAAAGACCTGGGACAGCCTCCCCATGCAACTCTGGATCATCACCTCACTTCTGGAATTCTAAATGGCCCTCAAGACCTGGCTGTTATAATAAGCCTCCGGGACCTGCAAGCAGCTCGATACCCTTTTGGGAGATTCACTGCACTTTAGAAATACTGATTAATTGATTACTAGCTGAGGGTGCAAACCCCCACCTACCAACAACCCACTTTCCTACACAAGGTAAAAAGATTGGAAGTTCAGAGCCACTCTTCGGAACACTCTGACACCTGTGAAAGTCACAGAAGAAGGACTGCCCTGCTGTTTGAGGATTACCTTGCTGTTTAAGAAGAAAGACTGGATCTGCATACCTTCATCCCAGGCTAACCCAGAGTGACTTCAAAGGGTCAGCTGGCTGACCTCTTGTGTGAGCTACAGGAAAATTACAAGCTCCAGAGGTCTCCCTGCAACTGCCCTGATGACCTGCTGCAACTGGACCTGCCCGCCCCTGCAAGTGGACCTGCCTGAGCCCTGCTGCTGGTCTCTACACCCCCCTGCCAAACTGTGGGTTCCAACAAATTCATCGCAGCGTGATGCAACCCGATGCAGGACCTTGCATTGCAGCATATTGAAGCTCATGATTGATGGCTTCATACGAACTGATGCAGCGCGACACAACTTGATGCAGGACATCACATCTCTGCCCTTGCAGCTCCTGATTGGAAACCATGCATCATGACACAACTTGACACAGGACTTCACATCGCAGCACTGTGCAGCTCCTGATCGGAACCGATGCCAAGTGACGCGAAGCCTAACATCAAGGACATAAGGTACTCTGTCAGAGGGACTAACATGGTCCCTGTATCTGGCCCATGCTTCATCGTACTTGGACTGAACTTGTGACTTTGTCCCAGCCAGCACGACCAGATACCCACAGATGGTACTTTGTGGGATTGGCTCTATTTTTACTAGTCACTTAAAATGGGATATCTCTGGTGCTGCTGACTGGTCTTTTGTTGTTCTAGTATCATTGTATTTATTAAAAATTACTCTAGTTTTCTAAAGTGGTTTGGGATTTTTCTTGTGTTGTATTTTCACTTTATTACTGTTTGTGTGATGCATAAACACTTTACACATCGCCTCTAAGTTAAACCTGACTGCTTTGTGCCAAGCTGCCAGAGGGTTAACCCCTTCAATGCGGTGTGAATTTTCGCGCTGTGCGGGGGTTTTTATTAGTGGGCGGGATTCGACGGCTCCCGGCCGTCGTGCGCACACGCCCACCATGACGCATGACGGCCGGGAGCCGTCATGAGCATACAAGGGGTTAAGCATAGGTTAATTTAGTGATGTTTGTGGTTCACCCTAACAAGGTTTGTGGTTGATGCTTGAGTGAGCTTACAACCTTCTCACCCAATAACTCAATTTCTTACAGTAATGTTAATTGAGGATATTCTTGATAGTCCTTTTGAGAATATGTTTTATTAGTTGAGGTGGATTGAGGCCCATCACAAAAGTTATAGCACTATCTTATTTCGTCCAGTTTAAGGTTTCAGTAATTTAAGCCTGAGCTCAACCCCAGGTAGCTATGCACAGAGCAGACAGGCTTAACTTAGAGAAAATGTTTAAATCATTTTGAAGTCCCAAAACAGCTACAAAGTCAAAAACACAGCACAATAGCACAATTTAGAACAATAGAGTGAAATGTAATTAACAACATGACACCAAAACAAGAAAATTCCAGTAAGAGGAACCACAGATGTGAATTTTTACATTTTTATGTAAAAATAGCACTCCAAACCACCAATGATAGTCAATGGTTGCGGTACACCAGGGCCTAGGCACGATTTGATGGAGCACGGGTAAGATACACCAAACAGGTGGGATAGGCGTTGGACAAGACACTGCTGAAGCAGTTGGTTTTAGAGGGAAATGATTCAATTGTTAGAAGTTCAAATTTTGTACCTGGGGGGCCTTTGCCCGGTCAAGATTTTTACTTTCAGACTTAGTCTGTTTTTAGGAGCACAGAATCCTTCAGCGGGGCAAGGCTATAGCTGTATCTGACATTGAGTTTGACGAGGCCGGATACCCTTTGTCTGAGGGTCTGCTGAATCAGATTTACTTCTATGGAGAAGCTCAGAGCAGGAGACACTTGATTCCTTAGAACATGTGAAGTCCAGCCTTGATAGGCTGGGGTGGTTTGTTCCGGTCCTCCAGAGGTCTGGAAGTCTAAAAAATGTTTAAGTCCCAGGTTTTCAGGAGTCGTAGTAGAAGTCCAGTTTGACAAAGCCAAGCGTACCAGGACCCCAGGAACAGCAGTTGAGTGTCAAGACTCACTTCAAGCAGAGGCTTCCAGCCGGGTCCAGGTCAGGTCCAGTTGATACTGGTCAGCTGGGAACTTCAGGAAAAGGCTTCTTACAGCTTTTCATAGCTCTCTAGCCACACAGGAGGTCAGGTAACTGACTCTTGGAGTCCACGTCTTTGTCTTTGGTACAAAAGGGAGCGGGCCATTCCTTCAGAGCTCCTCTCAGGAAACAGACAGCAGATCCAGTCTTCTTCTTTTCTTCCACAGATCCAGAAACCATTACACAGAGGGGTTCTGCGGATGCCACATTTATACCTGGCACTAGATAGTCAATGGCTTACTCCTGCCCCCCCTAACCAATGGGGGAAATCTTCCCTGGGGTAGCTCTGCCCCCTTTTGAAACAGTTCCTGCTTGCCTTACTGCAAACAATCCCACAGTTTCTCTCACTCCTAAAATCCATCCTAGAAAGGAAAACCCTTCTCCCTTGTACAAAGCTTTGAGGCCAGGGTAAGGATCAGTGCCGGCTTCCTTGGTCACTTAAAACAAGTTCTTGGGACAGGTCTCCCCACACTGGGTTTGATGCCTGCGTGACTGGGAAGACAAAAGCTAGGACCTTTCGAGGTGTCACCTAACATTTGCTTGGGATGGGGAAGACCCCTTTGAAGTAAAATAGGTCCCTGGGCACAGCCCAAATGCACTTCCTGTCAGGGCAAGAGAAAACAACTCTCCACACCAAAGCCATTGTCTCTTCTCTGGAAGCATGTCTAAACACTCACTAGGCTCAGGTTTTTTTTCCCGAGATCAGTGCTCCATTGCTCTCTAACTCACTGAGCCACTGCTAGAGAGCTAATGCAAATTATTCTCTAGGAGCTTTGGCACGGAAATGGTAACTTTCTAAAAGTTACTTTTCATTAATATTTATAAAAGATCTGCTTTCTCTATTGTTTTGGGTTCTCATAAATATTAAAAATAGTGGTTTAGTCATTTTTCTAGCTTGTTCCAATTCAGAGACAGCAGAAATTGTATTTAATATTGCTTCCCAGTCTTTTTCTTTGGGCCAGCCAGCCTTGATACAGTGAAAATAGCTTTTGGGTGCTAGTAACTGTAATGACATGTCCTCCTTTTAAATACCATGCCTTGTGAGGGGCAAGGTCTATATAATATTGACTTATTAATATTTAAAAGGAAGGGTTATTTTGACAGGTCGTGCTGCAGGTTTTAAACTGCAGCTATCAAGCTACAGTGGTAGGCTTTAAGCCATGTTTGCCTAGTCGCACTAATGGATGGCACAGAAGTGCTGTATTTCATAGGTAACAATAGGTAATTGTGCCTACAAGGGATTTCTTTAAATACACTCAGTCAGACATTTGGTGTACAGTAAAATGATCGCAAGCACCACTTAACAGCTTACAACTTATTAATCAAGAATTTAATTTGCTCATTTATATCAGAATGAATCTAGTATAGATACTATTCAGACGGGTGTAAATTTTTCAAAATGCAAACTTTATGACAAAGAAAGATTTATCAAAGGGTACAAAAGACTAAAACAGCACACAGTGACTGAGGTTTACAAATGATTCGTTATTAAAAACCTCATAATCACTGATGTGAGCATCTATTCCAAACAAAATGTATAGAAGGAAAATGAAACTGATCAATACAGAAAACAATTCCTTAAGGAGGGTAAAACACAGAGGAAATAGATGTAGTTGTCGACGTTTCGGTCTGTTTGGTGTAAGCATCCGTTAGACCATCTTCAGGACGATGAATTTAAGTGTTGAATGACCCTTTTGAAAATTCCATGGGTAATTGCCAATCGTGACTAGATCTGTTTTTGATTAAAACCTTACTGGTCTCCAACACCGGAAAAGAAGCTATTGAAAAGCTGTCATATTTGATAGGTCCTTACAATTTCCGTGACTCGCATGAAGTAATCCTCAAGGATTTGCTTCCTCTTGTGCTCATGGACGTCTAGCAAATAGTGGGGCACTGCTCCTCCGACGTGCCGCTGTCCCTGCCGGGGAGGAGCAGCACAGGGGGGCTCCTCGGCTAAAATGGAGGAGCGTCGCCCCCACTGCTCTCAGAGCAGTGGAAAAATGAAAAATAAAATGATAATAACAATGTTATTATCATTTTATTTTTCGCAATTACGGGGCTAGGTAAGGGCGGGGCGGGGCTCTGGTCACAGGGGGAGGAGTGGTGGGCATACTGTAAGTGTGCATGACAGTTTGGCCAGCCTTCTTGGGCCGGCCAAACAGTCATGCACAGTTTGCATGTTCTGTAATGACCAGCCTGATGGGGAACATGCACAGGCTCATAGTCCCCGTCTGAGCGCCGAACCACGGTGCTCAGACCAATCACCACATTGCTGTCATGGTGACAGCAGCGTCATGATTGGCTTAGGGGAGCCTGTGTGCTTCCTTCTTCCGGACATGGAGTCAGGAAGAGAAGCGGAGAGACGAAGGTGGAGGGACGGCAGAAGAGGTAAGTGGTTTTATAAAACAATATATGTTTTTATAGTTATCAAAAACCCCCGCCCCGCCAGTCCTGTTTCCTACCAGTCGCCACTGCTTAAATAAACTAAAGAAAAGAAAAATGAGATTTTTTCCAAAACTGATTGCTGCTGGACTATGCAAATGTGTGAGTTCTGAAGACAATATGGTGCGAAAAACAATTCAGAGGATTTGTGAGGCTAAAAGTTATGACTTGGTGTTCTCTACATTCCCAAGACACATGCCTCTGCATCACCCTCGAAATGCCTATCCCCACAACAAACCTAAGTGCCTGACTGTATAGTACGTCCTATTATAGTGAAACTTTTGTTGCCATAAGTGGGAATTATGGCCCTAAAATTCTTCAAATCCCGATTGTGAGAGAGGATTTAGGGATTTGCGATCCTGCATCCAGTATCCTTTAGTTATAAATTATTGAGGCTCTATACATTTCAATAATTTTTGCTAGAAGATTGAATCATATGCTTTTTGAAAAATATATTGCTACTTATGCATTTAGATTTTCTGAATACAAGCACAATGAATAAAAGCATCTTGCTTCATTGCAGTTCCTCCTCTTAAAGCAGTGTTTGCTGTGTGAGGGTGGAGGAAGATTTGTTGGCGTTGTTCTCCGCCTGTAATCTGCAGCCATGACAACATTCTGACTACATGTGGTTAAAAGGGTCTCTACTCTCTACCCTCTGTGTCTATTAAAACTCCAGAAGTAGTTAAAATGCAATTACTGTAATTGGAATGCTGAAAGAAAACAGTGTTTTTAATATATGGATTCTTTCCCGAGAATCCCTTTCACGTTGTTGTGAGCAGTTGCAGGCTGCACGTTTTAAGAAAGTCTTTAAAGAACATTTTTTGGGAACCAAGAATTTTGAACCAATTTTGCGATGCAATTTAAGAAAGGTATAGACATCTGTAAAAGGTTCAGAGGCAGTGCACTGAGATTTACTCCCGCCTCTTAGTCATTATTTTCTTGTTTCTTTTTAATGAGCACAGATCTGTATTGGTGTTCAATTCGATAACAGTAGAAGGAGCATGGAATGGGTTGTTCTGTCATTACCCTGAGAATGTGTTCCAGGATCATTGGAAACCCACCCTGCTATGCATGATTAGTATATTCTGTAACAGAACAAAACCATTTTAAAGTAACTGGAGGCGCACATTACACGAGGAGATTTTGTCATTTACCTCTCATTATATTAAATTGAAGAAAGCAAAGGGCACGAGATGATATATGTCTGCGTCGTGGTTATATTTCCTAGAATAAGTGCTCCTTTTAAATCATGTTTCAATTTCCAGCCTCGTCTTTCTTTTGATTAGATTTTCCATATTCTCCGGGCAAAAGTCCTTTTCTTGGCAGATTGTAGTTTTATGATTGCTTTCTTTATTTTCAGTCTTTTTTCGAATTGTCAGAATCTTGTTTTATTTAATGTACATCAATAAAGCATGGGCATCCATTTCATGGTAATCTTGTCAATCTTATCATCACTGCACGTTCAGCAAATAGGATTTGTAAGAGGTATTGAGGCACTTCTCTTTCAAGATACAGTCAAACATATTGCTTCTGTAATAGCTCCATCACTATTCTGTTGCTAATCTTGCATACTTAACTGTTGGTGTGTTTTCATAGACGACAATTCTTGCCATGGTTCTTGGCCGTCTGATGCATCTTCATCCTGTTTCATTCCTCCTGCATGCCAGCTCCTAACTGTTTCAGTGTCCATGTTAAGCCTAATCATTTTTGTCTTGTGTCTACATTGCATATATGGTGCTCAGTTTGCATCATCAATGTACATCATTCACTTGATGCTCCGCGGAAACAAGGGGAGAGATGGCGTTGTAGCGGGACACTGATTGTGAGGGGGATTGAGCAAGAGCAAGTTGAGTAGAACATCAGAAAATACATCCATTTTGAAGATAATGGCGTATTGCACGAAAATGTGTCATAACAATTCATAGCAATATTTACACTTCTCTTCTAAGTGGCCTAGGTAAGAAGTACAATATCATTAGTTCATTAGTTGCGATATGCACCATTGTAAACACTTATTATCAAAAGTCATTTTCACACAACATTTGCACATTATTTGAAAATGCTACAACACCTGTCACCATGCTGCTTAAAAGCATAAGGAATAAAGACTGACTTGAAGTAAATATTTGTAAGTTCCTAAATTTCCCAGTTGCTTCTTTAATTTCCACTTTTCATGATGCCTAGCAAGTGTCTGTAGTATTGGCACATGTGTTTCTAGAGCTCCCCGGTGTTACCGGCGCGAGAGTGTCTCGTGCTGCATGTTTCTGTTTGAACCACTGTTCACGATCGGGTGCAGAACGATGCGTGCCAGGATTCTACCAACTGGAATCAGTTGGTGGAGATCCTGGTACGCAGCGGTGGCGCCCGGCTGTGGGTGCTTACAATCCTCGAATAAAGCAATTCTTACCTACCGGATTGCCTCCGATGATTCTTTACTACATTTGGCGACGATTGGGAGCCCATCCAAGCATCCAGCACCCACCAGCCAAGGACCAACCAATCCTCGACTTTGCGAGGCATTGCTGCTCCCCGCTCTTCATTGCTCGACAGTCGTGGCTCCGGCGACAAGCGGATCTCCGCTTCTCCTGCACCTTCCTCGGTGAATTTCGGGAGACTCCGAGTTGTGACGCAGCCCCTCCCATCCAGTCTCTTCATTGCTACGTGATGTCACCATAGCCCCGCCCCTCAGCGTCATCACCTCCACGGCGGCCATCTTTGATTGGGCTACATCTCAAGGATCCCTCATTCACACGGAGGTATGATCCAGCCTGTTTGCCTACACGGTGACAGGCACACCTTTAATTAGAGTTTCTTCACAATTGAGCCTTCACACACGGTGATAGGCTCACCTTATTCACCTGTTCTTCATCATTTTTTATATACATCTCAAAAAGCTTATTAGCATACTTATTAGCATACTTACTGAATGTTTAATACTTTTAGACAAATTATTAGTGCAAACATTTTTTACTTGTTTTAGTGTCAGTTTTTACTTATTTACCAAGAGTTATGGCTACTTCTCAACAATTTGCTCAACCTCCTCCTTTTCTACAACACCCAGGTAAACCCAGTATTCCATGGCGTCAATGGATTAAAGCTTTTGAAAATCATATCGTTGCCATAGATGCTGTAGAATTTTCTCCTGTTCGCAAGGTTGCAATCCTTTACGGGTGTTTAGGACTTGCAGCACAGCATGTGTTTGAAAACTTACCTAAGTTTCCCACTCCACCTGGTGAAGCTGGGGACGGAGATCATTGGAATCCCTACAAAGAAGCTTTATCTCGACTAGCAAGACACTATGACCAAGAACCAAACATAATGCTCGAAAGACATAACTTTAACAGAAGAAAACAACGCGAGGATGAGTCAGTCGATGAGTATATTGCTGCGTTACGAGTTCTTGCATCAACTTGTGAGTTTGAGTCAGATCCAGAGATCTATATACGTGATCAATTTGTCTTCTCTTGCTATTCGAGAAAAATACAAGAGCGCCTTCTCAGCTGCAGAAAACCATCTTTACAAGACACAATTGATATCGCAAAGAGCATTGAGAGGTCTATTGTTACCTCTAAAGTTCTTCAACAAGATCAATCCATCAACTCTTTCAAGTCAACTTCATTTGATCCAGGAAATTCCGTTAATGCTGTTAACGTGAACAAATCTTATAAACAACCTTTTAAAAAGGGAACACAATTTGCTTTAGATGTGGTTCCAGATCACATCTTGGCAACTATCCTATGTGTCCGGCTTCAGGAAAGAAATGTGTATTATGCAAAAAAATCGGACATTTTCAAGGTGTTTGTAGATCTGCCAGGAGACCTACCAGAGTCAATAGTGTGGAATTTACAGAATCTCTTGAAGATTGTACTGACCAATTTCACGACATGATTGTTTCAATTGAATGTAATTCGGTTTTCAATCCCCACTATGTCAAAGGTCCATTAGGTGTTGCATTATTTGGAAAAGTTGAGATTCCAATTATGGCAGATTCTGGTTCACCCATATCTATTTTATCTGATGTCATGTTTCTTGAAAAATGGCAAGGTTCCATTGGGTTGACCAAAACAGATATCAATCCAAAAGCATTTGGAGAATTTGACATAGAAATGATGGGTTACTTTAATTCAAGGTTAGAATGTCTAGGAAGGTCAATTTTTACAAAAGTTTATGTCGCAATCAGAGGACGCAATATAGTTGGCTGGCAGGACCTTGCTAGAATGGGTTTGCACCTTGTTCCTGGGTCAGATAATCCAATTGTGCTTGGTGATCTTCCACAAGGTTATTCCCCAGCTGGTTTTTCTGAAAATGAAGAAAGCACATTGGATTGTGTCGATATCATTGATCATTCACATGACGTCAAAAAGGTCTTGGACTTGTTTCCTAATTTGTTTTCCAATAAGTTAGGCACGGTCAAGGGATTTCAACATCAAATAAAACTTAAGCCTCATGCTCAACCTTTTGTACATAAGGTTCGCCCTTTACCCCCTTAGTGCCAGGGATGAGCTTAAGTCAGTACTAAAGAAGTTATGTGATGAAGAGGTCATTACACCATGTGACTCTTCAGAATGGGTTTCTCCCATCGTTATTGTCCGGAAAAAATCTGGTGAGGTCAGGTTATGTGCGGACTTACGCACCTTAAATAAACACATTTTAATCGATTGTCATCCCCTCCCCAAAATCCATGAACTTCTGGCAAGTTTAGGGGTGCCAAATTCTTTTCCATAATAGACCTACGCTCAGCTTATCACCAGATTCAATTGACAAAAGATTCACAGGATCTGACTACTTTTGTTACACCCTTTGGGGTCTACAAATACCTCAGACTTCCCTTCGGCCTGGCCTCCGCGGCCAGTGTGTTTCAGAAAATGATGGACAATCTTTTTCAAGACACGCCGGGAGTTCAGGCCTATCAAGATGACATTCTTGTTTTTGCCAATGATTGGGAAACACATTTAAAAAATCTTACTTGTGTATTAACCAAATTGAATGATGCGGGAATGACCATCAGGTCTGACAAATGTCAATTTGGCACACAACAATTGGATTACTTAGGCCATACTTTGTCATCTCAAGGAATCAAACCAAAGTTATCACTTGTCAAGGCCATCAGTCATGCTGTTCCCCCTAAAGACAAAGATTCTCTTCGATCATTTTTAGGATTGGCAGAGTACTATGCCCGCTTTGTTAAGGGATATGCCCAAACTGTTGAGCCTTTGCGTGCCTTATTGCGCAAAGGATCAAAGTTTCTTTGGTCTGATGAAGTATCATCTTCATTTGATCAAACCAAGAAACTCATTGTTGAAGCACCTGCACTTCATGCTTTTCAAGATGATTCTAAGTGTTTTATCATGGTGGATGCTAGCCTTACGGGGTTGGGTGCAGTTCTTGGTCAGTGGGTTGCTGGAAAGGAACACACTATAGCATTTTCATCAAGAATGCTTAAGTCTTCTGAGACACATTACAGTACAATTGAACGTGAGGCGCTTGCCTGTGTTTGGGCAATTGAGAAGTTTAGAAACTACATTTGGGGGCGTGAATTTGAATTGTTCACTGACCATAAACCCCTTACACATTTACTCAGTGGCAATGGGCTTGGGAGGACCTCAGCCAGGTTGGTCAGATTACTTTCAAAATTGCAAGAATTTCATTTTTCCATCAAGCATATTCCTGGTGGAAAGAATTTCCGGGCTGATTGCCTTTCTCGTATGGCATTTCAGGATATTTCAGATGTTGAGAGTTTTGAAGATACAGAGTGTGTGGTAGCGGCACTTGATGCTGTTAGCGAATGCCCAAATATTTCTGAACAAGTATGGTTGGAAGCTTATGGCAAGGATGATATTCTTAAACTTGTCATGGAATATATTGTAAAAGGTTGGCCTGAAAGCAGGAAACTTTGTAATGAGTTAAAGGCCTTTTCCATGGTTGCATCTGAACTCTCCTTGGTCAATGGTATGGTTATGAGACATGATTCTTTTGTTCCCCCTCAAGTTTAAGAGAAGATATCATTAAATGCGCACATCATGGTCACTTAGGCATTTCAAAAACCTCACAACTCATTAAGTTGTATTATTGGTGGCCATCTTTAGAAGCCCAGGTCAAGTTTCATATTGATTCATGTCCAGAATGTCTCTTGTCAGACAAGAAATGGAAGGTCATGAACTCGCCCTTACACCCTGTTCCATTTCCGAACAAACCTTGGGACAAGGTTGGAGTAGATTTCTCAGGTCCTTATGACCTTTTATCTCATGATTTAAAGTTTTTGATTTTGTTGATTGATTATCATTCAAAATGGATTTATCATATGTTTTGTGATTCACCCAGTTCCACGAATGCCATCACATTTCTGAGGAAAGTGTTTTCCATTGAGGGTTCACCTTCCATTATGGTCACTGACAATGGTTCACATTTCATTTCTCAGAAATTTTCTACATTTTTAGCAGAAAAGGATGTTAATCATTTCAAGGTTGCCTTATATTCGCCATCCTCCAATGGTTTGGTGGAAAGGGCGAACAGATTAGTCAAGGATGCCATTCAAGCAGCCCTTTCCTCAGGAAAGGATATTCAAGATTTTCTTGATGACAAATTATGGTCATACAATATTTCACCACATTGCACCACTGGTCTTCCGCCTTTTTCTCTGTTGAGAGGTAGAAATGTTCATACTACTTTGTGTCCCAATTGGTTGCAAGATAAGCATTTCAAAGTTACACCTGTTGATAAAAATCTTGCGTCTCGTGTTTTAGAAAAACAAGGTTACATGAAATCTGTTTATGATCAAGGGAAAATGTTTAACAATACCAGTTTGAAATTCAATGATTGGGTTCTTATTAAAAATCCTAAAAAGGTGTCTAAGGGACAGTCTAGGTTTTCCTCTCCTGTACAAGTCACAAATGTGAGCAAGGGCTCAGCTCTACTTGGTTCTAGGGGATGGTGGAACAAGAGATCACTTGTGCGGCTTTCTGACTCACAAGTTGCCTCTTTACTCAAGTTATCCAAACAGGAGGTGGAGCAATGCGACTGGACAAACTGGTTGCGTGATCCTTCATCTGTTATTTCTTCGTTTGCCCCTCAAAAGGATTCAGTGAAGTCTATTGTAGGGCAGTGTCTTAATACACATAATACTTTGCATGATTCTGCTTCTTTTGATATGACTGGACTCGCATCTTCCTCACATGTTGATTTGAGCACGCGTCAAAGAAAATTGCCTGTTAAATTTAATGACTATGTTTTGACATAAGGAAATGATTTTCCTATTATTATTATTACAATGTTTTATAAATGTCTTAACTTGTTTTCTTTTCAGGTTCTTAGTTTTTGTGATTAGTCATTTCTCGTTTATTTTGGTGGAAAGAGAGAAGTTGTAGTATTGGCACATGTGTTTCTAGAGCTCCCCGGTGTTACCGGCGCGAGAGTGTCTCGTGCTGCATGTTTCTGTTTGAACCACTGTTCACGATCGGGTGCAGAACGATGCGTGCCAGGATTCTACCAACTGGAATCAGTTGGTGGAGATCCTGGTACGCAGCGGTGGCGCCCGGCTGTGGGTGCTTACAATCCTCGAATAAAGCAATTCTTACCTACCGGATTGCCTCCGATGATTCTTTACTACAGTGTCTCAAAATGATCTTCCATGAAATGAGAATATGTAGTGTGAATTGAGGCTACTTTTAATGGATATGAATCCAGTGACATATGCATGAGGAACCAGTGTTATTTGAATTGGTCACGAGAAACGAGACACTATAAATAGATAGAGATGATACAAAATGGCCAGTATGCCTTTAAAGAAAGGGTACGTTTATGATTTGCATGAATATATGGTGGAAATAATGATTTAAATCTAAAAATACTACAGCACTATTGTATGCCTATGTGGGCATATATATTTATTGACGCTTTTAGCTGAGATCTCACTGTAATTTTGAAACATGATACAATGGTATTCTAAATACTGTTTCTCTGGCATTTGCTATCCCTGCTGCGGGGGTTGAAGCACTTTTTCAGCAGCACACTGCACCATGTGAGTATGTGATTGGAAGAGTCTTGTCTTTGCTTTGAGCCTATGTGAGAAGTGTTTCCATTTCATGCATGATGAGCACAGAGTGGCTTTCGTGTTATGGGGTGCAACCTTTATGGTGTAATGGTTTAGAGAGTGTGAGCGAAATATGTCCATTTTTAAAATGTGTTAGGCTAGCAGCTCTGATTTGCTCTGAAGGTCCTTTTTTGTGTTGATAGTTTATCTTGTATGTTCTCAATATGATTACGTATGTTGGCTGTTGCAGGACATCATTCACAGTGTGATCTTATGGATCCATAATAAGTAACAGACATAAAAACATAGTGAAAGGAATTAGAGATCTCCTGGAATCAACGGTTACAGCCCTCTTTCATATGAGTGCCATTATGAGAAGCCAATTGAAAAGATTTGCCAAGATGGACTTGTTGGAACTGGCCATTTTTGCAGGGTTATTCCCAAACTTTTTGCCTTCCTCCTGTATTTTTTCTAACCTGTTTTTGTTGGTTTTATGACTCTGGGCACTTTACCACTGCTGATCAGTGCTAAAGTGCATGTGCTCTCTCTTGTAAACTTGGTAAGATTGGTCTACACCTATTTGGCATATTTAATTTTTCCTTTAAGTCCCTTGTACAGTGGTATCCCATATACCCAGGGCCTGTAAATTAAATGCTACTAGTGTGCCTGCAGTGCTGCTTGCGCCACCCACCGAAGTAACCTTTCAAACCTGTATCAGGCCTCTGCGCTGCAGGGTGAGCAGTCAAAATATCGAAAATAAAATATCGAAATACAATAATATCGAAGTTAAAATATCGAAGGGACAGAATATAGATGTGAAGAATATCGATGGACAGAATATCGACCCTAAGGTAAGTAATATCGAATTTTTTAATATCGATGTAAATAATATCGAAGTTAGTAATATCGAAATCAAATATATCGATGTTACTAATATCGATGTTACTAATATCGATATTTGTATTATTGTTATGTATTTTGTTATGTTTTTAGTATGTATGTGTTATATGTGTTTTTGATAAGTGTTCTACTTGTTTAAAAATATATGTATACAATTTTTATATGTTAATACATTTTTTTGTAAGTTATTTTTTTTTTTTGTACTGTAGCGGGTTGTGGGTTTATAGGGGAATAGGGTGGGAAGTAATTTAATTATACTAAATTAATTATTAATTTTTAGGAATTATAAATACATTTTAATTATATTTTTGCGTTTAAGTTCTGTAGCGGGTTGTGGGTTTATAGGGGAATAGGGTGGGAAGTAATTTAATTGTAATTAAGTTATAATTTATTTTAATTAATTGGTATTGATAATTATATTATTGTTAATTAATTTGTATTAATTGGTTATTAATTTTTATTAATTGATTATTATTTAATTTAAATGTAATCAAGTTAAAATGTATTTTAATTAATTGTTATTGATAATTATATAATTGTTAATTAATTAATAATTGGTAATTCATTTTTATTAATTGGTGATTAATTTTTATTAATTGATTAATTGCTCATCATGTAATTTAAATGTAATTCACTTATAATTTATTTTAATTAATTGGTATTGATAATTATATTATTGTTAATTAATTGATAATTGGTAATCAATTATTATTAATTGGTAATTAATTATTATTAATTAGTTATTAATTTTTATTAATTGATTAATTGATCATTATGTTAAGTGTATTATTTTATCATTGGAGTGTCTTGTGCGTTTATAGGGGAATACTTTTGGAAGTAATTGAAATCTAATTAAGTAAGTATTAAATTTATATTTGGGTATTGATAATTAATTTATTGGATATTAATTATTAATAGGTAATTTTTTTAAATTACAATTTTTGGGTTCTAAAAATTAATTTATTGTTATTTTATCATTAATTGGTAATTAAATATTATTAAATATTATTTATTGATACATTTAATTAATATATTAAGAATTATTTATTAATTGATAATTAATGTTTAATTATTCTTATTATTGGTATAAAAAAGCATTTAATTGTTCAATATTAGTTAATTGGTAATTAAGATTTAATAATTTATAAGTGTTTTGTTATTAAAAATATTTTATTATTCAATATTTATTATTTAGTAATTAATATTTATTAATTATTATGTATTGGTATTTATTATTAATTTATTGTTAATAAATTTTCTATTGGTAATTATGTTTTTAATAATTATTTATTGGTATTGGTAAATAGTTTAGAGTTATTTAATAATTCATTAATTATTTAAAAAAAAAAATATTTATAAGTATGTTATTTGTAACTTCTACGCTATCCAACACTTTCCCTACTGTTGCACTCTCTGGAGTTGGAATAGTAATTTTTACCCCTACGCTATCCAACACTTTCCCTACTGTTGCACTCACTGGAGTGGGAATAGTCATTTTTACCCCTACGCTATCCAACACTTTCCCTACTGTTGCACTCCCTGGAGTGGGAATAGTTCATAAGAGTTGAGGACACCTGGTTGCATACGTATTAATTTGACAATGCCCTTCAGTTTAGTAGCACAGGTACCACGAGTACCAATCACAAGCAAAGAAAATGCGCCCACTAATGCTGCTTAGCTAGGAAAAGGGAACCATATTTTGTCCAGTGGGCCCTGGTTTCACTGCACCTGCTGCACTAATCTGGAGCATATATTTTTCAAAACGGTATTTAAAAAAAGCACACATCTGGCTCAGGAAACGAACTCATTGGCCATGTCCCTCTTAAATACAACCCTGGGACGTCGTGTTTTCATACAGCCGCATATCAGTGGTGCCAAGGGCCCTAATGGAAACACGGTAAAGGGCCTCCCTGTCCCTAGTTTATAGTATAACATAATATTAGGGGTGTATCAGGCCACGGTGGCACTGTACCTGCTGCAGCAAGGATACGAACACTCCTGGAATAATGAGAATTCGTTGAAAAGACAAAAACTAAACATGGACAGCTTAGACGCAAATACTAACCTCCCTTTGCAGTCAGGCACGCAGCAGTGGACTGAAAATGTCTCCGCTGCATCCCGAGAACAAACAGCAGCGTCTGACATCACAATGCAACGCACCTGACGACATAATGTGCATCAGAACGTGACGCTGCTTGACGGGCCGCACAATACAATGGCCGGTGACATCAGTGTACATTGTGTGCACGTGATCAAGTTTAGTCCTCACTCAACACACGTCCGCAATAGTGACCAGTCACTATTTCTGTAACGCACACTCCACTGAAGGGTTTGCATATATGACTGAGGTTAGAAGAGAACTTCCGTCCCACATCTGAGGTAGAAAAATGCTAATCATTACTATAGTGAGGCACATGTAATCCGTTTCATTTCCCCATATTAGAGTGCCCTCCTTTAACAAAGTACAGTACAGTAGGCCTGTACTGTACTGCGATTTCCCACAAGCAATTGGCTGTCTGAGGAGAGGTAAAGGACATCTACCACACATTTGGCAAAGTGCGGGGGAATAAAAGGAAAGAAAGAAACCAAAACAAGCATTGGCATAGCCAATAGGTCTCTCCTTTGGGACCTTATAAGTGTTTAGCCATGCAACAGTTAATGTTGTTGCAGTAAGGATATTGTGCTGCATAACTAAATACTTATAAGGTCCCAAAGGCGAGACCTATTGGCTATGCCAATGCTTGTTCTATATATGTAATGTGTTGTGTCTATCTCTCTGAGGGCTAGATAATGGCACCAAAAATGTGAAACATACATACAGCAGCCCAGTTTTATTAACCATAAAATTGTTTGTTTCCAACAAAGTTAACGCCCTCAAGCCGAAGGGCTGCACACGCTTTTCATCAATTTCATCACACAGATCAGAAAGGTGTTTTGTTTAATTAATTTGCTATTTGAAGTAGTTTTTGGCAATTCAGACATATACATGTTCTGCTTCATCTTTGTTGTTTGTAAGAGACCACTCGTCAGCAAAATCGAGAAATGCCAATTACAAACCTTTCTAGTTAAGACATTTAAAGATAAAGGAGCAATTTAAAAATCCTATTTTATCAAAATAAAGTACCAGATATCGAAGCGCGGGACTTTTCTCATGTTGAGCCTAATTAAAAAGGCAACAAAGCGACGCCTAATAATCATAAATTCAGATGAAGTACAATCATTTTTATACATGAAAATATAGGACCAGAAAGCTGTATCCAAAATGCTGTTGGCCTGAAGTGCAAATTGCATAGCGCATGCGTGGATCTTTGAAGGAAACAATCGTCTCCTTAGCGCCCAATTAAGTTGGCACGTGATCCTCACATGACGAGGAAAAGTTTTCATGTGGTTCTGCAGGCAGAATCCTGCTCCCAGCCTCCCTGTCAAGGCTGCAGGCAGCCAGTGCGCTGCATTAGCAGTCACCGCATGATGCGAGCACAAGAGATGTTAATGGCACAGGGATGCAAGCCGACAGATGATTGATCTGCGCACCTCGTTGACCTGCAGTGTTTGCACAGAATATAAATAATATACAGTTCCGGGGTCACGTTCTTTCTGCGTCCCACTGCGCAAGCAATGGCCTGCCCTTCCAGAGGTTTCCAATGGATTCTCTCTTTGTGGAAATGTGTCTTCCCACACACCTCTATCTAAGGAAGCTGGTATTTTTACTCTCCCACGAATGCATACACACTGTCAGAGAAAAGATATACAGCTCGGCACTTAAATCCGAGCAGCGAACTGCGCAATCCTGTAGGAAAGACGGGAGGGGAAGTGCATTTTTATTTTATGTAAATGCAGTTTGCATAGTTATTCATAGTGCATGGGTATATGATTGATTCCAACCAACTCAATCAGATGTAACCAAAACTCACCCGCATCTCTACTGCAGGAAGTAAAAGGGGGAAGGGAGATGTGATATGACGAGTTGACTGTTGGAACCCTGGGGGATACATTTTTAAACAAAACCTGCAAGTGGGAGTAATGTGTCATATTCTCATGTCTTTGACTCTGGTTTGGAACCTGATGAATATATAATTTTTTTCCAGCAAAAAGCAACTCGAATTCCTACCTTAAAATCGCATGTGCAAATTCCAAATTTGAAAAGATTTAGAAGAAAGCATTGCTTACATAGAAACATTATTTAAATACACGGCCCGTGGGCTCACAGCAGATAAGCCAGTTTTATTTAAACAACGAATCCAACTAAACAAGTTAATATGGAGCTGGAAAAGTGAGCTAGATCTGGGTTGAATTACAACTGAATGTCAGCAGAAATATAGGGGCATATTAGCAAGAACCTCGTTTAAATTATCGCCGTTTTAGCGGCAGGAAACTGCCGCTAAAACGGCGATAATGGGCTTGCTAATATGCGTTATACAATTCCAATAGAAGCCCAGGTTAGATGTCCTGCACATCTAACCTGGGCTTCTATTGGAATTCCATAACGCATATTAGCAAGTCCATTATCGCCGTTTTAGCGGCAGTTTCCTGCCGCTAAAACGGCGATAATTTTAACGAGGTTCTTGCTAATATGCCCCATAATCTTAAACCGATCGCCTGATAATTATTATCGCGTTTGCTTGGTAGTAATGATAAAAAAAAAACCCACTGCAATTCAATAAATTAAAAAAGCAATGCAGCAATAATATGATAAATAGGGCCAGATGTATCAATATTGGATTTTGCAATTCCATAATAGCAAATTTTACCGATTCGCTATTATGGAATCGCAAAATGCAATGTATGTAGGTTTCGCAATAATAATCGCGATTCCTACATATTCCTTATTTGCGACTCGCAAATTGCGACTCGCAAATAAGGAATGGCTTCCCATTCATTCCTATGGGCCTAGAGGCCCATAGGAATGAATAGGTACTCGCAAATTGCGCATGCAATTTCAAGGGTGCCACTCCTGGAATATGCATGTGTGCATGCCACATGATTCCTTGAAAAATGCAAAAAAGTGCATTTTTCATGGAATTCGCATATTACCACCAACTTGAAGTTGTTGGTAATTTGCGATTCCTTAAAGGCAGGTCCCAATTTTTTTTGGCTTCCTGCATTTCATTTAAGGAATCGCAAATTGCGATTCCTTAAATGCATTAGCAAAATAGGGAATCGCAATTTTTACGATTCCCTATTTTGCGAATGCCTTTTGGGATGATACATCCCAAAAGGCTTTTTCCCGTTCGCAAACGGGCCGATCCTGCGAATCGGCCCGTTTGCGGACAGGAAAAAGGCTTGATACATCTGGCCCATAATGTTTCTCTTATGTGAAGTTTTAACCATTCTGCTTGGAAGTGGCTCTAGCGCCACCTGCCCATATAAAGTGCTTTTAAAGAGACTTTGGATGCACGAGTGTTATGTAAATATTATAAATAAAATAAAGATTAATTAGCTTGAAGTTGCCTTGACAAGAGACAAAATGGGGGTGGGGGAGGTTAGAATGCTTTGTAAAGAGATGTTTTTTTCAGAAACTAACAATAAACATTTGGGACAACAAGCACAGGGATGTTGTTACAGATGGGCAACCGATGTTTGAGGTTCATGTCACATAACATGGGTGGCTGGGAATAGCAAGTTATTTATAAGGAGCTGAGAATAATATTTTTCTTTATGGTCTCGAAGATAAAGTGGAAATTTGGTACCAGGGTAATCAGGAATGATGGTCGATGGGCCAATTCTTTTTGCCAATAGTAGATGTTTGGTCGCTAATTGCAAAGGCACAACACCTCCCACACTTGTGAAATCATATTTTTATCAACTGCAGGTGCATTTTAAGAGTCTTCATGTACCGTACTGAATGATGTGTAGACATCTGCCATGGAAACAGCACACATTGCTGTCACCTAAAACCAGGACCTTCTGCCCCTATCCATAGCATCTCTCTCAGTGGCTCAAGTTGGTAAGTCAGAGTCAATCTGCTTTTGGTCTCCTTAAGTGCACGTGAGCATGCAATGCACCAGCACTGAAAGCTGCACTAGAGGTTGCCTGAGATGCTGTCATGTTCTCCTCTCGTTGATGTGAGGAGACCAGTAGCTCACACGCTTCTGTTTACTTTCACAGCATTGCTTTCTTCTGGCCATGGCGCACAGTCACTTCTGGTGTGTGTCTCTCAACGTTAAGAGGGCTCACACCAGTGTTTTTACAGGCTAAGGTCAAGTGTTTACTCTAAATGCGGGAAAGAAACAATTATTAAGGTTTGCAGTCAGAGGCAATGCAATAAAAAAGGTGGTTTTCGTTGTTGTGCTTACTGGCTTCAGAATAGGGGTCTACAATGAGTGTAAGCCAACGTGGAGGAAGATGGCATTGCAAATGGTGAACACCAAGTTGAAAGCAATGCTGGAAACAGCTAAGAGGAAGGAAGGGACAAAAACACAGCATACCAAGCCACATTGTATTCCAGAAGGAAGTCTACATTAATGTAAAAGCCAGGAAACCCAATGAACCAAAACAAGGAGCAAAAGAACAAATGCGAAGGACAGACAATGTGCTGAACAAACTATAAGGACAGCGAAGGAGACAAAACAACATGAGAAGTTGCAAAACACCTGCCCAACAGAAGTGAACAGCACTTCTGACATTCATGACCACAAAGCCCCACCCCTTGACCTTCCAGGCTAGCAATACTAGTGCCCCATCAACTATAGGCTGGTCCGCCGCATTCTCCAAAGGGTTCTAGTGCAGCTTCTGTTGCATCTTCTGCCCACAGCAAGTCCCTATCTTAGCAAAACTTCCTTTTTCTAACATTTGATATTTATCAAGGATGTGAGAGTTGATATACACTGATAATTAACCCTGGGCGGAGTTCGCGGAGTTGCACTACGCGGAACACTGCGAAGTGCAAAAAAACCTCCATCGCACTACGCAGAGCTCCGCGAGCGGCGGAGTACGATAGAAAAATGCCGTTCGCGGTGATTGCACAGTGCCGGATGCTTGTCCGCACTGTGCAATCATTGCGAACGCCACCATGCACAGTGCAAGCGGTCCCTGCTTTCCTTTTCTGCCGCTTGAGTAGATTTTTACTCGAGCGGCAGCTTTCTCAACGCGAACGGGCTGTTTCTCAATGCGAGCTGTCACGAGCATATGCGACCACTCGCAATGAGAAACCTGACCCCCGCGTTGAGAAATCTTGCCTGGATGTTGATTTTCCATGCTCGCACTCGCCAACTTGACGTTGACGAACGCGAACGAGGAAAAATGTCGCCGGGAGGTTGATTTTCCTCGCTCGCGGTCGCCAACTTGACGTTGATGAACGCGAGCGAGGAAAAAAACTCCGCTCCGCAACACGAAGCGGAGTTTTCCAGAACTCCGCGATTTCCGCGTAACGCGGAGTGCAGAAAACTCCGCAAACTCCGCGAGCGGAGCGGAGTTCACCACCCAGGGTTACTGATAATACAGTCCATACATGAGTTTGAGGTGGGGAAAATTTGATGGAGAACTGGATGAAATAATGTCTTGTCCCTATTAGGCTAGGATAAGCCCCAAATAGTGCAGGCCATGAGTATGCTACCATTAGAAGGGACCCTCTCACGTTTTGGTATTTGGGAGGTAGGGTGTACCACATGGTCGCAGACATACAGGATGGTACCCTAGAGTGGCAATTTTGGGACTACGCTCACAAATTAAGAAATCAGAGAATGCTACCTCTAACAGTGATGGGACTAGACTCTGTCTTTTCCCTTCTGGGCAAAGATAAAAACCAAATAGTGTAGGCCCTGAGTATGCTAACATTAAAAGGGAACCCTTCAACATTTGCTATTTAGGAATTAGGGTGTACCGCAGGGACTCAGACAGACTGGATGGTAATCTGGGTGTGTTAATTTTGGGACTGCACTCAAAGGTGGCCTTCAAAGAATGTAGCCTATAGAGATGAGGCAGACCCCATTTGCCAAAATAGTGGTGCGTCCAGCCACTTTAAATGTTTGATTAATCTTCTGAAGTTAGCATCAAGTTACATTGTTTGTGATTAAGAGATGCCACTGGGAGATTTACAGTGGAATGCAGGTCACTTTAAGATGGCGATGTATGAACAAAGCTCTGTATTATTCAATGAGGGTTGAGAGCCCTGTATTTAGTGTTATATTACTTGGCCTTCCAGTTTAGAGATGGGCACACCTGAAGCTAAGCTCCAGGGATCATGCTAAAAATTCCAGTGCCCAAAATGTGATCACTCCTTAGACTAGTGAAAGTAGCTTTAGGCTACTTTCAGAGCTGATTCCAGAAACATATGCACCAGAAATCTCATTCAAATGGACCCTGAAATGCCAAAGTTGTTATAAAGAAAAAGTACTTGCAAATTGCGAAGCAATGAGGATCCCAAATGTGGTAGATTTGTTACTCATTTCACTAGTGACAACTATAGTATCCTCAAAGGGCAATTTCTACTCCATAGGGCCTTGCTTGGGGTGTTGTATAGGAAGTGGGAAGATAAGGACACTTAACCTCAGACATTTGAATTGGTGCACTTTCTTTACATTAAGACAGAATAGTAGAACATTGATCTCTCCGCTCTATAGGGCATTAGTGACCATGACAGCAATTCCCCTGGACAGGTTGCAGGTTAAATGGGAAAGAAATTTAGGTAGCGTGCTCAATGAATGGCCTTCGTTACTGGTATATCCCCACAAGGTGTTGTGAAATACCAAATTCAACTACATTCAATTCATTTTTTATAGAGAGCGTGTATGAGCACAAAGAAAATTCATAGAATATTATCTACTAGAAGCTCTTAATGTCTTCACTGTGGTCGCACTGAAGTAGGCTTCTGACTCACGGTGTGAGATTGCTCACTAATTACAAAATATTGGAGGAAGATAATAAGAAAGCTGAAGTAGTGACAGAATGGAAGGACTACATTATGTAGAAAGCTTTGGTTTAGGTTTTTTGTTTGACCATAGGGAAGTAGAGTATTCATTGAGTTTTTAGATCTCATGCTTCTTCTAGCAAGAAGAGTAATACCCATGTCATGGAGGATCCAGGTGGCTCATGCATCGGACAGGTGGAGAAGCACGGTTGAGCAATGGCAGGAGCAGAGAGTAGGGTGTTTCATGAGAAGGAGAAGAATGGTAATAAGAAATACACAGTATCACCACAGTGGGATACATTAGTACAAATAATATCATACCAGTATCACGAATAATGATAAACCCTGTGATATCAGAATGGTTTGAGTAATAAATTGACATTACTGTTATACTGCCATTTCTCTTAGACAAGGTGTATGATGCAGGAGGTCTGTCATTGAGGGAATGAATGGGCCAAGTGTCATTACACTATATAGTGGATTCCTCTCCTCAATTAGCTTTTTAAAACATGTGTTTAAACAGGAATGCCTACCTGTCTTGGTTTAGGTTACAGTTATGGGTTGGTTGATATATAAGGAAATGAAAGCTTACAAGGATAAAATATAAAGCTGCAAACTGTAGATATACAGTGTGTAGACAAAGGACCCCCCCATCACTGACAATCTCATCTGTATACATATGTGTTTGCCTATTATATTTTTTAGATGATTGAGGTGAATAGAATGAAAGTAAGTAAAGTATCCAAAGGGGATAAGCAAGTGTGTTAGAATCACTGTATGGTGTACTGGCCAGTGAGCGTAGGCTATTTTTGGAAAACCAGTAAAGATCAGATGCTTGGAACGTACTTCTGCAGAGGCTACTCTGGAATATGCATAGTTTAACACTATGGGGCCGATTCCGATCTCGGCCGGTAGTGCTCCGAATCGGATTCGGATTCACCGGATCCGATTCGGAGCCCTGTTTCCCGACTGAATCGTACGCGGGTCTGGCCGAGCGAGTACGATGCAAGCACCCGCGAAATCGCCGACCGACTCGAACGCGGCTTCAACCTGCTCCGACCGACTCGCATGGACACGACTCGCACCGCGCTATGGAGACGTTTCCCGGCCGGGTAAGTACGATGCGCGCCGCGAGCAGTCCGACCGACTCGCGCCGTCCGGCTCGAAAAAGCTGTCGGAGCCGGACTTTGGGGGTTTGCGTCGGACCCCCCTGTATGCGTAGGCGCGCGAGTCGCACACAGGGGGGACCCATGGGTCCCCCCTACCTGTGCATGTACGCCGCGATGCGCATGGACGCGTACCCACTGTAGGGGGCGCCCTTGTTCGCCTCGCACCCATTGAGTCAATGGGAGCCCGCGTACGCGTTGTACGACCGGCTCCCATTGACTTCAATGGGAGTCCGACCGACCCGAGTCCGATAGCATGCAAATGCATCGTACTCGTCCGGTCGGACTGCTAGGGTCCGATTCGGTCGGAATTCTCTCCGGGTCCGGCTCGGTCGGAGAGATTTCCGGACGGAATCGGAATCGGCCCCTATGTGTTACTATTGTTGAATGTATGGAGAAGCCATAAAGTGGCAAAGCTTTGAGTGAGTCATGAGGCTCCTAACTTCCCTCAACAATGACAATAAACAATATATTATACACAGTGACTCAGCATTTATGATTTATTCCAAAGTAGTTTTTTCGAATATATGAAGTTTTTTCGCATGCGTTTACAACGCATGCCAAAACAACACGGTCGTTACAACGACCGCGTTGTTATTTCACATACCGTTACAACGCAAGTCTGAACAACGACTTGCGTTAGGGGGCGCTGGATGTTGGAATAGTATAATTTACTATTCCCACTCCAGTCTGTGCGGACACTAGGGAAGGTGTTGGATTTTAAATCAAACACCTTCTCCCCCCCAACGCAAGTCGTTGTTCGGACTTGCATTGTAACGGTATGCGAAATAACAACGCAGTCATTGTAACGACCGCGTTGTTATGGCATGCGTTGTTAGGCATGCGTGGTAAATGCTGTTTACCAGTTTTTTCACATTAACTTATTATATTAGAGGATATTTAAGAAAACCGGAATACAAGGGGTTACATTTTCTCACAATGCTAAAATCACTTTGAGGAGAGCTTGTGAAGGAAACTTGTTTCCCTTTCCAAAGTAATTGTTCCATGCAATATGTGAGGCAGTAGAAAGAGTATTACTCATGCCCATTTTGTCGTACTGTAGTAATAAACATGATTTTGAAATTTGTTTTGTAGTAATAAATGTGCGAATGTGTATTTATTAGTAATGTTACTATAAATCTCATAATGTGTTATTCGGCAACACTTATTTTCACTGCATGGGCCATTCATACATACACATATATGTGTAAGGGTGTGTATATATTTGTGTGTGTGTGTTTGTGTTGCGGTGTGTATGTGTTTGTGAGTGCATGTGTGTTGAAATGCAGTGTGTCAGGCATCAGGCCATCTACAGTTTGTCAATGTAGAAAACACTTTACAAAATAATTTTAAAGCCATAATTGTCTTTGTTTAAAACATGTTAACAGGATTTTACTTATAAAGTTTTACTTACAATGTTATGCATAAAATATTTGGTTTTCTACACACAATGGGCATTTCTGATGTTGTAGGTCTAGCACTGATAGTCATTCTATGCTTCTCCACTGCTTAATGAAAACATAATTTCCTGAGTGCAATATAGAGCCTCTTGAACATTATCTGAAGAAAAGGACTGTGTGCCCAGGAAAGTTAATGCACTAATGTGCTTTATCCATTTCCCTGTTTTTTTAAATTTATTTTAATCTTCTTTTCATAAACATTTTGATCCATGTCTTCTTATTTTTTACTCACTTCCACATCCCCCTTTTTACCGCTTTTCTGCTCTCTCTCTTGCCTTTCATTTCAGACTTGTTTTCATTATTCTGTGACCCAGTGATTCCATCAAATCAAAAACAGTCACCCTTTCTAGCCAAAAGGGACAGTGTAGATTATACCACAGTAAAACAAGAGGCCTCCTTAGTGCGAAATTCATTTCTATATATACACCGTAGTTATATCTCTATAGCCCAGTAAGGATGCACTAAATACTCTATTGCATATACAGTCATAATGCTACAACCCATATATGACTCTGTCTCCTTATTAAAAATATATATATGTTTTTATTGTTGTCATTCAAAATAAATACAATACTGTCCACTTTTCACATATTCAATGTGTTGTGCACATAAAAAACATATGTTACAATCTTAATACATATCTATATATTTTATGTATAGCTTTCTATTCAAAATGTATTACGTAAGCAACATATTATCCTGTTTGTTTATAACACTGCATTAAGAAACACTCTTCACTTTGTTGACACGCTTCATGTATTTCATTTTTTCAACACAAATTATTCAAATCCAATGAACAACAATAGATCACTAATGCATAAAATATTCCACAATAAGTCCTTATTCCATTACAAAACAGTTAAAAAATATATATACATATGTATTAAGATTATAACTTATGTTGTTATGTGTACAGCACTTTGAATATGAGAATATGTGAAAAGTGGACAGTATTATATTTATTTTGAATGACAATAATAAAACATATATATATATATATATATATATATATATATATATATATATATATATATTTAATAAGGACATAGAGTCATATATGGTTCATAGCATAGTGAATACATATACAATTGAGTGTTTAGTGCATCATCACTGGCCTATAGAGATATGACTACAGTGCATATATAGAAATTGGCTTTGCACAAAAGGGAGTCTCTTGTTTTATCTCTGATGATTCCAGCATAGGTATCATTTGAATGTATGGCATAAGTAATGCTATCTTTCCCACTATGCTTAATTTGAGCATATTCTGTTTTGATGAGAGAGGCAAAGAGCTTCACTTTGCAGGCTATTGGTTGTTTTTCAGGAAATACAATGAAGTAGATCTTTAGCTTTCTAGACTTTAATAGTATGTTTCCCCTTTTGAGGCTTCCTGCTCCAAACTTACTGCTCGGTTTTGTGCTAATGGATCAGTTGTGTCGGTTGTGTCAGTTGACCCTCACTACAGAACTGCTGCTGAACATGGCTCCCTCTCACAAACATCACTTTAAATGTTTGAGTACTGAAATCTGAATGTAGTTATAAGAAGAAATAAAGAACATGCTGGATATTAGGATATAAGCCCTCAACATGTACCCTATCATATGCTAGCGATATTGCATTATCCTCACTACATCGATGTGGCCAATAGATATACCTTACAAACCCTTATATTGCCCAACATCAGTCTTTAACTAATGTAAAATTAAAACTGTTAAATTAAGTGTAAACGAAAAAAGTAAAAAATAAATGATTGAACTAGGTAAGAATTTGTTGCCGTCTATAAACATCATTTCAAACTTAGATTTGCGCTTTATAAAAATGGTAAAATATAAAGTAGTATTTTCAGGATAATATTAAGAATAACATTAAAGATACAAAAGGAATAAATGTAACTTAATTTGCTAAAAATAATGTAAAAAAGCAGTGCTACATAACTAGGGCACCCGGTTTTATGGTAGATATTTTTTAACATTTCCGTCTGTATTTATCCATATTTCTTTTTTGGGCCACTCTGCTCTGCTGTTGTCCTGGAACTCGTGAAGGACAGCATGGACAGTCTCTCACAAGAAGCACATTTTTCTGTATTTTTCCACTTTTAAAAATAAATGCAGACAGGAAACGCATTGCTTTCTGTCTATATTTACCTGTAAAAATCAGTAAAAACAGAAAAATGGGAGCCTTATGCATAACTTATTTTTTTACTAAGAAAAAGAAAATATAATCAAATGTACGATTAGTATAAACATATTTATTTAACAAAATAAGGTCAAGAAAATACGATCTAAGGTTAGTAACAAGTTTAGATACACCTTTGGCATGATTATGTTGCATTCATTTAAATTACATGTTTTAGTGAACAGTGTTTTGCTGTGTAAAATACAGTTGTGTAGCACGTATTCCCAAATAAGCAAGGCTTATGTGTCCTGTTTTATTGTTTTTAACATTGAACAGTTAACTTTAATCAAAACTGCAGAACCAGAATGCAATGAATGCAGTACTAAGCTTTTGATAAACCTTTGGCTCACGATATTATAATATTTTATGCAGTCGCGGCTCCTGGAGGGAGTGCTGCAGGGCGGTGGGGCGGGGCGGGGCGGGGGGTAGTAAACTCCGTCATACGGCTGAACGGAGTTAAGTACATAAATAAATAAATAAAACAAATTACATTTCGCACGCCGCATCGCCATTTGGCGTTGCAGCGCGCGCAATGTAGTTCGTTTTATATATTTATTTATGTACTTAACTCCGTTCGGCCGTATACCGGAGTTTACTACCCCCCAGCCTGCCCCTCTCCCGCAGCACTCCCTCCAGGAGCCGCGACTGATTTTATGCAGTGCCTTGTCGTATGTGCTTCCTCATTGCTTAGAGTTACAGAACCTTTTTTGGGTAGTGTACCATTGACACTGTGTAACTCCATCATCTAACCTTGAATAAAACAAGCACTTCTCTACCTTCTTCAGTCAATTCCGTCTCTATCTTGCACAATAGATGTCAGCGATTGTTTTACATGCGCTACATTCGATTGCACTCCGCTCCATTTATAAACTTTTTAAAACTTCTCCTCTTGCAGTAAAATGTATGATTAATATCCTGTTATTTTCCCATTTCATTTTAATTTTGGAGCTAAGATTAACAACTTTATAAAAACTTGCACGTAATTTGGACTGAAAATTTAACACTTATTCATTCACCTCACACAATTAATGTTTGAGAGCTTTTCGGATGCAAACAGATGTGTACATTATAAAAGGAACAGCAAGTTTTATTTACAAGCTTCGATGCAGCGAACATGAATTAGTCAATTGAGTATTTCTAAAAATTATGTCCAGAAATTATTTTTGATTTTTTTCTACTAAAAATGAGCATTTGATACAGGTATGGCTATACCTGCAAGTAGGGCAGAATTAATTGAACTATTATGCAGCTTAAGAAGAAAAATATATTTCCTACTTTGCCTATTTAATCCTTTCTTGAAAACATGATGAGTCAGTACGGTAAGGATATCCATAATCGTTTTATGGGAAAATGGAGGTCAAACTCAAACATATAATGAGAAGCATCCTGCCTCAGAAATAGCCCTTCACTGCAAGTGATTCAATGAAGCTAGGGAAACACTTTCGAAGCATTACTGGATATGTAATTGGATACCATTAGATAACAGCTTGAATATTGATATTATCATGTGTGAGTCACAAATTGCAAGCACATATTAATGGTAAATGGAGCATCAAGAGAGGAGAAATTCGACAGCACTGCAATCAAATGTTCTGATGACACAAGTTTATGGAAATTAGTTCACATCATTAAAGGGAGGTAGAGACTTCAAACACTGACAAAAAGAAAGTTTGATAGGGGCCATTACTGTGAGATCAAATTCAGTACCTGCATTGTGAGTTTGAAAGGAATAATCAATTCACAAAATAGGTACAACAATGACTTTGGGAGGGTTGAAGTAATTTTAAGACAAATTGGTGCCGATAACCCCAAAAAAAAAAACTTGAAGTAGATGCAATATTGTGGCGGATAAGAAAACAACAATGATGTGCTGTTAAAAAGCAGGTAATAATACATTCTTATGTTACTGTTTAAGTTTAGAACAATATATGTTATAAAACACAAAATCAAATAAAAAAAATACAAGATAAAGTCTATACACCAAACAGAAGTAGGTCTAAAAAAGTGATGGCGATTTTACACTGAACTTTGAAGGCAATGAGTATGCAGTTCCTATGTGAGTCTAGGTCTGCCTGTAGGTTATGTCAGGGGGAGTGCTTCTTTTAGGAGCAAGGGCCTTCACACACTCAGAAGTGTGTCATGCTTAATCATTGGGCAGCTCCTTGTTGGGCCAGCACTGCAATGCCTAACGGGCCCCTCAGGAGGCCTCTGTGCAGTGTTTCTTTTCTTTTTGCCGATGTTAAGAGTGAGGTGTGGTGGGTGACTTGATGCGAGTAGAATAGAGAAGAAATGTGTAATAAAAATGACTAAAGGAGTCCAAAGGCTAATTAATTGCGCTCTGCATGGTGCCTTTCACGATGATTGCACAGTGCGGGCAAACACCCGGCGCTAAAAATCACAGCGAATGGCATTTATCTAACGAACTCCGCCGTTTGCGGAGCGATGCGTAGCGCAGCGGAGGTTTTTTGCACTTCATGGAGTGCCGCTATGTGGAACTCTGCGAACTCCACCCAAGCCTATTAAAAACGTGAGTTGAGCGGAAGGTAGATATAATGGTCCACTCCAGCTATGGTTAGTGAGGGCAAGGTTAAACTTGTTTGATGCCTGTAACTTTCCAAAAGGATCATGGCATTTTGTCAGGACCAATAGTCCCTTTCTACCCACTGAGGGATGGTGAATGTGTGTGTGTAAAAAACCATACCCTGCATGCATCACACAGATATATAGTCTACCTTCTGGGAATAGACCTAGGGAAAGGAAATAGTAAGGGGAGGAAGTGAAAATGTTAAAAACATATACATCTCAAAAGAAACACTTAACAGTTGAGTAGAAAAGGATTATTGGTTCTGACACTGCCTGATGATGAAGCATGACACTACTCTGGGTGTGTGAGGGCCTTGCTCCTAAAAGGAGCACTCCCCTGACCTGACCTACTGGCAGACCTAGACTCTCACATAGAAACTGCATACTCATTGTCTTCAAAGTTCATTGGAGAGGCATGTATGCTGGAACTTATGTAGCCCCACTCCTCTTTCTTTGTTTGGATTTTACACTGAAAACATATATCATATGAACGAGAATTACAGTATTATAATTGAATAATGTATATATAATACTAACATTGTACTAATAAAATCCTGTTTGTCATGTAATGGTTGAGAAAAGGATGATATGTTTATGTCTTTTTGTGGAGCTTTTAAGGATGTGGTGTCATGAAGGATCAAGCAAGCTGGCCAAAATGCAATCGAAATAATTAAGAATATGAAGTGAATACAAACTCCATATAAAGTACCAAGTTGTATACTAACTACCATGTAGTGTCAGAGAAAAATAAAGAGGGAAAAATAGAACAAAATGATGAAAGCATTTTCAGTATAAGCCAGTGGGGATTATCAATAGGGATCACTAAAATATAGTGAAAATTTTGGCTAAGGGATCTGATGGGGCATTTAATAGGAATGGAACAAAGGTTATAGTGATTCACAAATGCACACAGTCAGAAACTGATAAAGTGTTTGTCGTAGTAAACAAAGTAGCCTTCATACACATGATGGAATATTTACTCATTTCTAATGCAACACAGGGCAGCAACAAAAATCTCTGAGGGAGGTAGCAGTGCAGAGGCGTATCTGCTAAGATATGGTCGCTTCAGTTTTTTCCACATTTCTGGCACAGAATTATGTTGCATATTGCCACTCACACACCTTTGTACCATAGCTGACCTGTACAAAATACTATGCTTAGACAAAGATTTATACTTTTCAAACATTGGATGTGTGCTGTACAATGCAGCACACATGTACTGTTTGAAACATTATGAGAAAATACAATATTTCTCCACATAAGACTGCCTTTTGAGGAGACCTTATTTTATGTTGCAAAGCCCTATCTACCATTGTTAGTAGAAAGGGATTTGTGTCAAACACCTAGGTGGTAGCATGGGAACACACATGTGCTATCCATGGGACAGGCCCTCATCGCAAAGTAGTGCAAACTGCTATTTGCATTACTTTGCAGGCTACTTTCCTATGCAAACATAATTGTGTACTGAAAGTAAATATTTTGTCACCAGCACTGAGTTTATATAACTTTTTGCACCGGCACAAAGTGATTATTAATCTGTCCAATGATATTATGAAACTCAATCCAGACCACAGGCATTGCCTCAAGACAGAATTAAATTAGGGATTCAAGAGGTCAGAAAAGATGTCATGGTGAGAGGGTTGAAGGATGAATAAAGACACCAGGTAGTGGGGGGTGGATGCAATACTAGACAGGGGGCTCCTCGGGTGAACTTAATGCTTATCTCAGCTTGTTCTTAATTTGCCCTTTTTACGGAGGTTTCTTTTCTTTTATCCAGTGGCTTGTGGTCAGAGAATAAGGCTCAGTAATTTTCCAAAGCTTATGACATCAGGGAAGACTGCAGTGGACAGGATTTACATAAATTGAATGTATCACAGTAGAACAACTAGATTTAAAATGCTGAGGATATCACACTATTCTTGCAATGATGTTGGAGCTTTCTCCTAGTCTAAGCATACTTTCAAAGTCAATGGGTGGTAGAGCACAACCACCACAAGAATTCAACACTTGATGTTTAGCAAGGATTAAAATCTGCCAGTAAAGTTAAAATCTTCATATTGGTTATTTTCTGATTAAGCTTTCACTTAACAATTGCACAGGGTTTGGCTAGCAATCTAGGTCCCACAAAAGTCTGTTGCAGTCCTTCTGAATCCCACTGTGTCCATGTATTCCAGAGCTATCAGCACCACAGACATCTTGCCACATGGGTTTTCAAGAGAGAGTAGAAAAGACACTAACTCAAGGCTGAGTACCTTTCTAGGTCAGGTGAAAACATTTGAAGCTCATCCAAGCATGCAAATTCATCATAGATCTGCCTCTATTGCAAATGATTATTGCCCTTCTGTTTTTGTGGCCAAGAAAAAATATTCCCTTGATTAAAATCTTTTACAGGGCTCTACATAACAACTTGCCAAAATTCAATTAGTTCTTGCCCAGGCTGTGATGCGGCTGAAAAGACAGGACAGGCCTCAGGGTCAATAAGGACCTTAGGCAGAAAGTGGAAATAATTAACATTTATCTTTTCAATTAAAAAATTGGCTGTGTTGTTGCAGTGTTCAGTTGAGGCCCAAACTGGCCCTGTTTTGACAGGTTTCGTAAAGCTATTTACCATGGAAAAGGTTTCTTTTGAGGGTTTTTTGCTATTTAAGATCTTATTGGAGAAGAATTCCGTTTGTAATTTCCATATTGCTTTGTGGTATACTTTGATTGCACTCCTATATGGTATTTTGGCCACTGCGTCATAAGACTTTCTTCAGTTTCGCTCAAGCACTTTGCAGTATTTTCTCTATGCCACTAACTTCCCATTAAACCAGGGGCCGGAGGACTTGGTTCTGGCCTTAACTTGATAGAGGGTATAAACGTGTTAAGGGTGAGGTGAGTCAAGCCTTTACCTTGGAATCAGCTTGATTCACATTGGTATCTAATTCATGGGTGGTGGCAGATATATAGCTGCTAAATTCTGCCATATTTAATTTGCGCCAGGGCCTTTTTCTAATAGTATTGCCAGGAAGAGTATTGTTGTTGTTTGATATTGCTAATGAAAATAGGGATCAGAGAGTGGTCTGACCAGGTCAATGGCCAAGGAAGTGCAACCTCTAATAAATTAGGAGGTTTGAAAAAAACGGATCTAGAAACCTAGCTGTATGTGTGGGACCTCTTACTAGTTGAACCAGTTGAAGTGCAACTAAGTCATCCAGCAGTTCACGAGCCCCAATAGCATTAGGCTGGTCAAAGTGGGGGTTAAGATCACTTAAAATGCTAACATTGGAGGATTTAAGAGCTAAGGGGTTCACCCTGTTAATTTATTTAATTATTTTTTATTTATATCATTTATAGAGCGCATGAATCACCCCAGTCGGGGTATCTCCGCGCTGTAACAGCCTTAGACAACCAAAATGGAAAGATCAGAACAGTGAGGTTTTTAACAGTTTTCTTAAAGATAGATAGTTGGTACAGAGACGTAGGTGGCTGGGCAGTTGGTTCCAAAGCTGAGGAGCTAAATAGGTAAAAGATTTGCCCCCTAATCTAGTTTGTTTTATGCGGGGTACAAGGAGGAGATCTTTGGACCCCGAACGGAGGGTTCTAGAGGGAGTGCATCTGACCAACTTGTCCGACATGTATCTTGGCCCCATATTGTTTAGGGCTTTAAACACTGTGCAGCAAATCTTGAATTTGATTCTTTTGCGAATGGGTGGCCAATGCAGTTTGCGGAGTAGGGGAAGTGAAGCTGTTCTGGGGGGAGCATTGGTCACTAAGCGGGCTGCCGTATTCTGGACTACCTGCAGTCTGTTTAAGGAGGTTTCCTTAGCTGAAATCAGCAGAGCATTGCAGTAGTCCAGACGGCTTAGGACCAATGCTTGTATCAGGGTTTTTCGTGTGGATGATGGGAGTAGGGGGAAGAGTCTGCGAAGAAGGCTTAATATGTGGAAGCAGGCCCTAGTGGTTGAGGTAGCATGCTCCTCTAAGCTTAGCTTCTGGTCAATTTGGACCCCTAGATTCTTAACCACTTGTTTAGGGGACGGGGACGGGGCCGGGCCCAGCTCACCTGGCCACCAGTTGGGTGACCATCTTGTTACTGCATCTTTGAATAACATAATTTCTGTTTTTTTCTGCATTCAGCTGAAGGAAGTTGTTACTCATCCATACAGTGATGGTTTTCATGCCCTCCAAGAAGGTGGCCTGAATGTCTGTGTTGTTCTTGTCAAAAGAAAGGAGCAGTTGTGTATCGTGAGCGTAGGAAATTGGTATGAACCCTAAGTTTCTCAGTAGTGACGCGAGTGGTGTAACATAAATGTTAAATAAGGTAGGGCTCAAACATGAGCCCTGGGGTACACCCTTAGAGACTGTACTGAAGGCATTGATGGGGTCAGGGAGTCTATAGATTAGAAGGCCGGATAAAGTGGATTTCTTATTTACTGATATCTGGAAAAGGGCACTTTCAGGGTCTTGAATGAGGCAGGGGTCCAATTTACAAGCTCTCCTAGATTTATAGATGATAGCTATGCCTCCCTCTCTACCGCTAAGCCTGTCACCTCTTATGATGGTGTTGTGATGCATCTCATGTACTGCTTCTTTAAACATGTCTTATGATGTATTTGCCTTTAGAATGTATATGTCTTGGCAACAGAATGTAGAGATTGAATGCTCTGAGAGCTGTTGGCAGAGCTGGTCATCTTTGCTCTGCTGTCCGTGTAGCCAATAAATAACCAGCTTTTCACTCTCTGGGTCAGCGTGGTTACTACAAATTTATGGCGACGATCTTTGGCTACATGGAGGAACCCACGCAGATGTTTTCAAGATATCTTAACCTACTCTACAGCGACTAGAACGATATCTGAACTAACTACAATCTCCTCAACCCATGTGGATCGTAAGGAGAGGTGAGAGCATAAAGGCGCCACAACTCCGGTCTTCCTTCAACTTGTTCGACACAACTGAAGAACAACCGCTATATGGATTCCTGGACACGAGGTATTTTGTGTCTGTCTGGAACCTCTCTTTCACTTTGTTTGTGAGACCCCTAAAGACGCTTTCAACTCCTGAACAAAGGAGCAAGTCTTTATTTTCACTGCGCCTATACTGTGTCTGCTGCGCACCCCGCAACTCCCTTCTTGGCTGAATTTTGGCTTTTTGACATTTTATTTTAAAGTGGGGTGATAGCGAGAGACTGTGTGCTCGTGCGCCAAATCAACCGTCATTTCTTCGCGCGAGCAAGCACCTACCTTGCGAGGAGTTCTCACGAGCCTGCTTCTCCTCCGTCCATCCACGAGATCCTTCACGCTCCTGGCTGTGACATCATCACGCCGTTTCACGCTGCGTGAAGGCGGCGGCCATTTTAAATCGGGAACATCATCTTACACAGTTACGCGCTTGTCATTGTAGCATTTCAAGCATTCAGTTCCCTTGACAACGCGTGTCCTTTCGTCGGCGGTGACACGCACACCAATTCAAGGCCATTTTTTTAAAATTAAAGCATCAAGCATTCTCTCCGTATGACAACGCGTGTCCTTTCATCAGCGGTGACACGCACACCAATTCAAGCACTATTTTACAATAACTAGTGTTCTTTCATCAGCGGTGACACGCACACCAGTTCAAGCACTTATAGTGTAGACAACACGTGTCTCCTCATCGTCGGTGACACGCACACCTTTTCTAGTATTTTCCCTTTTATGAATAGTGGGCTATATTTTTTTTTGGGCAGTGACACACACACACACCTCATTTCTCTATGTTACATTATTGCTTCTAACATTTTGTGTGTATATGCTACACTTATGGTAGTTATGTAGTAGTGGAAACTTAACCTGTGCATTTCAATAGCTACATTTATTCTTGAATTCGTTTTCAATTTGTCGTTCCTCGCTGCACCATTTCTTCCATTATACCATCACTGACTGAATTGTGCAGTATGCAATCCGTTAACCCACCACCTTCATTTCTTGACTCTCCTGGCGATCCCCCAGTTCGGTGGGAAGTCTGGCATGATGCGTTCCAAATGTATCTGGGTGCCATCGGTGCTTTGCGTTTTAGCGCAGAAAGGAAGAAATGTCTTCTTCTTTACTCATTAGGATTTGAGGGAAGATCCATATTTAAACATTTGCCACCTCTTTCGCAAGAAGAACTCAATGGAACAGATGAATATGAAGAAACCATCATCAAGCTGAGAACCAGGTTCGACAAACAACCAAGTCTTATGGTCTTAAGACATAAATTTTTCAAGAGAAATCAAACCGAAGGAGAAGATGTGGATGCATACATCTCTGTTTTGCGAAGATTAGCTGCTGACTGTAAGTTTGAGAATTTTACTGAGCAACTGATCAGAGACCAATTTACTTGTCACTGCAAAGACAAAAGCATACGTCAAAAATTATTGAGTTTGGGTGATCCGTCTCTTGACGAGGTTATTAAGATAGCCAAAAGCATTGAGACATCCATTGTTTCTCTTAAGGAGTTAGAGGACAAACCCATAGATAGTGTTAACGTTATTAACAACAGCAATGCTGTAAGGCCACGGGGTAAACCAGGGCTATCGTCAAGTCAACCCTTTAAACCTAAACATGATATAGGGAGTTTTTCAAATGCTAATGGCAATAATAGGTGTATCAAATGTGGTAACCCTCCACATAGCAAAGGTGCACGATGCCCTGCAAGCAATTTTATGTGCAACTATTGCAAAAAGATGGGACACTTTGCCAAGGTCTGTTTAAAAAAAAAATAGGAATTTCAAGAAACCTACAGTCTGCACTGTTGAATCCGACTGTGAATCTGACCCTGAAGTTATCTCTGTTGTCAGTTACTCGGATGAGGGAAATTCTTATAAAAGTCAGTATGGTCAAGGTGTTGTGGAGGGTGACCCTTCAACTTGCATTGATCCTATTGTGGACATCGATATTGGGAATCGCAAGGTGAAGTTGTTAGTAGATTCAGGAGCAAAAATCACTATGATTACTCAAGAATTATTCAACGAGACGTGGAATGGTTCTCAAGCCCTTTCCCCTCCTGACCGCTCTCCTGTTTCGTACGAGGGACGAAAGATAGATTTAATGGGATTTTTTGAAGAAGAGTTGGTATTTAAAGGCAGGAGGATAAAAGGAAAGATATATGTTGCGGTGAAAGGCCTCAACATATTGGGTTGGTTCCATCAGGGGCTTTTTGGGATGATTCTGAGACCTGGGACCAAGGAGCAGGTGTTAGTGGTTAACTGTGAAGATGCTAGCAGTTCCTGGAAAAACAAATTTCCGGATGTCTTTAGCAAGAACCTGGGAAAAATCAAAGGGTTTAGACATAAAATAATTGTTAAAAATGGAGCCATTCCAACTAAGCACAAACTTAGAGGTGTACCATTTAGCGTGAGGGAGGACCTAGAAAAAGAATTAAAGGAGTTATGTGCTAGAGGGATCATCGAACCAACCGACTCCTCATTGTGGCTTTCTCCCTTGGTTGTGGCAAGGAAAGGGAGGTGATCTTCGGGTCTGTGTGGACTTGAGATCACTAAATAAAGAAATATGGGTAGACTCTCATCCCTTACCAAAAATTAACGACTTATTTTCATTCACCAAGGGAGCACGTTATTTCACCAAACTAGACCTAGCCAGTGCGTACCATCAGGTGGAATTGGACCCAGAATCACGTCATCTGACTGCATTTGTGTCGCCTCTGGGAACTTTTCGCTACTGTCGCATGCCATTTGGCCTTGCCTCAGCAGCGTCGGTTTTCCAGAGGATAATGAGCAATATACTCAAAGGTGTGGATGGCGTCCTGGTATTTCAAGATGATGTGCTCATTTTTGGAAATGATATTGCATCTCATGATTATGTCCTAGAGAAGGTATTAACTTTGTTCAAAAAACGTGGTGTAGTGTTAAAGGAAGAGAAATGCAAATTTCTGTGTTCAAAAGTGGAGTACTTGGGGCATGTTATATCTCATGATGGTGTCAGTCCTCGACCAGGTTTACTGCAGGCCATTTTAGATGCCCCTGAACCAGTAGACAAAGCTGGGGTCAAGTCACTTTTGGGATTATGTGAGTACTACTCACAGTTCATTCCCAATTTTGCGTCCATAGCACGTCCCATTAGTAATCTACTTAAGAAGGGTGTCAAGTTTGAGTGGGGAGAAGAGTGTGCTGTTGCTTTTGGGTTGGTTAAGTCAGCTTTGAAAAATGGACCCATTTTAAAACCTTTTGACCCTAGTTTATCCTGTTGTGTCACTGTGGACGCAAGTCAAGCAGGTATTGGTGCTACCTTAACCCAATGGGACAAGAATTGTGAGAATACGGTATGTTTCGCATCTAGAGTGCTAAGAACTCCTGAGCTCCAATACTCGGTCATTGAAAAGGAGTTGTTGGCCTGTTCCTGGGCGATAGAAAAGTTTCGACCTTACATCTGGGGGAAGTGGTTTTTGCTCCTAACGGATCATAAGCCACTCGTAAACATTTTGGGGGGGAGTGTGAGTAAGTGCTGTTCCCCGAGAATTATGCGCATGGTGACGAAACTCTTACAGTATCAGTTCAGAGTGGAACACATTTCTGGTGGAAAAAATGGTCGGGCAGATTTCCTTTCACGCTTCCCCATCAAGGTGAATGAACATTATGAAGTCAATCTAGATGATTTTTCTAATGAGGACTGTGATGACTGTTTGGTTGCTGTGTTAGACCTTCCTGACCTTGATCTCGGTTCGGAGGCTGATTGGGTCCAGGCATTGGAATCTGACTGTGTGATTAGTGAAGTTTTTACTTATGTCAGAAATGGGTGGCCAAGGGAAAAGGCTCTTGCTACCTCTCTCCAACCTTTCTGGAAGGTTGAGGATGAGTTATCCATAGAAGATGGTTTATTGCTGAGGGGGACAAGTTTGTACCTCCTAATGTTTTCCGAAAAACTATCATGGAAAGGGCTCATGAAGGGCATCTCGGCTGTACTCTCACCAAACGGCGCATCCGGGAAACATATTGGTGGCCAAGTATGGACGCCGACATTGATCTGGTGGTTGCTAATTGTTGTGTCTGTGGTGCGGCTGACAAAAGCTTGAAAGTGTCTGTTCCCCCTTTGATCCCTATTGAGTGTCCAAATGGTCCTTGGATGAAACTAGGCATTGATGTCATGGGGCCATACGAAGTTCTTCCTGGGGGTTGTCGGTTCATCCTGGTTCTCATGGATTATACATCGAAATGGCCAGAAGTGAAGATGGTGAAAGAGGCTAACACAAAAACGGTTGTGGAATTTCTCAAAGATGTGTGGATGAGAGAGGGTGTTCCTGAGACGCTCGTCTCAGACAACGGAAAACAGTTTGTCAGCACGGAATTTGAAGCTTTTCTTGTTGAGTCTGGTGTCAAACACCATAAGAGCTCCCTTTACCACCCGCAAACCAATGGTTTGGTTGAGCGCATGAATCAGGTGGTGGGGGAGTGTATTAAGTGGGCTAGAGCTGGTGGTCATGATATCTGCAAGTCTCTTAACACAATGGTGTGGTTCTATAGAACTACGCCACACTCTTCTACTAAGATTTCGCCTTTTGAGCTTCTGCGGGGACGTAAGCCTAACACCAGTTTTAGACCTGCCTGGATGAGCAAGTGGGTTAGGTCTGAATCTGATGTTGTTCAACTCATGTCCTTGGCAAGTGAAAACATGTTAGTTTCTCAAGCGAAACAGAAGGAATATTTTGACTCACGGAAAGGTGCTAAACTAGTGGCACTTAATGTGGGAGACATGATTAAGATCAAAACAGCTGTTCATTCTAAGAAAGGGAACAGCAAATTCAGTGAACCAGTCAAAGTTTGGAAGATTCTTGGTAATGCTGTAAAAGTTGATGGTGGTCATTGGTGGAACCTTAATAGGGTGGTCAAGGTTCAAACTAAAAATGCCATTTCAGGTTCAGCGGAAGTTCTTCCCTGTCGTTCTGAGCCAACATGTTACAGGAAAAGCTCTAGAAACATTGTTAGACCTTCTAGATACAGGTTGTAAGTTTTCTTGCCTTAGTTTTTTTTTTGTTTTTTGTTTTTGTTTTGTTTTCGTTTGGAGGAGGAGAAGATATGTTGTGATGCATCTCATGTACTGCTTCTTTAAACATGTCTTATGATGTATTTGCCTTTAGAATGTATATGTCTTGGCAACAGAATGTAGAGATTGAATGCTCTGAGAGCTGTTGGCAGAGCTGGTCATCTTTGCTCTGCTGTCCGTGTAGCCAATAAATAACCAGCTTTTCACTCTCTGGGTCAGCGTGGTTACTACAAATGGTAAAGCCTGGGGGAAGTGCTAGAGGAGGTTCGGTGGTAGTTGTAGGACAAACCCAGGTTTCCATGAGAAATATCACATTATATGAGTTGTTTTGAAAGACAAGGAATACCTCAGTGTAGTGGCAAACCAATGAGCAGCAATTAATGGTGCACAATTTCATCGTAGACCATTAACTATCCTGAGTAGGATGTATGGTCACCAGGTAAGGGCTGCGGGAAGACCCATGGTAGACCCAAAGCAACACTGTTCACACTTCAAATAACTTTACCCCAGGCACCAAGCATGCAAACAATTTTTGCAAAAGACTTGCCTCATGCTGAGTAAAGTGGATGAGGAGTAAGAGAGCAGGTGTTTCTTCAAAGGGGCAGCATTCCTGGCCCCTGGCGCCATCCAGGCACAGATGGGTGCAGATGTGGGCTCCAGCGATGTGTCCACGCATCTGCCTGCTTTAAGTACTTGCATTCTGGGAGGAAGGCAGCATGGGAACAACTAGAATATTGCCTTCCAACACTGGTGGCCCAACCAAAATGGCTGCCAGGAAGTGAGGATGTGCAACAGAGAGAAAGGCCAGATAACCAAAGCAGTCCCACACTCCCTTTAAACTTACACTCCCCCCCAAAAGTGCAAATGCCCAAATAGAGTACCCCTGCCAAAAAGGTGTAAAAAAGGCTACCAAACTGCCTTTCAAACAGTATAAAAAAAATGTGCACACGTATTCAACATAGTTTTTGCAAATAAAACAGAACATAAAGTAAAAAAACATATGGCAAGGAAAACAAGTAAAACATTGCGCAGTTAAAAAAAAGGGAGGCCAGAAACCAGGCTCTCGTAACAGTAAGCGGTTCCTGGGCAAAAGAAATGTCCTCTTTTAATTGCAGAAAGGTGGGAACCACCTGCTGGTGTCCATCCATCGACAGCAAGTACTGCATTTTGTTCACACCATGCTCGACTTCATTTTCACCTCCAGCGACAGAGTCAAGAACAACCATGTCACACACTTCACCTGGACTGACCACTACTGTTTTCACTTCACCATCTCAGGAACCAGCCACACCAGCACTGTGCCCTTCAGCTCCACATGCAGAGACTGGAAAAAGATATCAGAAGACCAGTGGAACAACGCTTCAACTCCCACCTCCCAGACACAACACCCAACCCAGAACAGGCAGAGAAGAATTTCTCCCACTGGATCACAGAATGGGCCGACACACTTGCCTCAACCAAGACATCCAAATTCAAAGGACCTACCAGAAGAGACAGCTGGTTCACTGAGGAGCTGAAACCAAATGCATTTGCCGGCAACTAGAAAGAATGTGGCTCACCAGATAAAAGACAGGAGGCCACACCGCCTTCAAGACAGCACTCAAACAGTACCATCGTCTCCTAAAACAAGCAAAGAGGAATGCTCTAGAAGACCGTATTGAAGCCAGCACAAACCGCAGCATGAGCTCTTCACCATTATGAAGGAGTTCTTCAACCCCTCAGCTGCCGTGAATGACATTACCCCATCTCAAGTACTGTGTGACACCCTAGCGGACCTGTTCCACAGCAAGATCTCAGCATCTACGAAAACTTCAAACCCCAACCCCGCTGCCGACACCATCAACCTGCTCACACCCAGGAACACAAACACCTGCTCACCCACTGGGTCCTCCTCACCACTCAAGCCACAATCTCCATCATGAACTCTGTGCACTCAGGAGCACCCATGGACTGCTGTCCCCAATATGTCTTCAACCTTGGGAGCAAGACGATTGGCCATGAGCTCACGAAAGTCCTGAACACCTCCATCACCTTGACCTCCTTCCCTGAGGTCTGGTAACACGCTGAAGTGAGGCTCCTCCTGAAGAAGCCATCCGCCGACCCAGCAGAACCAAAGAACATTCGGCCCATCTCTCTGCTGCCCTTTCTAGCAAACATCCTCAAGAAAGCAATCAATCAGAAACTCACCAAACAGCTGGTACACAACAACCTCCTAGACCCCTCCCAATACGGAGTTTGAGCCAACCACAGCACCGGGACAGTCCTGATCGCAGCCACCGATGACATGAGGACCCTCCTGGACCACAACAAAACAGCAGCCCTTATCCTCCTAGACCTATCAGCCACCGCCAACACAGTCTCTCATCACATCTTGATAAACAGACTCCACCACATTGGAATCCAGGGAGATACCCTCAAATGGATGGCCTTATACCTCACTGGTAGAACCCAGAGAATCCGTCTTCCAGCATTCATTTGTGGTGTTCCTCAAGGATCTTTCCTCAGCCCCACCCTCTTCAACACCTACATGGCCCCCCTAGCCAACACCATCAGATCACTGGGACTCAACATCATCTCCTACGCTGACGACACCAAACTCATCCTCTCGCTGTCAGAAGACCCCTCCACCACCAGAGCTAACTTCCTCAGATGTATGATGGACGTTGCCGACTGGATGAAGGACAACTGTCTCAAACTCAACTCAGACATGATGGAAGTCCTCATCTTTAGGATCAACTCCTCACCATTGAATGACACATGGTGGCCCGTGGAACTCAGCCCACCTCCCACCCCGACAGACCACACCCACAACCTCAGCATCATCTTGGACAGCAAGTTATCTATGAAGACAGGTAAAGGCAGTCTCATCCGCCTACTTTCACACTCTATGCATACTGTGCAAGATCTTCAGATAGCTCCCAGTCAACACCAAAAGGACCATCAAGCAGGCCCTCATCAACAGCAAGGTAGACTACGGGAATGTTCTCTACGTAGGAATCACTGCACGCCTCCAGAAGAGACTACAGACAACACAAAACTCGTGGCAAGACTCATCCTGGACCTCCCCAGAAGGACAAACATTACACTCCACCTCAAGAAGCTACACTGGCTCCCCATTCAGAAGAGATGGCAGTTCAAGATGCTGACCCACGCATATAAAGCCCTGCACAATGAAGGACCAGCAAACGCATGACCTTCCACCAATCTACCAGACACCTATGATCTCCCTCCCTCTTCCTCACAGAGACCCCCCCAGATCCGCCTAACCAACAGTGAAGGACACTCTTTTTCACACCTGGCAGCCAAAGCCTGGAACAACCTTCCCTCAGGACTGCCCCATCACTCCGGCAATGCAGGAAAGGACTCAAGACCTGGCTGTTCAAATTAACACACTAACTCACAGCAGTTAACATCCAGCAACTCCAGCACCTTGGGATCCTCATTGGTGATTTGCCGTGCTTTATAAATAACGGATTGATTGATTGACCTTACCAAACCTTCAAGAGTTTGAACCTCAGCTAAGATCCTTCTAGGTGATGTAGTTTGTCATTTAAATGTATGTATGTCCAGCTTCCACAATTGAAAGATCTTTAGTCTCTATTTGAAATATAAATTTGAAACTTCACATCTCCAATACAAATTTTGAGTCAGGAGCACCACATCTAAAAACCTACACAAATGAAGTAAAGAGGGTCTGGCACCAGGTAAATCAAACAAGATTTGTGAATCCTATGTTTGAGCTTAAACCATGCAGTTGATGTTAGATTAAATGCCTCCATGTGCTAAGGAGCAGAACATAAAATCTACTTTCCTTTCAAACATAGAGCAAAGAGGATATGCCACTGGGTTACTCTGAAAATAGGCTTTAGTTCCAGGGATTAATCAATATTCTGTAAATATATTCAGTAGAATTTGCTGGCAAAATCAGCCAAAAAAGCAGATATCTGCGATTAGAGAGATACGTAATATTTCCATCCTGGACCGAATTAAAAACTGCACATTGCAAGTTAGGGGCTTCAACTACATTTGGATTCAAACTTAAAATAAAAAGGTGCAGACTGGGAATCCTGGATAATGCCATACTTCAAACACTGTATCATTGTGGCTTTACTCATACAGAAACATATGAGATGCAACAAAAGAAAAGGCTCCAAAGGGCCGAAAAAAAGGGCAACTACTAAGACAAATGCTGGGAGTTTTCACTATAAAGAAGGAATCCCTTTCATCAAGACATAAGTCCTGACAGTTCAAGGGGTTTAACCCAATCTGTACTTATGAAAAAATGCATTAGCGCATATTGGTGCTTAATAATGAGAGCCCTGCTTCACTTTTGCACCAGATAAAGTGTTACATGCATGACACATGGCTCTCATAACGATTTATGAAGCCATGCAAAGCCACCCTGCGTGGCTTTGAGTGGCTTCATAAACTATGAGTAAGGTAATGCAGCTCAAATCGCTGCGTTGCGTCACTCTCTTTCCGGGAGGTGTTCTATGGGCCTTGTGGTGGGTTATAGCATGCAACACCCATGGAATTTGACGCTGCCTCAGATTTACAAAGTGATGTAAACCTGGGGAAGAGCCTAATTCGTATGCCTCCTGCACAAAAACAAGCCTGCAAGCAATGGAGGCACCCTTCGTTGGCGCTAGGTTGCCGAAACGGCCCCAGCGAAGGCAGAAAGGACAAGAATGCATGGTATTGCTTAAAGATGGTACATTCCTGCCCTTTCACTTTGGTGTAGGGCAGTGCAGCAAGGTGCCTTGCTGCACTGCCCTACACCAAAATGTCAAGAATGAGGCGCATGGGTTATAGACAGATGCATAAAATTCATTTTAGACTCAAATAGGATGTTTTAAAATCGCTGTACTAATTAATACAGCCACCACATTAATACGCAATGTGCCATTTTACACAGTATGGCAACACACATACTAGCAAATAATGCATCTTTTGAACTCAGTGAAGCATCACTGTCATGGAGTGTGACAATTTTGTGGGCCCTCACATCCTCCTTTGTCCTTCTGTACTTTCAGTAAAGTTGCTGTAAAGAATATTTTGACATAAAACACAATTTTAATATGTGAAAAATAAACTATCAATAAAGGGAATTAAATGATGAATCACCATTTAAAGAGACAATGTTGTAGTAAGTGTCTTTTAACTGAGTAACTGGCACTTATCCTTAAATATAGCTACTTAAATCATCGTCGTAGCTTGCAATCTTTAGCCTGGAGCTGGCTGCATGATAAACATTTGAGTTCACTTTAGGCTTATATTTTTGACATTTACTTGAGGAGCCCAAATGACTAACACAGATGTTAAGACCTCCCCTTTGGCGTTCTTATAATGAACACTATCATGGCAGACGGGTGATGAGCTTCAAAGAAATTATTTGTAGATTTGGGATGACTTCAGCATCCTCCCACTCTTAAAAAAGGCACTAGGGAGCATTTTCGCAAAGCAGCGCATAGCATATTTGGAGGTGGATAGCGTATATGCTCACTGCATATGCAGTAAGTTGCTAAAGCTCTATAATTATAGACAAAGCAAAGGTGTAAGAGAAAGGTATGTATGGCAAACTATAAGTTCAATGTGGGCAAAAGTATACATTGAGATAGGAGGTGGATGGGTTTTCTCTGTGGAGTTTGGTCAATGTATGGGGATTTATCAGGTTTCGAAATGGCCACCTGTGTCTTTTTCCTAAGGGAAATCACTGTATATCAATACTTACATAGAACAACTGTATTCCAGCTGTACTCTCTTGAAAATTTAGATTAATGTATTTATTATGAGTGCTTCGTTATTTTTTCATTTTTGGTTAGCTTTAAATGTTTATGATGTGGGAGAAAATCATTTTGCTCTCTATAGTTCTATAATTATGGAAATCTCAATGAAAACTTTGTTGACCTTTTTGCTCTTATCTGAGTGGGCAAGATGTTAACCAACAGCTGCAGACTACTCCCTAAAATGAGAGTGGACAGATTTGAGAATTAGTTACAACCCTCAACTCAAGTTGAAAGATGAGAATGAGCAATCAAAGCAAGTATACCCCTCTGCAGCTGTCTGTAGCACAGCACTGTGATCATTTGACAGTATTAGAACTCAACACTAAGGGCCAAAGTACGATCTCGCTAGGAAGGCCTCCAGACGGGTTCCGGAACGCGCAAGTCCGATTCGGAACCTATGTTTCTGACATAATTGTCCCCCGTTCCGAATGACCAAGTATGATGCCAAGACCTCGTCCGCGTCGACCGAATCATTTTCAAACACGATCCTGTCAGTCAGACTCGTTCGCAGCCGAATCGTGTCACGCGATGGAGCCGGCTTCCGAACGAGCAAGTACTATGCATGATTCGGACAGCCGTATTGACTCGGTCTCAGTGAGACAAAATAGCTGTGGGAATCGGACTTCAGGGGACTGTAGCAGGCCCCCCTTCACCCAGGGCCCTCCGAATCTGTCCCGTGGGGGTACCCATGGGTCCTCCTTTCCATGCATACACAGTGTGGTGGGCACCATGTGGTGCCTGCCACAGGTGTAGGCTTTCCCCACCCACCCCTTTTTGCTACGGGAGCCTGTGTACGCGTTCAGTATACAGGCTCCCATAGAGTTCAATGGGAGTCCGAGCAAACCGAGTCCGTCACCATACGGGTGCATCGTACTTGGTCGCTCGGACTTGCAGAGCACAATTCGCTAGGAAAGCCCTCTGGATCTGAGTCGTACGGAGGGCTTTCCTAGCGAGATCGTACTCAGGCCCTACATGGTGATGTTATGAACTATGGTATAGGTAAGCAACATCTTCCTGTGGGATCAGTCTTCAGTTCGTGCTTGAGGAAAGTGATATGGAACCTACCTCCACAGCATGTTTGAAGATAAGACCTTCCCCGTGGTGCCTTCTGCTTTAGGGAAACACTTTGTGCTCCTGAGTTCTATGTAATGACAATTATTACAAATTGGGTTAATCGTTGACTGGGTTGTGAGCTCTAGTCAAGCAGCAACCACAATCATAGTAAGGGTAAGGCACAAGCAAACCCCAAATTAACCTGTGCTTAATCCCCTGGTAGCTTCCCACAGAGCAGTCAGGCTTAACTTAGAGGCAATGTGTGAAGTATTTGTGCAACACTTCAAACAGTAAAACAGTGCAAACAGCACACAAAAAGATCCCACACCATGAAGCACCAGAAACATGGTGCTTCATTTAATAAATAAAACAAAACCAAAATGACAAACGTCCAATCAGTAGAACTGGAGTTATGAATTTTTAAAGAATAAACTGCAATATAGTACCTAAAAGCATAAAGAGCCAACCGCGGCTATCTGTTAGTGCTGGACCGGGTGTCATAGTCAAAAGTTCAGGCTGGCTGCGATTGAGCGTGGGTCGGATACAGTCTCAGATTATCGGATAAGTCCTACTAGGCAAAAAGGGGGGGAAACCATGCCAAGGATGTAAGGACAAGCACGTTTTGCCAGAAATAAACAAGAGGTAAAACAGGGTTTTCCAGCTAAATTATAGCAAATATGAGAAATGAAGGAGTCTAAAAAATCAGGGCTCATGTACTCTGGATATGATTCATAAAAACACTTAGAAATCTGCACCCACAGGTTCTAGCTTTAGATAGGTGATTATTTCTGATTGTTCGGAATTCACCAAACTTTTCCATCTTACACCAGGAGGCAAATGCACTTGGTAGCTTTTTCTTTTATTCTGCAAGGGAAACCCTTCTCCTACAACTGACTAAATTATGTGGATGTCCCTTTCCTTTCCACCCTGGATAGAGATGTAATTCTGCTCTGAGGAAGAATGAAAAAATCCGAACAAGAAAAGCAGTCAGAACATGTACTTTTGTGTTTGTTAACAAAGTTCTAGGGCATTCCCACCCTGAAACCCACTCTCACCCCAGCGTAGATTGTTCACATTGAAATCTCTATGTGAGTACATTCTTTTGCAAAAATGAAAATGGCTCCTGTGATTTACAAAGGTTTTACACTCATAAAATACTAGTTGTGCATCTGGCTCCAGGTAATCAAATACTTCAACACAGTAAACACAGTACCAGTCACAAATGAAATAAAGCAATATCTACTGTTATGATGAAGTTTTTTAACTGGTACTATGATGCATGCCTCATTTTGTATTATATAGTTGTGCAGATTGTTTGAAATTCAATTGCATAAATATTTTTTTTGAAGATTTAAGAAAATTATATGGATAACTTGAATAATGTTTAAATAAAATGGCATTTTGAAAACAGCAGTGTTTAATTGATGCATTTTAAATAGTGATTCCCATCTGGATGTGGATTTATGTTTAGTGCAAGGAATTTGGCAGTCTAGTTTATACTTGATATTCTATGTACAATACCACTGCTTCATCAAAGACACAAGTGGAAATGAATAATACAACCTGTAGCATTTCCCTCACTACTAAGGGGAGCAATTTATCAAAATAAAAATTACAGATTTCTTGTGCATTTTGCCTTTTGTTCTGCACCCAGTTATTTTCCATTGTACAGTAAAAAAACTGTCAATCACAGGAAGAAATAACTGTCTCTTAGAACAATATGACAAGCTTGTGAGAAGAAAACGTTTTAAATTATTTACAGCTACAAAAATGCATTAATGATATAGTGAATTAATTAAGAGAGAATTATTCTGAAGGGTGTCTTTGGATAAAAGACAAAAGAGAATTCTGAGTCTTATGAGAATAAGCCAACAGGCAACTCTGAAGCAGTTTGCGGACCCTGTTCTATTTCTGTAATGGGGTGCCGGGCAGGAGGTTTCACTGACGTCAAACTTGCTTATCATGCACACACCCAAGACCGCTGCTGGTCAATATGCCTCATAAAAAAGAGCATCCAAAATTTATAATTTGAGGCCAGAAAAATGCCATCCAAAATTCAAATTAATTTAAGGCCTGATTTAGAGTTTTGTGGATGGGTACTCCGTGACAAATATGACGGCTTTCTCATCTGCCTTATTACAAGTGCACTAGGATATAATGTACTTGTAATAAAGGGGGCAGAAAATCTGATTTTATGATTGAGTACCCATCCTCCAAACTGTAAATCATGCCCTTAGTGTGGCAACAATATTTCTGTTTTATAATCAACATCCTTTACTGGAACATGTAAATAAAGGCCTTTCATGACATCTTAATTTCTGTCGCATCCTTGCTAGAGTTTATTTGGATATTTCCAAATATATGTGGATGCTTCAAGATATGCAGGATACCACTACTGTGCAGGTACCATACTATAACACCTTTCGAACATAATAGACATATTTGATCAAAATGAAACTAATGTAGCCTAACATAATTTTTCAGAATATCAAAGACACACACTATGGTCAGCTGCATTTACTTTTAAATAATATTGTTCACTGGCTGTTAGCTGCCAACATGTAAACATACCACGTGATAACAAATGTAGGTGGGATATTAAAAATATTAAAAATATGCTTGTAATCTCCGCAAATATAAGGAAAACTAAAAAAGTGTAAATAACTCGAAAGAAAAGTAAAATAATTTGTATGTTAAATATTGTTGTAAATTAATAGTACATTTTTGTATTTTAAATACAGAGCAAAAAAAGCACATCACTAACATTGGAAGTTAAATATTAAATTAATATAAATATATTAATTTGAAAATATTTTTCAGAAATGTAAATGACAAAATAAATCCCCACCTAAATTAATAGTGTTTTTATTATGCAAAAATAATGAATAAAGTGATGTATAGAATTAACTGAATGTTATTTAACTATATTTTAAAAAGAAAATAGAATATAAAAAAACACAATCATTTTTAAGTTAAAAAAGTTGTTAAAATAATTTATAATTGAATATTAAATATATAGTTTTTTTTTAAAAAACATTAAATTATATTTATTTATATTTGCATCTAGGAGTTTTATTTTACGTTCCTACCGCCACTATTTGGGAGTGTTGTGATACCAGTGGTTAACCATGTGTGGTGCTGTATTTACTACCTTTTTGGGGCTTTTTTGGCAATAGTAACTTAGGGGCCCATTACGATGGCGGGCGGAAGCACTACCGCCGTGCTGGCGGATGCAAAAACCACCAGTTACCGCCGGCACGCAGCAGTCCACACGCCCGCCCAATTACGATGCGAAAAGCAGGCCAAACACCGCCGGCAAGCCAGCAACACCGTCCGCCATCAAAGTGCGCCCGTTCACGTAGCGGCGCAGCACAACTGACACACACCGTCCGACGAAACACGTCCCGCCCGGCGCATAAATTACGATGCCGCAAACAAACGGCTCCCACGGCAAAGAGACACCGCACGTGAAAGAGAGGCGGAAACACGGACGCCGAGCACGGACAACGAAGAAGCGGCACCCCGGGCATGAATCCAGCACTGCAGGCCCTTCCCATGCTTCTGCTGATGCACCACCAAGGACGCAACGTACCGCGGAGACGCAGGTAGGCACACACACAACAAGTGCACGCAAACAGCGCACACAGTGCAAGGGCGGATAAAGCGGACAACCCCCACCAGCGCGTGCACATTACACATCCACCATTGCATCCACATATGACACACAGGCCAAATCCTAACATCGCGGAACACATGTGTACACACCACCTGGGACTAGGAACCAACCACCCCGTCACGGCCCCAAAGCGCCGATGACGCCGCCACACATGCGCACAACGCAGAGGCCAACCGCAGCGCCATGCATGCGTCGCACACAGACACAGGGACACAACCAAGCAGCACACACACCAGCCCCACCCCGAACGCACATGACACGTGACAGGCCGGCCACAGACATGTCCCCAACGCCCAATTCACGGACAACACCCAACGCCACACAACCGACGCACACATGTCAGTTAAGTCACGCAACAGCAGGACACACCCCAGTGTAACAAACATGGCGAAGCACACAGCGGCGGCAACACCAACTAGGAGAAGCAGGGCCCCTTCGGGAAGAGGAACGCCAGTACCACACTGAAAAACCCATACCACCCTGCACATATGAACAAGACACATGAAACGGAACACCAAAGAGCCCGGGGACCGACAACAGGTGGCCCAAGAATTACATCCACACACAAGGCCCAACGCAGAGCGGAAAGGCAGCCTGCCGCCCACACAAGGGAGAGCAGACAGCACTGAATGACCTTCCATTCCAACACCGAAACCACAGCCCTACGACAGAAGCCGGTGAATACAGCCATTGTCCAAGAATAGACCAACACAGGCATGCCGAGGAGACCGACCACACGGCAGATAGCGCATATCACAGAAGCACACAACGGACGGGGAAGAAAGAAGAAAACACTCCCCCATGTCGGCCACATGCAAGTTAATTGGAAGGAGTCACACAGCACCGACCTTGAACTGTCTGAGAAGCATGTGGGAAGAGGGCCCGTGTCCTCCAAACAAGCCAACAGAACACAAGTCCTGTCTCCCCACGACTACACAGAGCTCACAGCAACCCCGGAGCGTGCACATTGCAGACTGCACACACAGCCGGAGCACGCCACCTCTACGAACCGCTGCGAAATGGCAACCGCAACACACCTACCCAACTACGCCGAAGAGCTCAAGCTGTACCAAACCAGCACGATACATACATTGGGATGCGATCTCCTGTCCCTGCTGAACGTAAGTTACCGACTGACTTACCGCATCACATTGTTCAGCTGCGTCATGCCCGTCTTCTACTGTCGGAGGTGTCCCTACCAGCATCCCGTCGAGATATGCCTCTCCAACCCGGCATGTCTGAAGGCGGACCTGCTACCACTACTCCTCCCTCTGGACGCACACGACAGGGCCTGCTCTGCCTATGGGGGCATGGCGTATGTGGCCAACATCGCACGCGCACTGAAATGGAACCACTGTGCCTCCACACGACGGATCATCGAGAACAGCTACATCGAATGTCACCCAGCATGCCCCATCATGGTCCTCCAAGGGACAACCTACGAACAACACCTTGACAGCCACCATCCGCTTCATTGGCTGGCAAACATGTACACCACCAATGACATGGAAGCCCTGCTGGACGGCATCGCATACCTGACAACCTGTAAATACGTCGGACCACAACGCAGGTTCCCCGAGTGACCTATGAAGTCCAACCCCGCACCCATGCTCAGCTTCCGCACGGACTGGCCAGTCACCACCACAACAGCCATACCAAACGACCGGCAACTGTAACCACACCATCAACGACATCGCCATGACATCGGATATGACCGGGACATGCACACTGTTCCCCATCACATCCAGGAACACCGCATGCATCGTGGGAGGCAGTGGCATGGGCTCTGTGCATCGCACCCACATGGACGGAACTGCACGAACAACCAGGACACAACATGGATCCAGCGCCCATGGACACACACACCGCTCAGTGGACATGAATAGGTCGCCTGGAGTCTGTGGGTGCTGCACCCCTCCCACCCCCGCCCCGGGAAACCCATACCAGGACCTTTGCATGGACGACAAGTGCATACAACAACAACACGACCCCAGTGACTGTGACATGTCCAGTAACCACCACAGTGCAACAACAAGTGGCACGCCGCTGCATGCACGCAAGCACATGCCCTGATGTCATCTCACATGCACGCGTGCATGAGGAACAACCGCAGCAAACCTGTCACATGGAACTGAGATGGACTGTGCCCATGATGCCGAGCGGTCTGGTAGGCTACATGTATACCGTCTGTGTCAAAGTCCGCAGCTCCGCAGCCATACGTAAATGTACATTAGCACAGCCTTGGCCAAGCAGATGTAACCCCACACCCTATCCCATTTGTAATCATGCTCAGTATATCCTCAACATGTATCCCGCTGCCAGTAGTGTCCACTATACTGCATCACAGAGGACAGAAGACTCAATATAATGTTTGAAACCAGAACTGTCTCCGCTGACTCATTTCACAAGTACGAATGAGAGAGGATGAGAGTATGTGAAGTACACGGCAGTCGTGACATGACCATGTAGTCCACTGGTATTGGATGTCAACGCAAATGAGTAGCACTACTGTGGAAGACACACATGTGTCGTGTGAAGTCGTATGGACGCAGTGCTCAGGTGGGTGGGTGCGACGGGTAGATGCGCACATGCCAAGTTGGAGCACGCCGTGTTGGGAGGGGTCATGAACAGTACACCACCGCTTCCCTGGGCATTGTGAGAGGACACCTGTCGGGGGAGTGAACACGTGTGTGCACAGCAGCCGGGCACACGTACAAAGCGGTACCAGGCGCACCTCAGCCCACCCTCTGTGGACAAGCTGGATCCTGTTGTGCGCCCGCCATGCCCCTTGACAAGGCACACACAGCCCCAGTCGACCAGGTGTAACCCCAACATAGTCAATCCACACAGGCGATACAGGGCACGGGATGGCAGTGGAGCATGGTGTGTGAGAGGTCCCCTCGCGCTCCTCCTGGTCATATCACGCAGGCAATAGAACCTCAACGTCCAGCATGGCAAAAAGTCAAATGGAAGTGTAGGGGGACGCACCACAGCACGAGCAGCACTGACGTCACGGGAGGTGGCTCGCACCATCCCATCCATTGCCCATCATACCAACCACGCCACATGCCATTGCGACTAAGTGCAAGCGCGTGCGCCACCACCCCTGAGCCCTCCCCAGAGAGGCCAAAGAGTGAATGTGTGGGCCATCAGCCACAGACGGACGCGGCATGGCCGCAAGGGCAGCCACAGCCACTGGGTGTCGCAGGTGGCGGATCCGGAAGGCGAAGACTGTGATGCATAGTCCATGCAGGCCGGTTCTCCATTTGGGGCACCACGCAGGTGGACGGCGTCCCGCCACACATCATACCCTGAGACAGCCCACTCGTGCAACTGGACCCACACATGCACTCCTTGCCCTCTCTGGTGCGAGCTTGGGGCTGCCTGTGCAAGCGCTAGCCTCGCAGGTGAGCATGCATATTGGGGGGCGAGGGGAGGACATGAGGGCTGGGGCGAAGATGACTGTATCACTGTCAGTTAGTACAAGGGATGACCCAGATGTGGAAAGGAAGAGACGTGTCCCGTGTGTACTGCAACTAGTCGCCAATCCAACTACCCCCATGTCCGGAATGTAAGCCCGCACCTAGGCCCGCCCATCCGCCACATCGAACATACCACCAGCACGACAACCTTCCCATTCGAAACACTGACTGGGGGTGGCGACCAGTGAACAATCATGTGTAGCCTACCCACGCGTACATGTGGGCCCTCCATGATCCATGTCACCTGCGGCAAAGACATGACATGCGCAATGAGGGAAGTGAGGAGAGCTGTCCGCCCCACGCGCAGAAGGTGCATCAGCTCCACAGACCCAGCAGCGAGTCCAGCAGGGGTCACATGTGCAGGGGCAGCTGTGCCTGGTGTGAAGGCACATGCATATGGACAGCACATCGACCAATGTGTAGTCTGCCCACATCCACAGTCCATCATCATGCGGACATAGGAATTGAACACAGGGCAACACATCTTAGCTGGTGCACCCACCGTGACCAACAATGCGCAATCATCGACGTACCCGCCCTGTGCATGGCCCCCCACCCAACGGAGGCACATCCAGTGCCACCATCCCACACACACAAGCCTTCCACGGAACATGCTGTGTCCAATGGTCAGTACAGAGTCAGCGCCCATCTGGTGGATCCTGAACAGGAGACACATGCACACACATGCCAGCTCCCACTATGTACGACTGCCACCTGGCACGTGCAATGTAACCTCTCACCTGTGACGTGTGACTGCAAGCACACAGCCGTCTTGGCATGGGGCTGTCAATGTGGACACCAGTCAATGTTTCGGGAGCTGTGATCCGTACAGTGCTGTACATAGGGTGCAGTGCTGACACCTACTACTGTCTCATATCCCCTCGTGCCACAGGTCCCACTTGTATTGGCCGCTCAGCCCGTGCCCACATCGTCGTCGTCGTGTGCCATACTCATCCAGCCTCGGAAGCAGTTCCATGCTCAGCAGACATTCATGTTGCCGTGGCGTTGCCGCTTGACGAATATGCAGTCAGTCCCCATCAGCACGCCCCGCAAGTCATTGGGGCCTAGATCCCCATGTGCATGCACATGGCAGTGGTATGTCTCACTTGCCATTGCCATTGTTGGGAGACCTGTGTAAGTGTATTGTGGCCGTGCCGTCCCAGCTTGACAGCTGGGCTGTGGCCCATGTGCTTGCTCAGTCATGTCAGTGATGTGTATGCGAAATTGCTATGTGCCGTGTTGCTTTGACATGTGTCCTCTGCCATTTAACCCAGGCGGAGACCGAACATTGACCGCCCATACCAATTGCTGGCGGACATGGACGATACAGAGGTAATCAGGAAGTTTCGGCTGGACAGGCCAACTCTGCATCGACTGTGTGCCATGTTAGAGCCCCATCTCCGTCCCCGCAGGGTGTTTCCGACTGCTGTCACCCCCACGGCTAAGGTGATGGCCGCCATGCATTTCTTCGCCACTGGGTCATTCCAGCACACAGTGGGCAGTGGAGGAGGGATGTCCCAGCCCATGTTCAGCAAGGTGCTGAGGGATGTACTGGCAGCCATGATGCTGTACCGGAACAGGTACATCAGATTCCCCAGGGCTCGTGAATTGGCGGCAGTGAAGGGTGCATTCTATGCCCTTGGCAGAATCCCACACGTCGTGGGAGCCATTGACTGCACACATGTCGGCCTTGTTCCACCACAGGCCACTGAGCACCTGTACCGCAACAGGAAGCACACGCACTCCCTGAATGTGCAAGTGGTGTGCCTTGCGGACATGGTGATCACCCACGTGTGTGCAAAGTTTCCAGGCTCGGCCCATGACGCACACATAATGCGCAACAGCATCTTGCCACGACTGATGGCCAATCTGCAACAGGATCGTGGCTGTATTGTCGGTGAGTATGTGGAGTGGTGTAGCGTGCTGGTTGTGCGATGCTGTCCCCTGTCCAGTTGGAATAGCAACGGTTCTCTGTGTCCCTCACACCCAGGTGACTCTGCGTATCCGAATGGGGCATGGCTGCTCAGTCCATTGAGGAATCCTCGCACCCCAGCAGACGATCGATACAATGAGGCACATGGGAGGACCAGACGTGTGGTCGAGCGTACCTTTGGCCTCCTCAAGTCCAGGTTCAGGTGCCTGGACCGCACCGGGGGTGCACTGGCGTACTCCCCACAGAAGGTGTGCCAGATAGTGGTGGCGTGCTGCATGCTGCACAATCTGGCCATTCGGAAGCAGATCCCCCTCATTGTGGATGACGGAGATCAACCAGGGCCCCAGCCCGCAGACCAGGACAGCTCGAGTGAGGTGGACAGCGGAGAGGAGGAAGCTGGGAATGTGCGCCAGCAGCTCATCGCCCGCTACTTCACTTGACGGTGAGTGTCCATGTACGACGGATGATGTGTCTGTATCTATGCAGGTGTGTGTGTGCTGTGTCAGGGTGGCCGTATGTTCACTGCGTGCAGTGTGTCAACGCTCCATGGCCAGGGTAGTATGCCACTGTTGGTGACTGTGGCATTGTGCCCTATTGCTCTGTGCGATGTGTGTACATTGCTTGTAGTTGTTGACATGTACTGTGTGATGGGTGTGTGACACACTCATTGAATGTGCTCCTGTTCTGTCTCCCACCCTTAGGTCCCTACAGGCCCTCCGGATTCCATTTCCATGCCACGCATCAGGTGCCTTTCCGCCCAAGGTGGCCGTTGTATTCCGTACAATAAAGACACAGGGCACAAACAGCAGTTAGTGAAAAAGGTGCATTTATTACAAACTGTGACATGTGATTGTGTGTAAGGTGATGACAAAAGTGGTGCGTGCAGTGACAATGAGCTGTCGGTCATGGCTGTGTGATGATCAGGGTGTACCCACTGGTTCTATGTCCATAGTCCAACACACACATGCCATCCAGATGGCTGTGTGGAGTGGGATCGTAGAGCAAGTCAATGCAGTGGCTGGTCAAGGAAGGCTGGCGGAAGGCTGGCTGGCTGCCTCACTTGCGACTGGAGCGTGCGAAGTCCTCCCGGGAGATCTGTTTCCTCTTCGGACGGCCCCTTCCACGTTTGGGAGGGGGTGTGTGGTGGCGACCTGCTGGTGGTGGGTGAGGTGTGCTCACTGGCTGTGGACGCAGGGGAAGTGGACACTGCTGCCCGAGCCTGCGCCCTAGCAGGTGGTGGCGGAGGTGGTGTTGCTGGCCTTGCCTGTGACCCCACCGCCACCACCAGCTGGCCCATGAGGTCCACGAGTTGGTCCATACGGGACACGAATTGGCCCATATGGGCGTCCATGGACCTCAGCACCCCCAGCACCTCCCGCGTGTCAGTAGCAGACCTGGCCCATTGTCCTTGGGCCTCTTCATAGGCCCCAAGGACTCTGTCCATTTGAGGCAGGGCATGGCTCCCAGGGGAGGCTGGCGTTTCCCTGACCCTGCTCCTCCTACCAGTCCTGCTGCCACCGGCCTGCCCACTAGCCACATTGCTCACCACGGTCCTCGCTGTGGCTCCCAGGGTGGATCCAGTCGGCCGGGCCACCACCTGCGCTGGGGCTGGTGCCAGCGAAGACGTGGTGGTGGTGGAGGCGGTGGTGGTCGGTGCGGCGATGGTGGTGGTTGCGGCAGTGGTAGTGGCCGCAATGACCGTGGGTGTGGCCGCAACGACAGTGGCAGCAGGGGACTGGGACTGTTCAGCATCCCTGGATGATGGGTTGGTGGGTAGGAGGGGTCCTGGGGAGCGGCTGGGCCCTGCCACGCCAGATGGGCCAGCTTGGTGGTCCGTGTCCGAAGAGGTGGACAGATCCTCCAGATCCGTGTGTCCTCGTTGGGGGCTTGTAGGCTGGCTGTGCTGGCTGCTGTCTCCATCCCCAGCGTCCAGCAGTTCGTCACCTGTGGAGAAAATGAGATTTGTTATTGTGTTGCACCTGGCGAAGTATGTATTAGTCGTCTGACATTGGCAGTTCGTGCAATCTCGTACATGGGTTTCCCGGAGGCGAGTGTGTGGCTGTGGCATCTGTAGGTGTGTGTGCTAGGCAATGGGACTGTGTGCTGTGCACATGTGGCATGGGACGGATTGGCCATGCCGATGGGTGTGTTGCTTTGCCCCTACTCATTGTGACTCTGGTGTATGTGGGCTCCTGGCCCATCCTGGGTCTGGTTTGTACTTTGCTTTTGGAGTTCAAATGGAACGCTTAGGAACGCATATGGCAACATGGGGGCCATGCCCCAGATTCGCATTTGGGATGGAATATGCTTTTGGGGTTCAAATGGAACGCTTAGGAACGCATATGGCAACATGGGGGCCATGCCCCAGATTCGCATTTGGGAGGGTATATGCTTTTGGGGTACATGCTGTGAGCCATGGGTGCCGAACGTGACATGTGTTGTGGCAGCATGACAGTGCATGGTCTGAGGTGTGTGCATGCCTGACATGCCCTGCATATTTGCTGTCTGTTGTGGTTACTGGACAAGGCATTGGACGCATCGTTATGAGTGAGTGATAGTTGTGTGCCAGCCAACGTATTGCAGTTGTCCCATCTCCTTGGTGTGCGTGCTGCCCTGTGCCATGTGCATCACTGCAGTGCTCGGGGGGTGTGGCCCATGTTGTGTGTTGTTGCTCACAGTGTGTCGTGCGCTTAATTGACTTCTGGCACATGGTTGGTCATGGGCATGTGTCTTAGCGTGACTGCTGTATGTGTGGCAGCTGTGCGGATGACATGCCTTTCATGAGACTGGGGCTGACGGATGGGATGGATGGTATGTTGTATGTGCATGGTGTGTCTGTGTGTTTGATGGGTTCAGTGGTGTTCGTGTGCATTTCTGTTGTTCCGCTCTGTTGCGTCTAGTGTTGTTTGTCTTACATAGGCGTAGTTGTGGGGTGTGTGGTTGACAGGCAGTAGGGGCTACATGGACAGGACTTCAATGGTGTTTCGGTTGTGTGTGATGAGTTGCACAGTGGCTGCCGTGTGGGACTATATTCAGTGTGGCTTGTGCATGCAGACGTGGCTCCTTGGGTGTTGCTATGTCTGTGATGGGTCATGTGGGGTGTGAGTCTGCTGTTCATGTCCGTGTGCACATTGTTCACTTGTTCGTGACAGTGGGCGGTGCTGCATGTTCGTGTGCTACGTGACATGTCCCATGTGTTGGTGGTGTTATGGTCCTCATGCCTCCAGTAATCCAGCCCTGTCCAGTTTCCCACCTGCAAGTTGTTCGTGCGTGCACTGTACTGGATGCCACATGGCTCTTAGCGGGGGTGCTCCATGTTGCAGGTCTGTGGGGGTGGGGGGTGTAGTGGGTCGTGGGGGTGGCTGTACACCCACTGACACCGATTGCTGTGGACCGTGATGTCTGCCTTTCGGCTGTCGTTGTGCACTGCGGTGGCTGACACGTGGGTGTGGGGTGTGGGGGATGCCCCTCCTTGCTGTGCTGTGGGACTGGGGCCTGGTGTGTGTTGTACTTGGGCTGTCCACCGTCCCACCCACTGCACTTTGTGTTCCTGCCACTTACCTGTTACTTGTCAGTTGGTGCAGCTGTGGCGGACACATGGGTGTGGTGGGTGCTCGTTGTAGCGCTTCTGGCATATTTGGGGACCTGTTGGTGGTTACGTGGCTGGCTTAGTGTACACATGTCCCCACGCATCTTACAGTTGTTCGGTTTGGCCTGTGTGTGGTAGTGTCTGTTGCATGTGCGTGTGATGTGTTGTGTATTGTGTGCTGGACATGGGGGTGTTTGTCCCTGGGAGCTGTGGCATGGTGGTTGCGCATGTGTGTACATAGCGGTGTGCTGGTATACATTAGTTTGTACTTACCAGCCTCCACTCCCCCTGCTAATCCGGCGAGGATCTCCGGATGGATTACGACTCGCACCTTCTCCTCCCACGCTTTGAAGGTCTTAAAGAGCGCGGGATTCCCTCCGCCAGTGACGGCAGCCAGCTCTCTGTTTTTGCCCTCCTTCTTCTTGACCAGGCTCTTGACGTCATTCCAACGTTTGTTAATCTCGGTTCTGTTCCTGGGCAGGGTCCCGACTGCATTGACCTGGTCTACGATCCGGGTCCACATTCTGTTTCTGGTGGCTAGTGGTGTGTGCTGGACCATGTTCCCATAGATTTGTGGGTACACCTTGATGATCTCGTCGACCATGACCGTCAGCTCCATGGGCGTGAACTTGGGCATCCTTTGTGGTGCCATGGTGTTTGTGGTGCTGGTGCGGTGTGTGTTGTGTAATGTGCAGGGGGTTTGTGGTGCCGGTGTTTGGTGGTGGTGGTGGTGGTGGTTGTGATGTGTGCGTTTCTGTGGTGTGCTGCTGTCCTTGCTGTGTCACCGTGTCCTCTCCTCTCCTCTCTGGTTTGCAATGTAGCAAGGGGTTGTGGTCTGTGGGAGTGCTGCTTTTGTACTCACCTATGTGGGTGTGTCCTCATGGTCTGTTGTTTTCAGGTGTGTTGTGTCTGGTGTTCTGGCCTTTGTATTTTTTGTTTGTCCGGGGGGTGTTTTCGGGATGTGTACTGTGCTTGTGTATTTGTGCGTGCCTTGCTGTGTGGACTTGTTGGCCATGTTGTGTGCTATTGGTTTTGTGTGCGGATGGTTTCTGTGCAGGTACGTGGGCGCCATGGCTTCTGCCGTGTCGATTCTCATCGGCGTTGTTTGCGCTGGCGGGCGGTATATTTGTTGTTTTTCCGCGCTCATGGCGGTGCGATCGTAATTTCACGTGCGGTGTGTCGGCCGTGTGGGCGGGCGGTTTTGTGTTGTCGTGCGTGTTTCCGTCCGTGGCGGGCGGTTTGACTCCGACTCGGACGATGGCGGGCGGTATTTTGTATGATTTTTCCGCCGATGGCGGTTTTCAGTTTGTGTACTCATAATGGCGTGGTCGGTGTTCAGGCGGTGTGTGCGGGCGGATTTTTGCCGCTTCCATGCCTGGCGGATTTTTTTACGCCGGGTATCGTAATGTGCCCCCTACACTCTTAAGTTTGGCTCCACTCCCTTTTTAAGGGGTGCAGACATAAATCTGCACATTTGAGTAACTTTACACTCTGATTTTATGAGTAGCCAAAAGTCGTAAAGTTACTAAAAAGTGTAAGAATAAATCACATGTGTAAATTTTTCACCAGTGAAGGTAACCTTTATGAATAGCCCACTTACTGTCCAGCATTGTGATACTGTGTATTAATGATGGTTAGTGGAGCTCCTTGCTACATTTAGAATCTCTTACTAGTTCAGTTCTTTGAAGGCTTGCAGCTGCATTTGGAATCATACACCAAACATTGTCCCATGGGTATTGGCATAAGGAATTAGCATATAGAAATGTAGCATTTAGACAACTTCCCTGGTCGTTTCACTCTTTGGTTCTTCTTAGCTGGAGGGATTGACTTAGGTTGCCAACCAATTCTTCTGCTAAATAGAGTCAGTGAAGGCCTATACTCCAAGCAAAAAAGATGTTCAAGAGTGACATTATTTATTTATTTATGTATTTATAGATTTATAAAGTGCGCAGCCACCCAACAGGGTCTCCCGGCGCTGAACAAGTGGAGGCAGGGCCATGAAGGTGATTTCAACAGGCAAGAATAGGAATCAGGCCAGGTCGCTGAAAAGCAGAGTCTTTAAGCGCTTACGGAAAGCTAACAGAGAATGACAATTCCTAAGATCATTTGGGAGAGCATTCCAGAACTTAGGGCCCAGGTAACAAAAAGAGCGACGCCTCATACGGACAAGGTGAAACCTGGGGACTAAAAACAGTGAGAGGTTGGAGGATCACAACTGTCGAGCCAGCACATAAGGTGTCACAAATCTTTGAATATAAGAGGGAGCAAGGCCACATTTGACCCGAAACATGTAACATAGGGCCTTAAACTCAATGCGCTTATTGACTTTAAGCCAATGGAGTTGGTGGAGCAGAGGAGACGCAGAGGCGCATATAAGGCTGATGGAAAGAAAGACGTGCAGCTGCATTTTGAATGACCTGCTACCAGTGCACTGAGGCTTTATCTGCACCCAGATACAGCACATTGCCATAGTCCAGCCTGGATATTACCAGAGCCTGCAGAACCATTCTCTGAACTGCCCGTGGAATTAGCCAGAGGATTTTTTTGATCCATCTAAGAACAGCAAAGCAGGATGCCGTAACCCTGGACACCTGAGATTTAAGGGAAAGATTTTTATCAATAATTAAACCCAGGTTTTTGACTTTGGGGACAGAGGCAGGCAAAGGGCCCAGAGTGTCAGGCCAATGTTTGATTCCCCAAAGCTCAGGGTTATTAGCCAGAACAAGCACCTCCGTTTTAGTGCCATTAAGCTTCAGGGCATTACTGGTCATCCACGAGGAGACATTCCTCAGGCCAAGCTGAAGCAGGGAGCGATCTAGGTGCTGGGCGGTGGAGAGTGAAAAGATAATCTGAGTATCGTCAGCATAAGAAAAGATAGTCAGTCCGACTTCTCAGCAATGTCAGCCAAAGGGCTCAAAATAGAACCCTGAGGCACTCCAGAGGTTAAAGCTAAAGTATTAGATCTTACTTTATTCGAAAAGACCTGGAAGGTACCGTCTTTTAAAAAAGAGATCAATCACCTCAGAGCCAGACCCACATTGCCAGAGGCTTCGAGACGGTCTATCAGAATGGAATGTGACACCGTGTCAAAAGCCGCACTTAAATCCAGCAGAATGAGGGTGGAAGTACCTCCGGAGTCAAGTTGTTGCCTGAGATGTTCAGTGACCCCGAGAAGAGCAGACTCGGTACTATGGCCAGGTCTAAAGACAGACTGTGAGGGGTGCAGCAAATTACGAGTTGTAACAAAAGGAGAGTTGAGTATTAATGTGCCGCTCCAAAATTTTAGAGAACACAGGCAAGAGGGAAATAGGGTGAAAATTTGACCAACAGAGAGGATCAAGACCTTCCTTTCTTAATAAAGGAAGGACGAGTGCATGTTTCCACCTCTGAGCTACCAAACCTATACTTAAAGAAGTATTGAGAAGGTTAAGAATCACAGAGAGGGCAGCCTCGCCCAAGAGACTAAGTTTAGAAGGGGGGAGAGGATCAAGAGGTGAACCAGACTTAATAGATCTCAACAACAGCTTCAGGGAAGGCAAATCCAAAGGAAGCCAGGAACTAATCTGTGAGGAATCCCCAGACACAGGTACCTGGGGGAAAAATTCAGGGAGCCTTACCGTTGGGTTGACAGGAAACATTAGATTCCCTTGTTGGGAGGCATCCACAGCAAGTTGGCCATGGATGGACTTGACTTTATTGTAAAAGAACAGCGCTAGCTCATCGCATTGAGGTTGGGAAAGTGAGGGAGGGGACAAGAAAGCACTAGCAGCTGAGATTTTAGTCACAACTTCAAACAAAGTTTTCGAACAGTTTTGGGAGCTAGAAATCTTCTCAATAAAGAAGGCTGCGCGAGCCGATCTACAAAGAGCATGATATTTCTTTAATTCTCCCAAATACTCCAACTTAGCATTGGACAAATAATGTTTCCTCCATTGTCTTTAGAACCATTAAGCGATGTGGCCAATGGTCATCCTTTAAGTTAAAATGCCACTTTACCTACTTCAGACTTTTTAAGGCCACAGAGCTCATCTGCATGCTAATACACCATATCTGATTGAACCACATATTGTTAGGGCACACAGGAGTAGGGTGGAGCTAAGGGGCAGTATTTGCTGATGCTATTGTTACAAAATGTTTGACAGTTGCATGTTCTTATTTATGGTAAGAGTCCTGATATTATCATTTCATTATTCATTCTGAATGTTAGTCTTCGTATCGACTCTTTAGAATGAGGAATTTACCTTATATGTCATCCACTTAAAATTGATTACAAATGTAGCTGATGTTTGACCATGTACAATGATAGAGGTTCAGACTGAACATTTCAAGGGATTGTGCATGGGCACTGCTGCGTCATTTACAAAGTCATCATGATCAGCTCCTCTGCTTATCTTGCAGACAAGCTCACCATCTCTGGTGGTTCTTAGCACACCCACAATCAGGACACCATCAGACTGCAGACTGTGTACACACACACTGTAGACTGTGTAAAAAGGTCAAAACAAGGCAGCAGGCCTTTTCTATCAATGTTACTGTAATCAGGAGTTATGTGAGTCCATAGACAACTTTATCATGGCTATCACAGACGGATTTAAGCAACCTGAAGTCAGTGTACTAGCAGCTCAGCCTCTCACAGAAACCCGGAAACAGCAGCAGCTTAGAGCTTATAAAAGACATGGTAGAAAGGGGTGGCACGTGACCATGGAGATTCCGAGCAAAGAACTGATTGATAGTGACGGAAGGTTCGAGGAAGTTGAGGAGTCCGAGAAACAAGAAGACAAGAAAGGAACATCGGAGTAGTGTGACTCGAGGCGGCAGAAGGGACGTGGTGAAAAGGGTGGGTGATGTGGGGAGAGTGGAGGAGAGTACACTGGAGAGTGAAGAAGCACCAGTTCTTCACAGCAGTGGCCCGAGGGAGAGAGAGAGGTGCTGTACACCTCGATGGACTGCTCAGGCAAGTGACTGCGTTTACCTATAACGTCTTGGTAAAGGAGGATGTAGAGTGAAGCACTTCCTCTTTGTGGCTCACCGACACTGAGGTGTTTAGTAGAAAATGGGAGGAGCTGCCCCTTCATCACCGCAACCACAGTTCAACTCTAACTCACCCAGAACAGTGCACTTCACAGGGTAAAGGTGAAGGGTATTGGTTTCTTTTCTTTGAACAAGAAACTCAGGGTATTTCTGTTTGTGTGTGAGTTCTCACAAAGGATGTAATGGGACATATTTGGAGCAGCCATCAGAAGCAAGAAGCAACCGCAGTAGTAGCTCCCTGAGGCAAGACGATAAAAACTGGACACTATCTGTTTTTTTAATGTATTTTTTTATTTAAGACCTGTAACAACCACCCTAATAAAATCTTTGTGTTCTGAACCCCATGGAGAGTTGAGTCGGGTCTAAACCTTGTCACAGTGGTGTCAGAAGTAGGATGTTACCCATCCCAGGGTGGTAGTCAGGACTCAACCCATAACTATGGAGGATATGATTAAGCAGTTGGCCGAAGGACAGAGGCATTTGCAACTAGTGGTGGAGCCAGAGGCGCAGGTGGTGCAACAAGATAGGGAGAACCTACAAACCGCCTTAAAAATGCAAACTGCCGTAACCAAGAAGCTCAGGATGCAGCCAAACGCAATAGCAAACGCCAAGGTGCATCCCAATGTACCCAGTATCTTCAAAAATACCAGGCTGGAGAAAACCCAGATTTTTTCTTTATGAACTTTGAACGGGTTGCTCCCACTGCTTCTTGGCCACCAGAACATATAGCTCCCCTCCTATTTGGGGAATTACAGACAGCTTATCAGGCTGCCAACCCTGCAGGTACCACACCGTACGTGGTCATTAAGAAGGCAATCCTTGATCACCTCGGCTGCGAACCAGTGTATTATCAAGCGAAATTGAGAAAGGAGAAATTGGGGACCGATGACAACCTTAGGGCACTATATTTTTGAATACGAGATTTGGGAAGTAAATTGCTAAAGCCTGACACCTCGACAATAGAAGACATAGTACAGAAGGTTTATCTTTAACCATTCCTGGAGTCAACATGTACGTGGATCAGACAGCACCCTAATGTAATATCTACCACGGCAGTAGAATTGGCCTGCACATATCATAGATCCCCAGAATTTAAATCTGGAACGAGGAACTCTCAAACTAGCAATCCAGTGGGTTGGGGAGGGACAATTATACCCAAATCTTGAGGTAATAAGAGTTATGCAACAGAGAACCCTAAAAAAAAAACATTGGGTGTATATGTGCACTCTAAAAAAAAAAAGAAAAATCCTATAATTGCAAAACCGTTAATTTAATGCATGACTTTCCCCATTGACTAGTACAGTATAAACATCTTACTGTATTGAACGGGCAACGTCTGCTATCCCCAAACTGTTCTGTATCTTGAGTTAATGAGAATGGAAGGACGGTCTACTAGTAAAAGCATGTGAAGCACCAGACATCGAGGGGGACAGCAATATATCTGAATAATAGGAACTTATCTTTTGATATGGTGCCCAAGAGCCGCTAGGACAACGTGCTGCTATGGATGCTAGTATAAAAGCTCACTTTTATGCGTTAGCAAAGTTTTGTAAAAAAAAAAATGTCTGACTGCAAATGCCAAAACGACTGGCATTGTCAACTCTTGTTTTCATATCGTGCTTCATGCCACGATTTTGCTGATTCTAAGCGCTCTAAAAACAAGGGTTTCTGTTATCGATTGTATGATACGCAACTTTCCAACCTCCAAAGGATGGAAGGCTGAGTGTGGCTTCCTGGGATTCTAAGTTGTGAGTTTTATAACGTTTATCAGCAGCCACATGTCATCTCACAGAGCCATCATGCCAAAGCAATGGGGAATGTCACAAACAAGTCATTGATTTAAGGTACCTGGATATACTGTTTTTGATTCATGAAAGCCTCCTGGCCTTTCAGACTTGTAAGCTGTGCCATAATGCATAATTGTGTTTTATAATGGTGCAACAGAGCACGTTCTGCCAAAAATGATAACTCGACCGCTCTGCTTTTGAATCGTTAAGCATCTCGGTCCATTTTTGTTGTATAAGAATGTGTGCTTCGCAGAAAGGTTTTGTTTGGATTGAAGAACTGCAAACATCACTCTTTCAGCTTGGCTGATCTAATTCAACTTTTTGGCCGGTACATGAATTGTATCATTGTATTAATCATCACGAAAGCATTGTGCATTCATTAAACCTGTCAGGCCTCTGCAAATACAACAGAAATTCAAAATGCTTCATGATAACAGATGAGGCTGGAATTTAAATTCGTAATTTCCTAGGGGAGCACATAAGCACACGTCTACCATGAAAACTGTGGCTACAGCACCCCTCCCATCTGTCGGTGAAATACCGCTTTGCATTGAAACACATTCACGTGTACTAAAGATCCCATTGCTGTATTTGTGGCCTGAAACTCAAAAAGTGGGTTTGCTTTAAAGGCTTGTTTTTTTTAAATTGGTCACATTGGCCATAGGATGAGAAGCTACAGATGGAGATGTCTCATTGTTATAACTCAGGTCACTGAGGTAAATGAATCCACAAAACACACACACCACAGCATACCCCACATAGCGTTTAATAGTGGAGCCGGCATGTACAAAAAAGGTGTGCTTTTGAACTGACAAGTTAACTGAGTTATTGCAACGATTTTTCTTATCTTACTGTTTTTTTAGCACGAATATTGCCTCGTGAACCCAAGAGCACTCTACACATGTCAAACTAATGAAAGAAAAAACAGAAGTAAACTATAACAGAATAAGACCAAAGTAGATACTACGCAGTCACCTGACAGCAAGTCACAAGGAAAGAAAAAAGCTGCAGAAACATTTGACATGGTCCTATTCTTCTCTTGCACCATGAATCCTGGCAGAAAAAGCTCAGAGGCCTCAATTTGCACTTTTTCCATGATGGTAAATTACACATCCTGCATACCCTGATACCGTTCAGTATAGTACTCGAGTGGTGCCCAATATAGGCGTCATTCAGATTTGTGCATCTAGGCTTGGGATAATGTCAAATCAATCAATCAATCAAAGACATTTGTAAAGCGTGTGTCTGCTTCATCCGAAGCCTTCCGGCGCTCATAGCTATGGAGACTGATATCAGATGGAAGCTACCTTGAGAGTTCATCAGAGTCGAACAAAAAAGTTTTTAAGTCTCTTTTATAAATGGAGTTTGACTGTGCCTTGTGGAGATTGAGCAACACAGAATTCCATAATTTGACGGTTTGTACCGTAAAGGAGCTGCCTCCGCGTCGAGATTTAAAAAATTTAGGAACATGCATCAGGCATAGATTATTAGGTCTGAGTACTCTGGGGCAGATTTACAAGGCCCTTGCGCCACTTTTGCGTCATTTTTAACATGGGAAAAGTGACGCAAAAGTGGCGCAAGGGGCTTGTAAATAAGCCCCTCTGTGTTGATTGTACAGACGCACTCGGTGTCTCAGATAGAAAGGGACTTTCGCTGCTAGTACACTAAACGCCAGCATAAGGGCTATAAATTTAATGCCTTTCACAACTGGAAACCAGTGAAGCCGCTTCAGTTGAGAGGAAATATGCTGTTGGAAAGGAACTCGTCGAATAAGTCTGGCCTTAGCATTTTGTATGGTCTGTGAGTCAAAAAAACAGGAGGGCACAGAAAAAGACTGATACCGTGCTCCAGACGGGAGGTTACCATTGTACGAACAACTATTTTTGAGTATCCTCCGGAACAAGGAGTAGCAGCTTCCTTAAAGCTTTTAATTTGAGAAAGCAAGCTGAAGAAATCAGCCTGATATGAGCAGAAATGGAAAGGGCAGAATAAAAACTAATACCCAGATTTCTGGCGGCGGTTGTGGGAGTCACAGGAGGGTTTAAGTGTTCGGGCCACCAGAGGCACAGGGTGTGGGGGAACCACTCGGACCAAAAAAGAGGACTTCTGTTTTCTCAGAATTCAACTTAAGGAAGTTTGCCTCAATACAGGCAAGCCACTCCTTGAATTTATAGGGGGCAGCCTTCGAATATTCCTGAAAGTAAAATAGAAGCTGGGTGTCATCCACATAGAAGACCACCTTCACATCCCTGGATTCAATCAGGCCCACCAAAAAAGCAAAGTACAAATTAAACAGCAGCAGGCTCAGGGCCAATCCCAGGGGCACTCCACATAGAAGTGGTTTGGGGATGGGATGAAAAAGGATGGAGATGCACTCATTGAGATCTGCCTTCCAAGAAAGATTTAAGCCAGCAGAGTACCTTGCCATGGATGTCATTCTGCATGAGTTGTTCAGAAGAGTGGCATGAGAGATTGTGTTGAACAAAACCAACAGGTCCAACAGTACCACCATGGCTGAGTGGGCTCTGTCTAAGTTTACCTAAATAAACTCATAGACCTCAAAAGTGCTTTCAGTACTAAATCCTGCCTGAAATCCAACAGAGAGATATGCAAGTGGCGATTTGATTCCACAAAGGAAGATAACTGATAAGTGGCCAGTTTTTCAAAAATTTTCATAGGTGCTGGTAGAAGGGAAATAGGCTTGAAATTGCTTAAAACAGTTGATCAGCTTTCGCTTTCTTGAAGAGGTGTAAAAGGAATGCTTGTTACAATTAGTTGGAAATATGCCAGATTCCAGGTAAGTGTTCCAGATTTTGTTGAGAACTGGGTTAATATACCAAGGCCTTATCTTAAGTAATCGGTGTGGGCGAGGGTCCGCCGGAGAGCAGAACTCATATTTCTCCAGTTCACTTAAAGAGACTTCCTCTGAAATAGTACAAAAATTAGCGTGCAGCGACTTACAATTAGACGGAGGATCTGCCTGAGTACCCTCAATAGGTGGTGCAGGAAATGTAGAGTACACATTGTGAATATTCTCATCAAAAAAGTTGATAGCTCGTTGCAGAGTTCTGGAAAAGGATTGAAGGTACTCTGTGCGGCATCAGCATAAAAAAGAATTTACTATATTTGAGACTTCCCGGGAGTTATTAGAGGCTGCCACTATATGAGAAGAAAATTGCTTTCTCATTGTTTTGTGGAAAAGTTTATGAAATTTTCTGTGGTCCACTTTAAATATAATGTTGGCCTCAGGATCGCAGGACGTTCTCCAATTAAGTTCCAGATTTTTACACAGCCCTCAAAGCAGGGGAGAATCCAGGAGCCAAGCGCTTTGTTCTTTTTGCCTTATGAACTTTCATAGATGCCAGTATGTTATTCCTTATTCCAGTCTGATAAACTCAGAATCTCTTTTATATGCCTGCATGATTTTCTCTAAATTTAACTTGTTGAAAATCATGTGGTAGAAGACCCCAGGGGTGTGCAATTTGCTCCCTGGTAATAATCTCTACTGGAATGCAGTATTTTGCGCCCAAATCTGGATGAAAGTCTTACAAAGAGTGCACTTCTATGTCTTCATTGTATTTATTTAAATATCATGATATTGAGTTGCCGGAAATGCTTCCTTCTTATTTATACCAAAGGACTTGATGGACGGAGCGTTAGAGCAAATCAAACACTCACCCCCAGTCAACTGATCTGGGTTTAATCCATCATCATTCTTTAGCTCACTCCACCACCCCAGTTCAGACATGGCTATATGCAAATCAGTCTGACCCTGTGCCTCATGGGAACAGTCCAGCCCGAACTGCCAAGCTATGTCTTCCCTGGACCGGAAACAAGCATCCTGGGACCGGTTTCGGGTTCATAACCCTCATCAGCCAGGCTATCTTGAATCCAGTGGCAAAGTGAGCAAGGGACCCACGTCTGGGCATACCCTGCCAACTTAGGGCGAATAAAGCGATACCAAAGAGGATGATGGACGGAGCGTTAGAGCAAATCAAACACTCACCCCCAGTCAACTGATCTGGGTTTAATCCATCATCATTCTTTAGCTCACTCCACCACCCCAGTTCAGACATGGCCATATGCAAATCGGTCTGACCCTGTGCCTTATGGGAACAGTCCAGCCCGAACTGCCAAGCCATGTCTTCCCTGGACCGGAAACAAGCATCCTGGGACCGGTTTCGGGTTCATAACCCTCATCAGCCAGGCTATCTTGAATCCAGTGGCAAAGTGAGCAAGGGACCCACGTCTGGGCATACCCTGCCAACTTAGGGCGAACAAAGCAATACCAAAGGGGATGATGGACGGAGCGTTAGAGCAAATCAAACACTCACCCCCAGTCAACTGATCTGGGTTTAATCCATCATCATTCTTTAGCTCACTCCACCACCCCAGTTCAGACATGGCCATATGCAAATCAGTCTGACCCTGTGCCTCATGGGAACAGTCCAGCCCGAACTGCCAAGCCATGTCTTCCCTGGACCGGAAACAAGCATCCTGGGACCGGTTTCGGGTTCATAACCCTCATCAGCCAGGCTATCTTGAATCCAGTGGCAAAGTGAGCAAGGGACCCACGTCTGGGCATACCCTGCCAACTTAGGGCGAACAAAGCGATACCAAAGGGGATGATGGACGGAGCGTTAGAGCAAATCAAACACTCACCCCCAGTCAACTGATCTGGGTTTAATCCATCATCATTCTTTAGCTCACTCCACCACCCCAGTTCAGACATGGCCATATGCAAATCAGTCTGACCCTGTGCCTCATGGGAACAGTCCAGCCCGAACTGCCAAGCCATGTCTTCCCTGGACCGGAAACAAGCATCCTGGGACCGGTTTCGGGTTCATAACCCTCATCAGCCAGGCTATCTTGAATCCAGTGGCAAAGTGAGCAAGGGACCCACGTCTGGGCATACCCTGCCAACTTAGGGCGAACAAAGCGATACCAAAGGGGATGATGGACGGAGCGTTAGAGCAAATCAAACACTCACCCCCAGTCAACTGATCTGGGTTTAATCCATCATCAGTCTTTAGCTCACTCCACCACCCCAGTTCAGACATGGCCATAGGCAAATCAGTCTGACCCTGTGCCTCATGGGAACAGTCCAGCCTGAACTGCCAAGCCATGTCTTCCCTGGACCGGAAACAAGCATCCTGGGACCGGTTTCGGGTTCATAACCCTCATCAGCCAGGCTATCTTGAATCCAGTGGCAAAGTGAGCAAGGGACCCACGTCTGGGCATACCCTGCCAACTTAGGGCGAACAAAGTGATACCAAAGGGGATGATGGACGGAGCGTTAGAGCAAATCAAACACTCACCCCCAGTCAACTGATCTGGGTTTAATCCATCATCATTCTTTAGCTCACTCCACCACCCCAGTTCAGACATGGCCATATGCAAATCAGTCTGACCCTGTGCCTCATGGGAACAGTCCAGCCCGAACTGCCAAGCCATGTCTTCCCTGGACCGGAAACAAGCATCCTGGGACCGGTTTCGGGTTCATATCCCTCATCAGCCAGGCTAACTTGAATCCAGTGGCAAAGTGAGCAAGGGACCCACGTCTGGGCATACCCTGCCAACTTAGGGCGAACAAAGCGATATCAAAGGGGATGATGGATGGAGCATTAGAGCAAATCAAACACTCACCCCCAGTCAACTGATCTGGGTTTAATCCATCATCATTCTTTAGCTCACTCCACCACCCCAGTTCAGACATGGCCATATGCAAATCAGTCTGACCCTGTGCCTCATGGGAACAGTCCAGCCCGAACTGCCAAGCCATGTCTTCCTGGACCGGAAACAAGCATCCTGGGACCGGTTTCGGGTTCATAACCCTCATCAGCCAGGCTATCTTGAATCCAGTGGCAAAGTGAGCAAGGGACCCACGTCTGGGCATACCCTGCCAACTTAGGGCGAACAAAGCGATACCAAAGGGGATGATGGACGGAGCGTTAGAGCAAATCAAACACTCACCCCCAGTCAACTGATCTGGGTATAATCCATCATCATTCTTTAGCTCACTCCACCACCCCAGTTCAGACATGGCCATATGCAAATCAGTCTGACCCTGTGCCTCATGGGAACAGTCCAGCCCGAACTGCCAAGCCATGTCTTCCCTGGACCGGAAACAAGCATCCTGGGACCGGTTTCGGGTTCATAACCCTCATCAGCCAGGCTATCTTGAATCCAGTGGCAAAGTGAGCAAGGGACCCACGTCTGGGCATACCCTGCCAACTTAGGGCGAACAAAGCGATACCAAAGCGGATGATGGACGGAGCGTTAGAGCAAATCAAACACTCACCCCCAGTCAACTGATCTGGGTTTAATCCATCATCATTCTTTAGCTCACTCCACCACCCCAGTTCAGACATGGCCATATGCAAATCAGTCTGACCCTGTGCCTCATGGGAACAGTCCAGCCCGAACTGCCAAGCCATGTCTTCCCTGGACCGGAAACAAGCATCCTGGGACCGGTTTCGGGTTCACAACCCTCATCAGCCAGGCTATCTTGAATCCAGTGGCAAAGTGAGCAAGGGACCCACGTCTGGGCATACCCTGCCAACTTAGGGCGAACAAAGCGATACCAAAGGGGATGATGGACGTCCTTCCTTCTTATTTATAGCATACCCCAAGACATGAACATTTTTCTGACAGGTCCCAGTGGATGGGAGCCTATGAGCCTATGAGATGAAGATCTTGTCGGCCCAAAAAAACCAAACACAAAAAAACCAACTGAAATATAGTTTCCTGTGCTGTGGGGTGGAGTATTTACGGGACATCCTGGGATTGGCAAGATGCATCACAGTTCCTGGCACCCATTGAGCCTCTAGATCACTATTGATGTAACCTTCCCGCCAACAGTACTCACGGCAAGGCACTATTGTCAGGGAGGTTGCTCCAAAATGCCCAGGGCAGGAAATCCCTCTGCTGCAGGTACAGGAGGGACTCTTTTTTATTTTGCATGTTGAACTGCTGGGGAAGAGCATTGCCAGCATAATGAGACTGTATCTTTTGTTCTTGTAATGATGGTCAGCATGCATGATGTGCTGACGATATCACTGTAACAGTGAAAGTAAAATTAACTGATGGACTCATTTTACTTTCAATAGCATGAGTGGTCAGGGGCATTTCTTGGCTTCCAGAGCACCAATTTTAATGAGAGTTTAGGGGCAGAAAGCCTACTAGTCACCAGGGATTTCAAAATAATGGCAAAACAAACAAAGGATGTGTAAGCCCTCTCTGGCATTGGCCCATGCTGCCATACTCCTACACAGGAATTAAATTGTATTGATTTATAATAAAAACTGTACTCCACTTCTGTGGGTGGGCCTAGTGACTGCGACAACAAAGGACAGAAAGCACAAAATGGGTGGATCAAATGTAATATTAAATATGAATATTAATATTAAATATGGTCTTCGCATGGTCCCTAGTTGGTTCTTTTCTAGTCAGGGACACTAAGCCCAGCCACAAAAGTGGTTTCTTTTTTTATCGGGTGGAAATTCTGGGTGGAAATGCTGGATGGTAGCAATTCTGTGATCACTGCAGATTCCTGAACTTTGACTCACAGAAATGTGAGAAAAATATATGTTTTTAGCCAAACTTTGAGATTTGCAAGGGCTTCTGGGTAAACCAAAAATCCATGCGTCACATCACCCTGGATTCCAGATGTATAGTTTTCAGAAATGTCTGCTCTTGGTAGGGTTCCCTGGGTGGCGGCTGAGCCCTGGCCTAAATTCCACAGCTATGCACATTGCAAAAAAGGGTCAGTTTTGAGTTTAAAAATTTGATCAATTTGTGTTGTGCTTTCAGGCTTTTCCTGTTGGAGTCGCTAGGCCCACCCATAGAAGCTGGGTACCGTTTTTATCAGGACTTGAATGGGAAAGCTGTGTGGTAGGAAATGAGTTGATACCCACAGCAGAATTTTCTCTCCAAAAATGTGAGGAAATTGAGCGTTTATAACCAAAGTTTGAGGTTTGCAAAGCCTTCTGGGTAAAAAACATGTTATGGAATGCACATGAGTCACACCACCGTGTACTCACTTTGAGAATCCCTTGGGTGTCTAGCTTTCAGAAATGTCTGGTTTTGGTGGATTTCTGTGGGTGGCGGCTGGGCTAGGATCCAAAAGCCTCAGCTACAGCCAATGTTAAAACAAGTGTTGATTTTGCTGATTGAATAGTGATGTCTCCAGGTCACATTATGGGGTGCTTTGTGTCTTGACCTCTAGGCCCAACCACGCCACACAAGTGGGGTACCGTTTTTATCTGGAGTTGAGTGGGCACACAGAATAGTGGAACATTTGTTATTGCCAATTGGATTTCTCTACATTTTTGCTTTCATATATATGTCAGTGTGCAAAAAAAGATATTTTGCAAAATGCCATCTGAATCACATGAAAGTAAGAGTAACCCAAAATTCAGAGGTGTATAAATAATCACTGTTCCTGAACTCAGTATCTTGTGCACATTTTGTAAATACATAGGTTTTCTTCATACACAATTTTCATTTATTATATTTAACCACATGATTTGCTGCTTGGTGGGTACACAATGAAAAATCATTATTAGCTGCAGCTGAGTTATTGGCTCTGGATATCAAGTGTTTTTTTACAAAAACTCAATTTCTCCTGCACCAGAAGAAAGAATTGGACATAAATTAGGCATCATAGCAAACAAATTGCATATAAATCCTGAGGGGCATATTTACAAGCCCCTTGCGCCACTTTTGCGCCGCCGTTGCGTCACGCATGTGACGCAGCGGCGACGCAAACCATGCGCCGCGTTGCGCTATATTTACAACGTGACGCATCTAGGGAGATGCGTCACGTAGTAAACCCCTGCGCCACATGAAACCTGCGTCAGGTTTCATGTGGGCGTACCGGCGCAGGGGGGGGGCATTCCGGCGCAGGAACGCCTCGGAAAAGTGACGCAGTGAAATCTACAAGATTTCACGCAGTCACTTTTCCGACGCTGTTGCGTCAAATCCTTACGCCTGCTTCAAGCAGGCGTAAGGATTGACGCACCATGTTAGGGATAGGGAAGGTTGGAACAGTGCTGGAGTTGCGTCACGCTTGCGACTCAACTTCAGCACAGCGCCAACCTTCTGCCGGCAGATGCGTCACGCATCTGCTTATCCTTGCGCCACGATGCGCCGCATTGTAAATGCGGCGCATCGGACGTGGTGCAAGGGTAAACTTGCGTGACGCATTTTCCCTGGCGCATCCCTGCTGATATGCAGGGATGCGCCAGGGAACGTAAATATGCCCCAGAGTACCTTTAGAAACGCCTATGTGCAATAAAAAAAGACACACATTTACCATGGATACCTTTTGTGGAAAACAGTTATGAGGGTTTGAGCGTGACCTACACAAACATTAAAAAAAAGGGCGTTAACGCTATAGGGGGAAAGGCTTGGCAACCAAGTGTATAATCCACAGTGCACCATGAGTTTCTAAATATATTGTAGAAATATAGTGTATATATTGTATATTTGAAAAAATCTGAAAGCTGTTTGTGAATTGGTTGAGATTGTATATGGGCTAGGCAATCATCGTCAATATATCCTTTAAAAAGATTACCTCTTTCCCACCTGGGACCAATAACATTCAGCACCAAAAAACGTAGGGAAAGATTTCGAAAATTGTGGAAAAGTTTAATTTTCTGAAAAACAGTGGAAATAGAATTACTTTTATATATGTAATTAACACACTCTCCCAAGGCAATTATGATTATCATATTACAATATTGCAGTGTTAATTCACCTAGAGTAGAACTTTTGGCTGGAAATTACAACTACGGAGCAAATTTCATTGCCACAAGTTTTTGAGAGATGACGCTTTCCTACCATTCTTTTCAAAGCTGCTTGTTTGAAGCAGTAGTACACAAAGAATATTAACTCGCACATTAGTATAGGAACGACGTCCAACTTTTGTAATTAGTGAATTCATATCACACAGTATTTAATTATTATTAAATTATTGTTGGCTTTTGAATAGCACAACGGAGGTCACAGGTTGCAACAGACCCCTTCACATCTAACTTGAGCATACACAAATTGAATAAAACAACATTATATGAGATATATATAGATCCGAAGTCAACATTAGTAGTTATTTTTACAGAATTTGAGGTGGTATGTTAATAAGTCTGTATGGAAGGATTTTAGGTTTAGATTAATCTGAGTTCTTCAGGCAGATTCTAAAGTCTTAGAGCTTAGTAGAAGAAGGCTTTATTTGAAGTTTTAAAGTTCATGATCTATGAAATTTGAAGTAGAAATCAATACATACTCCTAATCACTAGTCCTTGTGTCACCAAAGTAAGCAACATTTTCAGGGTTTTAATTTATTTTATAATGGTGCTGTATTAGTTAGAAAAGGCCACTTCACAGTGCCTTAGAATAATAATAAGAGAGTGGAAGAGAAAAGATGTGGCAATCGAAGACTGTAAGCAAAGATAAACAAGAGTTAACATTGATAGCGCCCATATAGCTGATTTGCAGTTTTTGTTATCAAGGGAAGTGAGTGTTTTTGAGCTTTGAGCAGTCAAACAAAATTTCTTGCCCCACTTCATGATCCCTAAGTTGTTTGAGCTGGCCTAGTTCACTTTGATACGCCATTTAGTGATCCACTGATTCACACTCATTGGCCAGTCGATAGGAAATAGGCTGAGGGAAGGGAATGCAGGACTCAAAAGTGTGCTGCTCCCTTCTGAAACTGAAATAATCTTGGGCCTAGATTTACTAACATTTTGCGCCATAACCTTTTCTGAGTATAAAGGATAGCTCGTTGCAGATGTCTCTCGGTCAACAGAATCAACAGCAGTCAATATACTGAGCAGAACTTGAAGTCTGGCATCACCGTCGTGGTGAACAGTACCTGGAAAGCTGCTGTTTCTGTGCTGCATCACTGGAGGACTGCCGGTTGAAAAGTGTTGACAATTTTATTGTTAGATAAGAGGACTTGTAGTTGGACCCAGAGTGCTTTTTTATGAATGAAGGAATGGACGTTTTTGGCTCAGGGTTTTAGCTCAGCTCTTACACCCCGTGACTCTGGGTTATGATAAGATTTGACTCTCCAAGGCATGAAAAAATCAGATTGGTGCAAAAAAGGTCGCTTATTGGCCAGCGCGTATGGAAATGTTCAAAAGTAAAATGTAAGTGCTTGCGAATTTTAGATATTTGTATCTTGTTTAGTCTACGATCCACTGACATACACTCAAGAAAAAAATCTTCATTGTTTATGATATTTTCAAATTAGCATAGTTCACTAACTTTTCAGATATATTCTTCAAATGACTGCTTTTATTCTGAGAAGAGGTTTATGTCTCAGCTGTTTTCTTTTTGCGGTTGAGTACATCAGTGAACATATAGTACAGTAGTCCATACATTTCCCATCAATAAAATATAGTTCATTCCAACTCAAAGTTGAATTGTCCTCTGGTTCACAAATGTATACCGTGGAAATCCATCTGAATTATTTAACAAGGACATTTTGGAGCAGATGTGTTTTTAATATACGATACCCTCACGGCAACTGCATTGATAACAACCTTTGAGATTTTAGAAAGAATCCCCTCTGAATGCTAAGAACTGAATGAATTAGAATTATTTTACGCAGAGTAAACCCAGCTCAACCAAAGTATTACAAATTTCTACTTCCATCCAGAAAGTATTTTGCAGTTGATTAAATCTGACGTCGTGATTAGCGTTCTAAAAGCGTGTCTCAACGTACATCACAACAACTTTTCTGTCTCAAACCTTTGAATGCCTGACTGTCATTGTTGTGGAATTAGTAAATGTATCTGTATTGTGATTAATCAAGGGACTGAGTTTCAAAACCTACTTTTATAGTTTTGCCGTCTTTTCAACAGAAATCTACCTATATTTTACAATAATTGTGAAAAAATGCGGCTTTTGTATTTTCCCATTCTTTCCCATATTTCTGGAAGTGGGGAATTTTTAGCCCATATACTTTTCAGTTAAATGTATGCATAAGCTAGATTATACCACCAACGTCCCTTAAAAACACAAGCCTACAGCTCCCTTCCATTGCTGTTTCCCAGCTGCCCTCTCTCTTCAGCAGTGCATCTGCTGACCCAGCCATTTCTTAAAAACACACAGGTACAAAGCTCTCTTTCATATTTAAGAGATGGGTCTTGCAGTGGAACCTATTAGAAATCTGGCACAACTTACATTTGGTGGACCTCAATAATTCGTTTTGTTCTCCAACGCATGGGATGCCCATCAGACTAGATCTCAGTGCTGAATTTGAGCCGGTGGTTTCGGTGCTCAGCATCATCAATTAATTGTCAACACTGACTCTAGTGACAGTCCACCACATGGTCTGTCAAATTTTGAGATAAGCAAAACAGTGTTTAATAAGTCAATATTCATTACCAATGAATAATATCTATTGCTCACACCATTATTATAGCTTTGGGTGGCCTGGGATAGTTTGAATTGTCACACTCGTAGCACTGCGATGGTTAGTACTTGTGTTGGCTCTTTGATTGGCAGCACTGGAATGGGCAATGAGTGGTGCAGGCTGCAGTGGCCTCCCGAGAAGGGGTCCGACACTTACTTTTTTTGTTTTACAAATTAAGCACTGTTTGATCTGTTTCTGGGGGATGCAAGGTCAATACTTAAACCGGCTACGACTGCATACCTAGGCTGAGTGGATCATAATCCGTTCTTCCTATCAATTATCTGGTCCAGGTACCTCCTCGCTGTCACCACCTTGCAGCTGCAAGCAGTGGATTCACAATTCTGTGCCACAATGGGCGAACCTATAGATAATTACTTCTGTGAGACTGATGCTTTTAAGATGGTGACACAGGGTAAATACATTAAGACTTCTTTTGGTTTAAGGCTGTCATCGTGTGCTTAGGTTATAGCATCTAATCCCCATCAGCTACATGAATGGAAAAAATGGTTATTTTGGATCCAGGCAAACATAGTAAAGAGATAATGGACGGAGCGCTGAAACTTTTCAGACACTCACCTCCAGTCACAGATCTGGGTTGAATCCATCATCGTTCTTTAAGCTCACTTCGCCACCCCAGTTCAGATTCAGCTATATGCAAATCAGTCTTGACCCTGTGCCTCATGGGAACAGTCCAGCCTGAACTGCCAAGCAAGGTCTTCACTGGACTGGAAACAAGCATCCTGGGACCAGTTTCGGGGTAAAACCCCTCATCAGCGAGGCTAGCTTTAATCCAGTGGCAAAGTGAGCAAGGGACCCACCTCTAGGCATACCCTGCCAATTTAGGGGGAACAAAGCAAACTCAAAGAGATGATGGATGGGGCGCTGAAACTTTTCAGACACTCATCCCCAGTCACAGATCTGGGTTGAATCCATCATCATTCTTTAGCTCACTTCACCACCCCAGTTCAGAGCCAGCTATATGCAAATCAGTCTTGACCATGTGCCTCATGGGAACAGTCCAGCCCGAACTGCCAAGCCATGTCTTCCCTGGACCAGAAACAAGCATCCTGGGACGATGGATTTAGGCCCAGATCTCTGTACTGGGATGAATGTATGATATTGTTCTGCATTCTGTCCATCAATTGTTCTTTTTACATGTGTCACCCCGAGTGGGACGGGTATGCCCAGACGTGGGTCCCGTGCTCTCCATGCCACTGGAGCCAAGCTATCCTGGCTGCTGAGAGGTGAAACCCCGAAACCGGTCCTAAGATGCTTGTTTCCAGTCCAGGGGGGACCTGGCCTGGCAGTTTGGGCTGGACTGTTCTCATTGGACGCAGGGTCAAGACTGATTTACGTATGGCTGGGTTTAAACTGGAATGGCATGGGGAGAAAAAAAAAGATGGATTTAGGCCTGGGGTGAATGTATGACATTGTTCTGCATTCTGTCCATCAATTGTTCTTTTTTAATTTTGTATCCACGCCATAGTGCTGGACTGATCAATGATCAAAAGAAATATGATATGTTTATTGACAGCTTGAAAGTCATGAAATATTTAGAATATTTAACAAGAACATGAGAGAGGTAGGGCTGGGTACCTGCTGGCATGATTATTACAGTCAGACTTCACGGCCACGCCAATATGTGCTATCTGCAATGGTTAACTGGTACATAGCCAAAGAAAGATCAATTCTGTACCTAGAAAAAAGACTATGATCATGCTGCCTTAACTGGGACAAGTTCCTATTAAACACCAAATGTTGGCACATTGCTAGTGAATTGGGTACAGGATCTGATGAGAGATGTAGTACCCTATGACCAATGTGGTTTCATTCCTGCCTGGCTGGAACACCTTTTCCAACCTCAGATGCCTGTTCCATGTTATGGATAGACTTTCTCACATTGAAATCTTAGCACCCATAATATAGAAAAGGCTTTTGATACTTTACTATGACCCTACTTATTTGAAGTGTTCACAAAGCCTGACTGGGGACAGAATAGCTTAAGGAGGATCCAGCTTTTTTATGCACAGCCCCAGCGTTCACACATGGCACATTAGTTCAAAACAGTGGTCCAAGGCAGGAATGCCACCTGTACCCACTTTTACTCCCCTTAGCTATGGATCCACTCATTTGTGCGTCAAGTTGTACGCAGGAATCGTGGGGGATTGGGCTATCATGCAGGCATCATATTGTGTCCTTAAATGCAGATGATGTCTTTATATATCTGAGAGATCCGGAGGTAGCCCTGCCATATGTAATAAAGCTATTAACTGATTTTGGCTGCATATCCTGTTTTCCAGTCAATTGGAGCAAGTCTAACTATTTACCCCTGAGACAGGTGAACTAGTCAGTGTGCTTGTGGGCTACCAATATCCACTAAAATGGGAAAGAGACACATTTAAATATCTGGGCATCCAAATATATGATGACAGCAATCGACTTATCTTGGACAATATAGACCGAACATTAGCTAACACAAGACAGTCTCTTGTCTTTGGTGCGTCTCCCACTCTACCGGATGGGACATGTAGCCATAGTAAAAATGGTGTTTTGCACAGATTTCTGTATTTCTTTACAGTGCTATCAGTTTCATTATCAAAGAAACTCTTCAGTGAGAATAACTCCCTGCTAACTCAGCTGATATGGGGTAAGGTGAGAAGAATAGTGGCTTTGTGTAAATTCATAGGACCATTGGAGGCGGGGATTTTAGGGATCCCAAACTTTGAGGTTTATTATCTACCAGCATAGTTACAATGGTCTCTGATATGGTTATCAGGTTTATCTGATCCCAAACTAGATGAAATTAGGGCATGTGTAGAAAACCTCACCATACATGAAGCATCAGCAGGGAAAGCTTCTTTGACTAAACAGCACCTGGGCGTCCCTCAGAACATCAAGGCACTGCTAGAGGAAGTTCCTCGACTGTCTTGGCGTGCTGATAGCTCACACTCCAGGGATTTCCTTCCCTTATTGTGGTTTCCAGAGCTTAAAGCATTAATAAGAACCCACAATTTGCAACCAAGGACTGGTGCTGAAATATTGACTGTGAGGGACCTATACTCCAATGGAGCACTTCATACATATGACTTGCATAGGCAAACCTGGGAGAATGGAGGTGGTCATTTCATCACACACAATTAATTGCTGAAACTGGCCAGGCTACTATGGGGAGAAGAAAATAAAAAACATGGTAAAACCATCGGCCTGGGGCTGTTACTCACCTTTGTTAATGGTGGACATACAATGTCTAGACTGTATGACACACTAGCCCATATTTTGTACTCCAGAGTAGATACTATTAAAACTGATTGGGAGGAGAAGATAAGGAAGGGATGCAGAAAAAGGAATGGTCAGGTTTTATAAAGTACACCAAGAAGTTTGAAGAAATCTCCATTTTAAGTTTACTCAATTTAATTTCCTGCACCAAACCTATTTGAAGATATTGATGGCTTTAATAAAATTACAGGCCATTTCTTCAGAAAAAGTGCTCTACTTTTGTAAAGAGGCACACTATCCTCAATTTCTCACCCCACCACATACTTTCATTATGAAGCAGAGTAGATCTCAGCTGAATGTGGGCTGCTTCAGGCTATTAACATTTCAAAGTTTCCAAAGTTTATTGACAGATCAAAAAAAGAAAATATTTCATCGTCAGACATCACAAAAATAAGCATATTAATTTTAAAATATGAAATTCATTTAACTTAATACATAATCAGAAATAGCAGGTGGGTAATTAAAACTAAAACATAATTACATTCATTAAAACATTGAATCGATATCTTAAAGCAAGCACAGTTATTAACAACATCATTTAAAATCAATCATAACCAAAGGTTATCGAAGTCTCAATAGTTCTTTCCCTCTGAAGGCCCATGCTGCATGTAAAAATTTGAAAACTGCAACTACTACCACTGAAGTGGATTCGGTCTTACAAATCCTGAGGGCATTAACCCTATCCAGGATTATGAGATGTATGCATAAGGGAATAATCCACCTGCATCTGGGCACTGCATATTTAGGACAGAAAAAAATCAGATGTTCATCTGTTTCGTCCGTAGTAGTGCAGGATTTGCAACTCTTGGTACCATTCACATTAGAAGCCCAACACATAGTAAAAGCAGCAATGGTAGGAGTACTATACCTAAACTGGAGCAAGATGCTGCAAGCTTGTATAGGACTATTGTAATCCAAGAACTCTTCAGCTTTTGGTACGTCTTTATACATTAAAAAACAATTAGTAGGGTGCCTCTATGGTTATCCGATTCTATTCGTAAACTGTCCATTTCCCAATATTTTGCTTGACCAATACAACAGCGTTTGTGGGAATAGACCCTGGATCATCCCAAAACCCTATCAATCCTAGCTTTGTCCATGCCTCTCTTAAGTTCTTTAGCCACTGGATTCTCAAGGTTGCTTTCTTGCACGACATGCCATCACTAAGGCCGGACCTATAACGATGGAGTTCTCTTGTGGTCCATACACGGACCCAGTATAGCAGTGGTCTTAGGCTTGAAAGTTCAGCAACAGGGTGAATTACCAAATCCAATGTTAGGGGCAGCAGAGGAGTCCCCTTCCCCACCTCTGTAATGGCTCTAAAAGGTTTTTCTCCTTAATGCTCAAAATACTCAAATTAAATTTGACCCAGAGTTCTGCCTCACACATGGCTGCTCCCCTTGCCTTCATTTTGTAAATGTCAACCGCTGGATTTTCTGGGGACCACTGGGCCTTTTTTGTCTTTCTAATATTGGCCCCTGCTCGATGGCTTACAATTTGGGAACTTTTGATTATCTGGGGGACCAGGATCCCGAGTCCACCAATCTAACACCCAAATAATCAATTTCAGTTACTCTCTCCAGTACCTCATTATTCAGGGAAACCACACCATGAAGCCTCTTCTTTTTGGTATGTACCATCAGATTGGTCTTGATGGCATAGATTTCCAGGCCAAAATCCTTACAAAAAAGACAACAGCTATTCACCAGATTTTGCAAGCCCATCCTAGTTTTAGCTAGCAGGAGTGTGTCATTGGCACAAAACAGACCAGGACTTTTCTGGCCAGCTAATGACGGAGAATCATTGTTGCAATAATTTAGGTATCCTATACAGTTATTAATATAAAGCAGAGAGAGCGTAGGCGCTGGACGCATCCCTTATATTCAAAGTGATATATGGCATACCCATAACTACTTTAATGACATCTAACAACAGCAATTACACATCCTCTTCATAACAAAGCTTCAGCCTATTTGTGATTGTATGCATGTCATCAGGTTACTCTATTCAAAATAATGACAGTTTTTTATTCCTCAGCACTTTACATCATGCTTTAAGGAGGCTTATCATCAGTTTTGGATACTATTGCCAGCAATATAGTGACCCATTCTGTGTTGGTCACCCCTGTCTGTCCTTTGTTGTGTTGTATAGCCAAAGCTGTTATCTCTGATCTTATTCATTTCTTGATATCTGCAAACCTTCATTTTAACACTTGGGTCAACTCTGGCCTTCCAGACCATGGTTATATTTTTTGGGGCAAGTATCAGTGACATTTCAAGAAACTTACATGTGTGTCTGACAAATTTTGATCCGTGCATTAGGCCCAGGATGCAGGTTAGGATATACTATTCTATCCTCCTTCTATATCACGTTTGTCAGTAATGACACAACTTAGGTCCAGAATTAATCAATATTTAGGAAAAATCACTTTTAGAAAGTTACCTTATACTTACCAGAAACTCCAGAGCCTAATTTACATTAGTATGCTGACCGCTGTTCTCAAGGCAGAACAATGGCCTGGGTCTGGGGAGGTGTTTTCTTCCTCATGCAGTGAGACCAGGTCAGGTGGACCCAGGAACTTCATTACCTATAAAAAAAAAAGCCCTACCCTTTCACAAGTAATTATAAGATGAGACTTGGTGACAGCAAACCTTTGTTCTCCCAGCCAGGCTGGCTCCAAACTAGTTGAGGGAAGCTACTCCCAGAACAAGTTTTAAGTGACTTTAAAGGAAGGGGCTACTCTTTTTGTAGGCACACCTCTGGAGGGGTGTAGGAAATGAATAACTTTTGTGTGGTGCATCCAAGATTTTTGCCTATCTGCTTTTGTTGGCTGTAGAACTCTTGTCACTTTGTCCCTGCTATATAGTAGTAAAGTGATTGTGCTCCTCCTTTTAACATGGATGAATTAATATACTTATAATTTGCATGCATAACTTGCTTATAAAACCCTAGTATATGGTACAAGGTGTACCCAGGACCTGTAAGTTCAATGCTATTAGTGGACTGCAGCACCCATTACACCAACCACTATAGGGGCAGTATAAACATGGCTTCTGCCCTACCATTCTAGCCTGACTGCAGCAGTGTAAAAATGGCAACTTGACTTATCAAAATAAAAACTTTGACAGGTCAAAACCTTCCTTTTAAAATATTAATAAGTCACCTGATTGTTAGCTTTATTGCCCATAAGGCTGGGTGCATGATATTGAAAAGTCTAACATGTAGAAAGATAATGTTAAACATGTCATTACAATTACTAGCGTCTAAAATCTACTTTCACTGTAGCAAAGCTGGCTGTTCAAAGAGAAACACAGGGATGCACTATTCAATTTAATATTGCTATCTTTGGCTGTGCGAAAACATCTAGAAACATCACTCCAGAGCTCTTTGAAAAATTTGCTAAAGTCCAATTCATTAGTGAAGTTGGATTTTTAATAAATATTATGGAAAAGGTGTTTAGAAAGTCAGCCATAACACAATGGAGATTTATTTGCATTAGTGTGCAGATGCAACCCTCCCAGAGCCCAAGCCCTTAATGAGGTATGAAAAGTGCTCAGATGTTGCAGGTAGATGTCATGTGGCACCTGTACTGGCCCCCTTTTTTGTTCTCTCACTTACACAGGCACAAATACCAGTGGGAGACGAGCTGCCCACAGAACTGTTTTAAAGTTACCACAGAAAATGGGCTCCTCATTTCCCTGACCATACCTCTGAGGTGGGCACACAACCTTTGCACAAAGGGCAAGGGTTTCATCATCTTGGATGTAAGCCGAGAGGGGCACTGTGGGATTGTTTGCAGTAGGTCACACAGGAAGTGCTGCAAAAGTAGGTCTGGTAACCCCTGGGAACTTTCATTCCATTGGTTAGGAAGGAACCAGGAGTCACCTCCATGCACAAGCAGGTCCAAGGCATAACTGTGGTATTCCCAGTGCCCTCCTCAGAACACTAATGGACCTGAGGAAGATCAGAAGATAACTGAACCTGCTGTCTGTGTGTGACCTGAGAAGAGCCCTGAAGGACTAGCCCTACAGGCCAAAGGAAAGGATTCCAAGTGTCATAAGACTGACCTCCTGTTGAAGCTACAGGGACACAACAAGCTACAAGATCCCTTTCCTGAAGATTTTCAGCTCACCAGTTCCAAATGGACCTGCCATGGATCCTGCTGTCAGCTTCTGCTGGAGTGAGTCCTGACCCACCAGTACTGTTCCTGATGTCCTGGAACCATTGGCTGTGTTTGACTGGATTTCTCCTAACTACTCATGAAAACCAGGGACTTATGATCTTTTTGGCTCCAAAGACCTCCGGATGACCAGGACCAACCTTCCAAACTGATCCGGCTAAGGTTCATTGTCACAGGGCTGAAGGTTCAGGTTTCTCCCACTCAGCCTCCAGCCCTGCCCCACTGGAAGAATCCTAGCTCCAAAAAAGTGGCTAAGTGCAAATGAAGAAATCTTGACTGGGCAAAGCCTCTAAAAATGCAAAATTTGAATTTCTCCCGCTCTACTTACTGCCAAAATTCACAGCTTCTGTGGGACTGTGTCCAGTGACTATTTGACCCCATGAAGCCCTTCTTGGCTAGAGCCTGCTGCCATGCCCCAGTGAGGATTTTCCCAATGTAAAACTTCTGACTGGGTCGCACCTGGTTTATACATTCATTCCGTTCTCTATTGCGTTTGGCCTCAAATCATGCCTGGGTCCCGGTCTACCACAACCAGTTTACCACATTTGGCACTTTATGCTTTTAAGCACTATTTTGATCGAAAATGTAAAAAATCATATCTCTGCTTCCTCTTATTGGATTTTGGTTCTGTTGGTATCATTGTATGTATTAAAATGTACTTTTTTACAGTTTAGGCATAATACATTATACACTGCCTCCAAGTTAAGCCTGTCTGCTCTGTGCTGTGGCTACCGGGGGTGAGCTGAGGTTAATTTACTGGCTTTAGTGCTACACCCTGATGAGGCTTGTGTTCATTACTAAAGTTGGGTAGTCACCACCCTTAACTAATAACCCAAGGTCCTACAACCACCCAGGCTCTGCACAAGGAAGAAAGGGTTTGTTCCAGCATGGATTTTAGGAGTAAGGTGCACAGAGGCATTTTTTGGAGTACGGCTCACAAGAACTACTGAAAACTTGATAGGGGTGCCCTTGGGCACTTTACCCCATTGTCTAAGAAGGAGCCCGGAGTCACCCCCACCAACTAGCTAGTGACAACCATAAATGTGGCACTCCAGGGTACCATCCTCAGAACACTTTCTGGAGATGCAGAATATCAGAAGAGGACAGAACCCTGCTTGATGTAACCTGAGAGGAGCAGTGGAGGACTGGGCCTGCTCTTTCATGTACCCAGGACAAAGAAGTGAACTCCAAGGATTAGTGAGATGCTTTCCTTGGTGGCAACATAGACACAAGAAGCTAAAGAACCACTTTTTCCTAGACCTGCACTTGACCCTGCACAAGGCCTTTTCTGAACCAAGCCCTGAAGTCCTAAGGCCCTCCTGAAGCCTGGGAGTATTAGGGGAAGAGCTAAGGAAAAAGGGTCTTAAAACAGCAATGTTTTTGGACTGGTAAACATTCTGACTTAAAAATGTAAGTCCGTTTTTATATAGCGCAGCTACTCACCCTTACGGGTCTCAAGGCGCTGGGGGCCGTAGTGGAAATTAAGTGAGCTATTGCCCAGAGTCACATGGTGCTGAGCTGCCACCGGAGCCGGGGATCAAACCGTGAACCCTGTGCTCTGAAGTCAGCTGCCCTGGCCGCTGCACCACACCTCTCCAGAAGCAGATGCCAGGAGTGTGACACTAACCACAAAAGCCAATCTGGTGAAGTTGCAACTTCACTGGGCTGAAGAAACAGGTTCATCCCCCTTGGAGCTTCTCCCCAGCAGCAAATCTGTTTCAGTGTGCCTTCTGCAACTAGGTATCAGACCACGTGGAGCCCTACTCGGACACAGCCTGCTGTCTTATCCTGCTTGAAAAATCTGAGCTTGATTTCAGACACTAAGTCCCATGACAGAGATCTTGACGATGAAGGTGTCAAAAGTATCTAATTGATGTGACATCGGCCCTAGGCATGACGTTTGACTTTTCCCGCCAAAATCAATGACTTTGGCTGGACTTCACTCAATGACTAGCTGGTTTTGGTGAGACTTTCCCAGATACCGGCTGCTGCCTTACCCTGCTGAGATATTCTGACTTCCGTTTTGCAGATTAAGCCCAAAGGTTAATTTGGCCATCACGCTTTGTGTATTCAACCTCAGGGAATATTGCAGTTCGCACCAAAATGCCATGTCTACCACAACAATAGACTACCATTGGTGCTTAGTGCCTTTTGGCATTATTTTAACCTAAAACTTAAAAAACTCATATCTCAGATTCCCTTGATGGATTTTTGTTGTTTTGGTTTCATTTTGTTTATTAAGATGTGCTCTAAATTTCTAATTTGGGTCCGGATTTTTATTGTTTGATGTTTTGACTTTATTACTGTTTTGGTACCTCATAAAAACATTACACATTGCACTAAGTTAAGCCTATTGTGTTCTGTGCATTAGCTTCTAGAGGGCTGAGCTCAGGTTCATTTTGTGATTTTTGGGGGGTTTACCTGTAAAGATAATGTCATTATTCCTTGAGATGTTTGCCCACCCAACCCAAATACTAGTTCATTTTCATACAAATGTGGATTGACTAAATAGGGCAGACATGACATACACCCGTTTTTGGCAGCTGCTCTGTGTCTGCTAATCTCTGAATAACACTTTAAGACTTGAATAAAATATCGGTTACGTTTTCACAAAAATAGTATTGTATCGGAATCCTCCAAATATGGGTAAAATGTATGTTGTGCTGTTGTGATTAGAGAGTACTTGTTTAATAATTTCATGGAACACAGTGCTGGAGCTCGGCTTTCTGCTCGTCACTTACACCTCACCTAGAATCCTGTCCACATCTAAGGTCGATGGATCTTTGTTATCAGCTGAGACATCAAAGTTAAATCTCAACATAAACCATTACCAATTGCTATTGCTTTAATGCAGTCAATAAAGAGAGTTAAGTTGGTTTAAAGGGTTTTATTTAAATCATTTTGTTATTCATTCTTTTTATGAAAGTATTATTCAACAAAAGATCATCAATAAAGGTTAACAATCAATCAATAAATATTCAGTAATATGAATCAATTCAGTTAATCAAAAATAAATCATCAATACAACAAATGTAACAAGCGTGTTCCTTTAAGAAATGCACATATTCTAAACTAGTTAAAGTTAAATGCAGAAAAAAGGTTAAAAGGTGTCAGTAGAGAAACTCCTGAGGAGTTCTTATGAGCGATTCAAGCATAAGCATAACACTTTAGTAAAATAGGCTAGAAAGTTTTCCCAGCTTTAGTAACAGCAGATTACAAGAAACTGGGTTTCTTTGCAGATGTCCTCCCAACTTTTTGCCCCCATTACAACTGCTAGATGCTGGTTTTTGGGTCTGATAGTGCACTGGGACATGCTAACCAGGCCCCTGTGCCCATGCTCTTTCCCCTAAAATTTATGTTCATTGGTACACCCAATTGGCCAAGTACTTTTTCCCCTTATAAGTCTCTAATAGATGGTACCAGGGCTACCCAGGGCAAGGGAGGTAAAGCGGTCACCAAGTGCTGCAATACTGTATTGTGCCATAATGTGTGACCCGAGTGAATGTGTGCCTGCAGGTCTGCCATTGCTACCCTGCACGAGCAGCCTGTCTGCACGAGAGTGACTCTGCACACACCATGTGCTGGAGAGGCACACCACTGCTTTAATATAAATAACTCACTCTTAATTTTGTTCTCCTAAGACCAGGAGGTAGAGTGCATTATATTAAAGATGTGGATATATACGTTTATACATATATATATCCCTACAGTAACCCTGTAAGACAAGGTTTCACTGTAAGTGGCCGGCGGTCCATAGAGTATCATGGGCTGGCTACTGAGGCAACTCAAGATAGCCAGCTCCATTATGGAGTGACCGAATTGTGCTGTGATTGGTGTCAAACACTGTGCTTTTTCACCCCAAACATGATTCTCATGTCGAGGTTGAGTTGGTATGCAGAGGATTGCCAACTGGGTAGGTACCCACCAAGGATACAATGACACAGTGCCTTGGCAGGCTTCCCCGAGCCATTTGCAGACAAGACAAGAGTCTTTCCTCCTGGTGTGATGGGCTAGCACGAGCGAGACAAAGGCCTAGGCAGGAAGGAGTTCACACCTCCACCCTCCCAGGAAGGCTAGTGTTTATAGCTATCAAGGCGGTGAGCCTCAAAGGCTTCACTAACCTTGATGTGCAAGAGTACATGTCTCCCAATCGAGGACAAAGCTCTCCCACCCTGTCCAGCCTGACAGGCGGGAAAATTAGTTATGGAGAAGGCACACACCTCCAAAAGGCTAACCACACCTTTAGGGTGGGATAGGAGGTCTGTACGATCAAGGAAGGGTTTTGCCATGTTGGAAGACCCTAGGTTAGAGGAATCTGAGTAGAAAAGTGATGTACACCCACAGGATGTTGTCACTACAGAGGCGGGTAAGCAGCAGGGATCAGTAGCCCATTGGCCACCAGCCCTCACACCCTTAATGCCCCCTAAACTAGAATTCCATGGGCTCCCCTCACACCAGAATCTCAGTACTGATTTTGAATCTGAGAAGAGGCACAAATAAGGTGCTGTCACCAACAAGAATACCTTGGACTCTGCAGCCATGGGAAGGTAGGACATTTAAGTACATGAAGAGATCATATACTGGAACCTTGTGTTCGAAATCAGTCTGTGGTAATAGCTTGTTGCTCCTAGCAAGAGCAACTCCAGTGGATGCCAGAAACCGAAGCAGACTCCTAAGGACTGGTGTGTCCAGTCCCCTGCAAGCTGCAGCAAAATTGACATGCTATGTGACAAGAATTGTGACCTGCTGGGCCTGTTGCGAGTGGGTCTGAAGAGAAGTAGTGTCCTGCAAGTCCAGAGTGGTAGTCATGCTTTCACCAAGGTCCAAGCCGTTACTCCACTCCTTATGCCCTCCAGCCAGTGAAATAGTCGTGGACTATATTTGCCGCAGCCAAGGCTTGGTAATCGTCAGTCAGGTGATTGACCCCATAAAATACATCTCTAGCCCGAGAGCAGCTCACAGCAACAGCAGCCGATGTCATCAACAACCCAGCTGCTGTGTTCCTGCATCTTGAAGTTGGAGTCGTCAAGTGTTTGGCAAAGCATCTTTGGCGCGACCTGTCCTGGTGATTGACAGCTGCCAGCTACCTCTGCACCCAGAGCCACCGAGTAAGATAGAAGAAATACATCTGTTGAACCTGGTTCCTAGGACTCCAAAGGCCTGTACTCCCCAAGGGTAGAGTAGAACTCCATCCCAAATGTTACTTTGCTAAGTGCTTCAAGTTTGACAGCTCCTAGGAATCCTGTTCAGTACCAAGGACAGCCAAGTCACCTCTGCACCTGGACTCCCTGAACAAGGTAACAAATTAACGACTGTCGAGTCTTGATCTAGGGACCTGCATGACCTTACTCACAAGATGGTTAATTTGAACTCACCCTGCAAGTGATTGAGTGTCACCAGTGTTTTCCCTCATTGACTTCAATGGGATCTGTTTTACTAAAAGTGCATCTATTTTTGAACTCTTTTAAAATTCACAACCTCGGTTGTATGTATGATACAAAGTTCATTTTGGTGTCTATATTTATGTAAAAATACACTCTATTTTTATAAATTGGTGTTGGATTTCTTTCGAGTTGCCTCAATTACTTATGAACCATAAAGGTACAGTATAACACTTTACACATGTTCCTCCAGTAATGCTTGACTGCTCTTTGCCACACTTCCAGAATTGAGCCAAGGAATATTGTAGTTGAATCCAAGGATACTGTTTGAGGCATTGTGATAATATTTCATGGTAAGGTCTCACAACCATACCACATAAAATCCCACTCTCCTACACAGATCAAGAAATAAGCTAAGACCTCTCATAAAGAGATGTCCTGAAAAGTAAGTATAGAGTCTCCTCTCAGAGAGTCGAGAAAAGGGAACACAACTAATGTGCTCTGTGATAGGAAGTCATGGAATTCTTGAAATAAGGGTCTCTCTAAGCTAGGAACATGCACTAATATAAACACACACTTTCTATGTTGCAACATTATTATATTTTCTTCTTCATGTTGACCAATAAGATTTCAGACTCCTGGGAATAGGTTTACTCCCCATCTTCTCACCAGAGTACAATCATCTTTCAACCATGTGTCCTTGAATGTTGGGGGCACATCCTTTCTTGTTTGTAATATCGTCTTCACATGAATCATCCTCTATGTCATCTGCATGTTCCCTGGGTGAACCTCACTGTAAGTCTTCTAATACAACAAATGTCTATTCATTAACTAATAAACAGTAGCTTCTGAAAATGCAACGTCTGAAGCAAAGAGAAGAAAAACAACTTGCACAATTGTCGTTTAAAGCGGAAAGCAAGCCTTACTGTATCAATGGACTTTCACGTTAAAACATGATCTCTTTACATATGTCAGCTTAAAAATCCAGACCTCATTATTATTATACAGGCTCTAAGTGTGGTTGCCTTCTACATGTTTTGACACTAAATAGTCTAATTTTTAAACATAAAATCTGCACATTTGTATTTTTAATAAAGCATTTGGTAAGTAATTAAATTTACGTTAGCAACAGAATGCTATTTTCTAGTGTAAGGGAGATTGAATCAGAATCGATTTAAAATTGTATCCATATCACTATGACATTTGGATTTTCAAGATGAAACAAAGATGTATATTCTTCTGACATGAGAGGTATCATGCATAATAAAAGTGGAACTTCAGTGCCCTATACTCAGCATGCATAATATTGCAGTTGTCTTCACAAAGTAAGATATGTGCAAACATTTTAGCCGTATTAAGGGCCTCATTTATGGGGAATTGGCGTAGGGCAGCATCACAAATCTTCTTGCTGCACTGCCCTGCGCCAATGTGAAAGGGCAGGAATGCACTGTATTTATGAAATACTGGGCTTTCTTGTCCTTTCCCCCTGCACTGACCTAACGCCAACATAGGCACTCTTGCACCATGGGGCAAGGGTGTCTGCATTGCATGGAGGATTGTTTTTGTGCAGGAAGTGGACCCTTCCTGCACAAAAACAATTCTGAGAGGCGTTTTCCTCTTTCCATGTGTGCTGCAGAATGCAGCACACATAAAAAGAGGAAAAAATGAGGAGAAAAGAAAAAATTTCTCGTGGTCACGCCTGTTTGGGGAGGCATGATGTTTTGGCACTGCCCCAGGTTTACGCGATTAAGTAAATCCTGAGGCAGCGTCAAAACCCATGGGTGCTGCATCGGAAAACCCACCGCAACATCCATGGAAAGCCCCCCTGGTGCAGAGTAAGGCAACGCAGCAACGAGCACTACTTTGTCTTACTCCATTTCTATGAGGCCATGTAAAGCCCCACAAAGTGGCTTTGGTGGTCTCATAGATATGGTGCAGAGGTTTGAGCTGCCGGAGCTCTGGCGATGCAAGCCTCTCATAAGTAAACCCCTACGTTTGTAATTCAATGTAATTCTGTGTTCTCTGTGAAATGGTCATGTGTCTCTTTTTCAACATAATAGATCCTTCTTTAAACGTACAGCACAGGAAGCGATCATTATCTTCAAAATATTGCACTTGGACATGTCGTCAAAATATATTGTCCATGACGCCATGGCAGGACAGTGGAATTAGACCCAGTCAGTGTACATAATGTATGTCTGAAATCAACGTGATTCACTAGAGATGTATATGCAATTAGCCTTTTCTCCTCTTCAGGACTGCATGCTTGGGCCACAAGCTCTGCCTGCCAAGGCTCCCTGCTGAGTTGCCTTTCCTGAGAATTCCCCCGAAAAGAATGAAAACATTATTCATGCATAACAAGGCTTCATCAATGACACCGCTGTGAGTCACAAGCTATTACCTTGCTGCACTTTCTTCCAGAGACATTTTAAATGGCCTCAGTATAGCCAAGCACAGGCAGACTTGTGGAGGCATCAAAGTCAGCTTTTTGAATTTGCTTCCACTAAGTACATATTTGCTGCTCTAAATGCCACACAGACATGCAATTCCAATCAAAAGGAAGGTGAATATAATTAACTATGCCTTCAATGAAGCATTTGAAAACTGTCATTTTCTGTGCAAAATAACATTTCAATACGGTAAGATTATACGGAGTGATTTGCTAGCTAGAATTTTCACCTTTCCGTATATAGTGAGAGCAGGAATCAGTGCATATAATTTATGAGTAAAGACTTGAAATATTCACGATGAACACAGAGACCATCAAAAAAGAAAAATTTCTCCAGAAGGACACAATGTAACTGAGAAGCACATCACCACCAACCTACCAAGTAAAATTCGTTTTTTGTGTTGCCCCACATTAATTTGAACTTACTGGAATGATTCTGTGTACAGATCATGTGCATTTAACTTAATGCAGCACTTCTTCACAATTTGCACCAAACTGCTCTAAAACTAAAGAAAGAAAATCAGTGCAAAGTGTGTTTGTTCTTCATGCCACGTTGTATACAGGGTCAAATTGGCCTGTTAGGCAACCAGGCAATGCCGGAAGCGGTGGTCTGACAGGACCGGACAGTGTGTGGGCCGTTTTGTGGATATTTGTGGGCCTGTTTTATGGTTTGGTGGGTCTGTTTTAACTGTTGATTTTCCTAAAATTACCACAAACATTGCCTGCAGCAACTGAAATCCATGCAGTCTCCCATACCTTGCAAAAGAGTTACACAGCGTGTCCTTTCAAGTTCAAAACAAACATTGGCAATGCCAATAGGGCTAGCTTTAAAGGAATGTTGTATGGTATTGTGAAGCATTACAAGTAAATAACATGGGAATGAGTATCTATTTGTGTGGAAGCAAAGCACGGTAGAACAATATTGGTGCAGGTTAAATGGTCAGTCAACAGTTGCACTGTCAAACCAAACTTAAAAAGTCCATGTAGGTTAATGACTGCCCTCATCCCATCTGTGCTGCTGTTATCTTAAGACACTTTAATAGCATTATAATACATGTGTGGGCCCCTGAAAGTTCAACCTCAGGCTGCTGGATAAATCAACAAAATGGTCACAGATGCAGGGCGGGCAAGAACTTTGTTTTGAGGAAGCACACAACTTCTACCCAATCAAAACATGTATTCCTAGCTCCCAACATGTGGGCAAAGCCAAAGCCTCTCTCTAGTGATGGCCACATAATTGGCTGGTGACTGCTGCTCTGTCAAGCCAGACTATACCGAGCCCAGTTTGCAGAAATGGGCTACTTTATTTCCTATCTACTTGAGTAGTGGAGGCCACTTTTATTTTGGTGTGTGGGCCTATTTTCTGTCCCCATCCAGCCCTGATTGTACATAAGGATTATGGGAGGGTTTCACTCAGCTATATTGTCCTCAAAGTAGGACCTAAAAATGCTGATTGAAAATTAGCTTCAGATTGGTATGGTTATTGTGCAATAGACATTTTCCTTTGTGCGAGATGCTTTCTTCATAAAGTATCTCTTAGAAAACGAGTGTTCTTGTTCCTAAATTCCTCATTTGTGTCACAACTTCTGCAACAATGGACCCTCTTAGACCATCAATGTCATGGAGGTAGCAGGCACACCAACTAACACCGGCTGCTGTTCCATTACCCCCTGCCTAACCTACAACTTCTCCCACCATACCTAAATGTATTGTGTGTTCTAATGTCTTTACTCTCTGCTCTACTCTTCACACTCATCACTCAAAATGCCTTCATTTTCACAGCTCTCTATAACTGCGCTGGGAACACCATACTCCTAGGCACATATTTGCTGACTGCAGCATTAACTGCTCTTCATTTTAAAAAACAAAGTAGTCGCCCTTGGTTAATGCCATGAATTCAAGTGTCAGAATCAATCTGTTAACTCCAAACGCTGTCCAGAATATTGTTTACACAGAGATCCCAATCAGAAAAAATATGTAAGTGGAGCCAGTCCTCGTATATGTGCATACCAAACCAATGACCGCTTTAGATTTTGGGGTGCCAGTCAAAGAGAATGGTTTCCAATTCACCTGCCCAGTATTTTGTACAGTAGTACTGAGATTCAAGTGATCATGCAACATCTTCTGGGTTCACTACCATGGACAATTACTAACAAATCCGGCAGAGTAACCCCTTCATGAGTCAGTAAGTGTGGTGAGACAAACTATTATAATTGCCAGGGAAATTTGATATTGTGGACATGGAGGATTCCTTAGTGCAGATCAAATTCCAAATGTTCATTATCTGTTACTCCCAATCTAGAAACATGAGTTTGCCACATGAATCCATCTTCATGATGGATGAGATTCCTAATTTCTTAGTGGGGTTATTGCTGCTCCAGGTAATGTATGTAGTCTGCCTTGGTAATACATAACATAGACTTTTTTGGGAGAACAGAGGTGAACAGTTCACAATGCTGGCAGCTATCTTGGAATGTATCCACAGAGGTTCAATGTTGTGGGAGATGACTAACAAACCACAATATTAAACAGTGAATCCAGCTCATTCTGTACACATTTACTGGGTAACTGCCCATGAAGCATTTTTCTGAACACATTTTTCCCACGCAGGATGACTCAGGGAGCTGACACTTGCCAATAACCAATGCAGTGTTTTGAAGATCATGGGTTCAAATCTTGGCAAGGCAGTCTTCAGGGATCGCAACTGTGTACCATACATTGACTAAATGGAACGTGGTATTTACGTTACGTAGAAACAGGAAAAGTGAGGTGTGAAGTTATCAATAAAAACACATTAGTATTGTTACTCCATGCAGTATCTGGTACACTATTCATCTCTCTTCAAATAACCAGTCGATGGCATCGCAATACCAACAATTAATCATACACCAACAACTGCTTCTAAATATTGAAATACTACAAACCACAAGCAGAGACATGACTGGTGGGCCTAGACATGATGCAAGCCGAGCCGAACATCTGCTAGAAAATGTTTGACCTGCTAGACTGTTTAATGTAATCTTAATCCCCTAAACAATACTGCATTGTCTTGCTTAAATACTTAGAGTACTTTATAAATCATGATCCTGCAAAACATATGTCAAATCTAACAGACTGAAGAGTTAACAAAATTAAAAAACAGCATCAATGTTTTTAAGAGAATAGGATGCTTGTTTCTGTGGGAATAACAATTTTCCCCTACAGCCCAGCAAATCTGGATGTGATCCCTTCCTATCCTGGAAAAGGATTTACAGCAGCCATAATTGTTCAAGGGTGGAAAGGGGGTTTATAAGAGTTTGTGAATGCTCACAGCATACATGCTTTTGGGCGTTCACAAACGGACAAAGGTAACCATGCCTAGGAGCACCCATCTGAGTGAAATTTATGTGTACAAAGAACTCCACACTCATGATGGAGAGCTACACATATGTAAGTAGCTTTACACATTATTTGTGAATTCCTGGCTGGCATAAACAGGTATGCCTTATGTTTACAACTGAATTTATCTTGGTAACTAGGTTCCTTGGTGTCAAGCACTGTAGTTGAAGTGCAGACCTGAATCAGCTCATTACTTGGTTATGTATTGCAATTATGCAATTGTATATGAGCAAAGTACCCTAACCATGTGCAGTTATGATATTGCTTGTCGTCAGTGAGTTACATAACCTCATAGAGACATGGTATAGCAGGCCACGTTCCTTGAGGAGCTCAAAGAACCCAGGCATGACTTGCTATAATCAGAATATATACATTTGAGTATATTGCATTTATTACAAAATATTCCACAAGAGGTCGCATGTATAATGTGCTACACATGAGTAAAGCACCAGGTGATGTTCAATCCATCGCCAAGACATAGAGTGTCATGGGGAAAGCATGAGAAAACAATTGTAATTGAGGCAGTTTTAAACCTATAAAACAACGGTTTATATCTGAGCCTTACAAGCAGAGATTGCTAAGCAAATACTGTGTACTTCAAGGAAGATTAAATAAACAAGCAATGGCAAAGCCAATAGTTTTCACCTTTGGCACCTACTATCTTTGCCAATGGTTTTAGCAGCAAGTTACAGTATATATATTGCATATTTAGTAAAGACTGAGGGCCTGCTTATAAGTTGGGTGGTTAATTTGGTTCTATGTGTAAACCCCTGTTTCATGTTTGGTTTTATTTGACTCATCGTATAATTATCGGATGTGTTAAATAACCCAACATTAGTTACATTTCAGCAGGTCAAACCTGCTGAAATATAACAGAGGAATTTATACTGTATTATGCAGATTTTAGTGCGTTATCCACCAAATCCGCATGTTGTTCCCCATAAACTCATAATAGGTGTTATTTATCGCACCAAATAAATGACGTACCTTGTGGTATCGTTATTTATCAGGGCTAATAAATAACGCCTCAAGTTGTAATCAGGCCCGGAATTTGTTAACATTTGTGAACTTTCTTTGCTTTAGTGTTATTTTGTATTGTAAGTAGAATTTTCTTTACTAGGTATTGACAAAGCCAAGAGGACAGAGCTCTAAAAGGCTGAGCTATTGGGTTTTCCAATGCTTGTATGGTACATGTGAGCTGATTCACATTTAGGTGTCCCTATGGGTTCTGGTTGTGTCAGCATGTTTATAATGGGGCAGAATTGAAAGCTCTAGAGCTGAGGCTGTAGGCAGTATGAGTAGGAGGGCCAAACCAGTGTTAAGGTTACATACTCATCCGGTCCTTGGCTTCTCTCTGGCACACGCATAGTGATGGTCACATATGTACCATTTGCAGTTATCAATTAAAATTATTTGCAATATAATCATTGTTGTTACATATTTACATCAAACTGCTAACAAGCACTCAAAATGCCAATAGTTCTAGCTTTTAGGTAGTGAGAGTCCATTTTTTATTACCATTTCCATAGACAATCTCTGATGTACAACAGGAGGTAGCTAGGCAAATCAGTGTCACTGGCCTTGGAATCATATATTGGATTCAAATTTAGAACAAATCTGCTCACATATTAACATTAATCTGTTTGAGGGAACTGAGGCGGCAATTGACTCTTTTACACCTGAGTAAGAGGAGGAATTTCGGTAATTTTGTGTTACTTTTTTGACTCAAAATTACCAAACGTTACGCAATTACGCCAGTTCGCGTAATTATGATTAATTTCTCACAAAACTCCTACAGCAGGAGCACAGGAACAACAAACTTAGGGCCTCATTTACAAACTTTTTATGCACAGCAGGCCTTCCTGCTGCAGTGCCGTGCGTCAAAAGAAAACGGCCAGGAATGCACCGTATCTACAAGATATGGCACATTCCTTTCCTTCTCCCCTGCGCTGGCGCACAAACAGCAGCAGTGTACCAACACAGACACCCTTGCGCCATGGTGCAAGGATGCCTGTATTGCGGGGATTATTGTTTTTGTGCAGGAAGGGACACCTTCCTACACAAAAACAATCATTGATGGCATTTACCTCTTTCTACGCGTGCTGCAGAATGCAGCATGCATAGAAAGAGGAAAAAACGAGGAGAAATAAAAGTATTTCTCCTCTTTGCACCACTCTTATGATTCCCCTAAGGAGGTGTAGCAATATGATGCCTTCCCAGGTTTACTATTCCTCGTAAATCTGGGAATGTGTCAGAATCCATGGGTGTTGCGTGGGAACACCCACAGCAACAACCATGGAACGCCCCTTTCACACAGTGTTCTGCGTGAAAGGAGCACATATTTACAAGGCCATGAAAAGCCACGTAAAGTGGCTTTGCACAGCCTTGCAAATATGCTGCAGCACATTGCGCCACCGGAGCATCAAGAAAGTGAAGCTTCAGTGGCGCAAAAGTGCCATTGGGGCCTTGTAAATATGGGCCTTAGAGAGTACTAGCGGCTGCTGCTGTTCATTTTCTGTTACATTTGATGCTATTTTGTTAGCATAAAATGCAGTCTTGTGCCTATTTTGAACACAGGTGCATTTTGAGGGAAGAAAATAGCACTAAATGTTGCATATTGTCACTTAATTTTGCTGTATTTTGCGTAATTACCCTACAGCAAAATGCACGGCTTATGCCCACCCTTTGTTGTTGTGTTGCTGCTTATGAATTCCACACCTTTGCCCACAACTTTAGCTCAGCAATAGAACGTTTCCCTTCAGGGACACAGAATCTGTCAAAAACTGCATACTTTGTTATTAATAACTTAGCACACACACCTGGTCAGTGCCAGGATACCCTTGCAGATAATACTGCGCTTTATAATTATATACTTTTAATTGTTTGTTGAACTGAAAGGTTGTTCCTCTTTTTATAAAATTCTAAACTTGAGGACTTTTGGGGCAGTTTTGTAAATGTTAGAATTGCTTTTAGTATTATTTCATGAATTTGACTCTTGGATGTATTAGTCATATATAGTGTTTATTATTGGGCACAGCAATTCATGGCGTCAATTTGTGTTTCCTTTTTAATGGGTGCGGTGGGAACAGTGCGGGAGCAAAAGTACTGCATTCTCCTCTAATGGAAAATGCCATTTTGGCGAAGAAGATGCTCTATCTTTTGCAGTTGAATTTGGTTTTTGGAACTCCCTCACCCTTATAATGACCACTTTAGCGCAGATGCCCAGCGGATAGACAGTACGGCACAAGAGCCCTTTTATTTTTAATTGCTTGCTGAACTGAAAGGCTGTTTCTCGTTTATGAAATTCTAAACTTGGGGACGTTTAGAGCCATTTTGTAATTCTTAGGATTGTTTTTATGACCGTTTCATGAATTTGACTTTTGGATGTTTCGGGCAAATAGAGTCCTTATTATTGTGTACAGCAATTCATGGCTTCAACATGTGTTTCTTGTAGAATCACAGCGGTGGGAACAGAGCGGGAGCAAAAGTACTGCAAAAACATACTATACTATACTCTAATGGGGACACCATTTTGGCTAAGAAGATGCTTTAGCTTTTGCAGTTGGGTGGGGCTTTTGGAACTTCCTCACACATATAATGACCACTTTAGCGCGGGCGCTCATTGGATAGACAGTACGACACAAGAACACTTTCAATTATATATTTTGAACGAAAACTTGTTCCTCTATTTATGAAATTAAAAACTTGGAGATTTTTGGGGTAATTTTTTGATTTTTAGAATTGTTTTTAGGATTGTTTCATGAATCTGACTCTTGGATGTATTGGGCAAATATAGTCTTTATTAATGGGCACAACAGTGAATGGCTTCAATTTGTATTTCTGTTTGAATCTGGGTGGTGGGAATAGTGTGGGAGCAAAAGTACTTCAGAAACATAATAATACTGTCATAAGGTTTCTGCACATACACAGAGCTATGCACAGGAAAATGGGACCCCGGAATACAGTGGTTTGCCACCATATACCGTAGCACCCAAAAACCCCAACCCAACTAGCTTAGCATCCCATTAGCACCCAAGTACTAATGTTTGGACAACCCAGAACACGGTATCTTTATCTCAGGACTCACAGAAGCAAGAACACTCTTTCGTCACTCACTCGTACTTGTTCACAAGGTGCGTAGGAAGAGACACTGGATATGTTAAAATGTTTATTCCAACTTACGTGCTCTAATGTACAGTACACGTGTCAGTACTAATAGCATAATGCATATTACTAATATAAGCAGCATGGTTACAATTCCATAGAATACAAACGGGGAAAGCATCTCAGAGCTCAGTGGATAAACGTATAAATAACATTACCACCCTCCCCTTGCAGTAAGATAGTTTATTATAGTAATAGAAGACCTCTGGGCTTTGACTAGCGAACCCCCATACCTCAGTCTCTAGATGCAGAATTACATCATCAGGACATCATAGCTCTTCTCACTGAAAGGGATTTCTCCAAGTGTGTTAAGCGCTAGTAAACCACAGTATTAAAAGCATACCAAATTCTTCATGGCAATTGCACATAATGTTATGTCTGGGTGCGCGAGACTGGCCATATCAGGAAGAACCAGAATACATTGTTATGCGACCTTGTACATGTTTGTGCAGACTGAGCCCAAAAAGGTGAACAACAGAAAATGCAGACAGTGCAAAAGAACTTGGCACGAGCAAAGGGCGAGGAAGGCCCGGCTCAGTGTAACGTGCGCAAAGAAAAGCAGCATGGCAGCCAGGCCTAGGCCAACATAACAAGGCAGGTAACAATCCACAAGACACCCTCCCCTGGACAGTCCGGCGGCCAGGACAGAGGCCCATCAGAGGAGAAAAATAGACGTCGGAGCACAGGGAGCGCCCAAACGGCGAAGGGCAGGTCAATCCATGAAAGTGAAAGTGCAGAAAAAAGCCATACCCTCCAAGAGTTCATCATTGGAATCGTCAAAAAACATAGATGCCATCCAATCCATGAGTTCAAAAGAGCAGGAATGCTCCTCAGCAAAGGGAGCATCCAGAAGCAATGCGGGACAGCTTGCGTGATAATTGAAACAGCTTCGATGTAGGAGATCCTGGGCAGCCGCCCAGATATCCCATTGCGCCAAAATCCCCAGTGCAGCCGCACGCGCCATACAGCCAGCGACGGAACAGTCCTGCTCATGGGCCTCTAAGGGACCCATCAACTGAACAAAATCCGGAACAGACAATGACGAATTGGAGAGGCAATAATCCAGAGTCCAGGTGAAAGGACAGCGGACACAAGTCATCACAGGTTGCACGCAAGTGAAATACGCAAAGCGAAATGAAAGAGTATATGACACACTCAGTGTCGCCAATGGCAAGACACCAAAACCGGCCAAAAGGCGCTCACGGAGCAGCTGGAGGCGTTCTGGATCGAGCAGGTCCCATCGGGGAGCAGCCATTGCGCAGAAAGCAAATTAAGAGCAAGACACCAGCCGCTAAAGCGAGGATCAATGGGAAACCGCCAAAGACACTGGAAAATATAGAATGTATGAAAGCCGGGATGACACCAAAAATAGTTTGGAAGGAGGACACCAAGCCCGACCCAACGACCTTAAAAAAGTGTACTAGGCCTTCAGTGTTAGATGCGTTAAAAATACGATGTATTAACTCCCCAAAATGTTGGGGGAGATTAGTGTTCAAAAGGGCCTGTATTTCACTGTGGGTACTCGCCACCTGGAGAATGAATGTCTCCCGGGCGGACGTGAGCATAACTTCCTCGTTTAATAATAGTGCCTTTATTCTGCTCAGTCTATTGAAATCTGCTTCCATGGTAGGGATGGAAGGCCAAATAGAGATATCAACCTTGCCATGAGGGGGAGGAAAAAGCACATTTTTGCAGCAGACAACCCTGTGCGAAACTGTTACAATGTAAGGAATGCCAGCCTGCAGGCCACAACAGTTTTCGTTATTTAAAAGTAAATAACTACCATTGGAAAGGAGAGTGAAAGTAGGAGAAATAACAGGAGCAGGAATACCTTTCAGCACACAAGCAAGATTAGGAGAGGAAACGCTACATGAGCCATGCAATTTAATGTGTTTACAAATAAGCGAATGACCCATAGTCGAGTCGCAGTACTCCCCCGTGAGAAAGACTTCCTTGCCGTCCCGAAGGCATTTATACATGAAAGGCAAGGACCAGAGTTCATGCAGGAAAGCACCTCCCAATGGCCGGTAACGGCCCACAGGATAATGTTTCATGCACGAGTCAAATTCAAACAAGGAAAAAGGTAAGACGATAACCCCATGAACTAGCCATACAGCAGAATCGAGTTCTGCAACAGAGAACGGCAAAGGATCCACCTTTTCGATATGTAATAGAGTGTACGTTGCATCTTTCATGGACATAAATTGCTGTTTATCAGTTAAGTTAAAAGGTAGAAATAAGGCAGAGGTGTTCAAAAAATGCCACGGCACTTTACCTAACTTAAGTGTTTGTAAAGTCCAGGCAAACTGCATAACTGAGCGCAATTGATTCTGACCATGATATAGCACAGAAACATCATCTTGTACAATATCAACAACAGAGGACACAATATTCTCTAAAGTGTAAATGCGAGAAGACAGGGTATTAATACTATTGTCAACAACAGCAAGCACCTTTTCCATATTTGCTTGATCTATTTCCCGAAGACGGGAAGCAGCTTCCATTTGTGATAGCTTCCAGAGTTCATTATATGTTTCATAAATGAATCTTTTAGGTCGGGGACCACGAGGTCCCAAAACAAAGTCGGACAGATCAATATTGCCTGTAAGGAGGGACAAATGTTGTTTAACAGAATCAAGGGACGAATGTTGCAGCCATTGTTTGCATAATTTACCAACAGAGTATGTAGTGACAGTACGGGCATCAGTAAACCTCGGATCAGGCCTATTCTGTGTGTAGCTAGCACCAGTATCATGAAAACGCATTTGACATGCATTAGATGATATAGGCCATATTAACCAGGGTGACTGAACCAGCTCAGAAACATTAAACGAATTATTTTGTAACATTGCCTGCAGGGACACGAGGGACATATTGAATCGTGAGCTTTCATTTGGAAAACTCGACAGGGATGGTATTGATGGCGTATTCAATTGTTTAGTGGTTGCTAAGCCCCAACATGTAGTCTGATAGATGGAAGCATTTAGGAACATAATTTGGGTAGGGATGAGGCAAGCACGATGCAACGCCTCGGTTCCCTGTACCTGCCATGGCTTGGAGCCCCAAATAGATTTTAAATCCACTGTATTATCCCAGTACTCATAACCACCCACAGCTAGGGCACTCAGAAAGGAACCTGAATAAAGCAATTTGGTGTGTGTCAACATAATTTTCTGAGTTGATGTGTTATTAAGTCTAAAATAATAGGATGCAGGGTTCGACCGATTAAAATCAGTAAAATAATTAAACTTATTTCGAAGAGTTTGAGAGCTACCTGGCAAGGGGTTTGGACAATGTTCCCATTGGGTATAGTTAACAGAATTACGCATGGCACTGGGCTTATGGAGAAAATGATTACCCCAATGTTGGTAACAATACAAATCGGCATAATTCGCAGAATTCATATATAAATCTTCAGCATTAAAAGATGCATAATATTTTAAATCGGCAAACAATGCTTCAACGGCATGCACATCCCAATCATCAGAATGAATATTATTTTGTACTACATCACCCATTGAAACACGAAGGACATTAGGTACATTAATAATTTCCGTCGGACCATGGATTTGATAGTTCACTGCATCCCATACGATGCCATCAGCAACTGGGAAAGCTGAAATGTTCACAAATGTGTGGTCACGCTTCATGATGTGAGACGAGGAATGAGGAGCCAAAGTTCCAGAAACATAGTCTACAGCAGAGCGTTCAGGTAAATAGTGACCATTGATTAGTAGAAAAAACACTGTGACAAAGCCAATGGACATGAACAAAAATATCAAGAAAAGTACCAACCAGATGTATGTCCAGGGGGAATCAAAAAATTGTCTCTAAACCAGGATATAAAAATACTGAACTTGGATGGAACTTTTGAAGATGTGGAATCCGAATCAAAGGAATAACGAGTCGGGCTTAGTGGCGTTGTTGGTTGATGTGCCACCGATTCTGATGCAGGATAAGTATACTCGTCCTCGTTGATATTGGTGGAGAGTTGGGGATCAATCGTAGTTTCAGGCAAATCAACCATCTCAATTACAGCATCAGCGATCGTTCGTGCAGATGGACTATGAACATATGTCCGATAAATGGCAGGACAAGAGACCGCTGGTGTGACACTATTCAGGATCGGCCAGGCGCTGTAGCTTGACATTTTCAACTGAGATGTATCTGTTCTCTTTGCGACCAGGAAGCGGTGGTAAAATAACTGTACGTGTTCCCTTCAAGCCCAGAACTGGAACCGGTGCACGAAAAGAGGGGCCGAATTCTTTTTTGTTTTCAACCTTCTCTCGAACCAGTTCTCCAATCTTTGGAATCCAGCCGACTTCCGGACTCTGCAACGCAGGATCTGTGGCTGAAGGTAAATGTGTAGTTGCAAGTTTGTCTCGGGCTTCTTGTAAGTCCTGTAACATAGCAGAATGGTTATCTACATCAAACTTGGCGGATTGTGCCGCGATGTCTGGACCCTCAAGGTCAGGCACAAACATTCTTATGCCAAAGAGCATTTCGTATGGGGTCCGCCCACCCAGAGGTCTTCTAGGGAGATTATTAAGTGCACGCTGAACGGTATACAAATGGGCCAGCCAGTTCCTGCCAGTACCTAAAACCCTAGCTGTTAAGGATTGCTTTAAGTCACGGTTCATTCGTTCAACGATAGAGTTGCCCTCAGGCCTATACGGAGACGAAAATTTCACCCGCACCCCAAGCGAAGCCATTGCATCCTTGTAAGCCCTAGAGGCAAACGCTGGACCTTGGTCCGAATGGAAGGTGCCGCATGCGAAAATTCCCACAAAGACACGCAAATCCCTGATTACATTTCGGGCATCAGCACTCCGTTGTGGCCAGACCCAGAGAAACCGTGTGCACGAGTCCACTGCCACTAAGATGTATTTATAAGCAGTGTCTGATGAGAATGGACCGCAGTGATCCAAGTAAACACACCCAAAGGGTCTGTTAGCAATGCAGAGCGGTGTTTGTGGTGGACGTGTTACCGTGGAAGGCTTAATCTGTTGACAAACGTCGCAAGAAAGCACAAAAGCACAGGTGTCTTTATATAACCCACGCCACCAATAACGCTGCTGCAAGATGGAAACCGTAGCTGACACACCTGCATGTGCCGAAGCCATGCCTTCGTGTGCAGCTAATATCAAGGCACTCCTGCGGTCCGCGTTGGGGATCAGCCGATCTCCAACGTCAGGTATAGTTACATAAGGAACCTGATCGGGACTTAATTTGTAAGAATACTTGGAAGGGAAACCTGTAGGGTAATTATCACCTTCCTTGGTTGCAGCAATAGCTGCTAAAATAACAGGGTCTATTTTAGACATGGACCTGGTAACCGCTGCTACTGAACACGTGACTACTGCTGAACGGGCAGCTTCATCTGCCAGATCGTTACCAATAGCGTGTGCGCCCACCCGCTGATGGCCTAAGGTGTGAACCACCTGTGTGAGGGGCAGACGTTGTTGCAATTCTGCCACTCGAACCCAAAGCATTTTATGCTTAATTGTGCTCCCTTTTGCGTCCTTGTAGTCGTTTTTCGACCAGAAAAACAGATTGTCATTGTAAGATTGTACACAGTAAAAAGAATCACATACAATAAGAGTGGTCTCATCCTGTGAAGCGAACTCAAGTGCAAGTAGCAATGCATGCAGCTCGGCCAATTGTGCGGTACTATCTCCAAGTGTGCGAGTGTGCACTACAGAGGATTTGAACGTTCCATTCACAAAGGAACCCGCAACAATAGCACATGCAGCTGAATAAGCGTGCTTGGACCCAGTGGCCGGTTGCGCCGAACCATCGGTGTAGATCACACATTTGTAATCCTCAAGCGGTAGTAAAAACAAAGGAGGAGGATGAACGAATTCATACTGCAAAAACTCCTGAGTCTGAAGAGAAGAATCAAAAACAAAAGTGACGTCCGAAGACGTCAAAGATGTAGCCCATTGTATCCAACGGGGATGCATTGCTTTTGAGTTCGGTACACTTGCCTTTGTTACTGCCTCCAGGGCAGGACAGGGTGTTACCACCAGAATCCGCTTACCCTGTGCCAGTGCGCGTTCTTTTAGAATCGCCATTTGCACTGCAGTCAGAACTTTTTCAACAGATGTAAAGCGCAATTCAGCGGAAGTGTACAGATGTGACTTGTATGCGATAGGTACTGTATCACCTTCATTAAAGGTTAAATAGGTGAATCCCACCGCCCCGGAATTATTCTAATCACCAGGTTTGTGTGGTTATCACGAGTCAAAAGATATTTAGACTCCAAAAGGTCTGTCTGCAAAGACTGCAGAATTGAGGTATGCTCAGGCAGCCAGCAAGACCTTGAATAAGTAGGTTGTATCAAAGCATACAAAGGCTTGATACGCTGGGCATATTCGGGAATGTAAGTACGCCCGAAGTTCAGGAAACCCAGCAAAGACTGAAGCTTCTTCAGAGTATTTGGGGGGCACAAATGTGCACATTTTTCCAAGAAATGGGGGGCTAAGCCCTTACCTTCGTTATTGAGCTCATAGCCCAAGAACAGAACGGTAAATTCAGCAATGTGTGACTTAGCAAAGTTAAATTTGTAACCCTGCTCCGCAAATTCAAGAATAATGCGGTCCACACGGGACAGATGCTGATATAACTCGTCGTCTGTCAGATAGATGTCATCAACGTACGAACATGCGTCTTGATCAATGTCATTTAACAAAGAAACAACACGGGCGGCGAATATACCCGGACTATTTTTATAGCCCATGGGTAATCGCCGGAACTGGAATAATTTACCACCGGATGTGAATGCGGTCCATTGACCACTCTCCGGGGCTAGGTTGTGCGTGTAGAAACCGTTTGAAAGGTCAAGTGTCGTTTTGTATTTTTTACGAACAAGACTGTCTACAAGCGCAGAACTGTGTGTATTTTGCACCGCAAAGTTCCGACAATGAGTATTTAAATGCCGGTAATCCAAAACTAAGCGGTACGATCCATCGGGTTTAGAAACCACGAAAAGGGGATTGTTCATAGGTGATACGCATGATTCAATTACTCCCTGATATTCCAACTGTGTCAGAATTTCGGAGACGGGGCCTTTTGCCTGCCGTTTGATGGGATATTGGGGTTGTGGCTGCGGTAGTGACCGCAAAGGTATTGCATGGGGAGGTGACTCTTCATCCCATCCCACATGGTTGCGGTATAACGCTGGTGCCAGGTACACAGCCCACTCAGCTGCAAGTGCTTCAGCTTTGTCTTTTGGGACATGCTTTGAAAAGCTTGGAAGGATTACCTCCTCTCCTTTATGTGCAGCTAAAACGAATGGGGGTGGCCAATCCACCTCTGCTAACAAAATGTCATATGAAGAGGTTAGATTTTCCCAAAAAATCCCTTTTATTTCACGCGGTATGTCACCTTCAATTTGTATGACTATATTATATAGTCTGTCAGGGGGTGCCACTCTCGTGTCAGCTGTCTCTACAGTAACGAATGTTTCAGTTGCTGTCGCCTCCATATGAGGACGTAGCGCCTCCCGCACTATGGTAACTTCCGCGGCGCTGTCTAGGAGGGTCACTGCCCACGTCCAATTCTGGAGTCTCGTTCTCACGGTCTGAGGCATATTTCGCTGTGACAGCGGCAACCTTTTTCTTCTGAAATTGCGGTCGAGGAAGATGAAAGTCTTCTGCTTTACCTCTGACTTGTTGTCGAGGTTGGTCTCGCTCCTGGGGAGCCTCTCGGCCCCTTCCTCTATCTTGCCGTCCTCCTCCACCAGCCTGTGACGACGTCTGGGCCTGTGAAGAACGAGGAGAACGCGTATCAGAGCTCTGAAACCTTTCTGGTGATTTAATCCTTGACCTATCACGTAAATCATAAGTACGTTCAGAAGAAACCGAAACTGGGGAAGCGCCTCTCGACCCCGGCTTCTTTTGTTGCTTACCCTGCTTTTTCTGTCTCCAACTCTTTTTAGTGAAGACCGGTTTATCATCTTTCTCAGATGCACTTTTTGTTTGTATAACTTGTGTTTGCGATTGAGTTTGCATTTTTACAAAAGGCTTGTTGCCTAGGCTATTTCTTCCAATTGTTTTATAAGCCCGGGCTATTATTTTCGGTAATTCGCGAGGCCTGTCCAACTCTGGGACCAAAGCCAAAGCATTCGCTACTTGAAAGTTCATAGCATCGCCCTTGACATTTCCAAGGATCAGCTCAGCTACTACATCAAACACTCCCACTAGTCTCATCCCTAATTCCACAGCCGCTTCAGGGCCATGTTCATCCTGTACTTTTTTAATTACAGAGGGTAGAACCGTCATGGAAGGAGTTCCAAAACATTTTGAATAAACTGCTGCGAATACCTTACCCCAGTTTTCACATGATGTCAAATCGGGGATTATGTCTTTTGGCAAACTTATCGTGAGGATGCGGTGTTTATCTACTGGGGATGTATGGGGAAACACTGCTTCTATCTGATCGAACTTTTCTGCAAGCCAGTAAGGATAGTCGTCCTTATTTTGTGGACGTTTGCCCATCACAGAATTTACCATGACAGGACTTATAGTCACTCCAGCTGCAATAGCTGGTTGGCCTGCGACTACAGGAGCAGCTCCATGGAGGCTACCTGTAACGTATGTCACCAAGGCTCGATGCACTCGCACCAATTCGGTATGCATAGTGCGCAGTTCCGCAAGCGGTAATGCCAGATAATTTGGATGCGGGGTATACCCGGCCAATACAGGCCAAGTGGCCCCCTGAATTGACAAGGGGCCTAAACGAACTGCGGTAGTTGGTTGTGGTAGGGCGCCATTAAACCAAACACGGTGCTGCCAAGCCATGAGAGGCACTTCAAGAGCAGTATAGGGTCGATAGGCAGCAGGAATAGCGGTGGGTTTATATTCATGAAACAGCTTATCACCTGCATCCACCGCTTCAAAAGTGATCCAAGTGTAAAACACTTCAAAGTGATAAGCCGGATCGGCTTGAACCACAAAGACCAACTCGACCCCTGTATCGGGCACTCCATACACAGCTAAGTGGTCTCGGAGTGCTCCTCGACTATGTGCAGCTATCGCCACACCAGCCATGACTAAACAATTATATTCGACAACCTAACAAGGAGCACAAAAATGGGTCTGCTTACTAACCTTTTTAATAACTTCAAGCTTGAAAGAACCTATAAAACATTCAATATAGGAGGTATCACCATCACATACGCCTCCGGAAGCGTACGCGAGGGGTTTGTGGACAAGCACAAGTACTACTCAAGCGTCTCGCAGATAAGCTGCCCCACGGTGGTCGCGCCATGTCATAAGGTTTCTGCACATACACAGAGCTATGCACAGGAAAATGGGACCCCGGAATACAGTGGTTTGCCACCATATACCGTAGCACCCAAAAACCCCAACCCAACTAGCTTAGCATCCCATTAGCACCCAAGTACTAATGTTTGGACAACCCAGAACACGGTATCTTTATCTCAGGACTCACAGAAGCAAGAACACTCTTTCGTCACTCACTCGTACTTGTTCACAAGGTGCGTAGGAAGAGACACTGGATATGTTAAAATGTTTATTCCAACTTACGTGCTCTAATGTACAGTACACGTGTCAGTACTAATAGCATAATGCATATTACTAATATAAGCAGCATGGTTACAATTCCATAGAATACAAACGGGGAAAGCATCTCAGAGCTCAGTGGATAAACGTATAAATAACATTACCACCCTCCCCTTGCAGTAAGATAGTTTATTATAGTAATAGAAGACCTCTGGGCTTTGACTAGCGAACCCCCATACCTCAGTCTCTAGATGCAGAATTACATCATCAGGACATCATAGCTCTTCTCACTGAAAGGGATTTCTCCAAGTGTGTTAAGCGCTAGTAAACCACAGTATTAAAAGCATACCAAATTCTTCATGGCAATTGCACATAATGTTATGTCTGGGTGCGCGAGACTGGCCATATCAGGAAGAACCAGAATACATTGTTATGCGACCTTGTACATGTTTGTGCAGACTGAGCCCAAAAAGGTGAACAACAGAAAATGCAGACAGTGCAAAAGAACTTGGCACGAGCAAAGGGCGAGGAAGGCCCGGCTCAGTGTAACGTGCGCAAAGAAAAGCAGCATGGCAGCCAGGCCTAGGCCAACATAACAAGGCAGGTAACAATCCACAAGACAATACTCTGGCAGGCGTGCTAAAGGCAAGCCCTTCTGCGATTGTCAGCCACCGGAACGCGACCAGCACTAGCCTTGCTGCCTATTTTTAGGTCTCGCCTATGCACGCTCTGCGAGACATATTGTGGGAGAGGAGATTTCTGAAGGAGACTTAAAGCCCCGCCCATCCTTTTCATTGGCCAGCTTCATCGTTTATGGTAAACGGTGGCCTTTGATTGAAAAGGAGGCTTAATTCTTACCGCCCTGTCTCCTTTTCGGACGGCCCCTCCGGACTGGATTGCTTGCTTGACGGCTGTCGTGACGATATTTCTTATCTTTGGAGGCGTGTAGTGACGGATCATGTTTCCTTTTATTACTTAATGCTTGTGTTTACTTCGTTTACTCCGGGCAGGCACGGAGCTCAGAGGCGCAGGGGGTCACGGGGAGGACAGGGGGATCCCGGCAGACTCTGGGTGCTTTTCCACCGAGGCAGCAGCGTGTTCATTTTTGCATCGAGCTTTCACTTAAAGTGAAAGCGCGATGCAAAAATAAACATGATGCTGTTTGCGTAATGGCGACAGCTTGTTCTTTCTTGCAATGCCGACAGCTTGTTATGAAATGCCATGGTTTTTGGCTTTAAAATTCTGGTCACCGTATATAGAGGGTTTTATTGGGGTGTTTATTTCAGTGGCCCAGGGCGTACGAAGCTCCATTCAGTTGAATTCCCGGGAGAAGGGTATACTGATGTGGACAATGTGGGAGTGGGAGGGAACCATTGTAGGGCATCGTGAGTTTGGAGGCAGTCGGAGCTTCGAGGAGGAGTCCAAATACTCCCTTCCAGTTAAGTAAAGTGCGTGACTGCGTGAATGGCACATGTGTGTGTCTTTATTTCTGCAGCTCAGCGCAGCATTTGGAACGTGTTGTTACAGATTAGAAGCTGATCCCGTTTTTTTTTTAGCGCACTGCCACGTAATAGGCAGGGCAAGAATGGACCCACAACCGAAAGAAGGAACGTGCTGGCCCTGGGACAAGAAAGAAGACCGGTAGGAGCGTAGCTATACTTTTATGCTGCTAGCGTCGGTCAGTGTCAAGTAAAAATACCATAAATTACGGTTCTGGACAGTCACTGAGTCCTGACCCTTTCCGTTTCCCAGAGAATGCTTCTACAACATGTTTGTTTTCATTAATTTGTTAAGCGCATGCTCAAGACATGTTGTCCAGGGGCTGCGTGCATACCATGTTTAGGTACATGCAGTGCAGACTGGACACTTTAATTTACAAACATCGGCCAACATCCGAGTGAGATGAGAAAGGTGCAAAGGGTGACTTTTTAACCCGTGTGTCTTCAGACTCCGAGTTATGACTCCTGTGCCTTTTAAAAGTGATATTCATTAGAATCAATTGGGCTTGTATTTTCATTGTGTTCTTTGCCCTCTGCACTGCTGCACCAGGGCAGGGCCAGCTAATATTTCTTAATGAGCCATAGCCTCATGGTCCAGCTGGCCGTTTGATGGTGTGCCAGTAAGCCCTGGGTTATTCCATTGCAGGGCAGCCCTCTTCCCTCCATCTTACTGCTGCTCAGAGCACGATGTCATGGGTGGCACTGCTCTGTGATTTAAAGTGGTTAATAGAGCAGTGCCACTTGTGGTCTTTGGACTCGTGTACGGCGCTGATCTGCATGACTGTACACGAGCGCATGCGTGAGTGTGTGCATCTACTCCTTCTGTGTATTGGGGCACGTGGTTGTGTTCAATGGGTAGGGTAAAAGCGCAATGCAAAAATAAACACGCTGCTGTTTGCGTAATGGAGACAGCTTGTGTTAATTTGGTAATGGTGACAGCTTGTTTTAATTAACCCACTCGGCACCGCTCTCCCTAACACGTTGCCCGGTTTCATGTTTTTTTTTTTAATTAACATACTTGGGCGCCGCTCTCCCTACCATGGCGCCCGGTTTCATGTTTTTTTTAAAAATGTATGCACTCGGGTATTTGGTGCATCCCGATGACGGGACAGAGAAGGCTTTCCCCGCTGCCCTCGGTTGCATCCCCTGCTCCTTGCACCGCAAGTGCACCCCCCAAGAGTGCTGCCCTGCTTCCGTGTTTTTTGGCACTGAGGCAAAATGTTAAAAGAGGAGAAGGTTGCCATTGCAATGGGGTTTGTAAAAATACAACAGCACTGCAGCTGGGGAACCCCTTTTAGGCCCAGGATAGAATTATGTTCAAGGTCTCCCAGGGTGGTGGGCAAAGTAAGTGTGTGTCGGGCATTTTAAATTACAATGCCTTTTATTTATGTTTTACAAAAGAAAAACAAAAAAAAAACAATGTCATTTACAATGTCAATAGCTCAAAATAATGTCATCGCGAGACCTATTGCATTGTAAATGCTTGTTATTCAGATGGGAAGGTAAGATTAGTTTACAGCAAAGATTTGCTTATCTCTTTTGAGCAGCCTAAATGTTTTGAGCATGTCAGTAAAGAGATTGAGCTAGTTGAAGCATTACAATGTGAAAAATGTGGATTCACTTTTACGCCTGGGGAAGATACTGTTTATCAAGAGGATTGAGGTTGCAAAATGGGAACAAGTTTTTCAGAGCTTTTTGATAAAAAGGAGTTGAGATCAAAACTGAAGGCATGTTTTATAAATGTAAGAACGCTGCCTAAACATAAATTTGAGATCTGAAATGCATTGAATGACAAAGTATGGGATGTGGTTTGTCTCACAGAAACATGGTTAAACAAGAGTTCAGGACCAGATATTGAGCTAGCCATCTCAGAGGGGTACACTATCTCACACTTGGATCATGACAATGGCCCTGGCTCTGGGGGTGGTATTGCTATAATACACCGCTCAAAATATCAATGTTCCATAAAAGCATTAGAGGGTCTGGAGTTGGCTAAGGGTTACATTTTTTTCAAATAAAATGTAGGACAATTTTTCTCTGTCAGGTGCTTTGGTTTATCAACCTCCAAAACAGTTCCCAAACTTCACTGAGGTACTAGCAAATGCCATTAATCCATTTTTTATGCAATATGCAAACTTTACGGCTCTTGGGGAATGCAACTTTCATATTGATGATCCTAATTGCAAGAATGCTGCGCAATTAGTGGAGAATATTCTAGATTTTAAAATTAATATGAAAGGTTAAGTGCCCCACACACAATGGTAATGTCCTCTCATTAGTTGAGAAAAAAGCACATCCATTAATTTGGACTTACCATTTTTTAGTACCACTTCAATGGACAATATGTAATATTCCGCGGAAGGTATCTAGGCAAATCAGTGTCACTCACCCTTGGCATCATATATCAGATGCAAATTACGAACATATCTGCTCACATATTATCAATAATCTGTCTGAGGAAATTGAGGAAGCAGTTGACTCTTTTATTTCGGCCCTTGTTCTAGGTCTTAATAAGTTAGCACCTATAAACAAGAATTGGTATAGCCAATAGGTCTTGCCTTTGGGACCTTATAAGTGTTCAGCCAGAGCTATTGGCTTTGCCAATGTTTTTTAAGCTATGTTGTACAGCAGCGTGGATGCTCTACAACAATGTTGAAAAGTTATAATAAAATAGTGTTATAAGCATTTTGTTACGGTATATATAACCAAGAAGACATTAAGTACAACTGTACAACCCTATTAAAAAATGAATTAACATAAAACATGTATTTTAGTGTTTTTGTCCTTGCAATTCTGGCAAATTCTTCCTGCCTGTTCTCCTGTTTGTTTGTTATAGCTTTTTTTTGTTATGGGGGCATAAACAATGGGTGTGTGGAGGTTGGGAAATAATACCTGTACAGTAGACGGGCTCTAGGGGATAATCAACAGATGCCAGATTCCAAGGGCAGACTAAGCTGGTGCTGAGTGATGCTGAGGTGGTACTGAGGTGGTGGTGTGCTGGTGTGGAGGTGATGCTCAGGTGATGCTGAATCATACTCAGGTGGTACTGAGTGATGCTGAGGTGGTGCTTAGTCATGCTGTGGTACTGAGTCATGCTGAGGTGGTTGTGCTGTGCTGGTACTCAGGTGGTGCTGAGTGATGCTGAGTTGGTGCTGTGGTGAGGTGATACTGTACTGATGCTGAGGTGGTTCTGCGCTGATGCTGAAGTTGTGTTGTGTTGGTGCTAAATTGCTGCTGAGGTGGGGCTGCGCTGGTGCTGAGGTGGGGCTGTGCTGGTGGTGATGCACTGAAGCAGAGGTAGTGCTGCGCTGATGCAGAGGTGGAGCTGTGCTGATGTTGAGGTGGTGCTGGGCTGGTGCTGAAGTAGTGCTATGCTGGTGTTGAGGTGGTGCTGCCCTGATGTTGAGGTGGTGCTGTGCTGATGCTGAGGTGGTACTGCACTGATGCTGAAGTGATGCTGCATTGGTACTTAGGTGGGGCTGCACTGGTGGTGGGGCACTGATGCGGTGATTGTGCTGTGCTGATGCTGAGATGGTGCTCTGCTGATGTTGAGGTGGTGCTGTGCTGATGCTGAGGTAGTGCTGTGCTGGTGCAGAGGTGGTGCTGCACTGATGCTAAGTTGGTGCTGCACTGGTGGTGGTGCACTGATGAGGTGGAGGTGCTATGCTGAGATGGTGCTCTGCTGATACTGAGGTGGTGCTGAGCGATGCTGAGGTGTTGCTAGGTGATGCTGTGGTAGTGCTGAGCGATGCTGTTGTGCAGCTGAGTGATGATGTGGTGGTGCTGAGTGATGCTGTGGTGGTGCTGAGTCATGCTGGGGTGGTGCTCAGGTGGAGCTGAGTGATTCTGAGTTGGTTCTGTGCTGAGGTGATGCTGCGCTGATGCTGAGGTGGTGCTGTGCTGAGGTGATGCACTGATGCTGAAGTGCTGCTGTGTTGGTGCTGAGGTGAGGCTGCACTGGTGGTGGTGCACTAATGCTGAGATGGCACTGTGCTGATGTTGAGGTGTGGCTGCGCAGGTGCTGAGGTGGTGCTGCACTGGTGCTGAGGTGGTTCTGCTCTGGTGCTGAGATGGTGGTGCACTGGTGGTGGTGCACTGAAGAGGAGGCGGTGCTTGCTGATGTTGAGATGGTCCTGTGGTGGTGCTCCATTTGTGCTGTGCTGATGCGGAGGTAGTGCTGGGCTGATGCTGAGGTGGTGCTGCACTGATGCTGTGCTGGTGCTAAGGTGGGGCTGTGCTGATGCTGTGCTGGTGCTGAGGTGGTGCTGCACTGGTGCTGAGGTGGTGCTGAGTGATACAGAGGTGGTGCTGAGGTGGTGGGGTGCTTTTGCAGAAGTGGTGCTCAAGCGATGCTGAGTAATACTAAGGTGGTGCTGATTGATGCTTTGGTGATGCTCAGGTGATGCTGTGCTGGTGCTGTGGTGATGCTGCACTGGTGCTGAGGTTGTGCTGCACTAATGCTGAAGTGGTGCTGCGTTGGTGCTGAGTTTCTGCTGAGGTGGTGCTGCGCTGGTGCTGAGATGGTGCTGTGCTGTGGCTGAGATGATGCACTGGGACTGAGTGGTGCTGGGGTGGTACTGTGCAGGTGTTGTGGTGGTACTTTGCAGCAGCAACAGGTTGTGGGGGGGCACCTGCTGAACTGGGATAAGTGGGGAGGGACTGGGCCCGCACAGACAGTGGTGGAGATAGGATAACATTGTAGGACGAATGAATTACTAAACCTGTACCCGGGGAAAATCACTTTTAGATTACATGCACCTTACACTAAAAAAAATGAAATTCCAAAATCTAAAATAAAAGATGACATAATCCCACACTTCGATTTTCAATGCACAACTAACACAGCAATTATTGTGGTTGCTACTTCAGCGTGGCTTTAATGATTAGATGAGTGACCAAACAATCCATCCTGAGAAAGTGTCTTTTAAGATTCTTCACAGAAAGAATCCTTCCTCACCTCCCTGCCCCCAGTGCCATCTCTTGTGCCTTAAAATTACAGATGGAAAAATACATTTTACTCAGCCTTCGAAATAATTAAATAAAAACTTCGATGTATAGCACCAGGGCTGAATTGACTAACACAAAGTTAGCAAGGGATATGTTATTACATGGGTAAAGTACAGAGAGTGCTTTCATTTCAATCATCCCAGGGCATATGTACAAAAATTTGATTCAGTCAAAAGGGAAACTGTTTGTGGGGACACTCAGATCCTATAAAAACATCCCTGCTATAAAACTATGGGATGGAAACGGCTAGCATTCTTTAACAAGCAGCGGTGCAGCAGCAACAGCTGTGGTGAAAAGTTGCTGGTTATGGAATAAGACAAGGCGCAGGAGTGAAGTCGGTGTGGGTGGGTACATTGAACCATAGCTGAAATAGCAATGTTTATGAATGGATGTGAAGCCCGTCCCCAGGACTGAATGCTTCCAAAATACTGGAGGGTCGGGTAATTAAATAAACACGTCGCCTTCACTTTTGTGTTGATTTGTTGTTTTATTGCTATACCAGGGACAATTGACCTCACAGCAACTTCACACTGACCAGATACATTTATGTTGTGCAATAGGATGGGATTTTCCATTCCACTTATAGGATAGCCAAGTGTTGGTGGAGTAAGGAGTGGCTATATTCAGATAGTAGTTTTAATGTGCATTAAAATGTGAGCCCAGCAGGTTTTGCATTCTCCACTAGCACCAGAACAAATGCCTTTCAAACATGGATACCAAGCTGTGTTATGTAGTTTACTTGGGACCTTAGACGGGCCACAGGATTAAAGAGGGGAAAGCTGATGAAGAAGGTTATAAACCAAGTCCTTCATCAATAAGCCATGAGCCTGCCCACTAAAGGAAGGAGAAACCCTGAAACCCAAAACAAGCCCAGTTCACATTGGAAAAGAAGCCCAGAATGAGTCTTGGTGTACCAAAAGTAGCCCAAAATAAGAACAGCCCTAATCTATCTTAAAACAAGGGTTGGGGGCATGATAAGAATTACCCAAGCTGTGATTTGATATTTTCTCAATCTATGTTGCACATAGGTAAGTGTGCAGTGCAATTATCCAAACTGCATCCAAGGTGTACAGTGAATGCATGTTCTTGGAGCAATACTGATACCAGCTGGCAGCAATAGTTGTGACAGGGAGCACTTAGTCCCCGTACCTCGGCAGCCATGCCTGCTTTTAGCTTCAAGTATGTCATTATCATGCATGGGGTGAGACTGGGTCAGGGGTAAGACAACGTTGTGACAGGATTTAAAGCAGGAGGGAGGAGGAGGAGGAAGTGAGCGGCAGTACCAGGGGAGCCAGCGAGAGCAGGGTGAGGAGAGGAATCAGCACTAGCAAAGAGAAGAGGAAGCTCGGTGGCCGTTGATCGGCCGCCGTGCTATGTGTTAGAGCTGTTCAGAATTTTTTAAAAAGCACCCAAGCAGAGAGTAAAATAGAAACTAGCTGAAGCTGACAAGTCCTGGGGCGATACTCGAGGGGAGTGAAAAACTTGCAAAAAGGAGGGACCTGGAAGACCAGTTACCCACTGGCAAGCAAGGAACTTTACAAGACAACTGATTAGACAAATTAAAAGCGATGGGAGGAGTCAAACCCCACAGAGTACATACAACAAGTCGTCCTGACAGAGCAAGCGCTGTCTAGCCTCGACCTAAAAAGGGAGCATGAAAAAGGAATTCCTTTACAGCAGCTTGGTTTTCACTGACTCTGCAGCTTGAAAATCTGAGTTGTAAACAATTGGAGAGAGTTTGGAGACACGAATACAGATGTGTAGATAAGTTAATCTAAAAAACAGCTCTAAAAACGTTTTGGAAAAATATTAAGAAGGCAAAAGTGGATTTATTTGCTAAACAAATTGCAGAAGCAGTTGATTATTCCAGAGCTATTTTTCAGATTGTAAAAAATGTTTTACATCAAAAGCTGCTAAACAAGAGATCCCTCTAGCTCAAGCTTTAGTGGGATAATAAACAACACCCAAATAGCATCACCTTATGATTCCACTCTGCTCACACTGGATTTTGACTCACAGCCTTTGAACAGATATCACTTGAAGATTCGGAACAGACTATTTCAAAACTTAAATCAGGTTCCCCTTGTGATATGTGTCCTCTGTCTATTTTAAGTCAGGCAGCATCCTCCATTAATATCTGGGTCAATTCATTAATCAATCTGTAACTCAACCAAGGAAAATTTCCAACTGTCTGGACAAAGACTTTTGTCTGACCACTGCTGAAAAAGACTAATGCAGATCCATCAATTCTGATTAATTATAGAACCCTCTCTTTATTTCCTGAAATGAGGAACATTTTGGGAACTCTGGTGAATGCCCAGACCACCAGTCACATAGAAAAGAATGGTATCCTTCAGATGGTTCAATCTGTTTCCTGAGCAGGGTTCAGTACAGAATCAGCACTTCTCAAGGTTAAAGAATGTATTAGAAGTAACCTCAACTTAGATAGAAGAACAGTGCTTGTTCTACTTGATTTATTGGCCGCTCTTGACACAGTGTCCCATGATATCCTAGTGCAAAGATTGGAGAAAGAGGGCATCATGGAAAAAGCTTGCCAGTGGCTAAAATATTTTTAAGCCAAACAGACAACTAGCAGTGTTTTCTCCATCATATACTTCTTGTTTTAGAGAAACAAGATGTGGTGTCCCACAGGGATCATCCTTCAGTCCCACCCTGTTTAATGTATATATGACTCCATTGGCCTTAGAATTTCTGCCATGGGACTTTAATTTAGTATCTTACCCAGATGACACTCAGCTGATGCTAGCTTTTTAATAACTGAATAACACTATGATTGCAAATTTTCAGAGATATCTCTTGGCTGTAGCAAATTGGATGCGTGGTAGTTGCCTGCAGCTGAACTCAGATAAATCTGAGATTTTCGTTTTTGGGAATGTATCTACACTGGAGCTACAGAGATTATGGCTAGCAGAGTTAGGGGACTCGCCAACTCCAGCGTCAGTGGCCGGGAATCTACAGGTACAACTGGACACTAAACGTTCTTTTCAATCACAGGTGCAGTCGACTGCAACGGTCTGTTTTGCCCTAGTAAAATCCTTAAGAAAAACATTAAAATTTCTTACAGTCTCTATTCGGAAAGATATTGTACATGCCTCAATTACATCCAGGCTGGATTATGCAAATGTAGTTGTCTGGGGGCACCAAAATAACTGTTGAATAGGCTGCAAAGAGTGTAGAATGCGGCAGAAAGATTGGTCCTAAATATTCCCAAAAGGCAGCCTGCGTGAAAAGTCTTGGTGTTACTACACTAGTTACCTGTCGAGCAAAGAATTAAGTTCACGGCACTAATGATTACCCAGAGGGTCATATATAAAAGGGGTCCATTGTATATCCAGAAGAAAATAAGAAACTACCTACCCCTCAAGACACCTCACTCAGCAAGCCAAAATCTTCTGTTTGTCCCTAGGATACATAAGGCTAGAGCAGGCGGGAGATCCTTTGCCTTTCAGGATGCTACTCTCTGGAACTACCTGTTTGACTATCTTCGAGGCATTGTTTGAGTCTGGTTTTATATCTAATCTAGAAACTTTTTTGTTTAGACAAGAGTGGTGACTCTTCGTAGGAGAGTGCAAATGTTGCCATTTTGATGCCTGTCTGTTCAGCACCGGGATGCTTCCGTTGGAAGCTGTTGTTTGCACTTTAAAAATTATTTTCATTCATGAATTCATAGAAATACACATTACATAGCATAACATAACCTAACATAACATAACTTGATTTAGCATTTTCTATTTGATTTACCTGGATTATATTCACATATGCTGTATTCAGGTGATTATCAATTTATTGCTAAACTGATTGGATTTGAAACTGTAACTTTTCTAATGTGTATCACTGATGGTTTGCAATCTTACAACCCTCTGTCATTACCCTGGAGCGAAATCATCTTCACTGTCATTGATTTGTCATTGAAATGATGATTTCAAGTCTCAATATGAGATCAAGATCCATCCAAGTAGGTATTCCAAAGTTTGAATCTGCACCAAGTTTGCTCGGTGCAAACACCATACTTTCGTCCCACTATTACAGGCAAGAGTGAGGGTGCTACATGGGGCATGGCAGGAAAAGAGAACCACACTAGGGACAATATATGCACTCTCGTAGAGTGTTTTAAAAGAAACAAAAAAGTAGCATCTCAAAAATGAGCAGGGAAAGGACTCAAGTAATGCACCGATGTTCCAGGGGAGGGATAAACACAAGAAGAGGAAGGAAAGCCCACAAAAACGAATAAAGAAGAAGCAAGCAAATGAGGGTGACAATAACATCAATCAATGGTAACCTATGAACGGACAGAAAGAGCACGCGCTGGCTAGTAGGTGAGACCTATAAAGTAGCTTACTTCAGTTACTGTAGTTAAGGTTGTGTTTGCTTCACTCAAAGATAATCCATTTCAAATGGCATACTCAGTGGACCATAAATGAGGGAAAAGACCCTGACCCTCATTACAAGTGCCAAAATAATCCCAATGGGGATGGTGACTGCTGTTACCATGCGTGTCTGGATTATGACGTTGTGGTAACTGGTGATATACCCGGCAAAAACGTACAGGAATTCAGGAGCTCAGAAATACCAATTTTACCAGTTATTGCCCAAAATCCTGTAATCCAAAGTATTTCTGTCAATGCAGAGTTATCAATGCACTTGGTATCAGTAATTCTTGGGGTTGCACGGCACAGGGAGGAAACTGCTCCACTTGCAATTGTTAGCAAGAGTAATTAATGCAAACTCTAATTCTAGGCACCGCGTCCCATGCAGGTAAGAGCGGTGGGGCAGTGGGGCCGGGTGGGGGGGGGGGGATTTCGACAGACGATGACGAGGGAAAATTTATTATTTATTTAATTTTCCCTCATCATCGTCCATTGAAATCCCCCCCACCCGGGCCCCACCGCTCTTACCTGCACAGGCTGTTGCTGATTCTAGGTCAATACTAAGATGAAGCTACAGAGACACAATCATTCTTAATTAACAATTCTGAGTGTCTAATTTGTGTCTCCATAGGTATCGACCTTTGTAATGACAGCCAAATTCACACACCGAAGGGTGTTGCACACCACCATCCAGTGAAAAATGAGGCAGAATTTTAGGCAATTGTAAATGCTCTTTATTGATTTGGTGGATGAATAGCCTAATTGGTTGAGTCAAATGATATTTGGTAGATCACAAACATTACGTATCAAATAACACCACTATGCATGAGAAATTAACAGAGCAATGGTTACACTGTAGTGAGGATGATGAAACGGTCCAGTCTTCACACGTCACGCAGTCAAGTGTGCTATAAATGCGTGACATAAAAATGAACCGCGGAACAGTGACATATAAATGTTGGCTTTCGTTATCTGTAGACACATTCCCGCTTGTTGCCTGGTATACTTTCAAAGGGATCGCAGAGATGTGTGCATTGCTGCTCCGGGTGGATTTAGCTAAACATATTTAACTGCGCTGCAGATTTCAAATATATTTTCACACAAAGGAACGCATGGGTTGCATTTCATACTCAAGCCGCATTATGCCTGCAGGGACAGAATCATTTACGCGTTGTTCATCAGCATACCGCCGAGCCCATTAGCAGTGTGAGCTAAGCATACGCCGGCTCGCAGGAGTCAGATAAAGGAGCGTGATTGAATTGCCACTGCAAAGGCCTACTTGTTTTCGTGATTCCTGCCAAGATGGTGGCTGAAAGCCGGAGCAATTCGAGTCTGGCTTGTTAGGAGAACTGCGCAGTCTCATGTGATGAATTGAAAGCGCGCTGGTGGCCTCTGCGTATCAATGTGCACGCGGTCAGCGGCAGGTGGAATCGACGCATCCGTTTATGAAAGGTCAGTTAACACTGCCAGACGCCTTCCGGGTCCCACAACAGCAAGCCCGTGGAAGGGAACAGCAGTGAGACAAGACAACAGTCGTGTCTGATGCTGCAGGAAAATATGTTTGGAGCTAATAGAGTGTCCAGGGACGGGAGACGTGACAGAATAAGTTATCAGTCATGCAAGGGTTGTCTGCCCCGAGGCAGAACCTCCGCAATTGGCATTTGAAGAAAACGATCCTATCTGTGAGGGCTGTTTTGCTGGCTGACTTTAACAACAATACCCGTTTATATTCATTACCAAGAAAAGACTTCATTTTGTGTGGACTTTAGCTAAAGCAAGTGGTGGTCTGCCTGCATTTTTCGAGCTTAAATCCCGGCTCGGTAGACTCAGCCCTCCATCCCTCAAAAGTGGGCAAATCGAGTACCATTTAGTTGGGTAATAGAAACATTTATTATACTTATGAACAGCACAGGTGTGGAGTAAAGAGCTGAATAAAAACTGGGTATTCTTATTTGGGGGCATATTATCAAGCGGCAGCGATAATTATCGCTGGCCGCTGTTAGCGCGAGGAATCCTATCGCTGGAAATTATCGCCATGCTAGCGCTGTATTAACAACGCTTAGCGCAAAGGCGATAATTTTCCAGTGATAGCGATGTTTTCCATGGAACATCGCTGGTTTTCCAGCGATGTCCCATGGAAAACGGCGATATCCTTGGTGATAGGGCCTGTGGTCTTAGCCACACAATCCACCCCCCATGTTAGGTATGCCTTAGTCAGGAATTTAGCAGACGTTAAATTCCTGCGTTAAGGCATACTTAACGCGATTGAAAATATCGCTAACCCACGTTGTTGATATGGCGATACCTGGGTTAGCGATATTTCCCCATGTTGTTTTCACAGGCACGCCCCCTTTGCATCTCATTAGCGATGCGATGGGAGGCGTGCAGAAAATGGACGCTAATGCAGGAATCACGCGCTAGCGTGTCCTTGTTAATTAGGCAATAGAATTATCGCCGCTTTTCGTCCGAAAACGGACGCTAAAGCGGCGATAATTCATTAACGCCGCCTTGATAATATGCCCCTTGGTTTTTATAATTTTGGACTGTATGGTAGGCAACCAGAAGACAAAGTCGCCATAACTCATTAGCAAAGAAAATGTTATTTCCTGGATGGACTGCATACTCGTAGTTTATCTATTTCCTGATATTGTAAACATCATACTGCCATTTATATATGTATTTGACTTGTCCATTTAAGCTGGTAAACTGGAGAATTCGTAATCCGAATTTCCTGCTGGATTTAAGATATATTCAGCCTCCTGATGTAGCTGACAAGAGGTCTGGGTATGCCTTTCCTAGACTACTTTACCGTTATTTGCAACGGGCTAACAAAGAAACTCATTGGCAGGCTGCAAAGTCAACAAGATCAGGTGACTAGAATATGTCTCAATATCCCAAAACAGCCCATATAAGACAAGCCATTAATGAACTGCTCTGGGTCCTGAGAACTCGAAGGTGAAAGTCAAAGTCCTCTGCTCAGTGTGTATGCATGTGTGATATGTCCAGAGTCTGATATCTGTCCCCGTGCCGGCTTGGAACCTGTGATCAATAACCACACAAGCACCCCACAAAAATAAGTTACGAAAGGTTCGAAGCTTTCTCTGTGAGTCCAGGGCTGCAGGTTGTGAAATGCTTTGAACCCTGCACTGAAGTTGGAGCATATATACATTCACTTACAGAAATGCATGAACCCCAAACTATTTAAATGCGACTGATGCTCGTGCAGAGCAGGGGTCGCCATTCAAAAACGGTGGCCAAGTGCTCCTGCCCAAGATCGACTGCAAATGAACTTCACCCTCTCACAGACTCTTGCACTAGTCTATACTATCGAGCTCTGGAATCAATAAAAGCCTATGCACAGCACTTTATAAAACCTCTACATGAACAAATATATAATGCAACCTAGTGCATAGTCAACAGTGTCTTTCCAATGCCAGTAATGTTGGTCATAGAGAAGAATAGGTACTATGACATCCAGTTTCCATGCTCTTTTGTTCGTGCTTCCCTTGTCAAGGATCAAACAGGTTCTAGAACATGAACCTGAAGTAAGCCTCACATCTAGATATCAGACATTTAATTGGATTTGCTTTTGTTAATCCAAAGCTGCTGGATCCTATGGTCATGAAGCAAGGGTCAGGAAAGGCAAATTTATGTCAGAAGGACTTGTACAGCTTCCTCATTGTTCAAGTCTTGATAAGTTATGCTTCCCAGTAGATCTCCTGTACTCAGCTTCTTCTACAGAACATTTTCCAATGTGTCACCATCAAGTTGTAAAAGCCACATAATAATTTTGAGAAAGTTCCACAGGCATATTCAGTCAGTGCACTTATACCAGCTCATTTTGTCGTGTGATAAAAAATCCTAACTCAGCATGTTTTCATGTGTACCTTACAGGCTTAGACTTTTCACACGCTATACCAATACGCTCCCACTCTGGCACCATTTACACTGCAAACACCTGCAATCACCCATGCAGGCTCTGGCTCGTAACCGCTCTTAGACAAGTGTGAGTCATGCTGTGTACAAATGCAACTCAAGATAATATAACATCTTTTTTGAGCATGCCTTATCTTAAAGGGCCATCCAGTGTAGAGGAAAAAAGCCCTTTGCCCAGTCCTGCAGCTCTAGCAATCTCCAACAGTGGGAGTTCTAAAAAGCTTGTTTGATAAGATCAGCTGGGGATTTGAGATGCATTGTGATATCATCCACCAGATAGGCCCTTTAGTTTATGACAAGTGCAGACTTCATAAATATATTTGCACACTTACTTTGAAGGGAGACATGCAAATAAGGTAATTTTTCTGAGTCACAGCATCAGGATCTGGAGATTCTAATCTCCAAATTTTCCAGGGGCCGGAAACGTGAGGGACTGGCCACGCAAAATAAATGGATTACCCCAAACTTCTATTTTTACTAGTATTCTGAGGCATTTCTGTTGTGGTTCCGTCCTGGAAAAACACGTGAAACCACTAATTAAAAAATAGGTGCTTGTTTGTTTTCAAAGTGGGAAAAACGTTGAATCGTGAAGTGTAGACAAATAACATCATCACAAGGATGGATAAAAAAAAATCTCCCAGAAAGACCACATCATTCCCCAATTCCAACTTCTTCACTTGTTTTCAGTGGGCACTGTGTTGACGTTTACCAAGTTACAAATATATCTTTGTTGAAACCATGCCACTTGTCATGATGCATAAATTAAGAATGACTGGTGCAGATAGCGAACTTGTCACTTTGCCAATATCACTTACTTGGCAATTATCACTTTATCATCACACCCGGGAGAAGCTTCATTTATGTAATAGTACAAACACTTCATAATTCATTTCCGCCTTCTCTGGGGGCATCAGAATCTTCCAAGCTTTTAGGTGGTGTCTGAAGTACATCTGTTTCTTTTACTTTTTTTTATCAGTTTGTCTTCCTGGCCCCATCTAGTCAATGCGGTCTTATGCCAGAGCTCAAAAACACGTTGGACAGAATGCTACACTAATTCGATAATTAAAATATATATCATGATCTTTAAACATTTTAATTATGCCTCCTGGGGTGCAATCTGTTTCTGATTCCTTTTTTACTTTGCTGTTTTTGTGATAGATGACGTTTCCATCTGGATTTCAATCTTGCCAGGTAACTGTGCTCTTGATAATTTAGCAATATTGCATACTATAAATCTGAGCGTGATTAGGAGGAAAGCAATGATAGTTGCTTCATTCTAGCCAAGACAAATTCTGAAATATTATTTTAAGATATTGAAAAACACTTTGAAACGGTTTAAAATGTCTGCAGGGTCCCAATGAGTGTTCCTAATCAAAGTCACAGTGACGATTTCAATTTTAATAACATGTTCTGAATGTTTCAGCAAATAATTGTCACAACTTAAGTGATTGCACTTTTTCTCTCCCACTAACTAACGTGTGACATTCTTGGGGTAAACTCCAACTGACCAACTGCTAAACGTTCCTACAGCTATGCTATATAGCTTGTTGGACACTGGTTGAAAAGTATCCGGTAGAATAAATAACTGGTAATTTTAATGATTTAAATGTGCTATTTAAGAGCAACAGACACATTAGATTCCTCATAGCCAGTAACACAAACTAGTGAACAAATTATTCACTGCTGACATCTGGTGTGGCCAACCAGTGACAACTGCGGCCAAAACCTACTCCCTCGTGACTAATATCTGTCTATTGTTAAATTGGGTGATTGTAGAACATGTACGTTATAGCTCGTGGAAACATGCAAATACTGTGATATGAAGTGCTACGTAAAAACAATGTATTATAATAGCCAGTTCCAAGAGGAACCTGAGATTTTTGTTGCATAAGATCTCAATGTGCCTCGTTGTAAAAAAAAAACACATAGATCTGAAGGTTCTGAACTTAGGGCCAGATTTACGACCATTTTGCATGCACAAAATTGGTCGCAAATCGATTTGCCCATGCAAAAATGGCCATACACAATGTACGAAAGGCACTCGCAATTCACAAATTTGCGCTGCGAATGAATAGTGGCGCGCAAAAAATGTGATTGCTTTTTACGTACCCAAAATTGCGACTCGCAAATTGCGCGTTGCAAAATACAATGTACTGAACAGTCGCAAATTGCGAGTATGCGCAATTAGGCACATTTGCGCATGCAATTTACCACTGACCAGAAACCGGTGGTAATCAGGCGCAACCTATAAAAACAGCCCGAGAATGCATCAGAAACCTTTCCACAATGGCTGCCCTGTACGTGATAGCGAGGAGGATGCGGATACTGGCTGCTCAGCAGAGGAGGAGGAGACAGGAGAGGATATTCAGAGTCAGGCTAACATTGAGAAGACAGAGGAGGAGATTTATGACCAGCACAGGCTGAGGAACACTGTCATTCTAGACCTCATAGACACCTTGAAGCCACAACTTGAGAGCAGGACCCTGCACAGCAATGCAATTCCCACACATGTGCAGGAGTTGTGCTCCCTCCACCTCTTGGCCACTGGTAGCTACCAGGTTGTCATTGCAGTGGCTGATGGTGTGTTGCAGAGTGCATTTTCGCGTTTTTTCCATAAGTTCCTCGAGGCCATGCTATACCACATCCATCAACACATATACATGCCCAGGGATGAAGTGGAACTTGAGCAACAAAAAATTGATTTTCACAGATTAGCAAGGTTCCCACAGGTCATAGGGTGCATAGATGGGACACATGTGCCCATATGTCCCCCATCCCGCATAGAATACATCTTCCGTAATAGGAAAAGCACTCATTCGCTCAACGTCCAAGTTGTCTGTGATGCCCAAAACATCATCACAGACCTAGTAGCAAAATATACCCTGGAAGCACCCATGATGCATACATATTCAGACACAGTGGCATATACCATAGGTTAGAAAGAGGTGGCTTTGATGATGGATACCTCCTAGGTAATGATCTTTCCTGTCCCCAGAAAAATGCATTTGCACTTTTATGTCTGTATGCATGTCATCTCACCATCATATATCTCACAACAGGTGACAGTGCGTATGCCCTGCGGCCATGGATCCTCACGCCGTACCTGTCTCCCAACAATGTCCATGAAAGGCGATACAACAGGGCACCCAGGCGCACCAGGACTCTGATTGAGCGCACTTATGGGATCCTGAAATCGCGCTTCAGGTGCCTACACAAGAGTGGTGGAGCTCTGCAGTATGCACCAGAGATAGTCTGTAAAATTGTGGCAACATGTGCGATGCTGCACAACATGGCCTGCAGGGGAGGATTGCCCATGGATGTGTCTGACACAGAATCGGAGGATGAGGACTCAGGACCACCTGCCCTACAGCGAAGGGATGGTAGCGCTGCAGCAGAGGGGAGAAGGCGCAGGGACCAGATTGCCAATAACTATTTTTAAAGGTACATACACATTAATTACGCACTCTCTTATACATAAGACAGAACAAATTGTGACTTTCAATTGGTGCTTTATTGTGCAAGCATCCACAAAACAAATAAGAATAACCTGTCCATCAGAAAATGTAGGCCTGAATAACAAAGTAACTCCAATGTGGTTACATCAGCACAACAAAAGAATGATATGTGGCCCAAACATTGTGCAGTGACCCTACACAGATCATGTTTTGCCTCTCCGTCCATCCTGGCCATAGCTGCCACTTCCCAATCCAAGGTGCCGGCTGCTGCTACGGCGCATTACAGGTGTTTCCGCAGCGGACATGCTACTGCGGCTTGACACCTCACTATCTGTGCCACTCATAGCACCTCCACCAACAATCATATCTGTTTACAGTGTTTCCACTGGGGCAGTGATTTTTTTCCAGGCCACGAGCAACATCCCCACTGTAGTGGCCCATCTCTACCTGTAGCCCCAGGGTGCGCTTGCTGTGTTGGCTTGTCGCATGGGCAAGCCTACAAATGGCCCTGCTCAGAGTGTCCAATTTGTGGCCCCTGCTGCGCTCCATGTGCCTAAGCTGCACCCTATCTTCTGCCCATTCTTTGGCGAGGTCAGCAATTGTATTGGTGAGGGCATCCAATTTTGCTTCCAGACGGCTTTTATTTTCTGACAGTTTGTTTGTGATGTTGCGGAAGCCCTGTGTCATCCTCAAATTCATTTGCCTCTGTGTCTTCTGTTGCAGGTGCTGTATTTTCAACATTGCCTGTTCCAGGCCTCCAGAGAAAAGCTGACTGGCTGCTGCATCAGAGGACTGCCTTTGCAGACGCCGTGGGGACTGCTGTGTTGGTTGAGACATCCGCACCCTGGTGGCCAGAGAGCATCGGGATGTAGGTGACTGCTGTGGGGTTGGTGTCACACTGGCTGTAGCATGTGATGTTGTTGGCGCATCTGTTGTTGGGTCAACTGGGCCCACTTGAACCTCCCCCATCCTGCCCTTCCTCCATCTGGGCCAGATCCGGGCTATCCATGGTGTCATCATCACTGTGCTCTCCTCCCAGGGGTGTGTCTATGTGGCAAAAGATGGAAGAAGAAAATAAAATATGTGAGTCACTATCTCAGTGGTGTTGCAATGTTTATCAGCTCCAGTCATTCCTTAACTACACTGTAAATGTCACAGACTACATCTCCCATGATGCAACATTTGTGTTGATTGTTTGATAGAAATGGATGTATGGTTGAGGATGATTAGTATGCATGCGCAGAACAGGCTTTAGTGTGTATTCACACATCACAAACACTTTTCTCACTTACCAGGGTTTGGTGCTGGCTGTGATGTGTCAAGGCTCCCGAAGCCTACAACAGCCGCCCTCTCCATGGTACTTTCCACCATGGCTTCAGCTGCAGTAGGTTCCAATGCAGTGGATGGCCCCCCTCCAGTCCCTTGTGCCTCTTGCCAACTTGCTGCCACCCTCTCCTTGGCCCTGGAGCGGAGATCCTACCAGCGCTTCTTCATGTCCTCCAGGGACCTGTGTGCCACTCCAAGCACATTAATGCGCTGCTGCATACAACGCCAGATCTTCCGTTTGTCTGCCTCTGGCACACGGTGTGAGGCACTCCCAAATAGCTCCTCATGGTGGTTGCAGCATTCCTCTATGATGATATCCATTTCTGAAAACTTGAGCTTCCTCAGCCTCTCCTTGGCATCCTTCTTGCTGGCCTTGCTGCTCATGCTTTCAGTCATGCTCACACAGCATTGTAGAACTGTGCTGCTGCAACTGGACATGTGCTTAGGATTTTGCTCAGGAGTATCCTTGGACAGCACTTCCTGTTTTAGGGTCCTTCAGCTCAAACAGGAAGTGTTTTCCATGTTTTTTTCCAAATTCACTATTTGCGAGTGCAATTTTGGCATGTTTCTGCCGCGCTCGCAATTTACGTATGCAAAAAGTGTTTTTTAGCGGAGTTCGCTATTTGCGAGCCTTTAGCGACTCGCAAATAGAGGAGAGCCAAAATTGCGATGCGAGTTATTAGCGACTCACAATCATGTGTTCTCTTTCGTTCGTAGGTACCATTTTGTGACTCGCAAATTGCGAGTCGCAATTTGCGAATCGCAAATGTCAGCGGTCGTACATCTGGCCCATAGCTCTAATGTAATAGGAAGCCACAAAACTCATTAAGTTTTCACCTGGAAATCTGAACCAGTCTCTACTTTCCAGTCCTAACCCTGGAAAGGCTTTGTGATTTTTTTTTGTGCAAACAAGAATAGGCATATCTACATTTTTGCATGAAAAAGATAACATTAAATAACAGGGCAAGTGCAAATGCAGCTGCTAGTTTCTCCACAAGTTCATATAGAACAAATTACTCCTGTAGGAAATCCCTTACCTACCTACCAATGTTCCCTCTTATTTCCTCACCTGAAATGTAATTTCTTATCTCACATTTCTCCTCTTGACAAGTGCAATGGTCAAATTTCTTTCAGGGCGAGAAGAGTTTGGAAAAAGGTCTGTGAAAACCTACAAGCATGGAACCTTGTGAGTGTGTACTAACTTCAAGGACATATTCACTCAGGAATGACCATTATCCTCCCATGGAGTAGATTTACTCACACAGGAACCTATGTGTCAATACATCCATTAACAAGGGCAAACCAACTTTTCATGCACAAAGAGTTTGACGTACATGTACAAAGAGTTTAAGATTGAAGGCCTATTTGTCCAAAACTCATATGCTGCCAATTGGATCGAGTAGAAGCCTTTAGCAACATATTAAACAGAATTTTTGTGGAATGTACTAGATTCAATGCATTTTCATTATGTGTATTCCTAATCATATGACTGGAACACAGCATTGGTCACAGAGTTTCAGCTTTCCTCAAAATATAAAATCTATTCACAATTGTACTCTTCATTCAAAAAAGTATTTTGTCTGTCACAAGTGTGTCCAGTATTTAAGCTAAAAATATTGTGGATTGTCCTAAAAAATTAAAAAAAATGTTTGAGAAGTTTCATTAGAGTACTTAAGAAGCTATCCCTTGCAACCCTTCAACCCAGGTTGTAATCTATGTTTCAGTAACTGACTCATAGGGGTTCTCCATCATTGTTAGACTTGGCTTTTTCAGCGGGTTTACCCCCAGACTTTTTGCTTTTTGGCCTCCTGTTTTTGACCCTGTGTGTGTTGGTTTTAGGACTCTGGGCGCTTTACCACTGCTAATCAGTGCTAAAGTGCATATGCTCTCTGTGTAAAGTGTGTTATGGATTGGTGTTTCCATGATTGGCCTATTTGATCTATGTGTCAGTCCCTTGTAAAGTGCACTGAGAGTGCCAGGGCCTATAGATCAAATGCTGTTGGTGGGCTGCAGCACTGGATTGTGCCACCCACGCAAACAGCCCGTAAAGTGTAACTCTGGCCTGCCATTGCAGAGCCTGTGTGCAGCCTGGGGCTGCCATGTCGACTTGGCAAGTGCACACACTTGCAAGTCCCTAAACCTTCCCTTTTCTACATGTTAGTCACCCCTAAGGTCGGCCCAAGGTACCCCTGTGGGCAGGGTGCATTGTATGTGAAAGGTAGGACATGCCCTGGTGTGTGTGGCATGTCCTGATAGTGAATTACAGCCTATTTCGTTTTTCACTATTGCAAGGCTACCTGTTCCCCATAGGCCAGAATGAGCAGTTTTGACTATTACAGCTTATAATCCTAACTGACCCAGGGAACATGCTAGAAATTCGAGTTTAGTATGCCTGGACTCAGAATGATAAAATGCATCTTTTAGTGAAGTTGGTTTTAACATTCTGTGTTTGAAAATACCACTTTTAGAAAGTGGGTATTTTCTTGTCTAACCATCCAAGCCTGCCTCTGCTAGGTTGTGTATTCCTTGTCTGGAGTGTGAGTGACAGGGGCTGGGGGATGCCAGGAGACAGGGTGAGTCAGCACAGGGCTGAATAGCAAGATCTACATGTAGATGGGTGGGAGGAGATGCACCTGGGACCTGAATAGGGCTGGGCCTTCCCTCCACAATGCTGGCTCCACCTCCTGTGGTGCGTCTGATGTCCCTGGCCTGCACTGTGAAAGGAAATAAGGAGACTTGTCAACAAAGTGCTCCAGGACTGACCAGAACTGGTTTGGACTAGGCAAAGGCCTCTCTGCCTTCAGAGAACAAAGAGAAATTGAGGATAAAAAGGGGGACCCAAACCCCAGAAAATTGGAACTCTTTGGGATCAAGAAGACTGCCAAGAAGAAGAGCTGGAGAAGCTGTGAGGAGGAACTACCACTTTGCTGTGTGCTTTGCTGTGTTGGCCTACAGTGGCTGCTTCTGTCTTGGGCAGTGAAAGGACTGGAACTGAACTTTCTGCAATCTACTTTGTGAGTGTCTCCAAGGGCTTGAGGTAGAGCTTGCCCCCTGTTCAAGAAGTCTCAGGAACAGCAAAGACTTCAAGTTCTTCTGCCCTCAGCACTGGGGACTGTGTGTTTTGTGCTGCAACAGAAGAAAAGCAACTCGACGACGTCGACGACGCCGCTGCCGACTCCGTGTCCTGACGGCACCGCAGAGGGCACCGCAGCAACGCCGCACCGCGACCCTGGTCTCACCGACGACGCCTGCTGACGCCGCCACCGAGCCGCTGCTCGCACCGCGACCTGTGGGCACCGCACCGCTTCACGACGACGCCGTTGCATTCCCGACGACGCCGCTCCACGCCGGAGTCGACGCCGCTGCTTGCTCCATGGTTTGGGGGCACCGCTCGTAAGTTACATGACGCACCGCCCTCATCCCGCACCGCAGCCTTGGCCCGCCGGTGCCATCGACTCCAAGTTCGTCAGCCGACGACAGCGCTGCAGCTACGACGACGCCGCTGCTGCACCGTGACCTGCCCGCACCATGACGAGCACCGCCTTCATCTCACACCGCGACCCTGGTCTCACCAACGACGCCATCCGACGCCGCCACCGAGCCGCTGCTCGCACCGCGACCTGAGGGCACCGCATGCCGCACCGCTGCACTTCGCACCGCAGCACCCGACGCCGGCCGACGCCAGCGCTCCTGACTTCAACAGAGAGGAGATCGATCTGCAACGCGTGTGACTTCGAGGGCCCGACGACGCCGCACCGACCTCCGGAACCGACGCCTGCGGACGCCGTGTGTTCGGAAGCCCACCGCGAGGTCATCGACGCCCTGCATTTCTGAAAGGTACTGTTTGCGGGTCTTCCCGACACCGTAGCTGACCCGCGACGCCGCGGTCAGCCAGAACTGTTTGGATTTGTTTGTTCACGACGCTGTGATAGCCCCGGACGGAGCTATCGACATCAAGGAACTGTTTTTAAGGACAATTTGATAACAGAAGATTTTTAAAGTACTGTACTGTGGATTTTTATCGTATTTGGTCTTGTTTTAAAGTATATAAAAATATTGGATATTTTTCTAAACTGGTGTGGTGTCAGTTTGTAGTGCTTACACTGTATTACTGTTGGTTATCTGCAAATGCTTTACACACTGCCTCTAGAATAAGCCTGACTGCTCGTGCCAAGCTACCAAGGGGGTGAGCAGGGGTTATTTTAGGAGTGTAACTCCCTTACCCTGACTAGGAAGAAGGGTCCCTACTTGGACAAAGGTGCAAGCCCTTGCCAACTAGAGATCCCATTTCTAACAATCATGAAGGACCCAGAATACAGATGGGTGCTCACGTGACTCGGGGGAAGGATGCTAAATGGCCACTTTCACTTGTTTGCCCCGAGTTCCTTTTCTAAGATTGCACTGCCAAAATACCTCCAAAGCAGGTAAAAAGGAAGGCAGGGGTGCGTGATTTATACCTGGTGATGGTAATGAGATGCCTTGATTCCATGAAGGAACTGCTATCCCCGCTCCGCCCCTCTCAGAGGGCTCCTTCCCCAGCTGGGCCTAACCTACAGCTCCTGGTACCTGCACTGTCTAACACTGGGGGTGCAGAAGAACTTTGTAGGAGGTCGGGGGTCACACCTAAAGTGACAATTCAGCCTGCACCCAAGCAGGCAAAGAAGGGAGCACCCTGGGAGAGCACAGATAGCAGGTGTCCATGCGCCTATAGCCCAATCTGCCAAGCCAGGCCATAGCCAGTCACCCCAGGAAGAGGTGAGCACAGTACAAGGGGGACAGGAAGGCCCTGTGAAAAAAGGGATGGCAGGCGATGATATGGGGAGGGGGGCATGGTGAGTATTTTGGCTCACACTTTGCCATGGCTTTCTAGATTAGGGGTTAGGGGAACATTGTCTCAGATATGTAAGGGGGTACATTAACAGTAGCAAAGAGTCAAATAGAAAAGGCTTCCCACAAACAGCCAAAGAGTGTTTCCAACAGTGCTGGAGCAGCAGGCAGTTCACCACAGCCCCAGGTATTACCTGCAGCACAAGCCCTTAGTACAACACCCACTGCGGCATACTCAGGGCAAACCAGTGCCCGAGGCAGCCCCATCCATGTGAGGCTCAAAGGAAAGCAAAAGGGAGTAGACAGCCCCTCTTAGCACTGGTCTTGGACAGGTACCGGCCCCATGAGACCAGCTAGGCTTACATTTGTCTGAGGAAAGCTACAAATTAAAGTGCGATTTGGGACTCGAAAAATATTTTTTTGTGGTTGCACTGTATGGTGCTCAAGAAAAGTGAAGGTAATGGGCATCTGCTCCTCAGTGACTGGGGAGGAATCTGAAAAGGAGAATGCTGGGCCATCAAAAGAAAGTATGCACCAGACCATGGTGGACCAGTAAGTTCAAACATAATTGTTCATTCTGTGGGACAGTAGGTCACCCAGAGTTTAAATGTTTTAGGAAGTCTAGAGAAAAAGGTAGCTAGAAGTGAGCCTCGACCACTTCCAGTTGCTAAAGTCCTGCTGCCTGTTTTCCTATTTGCTTTGAACCCATGGTTAAACTCATACTCGCAACATGATGTAGCCCGTCAGTTATAATGTGGCTACCATTATTGTTTTAGCATATGGCTAGTGTATGTATAGCTATGGGAGTGCAGGGGCCCAGGTTTTCTAAAAATCAACAATCTTTTTTTCTGAGCATGGAGTTTCCAAATGAAAGATTAAAAAGGAACTGAAATTAGGAAGGCTAGCAGGACTATTTGGTATTCAACCTCTGGACAAGTTTGTCTATTAACCATTAGATTTGGTCCCCCAAAAATGTCCATGAGAATTCGGACTCATTCACAACTTAAACCGCTGAAGGGAATGTCTGTCAATAATGCAATTGACCCATTACTTTATTCTGTAAGGTATGCTTCACTGCCAAAAGTTTGAGAGTTGGGTCAAGGAGCCCTTATGGCTAAGGCAGACATTAAGTCATCATTCTGGTTGCTACTTATTCATCTGGCAACATTTCAACTGCTGGGGTTTCAATTTGAGGATAAATTCTTCTATGACAAATGGATGCCCATGGAATGTTCAGTATACTGTACTTATTTTGAGCAGTTCAACTCCTTCCTAAAGCATGTCTTCACCAGGTATCTGGGACTGGTTCAGTCATTTACTACTTCAATGATTTTCAATTCTTGAATGCCACAGACCTGGATAGTTGTGCCAAGTCATTGGCACAAAACGTATGGGTGAATTTGGAGTGCTCCTGGCACATAAGAAAACTGCACGCTCTGCCACATCTCTGGTCTTCCTTGGTATCGAGGTTGATTTCAAAAAGGGGAATGTAGGCTACCAATTGACAAAGTCTGGGCATTTAGGGTTTCATTGGAATCTTGCCTTTAGGCACACAAAGTCATGTTGCAACAGCTACTAGTTCTAGAGGGCCAGCTCAGTTTCACCTTGCGGATAATCCCGATGGGTCACCCCATGTCGTGATCCATAGTGCGGGCCATGTCATGGCTCAAAGAGAAACACCACAGAACACACCTAGCTGTAGGTTTGTCTCTTCTTAATTTGCAGGATTTCTAAAGTTTTCATCGGGGCTGGAGGCGGAGCCCACATCTTTTCAGAATTACTATGGAATCTTGGTACCCAGCCCTACCTGACCTAATTGCATTCAATCTTGCGACAAAGGTCAACAGGGCACATGAGAGGACTTTTCAAGGTTATCTTGCATACACTGCATGCCATACACAAGTGCAGCATTTCTCCTTAGATAGTTGGTTGGATTTTCTTGAGCACTTGCAGTGTAGAAGGGAGATCAGTAGTATTCACCAGGCATCATATCTCAGCGTTAGCCTTCTTCTCTAAGCAAGGTGGGGCTCCAGACCATTCTGAGTCTGTCTCTTAAGGGCTGGGAGGAGTTGGAGGGGGCAGTCCCAGATAAGAAATGCTGCATAGACATTTACAAACTGGTAAGGATAGTGGGGGTTCTGTACACCATGTGTAATTCCAGGTATGAAGCAGTTTTGTTTTAAGTAGCCTTCTCTGCCACTTTCTATGAGGTATTCAGAGTCACCAATTGGAGATGTGTGGTGCAGCGGCCAGGGCAGCTGACTTCGGAGCACAGGGCTCACAGTTCGATCCCCGGCTCCGGCGGCAGCTCAGCTCAGCACCATGTGACTCTGGGCAATAGCTTACTTAATTTCCACGATGGCCCCCAGCGCCTTGAGACCCGTAAGGGTGAGTAGTTCGCGCTTTACAAATATGGATTTACATTTACGTTGCAGGATCCAGAAAGATGTTCATGGGGGGCTGTTGCTCAGCCACATCTCGTGGTTGAGGTGGGACCTGATGGTCTCTTTATCTCACTTCAAGAATGGTTAGCTAGGAAAAGGGGAACAAGAGATATTGAGGCAGGCAATTGGGGTCCCCGGATGTCCAATCACTGCTCTGACAGAATTTTTGCATGTACGGCCTAACACTGCTTCCAACTTCCTGTGAATTCACAACACAGATATCCTTCTATTAAAGTACCTGTTTAACAAGGCAATGAGTAAGGTCTTCCAGGTGATGGGCATTGTTAGACCTGACAGCACTTGGTGTGGTTTCCACTGTCTTTTTGCTTCTGACCTCCTATTTTTGATCCTGTGCTGAGTTTCATTTTTGCTGGTGTTGGGACTCCGGGCACTTTACCACTGATCAGTGCTAAAGTGCAAGTGCTTTCTGTTTAAAACATGATGGTAATTGATTTCGCCATGATTGGCATATTTAATTTCTGTAATACAGATAGTGCTGGTGTACATATAGCGTCAACGCTATCATCAGAAGGTGTTTCCACATTTGCATGGGGGCGTTGCCCCATGCAAATGAGAGAATCTCTTTGCCTTTGAACCCGCACCTTATTACAGATGCAGGCGTAAAGGCAAAGAAGCTGTCAGCCCTCTGAAGGGGGTGAAGGGGGTCCTATGAACACCCTAGACATCCCCTTGCATGTGGGTCCAGTCACTCACTGCACCCGCTTGCAAGGGAATCTCTCACACCTCTTAAAAATGCAGGCGGGTTGCAGCCTGCACAGCAAAAAACAGAGCAGCTGCTTCAAAGCCACTCTGTATTTCACTTGAATGTGCTGCCCCCTGGGAGCACTACTTCACAGCTGCTCTGGGGGCAGCACATTCAATATAATACAACACACTCTCCTTGTTTGTGCAAGGTGCACCTTTTGAAAGGTGCATCTGGCGCAAACAAGGAAAATGCATCCCATTGTGTAATACGGCGCCCCAGGTGTCTGGTTAAAAGCTAATCATCTAAATTAATGGTGCAACATTGTTGAATGCCTGTATGGCATATGAAATTTGATTCCAAAGGTAATTTCCAAAAGCCAACAAGGACAGTAGAATAATTTAAGGCAGGGGTCAGGAAAAATTAATGAATTATACTGCAATTACACAAATCAAGCAAAAAGGTTTATCTATTCAAGCAAGTATAACTCGATAAATCACAAAACTCTAGCTCAAGAAAAGGAACCCAAAACAGCCATAAATATTGCTCTCTGAAGGGCTAGAAAAGTTACGGGAAATTAAGAGACTAAGGGCTTGATTTAGATCTTGGCAGACAGGTTACTCCATCACAACTGTGACAGATATCCCGTCCGCCGAACTATAAATCCCATTATATCCTATGGAATTTATATTTTGGCTGACCGGATATCTGTCACTGTTGTGATGGAGTAACCCATCCGCCAAGATATAAAACAGGTCCTTGGCCCAATTTCGATTTTGACAGGTGGGATACTCCATCACAAACATGATGGATATCCCATCCACAAGATGGACAGGCTATTTGTCACATTTGTGACCAATTATCTCACCCACCAAATACTAAATTAGGCCCCAATTTGTTAAAGAAAGAATAATCAATCTAGAATCCTTAGAGTCACCAGGAGTGTTGAATACCTAACAGAGGCAAAATATTGACTTTGCACTTTGAGGACGATTGTAATAGTACAGCATAACCTTTTATTTTTTCCATCTTTTTATTGTTTCCACAACAAATAATACAGAAACAGTGCATCAGAGCCACCTTAACATCTTCTTCACCTGCCCATCTCTACCAAACATAACATCATAAGCATATGTACATTGCCACGTACCCTTCTAATCAGTCACCTTCTCAGACTCCACAACACTCTGGTTAGGAGCCTCCCGAACATTGTCAAACCCCAGACCTTCAAAACAGCTGTCTACCCAGATTAGAGGCATGCCTCACCTGCAGCTCTCACTTGCCAATTCCAACCACGCTCCGTCCCCTCCCCATCACCCTCGTGGATAGCCTTCCATTGAACACAATTATGAAAAAACAACTTTTAACTGGGTACAAACCCAAGTGTCTAGTATCATCTTTAGTCTCCAGGTTGTGAATGTACATATCCCAGGTAGTAAGTCCTTGACCAAAGGCTCCCCGCATGGGTCTCCCTCATAGCATCCACTTCAGCTTTTGTCCAATTTAGTAGAGTGCGGAGCCAATTCTTAACCTCTGGGGCCACCAGCAACTTCCATTCTATTGCTATCTGGTGCCAAGTTGAGGAGATATTTGTTGTCCTTAGCCATGGGCCTGATGTCCAACAAACTAGAGACACTCACGGGGGATTAGCTACGCTATACAAGGAAAACATGGCCGACAGAGAAGGAGCAGCATCGGACTACTCCCAGGGTAAGGGATCGCTTTTGGCGTAAATCCCTGAGAAACTTTGTCATCGCACCACCGCCCGAGCCTGGAAAGGCTGGGGAAGGAAAGAGTGCCAACAACGGTGCCTTGCCATGTGTCGGATCCTTACAAGTCCGGACCACTGTTTCTACAGCGACCGCAGCGGCTGCAAGGACCGAGGACTTCAAGAGGATCTCAGTTGCTGCTGGAGATCGCGGATGCTGCTTGTCTATTACGGCGTGGGAACCAAAGGTCCACCGGACGCGACTAGCCTGCACCGGCTAAGGGTCCTGCGATGAGTCCTTCAACCCCCACCCCCCCGGGATACAGCTGAACTCCTTCCTCACCCTGATCCTAACCCCTGGTACAGACCCTGCACCAGGCTTTGCTTGTGTGCAGCCGGGGTCGCTGCACTGCAGTCCACTTACCGGCAGACTCTCTTGAAGAGGTTGTCGTGCAGAGTGAATGCTGGCAAAGAGGTATTGGGCTGAAGCTGCCCTAGTATTCTGTGGCCTGGACAGTTTCATGTTGGGGGCACTGGGGATCTAGCTGCCCTCCATCTTGTTGATGTTTCTCCCCTTCTACACACGAGGACACCTTGCAAAATGGAATCTTCCTGCCTGACTTAGAAATTAAAGTAGGACTGTCTCTCTCTGACATCCAGCTCTTTATGGATAAAGGGGCGGCCATCTTGTAACGGCTAAGGGGTACACCTCGACCATCCCATTTCTATGCTGGCGGACTCCAGGTTCACTTTTTACTCTCTTACTTTATTAGAATTTCGGGGTCCCTCTTCCTGCTCCTCGCCCTCTGGCGCCCCACATGGAAGTCTCTCAATATTGCCTGCTTAGGTTTCTGAAATAGACATATGACTATGTCCTACATGAAAACTGAATAAGGACTAAGAATAAACCCTGCTTCCTAGAAACTCAGATGTCATAGGGGGCAGCCATCTTGGAAAGCGGTCTGGGCTAGGGCTGTCAAGAATCGGTAGTGTTACCTTACTCGGTTCTGCAGCCTCACTACTCTTGTCTTGAACCTCATCTTAATACTCAGCTAGTTTTTGGAGGGAGCCCTGATCTCCCGCTCTCTGAACACAGACTTACCTTACCTTCTTTAATCTGTTCACTCCCCGCATCATGGCTCAACACTCCTCTAGTTCCTCTGACTTCCTTGCTCAGGTAAGTTTGAATTCTTTTAATATTATCTACCCCCCAACCTGTCGAAGAAAGCGGAAAAGACTTTCAAACATAATCTTTTCAAACGATGTCCTGGAACGCTTATCTCGGACACTTACATTTCCACATCTAAGGGTACCGTGGTGACAGACCTCATTTTCTACACTAACAGAAGAGCTCAGTGGAGAAAGGCTCTAACTTCTGCGCTGTGTTCCAAACCGCTGTGCAAAACACCACACGGTTTCCGTTTAGTCACACTTCCCTCTCCTGCCCTTAAGGCAGATGTGACCTTTTCCCTTTACAATAATGGTAACATCCTCGTTCAAGCCTCGGACCTGAATCTCATGCGCTTTGACAGAATATTTATGAGGATTAAAAATACACTTAATAGCTCGAGTCCGGCCACTCACCATCATATCAGTCTACCGACAATTACTGCACCCTATGTTCCCTATGCCTCTTCTTCCTCCAATTCCGCATCCCCCTGTTTACCTATTTCCGGTTCTGTTATTTCCAACAGCACGGAGGATGAGTATAACACCCACACAACTAACCCTGACAACCCTGATAATCTACCCTTGGACTCTGGTTTCACCAACTCGAGGGCCTTGCACCTAACTGCTGTCCCAGTACTTCTCCTCTTTCCCCACACCTCCCTTACTCCTCCCCCTGTGCTTCCCCCACCGCAATTGTTAAAACCACCTTGCCCGTAACTAATCCTACTCAAGGATCTTCCCCGCACCCCCTTGCACCAAAGCCTATTCCCCTCCTTGCTAATCCTCCTCCTTTTTTGGATGTCAAGTCCATTCCGACCGCGGACGAGAGCCTCTCTTACCTTGAGGAGAAGCTAGCTGACCTCAAGCAGGATCTCCTGGCTGTCAAAGATATCATGCAGACCCTTCTACAGTTCTCCATGAAGATGGAGAAGCTCTGGAATCTATACCCCTCCCGAGGGGCTGATCAACCCAATCCACTAAGAGTTAATTACGGCGATGATGTACGGTCCTCTATCATCTCACCACCTAGCCCTAGTTGGAGATCCAGGCCTCTTCCTAACCACCATTCTAGGCCCTGTAGGTCTCAGCCTCAGTTGTTGGTTGAGGACACTCTTGCTCTTCTTCTTTCGTACAAGGGCTCTGGGGTGTCTCTTCTAACTCTACAAACAACATCCCTACTATTACTGATGACCCTGACAGAGAACATAGGGTCAACTTCAGATTGGTTAATAAGGAAAACTTACTTCAGATAACCAATTCTCACCATGAAGTGGTCACTACCAACCCTCACATCAAATCGATGCTTCTCAACTGCAGATCTGCAGTGAAACATGCAGCTGATATTTCTGAACTCATCATTTCGCAAAATTTGGACCTCTTGCTTCTCACGGAAACCTGGCTTAATAATGCCTCCTCCCCAGTTCTCGACATCTTAATTCCTCTGGATTATGCCATTATCAGATGCAATCGTCTTGTTAAAACTGGGGTGGAGGGTGGGGGGTGGGGCATTGCTTGCATTCATTGTTCCAGCCTCACTATAAAACAATCTCAAAATGCTTTGTTATTCTCATGTGAGCAACTAGTCACCGGAATCTGGAACAATGGCAAGATTGTCTGTGTGCTTCACATGATTTATCATCCACCTGGTGATAATCTACTCTTCATCAAGCAAATCATGGAGGCCATTAGCTCTTGTTCGGACCAACCCAGCCATATCTTCCTCGGAGACTTTAACCTTCATTGGAATGACACAAATGACCCTTTAGTATGCTCCTTTAAGGCTTTCCTCTCCGATCTCAGTTTCACACAGGTCTGTAAGGGACGTACCCACAACAAGGGCGCCACCCTCGACCTTATCATAGTGAAAGACAATATCATACAATTGGCTGACAGTCTACCCTGTGACTGGCCGGATCATCATCAAATTTCCTTCCACATCCTGGAAAAGATAACGCGCAGACAGGGCCAACCACTTAAAGCTAAACAACCAACTCGTAATCTGAGAGACATCAACATTAATGCTCTAACATCTATCACCAAGAACAGGCTTCAACCACCCACTAACATGACCAACCTGGACAATCTCTCTGATCACTACATTAGCACTTTGGCCAATATCTTCGACACTATTACGTCGAAGCAACTCAAAAGGATTCCAGTCAAACAATCCAAACCTTGGATTAATGGTCCCCTAAATGATGAAGGTTGCAAACTTAGGCTTTCAGAGAGGCTTTGGAGAAACTCTCCTTCAACTTCAAGCCTCTTACAGTTAAGGAAGATGAGAAGCACCTACAACAAACACATTCGCAATGCTAAAACCGACGATTTCAGGGCTCAGCTTGATGGCGCTAAAAAAAGACCCAAGAAGCTCTTCGAAATCATCAAGCAACAATCTAACCACTCTTCCAACCATATCTCGACACCCATGACCTCCCTTCTTAGTGGGGAGGTCTTCTCAGCACATTTCTCTGAAAAGGAAAGAAAAATCGAACTGGAGCTGCAACCGGTCTCTCCAATTTTGCGGCCTCTGAACTACACAGCATCATCGGATGAACCTAGGGAACCACCGGTAGGGTCTTCACCGTCCTTCCACATAGGTTGTGCTCCCAAAAACAATGCCTCTTGGAATTCTTTTCTTCTTCCAGATGACACGGAGCTGCTCCACTCTGTGGCGTCCTTAAAACCTTCCAATCACTTCAGCAATCCAATACCTGCTAAGTTTTTTAAAGATCTCAATTCAGCCATTCTCCCTCTTTGGTCCTGGCTCATTCGTGAATCTCTCTTGCAGGGGATTATCCCTGACTGCCTCAAGATGGGTCAAGTCACTCCCATCCCTAAGAAGCCTAACACCGATCTAGCTGATCCTAACAACTTCCGGCCTATCACCAACATCATGACTCTAGCTAAATTGCTCGAGAAATGTGTCCACACGCAGCTCTACAACCACATAGAGAAGTTTCAACTCCTTGACCTCTACCAGTCGGGTTTCAGAGCAGGGCACAGCACTGGAACAGCACATATTCACATTGTTGATGACGCCCTGAGATCCCTTGATCATAATATCCCTTGCCTTCTGATCCTTCTTGACCTGTACTCAGCATTTGACACCATCAAACATGAAAACCTGATTGCTCTTCTGCAGCATAGGATGGGTCTTTCGGGCCATGTCTTAAATTGGTTTGCCTCTTTTTTACAGAACCGCACACCAAGAATCAAAGTTAACCATTCCCTTGGTATTCAGAACCGTTCTAACATTCACTACCACATGTATACTGATGACACGCAACTGTACTTGAAGATCTCCTCTCCAGAGGACATTAAAACCTTAAATGATGCACTCTTACAAGCTCAACAATGGCTAGCCCAGAACCATCTTTTGTTAAATACTCTCAAAACAGAATTCCTTCTGATTGCCGCCCTCAACCACTCTGCACCTACCCTGGACTGGCCTAAACAACTCACTGCTCTTAACTGCACCCCTCGTGTTGTTGACTCTGCTAAATCGCTAGGTATCACCTTGGACAAATACCTAAATATGCAAGCTCACATCAGTGCAACTATTAGGGAGCCAATCTTCAGCTCAACACCTTTAAGAAAATCAAGCCTTTCCTTCCGCCCAAGGACATCCGGCCTGCAGTACAATCCCTGGTTATCTCTCGACTTGAATATGGTCTGGTGACCCCTTCTGGGCTTCCTAAAGCTAGTTTGGCGCTGCTCAGAGCCACTCTAAACGCATGGGCCAGGCTCATCACAGGCTCCAGAAAGCATGACCATATCACGCCAGACCTAATTCAACTAAATTGGCTGTCTATAGAAGCTAGGATACGTTTCAAGATAGCTTGCTTGACTCATCAAGCTATTCATTACAACACCCCTGTGTAAAAAGCTTGAACTATCTGGCCTGAGTCAGACGGAACTTAAGAAGTTCGACCACCCTACTTCTGAAATCTCCCAAATTCAAAAAGAAAAGAACTTACAATTGTGCTTTTACTGGTCTTGCTCCAAGAATTTGGAACGCTCTTCCTCCCGAGATCAGATCTAACCCATCCACTCCATCTTTCAAGAAACATGTCAAATGGCTAATCTTGAGTGAACATCAACAGCACTAACCTGGCTTACCTTCCCTAGACTCCTCTCTATCTGGATTTGATACTTCTTTTATACCATTTGTTTGAATTTTATGCTTCCTGTTCAATTGTTATCTCGTTCTATGGACCTTCTGAAACTGTACTGGTCCCTCCAGTCTGGCTGACTCTCCTGCCCCTCGACCGTGATTGTTCCCCCTTTGTTTGACCGTGTGTTTATTTAACTACTTCACTTATTCCATTGAGTTGTGTTATTCCTGCTTTTGCAACTTTGTACAGCGCTCTGATACCCGTAAGGGTCATGTTCGCTCTTTATAAAACTTTTCAAATAAATAAATATAACAAGATTCTGGGGTGGCCACAACCAAGCCCTCAACCAGGGCTGAGGCAGTCCTCGCTATTTCCACCCAAGTCTGCCAAATCGATGGGCACTCCCACACCATGTGAAAAAAGCCCACATCGGCACCTCACATCTAAGGCATCCTGAGTCAGTGGTGGGGTACATGCGTGCTGTGCGGTGTGGCATGAGATATGTTCGGTGCAGGTAATTGAACTGCGCAAACTGGAAGCAGGGATTCTGGGACACCCCCCTAACCTGTCGCAGGACCTGGTCCCACTGTTTTTCTGACAGCTGTGTCTACAGGACGAGCATTCATAGGCTCTGGCTTCTGGTAATGTGTCAGTAGGACTAAATAAAGGGCTGTTATAGCTTTCAGTGTGCTGCCATAAGTCAACATTGCTTGGAGTGGCAACACTATAGGGGCCTCCCTGTGCCCCTAACCCCAGTGCAAGATTAATGCATTAGTGCATGTTGCATAGCGTTATATGTGAAGAATTGTCCCACCAGAATGTCAGGAGTGTACCCTCACCATAAACTGGAGGGTACCCTCAACATAAATATCCCCTACTCACGTTAAACCCATCTCCCTCTAGCTTGCCACTTCGTGATATTTGCTAACCTCCTGCAAAGCCATCATTCACCATAGTTGGAACAAGGGTAAGTATGGGGGTGGTCTGCCTTGCCAATAACATACTTTTGCCAGCTACGTCTGGTGATCCACATCTGATAGGCCTCACCCAGAAAATGAATTCTGGGTGACGACAACCAGGTGTAGACGTGCAACCTTTCTAGTAGATGCTGGACCTCCTCCCTCTCAGGGCACAGGGACAACCTGAGCCAACAAAGCGGCCATTGCAGCTGAGTTGCCGCATAGTATAATTCATAATTCGGTGCATTGAGGCCTCCCTCTTGTATCAGGTTAAACAATTTTTCAAGAGCCATCCTCAGATCAATTCCAACAAAAACGAGCTGAGCTCAGCGAAGAATTGCGTGGGAAGAGCTGGTGGAAGGGCTGAGAAGTAGTACAACGGGCGCTGCAATACCAGCATTTTTGATATTGCTACCCGGCCCAATGGAGACAAAAGGAGGGATGTCCATAAAGGCACACAGCGATTCACTGACCGGAGTGCCCTATACATGTTTTCCTCCAAGAGGTCACCATCAGTATGGTATATCTGTATATCCAGGTATTTGAATGTGTTAAATTGCCATTGGAGCCAAGACTGGGGGAGCCAATTCCTGTCAGGTTCAGGGGTTGGACATAGGGGGAACAGACAGGACTTGGCCCTGTTCACCCTCAATCCCGACAGCTCTCCAAACCCATCCAGCAGTGTCATCACCGCTGGTAGTAAGTCATCGACGTCATCTAAGTATACTAGAGTGTCATCTGCATATAGGGAGATCACGTGTTGGGATCCTTGTGCCTCAATCCCCCACTCTCTCACCCACAGGTGCAGCTGACAGACCAGTGGCTCCATGGCCAAGTAAAAGATCAATGGTGATAGCGGGCAGCCCTCTCTGGTACCCTGATGAATATCAAATCTATCAGATATCAATTGCCTCGTCCTGACTCCGGCTCCCGGATGACCCTATAGGGCCTGGACCCAGCTCAGGTAGCCCCACACACATTTCTTCCAGCATCGCAAACAAGTAGTCTCAGCCCAGTGTATTGAAGGCTCTTTCGATATCAAGCCATTACGCTACTGGCACTTCTGCACCTCTTGGGTCAGCCCTCATCAACCGCAGAAGGCAGAGGATGTTCAGGAAGGGGCTACATCTGGGAATAAACCCACTCTGATCTGCATGGACCACAGTACCTATCATCTGGAGAAGGCAGTTTGGGAGGACCTTCCCCAATATCTTATAGTCGAGGTTCAACAGTGAAAGCGGCCTGTAAGAGCGAACATCTAACAGATCCCAGACCGGTTTGAGAAGCACCACTGTCAATGCCTCACGCAGCATATTCGGGAGGTGTCCACTATCCCACGCCTCGTTGTAAACCTCCAGCAGCTTCGGTGTCAAGGTACCGCTATAGGTATTCTATGGGGAGGCCGTCAGTGCCCGGCGTAATATCGCTGGAAATTTGGGAGATGGCCATGCGATTTTCCTCCAGTTGGAGAGGCGCATCCTGTTCGTCTCTCTGAAATGGAAATGGAAGTTGAAAATCTCCAGCCGCACAAGGCAAACGGCTGAAGCCAAAGAAAAATTAATGAGGCCGGATACTCCTTTGGTGAAGGACTGCTGAAATGGATTTACTGCTGTGGAGAAGAACGGAGCGTGAGAAGCCACGAGTTCAATCCAACCAGTGATGACCCTGGGCGCATAGATGAGCAGACTGGTCCCGGTCTACTCCTGGTTCTCAGAACAGTTTTAGGCCAAAAGAAAGTCCTCACTTTTGGATTTTGGCTATCTAGTCAACTTCAGCACCACTTCCAAGGGTCCAGGACTCGTGGAGCACCACTTGAAGGGCCAGGGCTCACTCAGGCTGGGACAAGTTTGGGTCTAATGTGAAGGGAGCCTTTTGTGTCCCTAAAGTTCAGAGCAGGAGGCCAGCAAACTAGCCCTTTGGAGTCACTCTGGTAGTCCTGGGTTCAAGTTGCAAGTCCAGTCCTTCTCCCACAGGCAAGAGAGCAGCAGGGCAGAGAGGCATCAATTTAGCAAGGCAGCAGCAGGTCAGCAGTCCAGCAGATTGGTAGTCCGTTCAGCAGTACCGCAGTCCTTCTTCCTGGCAAAGTATCCAAAGGTCCAGAAGTGTATGCGTTGGACATGGCCTTCTTAAGGGAAATTACCCCAAAACTTTTCGCTTTTACCTCCTAGTCTTTGCCGACTCTCTTCGCATAACCTCAGGAATCTGGGTACCTTCCCTCTGTACTGCAGGGGAATGGTGCGTGCAGCCGCCATGCCCGCATTGGGCTGGGTGTGCTTACGCGATGGGTTTAGGTGCTGTAGCTTTGTGCGCCCTGTTAAAAGGTACACCACATACCTGGGGCGGGGACAGCAGTGGCTAGTAGTTGGACATCATACTGATGGTGCCGCCCACCGGATAGCCTGTCAACCCTGTATCAGGTCTGCCATTGCAAGCCTGTAGGCCATCATTGCGCAATTTCTTAGGTTGGCATCACTTATGCCTTAGCAAGCCCTGAATTGGTCATCCCATACCATGAGGGCACTCTCCCAGGGAAGCCCTAATGGGCACAGGGGAGGTGGTAGGCTGATGGCTGGATGGGTACACAAAGATGTTCCCTGTCCAGGTAGTGAGTAACCCCTCACATGGGGCTTCCTCTGCCTAGGAGTTTGGCTCTTCCCAAGGCATACTCTTGGGGTGTTGCCAATTCTCTTATGTGGCATGTTCTCACTGTCAAGGCAGTGTGGAAGTGCAAGCGCCATCCTACCCAAATTGGGAAGAGGCACTGACACGATGCTCCGAAACATGGACTGGTCTGCCAACGCAGACCAGGGTGTGCACACTGGCCCTGATGTGGCTTCGAATATGTGTCTCGCCGGCCGTTGCAGGCTGGAGGATGCGCTCTGGCACTTATGGCATTTTGGATAGGTGCCCGGCACACGCACACCATCTCGGGCTCGTGAGAGTATACCTGCCTCCCCGGTGTTCTAACCTCTCGTCAGTCCTTCCAGTGAAGGTCTGTGACAGCACACTTGCATTTATGTTGGTAGTGGCAGGGTATCCGGTCCGCCATTGCTGGCTGGGAGTGCGCAATTGCACCCCTAAGGGGCTCCACCTATGTTCGGCTTGGTCGGGCTTGGTGGTGTGCGCGCACGTGCACCAAAGTTGCCAGGGCCAGGGTAAGCCATGTGCCCGGCTTGTCCTTGCAGCATGAAAGCACATTCACCCTTCCTAACAGTGTTGGGAAGTGGCGCTGATTCCATGTTCTGAAATACAGGCCCATCTGTCATTGTAGACCAGTGGGTGCACACTGGCATCTATGGTGATTAAACTATTGATCAGCTTGCCATTGTAGGCTATTGTGAGTGCACATTCACACTTATGGTGCCCATGATTGTGTGTGCTGCCTGCCAACATGGGCTTGGGCGTGCATACAGACACACATATTAGTTAAACCTGTGTCCAGACCCCTGTGCAGGCTCAGGCAGGCGCACTTGTACCACTGGTGCTGGGAACTATGTGTCCCTCCTGCCATCGCAGGTAGGTGTATGCAATAGCACACATGCACCCAGGTAGTGAGGAATACCTATGTGTGTTTTCACTACCTATGAGGCCTGTTCTTCCCATAGTTTAACATGGGAAGTGCTTGACATTACTTTGGACTGCAATAGCGGATTGCAGTGGAGTATCCTCATGATTTTCATTTAAATGGATTCACAGTGCCAAACACTTTACATTGGTAAAGGGGGTGTTGCCATAACTTGCTTCGAAATGCCACTATTAGAATATGGTGTACAGCTCCAGTGGACACCAGGGGTCGGGGGAAGCACATCTCTGCATTCCCCAAGTGACAGTCATAAACCATGGGCATCCGACGAAAATGGCAGACCTCTGCCATTTGAGGGCCAAATGGGATAGATTGAAGATAGAGGTTGTGACACTTAGCCTCTAGGGGCCAGATCATGGCCCCTCTGAAGATTAAGATCTGCATTCCATGACCCCATGGCAGACATGCCTACAATTTAGGGGAGACATCTGTGGATCAAAGGGAAAGCCCCCTAAACCACCCAGAATTTCAAAGTCACATGGCAGTATAACTACTGATTCAATCCTTCATCAAAGGGGTAATATATGCTTGTGGGGACGCGAAACCGCAGAACTCGGACTGTGTGGCACTCCTCATCCACGCACACAAGGCACTCCACAAAACTGGCCCAGCCTACCTCAACAGACGACTCTTCTTCTACGTCCCCAACCACCAGCTCCGCTCCGCCGACCTCTCCCTCGCCACCGTCCCTCGCATTCGAAGAACAACCACCGGCGGCAGATCCTTCTCACACCTCGCCGCCAAGACCTGGAACACCCTTCCACTAAGCCTACGACAGACCCAAGACCTGCTGACCTTCAGGAGGCTACTCAAGACCTGGCTGTTCGACCAGTAGCAGCACCCCCCCCTTCCCTCTCCCCAGCGCCTTGAGACCCTCGCGGGTAAGTAGTGCGCTCTACAAATTCTGTGATTGATTGATTGTGGTGCACACTGCCAGTGGACTCTGTTGTGCACACAGAGGATAACTGTCCAAATAGCGGCTGGCCTGGGCCGAGGACAAGCTGAAGTGTGACGCCCTGAAGTCTGCTAACCAAGGGCTTCACCTTGAGCCTCCTGTTCTCCCAGAGATCTCAGTGACATCAAAGATCTACCATGAGGGACCTACACCATCTACCGGTGACATCTGGAGAGTGGTGCCCTCTCAAGTGCCTACCTCGGCCACAGAATCCCAACGGGTAGTGTGGTGTGAGAGTGGATCTAAGACTTGTGTCTGGAGACCAGATTGTCTAGTGTGGAGCCCAGAAATCTTGCCCACATCTAGGACATGTGGTTCTTGTACTGTAGGGACCCTAACACTATAAACATCTAGTTGGTGGTGAGCAGATTCACCGGAAGTGAGACCCCACGTGACCTGTTTTATCGATCATGCCGCATTACTCTCGTGCGACATGCCGACTGCATGCTCATTGGGTGCGGTGTACGATTCAGAGGGTACGACCCTCAGAGGTGGGGGTGTAGCCATAGTAGAGCCTCATTCTACCTCATGTGGCTCTGCTAAACTTGTGACTTGTGTGTGTGCAACCGGACTAGTCTGGTGCAACCTGTATCATTGTGCACCGGAAGTGGTGCCTCCTTTCCCAGGAGGCACAGATTTGCATCTCTTCACTGTGTCTGACCAGAATTGCCTGGTGCAATCCATCTCAATGTGCACTGATCATTGTGCCACCTTCACTGGAAGGCACAGAATTTGCAAATCATCGTATATGAAATCTGAAGTGCCTCATGTGACCAAAGCGCATCAGGTGCTGTGCCCAGATATCCTAGGCAAAACCGAGATCAAAATGTACTGATTGGGACACCTCATCCTATCCAGAGGCTCCCCTGTGTTGCTCCCCTTTCATCGGTTGTTCCATTGTTGACCCTCATCATGGTGAACCAACTGCCCTCTCCACACCTCGCCCCTTTCTGAAGACCTCTCAGTGCCAGGTAGTAGCAAGAGAGATTGACTATGTTGAAGGAAAGCTTCTGAGATAGTTTGGAAGTAGGTCAAGATACTTTGGGGCAGATCTACAAGAAAGTGCTGCAGCGCGGCACCACAAGCCCTTTGGCTGTGCCATGCTGCGGCAGTTTCAGAGCACAGGAATGCGACATATTTACAATGATATGTCGCATTCCTGTGCTCTCCCCTGCGCTGGCGCACAAACAGCTGCCTGCGCCATGGGGAGATTGTTTTTGTGCAGCCTTCCTGCACAAAAACAATCACTACAGGCATTTTCCTCTTTCAATGAGTGCTGTAGAATGCAGCACGCATTGAAAGAGGAAAAAAACGAGGAGAAATGAAAACATTTCTCCTCGTTGCGCCTCGCTACGCCACCCCTAGGGTGGCGTAGCATACTGACGCATTTCCAGGTTTACAAATCCTCGTAAATCTGGAAATGTGTCTTGTTCCATGGGTGTTGCGTGGGAACACCCACAGCAGCACCCATGGAACGCCCCTTTCACGCAAATTGCTGCTTGTAAATGGGCCATATTTACAAGGACAGGAAAAGCCATGCAAGGTGGCTTTTCCGGTCCTTGTAAATATGGGGCAGGGAAATGCGTTGCCAGTGCGTCACAAAAAGTGACGTACTGGCAGCGCAAGGGGCTCGTAAATCTGCCCCACAGTGACTCCTTTGTGTTTTGAGACCTGTGGGTGAACTTCTCGAGTGGCTGCTAAACTTTCCCTTTTTTACGTTTACCTCCTAACTAAATCTGCTATATATTCCCACCTGCTTCCCAAAAACCAAGACAGTGGGACTTCGGCCGCATGCGGCCGAGTGTCTGGGGGGGGGAGTGACTGGTAATTATCCCTCTGGGGGTATAGGACAATGGGGGTGAACCAGAGGGTGGAGGAAGGCTTGGGCCACTGAGTCTGCAGAGAGTGAACCATTGACCTGCTGGATACCAGTGGCACCGCATTAGGGTGCTGAGTGTGTATGTGTGTGAAAGAGCATGCTGTATGTATTGGTTGATACCTTTTGCCCCACAAAGCGGTGGGGAGTGGGGACGTGTGAGTGACCGCATGCGGCTCGCCTGTGATTCACAACACTGGCTGATGGTGCCACTTTACATGTTTATTGTTTGCCAAAAGCACAAAACATTTGACATTGGTATATCCTACATGGTCCTGGCCCACGGTGCTGCAAAAAAGTGTTCTATTTTCGTCTATGTACATAATTTTGATATTGTGCACCGTATAAGGGTGCGCTCTCTCAATTGGGGGGGGTTCGATTAGGAATTGACAACAGTGTGCATACTTGTGATAGCATAACAATACGAGTGGGCATAGTAGTGCGAGTATTATTTCCAAATTGCTTGTCCAAAAAGTATACGATGTTCATGTTATAACGATTGAATATGTGTGTTGAATATAAAAGTTTTTACATACATCCTGTGTGTTGTCTCTTTTGTGACACTCAATGTATTTATCGGGATTGGCTGCTGTGCCTTTGCTTCACACATTACCTCTGTAGTAAGCCTGACTGCTTAGAGCCAAGCTACCCAAGGGTGAGCAAGGGTTATACAGCAAGTGTAATCACTTGCCCTTGATGGGAGTGGTAGTTCTGCCTGGCTGGGGGCATCCCTTCAGCCAACCAGACACTGCCAGTTCTAACAGTACTCAAGAGTTGGTGTCTGAGGTCGTACTTTTATACCCTAATGTCCTGGTTCTGGAAGGTGGGAGAAGCTTCTAGACAGGGGCTTTGAAGTGCATGGAATTCCTTGACTCCCCAGCCCTGACTTCAAGCAGGCTACAGTGACAATGGGTCAGTGTTAGGTCCTTTGTGTGAGGGCAGAGCACTCCCCATTCAATTGCAAGCAGGACTGTACTCAGCTCTGCCCCCTCATTCAGCCAACAGGTGGCTCATCAAAGCACACCTAATCCCTCTATTGTATAACTGTCTGGGAGGAATTCATAAGTCCAGCTGTCAGTTACACCCATTCATGTGACCCAAGACAGGCTACGGGCACAAAATGGGCAGAAAAGTGGCAGCTTTCTAAAAGAGGCATTTTCAAAATTGTAATCAAAAACCCAACTTCACCATTAAATAGGGCTTTCATTACGATTCCAAAGACACCAAGCATGACATAGCTACCTGCTCCCAACTGGAAATCATAGCTTATTAAATGCAATAAGGAATCCCTAAAGTTGTTCTATGGAAGGGTAGGCCTCACAGTAGTGAAAAATTAATTTAGGAGTTACCAGGACATGTAAAACTGAAAAGTACCTATCCAGCCTTTTGATTACACAGTAATCTGACATATGTGCTACCTGTGGCTTACCGTAGGGGTGACATATGTACAGGGGTGGCTCCTCCATGTGGGCGGAGGAGCCTAGCCCCACTGTTTTTTTCACAGTGCGAGAAGCAGAAACATAAAATGATATTATAAATACCATTTTATGTTTCTGCTTCTCGTACTGTGAGAAAGCAGAAGGGTTTGGTTGGGGGTTCTGCTCTAAGGCAGGGGAGGAGTGGCTTCCCCACTGCTGAGGGCGCTGACTGTTTGGTCGGCGCTCTGGGGCTGACCAAACCAGTCATGCACACTCTGCCTTTTCTCCATGTAGGCGGCATGCAGCCTACATGGAGAAAATGGCCTCCCCATAGACGCCTGACTGGTCGGCGTCCTGACCAATCACAACGCTGCCATTGCAGCATTGTGATTGGCTTAGGGGAGGGGAGGGAGGCTTCCTGCTTCCAGGAGAGGAGCAGACACGACGCAGGACCGGGCCGGCGAAGGTAAGTTAACTTTTGATTTTTTTTATTTTCATTTGAAATTAAACCTCCCCCTCCCTACGCGACCCCCACGTGACCCCCTGCCCCCTCCCCACCTGCGAGTCATGCCAGCCGCAACTGCATATGTAATGAAAGGTAAGCTTAAGGCTTGACAAGGGGATTTTAATGCCAGGTCGACATGGCAGTTTAAAACTGCATTCAGGCTGCAGTGGCAGGCCTGTGACATGTTTTAAAGTACTACTTAAGTGGGAGACACTATAAGTGCTGCAGATCAACTGGTAGCATTAAATTTAAAGACCCTGCCTACATGGTATAACACTCTAGAAAGGACTTACAAGTAAACTAAATATGCCAATTGGGTATAAGACAATTTAACCATGTTTTAGGGAGTCCTAAGGCCAACAAAAATAATTTCAGCAAAATGGAGTATAAGAGGCAAAAGTATGGATTCAGGCTAGACATACAATGGTATAGGGTCCCATGGGAGCAAAATGACAGGCAAACTACAAAAGTAACTCCACAGGTTTTCTAAGATCTGTTTGGAGGATATATATATATATATCACTGAAAAAACCATAGGTTTCAGACACGTTATAGTTAGAAATTAGCATTTAAAAAACCTTAGAAATTCACTGAAAAAACCATAGGTTTTAGGGACAGTTATAGTTAGTTGGACATTGCACTCGTACAAAACCCGTGAAATTCCCCCGTTATAGTTAGTTCAGGTAACTATAACTCGCGCCCCGCAATGCACTGCTGTTGACGTCACATATTACATCACTCATGACATGGTCAGTGACATCACTGATGACATCACTGATGATATCTCAAATGACATCACTGATGACATCATCCAGTGACTGTGTGTTTCTGTAAAGTTTAAATATGTTTAATATATATAGGGAAAGGCGTATTGAAGAATGAGTGGGTGTATAAGTGTCTGAAAGGATGATTTAGTAGGTGCGTGACTAACTCTATAAGTGAGTGATTAAACGTATCTTACTGAATGCATGGGTTAGTGACTAAACTGGGTGAATGTCTGTATCCATCTGTCTGTTGCTGTGTAAGTGGCTGCATGGGTTTGTGAATAGCTACATGAGTGTCTATATGAGTTATTGATTGGTTGTCTGAGTATCTGTATGTGTGCCTGAGTGTTTGTGTGGGTGGGGTGTGTGCGACTCTGTGCATAGATGTGTGAGTGGGTGATTCACTGGGTGGATGGTTTCAAGAGTGCATCTGTGATAGACTGTATGGGTGGGTAAGTGTGTGTAAGAGTGTGTTAGTGAGTGAATGTATGTCCCAGTGGTACATGTGTGAGTAACTACATATGTGAAAGGCAGTATATATGTGTGTTGGAGTATATAAATAGCTATAAGCGAGAGTGTGTGATTGTGAGAGTGACTGTATGGATGAGTGTGTGCTTGTATCAGAGATTGTATAAGAGCGTAAGAATGTGCTAGTATTTGTATGAGTAAGTGAGCTGGTGTGTGTATAACTGTATAGGTGAGTAAATGGGTGTGTGCTTAATTTTTTGCATGACTGACTAGGTGTGTGAGTACCTCTATGGATGAGTGGCGGTGTGTGAGTGTTTATATAGGTGTATGAGTGCATATAATAGTCCTGTACTGAGTGACTATAAGTATGAGTGATTGTACGGGTGAGTGAGTAGATGTGTGTGTAGACCTAAGAATCAGTGAGTGTGTATATAGTAATTGGTGTTGGAGTGTCTATGGTTTTGACAATGGCAGTCTGTAATTTACAGTGGGTGTATCAAAAGTTATATTAGGGTGTGAGAAGATGCATCAAATTATCTTATGGATGATGTCATCAGTGATGTCATTTGAGATGTCATCAGTGATGTCACTGACCATGTCATGAGTGATGTAATATGTGACGTCATCAGCAGTGCCTTGCGGGGGCACGAGTTATAGTTACCTGAACTAACTATAACGGGGGAATTTCACGGGTTTTGTACGAGTGCAATGTCCAACTAACTATAACTGTCCCTAAAACCTATGTTTTTTTCAGTGAATTTCTAAGGTTTTTTAAATGCTAATTCCTAACTATAACGTGTCTGAAACCTATGGTTTTTTCAGTGAATTTCAAAGGTTTTTTAAATGCTAATTCCTAACTATAACGTGTCTGAAACCTATGGTTTTGTTCAGTGAATTTCAAAGGTTTTGTAAATGACAATTTTTAAATGTATTAATTGTTATATTTATTTTTTTGATACTTGTGAGAAGTTGGCCTGGTATATGCTGTTCACTAATTAAAGTGGACACCTTGCACCAGAACAATTCGACTCTTATGGTAGATAGGTTTAAGGCAACCTTTATAGAAAGCTATCCTAGTGGTAGCTGTGGAGAGCAGCCTTCAGGCTAAGTCTTGAAGGAATGTAAAGCAGCTTGTTTTACCACACAATCTCTTGAATCACCAAATGAAAAGACACCACACAGGTATATATATCAAATATATATGTATTTATTAATAAACACTCTCTACTAATCTCTTTATGAGATTAGAGGATCAGGAACATATGTACAAGTCAAATATTATCAGGATAAGTTTAGCACAATTGAATATTACAATGTTAGTTTGCTAGACCTAGGTCTAGGGCATCTAGAATCGAGGGACCCCCAAGAACCACCCCAGGTAGTTGTAGGAGACCCACAGGGGACGGACGCGGTGACCTGGCACCGATGCAAATCCTGTACGAGTCTATGCACTCAGACGCAATTGAGATATCAATGTTAAAGGTCCCTTGCGTGTTCGAGGCGAACACACCGATCGGTCCTTGTACGAGTCGAAGGACGCGGTTACAGATGGAATTGCAAGGGAGTTGGACGCGGTGTGTCTAAGACAGACGCGAACCATGTACGAGTCAGTGCGATAGTCGCACTTGGAAAGTTAGAGTTTTAGGGCACTTCAAGGGAAGCTACAAGCAAGTCACTTACAGGGTAAGTAGTTCTAGGGCCCACACCCACAGGAGCACCGTAGTGCTGAAGTTACCTCACCCAGGGGAGCCGGGTGCATAGGTGTTCTTTGGTGTCGGGTCGCGGCGTCGTTTTCAATGGGAGCCAGTGAAGACTTGCTGCTTGCAGCGACAGGAGAAGTGTCCGGAGGAATCCAAGCCTGGATTCGGAAGATGGAAGACCTGAAAGCAGAGGGGACAGTGTTCAAAGTCACTTGGCAGTGACTCGGGGCAAGGAAGCTGGATGCCCACCGTCGTCGCAAGATTCAGGTCGTTCGCGGTTGCCTTGACTCTTCAGCCACAAGGTCCAGGAGGCGTCGACGATGACCAGGAGCTGGATTCGGCGTGTCTCACAATGTCTGCAGCTTACTGCGGTGTCAGCAACTCGATCGGAGCCAACAAGCCTTGGTAACAGCAAGACTTGGGGAAAGTGTGACGAGACAATGGCGCAGACCAGCAAGGTCTGTGGGACTCACCCAGCGAGGGTAAGTCAGGGCAGGCCTGGAGCAACCAGGGGAGCCCTTTGGTTTCTTTAGAAAGTCTTCTGGGGACCCACAAGCCGGCTGGCAAGGGATCGCGAAGATGCCTCGGATGGATTCACTCACAGGGGCCCACGGTCACTCGGGACATGGTAGGCCTCTGATCTTAGGAGTGATTTCTGCTGGAGGCTGGGAACACACGTGGTCCAAAGCACAAGATCGTGGAACGTTGTCAAGGGGTTGCACTCGACAATAGTGCACGTTACCCAGGGGTCGCGGTTCCTCGTTACTCTTGGGATCCACTGGCCTCAGCTTCGCTGGAGACTCACGATGGCCTTTGAGAAGTCAGGAAATCCACTTCTTGGGCTGCAGGGACTTTGGACTCCGGCGGGAGCGGCGTAGTTTGCGACCGTCGTTTGTAGTTTTGGTGCCTGCCAAGCAGGGGAGTCACTCCTTGACTCCAAGGGAGATTCTTCAGTCTTCCAAAGGTAGTGGAACGTCGAAGGTCCAGGATTCTTCTTGTAGAGCATCGTCCAGGGAAATCTAGGGTGCAATGCACAGGTTCCCCCTCTTATACCAAAAGAAGGGGAGGGACTAGCTCTATGACCCTACCTATGGGAGGGTCAGGGGAGTGGGTGGCTACACCCACTTCCCTTTGTTCAGTTTCGTGCCAGAGCAGGGACAGGTAGCCCCTGAACCGGTTTGAACTGGCATATGCACAGAGGAGCCTTCTGCTCCCCCAGTGCAGGACTTCAAAGCACTCTAAGAGTGCACCCACCCAGCCCCAATACACTAAACCCTGTCTGGGAGGTGGTCACACCCCCTTGGGACAGGATATCTATTGTTGGGCTTCCTCCACTGCGAGTGTTGGTCATCAGCAGGAGGGCAGCCCAGTGTCTGTGACTGGTGGCATCCATTTTGTGATGCCAGGGCTCTGCAGGATTCTACCGCGTTTCCACAGTAGGTACATGTCTATCCCTCTAGAAGGGTGGAATGCTACCCCCGCCGCCAGGACTGGCGGGGGGTAGTATTCCAAGATGTTTGACACCAAACACGACATGTTTCGATGCAGCCATTCCAAAGTTAGCATTTTACCGCGAGGATATAATGCACTTAAAAGTATATGGTTTAACCGCATCCACAAACAGCACCAGAGAATGGACTCTGAGAGCTGCAGAGGGGCCCTGCTCAGGCAGAGGCACCCCCTCACATAGAAGCCAAGCACCCTGCCCTCAGGATTGATAGGGCCTGCCTTAGGGGTGACTGATAGGGTTATATGTGTGTGCAGGAGAGATATAGGGAACCTATATCTCAGTGAGGAGTGCTAGCACTTCCTCACTCAGGCTGCAGTAGCAGGCCTGTGGTGTCAGATTTAGTCTGCTTCCCAGGGGTGGCATAATACATGCTGCAGCCCCTGGTAGGCCTGTGAAGTACCTATGCCCTTGGTACCTAAGGTACCATATACTAGGGACTCATAAGGCGCCACAGTATCCAATCACTAGTGCACCTAGAGTGCACTCCAAATCGTTTAGAGAGAACAGAGAGGCTGGGGCCCTGATTAGCAGGGACCCAGCCTGACTATAGCCAGAAACCAGTGTAAACATCAGAAAAAAAGTGGGGGCAACATAAGAGGCAGATCCTACTCTCCTACACAACCCCCCCAAACGCAGGGACACTAAACTAACCTTGACCAGTTGAGTCTTCGTGTTCAAAGTGGAAATACCTTGAGAGTCCATCTGCATTGGCATGTTGGGTCCCAGGTCTATGTTCCACTGTATAGTCCATCCCCTGTAGGGAAATGGACCACCTCAAAAGTTTTGGGTTTTCTCCTTTCATTTGTTTAAGCCATAGGAGGGGCTTGTGGTCGGTCTGAACTATGAAGTGAGTACCAAACAAGTATGGCCTCAGCTTCTTCAGGGCCCATACCACAGCAAAGGCCTCCCTCTCTATAGCTGACCAACGTTTCTCTCTAGGGGTCAGCCTTCTGCTAATAAAAGCTACTGGCTGGTCTTGACCTTCATCATTCAGTTGAGACAGTACAGCTCCCACACCCAGCTCAGAAGCATCTGTTTGGACAATGAACTTTTTGGTGTAGTCTGGACTCTGTAAGATGGGGGCAGTGCACATGGCCTGCTTTAGGTCTTCAAATGCCTTTTGACAGCTAGCTGTCCACTGAACCTTTTTTGGCATTTTCTTTGAGGTCAGATCATTCAAGGGGGTCACTATAGATCCATATCCCTTGACAAACCTCCTATAGTACCCAGATAGGCCTAAGAAGGCTCTCACCTGTGTCTGGGTGGTTGGAGCAACCCATTCCATTATGGTCTGGATCTTGCTCTGTAAAGGCTGAACCTGGCCTCCACCTACAAGGTGGCCCAGGTACACAACCTGACTCTGCCCTATCTGGCACTTAGTGGCCTTGATAGTGAGGCCTGCTTTCTGCAGGGCCTCCAAAACATTCCTGAGGTGGACCAGGTGATCCTGCCAGGAGGAACTAAAGACAGCAATATCATCTAGATAAGCTGAGCAATAAGTTTCCATCCCTGTCAGAACTTTATTCACCAACCTCTGGAAAGTGGCAGGTGCATTTTTCAATCCAAAGGGCATCACCACAAAGTGGTAGTGCCCACCAGGGGTCGAAAATGCTGTCTTGGCTTTTGCATCATCAGCTAATCTGATCTGCCAGTAGCCAGCTGTTAGGTCAAACGTGCTTAGATACTTGGCTGAGGCCAAAGTATCAATCAGCTCATCTGCCCTTGGTATGGGATAGGCATCAGTCCTAGTGACTGCATTGAGGCCTCTGTAGTCTACACAAAACCTCATTTCTTTCTTACCACCCTGGGTATGAGGCTTGGGTACCAGGACTACTGGACTAGCCCAAGGGCTATCTGAAGGCTCAATTACACCTAGCTCCAACATTTTCTGGACTTCAGTCCTGATACAGTCCCTGACATGGTCAGGTTGCCTGTAGATTTTATTCTTGACAGGCAGACTGTCTCCAGTGTCCACCTCGTGGGTGCACCAGGAAGTCTGACTAGGGGTCAGGCTAAACATATGTCTAAACTGTTGCAGAACTTGTCTGCACTCAGTTTGCTGATGGTCGGTGAGGCTGCTTGCCAAAGCAACACCATCTACTGACCCATCATCAGGGTTCTGAGAGAGCAGGTCAGGGAGAGGATCACTCTCCTCCTCCTGGTCCTCATCAGTTGCCATGAGCAAGCCCATGTCAGCCCTGACAACATATGGCTTTAATCTGTTGACATGGAGCACCCTCAGGGGGCTCCTGGGAGTTCCAAGATTCACCAGGTAGGTGACTTCTCCCTTCTGTTCAACTATTGTATGGGGGCCACTCCACTTGTCCTGGAGGGCTGCTGGGGCCACAGGCTCCAACACCCACACTTTCTGTCCTGGCTGGTATACAGTCAGTACAGCCTTTGGTCATGCCAAGCTTTTTGTAATTCTTGGCTGGCCTCTAGGTTTTTGGTTGCCTTTTTCATGTACTCTGCCATCCGGGAGCGGAGACCAAGTACATAGTCCATCACATCTTGTTTGGGGGCTTGAGAGGTAACTCCCAGCCCTCTTTTACCAAACACAGTGGACCTCTCACAGGATGCCCAAACAGAAGCTCAAATGGGCTGTAACCAACCCCCTTCTGTGGAACCTCTCTGTATGCAAACAACAGGCAAGGAAGAAGAAGGTCCCATTTCCGCCTAAGCTTCTCTGGGAGTCCTTTAATCATTCCTTTCAAGGTTTTGTTGAAGCGTTCAACTAAACCATTGCATTGTGGGTGATAGGGGGTGGTGAACTTGTAAGTTACACCACACTCCTTCCACATTGCTTTTAGATATCCTGACATGAAGTTGGTACCTCTGTCAGAAATGACCTCCTTTGGAAAACCCACTCTGGAGAAGACTCCAATGAGGGCTCTTGCCACCACAGGGGCTGTGGTGGTCCTCAGGGGAATTGCTTCTGGGTACCTGGTGGCATGATCCACTACCACCAGGATAAACCTGTGCCCAGATGCAGTTTGAGGGTCAAGGGGACCAACAATGTCAATCCCTACCCTTTCAAAGGGTACCCCCACCACAGGTAGTGGTATCAGGGGGCCTTTGTTGTGCCACCTGCCTTACCACTGGCTTGGCATGTGACACAGGAGCGACAAAACTCCTTTGTGTCCTCTGACATATGTGGCCAATGAAAATGTGGAACAAGCCTGTCCCAGGTCTTGTTTTGGCCCAAGTGTCCTGCTAAAGGGATGTCATGTGCTAGGGTCAAGAGGAACCCCCTAAACTTCTGAGGTATTACCAACCTCCTGGTGGCTCCAGGGGCTGGGTCTCTACCCTCAGAATATAGGAGTCCCTCATCCCAATAAACTTTATGGGACCCACTAGCACTCCCAGCAGCCTCAGCAGCAGCCTGCTGTCTGAGGGGTTCAAGAGAGGGGCAGCACTGTTGCTCCTTCCTCAGATCTTCCCTAGAAGGGCCCCCTGCCCCCAAGAACTCAACCTGATCAGGCTCAAGTCCCTCTGGGGCAGTTCCTTCTTCAGGATCTGCTTCACCTCCCTCTGGGGGTGAATCTGTGATCTGAGACAGAGGGGAAGGCACTGCCTTTACCCTACTGCTCCTCCTCTTGGGAAGCATCTGGTCCATTGTTCCAGGATCCAGAGCTGGTTCAGTGTCATGCATTCTTGCTTGTGACCTGGTCACAGCAAATACCTCTGCAGGGATGCCCAACATCTCAGCATGAGTCCATAACTCTACTTCAGACCAGGCTGAAGTCTCTAGATCATTGCCCAATAGACATTCGACAGGGAGGTCTGCACTGACTACAACCTTCTTGAGGCCAGTTACCCCTCCCCAGGAGAAATTCACAACTGCCAGACTATGGTTGGTCTTGACGTTGCTTGCATTGGTCACCTGGTACATTTCGCCCAGGATGATCTGTCCAGGGTCCACAAGATCCTCTGCCACCATGGTGACACTAGCACCTGTGTCCCTAAATGCCAAAGCCTGTTTGCCATTTATTACAGGCTGCTGTTTGTATTTGCCCAGATTACTGGGACTCACTAGGAAGGACATATTAAGGTCTCCCTCACAAATCAGCATTGCCTGAGTGGGCACTCTGACTAGGTCAGAGTCCACTTCAGAACCCAGGGTCAACCCTACTACACCCTTATTCTGAGTACCACCTCCACCAGTAGCTGAACTAGGGGGAACAGTTGCCTTAGGGGCAGGAGTGGTGGTGGTTTGGTCTTTGGACTTGTTACAGTCAGAAGTCCAGTGCCCTTTCTGTTTACAGAATTTGCACCAGGGCTTCTTTTGGCCTTTTCCCTTGTTGGATTGTGACTCCCCACCAGATGCAGATTTTTGGGGCCCTTGTGAAGACTTCTGGTCTTTTGACTTATCCCCACCTTTCTCAGAGCCCTTAGGATCTTGCTTCTTGGTGTCACCCCCTTGGTTCTGGGGTTTCTGCCTCACCCTGGTTCTGACCCATTTGTCTGCCTTCTTTCCCAATTCTTGGGGAGAGGTCAGATCCGAGTCCACCAGGTACTGATGCAACAACTGGTTCTGGCAATTATTAAGGATCTGTTCTCTCATCATCAGATTATACAATCTCTTGAAATCAATAACCCTACTGCCAACCAGCCAACCCTCCAGAGCCTTGGTTGCACAATCAACAAAGTCAGTCCAGTCCTGAGTCTGTGCCTTCTGGGTGTCTCTGAACTTTAACCTGTACTGTTCAGTGGTTAAGCCAAACCCATCTATCAGTGCACTCTTCAGGACTTCATAATCATCAGCATCCTCTTCTCTAACAGTGAGGAGCTTGTCTCTACCTTTATCTGAAAAGGAGAGCCACAAGATTGCTGCCCACTGCTTCTGGGGGACCTGCTGTACTCTACAGGCCCTCTCCATAGCAGTTATCCACTTGTGGATATCATCCCCACTCTGGTAGGGAGGAACAACCTTGCTCAGGTTCCTATGGTCTGGAATAGATTCTCTGCCTCTAGGGACACTGTTGCTGCCACCAAGGGGTTCTAACCCCTCTCGTCGAGAAGCTCTCTGGATCTCCAGGGCTTCTCTATCCAGTGCCAACTGCTTGGTTCTGAGGGCAACTCTTGCTTCCTCATACTGCAGCAGTTTGCACATTCTTTCAGAGGAGGTCTCTCTTATGGGAAAGTATGAGTTCCTCTGGTGGACAAATTCTCTGCCAGAGTGATAAGAGTGCTCAGATTCCCTGGAAGGGGACCTATGCCTCTCATCCACTCTGTCAGTTCTCTTAGGGAGAATTCCTCTGTCCTTTTCAGGCCCCTTGAGGCCTGGCCCTTCAATCACAGAGTCCTGGTCATTCGGATTTTCATCGTCTGACCCAGATACTGTAATTGACCCACCCACTGATTCAGACCCATTAGCTCCTAGAGCCAATCTAAGATCATCTGCTGTCAGCAGATCTATCAGGTGCAGGGTTGAGGGACTCTGTCCTAGTCTCAGGTGTCTTTCAACACACATGGCTCTCAAGTCAGAGAAAGCCATGTCCTTATACTGAGGCTGAGTGGATCCACTGGTTCCACCCTTTAAGGACATTCTAGTGTTGTGCAGTGTTGTACTACCTACACTAGTTTGTGGCCTACTGATACTAGCTTGAGCTGTAGAAAGGGTGTGCTATCCCTTGGCACACAGCTCTAAGTTCAGTAGAACTTATCGATACTAAGCTTGACTTTATATGTACCTTAAGTACCTATAGTGGTTTTCAGTTAGTAATTCAAATAGAGATTTTCTGGTAAAACAATAGCAAGCTGGAATCCCACACGCTGCCCACCAATGTGAGAAGTTGGCCTGGTATATGCTGTTCACTAATTAAAGTGGACACCTTGCACCAGAACAATTCGACTCTTATGGTAGATAGGTTTAAGACAACCTTTATAGAAAGCTATCCTAGTGGTAGCTGTGGAGAGCAGCCTTCAGGCTAAGTCTTGAAGGAATGTAAAGCAGCTTGTTTTACCACACAATCTCTTGAATCACCAAATGAAAAGACACCACACAGGTATATATATCAAATATATATGTATTTATTAATAAACACTCTCTACTAATCTCTTTATGAGATTAGAGGATCAGGAACATATGTACAAGTCAAATATTATCAGGATAAGTTTAGCACAATTGAATATTACAATCTTAGTTTGCTAGACCTAGGTCTAGGGCATCTAGAATCGAGGGACCCCCAAGAACCACCCCAGGTAGTTGTAGGAGACCCACAGGGGACGGACGCGGTGACCTGGCACCGATGCGAATCCTGTACGAGTCTATGCACTCAGACGCGATTGAGATATCAATGTTAAAGGTCCCTTGCGTGTTCGAGGCGAACACACCGATCGGTCCTTGTACGAGTCGAAGGACGCGGTTACAGATGGAATTGCAAGGGAGTTGGACGCGGTGTGTCTAACACAGACGCGAACCATGTACGAGTCAGTGCGATAGTCGCACTTGGAAAGTTAGAGTTTTAGGACACTTCGAGGGAAGCTACAAGCAAGTCACTTACAGGGTAAGTAGTTCTAGGGCCCACACCCACAGGAGCACCGTAGTGCTGAAGTTACCTCACCCAGGGGAGCCGGGTGCATAGGTGTTCTTTGGTGTCGGGTCGCGGCGTCGTTTTCAATGGGAGCCAGTGAAGACTTGCTGCTTGCGGCGACAGGAGAAGTGTCCGGAGGAATCCAAGCCTGGATTCGGAAGATGGAAGACCTGAAAGCAGAGGGGACAGTGTTCAAAGTCACTTGGCAGTGACTCGGGGCAAGGAAGATGGATGCCCACCGTCGTCGCAAGATTCAGGTCATTCGCGGTTGCCTTGACTCTTCAGCCGTGAGGTCCAGGAGGCATCGACGATGACCAGGAGCTGGATTCGGCATGTCCCACAATGTCTGCAGCTTACTGCGGTGTCGGCAACTCGATCAGAGCCAACAAGCCTTGGTAACAGGAAGTCTCGGGGAAAGTGTGAAGAGACAATGGCGCAGACCAGCAAGGTCTGTGGGACTCACCCAGTGAGGGTAAGTCAGGGCAGGCCTGGAGCAACCAGGGGAGCCCTTTGGTTTCTTTAGAAAGTCTTCTGGGGACCCACAAGCCGGCTGGCAAGGGATCGCAAAGATGCCTCGGGAGGATTCACTCACAGGGGCCCACGGTCACTCGGGACGTGGTAGGCCTCTGATCTTAGGAGGAATTCCTGCTGGAGGCTAGGACCACACGTGATCCAAAGCACAAGTTCGTGGAACGTTGTGAAGGGGTTGCACTCGACAATAGTGCACAGTACCCAGGGGTCGCGGTTCCTCGTTACTCTTGGGGTCCACTGGCCTCAGCTTCGCTGGGGACTCACGATGGCCTTTGAGAAGTCAGGAAATCCACTTCTTGGGCTGCAGGGACTTCGGACTCCGGCGGGAGCGGCGTAGTTTGCGACCGTCGTTTGTAGTTTTTGGTGCCTGCCAAGCAGGGGAGTCACTCCTTGACTCCAAGGGAGATTCTTCAGTCTTCCAAAGGTAGTGGAACGTCGAAGGTCCGGGATTCTTCTTGTAGAGCATCGTCCAGGGAAATCTAGGGTGCAATGCACAGGTTCCCCCTCTTATACCAAAAGAAGGGGAGGGACTAGCTCTATGACCCTACCTATGGGAGGGTCAGGGGAGTGGGTGGCTACACCCACTTCCCTTTGTCCAGTTTCGCGCCAGAGCAGGGACAGGTAGCCCCTGAGCCGGTTTGAACTGGCATATGCACAGAGGAGCCTTCTGCTCCCCCAGTGCAGGACTTCAAAGCACTCTAAGAGTGCACCCACCCAGCCCCAATACACTAAACCCTGTCTGGGAGGTGGTCACACCCCCTTGGGACAGGATATCTATTGTTGGGCTTCCTCCACTGCGAGTGTTGGTCATCAGCAGGAGGGCAGCCCAGTGTCTGTGACTGGTGGCATCCATTTTGTGATGCCAGGGCTCTGCAGGATTCTACCGCGTTTCCACAGTAGGTACATGTCTATCCCTCTAGAAGGGTGGAATGCTACCCCCGCCGCCAGGACTGGCGGGGGTAGTATTCCAAGATGTTTGACACCAAACACGACATGTTTCGATGCAGCCATTCCAAAGTTAGCATTTTACCGCGAGGATATAATGCACTTAAAAGTATATGGTTTAACCGCATCCACAAACAGCACCAGAGAATGGACTCTGAGAGCTGCAGAGGGGCCCTGCTCAGGCAGAGGCACCCCCTCACATAGAAGCCAAGCACCCTGCCCTCAGGATTGATAGGGCCTGCCTTAGGGGTGACTGATAGGGTTATATGTGTGTGCAGGAGAGATATAGGGAACCTATATCTCAGTGAGGAGTGCTAGCACTTCCTCACTCAGGCTGCAGTAGCAGGCCTGTGGTGTCAGATTTAGTCTGCTTCCCAGGGGTGGCATAATACATGCTGCAGCCCCTGGTAGGCCTGTGAAGTACCTATGCCCTTGGTACCTAAGGTACCATATACTAGGGACTCATAAGGTGCCACAGTATCCAATCACTAGTGCACCTAGAGTGCACTCCAAATCGTTTAGAGAGAACAGAGAGGCTGGGGCCCTGATTAGCAGGGTCCCAGCCTGACTATAGCCAGAAACCAGTGTAAACATCAGAAAAAAAGTGGGGGCAACATAAGAGGCAGATCCTACTCTCCTACAATACTGATTTACAACATTTTTTTAAACTATTTATTTTTAGATATTTTATTTTTTAAATTACATTGTAATTACATTATACATTACATTACAAAATATACTTTCTCAGAATGAATTACTTTAGTTTAAATACTTTGCAAATAGGCAATAGACTTTTAAGTACAGTAGTTACAGTTGTTGCAATGGGCAACACAATTTCAAAAACAATGCAACATTGAGCTCAATGTGAATTTCTAGTTAAATGCAATTAGTTACTTTATGGATTACTTTTCTAACCACAGGACTGGATCCTAGATTCAGTCCTGGAACATCTCCTGTAAACAGTTGAGTAAAAGCGTTTTGGTTACAGTAGTGATTTTTAAGGAATATTATTGTATTTTAAAAGTTGACACTTAGAAACTTTTTCACATAGAATCACCAATGTTATCCTATGGGAGGAAATTCACTTAGCAGGTAAGTAGTGTTATCGTTACTTTTTCTTACTCAGTGGTGAATCCTGGATCCAGCACTGGTGCATCGCCTGTAAACAGTTGAAAGAATGCGTTTAAGTCACACAGGCGATTTTTAAGGAATATTTGTAGTTTGTGAAAATCGACACAAACTTTTCTGCTGAAAACCAGACAATGGATTCCTATGGAAGGAAATTCAAGTTACTGGTAAGTACGGTTAGAATTACTTTTCAGGGTCAGTGCTGGGCTAAAAGATGCAGCACTGGGTTCTCTCCTGATAACAGGTGAGTAAATCGGCATTCGTAGTTCGGCTGATTTTAGAGGAATATTATAAAGTTCCAAAACTCCACACTTAGAAGAATTTCCAAGTGAAACCAGTCAATGTTAGCCTATGGAAGGAAATTCAAGTTACTGGTAAGTACGGTTAGAATTACTTTTCAGGATCGGTACTGGGCGCAAAGATGCAGCACTGAGGTCTCTCCTGATAACAGGTGAGTAAATCGGAATTCGTAGTTCTGCTGATTTTAGAGGAATATTTGTAAGTTTCAAAAATCGACACTTAGGAACTTTTTCAGCAAAAAGCAGGCAATGATATCCTATGGAAGGAAATTCAAGTTACTGGTAAGTACGGTTAAAATTACTTTTCAGGATCAGTACTGGGTTCAAGGATGCAGCACTGAGGTCTCTCCTGATAACAGGTGAGTAAATCAGAATTCGTAGTTTGGCTAATTTTAGAGGAATATTTGCACAATGGTGAATAAAGGGGGTGGGGCCTGAGGATACATGTCTGCAAACACGCCCTGTGGCGCGTTTTAAGTTGGAGAATTAATTCCTCCTCAATCCCGAGGGTCCCTAGGGGCCAACTAGCCCACCAGGTACCTCCAGTATGCGCCAGGGGGCTGCATTGCAGAGAGGTGTTCAGAGGCCACGCCCCTTTTTACAACACTCTGCAACGCAGCTCCGTGGCGCTTACTGGAGGTACCTGGTGGGCTAGTTGGCCCCCAGGGACCCTCAGGATTGAAGAGGATTTAATTCCCCATCTTAAAACACGCCACGGGGCCTGTTTGCACACATGTCACCTGAAGCCCCGCCCTCCCTTCACCACTGTGCAAACGCGCCCCGTGGCGTGTTTTAAGTTGGGGGATTAAGTCCCCTTGAATCCTGAGGGTCCCTGGAGTCCAAGTAGCCCACCATGTACCTCCAAAGCGCCACATAGCTGCGTTGCAGAGAGGTGTAAAAAGGGGCGTGGCCTCTGTACACCTCTGCAACGCAGCCCCCTGGCGCATACTGGAGGTTCCTGGTGGGCTAGTTGGCCCCCAGAGACCCCCAGTATTTAAGGGAATTCGTAAAGGAAGGGGCGGGGCCTGCGGTCCGATTGTTTTTTTTTTTTCCCGAAGGGGGCTGTGTGGCCCCCTTCCTTTTTCCTATTTTTGGGCCCTGGGGACCCCATCCCCCAGGGCCTTACCCCTTTTTTTTATTAAACGGGAAGGGGGCCGCGTGGCCCCTCCCGTGGCCGAATCCGGCCCCGGGGACCCCATCCCCCGGGGCATGGCCACACTTTTAAATACATTTTTATGGAGGGGGGCTGCGTGGCCCCCCTCCTCAGGCCTCCTTTTGCCCCGGGGACCCCATCCCCCGGGGCAGGCCTTTATTTATTTATTTATTTTAATTTTTTATATTATTTTTGAGGAGGGGGGCCGCGTGGCCCCCCTCCCGGGCCACTACTTGCCCCAGGGACCCCATCCCCCGGGGCTGGCCCTATCCTTTGGGGTCCGTGGGGGACCCCAACTCCCCATGGACCGTGCCGGCTCCCCGCCTCCTGCGGGAGCCGGCATTGCTTTTCCACATGGGGAGCTGCTAACATGCAGCTCCCCATGTGGAAAGCAATTGCTTTGGATATTGGAAGCGAGAGCAGGTTTCCTGCTCTCGCTCCAATATCCAAAGCAGTTTGCTATGACAGGACGGGAGCCGCGAGGCTCCCGTCCTGTCATAACAAACTACAGTGTCCCGGGGTAGGCACCCCGGGACACTGCAGGAGTCGGCCCTGGGGGTGGCGGTCCCCAGGGCCATTTTAGGCTCCAGGAGGGGGGCCGCGCGGCCCCCCTTCCTCCATCGACAAAGCCCCGGGAAGGTGGTGGTCCCCGGGGCTCTGGGGGTCCGTAATGGACCCCCATATTGAAATTTTTAGTGCCCTGGGGAGGTGGCGGTCCCCGGGGCATGTGGGGGGGCTCGAGCCCCCCACACAGCTAATTTTTCAAAAAATAAAAAGAAGCCCTGGGGGTGGCGGTCCCGGGGCTGCGGGAGGGCCAAGAGCCCTCCCGCACCATTATTTTTAAAGCCCCGGGGGGTGGCGGTCCCCGGGGCTTGGGGGGCCTTCGAGGCCCCCCAAAATTAAATATTTTTTTTCCGGCGGGATTCGCGCACCTTAAGCGCATCCCGCCGATTTATTTTTCTTAAAAATGCTTTTTTCTGCCCAGGGGTCCTTGTGGGAACCCCTGAGCAGACCTAGGGGTCAGGGTGTTTCTACCCTGCCCCCTTTGTGCGTTTGCGCACTTGTTTCTTTTTTTTCTCGGCGGGATCCGCGCACCCTAAGCGCATCCCGCCGATTAAAAAAAATGCTTTCTGCCCAGGGGTCCTTGTGGGACCCCCTGAGCAGACCTAGGGGGTCAGGGTGTTTCTACCCTGCCCCTTTTGCGCTTTGCGCACTTGTTTCTGTCCCTCTGTTCTACCGAGGGACAAAATGGCTGCCAACACTTCCTGATTTGGAGTATTGACAGCCAATTAGCATGCAGCTCGTGATCGGGAGGGTACGCGGACCCTACTCGGCCATAGATATATATGTGATTTTATTTGTGATTTTCTCAGAAACTACTGAACGGATTTACACCATTTAAGCAAAAGGCACGACACTGAACCAAGGGCTACCTCTTTGCCAAATTTGGTGTAATTCCTTCAGCAGTTCGGGCTGTAGCTGCGACTAAAGGTTCCTATGGAAAAATGAATGGGGAAAACGCGTTTTGGGACCACCCTTTTTTCTCGGCCCCCGCTTGACGAATCACCCCGAGACTTTCAGGATAGGAGCGGACCGGAGCGCCCCAACAAGTTGGAAACTTTCGCAAAGATTCGTCAACCGGCGCCAACGTTATTTCAAATAGAATGTTGCGGATTTCCTATGGAAAATAGGTCCTAACTATAACTAACTACTGGCGACCGCCAGTAGATAATATATATATATATATATATATATATATATATATATATATATATATATATATATATATATATATATATATATATATATATATATATATATATATATATATATATATATTTATATATATATCCAAGCTCCAAAGTACCCAATGTACAAGGAGCACTCGAACGGCAACTGGGGGCATTCAATGTCACAGCAGCAACATTGCGCGCTCCATTTGGAGATAAAGGACACTACAAGGCCCATAATGCTCTGCCAGTCGCGGCAGAGCATCCCATTCAGGGCATGCATTTGAGCATTTAAATAATGAGGGCGGTGTCCTATGTGCCTCCAATTGCCAAAGCCTCTGAAGAGAAGTGGGGACACTTCGAAACGCGTCAGGCATCCATGGCACATTGAACTGCTTAAAGTTATCATTGTACTGGTGGACTGTATACCATAAAGGCTCTTTAGGAGCGTGTTGCTGCTCGAGTGCTCCTTATACGTTGGGTACCTGGAGCTCGGATAAATACGCGGCACACCCTGCCGCGGAGGAGCACCACCCCAGGATGCGGGGGCCACTCGGTCTGCTATCGAGCAGGCCAACTTCGTGGAGCAGCAACAGATTTAGCATATCCACCGGCACACCGAGGCCCATCTGGGGGCATTCAATGTCACAGCAGCAACATCGCGCGCTCCATTTGGAGATAAAGGACACTACAAGGCCCATAATGCTCTGCCAGTCGCGGCAGAGCGTCCCATTCAGGGCATGCATTGGAGCATTTAAATAATGAGGGCGGTGTCCTATGCGCCTTCAATTGCCAAAGCCTCTGAAGAGAAGTGGGGACACTTCGAAACGCGTCAGGAATCCATGGCACATTGAACTGCTTAAAGTTATCGTTGTACTGGTGGACTGTATACCATAAAGGCTCTTTAGGAGCATGTTGCTGCTCAAGTGCTCCTTATACGTTGGGTACCTGGAGCTCGGATAAATACGCGGCACACCCTGCCGCAGAGGAGCACCACCCCAGGATGCGGGGGCCACGCGGTCTGCTATCGAGCAGGCCAACTTCGTGGAGCAGCAACGGATTTAGCATATCCACCGGCACACCGAGGCCCATCTGGGGGCATTCAATGTCACAGCAGCAACATTGCGCGCTCCATTTGGAGATAAAGGACACTACAAGGCCCATAATGCTCTGCCAGTCGTGGCAGAGCGTCCCATTCAGGGCATGCATTGGAGCATTTAAATAATGAGGGCGGTGTCCTATGCGCCTTCAATTGCCAAAGCCTCTGAAGAGAAGTGGGGACACTTTGAAGCGCGTCAGGCATCTATGGCACATTGAACTGCTTAAAGTTATCATTGTACTGGTGGACTGTATACCATAAAGGCTCTTTAGGAGCATGTTGCTGCTCGAGTGCTCCTTATACGTTGGGTACCTGGAGCTCGGATATATATATATATATATATAAGTCCAATGTGATATAGCGCGCACAAAGGTAACAACGAGATGGCGTAACGCAGGGTTTATGAAGGAATAATCCCCTTTGTGCTACTCCATCTCATTGTTACCTTTGTGCGCGCTATATCGCATTGGACTTATATTTACTTACCGGCTTGCTCCGCCGGTCAGCGCGCCGCCCTCCTTGGGTCTCTGGCTCCCAGAAGGAGCTCTTTGGAGGGACTTTGTTTGCATATTATCTACTGGCGGTCGCCAGTAGATAGTTATAGTTAGGACCTATTTTCCATAGGAAATCCGCAACATTCTATTTGAAATAACTCTTGCGTCGGTTGATGAATCTTCGCGAAATTTTCAAACTTTATGGCCCGCTCCGGTCCGCTCCTACCCTGAAAGTTTCGAGGTGATTCGTCAAGCGGGGGCCGAGAAAAAAGGGGGTCCCAAAATGTGTTTTCCCCATTCATTTTCCCATAGGAAACTTTAGCCACGGCTACAGCCCGAACTGCTGAACGGAATTACACAAAATTTGGCAAAGAGGTAGTTCTTGGTTCAGAAAGAACCCTTTTGTTAAATGGTGTAAATCCGTTCAGTAGTTGCGGAGAAATTAAAAAATAAGAGTCAAAAAATCAATTTCCCATAGGAAACTTTATGCAAGGCTACAGCTCGAACTGCTGAACGGAATTACACCAAATTTGGCAAAGAGGTAGTTCTTGGTTCAGAAAGAACCCTTTTGTTAAATGGTGTAAATCCGTTCAGTAGTTGCTGAGAAAATCAAAAGTAAAAACACATATATATCTGGGCGGAGCCTAACCACACGTCATCGTGAGATCTGATTGGCTGTCAGCCCTTCATCCTGGAATTGCTGGCAGCCATCTTGGGACCAATATAAAAGATAGTACCCCATTGAAATGCATTGTAGTGAATCGAAGATTTTGAGGGTTACCAAAAGGAGAACTATAAAGGGTGATAACAGACTTTAGTTACATTAGAATTCATTTGTTGATGGTACCATACTAATTTCAGGAATTGTGGTGTGTTCTAAGGTGATTTTACCCTGTGAAAAACCTTTTGCTGGGATATCATGAATCATGTTTGAGAGAAAACTATTTTCACATGCTTGTCCCATACAGTTTTGGAAGGTGCTCCAGAAGCTAAAATGAGAGCATATTTTCTGTAAATTCACATTATCTTTCTCAGTCATGTGAGAATGAAGTCTGACATTCTCAGTAAAACATGTACATCCAACAAGGGCAGAGACTGTCAGTTGATTCCTTTGTGTTCTACTGCAGCTTCCCAGAGTGTTCTAAAGAACAACTAGAGTGCTAACAGCCTTACTTATGACAAAAGTATGGCACACCTGAAGCCATCTTGATTGGAATAAACTGGTAACACTTAAAACATTTAATTTAAAAAGGAACAAAATGATGGGGTTCATCTTGTCATAGAAATTATGGTTAGTGCTCTGGAAAGAAAAATTAGGACAAGTTTCAAGTGTGATCTCAAATATCTTCCTGTTATATTGCAACAGGAGCAGCCTGTCAGTTGATGCCTTTGTGTTCTACTGCAGCTTCCCAGAGTGTTCTAAAGAACAACTAGAGCGCTAACAGTCTTACTTATGACAAAAGTATGGCACACCTGAAGCCATCTTGATTGAATAAACTGGTAACACTTAAAACATTTAATTTAAAAAGGAACAAAATGATGGGGTTCATTTTGTCATAGAAATTATGGTTAGTGCTGCAGAAAGAAAAATTAGGACATGTTTCAAGTGTGATCTCAAATATCTTCCTGTTATATTTCAACAGGAGCAGCCTGTCAGTTGATGCCTTTGTGTTCTACTGCAGCTTCCCAGAGTGTTCTAAAGAACAACTAGAGCGCTAACAGTCTTACTTATGACAAAAGTATGGCACACCTGAAGCCATCTTGATTGGAATAAACTGGTAACACTTAAAACATTTAATTTAAAAAGGAACAAAATGAGGGGTTCATTTTGCCATAGAAATTATGGTTAGTGCTGTAGAAAGAACAATTAGGACATGTTTTAAGTGAGATCTCAAATATCTTCCTGTTATATTTCAACAGGAGCAGCCTGTCAGTTGATGCCTTTGTGTTCTACTGCAGCTTCCCAGAGTGTTCTAAAGAACAACTAGAGTGCTAACAGCCTTACTTATGACAAAAGTATGGCACACCTGAAGCCATCTTGATTGGAATAAACTGGTAACACTTAAAACATTTAATTTAAAAAGGAACAAAATGAGGGGGTTCATTTTGCCATAGAAATTATGGTTAGTGCTGCAAAAGAAAATTTAGTGCATGTTTTAAGTGAGATCTCAAATCCTCTAATATTTCATTAGAAAATTCTGACATGCAGACTGAAACAATCACTTTCAATACCAGCAGTAGACTTCCAGTTAACTCCTTGGTGAGCAGTAGCTTTACTACAGTGATCTAATGAACAACTAGAGTGCTAACATTCTGAATTTATGGTAAATGTGTGACACATCTGAATGCCTTCTTGATGGAATCAAAGTAAAAACTGAAAGCATTTCCTACTGAGGAGACTGTAGTAAATGAGGAAATTAGGAAACTTCCTAACAAATAAGTCTCCCAAGATGGCCACCAGAGAAAAAAGAGCCCAAATGTAGCACAAATATCACCCAGAGGTAGCCCACGTATAGCCCAATGACAGAAGTGTGCAAAACACTTTTTATTTTTTGTTTTTTACAGTTTTATATAGTGCAGACTGGTCAGGTATTGGAGTGCTTTACATGAGCATTGGTTACATCACACAAGGACAAATTCATGTTGGTTGACCCCTACACTACCCAAACACCACTGCACTACCCTAAACCCTAAAACACTACCCCCAGCACGACCCCTTCACTACCCAAACACAACTGCACTACCCTAAACTCAAAAACACTACCCCCAGCACGACCCCCTACACTACCCAAACACCACTGCACTACCCTAAACCCTAAATCTACCCCCTACACTACACAAATACCACTGCACTACCCTAAACCCTAAAACACTAGAACCCAGCACGACCCCCTACAGTACACAAACACCACTGCACTACCCTAAACCCTAAAACACTACCCCCTACACTACACAAACACCACTGCACTACCCTAAACCCTAAAACACTAAACCAAGCACGACTCCCTACACTACACAAACACCACTGGACTACCCTAAACCCTAAAACACTACCCCCAGCACGACTCCCTACACTACCTAAACACCACTGCACTACACTAAACCCTAAATCTACCCCCAGCATGACCTCCCACACTACACAAACACCACTGCACTACCCTAAACCCTAAAACACTACCCCCAGCACGACCCCCTACACTACCCAAACACCACTGCACTACCCTAAAACACTAACCCCAGCATGACCCCCTACACTACCCAAACACCACTGCACTACCCTATACCCTAAAACACGACCCCGTACACTACACAAACACAACTGTACTACCCTAAAACACTACCCACAGCATGACCCCCTACACTACACAAACACCACTGCACTACCCTAAACCCTAAAACACTACCCCCTACACTACACAAACACCACTGCCCTACCCTAAACCCTAAAACACAACCCCCAGCATGACCCCCTACACTACACAAACACCACTGCTCTACCCTAAACCCCCTACACTACACAAACACCACTGCCCTACCCTAAACCCTAAAACACTACCCCCAGCACGACCCCCTCACAACACAAACACCACTGCACTACCCTAAACCCTAAATCGACCCCCAGCACGACCCCCTACACTACCCAAACACCACTGCCGTACCCTAAACCCTAAAACACTACCCCCAGCATGAACCCCTACACTACCCAAACACCACTGCACTACCCTAAACCTTAAAACACTACCCCCAGCACTACCCCTACACTACACAAACACCACTGCACTACCCTAAACCCTAAAACACTACCCCCTACACTACCCAAACACCACTGCACTAACATAAACCCTAAAACACTACCCCCAGCACAACCCCTATACTACACAAACACCACTGCACCACCCTAAACCCTAAAACACTACCCCCAGCACGACTCCCTACACTACCCAAACACCACTGCACTACCCTAAACCCTAAATCTACCCCCAGCATGACCCCCTACACTACCCAAACACCACTGCACTACCCTAAACCATAAAACACTACCCCCAGCATGACCCCCTACACTACACAAACACCACAGCACTACCCTAAACCCTAAAACGCTACCACCCGCATGACCCCCTACACTACTCAAACACCACTGCACTACCCTAAACCCTAAAACACTAACCCAGCACGACCCCCTACACTACCCATACACCACTGCACTACCCTAAAGCCTAAAACACTACCCCCAGCACGACCCCCTACACTACTGCACTACCCTAAACCCTAAAGCACTACCTCCAGCACGACCCCCTACACTACCCAAACACCACTGCACTACCCTAAACCCTAAAACACTACCCCCAGCACGACCCCCTACACCACCCAAACACCACTGCACTACCCTAAACCCTAGAAAAGAAACCCCACCCAATGCCCAATCCCCTTACCTCTCACTCCTCGTGGTTCCTCTCTCCTCGTGGTTCCTGCTTCACGTCGTCTCTGAGGGGCGGTGCACGTCGTTGTGAGGAAACGGAACAGCCTCTGTTTCCTTACAACGACATGGATCGTCTACATGTTTTTAGAACGCATGGTCATTTACCATACATACCTTTACAACAAAATTCGTTGTAAAGGCATGCGTGGTAAATGACCATGCGTTCTAAAAAAATGCGTAGTAATGACTTCGTGATGTACAACGCATGCGTGGTAATGCATGCGTTGAAATGGTATCGCAAAGTAAAAAAGTCGTTGTAACGGCTGTTTACCGATCGAAGCTGGCCCCTGTTCTTCAGTGAGATGTTAATTTGATTAATTAGGAGGAAGGAATGTGTTTTTTTTACCGAAAAGTGCATTCCCGGCTGTTGTATTGTGAAAGTGTCCGCGTGGCCTGGTTTCACTTCCGGTGAGAGAGTGGAAGAGTCTGTTTGGATCTAAAGGAGTTCTGTTGTTGGACGGGGCCGGCGCAACATGTCATCAGAAAACATAGCTAATGGAAAGCGTCCTCCCTGAAGTGTGGAGCAGTGCCATGAGAGGTCAACGAGTGTGCGTCCCACCGCAGTATGACCGTACCGTGTGACCCATGTGCCACCTCCAGGGTACGGGAGGCAGAAGCGGCATCGCAGGTCCTCTTGAAGACCGTTGTAGCACTAATTCTACATTTTGGTACTAGGGCATTTTAACTTCGTTGTTCCTGCCAGATACAAAGAGAAGATCCTGTGTTATTCAGTGCCCTCGTTACCTTTTTTGTGGGTTGTGGTGCTTGTCACTTCGCTGCCCCGCCGGTGCACACGACTGGGCACCCCACCTCGTGTGCCATCTGCAGGGCCTCTGCCCTCGGATCACTGGTTTCGGTTTCTGGAGTGGCAACATAAACAGTTGCTTCCAAAGGACTAGCCTGAACACTTAGGTGAATATCCCCTGCACCAGCATTCCACGGAAATTCTTTCCTAGCTCTCCCACGTCAACGAGGACGTCATAATAGCACGGCTCCGCTCGCGACACCGTATGACGTCATCGGAGCCATAAGAGAACCTCGTCGGCGTGCTGACGTCAGTTCCACCCATTTTTTCCGTGCCACCGAGGCAAACAGGGGACCGAGACATTTTCACATGTATACATAGTATAATAAATATATATATATTCACTGAAAAAACCATAGGTTTCAGGCACGTTATAGTTAGAAATTAGCATTTAAAAAACCTTAGAAATTCACTGAAAAAACCATAGGTTTCAGGCACGTTATAGTTAGAAATTAGCATTTAAAAACCTTAGAAATTCACTGAAAAACCATAGGTTTCAGGGGCGTTATAGTTAGTTGGACATTTCACTCGTACAAAACCATAGAAATTCCCCGTTATAGTTAGTTCAGCTAACTATAACTCGCGCACCCGCAATGCACTGCTGATGACATCACATATTACATCACTCATGACATGGTCAGTGACATCACTGATGACATCTCAAATGACATCACTGATGACATCATCCAGTGAATGTGTGTTTTTCTGAAAATTAAATATGTTTTATATATGTATATCTCAAGGCCGATGGAAGAATAAATAGGTATATAAGTGTCTAAATGGATGATTTTGTTTTGTAAAATTGATTGTATAACTGACTAAGTGTATCTTAGTGAATACATGGGTTAGTGAGTAATGTTTAAATATGAAAATATCTGTATCAGTCTCTCACTTTGTGTATAAGTGGCTGCATGGGTTGGTGAGTAGCTACATGAGTGTCTATATGGGTTATTAGTTGGTTTTTGAGTATCAGTATGAGTGTCTGAGTGTCTGTATGGTTCGGTGGGGGTATTACTTAGTGCATAGATGCATGAATGAGTGACTCACTGTTTGTATGTGTTGAAGACAGCATGTGTGCAGGACTGTATAGGTGGATGAGTATGTGTATGGGTGTGTTAGTGAGTGAATGACTGTCTCAATAGTGACTTTATGAGTAACTACATATGTTTTAAACTAGTATATGTGAGTATTGGTGTATATACGTGAGTATATGTGAGAGTGAGAGATTGGAAGAGTTCCTGTACAAATAAGTAGGTGTTTCTATAAGTGATTGTTTAAGAGAGTAATTATGTGTAAGTTTCTGTAGAAGTAAGTGTGGTAGTGTGTGTATAACTGTATATGCAAGTAAATGGATGTTTGATACTTTGTTTGCATGTGTGACTATGTGTGTGAATAACTCTATGGATGAGTGGCGGTGTGTAACAGGATGTATAGGTGTATGAGTACATATGATGAGTGAGTACATGTATGAGTGACTGTATAGGGACTGTTGGTGAATGAGTGGATGTGTGTGTAGATCTTGGAATTACTGAATAGGTGTGTTGGTACTGGTATTGGTATGTCCATTGTTTTGAAAATGTTAGTTTGTATTTTTGAGTGTGTGTATCAAAGGTTATATTAGGGTGAGAGGAGGTCTGCCACTCTATCACAAGGATGATGTCATCAGTGATGTCATCAGTGATGTCATTTGAGATGTCATCAGTGATGTCATGAGTGATGTCACTGACCATGTCATGAGTGATGTAATATGTGACGTCATCAGCAGTGCATTGCGGGCACGCGAGTTATAGTTAGCTGAACTAACTATAACGGGGGTATTTCTATGGTTTTGTACGAGTGAAATGTCCAACTAACTATACCGCCCCTGAAACCTATGGTTTTTTCAGTGAATATATATATATATATATATATATATATATATATATATAATATATATATATATATATATCTTAGAGCACAGGAATAAAAAACGCATAGTCACACATTTATTACTACAGTGCAAAGGTCACATTTGAGATCATTACCACAGTTTAGCAAAATTGACATTAAATAACCACTGTTTACAGTCTCACAGATTGCATGTGAAAATTACATTGCACAGTTAAACAACTGTACTAATGGTCGCTTTGCCTTTTCATTGTGATTTTACCCTACTACACAAATTTAAACCTTTGAATCCTAGTTTCAGTTAAATAGTTTTATTAAAACAAATGCACATGACAAAATTCAATGCCATAAACCATATAAGCAGTTGTGCAGAGTATATTATGATTTTTATTACCATTGAGGAGGGAGGGAGGGACATCACTCGATGCTTAGCCTCTCGGGAGTCATGGCTCCTTCCCAAATTTAACAATGGTAATAAATAGTATTTTAGACTGTGCATCAGTATATGTGTGTGTTTGTGTGCGTGTGCATGTAACTGTGTGTGTGTATGTGATATTTTTCATTTTTTTAATCTTTCATTAGAGTTTGCCTCGTTGATACCATCATAAAATCTAGGCTGGCTTGACTATTTTACTGCTATCTCTTAGGGCACCCAAAGAGTTGTTTTTTCATAGATTTCATAGATTACAGTTAGTTCACAGTTTCTACTGAAATCGAAGAGATGGAATCTATCACTTTCTCTATAGCAGCACTGCACTGAGTGTTTTGCCATAAAGCTCGTGACCTTCAGTAACCCTTCCATACAAATTTATGGCTAAGGGTAAGAACGTTTTCACATCAGGCCACAACACTTTGGACCATATTGTTTCTAGAATTTCAGGGTAAACCAGATGTCCATAAGTTTAAGAAGGTCTTGAAAACTTGATTCTAGCCACATAAATACTTGTGTCTGAATGTTTTCTATTTTGTATTTCTATAGCGCTACTAAGACCTCAGCTATAGGGCTCTAGCAAGTAGAAAATACAAATACAAACCCAGAGTGAGTTCAAGAATTTTGATGTCTGTTTATTCTCTATGCCAGATAAAACACATATTCTCCCAGACGGTTATCCCTATGTAATGACAGTCAGTAAATAGGGCAGGCATTGTTTTGAGTAGGAAGTTAATACATGATACAAACTTTAGCAGCATAAAAAAATCACTATCCTAGACATTTCTTTCCAGCAGTAAAGAAAGAACCAATACTAAAGAAGGTACATTAAACATTTAGGAGCCTGAGATATTTACCAATGCACTGCCTGAACGAATTCAATATAATACTGTACTAATTCAGCAGACTACAAGCAAGAGTTTAAAACTAAGGTTACATTTTTCATGTGCTTCAAAAGAGAGTTAAAGATCCTGGAGAATCTTTACGAAGAGAGAAAACCAGAACTCCTATTAAATACAAAGACACATTTCCAGTGAATATACTCTGAAGCAGTGAATTAATACTTATTAGAACATTGGAATGTTGGGAGCTCCATTGTAGACAATGGAGTGCTCCATGCAATAAATACTTGCTATTGATATATATCCATGACCTTCTTTATTCATATGCATAATGTGATTATTCTTTGGGAGCGCAGACAGGACTCGACATGAGTCACAATGTGAAAGGAAAGGCAAACCTAGACACTAATTGGAGTTTACAGTGTTTGATTATACGAATCCGAAGGTCATCTTCCTTCAATATCTGCTCAATTGTGTTCTTCTATGTAAAATGTAATAACAGTGTCATAGCAAACACAGCGCCACAAACTAAGGGCCTCATTTATGAAAAGTGACGCATCGCTGCGAGAAAACAGCGATGCGTCACTTTTCATTACGCCCTCCTTGCAACACCAATGATGCGTCATATTTACAGTATGACACATCATGTCGCAAGGAGTTACAGATACGTCAGTATTTCTGACGTATCTGCAGGCGCAAAAATTACGCATTGCTGGACTGTGTCACAAAAGTGACACAACTCCAGCAATGGGTCAGTACGCTTGGGCAAGTCCCATGTTAAATGTGCCTGCGTCAGTCTTACGCCTGCCATGAGGCAGGCGTAAGATATTGACACATTTGCGTCCTAGAAGTGGCGCAGTGATATCTTATAGATTTCACTGCGTCACTTCTATGACCCTTTCTTGCGTCGGAACGCCCCCCTACATACATTATACCTGGCGCAGGTATAATGTGGCGCAGGGGTTTACAAAGTGACGCATCTACTCAGATGTGTCACTTTGTAAATATGGTGCAACATGGCGCATTTTTTACAATGCTGGTGCATCACAAAAAGTGACGCACCAGCGGCGCAAAAGTGACGCAAGGGCCCATAAATAAGGCCCTAAGTCTATTGTGATGCACCAGACAAAGGAAAAGGATTTCTAAGGGAGTATTGCACTCATTACTAGGACTGGGCGAAATGTAAATTATACCGCCGTAATATGAGGATGTTTGTGTTGATCCAGCGCGATATTAGCAAACAGCATTCATACACCAGATACTCACTTGGGCCCATACATTCATACTACGCTAATACTTACGCTGGGTTTTATCAGTTGTTACTCTTTATCAAAATCCCTGCTACCAATTACCTTCCGAATGAAGAGTAATGACTTACCAATGAATCCTTTGCTAATTGGGACATTTAAAATGAGTGACATTCATTATAGTACATCATCCTGAAATAACCACTGAGTCAGGAAGTTTTAAAATGTTTATCTAAAGATTTAGCAGAGTAAATTACAGAAACCACACAGTACTTAATCGCAATACTCAAGATGAAGCATAGAATAATTATTGCTAATCAATGACGGTCCCTCAGGAAAGGAGAGAATAGAGACAGCAGCGCAACTAAAGGTTGCATTATATTTACCTAAGTGCGAGAACCAAACCCCTTGGCCAAGGAGTTGGAAAGAATAGGACCCAGGAAGGATGAAGAGCAAAGTCCTCCTCCAGGATCAGGACAGGACCGGTGACCTCTCTACAACGACGCCTGCGTCGTTAGCCTCTCTGATACTCGGCTTCTCCTCGATTCTCCCGTGTCTCCCCTCTAATGGACTCCGCCGCCCCCTCCTCAGGACCTCTTCTGGACAGGGACTCGGTCTGCAATCGGTCAGCTTGGCGGTCTGGAGCTCTTCTGTCTGTCAGCATGAACGCCTGTTCTGACTAATTAACTAATGCTATATTCTATTATACCCTTCTACACCCATGTTGCTAAAATATGGGACCACTACTTCTGATTGGACAGGGACAGGGGGTGGATTCTCACACCATATTGGTTTGCCTTGTATTTCTGAAGCCTATTGTTTTTAAACTACCGCCCCTTCAATTTAATACATTTGCTTTATTTCCCACCCGTCTCATGACAAAATTTACAATTTATTCATATAATATCTTTCTCTTCGGCAAGAACATCTTGGTATGTAGTGGTGTCGGCCAGCAGGTCATGGCCTTGGGTGATGTCCAAGTTGACTTCATCTTTTTCTATCTGGTCTGCCACTGCAGGGCGCATGTGCGGAATCTTTGTCACACGAGCTTTCATTGCACCAAACCCAGGCCCAAGTTTACGAACTGATAAAAGTCAAAGAAGAAAATATTAAAATCACAAATAAAATGTTTCACTGTATGCCCACCTTTTCTACTCTATTCCCATTTAATTATAATGATGTCCCACATTAGTAGCATTAGACAAACGACAGTTTAATAATGACATGAGAGCAAGCTGAAGCCTGTCAAGACATCAAGCAGCCATTTTAAAGCACCCTGCGCAGAAGCAGAAATTTTCCACCAAGCAAAGAAAGACGTCACACCATGTGATATGGTTGCGACAGGCGCAGTGATATTCCCGCGTTTTAGCGGCCATTTTGGATTACAGACAAGCGTTATTCATTAGTAAAACACATAGGCAAGCATCCTTTCTGTTCGTGTAGTGTATGCAATGATTAATAGAGACAATACAAGTTTAATAAATTAATACTATGAGGAGGATTGTATACAAGTAAGTTTCGTTTATGAAACCTTGCTCCATCAATCCCCTCTCTGATGGCGTTTCTGAGTCATCAAAATACTACCCACAATCAGATGCCAACTTCTAGCAAATTACTTCATTCTCATTCTTACACTTTCCATTTTTGCCATCCCCTTTCAATTTCTTGTATAATTCACTTCTCCACTCTTCAAGTTCTATTTCATCAATTTTTCGCTTCTTTCCTCTACCTGTCACTTTGTATGTTCCACTCTTTCTACAACATTTGCACCATATTGTTATTGCCAATATTATTATTGCTATCCCTGCTAAGGGTACTAATATTTGACCTATAAGTCCTTTTCCTATATTAGCAAACCAGGTACCAATTGACGAGATACTATTTATCAATCTTTCCCATACACTATCAACTTCCAGTGGTTTAAATTCCTTCTCAAGCTTAGTTATATTCTGTATATACGTTCCAATTTCTGCACTCTTATCAGGAATATAAGTGCAACAATGTTTCGTCTTCAATAATTTACAGACTCCGCCCTCTTTTCCAATATAATATCAAGAGCAAGTCGATTTTGCATCACCATAGATCTAATCGCAACCATCTCCACATTAATCATTAGAAAACCTCCAGCAGTATCCGTTGATAAACGATCAACCACTGTAGACAATTTACATATTTTCCTTGAGTTCAGAATTATTCCCACTGAAGGTATCAATGCACCAAATATATCGCCTACAATTTCTGAAAAACTAGCTCTTTTACTACGTATTAATTCGCTATTGTTTTCATTGCTCCCAGTGTTTCTTTTACGTGGTATATCTTTGGAAATACTATTCGAAAATAACAACTTCCATACCACTGTGCAGGCAGCCTAAAGTAAGCCTTATTCCCACACACATAATAAATTCCAGGAAAAACTGAATCTGTTCCTCCTTTGATCCCCCAACCTCCAAGAATTAAGAAATTGTGTTCACATTCACTGGTACCGATGAAAACATTGTTATAATCAGTCTTTAACCTATGAAGACACATTTTTCCTGTCTTTACAAAATCCAGAGCCATAGCAGCTTGAGCCTTGCCAGGTGTATAACTCCCTTCTTTCTCAGCCCAAGGTGGCAAATGAGCTTTATGCTCAGAAGCTTTCTTTGAAAATCTGGTCTTCTATCTTCCACTAAGTTCAAAAATATCTTTTCTTCTTCATGTAAAGAACATGTTAGATTGTGTCTATGTGCATGTGTTATGTCTATTGATTTCATTGTTAAGAAAAATTCTCCCATAAACTGTGCGTCTTGACTACTAAGCACTGGGTTCATACTCTTGCGAATCGGAACCTCAGAAAATATCACATCTAGGTTTGAATAATAATACTGAAGTCTCCCTGTTCTATAAAATAAACTAGAAAAAACACTACATGATATGCCATATGTCAGTGGTAAGTGATGGTATGTTAATCCTTCTGCTACTGATTCAGGTAACTTCATACAGACATAACAATTACTAACTTCCATGGTATTTACATATTGAAACAATAACTTTGTGAAAACGTTTAAACTAGTGTCGTTGTCAGCTATTTCATGATTAATTTCTGGTTCATTCTCTGCCATTAGTTCTACTCTATTGCCCTTCATGTTTGCTGTCCTCTCCTTAGTTTCATTATTAATCTTTTTATCCATTATCATAAGGTAAGGAACTGCTACAATCAGGACTAACCATACTATAAGCACCATTACTAGACTATATATGCATATTGCACAGCATCTTCTACAACATCTCTGTTTCGACAAGGAAGATTGCTCTTCTTATCTATTTCCTCTTTTCTTTAAATTGCTCTTTTGCTTAGTCAAGGTGGTCTTGTTTCTTTTTCGTACGTCAGTTCTGCACTTGTTCCTTTGTCACCACTCTCACTTGACTCTGAGCTTTCGTAATCTTCAAGAATGATGTAAGTCCAATCAGGACCCTTGAATTTGTTATTCACAAGTTTCAGCCTTTTACTTCTTCTTTTCTCAGTTTTATTTTCTTGTTCAGTTTGACTTGTTACTTCATTCACTTGATCTGGATCTTCACTTCTGGTTGTTATGTGGTATTTTACTCTTTTAATGACACTCGGCCAATGATCTCCTTTTCTTGTTTTCTTTGTTTGCACTGTTTCTTTATCTTTGTCTTCAGAAATCTTTTTATTTTCACTGCTTAGTACTGTTTCGTGTTCTGCAATTACTGTGTTTCTTGTTTGCTCTTTTTCAGGTCTGATTGGTTTCTCTGCAACAGCTCCACTGTGAGTTTCCAATAAGGGATCTTGTTCTTGATTTATTTCTTCATGTTCTTGATTTTCATGATCTTTTTCTTCTGTGTATTTTTCTTGATCTAACTGGTTCTGATCAGGGCTTATTGCACTTTGTACTTCTGCAGCCTGACCGGATTCTTCTAAACCTGTCTGTCCCTGCTCAAAGTTTATCAGATCTTCGTTGCATTGAGCCCAGTTTCCTTTCCCTATCTGATCTTGCTCAGGTTCTCTTATTGTCTCTTCTTCTTGTGCCTGAGCTGCTTCTTCTTCACCTATCTGATTTTCTTCAATTTCTTCCAATTTTGTTTGACTTCTTGTTCTGTGGTAAACTTCAGAAACTTCTACCACTGGTATCCAGTCCTGACTTGTGCTCGGTTGTTCTTCTTCGGCTTCTCTTGAATCTCGAGCCTGAGATTCCTCAGCTGGGCAACCTTCAGCTTCCTCAGCGATTGATGCTGTCTGAGGATTTTCTTCTTCAGGATCTGGTACTCTTTTGGTGTGGCTTAAGTGAATCCAATTAGGAAATCCTGCACACTTCACTGCTGTGTTTGTGGTTAGTATGACCTGACAAGGACTGCTCCATCTGGGTGATAGACACGTTTCTCTGGTGTGATTCTTCACTACCACCCAGTCACCAGGATTCAGATCATGTTCCTGTTCAGGCTGCCTGAAACTGCGTCTTCTCCAACCTGATGAGAGACAGAACGCACTAGGTCAGCCAGTCCTTTACAATAGTCCAGTACCATATCATCAGATATATTCAGCAGTTTGTTTGTGGGAACATGTGTTTGCCTCATTGCTCTTCCCATCATTATTTCGTGGGGGCTCAATCCTGTATTTCTGTCAGGTATGCTTCTGAGTCCCATTAAAACAAGTGGCAATGCATCTGGCCATTCTAATGATGTTGACGCACACATTTTTCCCAATCTTGACTTTATAGTGCCATTCAATTGTTCAACCACTCCAGAAGCTTCTGGACGATATGCAAAGTGCAGTTTCTGTTGGATTTGGAATGCTTCACAGATTAATTTGATCACTTCACTGTTAAAATGTTTTCCTCTATCTGATTCCAAAGTTACTGGGAAACCAAACCTAGGAATGAGCTCTCGTAGCAACAGTTTTGCGACTGTAATGCTATCATTTCTCCTGGTAGGGTAAGCCTCCACCCACTTTGAAAACAGACACACTATGACTAGTACATATTTCAACCCTCTGCATGGTGGTAACTGTATGAAATCAAACTGGAGTCTTATAAAAGGACCCTCTGCCTTTCCAATTTTTCCAAATCCAATTATTGTCTTCCTCCCTGGATTGTGCATCTGGCAAGTTAAACACCTTTGGCAAAGACTCTCTGCAACAGCCCTGAATTTAGGATTATACCAGTTTTGTCTGAAGAGCCTAATCATTGCATCTATCCCTATGTGTGTGTCTCCATTATACAATCTGGCCATTTGTGAGAGTAGACAATCTGTCATGACTGGTCTGCCATCAGCACTGATCCACACTTCATCATCTCGTCTCTGTGAACAACCTACTTTGATCCACAAATTCTTTTCACTTTCATCCACTTCATCTTGCAGTCTTTTAACATCATTCCATGTTTCAGGCGGCATATACAGCATAAGTTGGCAGCTGATTCCCATTCTTTACACCCTCTTATTGACTGACAATCTATTTTTGGCACAATGTTGAGCCACCAGATCTGCGTATCTGTTGCCGACTACCACCCAGTCATCTCCTGACTGATGTGCGGCACATTTCACCACAGCCAATTCTTTTGGTGATTGTATTGCTTCTAGCAATTCCTTTACAAACTGTCCATTTTTAATGGGGGATCCTGAAGAAGTCATGAAATCCCTCTGCATCCATAGTTGGCCAAAATCATGCACAACCCCGTAACCATATTGGCTATCTGTAAATATAGTTACTTTCTGATTCCTCCCAATTTTGCACGCTTTTATTAAAGCAATCAATTCAGCTACTTGTGCAGATTTTACTCCTGGTAAATAGGATGCTTCAACTATTCCAGTTAATTCACATACCGCATAGGCAGCAGTTAGTTTACCGTCTTCATGTCGTTGACATGAACCATCAACAAATAGCTCCCTGTCTGGGTTTTTAAGAGGCTGTTCCTCAATATCTGGGCGTGGTTTTGTGCATAATTCTGTAATCTGTAATCAATCATGTTCATCTTCTTCGTCATCTTTAATTCTCTCATGATATGGGTCTGGTAGTAAGGTTGCTGGATTTATTATGGTACACCTTACCATGGTCACATTTTCAGCACCCATTATTATTCTTTCGTATTTAGTCAGCCGACTAGGAGTAAGATGCTGAGTTCGAGTTCTTGTCAACAGAATTACAACTTTACAGGATGTCCCATCACAATTGACTCACTTTGTTCAATGCTCAAACAAGTAGCCGCCACTGCTTTTAAGCATCCTGGCAACGCGGCTGCTACTGGGTCCAATGTAGCAGAAAAATATGCTATAGGACGTCTGTCTAATCCGTGTCTTTGAGTTAGGACAGAAAGTGCACAATTTTCTCTTTCATGACAGAATAATGCAAATTCTCTTTTATAATCAGGCATGCCTAAAGCAGGTGCTGAACATAGGGCATTTCTCAATTTTACAAAAGCTCCTACACTTTCATCATCCCACTCAACAGGATCCTTTGCTTTCTTTTTCGTCATGTTAATTAAAGATTTAGCTAGTAGGGAAAATCCTGGTATCCATTGCCGACAGTAACCTACTATTCCTAGGAACATTCTTACTTGTCTTTGGGTTACAGGCATTTGCATTTTCTTTATTAATTTTACTCTTTCAGAGGTTACTCTTCTTTTCCCCTCTCAATTTGGTGTCCCAGATACTTAACAGCTGTTGTACAAAACTGCAACTTTTCAGGTGAGACTTTATGCCCTTCTTCTGCCAAAAGATTTAATAATGCTATGGAATCAGCAACACAGTCCTCTCTGGTGTTTGATGCCACCAATAAGTCGTCGATATATTGCACTAGGACTGAGCTTCCTGGCATCACTAGTTTCTCAAGGTACTTTTTCAATATCTGATTGAAAATGGAAGGACTTTCTGTGTACCCCTGAGGAACACGATTCCATACATAGACCTTGTTCTCAAATTTAAATGAGAAAAGATACTGGCTATCTGGATGCAATGGTATTGAAAAGAACGCTTGACACAAATCGATTACTGTGAACCATCCTGCACTCCACGGAATCTGATATAGGATTACTGCAGGATTTGGCACTATGGGACAACATGGTTCTACAATCTTATTGATTTTTCGCAGATCCTGAACAATTCTATATTTTCCACTAGGTTTCTTTAAACCCATTATTGGTGAATTACATGGGCTACTCATTACTTCTTTTAGTATGTTTTGTTCAACCATTCGATCGATTTCTTCAATGACTCCTGCTTTTACTTCTGCACTCATTTTGTACTGTCTGGTATTTGGGAAAATTGCACCTTCCTTTACAGTAATTTTAACTGGGTCTATTTTAGCCATAAGTCCTACTTCTTTTCCTGTGAAATCCCAAACTATGGGGTTTACTGTACCTTTTAATTCTTCTGGCAACTCGTCTTTTGTTATTAACGAAAACATCTCATCTACTTCTGTACCCTGTTTTGCAATCATAATTATATATACATGGTCTTCATCTGGTGTCTGAACTGCCACACCATCCGGTGTGCAGAAAATTGTACAATTCATCTTGCACAACAAATCCCTACCTAATAAGTTTACTGGACTAGAATCACACACTACAAATTGATGCATTTCTCTGAAGTTTCCAATTTTAACTTCCATTGGTTCGGTAAGAGGTGTCCTAATCCTGTGATTAGCTACCCCCACTACTTGGATATTTTCACCAGAGAGAGGAAGGTCTGGAATGTCTGCTGTTCTTACAGTAGACCGGGTAGCACCAGTGTCCAAAAGAAAAGTAATATCATTACCTTTCACATTTCCTTCAACATATGGACCTGACTGGTCTACCGGTAGGGATGCGCCAAGTACGCACTCCTTCTCCCCCTCTCCTAGGCACCGTCATGAACTGTATTGACAGAAATCGTCCTGCAAAAGAAACTGTGATGTTATATAATCATTCTTACCACTTCCTCCTTGATATCCGATGTCTGTACCGTGCTTTGCTCTGCTTACATTACCCTGAATAGGTGCAAGTGGCAACTGACTCTGAGGATTTACACCCTGCTGTGAGTCATTCTGCGTCTGTGGATTTAAATTTTGATTTGGGCCATTATTATTCCTGATCTTTTTACATTCATCCTTCCAATGCCCCAATTTTCCGCATCCATGACAAGGAAATTTCTTTTTAGCTTCTTCTCTACTCATTCGTCCTCTAAATTTTCCACCATTCCCAGTATCACCACTCGTTCCAGAATCTTTTCCTTGATTTTCACTCGGATTTTCCAAATTAATTCCCTGTTTCTCAGCCATTTTCACCTGAGCCCACATCACTTTTTCCTGCAATTTCTTGTGTCTATCCTCAATATCGTCTCCACAATATTTTGCATACTTCAAGATTTCATCAATCGGCTTCCCTTGCCAACACAGCATATGCTGTTTAATCATCTGCCAAATTTCTGGCTTCAAACCGTAAACAAATCGATACACAAACTGACTCATGTTCTTGTCTCCAATGTCCTCAAATCCACTATACTGTTTAAATACCTGCAATAGACGCTCATAGTATGAATGTACCGATTCATTAGCTTCTTGGGTAGTTCGATCTATTTTCACCCAAACTGTTTCTTTCGGTGGTATTTTCCCTTTCAGGTAAGTTATCACCTGCTGATACTTTTTCATCACATCATTTGACGGGGCACCTGTTTTCGGATCTCTAGGATACTCGTCACTTGGCCAATCCACTGTGATTTTGCAATCTGTCCATAAATCGGCAGGTACCACTATGTCAAACAAACCATCTAAGTCCTTTAACAATACCTTTGACACCTTCACAAACCTGTCAACCTGCTTGTACCATTCAACTTTGGAAAATCATTTGTAAATGACAAAATATCCTGTCTGCTCCATGGGACATGTACATATCCTCCTCCCGCAACTTCTCGCATTGGATACATTTGGTCTGCTTTCCCTGTCTCTTTCATCATATATTCAGATGCTGTTCTACTTGTTCTTGCTTCTTCCTTTTTCTTGGCCCACCTAGTTCTCCATTTATCTAGGTCTCCCCATTTTTGCAAAACTATCATTAATTCTCTTACTTGTAATTTTCTTCCAGAGGCATTCATGTTTTCTAAATCTTTGTCTGAGAATTCTGCTCTATAGGGTTTCTGTAGTACGTTTGATCTCCCTATTTCTATTCCCATCTGTAGTGCTAAATTAGATAATTTTTCATGGAATAACCTTACATTTCTTGTGATACTCCTGCACATGAACAATAATTCTTCATCATCATAGGTATTTAAGCGATCTAGTCCTACATTTCCTGCTATTATTTCTTCTAATTCGACTTTCAATTTATGGATGTCTATTATTTTCGGAGGTGTGCACTGTTTAACTGATTCTTGTGCCCACCTTTCTAAATCTTCAGGGGTGACTATTGTGGCACTTTTTGCTCCTGATGAAGTTACTAGAGTTATATCTTTTGAACACCCAGGTGTAGTCCTCTTGGGAGTAATATTGACAGAATCTCGAATGGGTAAATCCATCAATGATATTGTGGATTCGCTGTCACTAAAGTGATCTTCAACCATTACTACTGCTTCAGGGTTTGTAGCGTTTACAGGAGTAGGTGCAAGTATCGGGGGAGGAAAGTTTCCCTGAGTACCATATAATGGAACTACTGGACCAATTGTTACAGGTAAGGTCAATGAATCAGGATGTACTTTTATCTGCGTTATTTTCTGTATTAATTCTGCTCTGGTCTTCTCTAGGGCTTCTCTTTCTTTGTCATGCAGTATTCTACTAGGAGTGAATTCATGCATTACCTGTGGCACTAATGGAGTTTTTATCGGTGGTGCACTTGGGGTGCATCCACTTGCCCCTTCCTGATTTGGTGGGGGGTTTCTTAACATTTCTTCCATAAATTCGTCTTCAGAGTCGTCATTTCTCATTAAATGTTTTGTCTTTTCTGTGCATTTACTTCCTAATTTCTCCTCTGCTGTAAACAATGGATATAATCCTTCTGTAATCATTGCCCTTCTCCATTGTTTCATCTGACCGTCCCTAGACTCATGTAGATATCTGGGAAAAAATCCTCGATAACCCCTATTACTCCTAGATGAAGCATAGAATAATTATTGCTAATCAATGACGGTCCCTCAGGAAAGGAGAGAATAGAAACAGCAGCGCAACTAAAGGTTGCATTATATTTACCTAAGTGCGAGAACCAAACCCCTTGGCCAAGGAGGTGGAAAGAATAGGACCCAGGAAGGATGAAGAGCAAAGTCCTCCTCCAGGATCAGGACAGGACCGGTGACCTCTCTATTACGACGCCTGCGTCATTCCCCTCTCTGATACTCGGCTTCTCCTCGATTCTCCCATGTCTCCCTTCTAATGGACTCCGCCGTCCCCTCCTCAGGACCTCTTCTGGACAGGGACTCGGTCTGCAATCGGTCAGCTTGGCGGTCTGGAGCTCTTCTGTCTGTCAGCATGAACGCCTGTTCTGACTAATTAACTAATGCTATATTCTATTATACCCTTCTACACCCATGTACCTCCCCTTAATGTTGCTAAAATATGGGACCACTACTTCTGATTGGACAGGGACAGGGGGTGGATTCTCACACCATATTGGTTTGCCTTGTATTTCTGAAGCCTATTGTTTTTAAACTACCGCCCCTTCAATTTAATACATTTGCTTTATTTCCCACCCTTCTCATGACAAAATTTACAATTTATTCATATAATATGTTTCTCTTCGGCAAGAACATCTTGGTATGTAGTGGTGTCGGCCAGCAGGTCATGGCCTTGGGTGATGTCCAAGTTGACTTCATCTTTTTCTATCTGGTCTGCCACTGCAGGGCGCATGTGCGGAATCTTTGTCACACGAGCTTTCATTGCACCAAACCCAGGCCCAAGTTTACGAACTGATAAAAGTCAAAGAAGAAAATATTAAAATCACAAATAAAATGTTTCACTGTATGCCCACCTTTTCTACTCTATTCCCATTTAATTATAATGATGTCCCACATTAGTAGCATTAGACAAACAACAGTTTAATAATGACATGAGAGCAAGCTGAAGCATGTGAAGACATCAAGCAGCCATTTTAAAGCACACTGCGCAGAAGCAGAAATTTCCCACCAAGCAAAGAAAGACGTCACACCATGTGATATGGTTGCGACATGCGCAGTGATATTCCCGCGTTTTAGCAGCCATTTTGGATTACAGACAAGCGTTATTCATTAGTAAAACACATAGGCAAGCATCCTTTCTGTTCGTGTAGTGTATGCAATGATTAATAGAGACAATACAAGTTTAATAAATTAATACTATGAGGAGGATTGTATACAAGCAAGTTTCGTTTATGAAACCTTGCTCCATCAGTGTCACGCAATATTCCTGAAATTACACCATCACACTACATTGTGTAATCAGGGCTGGCTTTAGGGCAGTGCAACTGGGCACTGACCTGTGGAGGGGGCACTGGCTTTTGGGGGTGGGGGGCTCTGTGTTCAGCAATAACTTGTGATTGGAGAGATGAAGGGCACTTTTGCCCGGTGGTTGTGAGGGAATCTGAGAAGGTGGTCATGGGGTGTGAGGGCGCCAAAAATAAATATTGCACCGGCTGCCACTAGCACTAAAGCCGACCCTGCGTGTAATTACATTCCGTTCGCAGCAAAATTTTACTGCCAGCACATGGGAGTAACTCAAATGGCCAGAATGCGAGTGCCTGATGCACACCCCACTCTTGTTTTTCACAGTATTTTTTGCCGCAAAGTGCATTCTCATGTCAAAATTTATATGGGGACACATTTCGTGTTAAAATATAGAGGTAAATGGCATATTTGCATTTCGATTAATTATATGTAATCTTACATAATTTTCCCAAATTTTGCATACTTATGGAAAAGCAAATTACATGAATTTCACACACCACTACTCATTACTTGCCTTACTTTCATATTCACCTGTGCATCACTATATAAAATGTGGTCCTGGTGTGTGCGTAAACACAGGCTTGGAAAATAAAGTGTTGGTGTTGTTTTATGCACTGAAGGGGACATATGGTAATTCTGCCATGAGCATAACAAAAATACTGATTTAGAGTTGTGACAATCAATGGACATTCCAAAATTCCAGTGCTTTCACTATAGTTAATACCAGTCCTTGGATGCCCATCCAGTCTCAATGTACGTGGGGAATACAGAATATCAAGAGATGTATCACTGGCACTATTTTGTTGTAAAGCCTATTGAAAATGTTCACTGTAATAAGATGGTGAGAGACAGAAAAACAGTAGGTATGAGACTTTTGTCATGTAGAATACCTCCACAGCATATCCATGAGATCCAGTATGGGGGTACTGACAATGGGAGAGGTGCATTTTTAATACCTACAACTATGATGATTGCAATTAATATCGAAATATTGGCTACTGCCAATACACTGCAGAGGACATCAACCCTTCTGCTTTAGGATTTGCTCACTGGCTGTAAATATATTGGTGAAACTAGACAATTGCCTACACATGCAGTGGTGGATTTTCTTCTGCCATGCAAAGACAGGGTGATTTCTAAACTGGGTGGATCTATTCTTCAGGGATGGCTGCATTTTGCTTGCCCAGAAGGTGTCTTCAATGTCAAACATGTTTTGAATGTGATTTAGTTGAAGCTTGCTTTAGGGTGCTAGGGCAGGTCTTGGTATTACTCAGCCCACGAACGAGTTTGCATTACTCAGCCCAAGAACGAGTGGTGAGTGTTGATGCTCAGAATTTGTTTAGATGTTTCTTCCACAATGTTGGCACCACCTAGAGCATCCATAGTTGGGGTGGCCCTCTGCATTGGACTCTTTCTTCAGGGCTGAATGACATGCTGTTGGATATGGCCCTTTTTAAAGGGTCACCCCCAAAAGTTTTGCCTTCCTCCTCCACTTTTCTGACCTCGTTTTTGATGGTATTTGGACTCTGCACCCTTTCCCACTGCTATCCAGTGCTAAAGAGCTTGTGCTCTCTCCCCTAAACATGATAATATTGGTTCATCCCCAGTTGGCATATTTCATTTACTTACAAGTCCTTAGTAAAGTGCACTACAATGCTACTAGTGGTCCCTTTAAACATAGCGTAAATATCAATGGAGGGAGAGGAGAGAGGAAGTGTCCCAAGGGGACACAGGGAGTGGATTAAATCTCCCCTGGCTATAATTACTAAACAAATGGAATCCACCCACAACAATTCGAAGTTGTAAAAGATGTATGGTCTTGCGGGCGATGTGTATCCTACAATGGTAGGAGGCACATTGTGTTCTTAAAATACCCCTCACACACCAAAAGGGCCCTTGGTGTCATGCTTCATCATAGGGGTCTTCGCACTCCTCTACGGAGTGTGGCGTGCTACTAACCAACGAATACGCGGGAGCACTTAAAGTAACCACTATGTGTAGTGTGTGAGGGTGTGAGTGGTAGGGTCTACAGTGATTAGTGAGTGAATATTAAAAAATACCTGGCAATTGAGGACTAGAAAGATTTTTAATAAACCCCTTTGCTGGTATTGTTAAAAACAGTGAGATAGAGGTTTTACGTATTAATGTACGACACCTCCTGTGTGCCTGTGTCAACATGTTTCGAAGCCGAAAGCTTCTTCTTCAGGACGGGTACACAGATCCCTACCCTAATCACAGAAGACAGTTAATACTGTTGAAAACATAGGGAATTCTATGTGTAATTTATATGTATAATATGTCCATTAGGCTCCATAGGTTTGGCAACAAAGTGAATATCTCTATCTCCTTCTGAAAAAAACACAAAGGTATAGAGGTATGTTTTAGCTAGATAAAATATTCCAGACGTGAAGATCGTGACCTGTAAAGTGATATATACAGTGTCGATAAAAACACCAGAAAAACTATATAGTGTCAGTGCAGTTTTCCTGTAAAAAAGGTGGACAAAAACTAGACATACACAACAAATAACATAAAACACACACACTATGTTGGACTGTTCCTTGTAAACCATTGGCAAGCGTTAAGAAAAAAGGGAGGGAATAACGTGAACTGTAGGGAAAAAGGTTGCATACTTGCTATCCAGAAGATCAAGGCCTCATGAGCCTGGGAGGAAACGCAGGGGACTCTGTGCTAATGAGCACTCTGTGAGGAAAAGGAACTGTATTTTAACAGAGAAATCCCCACTTACTTGGTAAGAGCAGATCGTGGTCTAGTTGAAGCGGCTGTGCCGTACTTACGAATGCGAGGGTACTACCACCCGACCGTCCCCTCCGTGACTCCGTGGATACTGAGAAACCAGGAGGCGGTCGATGTTAAATACTTAACTTAATTGGCCCATTAATTGTAGGTATGTGTGGGTCGGCATGTCCATCTACAAGCCCTGACCGCCAATACCTATTATGATGGGAGGGAATGCTAATAGGACTAGACCGCTGCAAAAGAAACGAGAAGCGGTTGCGGGGAAAACGGAAATAAAGGAAAGTACGCTCAGTGTTCTGCGCGTGCATCTGCTCATGACGCTGTTTGTGCATAAAAATAGAAAACAGACCGCTAATAGTAGGCGTATTGCCAGAAGAAATCATTTCCAACCCAGGAAGGGAAAAAAATATCTATAGCGTCCAAGTCTAGAAACGCTATTTGTAGTTTTGAAAACAAAAAATTATTATCGTGAATTAATAAAGGGACGTTTGATGTGTCCAAATATTCCAGCACTAATGGTAGTTAAAAAAAGGGGAGGGGGGGGGGAAAGGGGGTGGGGGGGGAAAAAAGAAGAAGAGAAGAAAGAAGGGCATTACGGGTGATGGTATGATTATGAAATCATCCTGAATGTTATACGTATATAAGGGTCATTGTACTGCACCCCAAAAAGAAATGTATCGTTCAAAGTGGGAGCGAAGGGCATGTATTAGCACTAGAGAAGAGTTTATTCTGCGTACAAAAAGCGTTAAAAATGCTGACAAAATCATGAAAAAGTTAAGAATGAAACGAAAGGCCAAACTAAAAAATTTTTGGGGGGCATTCTCACAGTCAATGTAAACGCTCCAGAGGGGAAAAAAAGAGAGAAATATATATATACATTAAGAGTGGTATTGATGGACCACGGGTTCTTATGACATACCTAATCAACGTCTTCCAGTTTATTGAGAGGAAATGATCAAAAAAGGAGGGGGAAATACCGAGGTGCATACTTCCAAATGATAAATAGATACCATGGCTCCCTGCGCATGTAGACAGAGACTCCCCTTTCAAATGAAAAGGTTCCACAGTATATTGTCATTCAGACCTATGGTGTTAGTACCCAGACGGAACACCCAGCGTTGTTCTTTTTCTAAAAGGCCACGGTCTGTTGTTAGTTGTTCTATTACTGTCCACCGGAGGTCATTTACTCCGTGGGTTTCTGACAGGTAATGTGTCGCCATTTTCGTGGTGCTTTTCTTACACCGTACGTTGCTCTTGTGCTCTCCAATGCGGACTTTGACCGGCCGTGATGTCATCCCAATGTATTCCAAACCACAGGGACACGTTATCATGTAGATGACATTGCGACTATTACAGGTGGTAAACTTCCTCTGCTCCCATTCGCTGCCATTCCTGAACTTAATCTTAGAACTCTTGCTGGTTAGATGGCAAGTGCTGCAATTGCCACATGGGTGGTGGCCCTGGATAGGTTGTAAAAGAGGAGTTCTTGTCATTCCTGTTGAATCAGCTCGTGGTCGAGTGTGAACAATCATGTCTCTGAGGTTTTTGCCTCTTTTGTGTGCAAACAATGGTTTTTCAAGATTTGAGATCTCCACAGTTAAGGATTCTCCAGTGTTTGTTCACAATTTTGGATATCCTATTTGAATGGGTGTTGTATGTAGTCACGCAAATTGGTCTGGCATCTGGGTCTTTTGGCACCTTGTCTTCCAGCAATGCCTCCCTGTTGTTATTGCCTGCCCTCTTCATAGCTTTATCTATGATAGGGGTAGGGTAGTTCCTATGTGACTATTTAGTCTTAAGATCCTGAGCTTGTTTTTTGTAATCTTTGAGGTTGGTGCAGTTGCGCCGTAGGCGGAGGAACTGGCCATATGGGAGATTGTCCCGGAGATGGCGCGGGTGGAAACTGTCGTAAACTAGCAGACAGTTTCTAGCCGTTGGTTTAAAATGTGTGGTGGTTTAAAAAAAAACATTTTCTGGGTATATATTTAAGTCTAAGAACACCAATTGGTCTCTTGATACAGTACAGGTGAATTTGAGAAAAGGGTTCTGCTGGTTGAGCCAGGTCATGAAATGTTCCGTTGATTCAATATCTCCATTCCAAATGACTAACACGTCATCTATGTAATGTTTCCAGGTACTGATGTTGTGCCTGAAAAGATTGTCCTGATGGAGAATTTTGCTACTCTCCAAATGGTGTACATAAAGCCCTGCCAAACTTGGGGCGAAGGTGCTTCCCATGCTAGTGCCGTGTTTTTGAACATACAGTGTGTTTTCATATTGGAAATTGTTTTTAGTTAAGGCTAGGGTAATGCACTCCATGACTAGGTTCCTTGGTGTTTGGTATTCCCATGGGTTTGAGAATAAGATTTCCTCAATGATGTTAAGAGTCTCGTCGTGGGGTAAACTGGTGTATAAACTCTCTACGTCGAGACCCAGGAGTAATTGTCTCTCAGGATCAAAGGTAAGTCCTTGTAGTAGCTGCAGTACAGTTTTGGTATCTTTCAGATATGTATCCGTTTTCTGAATCAAAGGGCGTAAGAATGCGTCGGCAAATTTAGACAAAGGCTCCAGAATGGAGCCTATACCTGACACTATCGGACGACCAGGGGGTTGCTCCATGTTTTTATGTATCTTAGGGATCGTGTAAAAATATAGCGTCCTGGGTGATTTTTGTATTAGGAAATCTCCCTCCTTTTTCGACACCCAGTCATGCGCCAGGGCTTCTTCCACCATCCCCGTGATCTTTATCCTCAATAGTTCTGTTGGATCCTCCAGTGTTATTGCGTAGTTCCTTCTGTCTCCCAGAAGTCTTCTGCATTCGTTGTCATAAGCTACTGATGTCTGAATAACTATTGCACCACCTTTATTGGCTGGTTTTATTGTAATCTCTTTGTTGTCCGACAGTTGCTGTATTGCTTCTTTTTCCAATCTGGTGGTGTTCTGAAAGGAAGTATAATTTTCAGTCGTGATTCGACTTAGGTCTTCCATAACTGCATTCTCAAAGGTCAGTAATTCAATCGGTAGTGTTGTATCGGGTGGAGTAAATGATGATTTCAGTCGTAAACCCGTATCCAAGGCTTCAAATGCCGGGGTGTTTTTCTCCTTGAAAAAAGCCTGTAGCTTCAGTTTCCTGATAAATTCCTGCATTTCTGCATGGATCTTAAATTTGTCTAGTCTATTGGTTGGTACGAAGCCCAAGCCTTTCTCCCCCCACCCCCCTTTCCCCCCCCTCCCCTTTTTTTAACTACCATTAGTGCTGGAATATTTGGACACATCAAACGTCCCTTTATTAATTCACGCTAATAATTTTTTGTTTTCAAAACTACAAATAGCGTTTCTAGACTTGGACGCTATAGATATTTTTTTCCCTTCCTGGGTTGGAAATGATTTCTTCTGGCAATACGCCTACTATTAGCGGTCTGTTTTCTATTTTTATGCACAAACAGCGTCATGAGCAGACGCACGCGCAGAACACTGAGCGTACTTTCCTTTATTTCCATTTTCCCCGCAACCGCTTCTTGTTTCTTTTGCAGCGGTCTAGTCCTATTAGCATTCCCTCCCATCATCGGTATTGGCGGTCAGGGCTTGTAGATGGACATGCCGACCCACACGTACCTACAATTAATGGGCCAATTAAGTTAAGTATTTAACATCGACCGCCTCCTGGTTTCTCAGTATCCACGGAGTCACGGAGGGGATGGTCGGGTGAGGTAGTACCCTCGCATTCGTAAGTACAGCACAGCCGCTTCAAATAGACCACGATCTGCTCTTACCAAGTAAGTGGGGATTTCTCTGTTAAAATACAGTTCCTTTTCCTCACAGAGTGCTCATTAGCACCGAGTCCCCTGCGTTTCCTCCCAGGCTCATGAGGCCTTGATCTTCTGGATAGCAAGTATGCAACCTTTTTCCCTACAGTTCACGTTATTCCCCTCCCTTTTTCTTAACGCTTGCCAATGGTTTACAAGGAACAGTCCAACATAGTGTGTGTGTTTTATGTTATTTGTTGTGTATGTCTAGTTTTTGTCCACCTTTTTACAGGAAAACTGCACTGACACTATATAGTTTTTCTGGTGTTTTTATCGACACTGTATATATCACTTTACAGGTCACGATCTTCACGTCTGGAATATTTTATCTAGCTAAAACGTACCTCTATACCTTTGTGTTTTTTTCAGAAGGAGATAGAGATATTCACTTTGTCGCCAAACCTATGGAGCCTAATGGACATATTATACATATAAATTACTCATAGAATTCCCTATGTTTTCAACAGTATTAACTGTCTTCTGTGATTAGGGTAGGGATCTGTGTACCCGTCCTGAAGAAGAAGCTTTCGGCTTCGAAACATGTTGACACAGACACACAGGAGGTGTCGTACATTAATACGTTAAACCTCTATCTCACTGTTTTTAACAATACCAGCAAAGGGGTTTATTAAAAATCTTTCTAGTCCTCAATTGCCAGGTATTTTTTAATATTCACTCACTAATCACTGTAGACCCTACCACTCACACCCTCACACACTACACATAGTGGTTACTTTAAGTGCTCCCGCGTATTCGTTGGTTAGTAGCACGCCGCACTCCGTAGAGGAGTGCGAAGACCCCTATGATGAAGCATGACACCAAGGGCCCTTTTGGTGTGTGAGGGGTATTTTAAGAACACAATGTGCCTCCTACCATTGTAGGATACACATCGCCCGCAAGACCATACATCTTTTACAACTTCGAATTGTTGTGGGTGGATCCCTTTAAACATAGCTCAGGCCTGCCATTGCAGAGTCTGTGTGTGCAGTTTTAAACTGCCATTTGGACCTGGTAGATTAAACCTTTTGCCAGGCCCAAAAGTTCCTTTTTAATACATGTAAGTCACCCTTTGCGTGGCCTTGGGCAGGGTGCAATGTATTTAAAAAGTAAGACTTGTACTTTTAAATTTTACATGTCCTGGTATTGAAAAACTCTTAAATTTGTTTTTCACTATTGCAAGGCCTGCATCTAACATAGGATAACATTGGGGTTATCTTATTATATTTTATAGTTGTAATTTCCAAATGGGAAGTTATACCTGTTTCAAGAATGGTGTCTCTGGAATCCTAATTTAAAATCCTAACTTATGGTGGAGTCAGATTTTTAAATTGCAATTCTGCAAATGCCACTTTTAGAAAGTTGGCATTTTCTTGCTTTACCATTTGGTGTCTGTAGCCTGTCTCTGATCACATGAGTGGGTGTAGTTGGCAGTTGGGCTTTGTGTATTCTTTCTAGACAGCAACACACAATGGGAGTTTAGGTGTGTCTCAATGGGCCACATCTGACAGGATGAGAGGGAGGAGCTGGTACAGCCCTTCTTATATCTGAATAGGTTGTTTCCTGTCCACACACGAAGGGCTGCATAACCCCCCTCCCCTGTAGTGAGTCTGGAGCCATGGAAGGAAGGGAGGACATCTGTGCACTTCAAGGGCCTGTCTTTGAAGTCTCCCCCACTTCAAAGGCCCAACTGGGTAATAAGGACATCTGATACCACCACATCAGCACACATCTGGACCTGTGAAGTCTCTGCCAAGAAAGCACTGCTGTGCTGCTGAAAGTGCTGCCACTCTGCTGGTCTGCTGTTTTGCTAAATTCCTGCCTTGCTGTGATGAACTGCTGCCTGCTTCCCTCTTGCCTGGGTGAGGGGACTTACCCTGCATCACTTAAACACAAAGTGACTCCAAGGGCTAGCTGGCTGGCTTCCTGATCTGAAGTCTCAGGGACATACAAGACTTCCAACACACCTGCTTCTGTGCCAAGACTCTGCCATCTGCGAGCTTACCCTACCAAGTGGTGCCACCCCAGTCCGGATCCCTTGAAAGTGGGCCTAAGGTGTTTCTCCAGATGAACAAATGCATCTTCTGCTGAGTGACATATATCTGAGAAGAACTGATGCATCTCCTCGGCTGAGCAGCACATCTTTGAGCAGAACTGATGCGTTGCCACTGTTGTGTGGATTGGTCTGTTACAAAGGACTCGCATCACCTCTGCATCCGGCATCTTCAGACTGATGCATCGCTTTCGCAACCTCCACTGTGATGAAATGAGTATGTTTTTGCTATTTTGTTTGTGCATTGTTCTATGTAAGTTAGCATTCGCGACACCTTTAGCCGCCATTTTGATCCATGAGCAAAACTAATCCCTCTCTCTGCCTCTGCAAGAAGCAGCTTCGATAGCTTTCATTTCTCTAAGTTTGGGCCTTGCTGTACTAATGAATACACTGTTCTTATTAGTGCATACCTTTACCAGTAGATAGAGGCCTCCTCCCACTAGTCCAGCGGTGGGCACAGGCAGAACGACCTTGGCGTAGAGATAGTGTGTGCCCGGTCTCAGGATCGAAACTTATCCTTCTGTACCTCCTTTGTGTAGCTGCCTCCATCTGGAAATTTCCAGTCTGGGCGTGCCTTCTTTGGTTCTGAATCGTATATAATGTATCATCATGTTTTCTGATGTCAGTCCCTCTGTAGCAATGCCTAGAGACTGGGCAGATTGGGCTCCGCTCGAGTGTACCTGAATAAATACTTGGTTTGTATTCTGTACTGTCTGACCGACTCTTCATTTGCCTGGAAGGCTGAGAGGTGGTCGCGAGTGACCCGGGTGGCCCCAATCGGGTCACTTCCTTCAACTGTGAGATGCTTTTCCCAGCTTAAGCTCCTCGCATCCCTTGTCGATGGTAGCCTCAACGATGAACCTTCACATTGCAGCTTCACGACTCATCGTCTCCACTGCGCCTCGCATCCTCGATACCAGCCTCTGCACTGCAAGCCCAATAAACAGGATCCTCGACGCATCAGGACCTTTCAACACAGCGTCGTCACATCTCGGAATTGACGCATTTCCTCTGCTGCGCGACATATCTTCGACGCTGATCCACGCAAACACTCGCCAACCAGGATTTAAGGTACTTTGGCTCAGTGGGCCTAATTGGGTCCCTGTAGCCAGCCTGCACTCCATCTCAGTTGGCCTGAACTTGTAAATTTGTCCGGGTCCAGCGCAACTAGATATCCCCTATATCGCTTTTTGCTTCTTGCCGCTATTTTACCTAAATACTTTGAAATTCAACATCTCAAGTTCTACTTATAGGATGTTTGTCGTTTTGGTCTACTTTTATTTATTAAATTAAGCTCTATTCTTCTAACTTGATGTGGAATCATTCTGTGTGGTGCTGCATTGTTTTACTGATGGAAGTGATGCACAAATGCTTTACACATTACCTGTAAAGTTAAGCCTGACTGCTCTGTGCCAAGCTACTAGAGGATGAGCACAGGTTAATTTAGGGTTTGCCTGCCTCTTACCCTGACTAGGATTGTGTTTATTGCCTGACCAGGGCTTATAACCCAGTCGACCAGTAGCCCAATTTCTAACACATGCTCTTCAGGAAATGCTTGAAAAGTGAGTTTTTCAAACATTAATTTACTGTTCCGATCAACAGATCAGGGACACAATTGAAAATGTCACAGTGGCAGCCTACTTTACTTTAACGTCACATGTCTGTGAGCTATTTTAAAAACATTGTAAGATATGAATCAATACTTAAAAAAGTGACAATGAAGACACAGCTCTCTACACAATTTTGAAATAGAAAAACTGAGGTTGGGAAGTTTTCAGCCCACTGAGTAGATTGATTAAAGTGGGTTCTGGGCAGTATCATGCCACTTGTTTGTGCACAATGTCCCCTGCTGGCTTCAACAGTTGTATGGAATTGCTTACTGGGATGTCACCTGACTAGTTTGATATGCTTATTGACCTTTAGCTGACAGTTTAAATTTATAGGTATTCAGGTTGTACCCACATCCATACATGTTTATAAAACATGCACCTAGCTATAGTTCTTGAGAGTATGTTTAATTATGTCATGGAACCCTCTTTGCTGCTGTGTCTCTTTGTGCTCACATCTACCGATCAAACTGGTGCCTAGTGTGTGCCGTCCTCAATCTTTTTTAATGGTTTTGTTTGTTTTCAGGTTTTGTTTGTTTTGTATTTTTTCTCAGGATCGCAATGAGTGAGGTAAATACACTGCATGTTATAATACCGTTTGCTGCTCTAACATGCGAGTACTCTGTCTTAAAGCTGGCATGTTAATTGCTGTCCACAGCTGTAGGTGTGCATACCCAAGCAAGGGTATGTGTCAATGGGCAATAATATTTTATTACCCCCAGGTCCCTTATGTCCTCATCCCATTCTTAAACAAGTGGAGATAGCCATCTCCCGACAGAAAAAAAGAGCAGAGGAATGCTGGGACCCTAACCCCGCCCCTCCCACTGGGAGTATATATACAGTACTTACCCAGCATTCCGCCTGTTCTTTTTTTCTGTCTGTCGACAGAAGTATGCTGTGGATGCTGGTGCTGCTTCTGCTGGGCTTGAGTGGCTTTCCTCCCTTGGTACTCCCCGTCCGGTTACCTGGCTGTTTGGTTGGGGTGTCTGCTGTCCTGCCTCCTGGCCTGCCGGGCTTGCTGGGAGGCTGGTTTCTTCGTGGCAGTGAGCTCTTTGGTGCCGGCCGGCCCTTTGCGGCTGGTGCGCCGGCCTCCGGGTCTCTTCCGGGTCGTGGGGCGCGTCTTCCTGGGTCCTAGCCGGGAGGAAGACGCGTCGCGGTTGCCTCCTGGCTGTCTGCCCGGCCCTGGCGTGGTTCCTGTGGTGCGCCTTGGGCTGGTGGGGGGGACCTTGTTCGATACCCCCAGCCTTCCGGTTCCCCTCCCGGGTAAGTACCGCGCAGCGGTCTCTTTTCTTGCCCTTCTTTTGCCCCTGGTGGTGTGGGCTTTAGGGGCGGGGATGGGCTCCTCTGCCTGGAGACGTGTGTTTCCCGTCCCAATGCCGGCTGCTGCTGTTGGTGCTGGGGAGCCGGGTTGTGCCTCAGCTTCTCCTCCGCGTTCTGCGGTTCTGGGCTTGTCTTTTCTCCCCGTGCCTTCAGCATCTGGATGTGTCCTGGTGTAGGCTGGCCGTGTTCGCTCAGTTGGGTGAGCGTTCGCCTGCCGATCTGTTGGTCTCTGGTTCAGTCCTGGGTTTCGGCATTGTTTGGTCTTCTGTTTGCCTGTCACGTTGGCTGCTTGGTGTCGCCTCAGATTTGACTTGTTCTTCGTTTCAATTGTTTTTCCTTCTGGGGGGGGTCTGCTGGCAGGCTGGCCTTCTGGTTCCTGCAATGATGGTCGCCTGCGATGCCTGGTGCTGCGGGGGGCTTCTCTCCGGGGCCTCCTGCTTGCGCGGCACGCTCTTCTCTGCCTTCCACACGTTGGGGCTCTGGCATGAAGTGGCCGGGGGATGCCGGGTGTTTGTCCCGGGGCCCCCGGCGTGTGTGCTTGTCCTCTGCCTCTGGGCTCCTTTGTGTGGGGCTGGCTGCGGCTGTTCCGCCATGGCTCCCCCTGCTCTCTTCTGCTCTCGGTTGGTTGTGCATCCTCCTTGGGCTGCATGTTGTTTGGGCGCCTCTTTTTGCACGTGTCGCTGGCGATTGTACTGTGTTGTGTTCTGTGCGATTCGCTGTTCGCTGGCTCCTGTGGGTTCCTTGCCCTGGTCGTGGTGTTCCCCTGCTGCTTTCTCTGCCACAACTTGGGTGCGCTCCGCTTGCTTCTCCGGGGCTGCCCTGGCGCCTCTTCGGGCCTTGGCTTTGCGGGCTCTCCTCTGTTTCCTGTGTGGGCTCTTTTCTGGTTTCCTTCAGTGGGGGTGGCCTCGGCCTTCTCCTTGGGTCTGGCTTTGCCTGTCTGCTGGTTCCTCCTGCCGTGCTGCACGGTCTGGGGTTGCTCCTACTGCGGCCCCCTTTTTGGTGGTTGCGTCTGCCTGCTGCCTGTGTCCTCCTGTTGCGCGGCTGGTGCTGCTCCCTTTGGGTCCCGTTCACGCTCTGTGGGCTTCTGTTCGGTGACTGTGTTTCTGGTGTTGGTTGGGGCGCCCTGTGGCCGGCATTCTGTGTGGGTTTTGTGGCTGGTGTGCATTAGGCTCCTGCTCTTCTCTGTTCTTTGGTGTGCAGGGCGGCTGGGGGTCTTCCTCTGGTTGCCCTTTGGGGGCCTTGGTGCCCCGACCCCCTTGCGGCCTGGCTGTTGGCTGTGGGTTGGTCTTTTCTGACCCCGGTGTGCCTGGCGCCCTGGCTGGTTGCACCTCCTGCCCTGGCCTGGTGGCTGGTGGTGCGCCTTGGGCTCGGGGGGGCGTTGTTCGTTTCTCCTGTCCTTTCCCCGGGTGCGTTCCCTGTGGCAGTTCGCCTGTTTTGCTCCTTTTTCCGGTGGTCCCTGGGAGTTCGTGCTGCTGCTGTTTGGGCTGGGCTGTCTTTTGCTGGTGCTGTGTCCGGGTCGTTGGCGCCTGGTTTCCTCTCTTCCCTGCGGTTCTCCCTGTTGGGGGTCTGCCTGGGTTCCTGGTGCGGTTGCTGGGCCTTGTGCCTGTTTCCACCTCCGGCCTTTCCTCCCTGAGGGCTCATGGTCTCTTCTGGTCTCCGGTGTTTGGCAGGGTCGGGCCTGGTTGGGGCCTGGTTGGGGTGCCGCCTGGGCTTTCCGTCTCCTGTGCGCTTTTTGGTGCCTGTCGGTCGCCTTCCTCGGCTCTGCGTCCTTGCCTGTGCGCTCTCTGGGTGCCCTGGCGTGGCTCTCCGGTGGTTTCGGCCTGGTTCTTGCGTGTCCTCCTGGATTTGCTCTTGCCTGCCGTTCCTGTCTTCCCCCGTTGCCCCTGCGCTCCTTCTTCATTGGCCCTTCTTGTGGCTGGCGGCCTTTCTGCCCTGTTTGCCCCTGGGCCGCATCTGGCCTTGTGCCGGGCTTTGTGTGGGGCTCTGGTGTTCTGTACTTCTGGGTTGGCGTGTCCGGGGTTCCATCCGGTCGCTCCTGGTCTGCCAGCTTACGGCTAGTTCGGCTTGGTCTCCGGCTGTGCCTCCTTCGTTTCGTTGGCTGTGCTGTGGCTTTGTGCCAGCTCTGGGGTGTGTTTAGCCTGGCGTCCCCAGTCCCTTTCCTGGTGTCCGTGTCCTGGCTTGTGTGCTCCCTGCCTGTTGGTTGGCTGATCCCTCTCCTGTCGGTTCCTGGTTCTTGCAGGTTTGGGTTGTTCCTGCCGTTTTTTGGCCTCTTGGTTTGGTCTGGGCCTGTCTTTGCCTGTCCGCCCGCTCCTGTCTTTCCTGCGTGCTCCCAGGGTCCTGCTCCCAGGGTGTGTCTGTCGGTGGGCGTGCCCCGGCTCCCCCCCCTCCCTTGTTGGGGTGCGGTCCTCCTGTGTTTCTTCTGCCGCTGTGGGGGTCTGCCCTCCTTGCTGCTGGTTGTCCAGGCCTGGTGCTGCTGGCTGTTGCCTCTGTTGTGTTTTCGTCCGGCCTGCTGTGTGGTCCGGCTGTTCTGTGCTGGGGGTCTTTGTCGGCCTCCCGGCCCTTTGCCTCGGCCTATGCGCTGCGGGGGCTTCTGCTGGGTGCTGGTTGTGCCTCTGGGGGTTTCGGGGTTGTGGCCGTTGGCCCTGTCCCACCCCTTCCGTGTCTGTGCGGTTCCGGGCTGTTGGTCCCCGGTCTTTGCTGACCTCTCGGTTGTTTGGTCGGCTGTCTGCCTGATCTTTCTGTCTTTGAGGTCTTGGGACTTGCCCTTCCGTGCCCCTGCTGCTCTGGGGTTTTTTGTCGGGCCCTGGTTCTGTTTTGCGGCCTTGTTCCTTGTGGGGCGTTTGGCCTCCTGGGGTTCTGGTCTCTGGCTCTTTCCCTGTCCTTTTCTGTTTGGTTGGGGTCTGGCTGTCTGGTCCTCCTGACTTTCGTTCTTTCGGAGGCTGGTGTCTGTTGGGTTCGCGGGCCTGCTCTTGCTGGCTCGGTGGGCCTTGTGGGGCGGCGTTCCTGGGGTTGTGTCCCTGTTTCTCCAGGGTCTTTTTTTGTGTGTGCCTTCGCCTTTGCTGGCTCTTGGTCTGCTCCTGGGCTCTCGCTGTGGCTCAACTCCCGGGCTGGGTGCTTGGTGGTTGTCGTCTGGCGGCTCTGGTGGTTGTTGCTGGCCATTCTTTCCTGGGGCCTGGTCCTCCTCTGGGGGTTTCGGGCGCTTTGTGCTCTCTGGGGGCCGGGTCGTTCTGGGGTTGTGCCTGCGTCCTGCTGGCTGGCACTGGCCTCTTTCCTTTTTTTCTTTCTTCAGTGTGGTTGGGGCTCGCTCTGGGCTGCTGCCGGGTCCTGTGTGCCTTCCTGGTGGTGCTCGGTTTGTCGGCCTTTGTCTGGTGGGTTCCCTTGGCCGTGTCCTGTTGGGCTTCGTCTTCTCTGGTCCGCTGCGGGCCGGAGTGTTGGTTGCTGTGGCACCTGTTTCCCTTCTGGGGCTTTGCCTTTGAGGTCTCTTTGGGGTGCCTCCTTTTCGGCTTCCTTATTTGGCCTGGTCGCCTTTTTGGCGTGCTTTCCTCCATTGGCGGTTCGGGCTTTTCCTTTGGTTGGCCTGGGTGCTCTGTTTCCGGTTTCTCTGGTTGGCTGCCTCCTTATTGTGGCTGTCGCCTTCTGTTTTCTTCGGTCCGGTTCCGGTCCTTGGTTGTGTCCCTGCTGGCCTGTTCTGGCTTGCTGGCCGGTTGGGCAGCTGGGGTTTTTCTTCTTTGTGTGGCCTTCTCGCTGTCCTTTGTTGTGGGCGGCCTCTGTTGTTTTTTTTTGTTGGACGTTTTCTCCCCCTTCCTTGTTCGCGGGGAGGGGTGGGGGGCTCCTGGTGTGTGCTGGCTGCCCTCTGGGGGTTGTCCTCTTCTTCGGCTTGGTCTTCCGTTTGCCTTGGTGGGTGCGTTCCTGCTTTGGTGGGGTGCTTCCTGTCTGGTTGCTCTGCCTGTTGTTTCCTGCGGTTCCCTCCTTTTGCTTTCCTTGGGTTGCTGCCTTGGTGTGGTTTCCTGGGTGTGCTTGGGGGTTTGGAAGGCCGGGTTTTCTGCTTTGGTATTCTCCACTTGTTTAAGAATGGGACGAGGACATAAGGGACCTGGGGGTAATGCTCTATTACTTATCGGTAATCTTCATTACTCCGGGTCCCGTTGTCCTCGTCCCGTTCTTATGCCCCACCCTCCCTCCCTGACTGCCGGCCTTCCTGGGGGGCTTCGTGGTTCAGGCGGAATGCTGGGTAAGTACTGTATATGTACTACCAGTGGGAGGGGCGGGGTTAGGGTCCCAGCATTCCTCTGCTCTTTTTTTCTTACGGGAGATGGCTATCTCCACTTGTTTAAGAATGGGACGAGGACAACGGGACCCGGAGTAATGAAGATAACCGGTAAGTAATAGAGCATTTTCTGAAGATACTGCAGCTTGATTACCGGGGGCATACTTTATATGTAGCTTTCGAAACTCGATGTCTCTGTGTTTTTGAATGTTCATTAAGTTTTCCTGAACATATTCATTTTACATTCCATGCCAATGTTATATGTTTGTGTGTTGATGAGCATTTCTTTCGAGAGATGCGTGGGCATGTTATTAGTTAGAGTATTTCGATGGTTGTGGGTATATCCCTGTGTCACCTTCATCTGGGTTTTGTTCTATTTCCACATCTTCGCTCACGCTATGCTTGGACATAGGTCTGCATGTTTGCAGGATAAACAAAAGAGCGTGCTTTCACTCTGGCAACTTTTAACCAAAGTTTATCATCACAGCTTCTGTATAAGCCTGCACACTATTACCTGTCCTTGTTCATCAGCAGCTTGGTGCTTAACCTGGTGAAAGATTTTACCATACCTGGCAGCTATTTACACTGTCTCTGTGTGATGCTCAGTTTTTCTTCTCTTTTTATTAGGAAGTATTTTTACTTTTCTTTTTATATGCCGTTAACTTTTATTGTTAGTTTCGAATTGAACTAGGATTCACTTTATATCTCCTTCAACCATTTGTTTCCAGGGTTACTAGGTGTTTTTAAAGACCGAGGGGCAGATCTACAAGAAAGTGCCGCAGCGTGGCGCTGCAAGCCCTTTGGCTGCGCCACGCTGCGGCACTTTCAGAGCACAGGAATGCGACATATTTACAAGAATATGTCGCATTCCTGTGCTCTCCCCTGCGCTGGCACACAAACAGCTGCCAAGCGCCGGCGCAGGCACCCTTGCACCATGGTGCAAGGATGCCTGCGCCATGGGGAGATTGTTTTTGTGCAGGAAGGGGCACCTTTCTGCACAAAAACAATCAGTACAGGCTTTTTCCTCTTTCAATGCGTGCTGCAGAATGCAGCACACATTGAAAGAGGAAAAACGAGGAGAAATGAAAACATTTCTCCTCGGTGCGCCTCGCTACGCCACCTCTAGGGTGGCGTAGCATTCACACGCATCTCCAGAGTTACGATTTCTCGTAAATCTGGAGATGTGTCTTGTTCCATGGGTGTTGCGTGGGAACACCCACAGCAACACCCATGGAACGCCCCTTCAACGCAAAGTGCTGCGTGTGAAGGGACGGTATTTACAAGGAGAGGAAAAGTCACGCATGGTGGCTTTTCCTCTCCTTGTAAATATCGAGGAGCCCCCTGCGCCACCAGTACGTCACGAAAAGTGACGTACTGGTGGCGCAGGGGGCTTGTAAATCTGCCCCCGAATGTGTATACTGCGCAAAAATAAATTATGTTATTATAAATTTATAAATACAAACATTGATGTTTTTTTTGGTTGTTTTTTTTAAGAACATCAATCACGTCATAACAACCTGGCCCATAAATAAAACTCACTGACACGTTGTGGCTCGAGAGAGCTTTTAATTACAACTTTGCAAAGCAAATATGCCCACTCCATACAATGTTTTCATTGAAAGATTCCGACTATTTGAAAGATTCCGACTATTAAAAAGGACGGACAGGTACACTTGCATACATTTCTTATTTTGTCAGGCATCGAAAAGTTGCTGTAGGGTAATGGCATTTTATCTAAAACGACCTCGCTTGAACACATTGCTGCAAAGACAATGTAAAAGGAACAGAAAACAATTATTGTACCTGACTGACAACGTGAAAGGAATGGAAACAATCACGTCGAAATTTCCATGACAAAATCTCAGCAAAATATTCTTTTGAAGTTAACTCCCACTGCACATGAATTCGACTAGCAGCAGTCAGAGAAACTAAGGGGCAGATTTACAATGCCTGGCGCATCCCTGCAAATCAGCAGAGATGCGCCAGGAAAGATGCGTCATGCAAGTTTACCCTTGCGCCACCACAGGTGCGCCGCATTTACTATGCGGGGCACCCGTGGCGCAAAGATAAACAGATGCGTGTCGCATCTCCCGTCGGAAGGGTGGCGCATTGCTGGAGTCATGCTCGTGGGCCGCCCATCTTTAACGTGGTGCGTCACTCCTTACGCCTGCTTGAAGCAGGCGTAAGGATTTGTCGCAGCGGCGTCGGAAAAGTGACTCAGTGAAATCTTGTAGATTTCACTGCGTCACTTTTACGAGGCTTTCCTGCGACGGAACGCCCACCCTGCGACGGAACACCCACATGAGACCTGATGCAGGTTTCATGTGGCGCAGGGCTTTACAACGTGACGCATCTCCCTAGATGCGTCACGTTGTAAATAAGGCGCAACGTGGCGCATGGTTTACGTCGCCGCTGCGTCACAAAAGTGACGCAACGGCGGCGCAAAAGTGGCGCAAGGGGCTTGTAAATCTGCCCCTAAATGTCAAAATGCACGTAGCTGACGTATACCTCCTCAGAGGAGCATTTTATGAAAGGAAATATGATTAGGAGATTATGGAACTGATCATAACCACGTAGGTAAAATTGGGCTAACAGTGAGTGGACAGCTCTGCTGTAATTATTTAAATAAAACCGTATTGCACGCTCAAAGAATAAACCAGCAAGCAGTGAGCTTCTAGTTTGTATAAAAAAATTATCTCAGCAAGTATCTAAAAACATTTGTAAGGACGTCCACGCAAATGTTAATACATTCTGACGAACTGAAGATTTAGGTCGGAATATGAACAGTTCCAAAGTTTTATTGGTGTTTGTAAGTTTTAAAAATGAATACAGTGTGGTTAATTTGCTCGCGTTTTTGGTCAGTCAAGAACATATTCATCGGGTCAGAAATGTGGTATGATCTTGAAGATATATTTGTAATTAACATCCTTTGCACAATATGCAGAAAAAAACACCCCGCATTTTAAAACAAATACGTCTTTTTACGGCTGTCGAAACAAATGTAAGTCTTGTGTTCACAATTATAATGTTCCTTATGTACAGCTGAGATACGCATTTTGATTTTTTTTAAAACACCTGATTGTTCTGTTTCACATAAATAAGGGTTTAAACGATAACTTTGGAACAATAATCACTGCCTTGATTTGGAGGATTCCCAGGTAGGCAGGCAGCTATTTGTGCAATAAACATGTACAGTATGACATAATAATTCTTTACCCTCAGCAGTGCTTAATTTGTAGAAAAAGATTTTTTTTTAAATGCCAGGACACTTGTCTGGAGGTCACTGCAGCTTGCACCACCCGATGCCCCTTCCAGTGCTGCCAATGATGATACCAACATAAATACTAGCCATCACACTTCTACATGTGTGACTTTTCTAGGTGCCCAACACAATAAGAATGACTTGGGTGGCAGGTATTTGTCATTTTTAATCTATATTTAATTAATAAACAATGGTGGTTGTGCTCATTTCTAAATTAAACAGACAGCACCACTAAGTGGCAGACTTTCATAAGTGCTGGCGTTCATAATTAAGGACCGGTGCCGAGCACTGGAAAACACAGGCTCGAATTAAGCACTGGACATCAGATATCACGTATAGTGCTACCCCAGGCAGGGAAATGACATAGAGAAGAATGTGTGGGGGTGGAGGAAGGTTTGGGGACAAAAGTAGGTTGAGGGCAACATAGGCAGTGACCAAATATGCAGTGTAAAACCAAAGAAAATACAAGCTCATTTTGTATCAAAGGCCAACATAAACTAAACAATGGGCATTAAGTATATTTATATAAAATGCTTATACTATTATTGACAGTCCCTTGAGATTTTGTTTCCAGAGCATCAGTTATTTAGTCCAAGTCATCGAGCGCTGATTTAAATCATATATTAGCTCAACATAATATTGTGAATTGAGGGCAATAAACCAACATATTGCATAGTGGGGTGCAAGGTTATTAGGTAGGGGACACCAATGAAATTAAATAAGATATGTAACTGCATCAATTCAGTAAAAGGAAGACATTGAAAACCCCAGGTATTTGCTCTTGTAAACGTAATTGTATCAAATGAATTCCACCCTTCTAACCCCCTAGATTTTTCACGTATTAACTACCTGATTTTAGACTTTAACTGTGAACGAGTAGCACTAATTGAGTTTTACTTTAAATTCTGATGAGGAGGACTTAGAGTGCTAACCGCTAGTGTCTGCCTTTTAAGATAAGGCTGCTGCACAGGCAGGGTAAGAGGCTCTGGGCCAGTTACATGCGAATACATGAGTGTGTAGACCTGTGTAGGCTGTTGGTGTGAAAATACCATCTAACTCAGTCTGGTATCTGTGCACAGGTAGCCTTTGGCAGAATGTGCCATTCAGGGACTGATGCTGACCTGGTGTAGGCCTTCTAAGGTAAGTGGGCATTCATAGTGTAAATCTGTAATGATTACTGAAAAGTCTGTGTTCTCTACTGATTTACACATTGTGGGCAAAATCCGCTCCACAGTATCAATTATAAGTTAAAAAAATATGTACCACAAATGCAGATCCAAAGTCACATTGGCACTTGTAGAATTGTCAAATTCCCTTGGCTCAGCTCATAATTAGATTACTGACTGGTTTCCCCCCTACTGGGCCAAGGAAATTACTCTGTTGACTAGCAGGAGGATCAAAGGCCTCCCCACCCAACAGAGCCATATGTTAGTGCTTGACAGGATTTTACATTATATTGTATTGCTGGTCTAAATATGTATCAATAATTGTTACATTGAAATTGAGATCAATATTTTTTAACAGTAGACAAGAATAATGACAATTAGGTAAAACCAAAACATGTTTAAATTTGTTCACTAGAGAAAAGTGTACATTTTATAAAATTTTATAACACAGTTGAGTTTTCAGTACTGTCTCTCCTAAATATAAAGATCTTACCTTCATAATAGACTTTAAAGCCATGAGCGCTTACTGCAAAGTCACTTGTCAAACGCAAGGAAAAAACTGATCCTGTGCTGGTTACTGGTGCAGGGATGTGAAAACCTGTTAACCTAAAAAATAAATAAAAGGACATTTGTTACTTATTTATTACAGATAAAAAAAGTTAATGTTAATATCTCATTACTGTTTCCTAAATATAAAAAAATAGTATTTATTAGTATGTTCTGTTAACCTTTATATTAGGCACTTCATAGCCAGTTGGTACAACATATTATTAGGGTTTTTGAAATCAACTAAAGTTTGAATGAATTTAGCCCTCCACACACTGAAAGCCCAATTTATAAAATAGCTATTTGGATAATTGGAAATTAGCTCCCTAGGGTTACTCTTAAGTTTGGCATACATTTATGACTTTCTTTCAATAACTTTCTTAAATAATTTCACGAATACTCCTGAAAGCATAGGGAGTCACAGATTTTTACTGGTACACAAATGCCCAAGCATTTTCCTATGTGGAAACTCAGTGAGAGCATCTTTTCATCTGTGAAAATGTGGCACTCATGTGATTTGCACTCCTTCCTTTTTTAAGAAAACAGTTTTACGCTGTTGAGAAGTCCTTTTTGCACAAATCAATATTTCACAGAGTATTACTTCACCCTTGTCACATTTAAAATGGATTTACTGAATCCTCAAAAAGAAGAAATATCTGATAGTCATCAAGGTGGAAACTGCTTGCAAATTATTTTTGAATTTTGGAAAACTTGTGTCTATATGGAAGTTTTCTAGGAATGGGCGAAATTTTAATTGCACTAGAGTAATTTGGGTAATTGTGCATTACATTTTTGATGGAAAATCACTGAAATTTATATAATTACACCAATTCACGTAATTAAGAGTAATATGACACAAAAATCCTGCTGCAGGAGTACAAAGCAATAAACTTAGCAATCATGAGTTTAAACTGGCTGCTGCTGTTCATGTTCTGTACAGTGGCGACTCCTCCACTGTGGCGGAGGAGCGTCGTCTTACTGCTTTTAAGCAGTGCAAAGTACAAAACATAAAATGATAATAACTTTAAGTTAATATATTTTTATGCTTCTTGCTGCTTTGAGGGCGGGGCTGCTCTGCTCTCGGAGCGGGGCAGGGAATGAGTGGTTTGCCCCTCTCTGGCCGCCCAAACCAATCATGCGCACTTTCCCTGATCTCCACGCAGGCTGCATTACATGGTGCTCAGCCCGTGGCTGAGCACTGTGTCACAGCGCTCAGACCAATCAAAATGCTGCATTGCAGCGTTGTGATTGGTCAGGGGAGCCTGGGTGCTTAATAATCACAACTCTGCAATGTCAGTGGGGCCTGGCTGTGCTTCCTGTTCCAAGATGAGGAGAGCAGGAGTAGAGACGCGGAACCCGGCGGCAAGGTAAGTTTATTTTTTATTGCGCACCCCAAAATCTTCCCATGCCACTCCTCCCCGTGACAACCCCCCCGCCACCCACGAGCTATGCCAGCCACCTCTGGTTCTGTAGCTTTAGTGATATTTTCTTGGGGGAGAAATGCATCCTTGGGTCATTTTGGACACAAGGGTGCCTTTGCGCTAAGAAAATAGTGCTAAATTCTAGGTTATGCAACTTCCGTAATTCCGGGTAATCTCTCATAATTTTGCTGCAATTTCACGTAATTACAATACAGCAAATTACGTGAGTTACACACATCTCTTGCAGTCATCATCATTTGAAGGTGGTCCATCCTGATGTGCTCACAGCCCACCGCAGTCAACATAGTTATCCAAATTTATATTTAATCTGTGCGGACATCATTTTAAACCAGGCTAAATCCATTTATACGTGCAAAAATCCAACCATTCCTAATTCTGTTTTTCCCTCATCTATTTTTACTTTTGAAACTTTATGTCACACACAGGAATACAAATGTTTTGTGAATTGGGACCTCTGAGACCTGCAGCCTTAACGTTTGACTTCAGACTTTGAAGAAGGTCCCTTCCATTCTGCATATTTGACTAATATCCGTGATATCACTTTAAGGGCCTCTCGGGGTATGTTAGAAATACAGGAACAATACAGCACTGTCACATATAACAATGAATTTACAGTCTTTACGCCTTTATACATTATTGTAGCAAATTGGAACTTTACATTGCAGCTAGATAACTTTGCATTGGTATGTTCCTGTTCCAGTACTGAATTAGACTGGAATAAACTTTTGCACTAAGCATCTGGTGAAAAAGGTCACTTGCGCAATGGACAGTCAGTTCAAATGTATGTATTTCTCGTTATGCAAAACTGCCTTGCCTGGGTGAAAATAACTTATAACTAATGCAAAATTTCCCAAAAGTGCAAATTAAGTCATCGGGCCCCGATAGGCAATACATTTAAAGAAATTCCCACATTATCTATGGTATTGTAACATCTAGTTGAATGGAAGTATTACGAGCTAAAAGTCCTAAAGAATAGATAAAAAGCACTGGCAAACCCAAGAGTTCTTGCATTGGTTGCCAGCCTTTTGGCTATGTGCATGTTTGTTTTGTTTTGTCATGGTTTTTGTAAATATTTTTTGCTGGACAAGGTCTTGCAAATATGAAAAAATATCTAAAAGCAAAAACTACTTTCTGTGTCAAAGTGCAGCTTGTGAATGACCAGAATGCTATCACTGACAGTGAAGTTAGCCAGTGGCAGAAGTGGACTGACCAACTGCACCATGCAGTATGCTGTAGTGGGTGGCAGAAAAGTGTGATCAATGAATGAGGAAAGCTGGATTAAAGCCCCATATACAATACGACTATAAGTAAGATATATATATATATATATATATATATATATATATATATACATATATATATATATATATATATATATACATGTTATATATCATTTTAGTACAGTTAAGAAGTCTTGGCTAACACCAGTCCTAAAAACATATGCTACACAAGACTATTATACAGGACTACAATCTAATGATGTACAATGTGCTGACATATCTTGTTTAAATTGCAATACAACAGAGGTAAAATGTCATACTCAATACATTCGTAATAAAGATATTTGATCTACATAGCACATATTTTGAAATGCCTCTCGACCTATGTTAATGTCTCTTCAACACACAATCACTCCGTTATATTTAATAAATCTGCTAAGAGATGGCTAACAATATTATTTGACACATACTGAAGCACAGGCCACCTTGTATTGCTATCTGAGGAAAACTACATTCTCGAAACCCATCAAACCTTTCTCTCATATAAGTTGCATTAGGAACCTGCTCTTTGCAAGGGAATAAATTATCAGTAGCAATATCTGACAAAAGAGCCAATATAACGGGTGTAATGCTCTTACCAGTTGCTGCATAAATACCAAAGAATAATATTTACTGATAATCAGATACATTTATGAAAGTTAGCAAAACAAATATTTTAGGTACTAGTGCTTGTTGTGTGACTGCTTTAATATCACTTGATCTTATGAGAACTGGCCCTAAGTTTATCCCATTTCAATAGGAAAAACCCATGGCTGATCATACAGTGGGTTATAAATATCATAATTTTCAGATAGGCACTTTTGTTGGCATGGCGACGGTTTATGTTTATGTTTTCGGGTTTTATATAGCGCATAGCTGCCCAAAGGCTTCCCAGCGCTGCAGAAAAACAGGAGGTCATAGTTGGCAAAGTTTATTCCGGATTGCAGTTAGCAGTAGTAGAAAAACAGATGAAGGTAAGCAGTTCCTCATGGCTATACCTTATGATAGAAAGTAATCCAGAGTAGTGCACTGTCTTCCTACGTAGTACTCTTTCCATTTATAGTAAGTTGAATTTACAGCCTGACAGTATTGTAGCATAAGCACCAGCAGTATTCCTACTACCCAAACCATAACATGTGCATTTATGTTTCAATAGGGATGCAGAAAACACCTTCATACTCTCTAACAGCGGTAGGAAATCCTATCCTTGTACCAGTAATAGGTAAAAGAGAGAGAGAGGGAGGATTTGTGTATGAGAGAGAGAAAGTGAGAGAGGGAGGGAGAGAGATAAAGAGAGAGCATACGTCTGCTTTAAAGATGATTGGGGTGTTTCAAGGCAGAGACAGCTGTAAATGATGATGGCCACCCACAAATCACCCTCGCTGCAAATAATAAGAGATTTATTTGTGTTAACAACAGGAGTAAATCTGAGGAAACATTCTACAATTGGTGGGGATGCTGGTGATTGGGCTTTCATAGGTAATTATGGTTTCCCCAGGAAGAAAAACAATACAAAGCTTAGCAAGTTTACCTGTTCAGAGAAGTTCACTGTTGCACAAGAGGGTGAACAGATACATACAAGGGACAGATAGGGATCTGGAAATGTTGTGGGCATGTGGCTGTAAAGATCAGGAATTAAAGTTTCATGATATTTTTCATATTTCTAAAGATATGAGCGAAGGAAAAGAATTAAATAAATCTGTAAAATATGTGTGGTAAGAGGCCATTAAAATGCAATAGAGCTGGTGGCCCCTCTCCATGATCCTTTAGCAGGTCGATAGGAATTGTTTCACCAAGCAAGCTCATCTTCTCTATTCTGATCAACCCTCTTCCCATAGAAACCGCAGCATACTTAAGGATAAACTCAGATGTGACTGACCACAGTAACTCAGTGACAGAGTTGCCACACATTCCTGCCTCAATGTTACTATAGTGTGTGTTGGGTTCTCTGTATGTTCTCGTGCCTGCATTCTCGTGCCTGCATTCCTCCCTGCATTCCCTGCGTGGAATATAGAATGTGTTGGCACTGGCAGTTGCTGCCGGGGAGCTGTACGGACCGGATGAATAAAGAAGACTTGAGCATTACCATGAGTTTGTCTTCTTTTCACTGGCGACGAGTTGTCCGGTCCCCAGCCTCCCCCCTGTCGCTTGTCATATGAGGTTGGTGACGCCTTGTTCCGCATCTGCTGTGAGTCCTGATGTGGAGAAACTGACTCGGCGCTTCTGAGGCATATCGGAAGAAGACCTCCATGCGGATTGCTTTCATTGGCAAACTACGGTCTCCCTGGAGTTTGTGGTGAGGTTTTTCCTCTTTTTCGTGTGGATTCAAGTTTGTTAGGCCTCTTTGCGCAAGCGCGAGCGAGTCAACGCACGTCATTCCGACGTTTAGGGTCCAGTGCCGTGACAGTGTTTCCCTGTGTTGCCCTGGTTACCAACGTCAAGCCGGAGAAAAGGCACCATCGATGAAGTCTTCATAAGAGTCGCTCCTTAATTAAAGAATCTGGTGAGCCAACAAACTACTGAACAAATCTCAAATTGCAGGTAAGCCAGCGCCTGCGGCTAACAAAATGAAAGGACCACCTGTTTCATGCCGAGATTGATCACGAGTGGCACGACATTACAATTCAAGTGACAGTTTGATATATCGTACAACAGTGCCATCTTGTGGATTTCTAGGTGAAATGCGAGTATAGAGAACTCACACCTGGGAATGTTATATTCATATGACGATCTTTTCCATGTCGTTTCTGGGCATCAGAGTGATTCATGCCATCCTCGAAGTGAGTTTCATTGTTGTGGCAACTGTCGACATGGCAACCGGCGCGCTTGTTGCGTGTCAATGTATTCAGCTGGAATCCTGTAATTGTGGCAACCGGCGCGCAAATCGGCACGCGTCACTTTTCATGCGAAACATTGATTGTATGGCAGTTTACTGTCTTGTTCATTCTCACTGACTCTCAGCATCAATTGTATGGCATTATTATTATTTTTTTCTCGTCAGTCTCTCCGACATAAAATTATTATTTTTTGTCTGCTTGATTGTATTGTACCATTGAAAACCCTAGGCATTATCTGCAATTCAACTACTTGTTTGTAGTGATCTTTGTGGCAGCAACTCACCCACGCAATGGATCACGTAATGGTACCACCTCCATTTTTACAGTCACCTGGTACTCCTCCAGTCATTTGGCAACAATGGAAAGAGACATTTGAAACCTACCTTGAGGCGATTGATGGCGATACTTTTACCTCAAAGAAAAAGAAAGCCCTACTCGTGTATAATTTGGGCGCAGAAGGTAGAACCATTTTAAAGACTTTACCTTTAGAGCTTGTAAGAACATGTGTCAGTAGTGGTGATGAAGGCGATTCTTTGATAGTAGATGATTATGCATCACTCATTAAAACTTTGGATAAGAGATTTAATCCCAAGAGAAATATTGTACTGGAGCGTCATAAGTTCTTGCAACGTGCTCAGATTCCTGGCGAATCCATCGATGACTTTGTAGCTGCTCTCAGAACTCTAGCAGTCACTTGCAATTATAGAGAGTTCAGAGATGAGATTATCCGTGATCAGCTAATTGAGCGCACTTGCAACAAAAAGATTCAGTCGAAGCTTTTAGCTTCCGAGGACCCTGACATAGAAACTGCTCTCATTTTGGCCAGAACTGTTGAGCATTCTCAACTTTGCATGAAAGAGATGAGTAGTGGTTCTGCGTCATCCAACGAAGTCAAGTTAGTCAGCACTAAACCTTCGAACAAACCTACTAAAGGAAATGACACATGTGTACCTAGTTTACCTTCTTCTACATCTACTTTGCCTAAATTACAATCTGAAAAAACCGTGAAACCTGAAAAATCTGGTCTCTCGTGTTACCGATGTGGGAGCAGATCTCATTTGGGCAATTTTAAGTTTTGTTTTGCCATTAACCAAACCTGCTTCAAATGTGGTAAGAAAGGTCATTTGGCACCCATGTGCAAGGCTATTGTTGCACATAAGGGTCAATCAAGAACTGTGAGAATTATTGAGGGTGACAATGTTGATTATGGCAATAATGGTGAAGGTTATGAATTACTAATGTTATCCTCTTCTTCTATCCAACTTGATGGTGTGGTGGAAATTGCTTCCATTGTGGAACTGCATAAAAGAAAGTCCCCTGCTTGTGTTGTAAATTTGAACGGCAGAAGTATAAGGTTTCTTGCTGATTCTGGTTCTCCTTTTACCCTCATCAATGCCAAGGACTTTGAGATTTTGGGCAACATTCCTGTTGTTCAGTCCAATATAAAAATCTTTGCTTATGGTGGTAAAAGGGTAGAGGTTCTTGGCAAGTTTGAGGGCAAGTTGGAATTCAGAGGAGATTTGACACATGGACTGTATACATCATAAAAGAGGGTGCTAATTTATTAGGTTGGGAGGAGCAGGGTGAGTTGGGAATCATTCTTGACCCCAATCATCCGGACATGGTTTTATCAAAACATGAAGCCAAGAAATTTTACTCCAATCTTCCGGAGGTTACCCCTGTGCATGTTGTTACTGCTAAATCATTATCAAAGATTGATTGGATTCAAAGGTACCCAGAGATCTTTAATGGTGATTTGAGGAAACTCAAGGGCTTTCAGCACCGCATTGTTTTGAAGGATGGTGCAAAAGCGGTTGCACACAAAGTACGTAAAGTACCCCTTAGTATGCGTGGTGAGCTCAAACAGGAACTTGAGCGATTGTGTTTCATGGGTGTAATTGAACCCATTGAGGGGTCTGAGTGGTTGTCCCCCATTGTTTTGGCACGCAAGGCCGACAAATCTCTCAGAATGTGTGTGGACTTGCGCGATCTTAACTCTTGCATATGGGTAGATCGCCAACCTCTGCCTAACATTAATGAGATGTTGTCTACACTTGAGGGTGCAAAGTATTTTTCTTCTCTTGACATTTCCTCTGCGTACCATCAGGTAGAATTGTGCAAGGACTCAAAACATCTCACGTCCTATGTGACACCCGAGGGTACTTTCCGCTATGTTCGCATGCCTTTTGGTTTGGCTTCGGCTTCTGCAGTGTTCCAGCGTCTCATGGGAAACTTGTTTAAGAACACTGCAGGAGTCGTGTTTTTCCAAGATGATATTTTGATTCATGGTAAAACGGAGTTAGAGCACAATTCTAGAGTTAAGGAGGTATTGGACATTGTCAAGTCTAGCGGTTTGACTCTAAGAAAAGATAAATGCAAATTTCTACAAGATGGTGTAGATTATCTAGGGCACCACATTTCTGAAAAAGGGGTGGAACCTAAGGTAAAACTTCTTGATGCCATCCAAAATGTACCTGAACCACAAAATAAGGACCAGCTTTGTTCCTTTCTTGGGCTAGTGGAGTACTACGCCAAATTCGTGCCTAATTTCTCAGATAAGACAGTGTGCTTGCGTGAGCTTCTTAAAAAAAATATGAAGTATGTGTGGTCTGACCGTTGTGCCTGTGATTTCAAGTTGTTGAAAGAAGCTATTGTGCAAGCATATCCACTTAAGTTATTTAACATCAATGATCGCTGCATTGTTACCACCGATGCGAGTAACGTGGGTCTTGGTGTTGTTCTCATGCAGAAACGATCTGACAACAGGGAGGAGACTATCGCTTTTGCCTCTAGAGCTCTTCGGGGAGCAGAAAGCACTTATTCTACCATAGAGAAGGAAGCTCTGGCCCTATGGTGGGGTGTACAGTATTTTCACAATTTTCTGTGGGGAAATGAATTTGTTCTAAGGACCGATCATAAACCACTGGTGGATCTTTTCACTACCAAGGGTGGTGGGAGGGCCACTCCACGCATAGCTTAACCCTTTCGATGCTTATGACGAGCTGGACTCGTCATGGCACACAGTGGACGTGTGCTCATGACGAGTCCAGCTCGTCATAAGACCCACCCGCGGGGGAAGCGCTGGCGCTCCCCCCATGGGTGTCCAATTTCGCCCCCACAAAGGGGGATGGCAGCGGAAGAGTTTCCGCTGCCACCCCCGACCCCACCATGGGAATCCCATGACGTCAGCGCGCACAGCGCACGCTGACGTCATCAGGAAGTCCCAGACGCTCGGGAAGCCATTTGCTTCCTGAGCGTCGAGGAATAAGGTAGGTTTCCTCGTTCCTGGGGGGGTTTAGGGAATGCATAGAGGCATCAGGGGAGAGGAAAGAGATTTTCCTCTCCCCTGATGTCTCTTTGCAGGGCATTTCTGCTTCACAATCGCACACAGCATCGCGATCGTGCAGCGGAAATGCCCCCACTAGCACCAGGGATTTGTTTACTTAGGTAATGGAAGCGACCCCTTGGGCAAGGGTCGCTTCCTTGGGGGTAATTTATTTTAAAATGTTTTTCTGCCCCCCCTGGGGGCAAATCGGCCCGTTTTTTCGGCCGTTTTGCCCCCAGGGGGGGCAGAAAACGCCACTAGGCACCAGGGATTGCTTTGGGGGGCATTTTTTTGTGTATGGAAGCGACCCCTTGGGCAAGGGTCGCTTCCTTGGGGGGCATTTATTTTGGAATGTCTTTCTGCCCCCCCGGGGGCAAATCGGCCCGTTTTTCAGCCGCTTTGCCCCCAGGGGGCAGAAAACGCCACTAGGCACCAGGGATTACTTTGGGGGCCATTTTTTTGTGTATGGAAGTGACCCCTTGGGCAAGGGTCGCTTCCTTGGGGGGCATTTAAATAGGAATGTTTTTCTGCCCCCCCTGGGGGAAAATCGGCCTGTTTTTTCATCCGTTTTGCCCCCAGGGGGGGCAGAAAACGCCACTAGGCACCAGGGATTACTTTGGTGGCCATTATTTTTTTATGGAAGAGACCCCTTGGGCAAGGGTCGCTTCCTAGAGGGGGCATGTAATTAGGAATGTTTTTCTGCCCCCCCTGGGGGCAAATCGGCCCGTTTTTTTGGCCGTTTTGCCCCCGGGGGGGGGCAGAAAACGCCACTAGCCACCAGGGTTTCCATTTGGGGGCATTTAAATGTACATGGAAGCGACCAAAGGGGAGCATTTTTTGTTGATGTTTTTCTGCCCGCCCCCTTGGTGGCAGTCGGTCTTTTTTTTGTCCTTACGGCCCCCGGGTGGGGGGGGGGGGCAGAAATCCCCAGTAGGCACCAGGGATCTATTTTTTTTTCCAGGGGGCGACAAATATCTGTCTGTTTTCTGCCCCACCTGGGAGATAGAGTGGCTTGGTGGAAAACCTCACCTATTCCCCATTTTTCTCAGCCCTATTTGAAGGCCCATGTGGCCGAATGATCATTTGGGTAGCGACATTGTGTGTTATAATTTTAATTGTCATTGTTTGTGAAATGTAATAGTATTTTTTTATTTCTCTATTTTATTCTAGTTCAAGGCTTTTGCTGTTTACACTGTTCCAGGTTGCGGTTTTGTTACTGCTGGTTTTGCAGCTTGTGTTGTTACATGTGCTTGGTAAGCAAATTTATTTCGTAATATTTACTGTAAATTAGATTAATTTCCCTACATGAATGTGTTTTTTGCAAATGGTGTAGTAATAGCAGTATGTTTGGCTTCTGTGTTTTGAGTGTCAAAATCTTTTTCAATTAGTGCTTGATGTGTACTTTGTTGTCTTATGAGTAATTGGTTTTGTTTTTTCTTTCTAGTGGGATATCGTTGATTTTTGCTGTGTCTCTGCAGAGTAGGTGCTGGTGAGTGTAGCTATCTTTGGTAAGAGTTATATTGTTTTTGAGTATATAGATCTTTGTGCTAAAGCCACATTTTGTTTACTACTTATTTTGCACAGTGTTGGTTGTTGTTGACTTGTTTGTGCAGTCTCCTTTCTTAGTAAGGATAATGGCTAGCCACAGGATTACTGCTCAGCAGGTTGTTGGTATGCTTTTTGAGTGTTCGTCTGACCGTGGTTCAGAGACTGACTCTGATTCTGAGGCAGAGGTGGGAGGGGATGATTCAGGCAGTGAGTTTTCTCTCCACATGGAATCATCGGATGATGAAGCTTCTGTCAGTGCAGATGAAGTGCCTGTGTTAGAAGAGGACATTGATGTGCCGATAGAGCGGCAAGAGGCATCTGGGCTGCAGCGTGCAGCTGCAAGGCTTCACGTTGCTGTAGTGCGGCAAGAGGCATCTGGGGCTGCAAGGCTTCCCGTTGGTGTAGTGCGGGAAGAGGCATCTGGGCTGCAGGCTGGGGCTGCAAGGCTTCCCGTTGAAAGTGCTGACCTCTGGGTTGCCCCTGGCATGGTGCAGCCGGCATTGCCAGACTTTACTGGTGTTCCAGGGTGTAGAGTGAATACTGAGAACTTTTTGCCGATACATTTTTTTCAGTTGTTTATGGACGATGTGTTTTTGGCAGAGATTGTTGAGCAGACTTATTTGTATGCCGAACAGTTTTTGAAGGACAACAGTGCCAGCCTTAAGCCCTATTCTAGAGCTACCCGGTGGACTCCCACAAATCTTGCAGAGCTGAAGAAGTTCTTGGGATTAACTTTTTTGATGGGCTTGCTAAGGAAGCCATCAATGTCTTCATATTGGTCTACTAGTCCCTTGATGGCAACAGCTATATTTCCGGCAGTCATGAGTTGTGATAGGTATTTGCTTCTGCTTCGGATGCTGCATTTTGTCGATAATTGTTTAGCGTTGCCACGAGATCACGCTGATTGTGACCGTCTTTTTAAGATTCGGCCTGTCCTTGATCACTTTGTTGATCGATTTTCTGAGATCTATGCTCCAGGAAAAGAAATAGCAGTGGATGAGTCTTTGGTGTTGTTCAAGGGGCGCTTGGTTTTTAGGCAATACATTCCTAGTAAGAGGGCACGCTATGGAATTAAGCTGTATATGCTGTGTGACAGTGGGACTGGATATGTCTCTAATTTCAGGGTGTACACCTGTAAGGAATCCAACATTAACCCCCCTGGTTGTCCGTCCACTTTTGGAGTGACTGAGAAAATTGTGTGGGAGCTTGGTAGAGGATTATTTAACAAAGGCCACCATTTATATGTAGATAACTTCTACACTGGTGTGCGGTTGTTCAGGGAATTGGCCAAAGTGGGCACTGTTGCTTGTGGCACAATCCGCTGTAACCGTAAAGGTTTCCCAAAAGAACTTGTTTGTCAAAAGCTTGTGCGGGGACAGTGCAGTGCGTTGCGAGGTGCTTCTAGCTGTGAAGTTTTCAGACAGGAGAGATGTCTACATGCTGACTACCATCCATGATGAAAGCACTGCACCTGTGACTGTTTGGGGTCAGGTTGCTGAAGTGCGCAAACCTGTGTGCATTTTAGACTATAATAGGCACATGGGTGGTGTTGACAGAGTAGATCAGAGGTTGGAACCTTACACTGCTCTTCGTAAGGCTTACATTTGGTATAAGAAGTTGGCTATCCATCTTTTCCACTTGGCAACCTTTAATGCTTTTGTTGTGTTCAAGGATTCTTGTCCTGAGTCAAAGATGACTTTTGCTCAGTTTCAAGAGTCTGTAATAGGCAGCTTTGTTTAGTGGAACAGGCAAGTGTTCCTAGAGTTGGAGTGGTGGAGGATGTGGCTCGATTGAAAGATCGCCACTTTCCTGATTACATTCCTCCCACATCTTCAAAAGACTTTCCCACTAGGAGATGTAGAGTCTGTTGGCGAAGAGGTTTGCGGAAGGAGACTCGTCTTTTCTGCCCCGAGTGTCCTTCTAACCCTGGGCTGTGTGTGCCTGCTTGTTTTAGTGCGTACCACACGCAAAATAATTTTTGGGAGCATCCATGAGTGGTAAAGTGAACTGCCTGGTCTGTATTGTGTAAAAAAATGTATTCTGTTTCAAGGTTGGCATTAGTGCAATGTATTTAGTTTCAGATTTTGTGTTAGTAGATTTGTATCTATTTGCAATTTGTTTGTGGGTTTTTTTTGTATAAAAAAATCCTAAATGTGATGGCGGTGTGTGTAGGCTGGTGCTTGGCTGGCGGTGTGCGTGGAGTGGTGCTTGGCTGGCGGTGTGCATGCAGTGGCGCTTGGCTGGCGGTGTGCGTGGAGTGGCGCTTGGCTGGCGGTGTGCGTGGAGTGGCGCTTGGCTGGCGGTGTGCGTGGAGTGGCGCTTGGCTGGTGGTGTGCGTGGACTGGCACTTGGCTGGCGGTGTGCGTGGACTGGCGCTTGGCTGGCAGTGTGCGTGGACTGGCGCTTGGCTGGCGGTGTGCATGGGCTGGCGCTCGGCTGGCGGTGTGCGAGTAGTGACTTGCTGCTGGTCACTACACACACTGCTAGCTGAGCGCCACTCCGCGCAAACCATCAGTTTGTGTAGTTGCTGTGTCAGGAATGTGGGCGTGTGAAAGTGATGGGCCCTTGAATGGTGCTGTCTGCGGGTGTGAGTGTTGTAATGTGATGGGCCCGCGGCTGGCGGTGTGAATGTTTTGTATGTGTCACACGTATGAAAGGTGTATGAATGGCCTGTAAAGAGGTTGGTGCCTTGTTGTGGCTTTACAGCTCACGAGCTGTGAGTCAATGGTTCAGTTTCTCGTCCTTTCAATTATTAACAGTGCATTTCATTTTTGTGAAATCACTTGCTAATACAATTGTATATACTGAACCATCACTCACCCTCGTGCCAAATCCAACCAGTATGTGTGTGTGCTTGAGGATTAGATGGCTGTGCAGTAATATTTGTCTTTTTTGTCTTTCTGAAGCAGGGTGTACCTTGTCCCTTTTTGTGAATGTTGTGATGTGTTGGTTTTGTGCCTGGTGGTGTGAATGGTCTTGTGTGTATCACGTATGAAAGGTGTGTGAATGGCCTGTAAAGCGGTTGGGGCCTTGACGTGGCTTTACAGCTCACGAGCTGCGAGTCACTGGTTCGGTTTTTTGTCCATTTAATTATTGACAGTGCATTTCATTTTTGTGAAATCTCTTGTTAATAAAAATTATATATACTGAACCATCACTCGCCCTCGAGCCAAATCCAACCAGTATGTGTGTGTGTTTGAGGAATAGATGGCTGTGCAGGAATCTTTGTCTTTTTAGTCTCTCTGCCAAGGTGTACATTCCATCTAAGAATAACCTACCAACTGTAGATAATGTCGTAAACCCATGGGAGTACATGGTGATGTCTCTCTTGTGAATTTCAACAAGTTATTTTATCCACAATGTCCTGCAAACCTCAAAATGTCTGTCAGATTTTCCTTGCAATATTGTGCCAAAATTCTCACACTGCAGAAATAAACAACTAATTATGTCAAAACGATTTGGTTTTGCAAGGGGGGTCACCTGGGTTTTTGGCCCCGTGCACGGCGGCCAACTAGGGAAACCTACCAAACCCACACATTTCTGAAAACTAGACACCCGGGGGCTTTCAGGGAGGTATGGCTTGCATGGATCCCCCATGTTTTCTTACCCAGAATCCCCTGCAAATCTGAAATTTTGCTGAAAAAATCACTTTGTTCACACATTTGTGTGTGGGAAAGTTGTGGCATCAACGGGCTGACACAAATTTCCTCCCACCCAGCGTTCCCCCAGGTCTCCCGATAAAAATGGTACCTCACTTGCGTGGGTGGGTGAAGGACCCGCGACAGGCAAGGGCCCAAAACCTATTGAGGCGACATCAAAATTACCTACCACAAACCAACCTGGTTTTGCATGGGGGGTCCCATGAGTTTTTGGCCCGGGCTCGGCAGCCATCTAGGGAAACCTACCAAACCCACACATTTCTGGAAAGTAGACACCCGGGGGATTCCAGCGAGGTATGGCTTGCGTGGGTCCCCCATCATTCTCCTACCCAGAATCCCCTGCAAACCTCAAACTTTTGCCGAAAAATTCACTTTTTTCTCAAATTTCTGTGTGGGAAAGTTCTGGAATGTGCGTGGATCCACAAATTTCCTCCCACCCAGCATTCCCCCAGGTCTCCCGATAAAAATGGTACCTCACTTGTGTGGGTAGGCATAGTGGCTGCAACAGGAAATGGCCCAAATCGTACTGTGGAGACTTCAAAATTACCTACAGCAAAACTACCTGGTTTTGGGGGGGCGGGGCACCTGAGATTTTGGCCCCGGGCTCGGCGGCCATCTTGGGAAAGTACCAAACCCAAACATTTCTGAAAACTAGACACCCTGGGGAGTCCAATGAGGTATGGCTTGCGTGGATCCCCCAACGTTTTCCTACCCAGAATGCCATGCAAACCTCAAATTTAGCTGAAAAAACCACATTTTCCACATATTTTTGTGTGGAATCACCATGCCGGCACAAATGTCCTACCACCCAGCGTTACCCATTTTTATCGGGAGACATGGGGGAACGCTGGGTGGGTGGAAATTTGTGGATCCACACAGATTCCAGAACTTTCCACCACAGAAATTTAGGGAAAATGTGGTTTTTTTTGACAATTTTTTAGGTTTGCAAGGGATTCTGGGTAACAGAACCTGGTGGGAGGCAGTCAAGTCACCCCATCCTGGATTCCCCTGGGTGTCTAGTTTTCAAAAATGTATAGGTTTGCAAGTTTTCACTAGGTGCCGGCAGTGCTAGGGTTCAAAAACTACAGCTAGGCTCTTTGCCAAAAAAGAGCCATTTTTCACTGCGAAATTGAGGTGTGACCACGTTGCGTTTTGCGCCGTTTCCTGTCGGGGGCACTAGGCTGACCCACACAAGTGAGGTACCATTTTTCTCTGAAGACTTTGGGGAACGCGGGGTGGGTGGAAATTTGTGGATCCATGCAGATTCCAGAACTTTCCACCACAGAAATGTGGGGAAAATGTGGTTTTTTTGACAATTTTTTAGGTTTGCAAGGGATTCTGGGTAACAGAACCTGGTGGGAGGCAGTCAAGTCACCCCATCCTGGATTCCCCTGGGTGTCTAGTTTTCAAAAATGTATAGGTTTGTTAGGTTTCCCTAGGTGCCGGCAGTGCTAGGGTTCAAAAACTACAGCTAGGCACTTTGCCAAAAAAGAGCCATTTTTCACTGCGAAATTGAGGTGTGACCACGTTGCGTTTTGTGCCGTTTCCTGTCGCGGGCACTAGGCTGACCCACACAAGTGAGGTACCATTTTTCTCGGAAGACTTTGGGGAACACGAGGTGGGTGGAAATTTGTGGATCCACGCAGATTCCAGAACTTTCCACCACAGAAATGTGGGGAAAATGTGTTTTGTTTGACAATTTTTTAGGTTTGCAAGGGATTCTGGGTAACAGAACCTGGTGGGAGGCAGACAAGTCACCCCATCCTGGATTCCCCTGGGTGTCTAGTTTTCAAAAATGTATAGTTTTGCTAGGTTTCCCTAGGTGCCGGCAGTGCTAGGGTTCAAAAACTACAGCTAGGCACTTTGCCAAAAAAGAGCCATTTTTCACTGCGAAATTGAGGTGTGACCACGTTGCGTTTTGCGCCGTTTCCTGTCACGGGCACTAGGCTGACCCACACAAGTGAGGTACCATTTTTCTCGGAAGGCTTTGGGGAACGCGGGGTGGGTGGAAATTTGTGGATCCACGCAGATTCCAGAACTTTCCACCACAGAAATGTGGGGAAAATGTGTTTTTTTTTACACTTTTTTAGGTTTGCAAGGGATTCTGGGTAACAGAACCTGGTGGGATGCAGTCAAGTCACCCCATCCTGGATTCCCCTGGGTGTCTAGTTTTCAAAAATGTATAGGTTTGCTAGGTTTCCCTAGGTGCCGGCAGTGCTAGGGTTCAAAAACTACAGCTAGGCACTTTGCCAAAAAAGAGCCATTTTACACTGCGAAATTGAGGTGTGACCACGTTGCGTTTTGCGCCGTTTCCTGTCGTGGGCAGTAGGCTGACCCACACAAGTGAGGTACCATTTTTCTCGGAAGACTTTGGGGAACGCGGGGTGGGTTGAAATTTGTGGATCCACGCAGATTCCAGAACTTTCCACCACAGAAATGTGGGGAAAATGTGTTTTTTAGGACAATTTTTTAGGTTTGCAAGGGATTCTGGGTAACATAACCTGGTGAGAGGCAGTCAAGTCACCCCATCCTGGATTCCCCTGGGTGTCTAGTTTTCAAAAATGTATAGGTTTGCTAGGTTTCCCTAGGTGCCGGCAGTGCTAGGGTTAAAAAACTACAGCTAGGCACTTTGCCAAAAAAGAGCCATTTTTCACTGCAAAATTGAGGTGTGACCATGTTGCGTTTTGCGCTGTTTCCTGTTGCGGGCACTAGGCTGACCCACACAAGTGAGGTACCATTTTTCTCGGAAGACTTTGGGGAACGCGGGGTGGGTGGAAATTTGTGGATCCACGCAGATTCCAGAACTTTCCACCACAGAAATGTGGGGAAAATTTGTTTTTTTTGACAATTATTTAGGTTTGCAAGGGATTCTGGGTAACAGAACCTGGTGGGAGGCAGTCAAGTCACCCCATCCTGGATTCCCCTGGGTGTCTAGTTTTCAAAAATGTATAGGTTTGCTAGGTTTCCCTAGTTGCCGGCAGAGCTAGGGTTCAAAAACTACAGCTAAGCACTTTGCCCAAAAAAAGTCTTTTTTCACTGCGAAATTGAGGTGTGACCACGTTGCGTTTTGTGCCGTTTCCTGTCGCGGGAGGTTGAAAGCACAAAAAATAGGCTATGTCCCAGAAAAATTCCAAAACTGTGTAAAAAATGTTGGTTTTCTGACAAAAGTCTGCTTGTCCCTGAAATCTGGGAAGATGGTGATTTCAGCACCACAACCCCTTTTTTGATGCCATTTGCAGGGAAAAACCAGATGCTTTCATCTGTAGCCCTTTTTCGCATTTTTCCCCAAAAAACAAAATTTAGCTGTATTTTGGCTAATTTCTGGGTCCCCTCCAGGGGAGTCCACAAACCCTGGGTACCTTAAGAATCCCCATGATGTTGGAAAAAAAGGACGCAAATTTGGCATGGATATCTTATGTGGTCAAAAAGTTACAGGGCCCTAAGCTCGCACTACCCCAAATAGCCAAAAAAAGGCTTAGCACAGGAGGGGAAAAGGCCTAGCAGCGAAGGGGTTAATGGCAGTACAGGTTAAATGAATTTAATTATCGTCTGGAGTACGTGGCTGGTGTGAAGAATTATGTAGCTGACTGCCTGTCCAGATTACCTCTTGCTGAGTCTGCTTGTGACTCTGTGGGTGACGATTTGGAGATGGTATGTGCTGTTAGCGGGGTAGCTGACACAGGAGCTGCTTTGTCTGAAACTGATTGGAAGTCGCCTTTATCTGAAGATGTGGAGACCAAGAAAGTAATGGATTTTGTGGTTCATGGCTGGCCTAACAACACAGATTTGGTTCCCGAACTGATTCCTTTCAAAAGGATACGTGACGAGTTGTCCCTTGTTGATGGGATTTTACGTAGAGGGGGATTGTTGGTTGTGCCTATGACCATGCGTAAGAAGATTTTGGACTTGGCTCATGAAGGTCATCTTGGCATTCGCGCTATGAAGAGGAGGGTTCGGGAGGATTTCTGGTGGCCCGGTGTTGATAGATCTGTGGAACACTGTGTTCGTGAGTGTAGTGCGTGTGTCTTGAGTCACAAACCTCAGGTAACTTTTCCCTCTCCCATCAATCCCATAGCAGTCAAAGATTCACCCTGGTGTAAGTTGGCCTTTGACATCGCTGGTCCTTTTGGGGGTATGGGTATTTCTCCTAAATACGCTTTGGTATTGATCGACTATATGTCTAAGTGGCCGGAGGTGAGGTTTGTGGATGGTATCAATTCTGCGACAGTTATCAATTTCTTTAAGGAGGTCTTTCTTCGTGAAGGTTTTCCAGAGGAGTTGGTGACTGATAACGGGACTCAATTAGTGTCTGTGGAAATGCAGGAATTTCTAAAGATGCATGGCATCAAGCATATCTTCACTTCCCTTTACCACCCCCGCAGCAATGGTTTAGTTGAACGCCTTAACCGTGTGATCAAGGATCAGTTACAGTTAGCCTTTGTCAATGGTTTGCACTGGAAGGATGTCATTTCCAACATGTTGTGGGCTATGAGAATCACCCCTCATTCGAGTACTGGCATGTCTCCGTTCACTTTGTTAAGGGGTAGGGTTGCAGGTTCTAAGCTGAACAAAGATTGGATGTCAAGGAAGGAAGTGAATTTGCAGAAGTTGAGTATGGTAGCAGATGTCAGAGCAGCAGATCAAGCCAGGTATGCATCTGACTGTGCCAGGGCATCTCCTGTACGTCAAGGGGACTGGGTGAGAATCAAGAAGCCTGTTTTTGTTCACAAGGGTTCTTCTCGGTTTTCTGCTCCGGTTAGAGTGAAAGAAGTAAGAGAGGGTGTTGTTGTGTTGGAGAATGGAAAGATCTGGAATAAGTGTGCTGTCTCAGTGGTGCCGGAGTCTAAAGTGGAGTTTGTTAAAGAAAAGTTTGGAGTTCACACTCCAGGAGTTCGCACTCCATGCACGACTTCTCTTCCCTTGGTGATAAGTCCAAAGGGTTCTATGCCTGTCAAGGAGGTTATTCCCCGAACCACTTCTTTGAGGACAAGGGTTGTTCCTTCTAAGTTTCGGGACTATGTCAGGTATTGAATTTCCTGATGTTTTCATTTTCTTGTCACTCATTTAATTTTTTTGTTTTTTTCCTTTGTGTTTTGTTTTCCTATGCTTGTTAAGAATGTTCTCATCTTATTTTCTTTTATGTGAAGGAAGGGGGGTGTGTTGGGTTCTCTGTATATTCTCGTGCCTGCATTCTCGTGCCTGCATTCCTCCCTGCATTCCCTGCGTGGAATATAGAATGTGTTGGCACTGGCAGTTGCTGCCGGGGAGCTGTACGGACCGGATGAATAAAGAAGACTTGAGCATTACCAGGAGTTTGTCTTCTTTTCAGTGTGACCCAGCCCCTGCTACACAAAGGTGCCTTGTTATAAACATAATCCCTGTGTGCTTTGTGTTACAGGCCCCCATATTGGCAGCTCTGTTTGTTTTAGATGCCTGTCCCCCTCTGTCCACATTCTCCCCAATGTGAGGCCACTACATCATACAGATGTTCAAAGAGCAGCCCCATTCCTTTAAGACACATATTCTCCGATGCTGGCTGCCACCAGAAAAAATGATGAGGTGTGAAAGACTGCAGGAGACTCAGTGGGAATGAATTAATGAAACCACCAGCCCGGAATGGTTACATGTTTACACAAGTTAAGTGCCAACTTTACAAAAGTCACTTTAGCTATCTAGCTGTTAAAACCCAATGTAACAATTGATGCAGAGACTTTATACAACTATTGATGATTTGTTTATCCATATTTACCCAAAATTTGTGAAAATGGAGTTCACATTATTTTTCTAAGATGAGTAAGTGAAATATGTTTTAGGTTAAATTGTTTCTTTAGAAGAAGAAACATGGTACTTTTCAGATTTACCCACCAAGAAACTGCAGATGTAATGCTCCTTTATATGTGACTTACAGTTTGGTAACCTTGCATTTTAAATGTAATACATGTTTAGCTTTTCCTTTTAAGTACATTTGTTTCAAGTGCTGTCACATTGCTGCTTTCACAACAATGTCACTGTGTATGCTCCAGATGTAAGTTGAAACAACATCTTCTGTAGAATTACATATGGACTTTGTTAGACCTGGCATCCCCTGAATGTTTGCCTTCTGACCTCTTGTTTTGCTGAATTAATTTTTGCTGGCTTTAGGATTTCTGGCACTTTACCACTGCTAACCAGTGTTAAAGTGCATATGCTCTGTACTCAAAACATGGTAACATTGGCTTATCCAGAGTTGGCATATTTAATGTACGTATAAATCCCTAGTAAAGTGTACTATATGTGTGCAGGGCCTGTAAATTAAATGCTACTAGTGGGCCTGCAGCACTGATTGTGCCACCCACTTCAGTAGCCCTATAAGCATGTGTCAGGCCTGCCACTGCAGAGCCTGTATGTACAGTTTAAAGCTGTCATTTTGACCACACAAGTTATCCTAATTGCCGGACCCAAGCCCTCCCTTTTATTACATATAAGTCAGCCCTAAGGTACGCAGCCCTATGGGCAGAGTGCCATGCATTTAAAAGGTAGGCCATGTACCTTTGAGTTTTACCTATTCTGGTAGTGAAAAACAAATACATTTGTTTTTCACTACTGCAAGGCCTATCTTTCGCATAGGTTAACATTGGGATTGCCTTAAAACATCTTTTAAGTGTAATTTCCAATTGGGAAAAGATAGAGATTTGGAGTTTGATGTCTCTGGACTCACAGTTTAAAACCACAATTTATGGTGAAATCAGATTTTAAATTGTAAGTCTGAAAATGGCACTTTTAGAAAGCTGGCATGTTCTTACTTTAACCCTTCAGTTCCTCTGCCTGTCTCTGAATACATGTCTGGGCTGGGTCACAGTTGGGCTTTTTTCATTCCCTCTAGACAGTGACACACAAAGGGAGCTGGGGTGTGACATTTGCATCCTGATGGCCCAACACCAGGCTGACACTTGGACATGAATAGGGCTGTGCCTGTCCCCACACAAAGAGCTGCATACCCCCTTGTAGTGAGTCTGGAGCCAGGGCAGTAAAGGGCAGGGACTTTGTGATCTTCAATCAAGCAATCAGGGGAATTGTAAGCGCACTACTCACCCGTGAGGATCTCAAGGCGCTGGGGGGGGGGGTAAGCAGCTCCGTTCAGTCAAAGAGCCTGGTCTTGAGTGTCTTCATGAAGATGTTCAGGGAGGGGGCGCGTCTGATGTCGATCGGGAGTTTGTTCCAGGTCTTGGCCGCGATGTAGGAGAAAGCTCTTCCCCCTGTTCTGGCTCTGCGGATCCGCGGGATTTTGGCGAGGTCGGCGGATCGGAGGTTTTGCCTGGGTGCGTGGAAGGAGATTTTCTCGTTGAGGTATTTGGGTCCGGTGTTGTGAAGGCATTTGTAGGCGTGGGTGAGTATTTTGAAGGTGATTCTCTTTTCTATGGGGAGCCAGTGGAGGTTCCGCAGGTGTTGGGTTATACGCTCATGTCGAGTGATGCCGAGGACAAGTCTGGCTACGGTGTTCTGTATGGTCTGGAGTTTGCGGAGCAGGGACTTGTTGATCCCGGCTTAGAGGGTGTTTCCGTAGTCCAGTCTGCTGGTTATGAGTGCGTGGGTGACGGTCTTCCTTGATTCGAGGGGGATCCATTTGAATGTCTTTTGGAGGATGCAGAGGGTGTTGAAGCAGCTGGAGGCGACAGTGTTGACCTGTCGGGTCATGGAGAGGGAGGAGCCGAGTACGATGCCGAGGTTACAGGCGTGGTCCATGGGGGTGGGAGGGCTGCCGAGGGCAGTGGCCACCAGGTGTTGTCCCATGCAGAGGGGGAGGGTCCAAGCACGAGGACCTCTGTCTTCTCCGAGTTGAGCTTCAGGCAGCTGCTGCTAATCCAGGATGCGACATCCTTCATTCCTTCCTGGACGTTGAGCCTGGTGGTGATGGGGTCCTTGGTGAGGGAGAGGATGAGCTGGGTGTCGTCTGCATAGGATACTATGCTGAGTCCGTGCTGTCTGACGATGGCGGTGAGGGGGGCCATATAGATGTTGAAGAGCGTGGGGCTGAGCGACGATCCTTGGGGTACTCCACAGTTGATTTCCGTTGGTTCGGAGAGGAAGGAGCGGATCCAGTCAAGGGCGGTTCCCTGTATTCCGGCATCACGGAGTCTGGCAGTGAGTGTGCGGTGGGAGACGGTGTCGAACGCTGCAGAGAGGTCGAGTAGGATCAGGGCCACAGTGTGTCCTTGGTTGAGGAGCATGCGGATGTTGTCTGTGGCAGCGAGTAGAGCGGTCTCGGTGCTGTGGTTGCTGCGGAATCCGGATTAGGAGGGGACGAGGATGGAGTTTTATTCGATGAATGTTGTCTGCTGGGCATTGACGGTCTTCTCAGTGACTTTGGCCGCGAACGGGGGAGGGAGATGGGTTGGTAGTTCTTGAGGTCCATGGGATCTGCTGAGGGCTTCTTGAGCAGGGGTCTGACTTCTGCGTGTTTCCAGTCGTCGGGATAGATGCCGGTCTTGAAGGGGGCATTGATTGTGTGTCATAGTTCTGGAGCAATGGCAGCTCTGTGGAAGATGTGCGGTGGGCAGGGGTCCATGGGGGCTCCTGAGTGGATGCCTTTCATGGTTGAGGTGGTGTCTTCGGTGGTGACTGGGGTCCAGGAGGAAATGGTGGGCTGGCTGGCGTTGCTGGAGGAGGTTGTGGTTTCGGGGTCAGGCGTCTTGTCGTTGAAGTTGTCGTAGAGGCCATTGATTTTCAGATGGAAGTAGGATCCAAGCTTGTTGCAGAGGTCCTGGGAAGGGGTGATGTCCGCGGTTTCGCTGGGGGGCTTGGTAAATTCCTGGATGATGCTGAAAAGTTCCTTCGAGTGGCTGGAGTTGGCGAGGATCTTGTTTTGGGTGAAGGTCCTTTTGCTGGATCTGGTGCGTTGGTGGTGTTCCGTCATGGCGTTCTTGTAGGTGGTGCGATCTTCAGACGTTTTGCTGTTTCTCCAGTTCTTCTCGAGGCATTTGCAGGTGCGTCTTGGTTCTTGGAGATCGGCGGTGAACCATGTGGCCTTCCTGGGGCGCTGTCTGTCGGGGTTACATAGGGGTGCGAGCTCGTCTGCGCAGTTGGAGATCCATTTGTGGAGTTCCTTGGCTGCGAGGTTGGCGTTTCCTTGAAACTTGTTCTACATTTTTCAAAAAACAAATGTCCACACGCGGGGACAATGACACCGAGAACGGTGGAGCTGCGGCTGACCCAGTTGTACCAGCTTTTAACTTTGCAGGTTTAAATGAAACCGAGGAGGGTGTTATAGACATCCATCCAAACTTAAGAAGAGCCATCACTCTAAAACTTATAAAAGACGGCCTACCACCAAGAGGAGGTAGAGCAGTTTTCGTGATAGAGGCACACGAATCCTTTCAGACAGAGGTATTTTATTCATGGGTCATATTTCCTGAATCAAATTCAGTAACAAAACTGTTTCACTTCTACAAAGAAGATGATCCACCAGAGGAATATATTCCTTTCGAGGATATTGAAATTCCACTAACATACCAGGAGCATTAGCTCTGGTTTAAACAGGCGCCCTAAAACATCTCAGAAACATTACCAGGCTCGGTCCACTATGTAGACCAGGAGCAACATGGCCAATTCTAGCCGGCTACACACCTCATCCTGAACTCAATATTATGTCAGATGAGGAACTACTTACTCAACTTACAGAGTTAATAAAAAATCTACAGACAACTAGTCCAATATGTCATACGGACGTTCACAGTCCAACCACCATTGACACTTCCAAATCAAACTCCTCAACAGGGGAATACCTTAATAATTACACCACAGACTCTATACGCAGTCATGGGGAAAATGCCCACAAAACGTGAGCAAATTCCATTCTGGATAGCTCAAACAATTACTCAAATCGAAGCAGTATTTCCAAATACTAGCCCGTATGAGAAACACAGAATCCTAACCATCTGTTTACCGATGGGGATCACACCACAACTGGAAGACTGCACCACTTGGGGCTCAGTCTTTGCTGCCATCTATACTAAAACACATGGTGTTCCGTCAATTGCGGTAATACCTGATGTCCTGAAACAAATTCAAAACGAATACGGGGCAGAGCCTGCTCTGAATTTAGGTATGAAATTACTGAAAAATTTCGACCAGGTCTCAACAATAATATTATCTAATATTAAAGGGGAGGCAGCAGCAGTGGCGATCCGCCATTGATTAAGGGAATTTGATGTTACAGAACATCAAACAGAGCTACCCAGAATAATAGAACAATCTTATGCAGAATTAGGCAGAGATAGTTTAGGTGGAAGACCAGTGAAGCCAAAACTATCTGAAGGTCCTGAAAAGGACTCTATTAAACAAACTCCTACATCTTCTAAAAAGAAGTGGGAAACTAATAAAAATAATTCAGAGAAACGTTCTCAATCCCGAGGTAGGTCTCCTCAAAAGGAGCCCTCTGAAAGGAGGCATAACCTCAGGAATAAGGATAATTTGAAAAAGCCTGACAGGTATCAAGATACTGATACACGTTCCTCTCGTACCTTTCATATCTTGTCACAGACATTGGAAAGAAGAGGACGGTCAGAACATAGAGAAGAACGCGTGAAATCGAAAGACGACAAACACGTTCCGAAAAACAAATCAAAACCTCAATTCTCAAAGAAGAAGGTAGCAGGTCTGAAAGTCAGACATGCCGAGGATACTGAGAACACAACTCAGGAACAGAGAATGGGCTCAGACAATGCTGGACAGTGCTGCAGAAGTCGCAATAGCTCGCCAGAACCTGAAGGAACTTCTGGAGATAGTGGACTTGAATGAGTACATTACATTTGAGACTGTAGACACCAGGGTTAGTACTCCACAAACGTTATATAAAATAACACTCCGGATGGAGGGAGACATACCCAGACAGGTGAAAGCACTCTTTTGGGAAAAACTTTCAAGGGCCTATGACATACTGCTAGCAGAAAATGACTGGCCACCACAATTTGTCAGGGAGTGCCCACATGGCGAGGAAATTATTATGCCTGCCTTCTCTAATCATATTCCAATTCACCTAAAATATACTTATGCCAGGAAATAGGCAGTTGCCCAGGCCCCAGCATTATACAAAAATCATGTAGGATGGGATGAGGACTCACCTCACCATAAAATACATCTAAAACATGAACCTACTGCACAGAGGCAGTATCCAATAAAGCAAGAAGCTAAAAAACATGTCAGGGAGATCTTAGATCAACTTGAATACCAGGGGGTGATTGAAACATGCACCTCTTCAATGAACAATCCTTTGTTTCCTGTCTCCAAACCAGACAATACCTATCGTCTAGTTTTGGATTACAGACACTTAAACACTTGTTCTAAAACATTTGCAGTACAAAATGCACATAGTACAGCATTAATGAATAACATTGTGCGTAAAAAATATAAAACCACATTAGATATCTCAAATGGTTTCTTTTGTCAAAACATAGCACCTGAAAGCAGGTACTTAACAGCTTTCTCAATAATGGGGACCCAGCGTCAATTTTGTCGACTCCCACAAGGGTTCAAGAACAGCCCGGGGTTATTCTCAGCGAGGGTAACGGAGTTGCTACAAATTTATGACAATGAGGCATTGTCCTATGTCGATGATATCTATCTGACAGACGATGACCTGGATAAACACTTGAACAGGGTGAGCACCATTATACTGGGCTACGCCTCTGAGGGCTACAAATTCAACTTTAAAAAATCCAGAATTGCCCATCTCAATGTCCTGTTCCTAGGATACGAGCTTTCAAGTGAAGGCAAGAGCTTGGCAGCCAACTTTTTAGAAAGGTGTGTGCTGCTCCAACCTCCAAAGACGCTGAAAAATTTACAATCCATCCTGGGTTTCCTCAATTTTGGAAGAACTTACATTTTAAATTATGCAGAAAGGGTTAAACCTCTCTACGCATTAACAAAACCTGATTTTTCAATCAAAAATTGGACACAAGAACACACAGAAATCTTGCGTTCACTCCAAGCTAACATGTTAGCAACAAATCACTTACAAACACGCCTAAGTCAACGCAATCTAGTGATCCGAATAATTTCTGGTCAATGCGGATTCACCTACTTAACATTTAATGAGGGTGAGAAAGTACCAATTTCATACAAATCACATTTGTATACACAAGCAGAAATGCGCTTCACTTCAACAGAAAAGATACTGACAGCAGTTCAAACTGCAGTAGCAAAAGAAAGACCTCTAGCCCAAGGGAAACAAATTATTGTCGTAACCCCAGTTCCAGCCTTAGAGGCGGTAACAAAAGCAAGCATTCCAAATGCTAAAGCATTACATCCTAGATGGTTACAATGGGTTAATTCTCTTGCTGCAACAGATGTTGAATATGTTTTTGATCCTGATCTAAAAACACAAGCGTTCCTGCAATATGAACATGAATGTCCTCTGCCCACTGAGATTCTGCCTCTCGATCAGTACGAATTCATAATTTACACTGACGGATCCGCACAACCCGCAACAGGGAGTAAGCAAGCTTACAGTGCAGCGTGTGCAATCGTTAAAGGTCGCATGCGCGATGGCAAATTCAGACCTATGGTCACAAAAACCCAATCTCTAGGAGATTGCACAGCTCAGCGAGCTGAACTACAAGCATTCAAACTGGCACTTGAAAGTACAGATCGAGAATTCCCCACACTAATAGTGTGCGATTCTTTCTACTGTGTGCAGTCGTATAATGAATATATACAAACTTGGCTTGAAAACGGGTTCAAAGATGCAAAAGGTGGCACAATAAAGCATAAAACGCTTTGGGAACAAGTAGTTCAGTTAAAAAGCGAACTACCAAAGGCTCACGTGATACACACACTGAGTCATCAACGTGATGGCGTTCACGTTGCTGGGAATTCATTGGCTGACGAAGCCGCAAAGGGGGCTGTTCAGACAGCTTCCGTAGCTGCAATCACTCGTTCAAAAACGAAAATAGACAGTGAGATAATGTTGGCTGTCAATGCTACGAGCAAAGGCAGTAGTGCAGCGTTACCAAAAAAGTTTCCACTCAAGTACTCTTATGTAATTGATGCGAACAACGTTCCTTTTGCTCGAATCCCTGGAGTGGGGGATAGGGTAATTCCAAACAAGGAACGCAGATTAGGACTAATCCTAGCAGCACACGAAGGGATAGCTTCTGCACATGCAGGCATTTCTGCAACGGTATCTTTATTAACACAAAGATATTGGTGGCCTGGCATTAGGAAGCAGACCAAGAACTATGTTCTGGAATGTGAAATTTGCCAACAGATGAAAGTCTCCACAGTGAAACGTCCTGCGCAGACACCCCTGTTAATTTCAGACAACCCATTAGCTTGTGTTTACCTGGACCACTGCGGTCCCTTGCAAAGGGACGGTAACTATAAATATATCATGGTCGCAGTGGATTCTTGCTCTAGGTTCCTATGGATATGGCCTCAGCGCTCGGCTGAAGCTCGAACTGTTATAAAAGATTTGCGAGTCTTTATCGGCACATACGCAATAGGCACGCTACATTCTGACCAGGGCCCTGCGTTTGGCTCTTGGGCTTACAAAGACGATATGGCCAGTCTGGGCGTTGCATTGCGGTACTCCTCTCCATTTCATCCTGAGGGAAATTCTGTTGTGGAAAGGAAAAACCGGGACATAAAGCAGTCTATAACAGCTAGGGTATTAGGTTCGGGTGATGGGTGGGTCAAACATCTTTATGGGGTCCAACGCTCATTAAACAATTTGCCAAGAAGTTCTCTAGGGGGAGTCACTCCATATGAGGTCCTATTAGGGACAAGAATGTGGGTGCCTGATCTAGAATGCAGTGGCACAGTGGTGGAAAATAAACCCTTTGATATCAAAGATCGTTTGGCTGTTTTACAGGACTTAAACAAATTAAGAACGCAACAAAGCAACGTGTTCCTGAAGCCAACCACCACTGGGGAAAAACCGGCGGTCCCAGCAAGGCCTGTCTGGATTCCAAAAGTTGGGGATCTGGTCAGAGAAAAGATTGCGGACAAGAAGGAATTTGGACCTTCATACAGACAACCAGTACCTGTCCTAGCCGTACACGGAACAAGAACAGTACTTCTGCCGCCCCTTGCTGGAAAAAAGGAGAAAAGATTTGTGTCCATCGACCTCATCAAACCACAATATGTGGCCAATACTAAATAGTAGGCATCGTGGACTCCGACCTAGTAGCAGACGCACTCCTCTCACTACTATACAAGAGGTTCAGACTGAAAGACTGATAACCATCGAGAATTCAGCAGTAACAGATGAAGGTCTGACCAACAATGCTATGGAACTCATCCCTCTTGAAACACAAGTAACAGTTCGTCCAAATACACCTGTCTACACCAATGTAACAAGTGATCAACTGGTACCAGCGATCTCTACAAATCCTGATGCAATTCCAACAATTGACAGAACTGCTTCTGGCTACTTCATTAACTTTGATACGTTTTCTGAGGATCCGAGTGAGCCCGAGACGTCGCCAGCATCAAAAACTTATAAACAGCAGGTACAAGACTTTTTGCATTTTTTGAAAAAGACTTATCTAGTTTCACCATGGATTGAACTTTGGGTTATTTCTGGAATATTTTTCTTCCTGCTTTGGCTAGCTTTGGTTATGACTATGAGCGTGCTTATAAATGGGAGATACATTCATTTGGACATTGAAAGAAAAGAAGTGAACTTACTTTTGAAACCTCACAAATCATCCCATTGTGAAACAAGAGACTTGTCTGCAGTGAATATCACAGCCGTTCCTATACAGGATGGTATAGTGTGGGACAAAACTGATTTTGATATTTTTGGCCCGACGGAACATTTGAACATTCCACATTTATTTAAAATTTCACTAGGTGATTTTGTTTCATCCAGTACCTTTTCTGATGATTGGGACTTTGAAACTGTGAATAACATAATGTTTGACTTAGAAAAATCTGCTGCATTTTCTAATAATGAATATTTAGAGGGTTCATCAGACTATGAACAGCTGTATTGCTATAACCACTATGGTCATCTTTTTTTGCATAAATCTGCAACACCTAGAAATGTGTTTATGTTTAACCAATGGGAGCATTGTCCTACACCACCAGAAGGTAGTTCAAAAACATTTGCTAAAAAGTTTCCATATTTTTCAGGATACAATGCATCTGATCCAGAAACATTTTACTATAGAAATGTAAACAAAACAGGACTGAAAATTATGTTAACTAATACAAAACAGATTTACTCTGCAACATTTATTGCCCAACTGTCTAGACAGGGTTTCGACTTATGGAAAGCCACAATAGACACAAAATCTGTCTCGGGTACTAAAGATTGGCAAGTGCAGGGGACAGAAGCTTTATTTAGAGCCTGTATCGTCCCTCAACAAATAATGTTTTTGAATGACACGGTCCAACAAACGTCTTGCCTTGGGTTAGCCAAGATTAAAGACATGAAAAATCCTTCTGTACCAACACCTGCAAGTGATAACAATACACAGGCAGCGGTTACAGTTGACACCATACTACAACTCAACAGAACAAATCCTGATTGGAGAAAATGGTTGATCTGGCCCACAGACACAAACAACTGTCAAGCGAGATTCCTGAATAAAACACAGGGGTTTACTATTCATAGGCCAGACCCACGATACGTCCAAAGACAGCATCCGGGAGTAGTAACAACATACAGTGTAGGAAAATTATGCCTCGATTGGCTGCAGAAATCTACACTTAAGGATGTGAAACAACGCTTATCTTTACTTAAAGAAGACGCAGACCTTAGGGAATTCTTGCTTGGACCAAGAAAACCGCGTCAAAAACATTTCATATATGCCGGCATTTATGCTGCTTATAATGAAGCATGGAAGGTGTCACAGATGGAGGCCGCAGAACGTATACGTGAACTTGATCGTATTAACTTAGAGAAAACTCTCTCTGTGGTCGACAATGGGTTAACAACTTTGTCCTCCAGAATTTATTCATTGGACAGTATTGTATCCTCTGCTATCGACATACTGGAACAAGATTTAGCCATGTTACAACAAGGCCAGTCTCAGTTACGTTCTGTTATATTATTAAGCTGGACGCTGCAATCTTTGCGTGCTGGCTATGTGCCTTGGCGTTTTATCAACACGACGGCTCTGTTTGCAGAATACAATCTAACTGATAAACAGATCGAACTGGCACAAAGGGGAGCAAAGTATACAGTACTGAGCATTGAAAAACTTGAAAAGTTACCATTCACAGTGGCAGAAAAACCAGCTACGGAATGGCTTATTCACGGCAAAATTAGTCTACCTGTGACTACTTTCCAGTTTCAGTATTGCCTTAAACAGATGCAAGCAGGCAAATATGAAAGGTTGGGTAAAGAATGCATTAGGACATCCTGGAATTTACCTTACACCTATAGATGTTGAAGTGGGGATCGTGAAGTGTTTCTAAGCGGTACACACTGTGAAAATGCACTAAGCGGTTCACTGATTTGTCAGGACATTTCTTTACACGGGGCTTGTAATGGTTCTGTGGCAAATTTGTCCTGCCACCAGCAGGGTACACCAGCTGCTGTGATTAATCCAACGTTTGGACAACTTTCTAATGGGAGTTACCTCATGTTGAATGATCAGAGTTGCTGTGGCATGTTGCCAGGCATCCCATATCTAGTAACAGTCAACTCCAGGGTCACTTGCTGTATGCAAGTATTGTTTGCCCCAATAGACACAGTCAGGGAGTCGCCTTTATGGCCTTCGCTGAATGTCTCTTTTATTCGATTTGATACTTTAAGCAGAATGAAAGCCATGCTTATTCAACAATCAGTGCCTTTGACCTCGGCCAAAGAAACCTATGATCTACAAGTTGCAAGGACTTCGGCTGAGATACAAGCTTTAATTCGTACAAACTGCCCTATACATTTCGTAGAAATGATAGGACGTATCTTTAACATGTCAGATACAAGCGGAATTGTACATGTATTTAAGACCATCTGTTCTGGACTATTAGCACCTTTCCAGGCTGTCCTCGGAATCATCCCAAACTTCGCACATTCGGAGTTTGGTGGTGTGCCGTTAATTCTAGCACTTGTTGCAGGAATCCTGTTTCTATTCCTCCTAATACGCTATGGCAAGCCTCTTCGCCAACATAACTCCGAGCGATGTGGAGAGGGCCCTCCTTGAACGGAAATGCTGTGAGCGAATAGTTCAGCTTTTGGGCATGCCTCGTCTACGGGAACTTAATACAACGTGGTTCCTGTCATTCAGACCAATCTGGCAAGATTGCATCTTACCTGTTCTACGCTGCCTGTTTTGCGGTGAAGAATGCGTGCTAGACATCTGTCTAACACTCCCATCAGTCATGCCAACGGATATCGATACTCTGCTGGACCCGATAACGGCCCATGCTGTGTGTTGTCCCCAAAGGCTTCCAATCCTGATGGCGGCATTCATTGAGATCTCACAGACGCTTCCGGCTGCTGCTGAGGTACGAGATGGATCAACGGGCACACAGGTAACAACGGACGCGAACATTGCATCTACTGTTGAAGGCGATGTTTCTCATCTCTGTGCAATTAACATTCTGAACGAGGTGTTCCAACTGTCACCGACTTCGGTGGATGATATTTTGGCTACGGACATAGATGATCTAATGTTTATGCCAGACCGCTACACTGACTTTGATTCGGCTCACAGTGTACCAGGGCAACAATGAAATTTGGCCTTCATATTTTTCAAACTTGGAACTTTTCCCAGAATTGAACTTTTTTCTTTTTTTAAATTTCTGAAAGACATGGCAAATGAACAATCTGCTTACAGTAGAACTAGTCTTATAAAACTGACTTCTTTGAATACTTCCAGGGACACATTGTCACCTTACTTGTCTAACATTTAATTTAATTCCATGATATGCGATGGCTTTGATTGTAAGAACTTATCGACTATTTCATCATATGTATATATTACTGTTTCATTCACGTTGCATTCCACTTCTGTTATATGCTTAGAATGAAAACAATGCTTAAAATGTACAGTACCTATTGCATTTCAACAATTTTGAACTTCTTTTAAAATGCTTTTAGAAATGTTTTTAGCAATATGTGGTACTCAATTTTATGTTTAGCATTTCAAAATGTTTAGCATTTAGTCTTATCGTTCAATAGAAGATGGAGTGGGTGTTGTATTCCGCTTTAGGGGTCCGTATATAGGTTTTCCTGAATCATGTCCTTATATAGGCACAATTCGCCCTGCCCTTATATAGGCATAGAATCCCTGTCCTTATTTAGGCATTAACCATGCACTCCAAATACAGGCATGGTCACCGACATCCGTCCACCCTAACGTCACAACGAGTTCTTAGAAACCAGACCCTTAAGCTTCGGGAGTTCCCCTAGCACAGGACTATTGATTTCTCCAAGAACTCATCTATTATGTATGAACCGTTATACCTTAAGGGTTCATTCCTGACGTCTTCCTATGTCCGACTTCACGTCAATGCTAACATTCCTCGACACCTACTAGGTATAAATATACCTTCCCTTGCCCAAGCAAGTTAGAGGAGACTTCGACTTCAGAGGAGCCCGTATCCCGGCCTGACGCACTGAGAAGACGCTGTCATTCCTGCACGCAGACGAATCCAGCTTCCAGTGTTCTGACTCCCTTCGCGGGGTGTTAGAGTTCCAAGATCCGGCAGGAGATTCCCACCTCTCTCATTCTCAAGGTATGGAGCTGATTAGATCCAAGAGGGACTCTTGGCATACTAGACTTAACACACTCTTAGTCCACCATACTAGAGAATACTCCACCTACTTCTACTCTTCCTTACACCTAGTCTAGGTTAGGTACACTGGGGTAGAACTAGCTTAGAGACGCATCGTATGAGTACTCGCATTTTTAGCTCATGTTATTTATGTACGTGAATATATGCTAAAAGTTAATGCTAGAGCAGTATTATTTATTTCTACTGCTTACGCTGTACATTATTTATCTTGCATACTGTCTTGTGATCATAACAGCACATATCTCTTACACGAGAAACAAGACTGTTCAATAAAACCCTTTTATTGAAACGCCCGTCTTTCCTTTCTGTGGAACTCTGCAGAAACTAAGCATGCACGATTGAATGAGTGAAACTGTTATCTATTGTTTCCACGATTCTGAGATATGTTCCGCTTCTAAAGGGAAACAAAGTTGTCATGTTTATCGGTTGCCAGAAACTACTCCCTTCTTGTTCTCAAGGAGTTTCTAGTGGCCTCTGAGCTAGCTGGCACAGGTAATTAAGTTTAATATAATCGATAGGGACATACCGACCTTAGTCCTATGTCAAACCTATAGGTTATATTATTCCAATGCGCAGAGCCTATTAGGGAAATAGGAACTACACTACAAGACAGAAGTGGAGCAGCAGAAGAGCAAGGCTCTCCCACTGGACCACCAGGGATGAGGCGCAGGTAGGAGCCTGCGGGTGGAGGAGGGCCTCGAACACCTACCAGGAGAGAGGTGTCTGGGGCAGCGGCAGGCGAGGCTACTTCGGAGCTGCTTGGGCAGAGAGCAGGACCCTGGCCAGGAGGTCAGAGGTCCTGCTCATACACCCGAGCAGTGGCTGGCATTAAATAGGGCAGGGGGAGGGAAGCACAGCTGGGAGGCAGATGTGAGAATGGTAGGGGGAGGGGCTGCAGGGGGGCAGCGGCGGGAAAAAGGGCAGCGAGGAACAGGCAGGGAGGAGAAAGCGAGGGCACAGGCACAAAAAACAACGAAGGGAAGAAAGAACAGAATCACCGACAAAAACAGGCACAGAAATTACAGTTACAGTGAAAAAAACAGTAAAGGCATGAAAATACACCACAAACAAAAAACAGGCACAACAAAGGCAGCCAGACAGAAGTGGAGCACCAGAAGAGCAATGCTCTCCCACTGGACCACCAGGGATGAGGTGCAGGCAGGAGCCTGCCGGTGGAGGAGGGCCTCGAACACCTACCAGGAGAGAGTTGTCTGGGGCAGCGGCAGGCGAGGCTATGTCGGAGCTGCTTGGACGGAGAGCGGGAACCTGGCCAGGAGGTCAGAGGTCCTGCTCATACACCTGGGCAGCGCCCGGCATTAAATAGGGCAGGGGAGGGAAGCACAGCTGAGAGGCTGGTGCGAGAACGGCAGGGGGGAGGGGCTGTGGGGGGGCAGCGGCGGGAAAAAGGGCAGCGAGAAACGAGCAGGGAGGAGAAAACGAGGGCACAGGCACAAAAAACAAAGGGCAGAAAGAACAGAATCACAGACAAAAACAGGCACAGAAATTACAGATACAGTGAAAAAATCAGAAAAGACACCACAAACAAAAAACGGGCACAACAAAGGCAGACAGACAGAAGTGGAGCAGCAGAAGAGCAAGGCTCTCCCACTGCACCACCAGGGATGAGGCGCAGGCAGGAGCCTGCGGGTGGAGGAGGGCCTCGAACACCTACCAGGAGAGAGGTGTCTGGGGCAGTGGCAGGCGAGGCTACATCGGAGCTGCTTGGGCGGAGAGCCGTACCCTGGCCAGGAGGTCAGAGGTCCTGATCTTCAAGTCTCCCCCACTTCAAAGACATATTTGGGTATAAGTACTGGACCTCTGACACCTCAAAATCATAAAACTGCTGGAACTAAGGGTATTCTGTAAAGAAGAAGAGCTTCTGTGCTGTAGGGGGAACTGCCACTTTACTTCCTGCTTTGCTGTGTTGGCCTGTTCCTTGTTGCTTCTTGTGTGGGAGTGAGAAGGACTGGACCTGCTATCTACATCCTTATGTCATGTGTCTTATTTAGGCCCGGGAAGAAACGCTGCCATTTTTACCATGTACATGTTTCCTATGTTGCCTTCTCTTTCACAATGACGTTTGGCACACATTTGCGTGTGCGAAAATGCAGGATTACTTTCTGTGAATCTACATTGCTTACAAATTCCGCTTAATAAGAATATCACAAAATCTTGAACATCATGTACAAGGTCTTCACACACATTGTGCAAATGTTGTTATTTGTTTTCACTTCTTAAAGCAACGCAGCTAGCAATAGATCATAACAATGTTGGCCTCACTAAGGCCTCAGCTCGAGAAGAAGGATGCTTTTTGTTATAAATAAACAAGCATTTCCGGGTTTAGGCAGAGGAGCACTTGCTGGCATTGCGAAGTCACTACACGCTGAAACTTCAGCTGAAGCTCCTCTATGAGGAGGGATCTCGAAACCAATGCTGGATGACGCGAAGCCTTGCATAGCAATGTCGCGCAGACTGCACACCAGGAATTTAAGGTACTGTGCTCAGCAGACACAAATCGGTCCCTGTAGCCTGCTCGCACTCCATCGTGGTTAGCCTAAACTTGTGATTTTGTCCCTGCCTGACATGACCAGTTAACCACAGTTAGTGCTTTGCGCTTTGTTGGGCTGTTTTCACTGAAATCTTTTAAATTGAATATCTTGACTTATATTTATTTGATTTTTGTCATTTTGGTCTTGTTTTATTGAGAATATAATAATCTATGTTTCTAAACTGGTGTGGAGTCTTTTTGTGGTGATTTCATTTTGTTACTGTGTGGTGTGTTGCACAAATACTTTACACATTTTCTCTTAAGTTAGGCTTGACTGCTTTGTGCCTTACCAGACGGTGAGCACAGGCTAATTTAGGGTGTGTATCTGACTAATTATGACTAGTATTGTGGTCCCTACTTGGACAGGGTGAAAACCTCTGCCAACTTGAGAGCCAATTTCTAACACACTTTTATTGTGGTCCTGCTTAAGCCTTCTGTGTGCATGTTACTGTAGATTTTCCTAGGGATCATATATGGCAATTAAATTGCAAAATATTTTGTACATTCTAGGGAAGGAAACATCGACTTAGAAACAATTTAGGAGGCCCCAAAGTTCATGTACAGAGGAAAAAAAGAAAAACTGGAAGTATCATATAATCATGAGACCTGAGCCTGCTTCTGGATTGATGATTGAAACGACATAAAAGACATTATCTTTCAAAACAGACCTTCTCCACTTCAGCACCAAGAAGAGAAGCTTTACTCTCAAGCATCGAGAGCCTTCTCCTTCATTTTTTCACTCATACAAATCACACAAACCCCAACTTGTCCAATCCTGCATCCACTCAAATCAAGTGCACCTGACTTACAGAGGCAGCAAGTGTAACACTGCCTACCGATAAGGATGTTTTCTCCAGGTATTTCACAATTGACATCATATTTGTCATCCCACCATCACCTTGCCCCACAATGTGCATGGACATGCTTCAGCCATGATACTGTGCTCAAGTGTAGTATGCTGAATTCTACAGTATCAACCACCTTTGCTAAAGCTAGATTAACTTCACCCCTCAGTAAATATGAAACTCTCTTACATTTGGACTAGTACACGGTTCATATTTCCAAAAGGCAAAGATATATCAATCCTCTCTTATACATTCACCATTAGAATGTCATTCATATGATCATAATCAATCTGTTGTTTATGAATTATAATTCTCCAAAGCACCTCTCTCTCATACTATTTTGTTTAGGAGTTAATCAATGGATATAACTAGGAGGTGCAATGGCTTACTTCTTAAAGGGTGAACATCCCATGGAACTTAGAACTATCCAATATTTGCCATTCCACTTCACGAATGCAATTATGTCTTGTGTATGTGCATTTGTATTTAATAATCTGAAACTGGTAGCATCCTTCGAGGACTAGATTAGTGTTAGAAATGGGATTTCTGGTTGGATGAGGTATGCACCCATGCCAGGCAGGAACCAACACTTTAGTCAGGGTAAGTTAGATACACACTAAAAGATAACCTGTGCTCACCCTCTGGTAGTTTGGCACAGAGCAGTTGGGCTTATTTAAAGAGGCAATATGTAAAGTATTTGTGCAACACACACAGACAGTAACAATGAATACAACACAAAAAGACTCCACACAGGTTTAGTAAATAGATCATTATATTCTGTAAAAAAACAAGACCAAAACAACAAAAATCCAATGTATAGAAATGAGATATTGAATTTCAAAAGGATAAATACAAGTAAGCGCTTAGAAGAAAGTAGCGCTAAAAAGGTTACTTGAGATCGCGCTAGACCAGGGAAAGTCCAAAGTTCAGACCGATGGCGATGGAGGGCAGACCAGCTATAGGACTCAGACAGGTCCTGCTGATAAAGGACCTTGGAGGGAGCAAGCGTCATCATCGAAGACTCCATGTGAGGAGTCAACGGGGCGCTGTGTCATTGACAATCCCGTGGATGGAGACAAAGCGTCGGTGCCAATGCACGCAGTCGATGAAAGCTTCCGTGTCGAACCCCTTTATGATGCCGGTGCTGCATAATGGTTGAGCCACACTGTCCGTTGATGTCAAGCCGCACATTCCATTGAGGTGATGTTGTTGATCAGCTCCTGCGTCGGCATTGAAGGGCAATTACGTTGGTTCCAATCGGCGCAAAGTTGTCACCTCATCGATTTTGAAGCAGAAACAGATGCAATACCCACTTCTGAGGCCCAGGGCTGTATTATAACCTCAGGCAAGGGAGGACTCACAGGCGGCAGACTACAGCAGCTGCAGCAGAGTTGAAGAAAGTCTTTGACATATATACACGGACACAGAAAAGGTATTTTGGACAGTCCCTTTCAACTACTGGCTACAGTTGTTCCGTAGATTTTGAATTGGCAAACAGGTCTGTCCGCTCAGCAATGGCAACAGCCTTTGACATTTTGTGGATGTAAACACTTTTAGAAAGTAGTCCACAAACATAACACTATATTTCCTAATACATTTTTTGTTATTTTTTAAGAGTACACATGCTCTCTTTTGTTTCAACCCAAATGCTTCAATTTGCTTCTATACTCCCCAGCTTGGTCCAATCCTGCATTTCTTTTTTTCGAAGGCCTGCAGCTGCATAATGCTACTGGCACTCTTGCTTCTTGAAAAGTGCTCCTGACCATTTTTGGCAAACGTACAAAGGATTTTTACTGCCACACACCATCTGGCTCAGTAGAATACAGGGGTTGCTACAGCACAAACCCTTCTACATAAGTGCTAATCCAATATTGCGATTTGTAAACCATTTAGTGACCTATGTATCAATGGTTTGCAACTGTTATTTAGGTGGCAAACCATTAATGAGTTACTGACTCCAAAATTGGGATGGTAACTGATTTGCAAAGAAGAAAGGATCCAATTTGTACCCTTTATCTTTTCTGAATCAAAGAGGTAACTTCAAGTGAAGTAGGTAGTGATCGTTTAGAGAATTCAGACTGCTTCAAAAAAATCTATTTTGTAAAACAATCACAGGAATTGTGATCTGCTGTCCCTTTCAGGCTACTGTACCTGTGATTGTAGCCAATCACAGGGAGGTTGCAAATTAGAACCTGCTTAATGAATATTAATAAGGCAGGTCATTCTGTGACCTCATTTGCACCAATAGCGACGCTTAGACCTAAGACATAATACTTAGCCAAGCACCGCATTGTTTATATTTTTAACTAGGGTAGGAGACCCACTGATTAAAAATTGTCTTCACGGATACTCCGAACCTTATTTTAAATCACACACATACATCTACACAGTTCTGGCCCCTCACCCCCACTTCACCATACGGCTATTGGAAAAAGATCTCAGCCAAAGTGCCCCTACTACAGGGAGCCCGTTGGGTATTGCACCGCCGACCCGACGAGGAGCAGCCCAGATGATGAAGCATGACACCCGTTTGGGTGTGTGAGGGCATTACATTCCAATAAATGGACTCCCAACTCTGAACCCAAACGTTCAGGGTGGTGTCACTTTCCCTTGCTCGAACACTCTTGAGGAACAGCATAACCTTCTTCTTCTAATACTTCAATTAGGGCACCTATGCTGGACCTCCCTCGACCCTGATAGAGGAAAAAGCCCTGTAGTCCCTCCTTTGTATACTGACACATGCTCTGTTGATAGACTTTTTTTTATTAAAATGAATTTGCTTATTTAAGAGCTATTTATCTCCTTTAGAGTCCACTTTAAATGGTTAACTAGCTTTCTAAATATTTTTACAGCCCAGTATTGATGACTTTCAGGAAATCTCCAGCTTCAAATGGGAAAATATTTTAAGACAAAAAATGCGTGCACGAGAATAATTCCCCTAAAGTTTGCTAGTTATGTTGTCTTCTACCAGCTAGTCTTTGCCTGATGTGACCATGCAGTTTGCCTGCAGCTATCTATTTCTTGGTAATGCCCCACATTGTCCCCAGATTTTAACCTACTGGCCAATGGCCCACAAATAAAGTTTTGAATACGGTGTAAGTATACTTTTTAACAGGACAAAGCACTTTCAATCACTGACTTGAAAATCTTGGCCAAATATTCTGAATTAGATTAGGCTGAAACTGAAATTGCCAGTAGGCCACAGCAAAACACCACTTGATGTTCTTTGGAAACTACTAGCCGCCAGACAGGAACAATTTGCTTTCTTTTTTTTAACTTTCAAGTTACCTGTACTCTTTTATGCTTGAGCATTAAAAAAAGCTGGTGTATAAAACAAGTGGCTTCACACTATTTAGCAAAGGTACTGTTAGTAATACAATGGGTAATAGGCCCACTCATGCACAATCATAAGAACATGTATGTACATTAAACGAATGTCACAATTTTCTCAGACTTTTTGAATCCATCGTTGTGTAATTCGGAAAAGATCATGGTTTCTCAAATGTTGCTATTGTTGCCTATTCTTCGCAAATTTGGTCCAAGATTAGTGAAACTGTAAGTGGTCGAATTTTTGTCAAACAATCAATTTCTTGGCAGCACATTATTATACAGTGTTAGAAATGGGGGTCTCTAGTTGGCAATGGTTTGCACCTTTGTCCAAGTAGGGACCCTCCTTCCTAGTCAGGGTAAGGGGGATACACTTCTAAATTAACCCCTGCTCACCCCCTTGGTAGCTTGGCATGAGCAGACAGGCTTATCTTAGTGGCAGTGTGTTGGACTTGGCCCTTTTTGCAGGGTCATCCCTAAACTTTTTGCCTTGCTCCTAACTTTTTTTCTGACATGGTGTTGGTGGTTTTAGGACTCTGGGCACTTTAGCACTGCTGTCCAGTGTAAAGTGCGTGCGCTCTCTGTGTTAAATATGGTAAGATTGGTCTACACCTGTTTGGCCTATTTAATCTACCTGTCAGTCCCTTGTAAAGTGGTATCTTATACCCAGGGCTGGTAAATTAAATGCTACTGGCGGGCTTGCAGCGCTGATTGCGCCACCCACCAAAGTAGCCTTTCAAACCTATCTCAGGCCTCTGCCACTGCAGGGCCTGTGCGCGCAGTGTTACTGCAGCTGTGACGTGGCACCTAAAGTGTGTGCCATGTCCGTGACCCCCCCTTTGACTACATGTCAGTCACCCCTAAGGTAGGCCCTAGCTAGCCCTATGGGCATGGTGCGTTGTGAGTTAAAGATAGGACATGTACCTTAAGTGTGTGACATGTCCTGGTAGTGACAAACAGCCATTTTGGTTTCTCACTACTGTGGGGCTGCCCTCCCATAGGAATACATTGGGGATTCCCTGATAAGTGTTTCAGTGGTAATTCCTGATATGAGAGGCGCAGCGTGGTCAAGTTTGGTATATTTGGAATAGTGATAATAAATGCTGCGCATTGGTGTGCGCAGATTTATTATAACTATTTTAGAAATGCCACTTTTAGAAGTTGGCATTTCTGTGTGCTATGTGTCTGCCTGCCTGATGTGAATTGCATGTCTGGCTTTTGAGTGACAGGGGCTGGTGAGGTGTGTGTGGCTCCAGGAGGGGCAGGGTGAGTCAGCACTAGGCTGAATGGGACATCTGCATTTGGAGTGGTGGGAGGAGAAGTCCTTGGACCCTGAATAGGATGGTGCCTGCCCTAGTGAATGCTGGCTCCGCCCCCCTGTGGTGTGTCTAATGACGAGCCCCCACCTGACAAAGGGGAAGAGGAGCCTTGTAAACAAAGTGCTCCAATTCCCCCCTGAACCAGTTTTTGCTGGTTCCCCAAGCCCTGTGCTGGTACAGACAAAGGGAAAAGGTGATATAAATATAGGGGCTGTGACCCCATGAAAAGGTGCTGATCCTGTGCTTACTGGGGCATAGCTGCTGCTGGGGCCCAGGAGGAACCGCCACGAGGGCTTGCCTCCCTGATGGAGGGCTCTGTGAGCTGGCCTCCCTGGGCCCAGCTATGCCCCATGGACCCAAGGACTTTATTTTTGCTTCCGGCGCCTCGTGAGCGCTGCATTTTCATTTTTCCCCAAAAGAGGAGCGTGTGGGCTTCGCAGCACGGAGCTGCAGCCCTGGCAGAGGGAATCCCGATGTGGGGATTCCCCCGCATTTGGTGCCTTTGCGGCGGGAGCCCACCCCGCATTGTGGCTCTTAGCGGGAGCCTACCCCGCTTTATGGATATTTACAATGGCGGGTGCCCACCCCGCATGATGGTGCCTTTTGTGGGTGCCCACCCCGCATTGTTTATTTAATGGTGAGCATGTGCCCACCCCGCAATTGCCGCCAAGATTCGAGTTACCGCTGCGGCCCGGAGAGAGGATGACGCGGCCGACGGAAACCAGGCGCGTCTGCCTGGTTGTGGGCGGCGCCAGTAATGGGAAGTGCCGGCCAGAAGAAGCATGATGCAAGGCACGGCTCGACGGAGATCCCGCTCTGTGTTGCAGGATCCCCGGTGCCTGCTCCTAGACCAGAGGAAGTCCGGAGGTCGGTGACTTCCTGAGCGGGGCCCCAGTGAACTGTGGGAGCCCCGCATGCCGCCAGAAGAGGAGAGAGGCCTGCAAGGTGTAGACCGGAGGTGCCTACGAAGAACCGGTGAGTGGGGCTGAGTTGAGTCCGGTAGGGGGGTGTGTCGGGGCACATTGTCGGTGCCCTCCCCTGGTGGTCGCTCCTAAGGCACACTGGTGCCAGTGCCTGATCTCTCTCACAGCTGCCCCACCTGACAGTGGGCAGCTGCAACGATTGGCGTATTTGTGTAGAGAGCCCCAGAGTGGGGCTCAGGCCATTTGTCTCAGTGGCGCCGCCTTAGCGGGCCACTGCAACGTGGGGCACATTTGTTTTGGAGATACCAGTGGGGGTTTCAGTGGCACAGTGGGTGCCAGTATCCTTTGTGCTGACCACAGCTTCCCCGCCGGACAGTGGGCAGCTGCAACATTTGGGCACCTTCGGTTTGGAAGAGTCCCAGTGGGGCTCTCAGGGCGCCGTGAGCGCCAGTGCCGGTTTTTGGTTCCCAGCTGCTCAGCAATTAGTGGGCAGCTGCAACGTTTAGGCCATTTGCTTTGCGAGGTCCCTCTTAGACCCCTGACTTTGCAGGACATAGGGCATTTGACCCCAGAGAAAGGCCAGTTGGCCTGGGGACAGTTTGGTGACATTGGTAGAGCGCCAGGCTCTACAGAACTGCATCATGTGTTTATGCCTACTATGAGTGTTGCCAAAAATGGTTTAGGCCCATAGTATTTATGCTAATGAGGTTTGGGCCTAATGTGTTGATGCCTGATGTCATGCTATGAGGTTTTGGGGTAGTACCTATTTGCGTAATGTGTTTATGCTTATGGGGTTAGTGCATAATGTGTTTATGCTTGTGAGGCCTATTGCTTAATGTGTTTATGCTAATGAGGTTTGGGCCTATTGGGTTTATGCCTAATGTAATAATGCTGAGGTCATTATTGTACCAGTAGTTACTGGTTGTGTTCTGCATTTACTTACCTGTTCTGATGGTTCTGACCGTGGCCCGATTGGCCTGGTCCTGTATATAATCCCCTGTGAATATTGCCCGTGCCAGTTGGCACAGTGTAAATGTATGATTAGGTTTCTAATGTGTTTATGATAATACAAAGGCTATTTTTTATATAACCTTGTGTGGAGTTTCTTTTGTGGTGTGCCTAGTTTGTTGCTGCTGTGTGTGTGTGTTGCGCAAACGCTTTACACATTGCCTCTGGGATAAGCCTGACTGCTCGTGCCAAGCTACCAAGGGGGTGAGCAGGGGTTATCTTCAGCGTGTAACTCCCTTGCCCTGACTAGAGTGGTGGTTTCTGCCTGGCTTAGGCGCATGCCCTAGCCATCCAGAAATCCCAAATCTAACATTGGTTGTCAGCGGTGAGGATAGGACTTGCGTTTGCGCAGTACCACAGCGACAACTGGTTGCACTACAAACTCTGCATTTAGAGAATCACATGTTTGGGAATTATTTTTACTGATTTTGTTTTCTCCTCAAGAGTGTCATTGTTAAATGGTGTTTTCTGCGCATTTATTTTGGTGGCAGAAGAGAGAAAATGACAGGGCGGGGACGCCAGTAGGTGGGGAGGATCCCATAGCTAGGGAGTCCCTTGCTGGGTCCAGTGCCCCGTCCCTTTCCCTGTCCCCAGAGGAGTGGGTGGATAGGAGGGAAGAAAGGGAGCATCAGCTGGCGTTGGAAAGGCTCAAAGTGGAGCTAGCGCAGCTGAGTGTGGAGGAGAAAAAGCTAGCTCTGGAGGGTAGGTTATCCCCTGAGCATAGTTTGAGTTGTCTGGATTCACCATAAGTGTGGGATCCAGTGGTGGCAGCAATATGGAGTCCAGTGCAGGAAGTCCCATTCCCATTTCCCAGAGTATGGTGCCTGGTTCCCAGTTAAAGGGGTACAGGTTGAGATTCAGGGGTAGTAAGGAACTGTCTCACCAGTCTTGGGGGGAGTTTGTGGATGAATGTTGTGATGCACTGGACGATTGGGTGATGGTTAGCACGGCAAATGATTTTGAAGGGCTGTTCAATCTGGTTGTCAGAGAGCACGTGTTCAGTAATTGTTTTACGGGGTTGCGCCAACACCTGTTGGGGTGTAAGTTCTCTGATCCCAGGGAGCTTGCATGGGAGGCAGACCTCTGGCTGTGTGCTAGAGGGTCTGAAGAGGCATTGGGGAGTGATTCCAAAAGTAGTTGCTTGGGTATCTTCCGGTCCTGTGTGGTGGAAGAGGTTCAGTGTAGCCCAGCTAGGTCCCAGTGTAGTGGGAGGGGTGTAGGGGCTCACGTCCGGTCTCAGTGGAAGAGTGAGTGTGGGACTGTGTGTCCCAAGGTGCCCGGAACCCAGTCTCAGGGCCTGGAGGGTTCCCTAAGGGAGCGCCACGTCGGGGGCCTAGGCTGTACTTGTAGGCCATATGAGGAGGATCTCCTAGTGTCAGGAGAACATGGAGTGTCTGTAATCAGAGCTCCAGCGGTTCTGGTGTCTGGCGGTGTCGCTCCAGTTGGGAGGGTGCAGAAGTCCAGAGTGAGGGGTGAGAGGGGGATGTGTTCCCCAGTGGAAGAACCAGTGGGTCAGGGACCAGCCAGAAGGGCTGAGTCTCCTAGAAGTGACCATGGCGACACCACTTCTGTCCTGGGGGATCTTCGCGCACTGTCAGATGGACAGGGGTCGGGAGATCTGCGCCAGGCAGACTGTCACACAACACATTAGTCATGTGTTATCCTTGGGGGGGATACTGTGTGCATCCCCAGAAGTCCTGGCGTGCCAGGCAAGTGCTCAGCCGTGGGGTTCAGCCCCAAGGTTGGGAGGCCAGGTTCAGGTTCAGACTGACTTGGAGGGAAGGACATCTGTAATCAGAGTCCTGACCAGTTTTGGCTTCCAGGGGTACCGCTCCAAGGTGGGAGGGTGCAGAACTCTGGAAGGGGGTGCAGAGGGAGGGAGCCCTCGCCTCTGACCCTGGTGCAACCTGAGGGTTTAGACCCTAGGTTGGGAGACTTGGAAACTTTGTGATCAAGATGACTCTCTGCCAAAGAGAACAGCTGGAGATTGAGGAGAAGTACTGCCCGAGTGTGTCTAGGGCTGGCCTGCAGTTTGCTGTTTCTACTGAGGAGATATCTAAAGGACTGTGCTGTGTGCTTTGTCCCCTGCTTGAAGAGGAACTGTGCTGTGTGCGTTGTTTTTCTGAAGACAAGAGTCTCCGAGGGTCTGAGTGAGCTGGCCTCCTGTTAGGGAGTTTCAGCTGGTTGGAAAGTTGTGTTCTGAGGGTGCCTCTCCAAGGAGGAGGGTACGGAACCCCAGAAGAAGAGGTAGGGGGAGGAGAGCCTCGCCCGTGACTTCTGGTCAGCCAGAGGGTGCGGACCCTAGGTTGGAGGATCAGTGGCAGTTTGGAACTGCCCTGATGGGAGGAAGAGTGGAGAATGGCTACTATGTGCCAGGGGCTACCGCCCCCCACTCAGTGAGTTGGCAAGGACCAGATACCTCAGGGTGGCCTAGGGCCTGGTCCTGGCCGTGGACAGCTAGGGAGTACCAGTGGGGTAGCCTAGTTGGTCCTGAGAGCTTTTGACAGAGGGAACCACGTGGGTTCAGAGTGGCATAGAACTGGAGGGTGTCCCTGCAGTTGCGGGCCCGCGTCCGTGTTCTATTGCCCAAGGCAGGGAAGCCCATCAAGGTGGTGATTGGTCTACCCTGCGTTTTGGCTGGAAGGGGGTTGTGTTGGACTTGGCCCTTTTTGCAGGGTCATCCCTAAACTTTTTGCCTTTCTCCTAGCCTTTTTTCTGACATGGTGTTGGTGGTTTTAGGACTCTAGGCACCTTAGCACTGCTGTCCAGTGTAAAGTGCGTGCGCTCTCTCTGTTAAATATGGTAAGATTGGTCTACACCTGTTTGGCCTATTTAATTTACCTGTCAGTCCCTTATAAAGTGGTATCTTATACCCAGGGCTGGTAAATTAAATGCTACTGGCGGGCTTGCAGCGCTGATTGCGCCACCCACCAAAGTAGCCTTTCAAACCTATCTCAGGCCTCTGCCACTGCAGGGCCTGTACGCGCAGTGTTACTGCTGCTGTGACGTGGGACCTGAAGTGTGTGCCATGTCCGTGACCCCCCCTTTTACTACATGTCAGTCACCCCTAAGGTAGGCCCTAGCTAGCCCTATGGGCAGGGTGCATTGTGAGTAAAAGATAGGACATGTACCTTAAGTGTGTGACATGTCCTGGGAGTGACAAACAGCCATTTTGGTTTCTCACTACTGTGGGGCTGCCCTCCCATAGGAATGCATTGGGGATTCCCTGATAAGTGTTTCAGTGGTAATTCCTGATTTGAGAGGCGCAGCGTGGACAAGTTTGGTATATTTGGAATAGTGATAATAAATGCTGTGCAATGGTGTGCGCAGATTTATTATAACTATTTTAGAAATGCCACTTTTAGAAGTTGGCATTTCTGTGTGCTATGTGTCTGCCTGCCTGATGTGGATTGCATGTCTGGCTTTTGAGTGACAGGGGCTGGTGAGGTATGTGTGGCTCCAGGAGGGGCAGGGTGAGTCAGCACTAGGCTGAATGGGACATCTGCATTTGGAGTGGTGGGAGGAGAAGTCCCTGGACCCTGAATAGGATGGTGCCTGCCCTAGTGAATGCTGGCTCCGCCCCCCTGTGGTGTATCTAATGACAAGCCCCCACCTGACAAAGGGGAAGAGGAGCCTTGTAAACAAAGTGCTCCAATTCCCCCCTGAACCAGTTTTTGCTGGTTCCCCAAGCCCTGTGCTGGCGCAGACAAAGGGAAAAGGTGATATAAATATAGGGGCTGTGACCCCATGAAAAGGTGCTGATCCTGTGCTTACTGGGGCTTCGCTGCTGCTGGGGCCCAGGAGGAACCACCACGAGGGCTTGCCTCCCTGCTGGAGGGCCCTGTGTGCTGGCCTCCCTGGGTCCAGCTATGCCCCATGGACCCAAGGACTTTATTTTTGCTTCCGGCACCTCGTGAGCACTGCATTTTCATTTTCCCCAAAAGAGGAGCGCGTGGGCTTCGCAGCACGGAGTTGCAGCCCTGGCAGAGGGAATTCCGACGTGGGGATTCCCCTGCATTTGGTGCCTTTGCGGTGGGAGCCCACCCCGCATTGTGGCGCTTAGCGGGAGCCTACCCCGCTTTATGAAAATTTACAATGGCGGGTGCCCACCCCGCATGATGGTGCTTTTTGCGGGTGCCCACCCCGCATTGTTTATTTAATGGTGAGCGGGTGCCCACCCCGCAATTGCCGCCGAGATTCGAGTCACCGCCGCGGCCCGGAGAGAGGCTGATGCGGCTGACCGGAAACCAGGCGCGTCTGCCTGGTTGTGGGCGGGGCCAGTAACGGGAAGTGCTGGCCGGAAGAAGCGTGACGCGAGGCACGGCTCGACGGAGATCCCGCTCCGTGTTGCAGATCCCCGGTGCCTGCTCCTAGACCAGAGGAAGTCCGGAGGTCGGTGACTTCCTGAGCGGGGCCCCCGTGAGCTGTGGGAGCCCCGCATGCCGCCAGAAGAGGAGAGAGGCCTGCAAGGTGTAGACCGGAGGTGCCTACGAAGAGCCGGTGAGTGGGGCTGAGTTGAGTCCGGTGGGGGGTGTGTCGGGGCACATTGTCGGTGCCCTCCCCCTGTGGTCGCTCCTAAGGCACAGTGGTGCCAGTGCCTGATCTCTCTCACAGCTGCTCCGCCTGACAGTGGGCAGCTGCAATGATTGGCGTATTTGTGTAGAGAGCCCCAGAGTGGGGCTCAGGCCATTTGTCTCAGTGGCACCGCCGTAGCGGGCCACTGCAACATGGGGCACATTTGTTTTGGAGATCCCAGTGGGGATTTCAGTGGCACAGTGGGTGCCAGTATCCTTTGTGCTGACCACAGCTTCCCCGCCGGACAGTGGGCAGCTGCAACATTTGGGCACCTTCGGTTTGGAAGAGTCCCAGTGGGGCTCTCAGGGCGCCGTGAGCGCCAGTGCCGGTTTTTGGTTCCCAGCTGCTCAGCAATTAGTGGGCAGCTGCAACGTTTAGGCCATTTGCTTTGCGAGGTCCCTCTTAGACCCCTGACTTTGCAGGACATAGTACATTTGACCCCAGAGAAAGGCCAGTTGGCCTGGGGACAGTTTGGTGACATTGGTAGAGCGCCAGGCTCTACAGAACTGCCTACTATGAGTGTTGCCAAAAATTGTTTAGGCCCATAGTATTTATGCTAATGAGGTTTGGGCCTAATGTGTTGATGCCTAATGTCATGCTATGAGGTTTTGGGGTAGTACCTATTTGCGTAATGTGTTTATGCTTATGGGGTTAGTGCATAATGTGTTGATGCTTGTGAGGCCTATTGCGTAATGTGTTTATGCTGATGAGGTTTGGGCCTATTGGGTTTATGCCTAATGTAATAATGCTGAGGTCATTATTGTACCAGTAGTTACTGGTTGTGTTCTGCATTTACTTACCTGTTCTGATGGTTCTGACCGTGGCCCGATTGGCCTGGTCCTGTATATAATCCCCTGTGAATATTGCCAGTGCCAGTTGGCACAGTGTAAATGTGTGATTAGGTTTCTAATGTGTTTATGATAATACAAAGGCAATTTTTATATAACCTTGTGTGGAGTTTCTTTTGTGGTGTGCCTAGTTTGTTGCTGCTGTGTGTGTGTGTTGCGCAAACGCTTTACACATTGCCTCTGGGATAAGCCTGACTGCTCGTGCCAAGCTACCAAGGGGGTGAGCAGGGGTTATCTTCAGCGTGTAACTCCCTTGCCCTGACTAGAGTGGTGGTTTCTGCCTGGCTTAGGCGCATACCCTAGCCAACCAGAAATCCCAAATCTAACACAGTGTGTAAAGCATTTGTGCACACATAGAGTAACACAGTGAAAACACTACAAATGGACACCACACCAGTTTAGAAAAATAAGCAAAACTTTATCTAAACCAACAAGACCAAATATGACAAAAATCCAACGTACAATACTGTAAAAATAGTTACTTTTCAAGATAACCTTTAAATTGCAGAAATAGCTGAAAAACACAGTTTTTCCATGTCGGTAGCTGCTTCTGGGGCTATCGCGATGCTTAAAACAACAGAGTCTAACCGTTCCAGCCGACTGCGTCGGTACGGGCCAGCTAAAGCGTCGACAGACTCGTGAACAGTACCTTTCTCGTTGCGGCCGACATGTTGGTGCGAGTCTGTCGGGGCAACCTTAGCGGTTGTGTTGCAAAAAATGGAAACGGTGCCGGGTGAGGTGCCCTCACGACGCAGTGCAGGCAGCGGCTCGGTGACGATCGTCCTGACGGTGTCGGTGAGACCAAGGTTTATGGTGTGGTGTGAGGTGGTGCTCGATGCGGTGCTAGTAGGTTGCGGTGCAGGTGACGGAGCCGGTCGATGTTCGGGTCGTGTAGCGACGGTGTCGGTGACGTCCAGGCAGGATGAAGCGAGGCGGTGCGGAGTGCAGTGCCCACAGAACGCGATGCAAGCAACGCCTCGGTGACCATCATCCAGACGGCGTCGGTGAGACCAAGGATGCCGTGTGAAGTGTAGCAGGGCCCTCTGCGGTGCCTTCAGGACATGGAAGCCTGCGACGGGCTCGGTGACAGAGTCGGTTGCCCTTTTCTTCTGCGGTTCCAGAGATAGTGCCAAGAAGGATGGTGAGGTCTTTGCTATTCCTGAGACCTCTTGAACAGGGGGCAAGCTCCACTTCCAAGCCCTTGGAGATACTTTCTTAAGCAGGATACACACGCAGTTCCTCTCATCGGCAGAAACAGCTACTGCAGGCCAACCCCAGACAGCACACTCCTCCTCCAGTTTCTTCCAGCTCTTCTCCTTGGCAGAGGTTCCTCTTGAAGTCCAAACGTGATCTAAAAGTCTGGGGTCTGGGCCCCACTTTTTAGAACATAAATTCCTTTGCTCTCTGGTGGCAGAGAAGCTCTTTGACCAGCCAAAAACAGTTCTGTCCTCTCTGGTGCAGCTTCCTGGCAGGGGGTGGAGACAGCATAGTAGTAAATCAAATAACCAATCATGGAAACACCAATCCATCATAACACTTTACGCAGAGAGCATATGCAGTCTAGCACTGATCAGCAGTGGTAAAGTGCCCAGAGTCCTAAAACCAACAAAAACAGGGTCCAAAAAGCAAAACGTCTGGGGATAAAACCGCTGGAAAAGCTAGGTCTAACATGCAATATGGTAATTATTCTGAAAATTGTGTGTCATTTTCTGAAATGTTTGAGGGGTGTATGAAAAGTCACAGCTTTAATTCACACAGAGTCCAGTAAGTTAATCATCCTTCTCTGGCTAGTAAAATGAGTACTATTGCGTAGCGTATTAATAATAGTGATTTGCAGCATTACACAAACACAGAAGCAGAGAGGAATTTACAGAAAAGCAATTCTTATTAAAAGTTTCAAGAAGAATACACCTTGGACTAAGCCCATAAGTAATCCTTTAAGGACTCAGAGGCTTTACACAAAGAAACAAATGTTCTTCTTAGTGTAATAAGGATAACAAAAGCATCAGAAAAGAAGAATATTTGTGCAAACGTTTTTATCAGCACATAATCCAAGTAAAAGTTTTATTTTTGGTGTTATACTGTGTTGAGACCGCTTTTTTCTATAGCTTCTTGCTTATATTGTTGTTGCTTATATTGTTAACACATATGATTGTAGAAAAAGCTTTTGTAATCACTTTCAAACTCTTTCCATACAAGAATTTCTGCCTGTATTACTTCCATTATTTTTTGGATAGTGAACAATTTTCTCAAACTCAACCCGAAAAGAATGATGTCCTTCTCACCCAGCTGCACCTAATACATAGATCTGCCGTCACCGATGCCAGTCCGTTTGAATTCATAATATCCATTAAATTCCATTAATGAGCCTGTTTTTCTTCACTAAAAAGTGTTTCTTCCATCTGATGCCCCTTCTTCTCTTAATTGCAGATCTACTCTCCACGGCTACCCAAATATTTAGATCTTTCAAAACTCAGTGATGATATATTTCATGTACTTCACTGACCCACAAATGTTTGTCAGCTCTTCAGCCTGCCCGCCTTCTCCTATTGTCATTTATAATTTCTATGTTTGACATATGCATGCACCGTTCCTGTAGCTCCACCTTATTTTTGTTATCTTTTTATTTGTAATATTTGCCTTAGTCCCAGCGTTTAACACCTTTCTGTCTCCTATCACCTTTCACCTCCTTTCTCCTATCACCTATGCATCCTCATGATTTTGTTCTTTTAGCAGCAAACATGTCGAGTTATCTACCTATGCAGTGGAATCTTCCACCATCCTTGATTATAAATCTTGACTGAACACCTTCTTCAGTAATTGAGTCTCTACCAAAATGTGTACCATTCCCTATCTGCCCTCTTCTTTGAATAAATGTTTTCTTTGAAAGATACATAAATAACTCCACATATGGGGGCATATTAGCAAGACCGGCGATAAAATTATCGCCGCTTTAGCGGCAGGAAACTGCCGCTAAAACGTCGATAATGGGCTTGCTAATATGCGTTATGGAATTCCAATAGAAGCCCAGGTTAGATGTGCAGGACATCTAACCTGGGCTTCTATTGGAATTCCATAACGCATATTAGCAAGCCCATTATCGCCGTTTTAGCGGCAGTTTCCTGCCGCTAAAACGGCGATAATTGTATCGCCGGTCTTGCTAATATGCCCCATGTTTTTATAGAGTCATTCCCATACGTTTAACATCTCCCTGAATTTTAAAGCTCAACACGACAAATATCTCTAACAGGAGAAGGGAGCCCACCGTTAAAATTAAGGGGCATATTAGCAATGCCTGGCGATAATTATCGCAAAGCGCAATTAGCGCTTGGATAATTATCGCCAGGCATCGCCGGTTTCTATCGCGGAGTTAGCGTGCAATCAGCAATGCTAATCTCCAAAGCGATAGAAACCTTGGAGAACAGTGTGAATATCGCCTGAAAACAGGCGATATTCACACTGTTCCCCAGTTCTGCTTGCTGATAGTGCGAGGGGACTTAGCCATGTAATCCACCTCTCATTGGATTACATGGCTAAGTCAGGGTGGGACCAGGTGTTAGCAAACCAGCGCTAAACGTGTTTAGCGCTGGTTCGCTAATCACCGCCCCTGCCTCGCTGATAGGCGTTAGCGACCTCAGCGACTGTTTCCAGTCGCTGTTAGGTGGGGAACGCCTACTTTGCATGCCATTAGCGATAAATATCGCTGGCATGCAAAGCGGCACCCAACCCGGTCGCTATCGCCTACAAGCTGTCGCTAACAGCAGTTAGCGACAGCTTGTTGATAAGGCGATAATATTATCGCCGCTTTAGCGGGAAAAAGTCCCGCTAAAGTGGCGATAATCGCCTTGCTGATATGCCCCTAAGTCTTGCAGCCAAAAAGCAAATAAGGCAGGAGAGGCTCATGCAGGTTAGAGCGGTGGAGAGGTGGGGGGGGGGGGAGGGGGGGAAGACGAGAGAAAATTAATTATTTACTTAATTTTCCCTCATCGTGGTCTGTCGAGTCCCCCCCCTCCCCCCCCGCCCCACCATTCAACGCTCTTACCTGCATTGGCCGCTCCTGAAATAAAGTGCACTTTTAGAAAGATTTTGAAGGAATTAATTATGAGATTCTCTAATGTTAGTGTTTTAATTTATTCCGCAAAATACGTAATTCAGAGAGAACAATAATGAAATGATTCACATATATATGTAAGTAATGTCATCTAAAAGGCATGTGAAGCAGTGTACTCTATGGAATTCTAATGCAGAATCCCATCTGATAACTATTAAACTTCAGACGTATTACATCATTTTGATTCTGAAAAAGTAACGGTGCTTAGAAAACATATTCCTATAAATACAGGCAGTTTATTATGTTGCTTCTAAAAAAACGCACCATTTTATGCTTGAAATTAGCATATTCATTTTGCAAGTAACCTTTTTCTGTCATTAAACCATTTGCATCAGTTTCAGTTACTAGCTGCAACACGGCAGCACAAATATGGTGTCACTTTCTTTACAGCGCCGAGACTACACTGCCGGTAATTTATTTGGAAGCAATTTCACACTGCAAGATCCCATTTCATCAGTTGAGTTAAGGAAGTCTTTGATAGCCGCTCTAATTGGAATTTTCCTTTGGAGTGCATGTTTTCTAAAGGGTAATGTGCTCAGAGTCGGAAGTTACATTTTAGTTTTACTTCAATGGAGCTGCTTCACAAAATATATTCTAGGCATAAAACAGAGGGGCATATTAGCAAGACCCACGTTAGAATATCGCTGCTTTAGCGGCAGGAAACTGCCGCTAAAACGGCGATAATGGGCTTGCTAATATGCGTTATAGAATTCAATAGAAGCCCAGGTTAGATGTCCTGCACATCTAACCTGGGCTTCTATTGAATTCTATAACGCATATTAGCAAGCCCATTATCGCCGTTTTAGCGGCAGTTTCCTGCCGCTAAAACGGCGATAAATTTAACGTGGGTCTTGCTAATATGCCCCCAAGTTTAATAATTGTGTGAGATTTGGGTCTAGTTAAGGGAGGGTGACCAGCCACCTTAAGTAATAATTACAATCCTTGTCAGGGGAACCACCAAAGTCACTAACTTTACCTGAGCTCAACCCCCTTGTAAATATGGCAAAGAGCAGATAGGCTTAGCTTAGAGGCAATGTATAAAGGGGCATATTTATCTAACTTTCATGCAGCACAGCAAGTCACCTTGCTGCGCTGCGTAAAAGGGCAGGAATGCACAGTATTCATATTACATGGCGCATTCCTGTCCTTTCCTTATGCTGCTGTCCTTTTGGCTGCCTGGCGCCTACACAGGCTCCCTTGTGCTGTGATGCAAGGGTGCCTGCGTTGTAGGCAGGATTGTTTTTGTGCAGGAAGGGGCACCTTCCTGCATAAAAACAATCATCAAAGGCATTTTCCTCTTTCTAAATGTGTTGCAGCAAAATGCAGCACACTTAGAAAGAGGAAACAACAAGGAGAAATGCAAATATTTCTCCTCAATGCACCTCCCCTGGGAATGCGTAGCATTCTTGCACATTCCCAGGTTTACCAGTGTTGGTAAATCTGAGTTTGTGCCAAAATCCATGGGTGGATTCTTGGGGATATCCACACTCCACCAATGTAACGCCTCCCTCGAGCAGGGTAACGCAATGCAGCAATTTGTGCTGCATTGTGTTACTCTAGATTTATCAAGCCACGCAGGGCCACACAAGCTGGCCTTGCGTGGCTTGATACATCTTATTTTAGTGTTGCATCAGCCTAGTGCCTCTTTGAATGGAACAAGGGAGATGTAACACATTGCAAAATTTGCCCCAAAGTATTTTTTGCAGGACCAATACAGGAACAAAGTCAAACACAATAGGAAAATACCAAACTAATTTAGAAAAATAGAGTAACTTTTATTAAATTAATTGACATCAAAATAACACATTTCCAATAAGGGGAACTGGATATGATTTTAATTTATTTTTTATTATAAATAGCACCAAAAAGCATTAAGCCTTACGTGCCCAATGCAGTTGACTGGTCTTGGTAGACTGGGACCTAGGTGCAATTTGAGGCTGATTACGATGGAGCGTGGGTCAGATACAGAAACCAGGTTAAACCCGGTTAGAAGCTTGCCTCAGAACTTAGTCACAAAAATTAAAGACCAGAATCTCCCACTGGGTAATGCAACAGTTTGTAGCACAGGAAGGCTCCACGATACCAGGTAGCTGTCAGGCAAGGTTCCGGTGAAGCTGTTAGATTTTGGAAGGAAAGTTTTGATTGCGAGAAATTCAAATTTCATGCCCAAGAAACATCCCTTGCTCAATGGATACATTTTGCACCTTTGCCCGGTCAAGATTTCTTCATTTGCACTTACCCACTTTTTTAGAGCTTGGATTACTTCAGCAGGGCAAGGCTGCAGCCTGTAACCAACCAGGACTCTACGAGGCCTGGTACCATCACTGTGAAGTCTCAGGATTTGCCATCATAAAAAAGATACGAGCGGGGGAAACTTGAATCTTGTGCCCAGTGGTAACACACCTTAGTAGGGTCAACTACGCAGATTTGTCTCAGTTCTTCAGAGACCTTTGGAGTCCAAAAAGTTCTACACCCCACTTTTCCAGGGGGTGGTAGGAGAAGTCCACCCAGACTCAACCAAAGGCTCCAGTACCTCAGAAACAGCAGTTGGTGTCAGGACTCACTCCAGCAGAGGCCACCAGCACATTCCAGGGAAGTTCCAGTTGGAACTGGTCAGCTGGGAATATTCAGTAAAGACCTCTTGCTGCTTATTGTGTCCATGTAACATGAACAGGAGATCAGCTTTATGACACTTAGAGTGTATGTCTTTATCCTGGTTATAGGAGGGAGCAGGTGCAGTCCTTCAGGGCTCTATTCATGACTCAGACAACAAATCTAGTCCTCTTCTGATCTTAATCAGGTCCAGTAGTTTTCTCAGGGTTGTACTGGGGATGGCATATTTATGCTTTGCAGTAGCTTATGGGATGTGGTGACTCCTGGCTCCCCCTTAATCGAGAGACGGAGAAAGGTTTCCAAGGATTACCCTACCCACTTTTGCAGCATTTCCTGTGTGCCCTATTGCAAACATTCCCACAGTGACCCTCTCTGCCCACATCCAAGTTGGTGAAACTCTACTCCCCATGTCCAGAACCTGTGTGCTCACCCCAGAGGGATGGCCACTGAAAGAAGCAGCCCCCCTCTCTGGTCACTCTGAAACACTTCTGGGACTGCTCCCCTCCCACTGGGTTTGGTGCCTGTCTGACTGGGGAACAACGGAAGGGGTCTGTCCAGATGCCATTTGACATCTGCCTGTGACAGGGCAGGCCCCTCTGAAGTAAATTAAGTTTCTAGGACAACCCAAATGATCATCTAGCCAGAGCAACACATCCCCAAACCCATGCCTTTGTCTCTGCTCCGAGAGCAGTTTTGATACCTCATTCAGGGCATAAGCACTGAGAGGACTGCAACAGAGGCTATGCAAATTAGCATCAGGAGGCTTTAGGCAGGGAAAACGTAACTTTCTAAAAGCACCTCTTTGTGTTATTTATTGAAAATCTGATTTCACCACTGAATGGGGCTTTTAATAAATATTACAAAATGTCCAAAAATTATGTTTTTTGTTGTTTCCTAGCCAACGGTAGCCTTATTAAATTGAATAGTGCCTCCCAGTTTTTCTCTATGGAACAGCCATTCTTGCTACAATGACAATAGCTTTTGGGCTTCTAGTCTCTGAAAGGACATGTTTAACATTACATTTCTACATGTCCTATTTTCAAATGCCTTGCACCCTGCCTTATGGGCTATAATGCCTCCCTTCCACTGGCATATTAATATTTAAAAGGAATATTTAAACCTGTCAAAAGGGTTTACTTTGCCATGTTGAATTGCAAGTGTTACACTGCTCCAGTCAGGCTATAATTGTAGGCCTGCAACCATGTCTACCCTGCGAATGGAGCGGATGGCACGATGGGTGCTGTAGTTCACTAGTAATTAAAAAACAGGGGCAGCCCTTTACAATATCTAGAACCTGAGGCATATGCTAGACAAACAACAATGGTTCCTCTAACAAGAAATGTGTTCTTTTACACATTTCAACAAAAAGCAATAGATGAGAATTTTGAAAAGTTCACAATCAATGAAGCAGAGATCAACATAAACAAGTATCCCAAATTTTCCTGCTATACAAAAACTGCTCAGTGCTCATGAGTGTTCACACAGAGATAAATGATGAACAAAAAATGCAGTGTGTACCCAAATAAAATGAGCTAAGGAACTTAGATAACCAATGTCCCTTATTGTCCATTAAATTATCGGTCTATCAATGCATACAATCGTATAGGTTCCCTTTATGTTGATGATGTTTCGACCCTAGCCCTGTTATTGGGCATCATCAGGACTGTTAAAATTCAGATGGAGCAGCAAACCATGTACTAGCAACAAAATAAAAAGGACATGTTTAGGGTATATCATGTAAATAGGTGTCTCTAAAGCGTATTTATTGAAAGAAGCGGTAAGCTCATCCGCTCACTGAATCCGGTACAGCAATGTCGATCTATAAATAAACCGGAAAAAACTGTGAGAATTGAATCAAAAAACTGTGAACCCATTACCAGGAAATGTGGTACCATTAAGAAAGCTACCTTAGAGGGATGGATCCACCAGTAAGGGCTCAGCAAACATAGGATTTAGAATCAGTCACTATAAGAGCCAAAAATAGAGCTCAACTGAATCATGAAAAAACTGGGAAAACTAAATGACAAAAAACGAAAGACCTGCCGTTTACCAAATTTGTTTAACATACCTCAAGGGACTTCAATCCACAAGGCGAGCCAACAAGAATGAGCCCGCTGTGTAGCTAATGAACATTTAGCCAGACAGCGGAACAGGGGAAAAACTGCAACAGTCGGTGTCCTGACTTCTTACCTCCTTGCTCATCGAGACGCCCACTGTTGCAGTCGCCTTGTTGATTGAAGTACCTTGAGGTATGTTGAACATATTTGGTAAACGGTGGACCTTTCATTTGTTTTTCGTGATTTAGTTTTCTCTGATTCTTCATGATTCAGTTAATCATGTTGAGTTCACACATTTCCACTGCCTCTACCAAAGTGCTTCCTTTAAACCACTTGAATGTGGCGCAGTAAGTGGAGGAAAATTCACAGAGTATGCCGATTTTTCAATAGTGAGAAAGGAAGAAAAGTGTGCAGAGTGATGAAAAATTCAAATGAAAGACGTTTGTGAAATTAAACTCGAATCCTAACGTACCCTTTAACAGACCAAGGCCAAAGGCTAGCTGTGAGATTTGGGAGACTCGGGAGCCCCCCAGCTCATTCTGCAGAGGGGAGCATCTTTTCGCGTTATGCCGCTGATTTGGTGAAATTGTTTAATACTTATTAAATCATTAAAATAAATATAAAGTAACCTGAGTATGTAGCACTGCCAATGAGAATTTACTCGAGGCAAGTGGAATATATAAATAAATTCGGGTATCAAGTTAAGTTCAGAATTGTTGGCCAAACGAGCAATGTTGCTGACTGGGTTTGCATTGTTTTTGAGATGTCATTCATAGATGTTTTCAATTACTGGTAAGATATTGGGGCATATTAGCAAGACCCACGTTAAAATTATCGCCTTTTTAGCGGCAGGAAACTGCCGCTAAAACGGCGATAACGGGCTTGCTAATATGCGTTATGGAATTCCAATAGAAGCCCAGGTTAGATGTCCTGCACATCTAACCTGGGCTTCTATTGGAATTCTCAAAGGCATATTAGCAAGCCCATTATCGCCGTTTTAGCGGCAGTTTCCTGCCGCTAAAACGGCGATAATTTTAACGTGGGTCTTGCTAATATGCCCCATTGTTCCTTGTGTACGTCTAACGGTTTATAGCCATTAAAGTACAATATAAAATATTAAACAGCAGGATGGGGGTCCAGGTTCATGTCACAAAGTTATGTGTTAAAAATGGCGACTTATTGGTAGAATCTACTAACCTGATTTGTGCTAGCAATGGATGACTAGAGCAGAAGTAAATGTTATCAAGGATGTTATAATTTATCAGCAGTAAATTGTGCAGTGTTCCAGCTGCACAACGCTGTTCCAAATAATTTACTTTGTATTTGTTTCATGCGTTTTTACAATGAATAACATTGCGTACAGCTTATTAAATAAAATACCATTCACAGGTTTTACGAGTGACAAATTCGAGCACCGCTGACAAACATCTGCTTGCGTGATACGGCCAATAAAGTTGATAAATTTGCTGACACAAATCGTTTTGCCTGATATGCGCCTAGATAGATTTGAGGTAACAGCTTGGTAAAAAAAATGATTTCGTTGGAGTCTTTCTGCACAAAAGCTTCCTGCTTCCCGTGAATTGTAACCGTGCTCTTGTAAATGTACAAACCTCGCTTGTTTCCACTGGGTGAGTTGTTTTTGGAGCTGGAAAGTATAACTATCGAACATGTATTGCTTTTCTCTACACCTGCTATGTTTACACTCGAAATGTGTCATTCTTTATCATGGCTCCACATTCACAACCTTCAGTTCGCGCTTTACAAATACGGATTTAGTCACTGAGCACTTGTACCCATTTCACAGACATTGCTCCAGTGAAAGGTCTCTGATGGAAGGGCAAGTAGTGCATATTTAGCCATTGAACCCGAAAGTGCTTGTTGACGGTCTGAAATACATTTTGCTTCTGGTTTTATCCTGTCACAGATAATTAGAGGCCCTTGCTGAAGAAGTCAAGCACCTGGTAATTTCATTGCTGCCCACTTCCTCCTCAAAAACCCATATTAATAACTTTGAAGCTACAAATAGCGATAGCTTCACCGGTAACGACTCTCACAATTGTTCTTATGTGTCCGTGTATAATTCATCCTGAGCTACAGACCTTCCACTGTTGTCAAAGCAAAACAGCCAAACCTATATTTAACATGAAAACCAGCGAAGCACACGTGTTTTTAAAAGGCACATTGGTGCAACGTGAATGCCAGGATCACTATTAAACGTCTCTGCATTGGACAAAAGCACTACGCCTCTCAGCCTACTCATGCCTACAAGCTGTTACAAACATATATTCAGGGCAGACAGCTATTATCAGCAAACACCTGGCTACTCTCAGCTCCCCCATTCACCAAATATCATTTATAATACAAAAAAGTCAGCATTGATTTGAATTAAGTGGTTAATTCTGCCAGTCCCACTGTGAGGATTAGAGACCTTCAAACTGCTTCACAGCAGAAAAAGAACTCTTCTAGCTAGATTCTAAAACCTTCAATCCTGTTCCTGTTTGCAGATTTAAACTTTTTAAATGTCTATTCCCACAATAAATTGTGATCTATTCCTGCTGAATTTCATACTTCGTGCCTTAAACAGTCCTCCGTCTTCATGAAAAATAGCTGCAACACTGTGGTTCCAGACTATCTATCTATATCTATCTATCTATCTATCTATCTATCTATCTATCTATCTATCTGCAATTTCTATACACACCTCTAATTAGGAGGCATCTGCTCGATTATGTCTGTCTGTTGTATGTGTATATTTACATTTTCTACTTGGCCTTGGTGTTCTTGTTTTCATGTAGTGCTTTTACTAACATATAAATTATAATCACGCTGGCTTTTATATTTGCAGTAAATCAACTTACTATCATATGTACTAAATAAAATATATACTATTTTACAACATATCCGTCATTATAATCTGTTACAAATAAATAAAGGTATAAATAGAGAGGTTGAAACTTCAAAACACCCAGCTTCATGATATCTAGATTACCAATGTGCAATCGATGTCCTGGATTAAACAAACATACATTTGGAAACTAAGGCTAGAGCATTGAAATATAATTTTCCATGTTTTACTCCTACAAGCAACGTTTTTTCAACTGCATTTCTCTATCCGTCTATCTTTGCCTAGCGGCCAAAGGGAACCCATTAGACAGAGGTCTTTGTAAGGGTTGCTTGCCAACTTCTAGAGTCATATTATAATGTCATTAGAGATCATTGGAAATGTGGGGATCCAATCACAATCCAATACAGGAGTATACATTAGGATGATAAACTCCAGTAACTGGGGCAAAGGATACAGAGCTGATGCTTTCTCAAAATTGTAGTGCACCAACACCTTTACGAGTTTCATAGTAGAAACAAATTACTTGGGGGGGGGGGGAGTTAAAGCTTTATTCTTTGTTACACTCAGCTCTACTGATTGAGCCGAGCCAAGGGAGAATATACAATTAGATCCACAGAGTTGAATGCGCCTGACAATTAATTCAGACACCTCTATAGGTTGGACCAAATGTTATACAAAGACGGATGCATTTAAAATGCTCAAGAGGTCACAGAACTATAAGATCTACATTAGAATACTTGTTTTTCTTTAAGTGTTTGAAAATGTGATGACGTGAGTGTAGTTGTCTGTTACTAAGCCTCTTGTTGCTTCTGTATCACTCTGAGAAATATGATACATTAACTGGATTGCCCAACCATTGACTACCATTACCCTTCTAAGAGAAAAAGTTATAACCCAGTGGAGAAAACCAGTTCCAAGTTTCATTGATGCCCTGGCTTGCTTGCACTGAATTCAAAATCTTCCATAATCAATGCTTATGGTGTTGGAACATTGACAAGTCCATTAGTTTAGGCTATAAGTCTACTCCTAATAAATATTTCACAATTTAATAACTTCAGGGAAAATATGTTATTCTACACAAATTATTAAGGTACTTGTGTTCTTCACTGCATTTTATCCATTCACACTAATTGTCTTTTTTCTCAAATAAAATAAAGACTATACAGAAGACACTGAAAGAGGGTAAATGTTGTAATCTGATGGTGATCAATGCCCTTTCAACTCATAATTTATCATCCTGTTCTCTTTTTTCTAAGGAAGAGTTTAGCATTTCCAACCCAAAGCCGAAATCCAGGTCACAAACTAACCCTTGTCTAGTGATCATCGTTAGATAAATACATACTGAAATTCTGGATCCTTAAAAATTTTGCTTGAATTCCTCAATTGCTTTAATGTTCACTGACTACTTACAAAAATATATTCACTCTAAAACACTATGAAGAACTTTCAGGGACATTCATACTCAGGCATCTGCATTCCCCTGAAAGCATATTTCTCCCTACACTCCCAACAAATCACTGAGGTCATCAACTGCTAATTGACATGATATAAAAGAGCATGTGTACGAGGTAAAAGTTTCTCAAAGTAAGAGGCTGTGCTTTGGAAACATTATTAGATCAATCAATCCTAGTGTTTAATGTTCAGTCCGTTCCATATGGTCCTGAAAACTTGAAATCTAAGAGTACACATGAGCTGTGTAAAATATAACATAACATCTAAAATCACCAGAAAACTCTGTTAAAACACTCCAGTTTTTCTGACCTCTTGGTTTTGATCTCTGTGTTGGTTTGAAGTGTGTCAAGCAAGCACACACACTTCAAGCTCTGTAATACACTGAATGCCCTTTCTGGCCATGTCAAGATCAGCTTTGCAATCTGTTGGGGTTTAGCACGGAACTAGCAGGGTGATCGGTCAGAGTACTAACTAGATGAGACTGAGGCAACACAGGATACTAGGTTTTTGTGTGGTCTTTCAAGGGAATACAAGCAAGAGAGTTCTAGAAGGCTGCAAGGGAAGCAGGACAGAAGCAGAGGACTGAAGCAGGTTGGAAACAAGCTGTGACTTGGACACTAGGAGTCCGCAAGGCAAACAGAACAACACACAACAGGAATATAAGCAGGTGCATGATAGACAACTATCATAAATGATAGTTTGTCTGCTCTAAAATGATCTTTCTGTGAGGTGAAAAGATCTTATACGAAAGCAAGGAGTAGATTAATCTCACAGAGTTCTAGGAGGCACCCTGCAGCTCCTAAAGAGCTCAGTGGTTCTCTGTGCCAAAGGCAAAAGCCTTGGAATCAGAATGGCACCCTTAAAAGCAATGCAAATCCAGATAATAATACAAGACAGAACAGGGAACAGAACAAGGAACAACAAAAGGAAACTGGGCTCAGACAAAGCAAAACTGGAAATCAGGGTCAGAGACATGACTGTAATTCTGAGAACAAGGCTAAGAACATTATGCACTCAAACAAGGCAAGAGAGAAACATGCAGACAAACAGGAACACAGAATACAGGGCAAGGAGTCTGCATATCACAGGACAGATCAAGAAGAGTGCAGACAGGAGACTGTGAACTATGGCTAACACAGGAACAGAGATACATGAAAACCTGGGACAGAAACAGGAGACTATGAACTATGGCAAACACAGGAACAAAGATGCAGGAAAACAAGGAACAGAAAGAGGAGATTATGAACTATGGCTAACACAGGAATCGAGATGCAGGAAAACTAAACTAGGCTAAGGGGGCTGGCCTGGGTCCTGTGACATCTGTTCTCCTATCTATGAAGTCCAGCTAATTTTTCCAGCCCCCTTCCTCTCCCTGGTTTCTCCAGGAAGCAAATCTCCTCCCACCAAATGGCTGTATTGTTTTAACCCCAGGCTTCTTCACACCTACTCAGGGAGCAGCTTGGTTCAGGCTGCCAAAAGCTGACCAATCAGAAGAGGCTGCTACAGGGCTGCTTTAGGTAATCCCAGGATAGTAAGTTCTAAACCTACTTTTCTGCAATAGTTATAATAAATCTCGCCTTGGCAAGTTGTCGGATTCATTGTAACCATTATTTTGATAGTTTGAATGATATTATTGGCTAGATCCCAATCAAAGACAGACTTTATTAAGTTTAATAAAGCCTTTTCATGCTAGCTTATGGAGCTAGCAGCACTACAATAGGGGAAATTACTTTGGCTGTTTTCCCTACCAGGGCATATAAAACATCTTTTATATTGTACTTGCTTTTTATAACAATGCACCAAAACCTTGGAGTACCTAGGGCAGACCTCAGGCATGATCTACCAAATATAAAAAGGTAGTTTTTGGCTTTGGAAGTACTTTTAATTCCAAAGTCAAATTTGACATAGTTTTATTTTAAAACCAGTCTGCAAAGCCAGCCTGGCTTTAAAATGACACCAGATACCAAAGTAGTGCACCCTTAAGTGCACTAAGTTCACTGGGGTCTCTAAACCTATATGCCCTACCATACACTAGGGACTTACAGGTAAGTTGTCTTGGCCAGTTGGAATTATACAAATTACCATATACAGAGCACTGACCCTGGGCCTGGGTCAGTAACCACCAGCATCAGTCAAAAAATGGGGGTGATCAGAGCAAAAAGGATGACTTTCCTACTTCTGCCCTGGCAGGAAGTCACAGTACTGTTTGACACGTCAAGGTGTTTATTATGTAATTTCTATTCTCCTGTAAATTAGTAGTATGTACGCTGGTTGTTCTTACAATCGTATGGAAGAAGTTGGACTGTTTTACAGGCGTATATTGGAAAATGGAATGGTTTGTGAAATAATATTTCTTATCAGTATTTCAAAAATACAATCAGAGCTTCAGAAAGAGGTAGCTGAAAAAATTGTTAAAAAGCATAAAATGAAGTTTTTAGCAGAAGTGCTAATTATTAATTCATTTTCACTAAACCTGAAAAAAGGACAGAAGAGACAAAGACAACAAAACAATTTTTACAGCAACAGAAAATGTGTTTCATGTTTTTGTAATGGTTTGTGATTAAGGTCCTCATTGACAGACCCACAGAGGCTGTATGCAGTGGAAGGACTACCTGAGTCTTTTATGGAGATGTTGATACAGAGCTTTACTCTGCTGCACTAACCTATAAAATTAAGAGCTGAACTGATGCACACATAATGCCAGGATAATGCCTATGTGCAGCTATATCTCTAGTGCACATATGGAAGGACCTCAAATTCACAGAGAAAGTGAACAAAGTGTACATTCACTGATAAGGACTGCACACCACAGCAAAAGGAAATCTAGAGGAACAAACCAGAATGTTACAGGCACTTGCAAAGTAACAATGAGCCCGCCAATGGACCAAATGAATATTAGCAATTTCAACTGTGCCACCAATAGCTTGAGTGGTAACAAATAAATCTACAATATACTACAGTGTCCTGGCCCTTCGCTCCATTGTCATGTGCCCTCATAATTCCACTCACAGAATCCTGACATGTGTCCTACTGAAAGGTCACAGATCATGCCCATGTTAGCAATGATCTACCAGAGCAGACGATATAAAAATCATTGAAAACCCTTTTTCCTTCCAGAACACAGTACTCTCACATAAAGAGACAATGATACTAGATGCCAGATTGTATGCAAATTGAAGAAGTCAGTGGGCCAGATTTACTAAATGTTCATGCAACACAGTGCAGTAAGCAAATTGCTGCCCTGTAAAGTGCAAAAGGGGAAATACAGCACAGAGGCCTCCTGCTGCATTCATCCCCTCAACTGGTGCACAAACAGGCTGCCGTGTTTGACGCACAGCCTCGTACCATGGTGTAGAGGTGAGTGTGCGCTGTATAGGATTTATACTGGAAGAAAACCCTCCCATTACAAATTCCTGTGCTTAGACAAACTCAGAAGGATCCAGTGCTGTGTACTGTGGGACATGGGTTTTGCATGTTTTTTTGTGCTGATGCACACGAGTAATACCCTAGTAACGCTCCCTTGACACAGAGCGACACAAAGTATCAGGGAAAAATATATCTTTACACTTCTGGATAATGGTAAACAGACAGAATATCGAGTATTTTATTTCAAATTGCACTCTAATATCGAGTGCAAAATATCGGGATACAAAAATTTCGACTATCAGAATATTGTAAAGAATATTGAGTTTAAGGTAAGTAATTTCGTTTTTAACAATATCGAAGTCATTAATATCGTTTTAAAAAATATCGAAGTCATTAATATCATTTGTAAAAATATAGTTGTTAAAAATATCGTTTTTTTAGTTAGTTATGTATTTTAGTATGTATTTTAAATGTATGTGTTCTATTTTTTTAAGTATTGCATTTGTTTTTTAATATATGTATTACATTTTTAGAAGTTATTAATTTTATTTTAAGTAAATTTTGCGTTTTAGTTCCGTAGCGGGTTGTGGGTTTATAGGGGATTAGGGTGGGAACTAATTTAATTATAATACATTTATTAATAATTTTTAGAAGTTTTAATTTTATTTTAATTACATTTTGCGTTTTAATTCCGTAGCGGGTTGTGGGTTTAGAGGGGAAATGGGTGGGAAGTAATTTAATTAATATTTATGTATTGAATATTTTGTATTATTAATTGTGGTAATTAATTTAGTATTAATTATTTATTAATTGTTTTTTAATTATTATTAATTAATTGATAAATATGTTAATTGTGTCATTTTTTTAGGAGCGGGTTGAGGGTTGATAGGGGAGTAGGGTGGGAAGTAATTTAATCATAATTAATTAATTACTATTTTTTTAAATTAATATTTATGTATTTAATATTTTGTATTATTAATTTTGATAATTAATTTATTATTAATTGGTTGTTAATTATTAATAATTAATGGGTAATTATGTTAATTGTGTCATTTTTTTAGGAGTGGGTTATGGGTTGATAGAGGAGTAGGGTGGGAAGTAATTTAATTTTTATACATTTTTTAATATTTTTATTATAAAATTTAGTTAATGTTATTTTATAGTGTTAATTGTGTGAATTAATTTATTATTAATTGTTTTAATTTTGCTTGTTAATTGTTATTAATTAATTAATTGTTAATTAATTATGTTTATTGTGTCATGTTTTACAACATTGGTGGTGTAATTTATAGGGAAATATGATGGGAGGTAAATTATTTATAATTAATTAATTATTTGTTAATTAATGCTAATTAATTAATTAAAATTAAATATGCTAATTGTGGAATAATTTTGATGTCTGAGTTGTGGGGTTTATAGTTTTAAATTTTGGGAAGAAATGTATTTATAATTAATTTATGATTTGTTGTTAATTGATATTAATTTATTAATGTGAAATTAGTCATGGAAATTGTGTAAAAAAATGTAAGTGTATGTTTTGGTGTTTATTGGGGTAGAGGGTGGAAAGTAATTTAGTTTAAATAAATTAATCATTAGTTGATCATTAATATTTATTTATTAATTGATAAATAATTTTGGTAATTGTTTTGTTTTAATTTTGTTTGGGGATTTTGGTTCAATAGCTGTAGTTTTTGGTTTTAGCCCCTCTGCTATCCAACACTTTCCCTAATATTGCACTCATTGGAGGGGGAATAGTAATTTATTCCCCTCCGCTATCCAACACTTTCCCTACTGTTGCACTCACTGGAGTGGGAATAGTAATTTTTGTCGCTCCGCTATCCAACACTTTCCCTACTGTTGCACTTGCTGGAGTGGGAATAGTAAATTATTCCTCTCCGCTATCCAACACTTTCCCTCCTGTTGCACTTGATGGAGTGGGAATAGTAATTTTTACCCCTCTGCTATCCAACATTTTCTCTACTGTTGCACTCCCAGGAGTGGGAATAGAAATGTTATCCCCTCCGCTATCCAACACTTTCCCTACTGTTGCACTCCCTGGAGTGGGAATAGTAATTTTTATGTCTCCGCTATCCAACACTTTCCCTACTGTTGCACTTGCTGGAGTGGGAATAGTAATTTTTTCCCCTTCGCTATCCAACACTTTCCCTACTGTTGCACTCATTGGAGTGGGAATAGTAAATTATTCCCCTCCGCTATCCAACACTTTCCCTAGTGTTGCATTCATTGGAGTCGGAATAGTAAATTATTCCCCGCCGCTATCCAACACTTTCCCTACTGTTGCACTCGCTGGAGTGGGAATAGTAATTTTTACCCCTACGCTATCCAACACTTTCCCCACTGTTGCACTCGCTGGAGTGGGAATAGTAATTTGTACCCATACCCTATCCAAAACTTTCCCTACTGTTGCACTCGCTGGAGTGGAAATAGTAATTTTTATCCCTACGCTATCCAACACTTTACCTACTGTTGCACTTGCTGGAGTGGGAATAGTAATTTTTACGCTTCCGCTATCCAACACTTTCCCTACAGTTGCACTCCCTGGAGTGAGAATAGTAATTTTATCCACTACGCTATCAACACTTTCCCTACTGTTGCAGTTATTGGAGTGGGAATAGTAAATTATTCCCATCAGCTATATAACACTTTTCCTACTGCTGCACTCGTTGGAGTGGGAATCGTAATTTGTATCCCTCCGCTATCCAACATTTTCTCTACTGTTGCACTTTCTGGAGTGGGAATAGTAAATTATTCCCCTCTGCTATCCAATACTTTCCCTACTGTTGCACTCTCTGGAGTGGGAATAGTAATTTTTACCCCTATGCTATCCAACACTTTCCCTACTGTTGCACTCGCTGGAGTGGGAATAGTAATTTTTACGTCTATGCTATCCAACACTTTCCCTACTGTTGCACTTGCTGAAGTGGGAATAGTAATTGTTTCTCCTTCGCTATCCAACACTTTCCCTAATGTTGCACTCATTGGAGTGAGAATAGTAAATTATTCCCCTCCGCTATCCAACAATTTCCCTACTGTTGCACTTGCTGGAGTGGGAATAGTCATTTTTTCCCCTTTACTAACCAACACTTTCCCTACTGTTGCACTCATTGGACTGGGAATAGTATATTATTCCCCTCCGCTATCCAACAATTTCCCTACTGTTGCACTCGCTGGAGTGGGAATAGTAAATTATTCCCCTCCGCTATCCAACACTTTCCCTACTTTTGCACTCGCTGGTGTGGGAATAGTAATTTTTACCCCTACGCTATCCAACAATTTCCCTACTGTTGCACTCGCTGGAGTGGGAATAGTAAATTATTCCCCTCCGCTATCCAACACTTTCCCTACTTTTGCACTCGCTGGTGTGGGAATAGTAATTTTTACCCCTACGCTATCCAACACTTTACCTACTGTTGCACTCCCTGGAGTGAGAATAGTAATTTTATCCACTACGCTATCAACACTTTCCCTACTGTCGCAGTTACTGGAGTGGGAATAGTAAATTATTTCCATCCGCTATATAACACTTTTCCTACTGTTGCACTCATTGGAGTGGGAATCGTAATTTTTATCCCTCCGCTATCCAACATTTTCTCTACTGTTGCACTTTCTGGAGTGGGAATAGTAAATTATTCCCTTCTGCTATCCAATACTTTCCCTACTGTTGCACTCTCTGGAGTGGGAATAGTAATTTTTACCCCTATGCTATCCAACACTTTCCCCACTGTTGCACTCGCTGGAGTGGGAATAGTAATTTGTACCCCTACCCTATCCAAAACTTTCCCTACTGTTGCACTTGCTGGAGTGGGAATAGTAATTTTTACGCTTCCGCTATCCAACACTTTCCCTACTGTTGCACTCCCTGGAGTGAGAATAGTAATTTTATCCACTACGCTATCAACACTTTGCAGTTATTGGAGTGGGAATAGTAAATTATTCCCATCCGCTATATAACACTTTTCCTACTGCTGCACTCGTTGGAGTGGGAATCGTAATTTTTATCCCTCCGCTATCCAACATTTTCTCTACTGTTGCACTTTCTGGAGTGGGAATAGTAAATTATTCCCCTCTGCTATCCAATACTTTCCCTACTGTTGCACTCTCTGGAGTGGGAATAGTAATTTTTACCCCTATGCTATCCAACACTTTCCCTACTGTTGAACTCGCTGGAGTGGGAATAGTAATTTTTACCCCTATGCTATCCAACACTTTCCCTACTGTTGCACTCGCTGGAGTGGGAATAGTAATTTTTACGTCTACACTATCCAACACTTTCCCTACTGTTGCACTTGCTGGAGTGGGAATAGTAATTTTTTCTCCTTCGCTATCCAACACTTTCCCTAATGTTGCACTCATTGGAGTGAGAATAGTAAATTATTCCCCTCCGCTATCCAACAATTTCCCTACTGTTGCACTTGCTGGAGTGGGAATAGTAATTCTTTCCCCTTTACTAACCAACACTTTCCCTACTGTTGCACTCATTGGAGTGGGAATAGTATATTATTCCCCTCCGCTATCCAACAATTTCCCTACTGTTGCACTCGCTGGAGTGGGAATAGTAAATTATTCCCCTCCGCTATCCAACACTTTCCCTACTGTTGCACTTAATGTAGTGTAAAATGTAGGGGCCTATTAGCAATAACCGGCGATAATTATCGCTAAGCGCAGTTAGCGCTAGGATAATTATCGCCGGCTATCGCAGGTTTCTATCGCGGAGATAGCGTGCTATCAGCAACGCTTATCTCCAAAGCGATAGAAACCCTGGAGAACAGTGTGAATATAGCTTGAAAACAAGCGATATTCACATCTGTGACCAGTGTTAGCTTGGCGATAGGGCGAGGGGGATTTAGCCATGTAATCCACCTCCCATTGGATTACATGGCTAAGTCAGGTTTAGACCAGGCGTTAACAAACCAGCGCTAAATGTGTTTAGCGCTGGTTCGTTAATCACCTCCCCTGCCTCGCTAATAGGCGATAGCGACCTTTGCGACTGTTTCCAGTCGCTTTTAGGTTGGGAACGCCTACTTTGCATGCCATTAGCGATAAATATCGCTGGCATGCAAAGCGGCACCCAACCCGGTCGCTATCGCCTAGAAGCTGTCGCTAACAGCAGTTAGCGACAGCTTGCTAATAGGGCGTTTGAATTATCGCCGCTTTAGCGGGAAAAAGTCCAGCTAAAGCGGCGATAGAGCCCTTGATAATGTGCCCCGTAGTTTTAAACACTAATAAATATTTTAATAATTTAATTTATAATATATATATATATATATTTTATTTTTAATGTTACAGGTGTATGTATATATATGTTTTTATAATTTTTCATATATTTTTAACATTTTATAATTTATAAAAATAATTATTTATGAATTATTATTAAGTAAATATATATTACATTTTATATGTGTCTGTTTAATTTATTTTTATATTACATTTATTACTTATAATTGTTAACATTTTCTAATAATTCTAAATATTTTTTTTTAAGTTATATGTATTATTTAATTTATTTTACATTATTTTTTAAACATTTAAAAAAACGATATTTTTTACTTCGATATTTTTAACAACTATGGGGCCCATTAAGATGGCGGGCGGATTACCCCCGCCGGGCCGGCAGTAGCCACCGCCGGCCCGGCGGGGGCGATCCACCCGCCATCCTGCCATGAATGACCCCCCCGCCACATTAGGATGGCTGGGAGGTCCGCGGCGGATGGGAAGACTGTCCGCCGCTTTTCAGGCAGTCGAATTCTCGACCGGGCGGAAAAGGGACTCAATATGGTGGCAGTGTCTGCAAGATACCGCCATCCATATTATGATTCAGGCGGAGAATTGCCTTTCCATGGCGGCGATGCCGCCATGGAAAGGCATGCGGTTTGCGACATTGGGGGCCGGTTGCAGGCCCCCAGGGTGTTGGGGGGGTGGGGGGAGCACATGGGGGGTACCTATGGTACCCTCCCTCATTGCAATGCACTAAGTGGCAGGCACCACGTGGTGCCTGCCTCGTAGTGCATTGCAATGCTGTGCACAGTTCTTTTACATTGCGTGCGGGTCTGCAGCCAGCAGATCCACCCGCAATGTGAAAGGCATCGTAATGTGCATTGCGGGACCGCCGCAGCATCGGCGGTCGGTCCCGCACTCCGTTACGGTGGCGGGTGGACTTTGTCCGCCCACCATCGTAATAGGGCCCTATATTTCTTTTTCGATATTTTAGTACTTACCATTATGTAGATAGGATGTCGATAGTTTTGACTTCGATATTTATGTCCCGATATTTTGGGAACACGATATTTTGTCCTTCGATATTTTGTCAGTGATCCCTGCATAATATATACCCTTTTTAGACGTTGTGTCACTTTGTCTTGCTTTGCATTGGTGCAAAGCAGCCATGGCCGCTGCAGGTAAGAGCTGTGGGGTCGGCTGGGGGGGATTTCGAGAGACGACCACAAGAGAAAATTAAATAAACAATTAATTTTCCCTCGTGGTCGTCTCTCGAAATCCTCCCCGGCCGGCCCCACCGCTCTTACCTGCAGCGGCCGCGGCTGGTTCAAAGCTTTATTTTAACTGGGTTTGTGTTTAGTATGTAGTAGTAAGTAGACAGCCAGCTTATCACAATCCATAAAAATAGTATATTCAGAGCACCCATCACTGCCCTATCCACTGAGATATTGTACAGCTTCAACACAATGTTGCCAAAGTAATACAGGTAGAGCTCTTCATATATAAATGAGCAGACTCCTACTTGCTGCTCATAGAATCATGAGACTGCCTGCTGATGGGGCACTGACTGAACATTGTTGAAAGGAGCTACATGCTTAGATGAATTCCCTCAATGCTAGTGTAGAATAAACCACGTTGGTCCCTAAGTAGTCAAGCTAAAGCATCTATGAATGCAGTTGTTTCTTTACACCATAGAAACAAGTTAGAGGGTAAGACCGTCTAGTATGCCATCAGCTCAGTAACACCTGTATACCTGCCCAACACTCAGTTCAAGTATTGGAATTGTGTGACATTGGTTCTTCTCTTCAGGAATTGGGGAATATTTACACTGACAGGAAATCACTTAGATGTTCTGCTTTGTGCTAATATCCAGCTGTTTTGCTTTCCACATATTTCGATCTCATATCCTGCCATTGGTCCCCCTATTGGAGCTTCATATGCTTTGCTGTTAAAGCTCAACATGCAACTGTTTCAGTGATGAGTTAACTCTGACTGCTTATCAAACAGACAGTGAGAAAAACTCACACAATGCAGTGCCCACCTAGCTCGCTCCTAGGTTGTTTGTGAGTACATATGTCCCATTTTTACCTGACACCGTTTTCACTGTGCAGCCTCCATGCTTGTCAGAGGATCACCCACACTGACAAGCATCATAGTGTAATAACTGCCTTCAAATTGCTGATGTGCTCCAAAGTGTTTAATCTTGGCCTTCCTCCAAAGCTGTCTCCTAGTCATGCAGTTCCAAGGCACATTATGTACATGTTTGAATTAAATACCTTCATTAGGAGGATCACAATTAGGTTTAATTAACAACAGCGCTCACCCTACAGGAAGCAGTTACTATACTATGAGACCAGTAATAATTAACGCTATTAGGCCCAGGGACATTAACTGCAATGCCTCTTGTTCTCTTTTACTGAGACCTAATTCCCTTATTGAATTGGTTGATGAGCCCAAACCTCTGTCAGAGAGGTCTGCTAATGGCACACAAAATGGCTACCCTTACTCCTGATTAGTGCAACTCTCTAAAATCTGAAAATGGCGTTATTGTAGTTTGCGTCGTTTCTTGCAGCTCTTCTCTTTCCGCACATGAGAATGAGACCCTGATGGTAATGATAATCCCTGAGACTGAATACTCATATCTGCTTTGCACCACATCGAATTACCTTGCTGTGTTCTATACCACTATGCAATATCCACACGGTGCTCTTCTATCACAGCCTTGAGCAGCCTTATCTTTCTCTAGTCCGTCGTCAATGTCTATATTTCACCTAACCCCAATGTAGCGTCCCCTGATAGGGTCCGTCCCCCTTAGCACTGCAAAGGCCCCAATGTCCTGGGGATGTTCTGTTTTCAAATTTCCAACATAAATAAAACAAAGAATGATTCTCTGTGGATAGGCGATGTTTATTCGTTATCTGTCTACTTCAGATTTGGTTCAACACATCGCTTAATTTCAGCAATAATATGTAAACAAGATTACATTGTTAGATACAATCATCCATCCCTTCCTCCATCCCGATGCATTTCGGGCAACGAGCCCTTCATCAGGGGATAGTTCTAGAGGAATACATATAATCATAACATGAGAAAACCATCCTATCAACAATCCGTGGTCACCCGACACCCACGGGTGCAGTGACTGATGTGTTCGGGCTAATGCAGAGACATGCTTAAAAGCCAACCAGGCAAACCTAGTATCTGAAATCATAAAACAATAAACATGACCACAAGGTCACAAACTCCATGCAGTGAACATGCCTATTAGTCCGTGCAAAGTGAAAGTCAACATACATGAGTAAGTATGTCAATACCATGGATAACACAAGACTCAGTCATGCAATTCCATAAATCAAGAAATGAATTCATGCAGCAGATTATAAAAAGCCAAAATATCAGATCGTAATCATGCTGGTGCCTCCAGGTACCTCACAACCTGTACAAAACATGTCGTCAATAGGTGAATGTCATCCTTGAAACTCTTGAAAATATGCACCTCTAAACAAGTACCACCAGGTACCTCACAACCTATACAAAATATGCTGTCAAATAGGTGAATGTCATTAAAGCGCGTGAGAATTTGCTGCTCTAAGCGAAGCGGTCAATGTGCTATTTTCCAATCTGTTATTTATTTTACTGACTTGTACGTCTAGAAAGCTGATGGTGTTTTCATCAATGTTGTAGGTGAATTGTATTCTGTCGTTTATTTCGTTCAATGCTGATAAAGCTGTGGTGAGATCTACTCAGGATCCCTTCCACAGAATGAAAATATCATCGATATATCTCAAAAACAGAATGGCGTGTGTTTTCCATGTTGCAGTGACCAAAATGTTGTCTTCCTCAAACTTACTCATAAACAAATTTGCATACGCCGGAGCAGCGTAAAATAAATAACAGATTGGAAACCAACTTCTTTAGAAAAGCAACTGACAGGAGTAACATGCTACATTACAACAGCTTTCATCAGAAGTCCTTGAAAAACCATCTTCCATATTCTCAACTACTCAGAGTCAAAAGGATAGTATCTAATCCGGACACATCAAACAAGCAAATGGAGATGATGCTTAAAAGATTTGATGAACGAGGCTATCCTAAAAAAGTTTTGGAACAAGCCAAAACACGGAGCATGAACAAAACTAGAAATGAAATGCTCATAAAAACTCAAAAGGAGGAACAAAAACATATGGTAGTGGTATATAAATTCCCCACAATGAGTGGCCAATTTAAAAAGTCTATCACTCAACATTGGTCTATACTAACAATGGAACCTGATTTCAAAGGGATTTTCACGGCGACACCCATCTTCGCGCATCAAAGAGGGAGGTACATTAAAGAAATACTCACTCAGACGTAGGGTGACTTTCAGAAAACAGGACATAAAGGCACGATCCCTTGTTATAACTGCAACAATTGCAACAACATTATTAAAGGTACTTGGATCCCACATCCAATGAAAGGAACTAAAATCGATCTTAAGGTTTCCGCGAATTATGACTCTAAAAATGTTATATATCTATTGAAATGCCCTTGCGGGCTGGTATACGTGGGTAAAACCAAAAGAAAGATCAAAACAAGAGTCAATGAACACAAAAGTAGCATCCTTACCAAGAATATGAAGTGTGTTGTTGCCAGTCATTTCGTGGAAAATAGCCATAACATTAGTCAACTAAAATTTTTGATTTTGGAAATCATAGAGAAAAAAGATGTTAAAGATAATAATAACAGTCTGCTCCAGAGGGAACATTTCTGGATCAAGTGCCTGGATGCTTTGAAGCCCAATGGGTTAAATGACAGGATGGAGTTTTTATGTTATCTATAATGTGACTTGCAGGACTCGTTCATTGACCTCTGTTTATTATTGTGTATTTTTCCCCTAGTATTCAGGCTAATGCTGTACTTTTTTGGTCATTTATAATTTGTACCTATTCATCCTGTGGCTACTTGAATGCTCACATAACCCACCTTAGTGTATTTACTCCTGCCAATACTTCCACTGTTACAGCACTGGAAAATTTTGCCATGGCCTAACTTTTGTTTATGATCCCTAAGTTTTTTCCATTATGGTACACTTCCTATTTACGACATGCTTTTAGTTTCAGCGTTTTGCATTATGTTTCGGGTTACACCTGCGACACTATTCTGAAGGAACCGCTTTCTTTATTAACACAGGAACCCTTCGTTCCAGTGATGTCTTATCCCTTTTTATATTAAGATTGCTACCTTCCAAGATGGCCCCCGTGTTTAGCGTGTTTATTCCCTTTAGCTTTACAGCGAGCTCAGTCTGTTTTCACTGTTTTCTGACATTTGTTTAACGCATGGAATCTACTGAGTGGCATTCATCATACCAGACAGCTCCGTAGCCCTGGAAGACTCACGTACTCCCCGTAAGTAGCAAAATATTGTAATTGTGATGCACGCGTTATGTTAGACTTGTATGTTTTTTGTGGTAACCTCTAGAGGGGTTTAATGCGGTCGTAAAGTACTTAGACACGCGATACACGCACGTTGATGATTTCGAACTTGGGGCACTCCCGGTTAAGATGTTTATCCACAACTGTAAGAAGAGATCCGCCTGCATGATATGAGTCAGCATGTCGTTTGCACATTGACCACTTCACTTAGAGGAGCATATTCCTGCGCGCTTTAAAGGATGACATTCACCTATTTGACAGCATGTTTTGTATAGGTTGTGAGGTGCCTGGTGGTACTTGTTTAGGGTGCACATTTTCACGCGTTTCAAGGATGACATTCACCTTTTGACGACATGTGTTGTACAGGTTGTGAGGTACCTGGAGGCACCAGCATGATTACGATCTGATATTTTTACTTTTTATAATCTGCTGCATGAATTCATTTCTTGATTTATGGCATTGCATGACTGAGTCTTGTGTTATCCATGGGTCCCGTGCTCTCCATGCCACTGGAGTCAAGCTATCCTGGCTGATCAGGGCTGAAAGCCCGAAACCGGTCCTAGGATGCTTGTTTCCAGTCCAGGGAGGACCTGACCTGGCAGTTCGGGCTGGACTGTTCCCATTGGGTGCAGGGTCAAGACTGATTTGCATATGGCTGGGTCCAAACTGGAATGGCATGGTGAGCAAAAAAAACGATGGATTTAGGCCCAGATCTCTGTACTGGGGTGAATGTATGACATTGTTCTGCATTCTGTCCATCAATTGTTCTTTTCGCATTTGTCACCCCGAGTGGGACAGGTATGCCCAGACGTGGGTCCCGTGCTCTCCATGCCACTGGACTCAAGCAATCCTGGCTGATGAGGGCTGAAAGCCCGAAACTAGTCCTAGGATGCTTGTTTCCAGTCCAGGGAGGACCTGGCCTGGCAGTTCGGGCTAGACTGTTCCCATTGGGTGCAGGGTCAAGACTGATTTGCATATGGCTGTGTCCACACTGGAATGGCATGATGAGCCAAAAAGAACGATGGATTTAGGCCCAGATCTCTGTACTGGGGTGAATGTATGACATTGTTCTGCATTCTGTCCATCAATTGTTCTTTTTGCATTTGTCACCCCGAGTGGGATAGGTATGCCCAGACGTGGGTCCCGTGCTCTCCATGCCACTGGAGTCAAGCTATCCTGGCTGATGAGGGCTGAAAGCCCGAAACCGGTCCTAGGATGCTTGTTTCCAGTCCAGGGAGGACATGGCCTGGCAGTTCGGGCTGGACTGTTCCCATTGGGTGCAGGGTCAAGACTGATTTGCATATGGCTGGGTCCAAACTGGAATGGCATGGTGAGCAAAAAAAATGATGGATTTAGGCCCAGATCTCTGTACTGGGGTGAATGTATGACATTGTTCTGCATTCTGTCCATCAATTGTTCGTTTTGCATTTGTTATCCATGGTATTGACATACTTACTCATGTATGTTGACTTTCACTTTGCACAGACAAATAGGCATCTTCACTGCATGGAGTTTGAGACCTTGTGGTCATGTTTATTGTTTTATGATTTCAGATACTAGGTTTGCCTGGTTGGCTTTTAAGCGTGTCACTGCGTTAGCCCGAACACATCAGTCACTGCACCCGTGGGTGTCGGGTGACCACGGATTGTTGATAGGATGGTTTTCTCATGTTATGATTATATGTATTCCTCTAGAACTATCCCCTGACGAAGGGCTCATTGCCCGAAATGCATCGGGATGGAGGAAGGGATGGATGATTGTATCTAACAATGTAACCTTGTTTACATATTATTGCTGAAATTAAGCGATGTGTTGAACCAAATCTGAAGAAGACAAATAACGAATAAACATCGCCTAGCCACAGAGAAGCATTCTTTGTTTTATTTATGTTGGAAATTTGAAAACAGAACAACCCCAGGACATTGGGGCCTTTGCAGTGGTAAGAGGGACGGACCCTATCAGGGAACGCTACATTGGGATTGGATACTACACTCTTTGATCAGAGAGTGATACCCCTTGAGCACGCTACAAACTGATTACGATAACTATCACAGAAGAAACATTGTGCGTGTTCTCCCACTTATATATTTCACCTAACTTCACCAGACGGATCATCGTATTTTGCCTTGGTCAACCCGTTTTTCTTTGCACAAAGTGGAAGCTTGCTGAGCTTTCCTAGTGGTGTGTTTCTGCAGGTCACTGATTTTTTGCGAATGGTTTTATACTAATAGGGTTGCTTCTGAGGGCGGAAAGAGATTCTCAAAAACTGTGGGGCATATTAGCAAGACCCACGTTAAAATTATCGCCGTTTTAGCAGCAGGAAACTGCCGCTAAAACGGCGATAATGGGCTTGCTAATATGCGTTATAGAATTCCAATAGAAGCCCAGGTTAGATGTGCAGGACATCTAACCTGGGCTTCTATTGGAATTCCATAACGCATATTAGCAAGCCTATTATCGCCGTTTTAGCGGCAGTTTCCGCTACAAACGGCGATAATTTTAACGTGGGTCTTGCTAATATGCCCCTGTGTCTTTAAAAGAAATCATGCCTTTGCTGAATTTGAGATATTAATTGATATTGCGGTATTGCTATTGTTCTGCATTTGCTTCACCAATCGGGGTTGTGATTTGTCATGAGGAATGTTAGTGATGCCATTTGAAAAAAAATTAAAAAGTAAAAAAAAAAAAAAAAAATCAACATAATGCAGGAAAATAAACCATTAGTCTCAGAGAGACTAGTGGTTTATTTACCAATCTTTTTCGCATGTTCTTGTGTGATACAAATCATTGCACCAGTTTACCAGTATAAATGCCTTCGTGCACAGGGCAAAAGTGTGTAGATTCATGCGATAAGCTATGCAACCCTTAATAAATATCCCCATAAGGGTTTCATTACAAGTGGCTTATTAACGCTGCTTGAGGTGAAAACTTTAATTTCTGCTCAAAACATTATTATGCCCAAGGTGTTATCACATGTGTTAATAAGATTATGTAGCTTTGAGTATGTTTTTGTGTTATGTTCTATTGTTTACTTTAAAGTTGTCAATAAATTCTGCGATTTACAGCAAAATGCTGCTCATGCCTTTGAAGTTTCAATGACAAGTGATCATTTACCACTGTTAAAGCTGAGCACTGCTTCTTCTCTTCAACTATTTACAATAATTTAGCTTAAAACTGTGGCAGAGACTGATCTGAAATTAGTACTTTAATAGCTCACTTTATGTGATACCCTCTATTGTGGATAGATAAAGTGAATCTCTATTGCTTCTGCTGTATCATTTGTTTAAGCAAGCATTATGTTTTACTTTATAAAAAAGTGACAGCAGTTTCATCATATGCTGTGAATCTAATTTCACAGAAGAAGAAAATATATTTTTAGTTTAGGTTAGATAGTTACACATCAGAGGAGCAATCATTAGGCCCAGGTGAAATTTAAATTACGCTGGAGTGATTCTCGTGATTTCAGGAATTTTCCATTACACTTGCTATGAAAATTCCCTAAATTGCACCATTATGCCACATTGCGTAATTACCCCGCTGTGGTAAAATAATAGCATGGAGGTGCGAGAACAATGACAAAAACCAGAACAGGAGTGGTCTGGTGTTCACAACAATTGTGTTTTTTTCTGTGTTTTTTTTCCTGCTAATATAGCCCTATATAACGCTAAGTGACGGATTTACATTTGTGTACGCTTGTGTAATTTTGTTTAATTCTCCTGATATTTCACATATTTATGTGAAAGCACCTTACGTGAATTTCACACCCCTAGTTATCATGTCCCTACGTTTTAAAAAGCACACCTCTCTCTGGGGCCTACAACATTGGCCGGGCTCTCTTGAGGCTCTGCCAACTCCATCCTCGAAGGTCAAAAACTTAGGATTCCTACTAGATTACATACTTTCTATGAAACCTCAGGTGTCCAAGGTGACTGCCACTAGCTTTGATGTGCTTAAGTGGCTAAGAAAGATCATTTGGATGATCCCCATTCCAGCTCAAAGAACTGTGATCCAGGCCTTAATTGTGTCCAGACTGGACTATGGCAATGTATTATATCTGGGTTCTGACAAGGCAACCATTTTTCGGTTGCATATAGTACAGAATGCAGTTGGTAGACTTCTGTACCGAATTCCAAAATGTGCATTGGCTTCTCATCTTCTCCATGAGCTGCACTGACTCACAATCTCTAAAGGCATTACATTCAAGGCCAAAGCTGGACTGTGCCCTCGTTATATTCAGGACCTTGTGGTGACCTATCAGCCCACTCGACCTCTAAGATCTCTAAATCAGGCTTTGTTTAATGTGGCCAGATTCCACCTGGCCCGTATGAAAGGGCGCTCCTTCTATTAGTCCTGAAATTATGGAACTCTCTTCCAGAACACCTGAGAACTTGTATGTCACTGCTTGCTGTTTGTAAGGGTTTGAAGACTTGCTTTTTTTAATCTGCAACTTCTTAAATTCTCCACCTTACTGCTTCTGTGCCAGGAAACCCTTGGCGATAGCTGTGCACGTTATACATTTATCAATAAATTTTGGAAAAAATATTTTGCTCCTAATGTTAAATAGGCGCTACTCTCTGTATGCCACTGTCAATGTGTACTGCTTCTGGCATGGGGAGGCAGTGGTTTTAGTTGTGCATGAAGGTGCTGAAAATAAATGTTCTTTTCTTCTCAGTCGTTTTGCATTTTTCTGCCTTGTCCAGCTTATATTGTCAATTACTATGTTGAGGCACCTTGATTTCAGGCTGCCACAGAACACGTAAAACAGAGACATAATCCCGATTAATTGGCATTTTTCCATGCAGGTTCCTTATACTGTAAACAGAACACAGCATTCTCTCTTCACAGTCAGGCATTGGGGAATGCCATGTTGGTTGTGTTGCAGTGGAAGCTCTTTTGTTTTTCAGTTTCTGGGGCCATACATGTGCTACACTAACTTAGTCACTTCACTCAGATTCTTTACTTCGCCCACAGACGCATTGGTCCTCTGATGGAACATTTTTCATCGCAATGAGGGGTGAGAAATCAGGTTGTCTAACTGTTGGCCCACCAAGAGGTCCATTAATTTGTAGCCAACTCACAAATTAGAGATCAGATTCAAGTACACTACTCTCAGAATCATGCTATAGAAATAGAGTATTGCAATTTGAAGACACAACCTTCTAAAGAAGTTCAATCTAAACAGAGTTATAGAAACCAGGAGCTCTGCTGTGGCTACACAAAATAAGAGCGAAAGAACCGGATGTTCTGCAAATAATCTATGACTCTCCCTATCATGCAGTTAAAAATCAATATCCCGTAAGCACAGTTTCTGTGGAAAGAACATTAAGACACAATAAAAGACTTAGCCCAATTTAGATAATTTAGTTATTGTATTAAAGATCCAAAATCAAGGCATATAAGTGACATTTTAAGCAGTTCAGTCATACGTCTTATAGCACATAGTATAAAACCACACATTTAATCAAAGTAAATCTATTGGTAAATAAAAGAATCCATAAAGAGGATGGTTCTGGTTAAGGGAGCCTACCACCAACAAAGATGAGAAGATGGTTCAATAGAGTTCTCTTAGCATGGGCAAAGGGATCAAGTTAGAGTCCACTAAGGAAAAGTCCATGGGCAAGGCAAGGGGAGTGGGGCCATAATCAGGAAAGTTCAGGTCTGGTCTCTCACTGGAAAGCTCCAAATCGTCCAGTTGGCAAGTTCATCAGTAAACAGTAAAAGGCAAGGACATGGAAAGCTAATCAGGCAGGCAGTCAATAATGGATGCTGGAGAAAAATGGAGGCAAGGAAAGTCACTTTTTATACTCCAAATCGTCCATTTGTGACATCAGTTGTCACCATACCATGGTCTGACCATCATGTGACCACTCTTCCATTCACCAGGTACAAAATTGATACTCCAACATATATACCCATGTTACTTATGAGAAACAACTGTAGACTAAGTCCTCACAGGTTAGTTGACAAAGAGCTTAGTTACCTTTTTGCTCTTCTCAAATTAAGTTGAGAGGTCGAGTTTCCACCAATTAACACACAATGAAGTACTGGAAAAGAGTCTTATTCATAAGTCTATTACACCAGGCTATGACATAATGCAGCCTAATTGAAAAGGCATTTCCATGAATTTTTAAAGTAGCATTTCTTATTTAGTAAAATTAACTCATAATTTAGTTCAAGCATAATGAAATAACTCACACATATCATATATGGAAATATTTGTAACTTTGTCAGTGATTATTGCACAGAAATGTTCAAATCTACTTAGGGCCTACTACCAAAATGTTAAAAGTACTTATGTGCAATCTATTCCTAAAAATCATTATAATAAAATTGTTTTAAGAAATCCAAAACTCTAATAATGTGAAGCATTTATACTGAAAGTTTCAGTCATATACAATGTAGTATGAATACATAGCAACAAAAGTTCATTTTCTTATTGTACATTGCAATGATAGCAATAAAGATGCCAAGTTTCATCATAAATATTTCATAACAACTTTGTTAAAATCATAGATAATCAGTTAATAGACATGTTGAATTCATTATTTTATTAATTTTGCTATTTTTACATCCAAGTACACTTTTACAGTGCTACTACTTCAACTTTTCTCAGAGTCAGTGTTGTTTTGCTAGACGTGTGAAAAGTCCACATTAAAGTTTTGTTGCCATAATCGGTTTTGTGTGTCAGGTAAAGAATGACCAGCTTTTACGCTGTATCAGTTGTGAAATTACCCAACACCAATAACTCATGAGTTCTGCTACAATTGAAAAGCCACTTTCGAATTGTAAAATAATTTGCTTTGAATGTTAGAGCAAATGAATGGACGGAGAGTTATTATACCTTTTTTGTCAGCCACCTGTTACCCTCTCAACACATTTTATGGAAACAGCCAATTTCCTAATAAAAACATGATTGAAAGATTTTTCATTGAACAGCTTTCAGATATAATAGCAGATGAAAACATTCTGCTACACATGTCCAATGTTGGAAATGGAAATGGAAAATAGCTACTTTAGAAACCCATAAATTGGGGTAAAGGGATAGCAGAGAAAAGGGGTGGGATCATGAGTGGTTGTGTCATGAGGAGCACAGTTGATGGCAGCATATATATTATTATAAAAATGCCCCGGTGTCCTCTTTACACACTGTAGAGAATACATTTCTGTCCAAACTTTTAGAACTCCCTAGACTGATCACACATAAAGAAACTGGGCAAGGTTACCTGGAAGATTTGGTGAGGCTGGCTCCTATCATACTATGGGGCAAAATATGGTTGTCTCCAGATTTTAAATTCACGCGTGATATTGTAGAAGACTGTTTAAAACAAAGCAATGCTCAGGCCATTCCATGGTTGAATTATGTCAAATTATCCCTGCAAGAATTGGGGCCGGCACATCTATAGGCAAACACAGAAAACATTACCAGTCTTACAGAGGAACAGATTAAGTCAAAGTTCTTAGAACGCAAAGAAAAGCTAAGAATGGAGAAAGCCATTGAAATGCTAACAGTCCAGCAGTACATAGCTCTTTCCACATGCTCTGGCATGGACCCTATCTTTTGTGGATTAGAACTCCCCAATATAGGTTTTATCTTTTACGTTTTCGTATGAATATGATTCATTATTTTGGGTGCTTCCCGACCACTGTTTCATGGTTCGCCTCCCTGCCACCTTATCACTGTGATGGGATTTCCCGCCAAACTACTAAGCACTTTATATTATTCTGCCCACTCTACGTAGCCTATAGATCCCGATTCTTACAACCAATCCTTAAAGAGAAGTCTTTTAACTTGTATTTTGAAGGCCTGACATTTTTGCAGCGCTTAGAGTCCCCAGTGACCTGTTTTGCTGTTTTAAATTTCACAATTCAGGCCCTGAGACTCAGAAAAAGATACCCATCATGAAGTTGAATTGGCGTTGTGAGGTCTCATGATTTGTTTTGATCTAATGTTTAATTGTGTTTTTACTGTTCTCTTATTATATATTGCTGAGCCAGTGAAACACTTTTGTGTTATGAATTTATACTGGCAATATGAGATTTTATGATTTTAACTGATATTAATAGCATGTCTTAAGTTTTAATACTCTGCTGTATATAAATTGTCTTTTCTCCGAGCTTTTATGCTCGTATATTCGACCGAATAAAGTTTTATTGATTGAGCAATTGACATCACTCATGACATCTTTTATAGCATCATTGCTAATATCACTGCAATGAAATTATTGATGATAAAACTGTGCATGGTGGGTGTGCAAGTTATAGTTACCTTAGGGTATATGTTTGTGTGTGTGTATATATACATATATATACACACACATACACACACGCACACACGCGTACACACACACAGACACAAGTACACACACACATATATCCAAACAAACAAGTGAACTCACTAAGTTACTCTGGCTGCTGGCACTGCGGAGTGTGTATGGTTCTGAGTATCCATAAATATCTCACCACTATGTTCCTCTCTTTTCCTGAAAGGAAAACCTGTGCACTTTGATAGCTGATGAGTGACATAAACGTATTTTTCCTTCATATGGCAGCTATAACCCAAAGATGTTTCAGCGATAGAATGCCTTGATCATGAATCATGAAATGGCAACCCATACTCCAATACATAGTGTTACAAAAAAGTTTAAAAATAAGAAGGACTACAAGTGAAAAAGGAGCTGGACATGTGACATTTCATTGGCACCATATTTGAACGATATGCAAACAATGAGAATGTTACCATCTTATTAAATGTAAACAAATATACAATAAAGACATAATCATACCATATAACTAAATGACACAGTGATTTATATGATAATCAGATTAATGAAGTTCATTGTATCACTATATTTGTCTAAAACAGCTGAATATCACACAAAGTTCTGAAATTGATGCAGTATAAATTCCGTGGATGTCATTTTGGTACTGGTAAACACTTAAAGAAGGCATAAACTTCTATCCCTGGTATTACATATGAATTGATATACTATTAGTACACATTTATTTGATGTAGACCTATGTAGTATTATGGTCAACCCTATTCCCTGAGTATAGAAGAATAGTCCTAATAACCATTATCTTTCTGCCGAATGTTAAATTTCCGGAGGACCAAGTCCAATAGAAGACAAGGAAGTTCTTCCTTCCATGTTACCAGAACCGAGTTATGTTGCTTAAAGGGTTAAAGTGACAAGTGCTTGACCCTCACAGTGTCAATACAAAATTCAACCCCTGTGGGGTCGTAACCATCATAAACTTCTCTTAACAACATGATACAGCAATCACACAAGATCTGTAAACACTTGCCCCCCAACAGCATTTCCATTCTACTAAAATTGGCATCTGACAATATTTTGACATTGTTCCATCCCTCTACAAAAAGGGATTGTACTAAATATAACATCAGTACTTCATATTACATCATATAACATCATATTACCCCAATCATTGTGTCCTAATGCAAACAAAATACACGGTGTATAACTCAATAACACACTCACAGAGGCAAACAACTTTTAAATAGAGTAATCTTAGTTGCTGATTATTAGGCGTGTGCAATATTCTTGTAATGCCCATGTAATTTTGCATAATTCTGAATTTCACATTAAAAGAACTGCACATTTTTTGCCATTTCACACTAAGCAACATTTCTATTAATTTTTGCAATCATAGGATTGGGTTAAGTATGAAATGCAGCGTCAATAAGCTTTTTTAAGTCTTTGCAAGACAGTATTTGCACTGTCTCTTCAAGACATGTTGTATATACTTTGTGGGCCTCAGTCTGCCCAGAGAGTCCCCATTTTCTGGCTCCATTGTCGCTCTCATATTCTTTCTCCCCAGTTGTCCATCACATGCGTGCATCATGCCTCTTCATGTGCCTAGCCCTCCCCGAGAGCATGGAACGATTACTACTATCCATCCACTGCTCCCAGTTTAGGAACTACTTTTTTCTTTGCTGAAGAGCGCTTCACACAAGCACTGGTGTTTTCACTGGCTGTTCTGAGCTTCGTTTTTGTAAACAGGCCTGTAAATCTTGTTCTTATTTCGTCACATTTGCTGTGCAGTCACAGACTGAGATCAAATGTCAGATGCTGGTTTCTGAGGGTGACAGTTTACTTAATGTCCCAATGTTACTTGTTCTGTTTACAATCATCTGGTTCTATCCAGCTGTTCCTTGGGAACCCAAAACAATCATTTAACCAACATGCAATGCTTAACATAAAAATGAATCAAAACGTGGGTTCCTAATGGCGCACTCCTTGTTAACAAAGGTAATAAGATGGTAAAAAAGGTCGGTGGTGCAGTTAGGGTGAATCCTCCTGAGTGAGAGGATAATCTTTAGGATGCCTGTGGATGCTGGCCTCTGGCTCAGAGGTGCATACCCCTTATGCACTCAATGAATGGCGTATGTCAAGTAAACAATTTAGCGAAAAGTATTTAAGTTGTCTTCAAAATTTAATTGGTAAAGTTCATCTTTTACATCTGTAATCATTGTAATTTGTCGATTGTTATTGCTTCATAACATCGCTTTCACATAATAAAGGTTTCATCTATGCCCAATGCATTTCGGGTGAAAAGCCCTTCATCGGGGGCTAAGTAAACAGTAAAAATAGAGGAAATTTTGGGTTCAGTGCAAGACAACCACAAATGTTTAAGATCAACGTAATAACAAACACATTACAATCCATGTTTTTCTGGGGGTGTTTAAAGCAACTCTACATGCATGCGCGTAAAAGAGTATAAATGTGAATTACATCAATACAAACGACGGGATATACCGTGTGTACTGCTATGCGGTTGTACATTCAGTAGTGGGGAATTACTGTGTGCGCGGTGAATAATATGCTTTTAAACAAGGTGCCGCCGATGTTCGTGAAAGGTTGCGGGACTAGATAATCAATGCGTGTGATCAAATAGCTCATTTCACGTTAAAACTGGAGTGTTCCGTAAATAATGACGTGCAAACCCAAGTACGACGTGAGTTATTATTATCCCAGTATGTGAATAGGAATAAACAATCGGTGTGCCGATAAGGTTGAAACTTACAAGTGCTGTATCATCAGCGAGATCGTATGACGTTAAACTGTGTAAAGAAATAGAAATTAAAAAAGTGCACAGGATTTAAATTTGCCAGAAAATGACGTGACAACGGACCGCAGGAGCGGCATGAATTTTAAGGGTGACTTACCCGCGTAGTAACGTATCATGGCGTGTTCTGTCCTTTTGTGTGTAACAAGAGAAACCGGTAAAATCCATTTGCGCGTTCTGAGTGTTTAATGCGCGTGTGTCCCGGAAGTGGGTGTGTGTACGAAAAACTACATGCATGGTAAAACGTGAAGACAGACTTGTAGTCAGCTCCCCGATTTCATTGATTCGTGAACCATAAACGAAAAACGATTCCAATTACAAATCAGTGGGAGTTCAATGGCATATCCTATCCTTACTAATATAACGAGAGAAACCCGGTAAAATGCATTCGCGCTTTCTGAGTGTTTAAAGCGCGTGTATCCCAGAAGTGGGTATATATACAAAGAACTACATACGTAGAGAAACGTGACGACAGACTGATAGTCTGCTCCCCGATTTCATTAAATCGTGAACCATAAATGAAAAACAATTCCGTTTGTGATACAGTGAATGTTAGTAATTGATAAAGCTGGGATAAAAAATTTAGTAAAGTGAGTGAAAACGAACGAAGATAACAAAATCGTCTGTGTATGGATGTGAACAAAATGTATATAAGCTCGTGTACAACATAACATGTGTAATAGAGCATTCACAAATGTATCCAGTCTCAGCTGAGATCATCATAAAACGTCCTAATGAAACATGGAGGAATGTGTAATTGACAGCTAAACGGAGATTACAAAAACAGTTGAGATCTAGATCAAAGAAAACAATTAAAATCAAAACGTTCATTTAACCCTTTAGGGCTGACGGTGTCCATGTAATTTATCCAATGTATTTCCCTGCGTAGCAGGTGTTGTGTGTTGTTACGTCCTTGTAAGATGGGAACCTGTTCTAAGACCAAGAAACGAAGTTGACTGACATTGTGTCGCATGATGTTAAAGTGGCTGGCTATGGGAGATTTGAGGTTCTTCATTCGAATGTTACTCTTGTGTTCATTTATTCTTATTCGAATCTTTCGCTCAGTTTTTCCGATGTAAGCTAAGCCACATGGGCATTTGAGCATGTAAATAACGTTTTGGCTATTGCAAGTGGCAGTCACTTTAAGTTTTACAGGATTACCTTTGTGTGGATGTCTGGTCACATTACCTTTAATGATAGAGTTGCAATTACCGCAATTTAAACAAGGGACGGTGCCTTTATATTCCACATCTTTTTGAACGGTAGATTTGTTCAATATTTGTTTTAACTTCCTCGATCTTGTATAAGCAAATCGTGGTTGTGTATTGAATATTCCCTTGAAATCAGTTTCTGTGCTCCGCATAGGCCAGAATTTAAGAATGATTTTTTTGATTTGGTAACTCCTGGTTGAAAATTTTGAAACAAATACACTGCAACTTTCTTCTTTGTCACCATGGATGTTTACAAGAAGTTCCTCTCGTGTTTTTGTGTCAGCTTTTGCTATCGCGGTTCGGAGAACATCTTCCGGGTAGCTACGGTCCTTAAATTTCTCTATGCATGTATCCATGCTTTTCTTATATAACTCATTCGTAGATGATATTCTTTTAAGACGAAGTAGCTGTGAGTAAGGAAGATGTTTCTTTAATGAGGGTTGATGAAAGCTATGGAAGTGTAATAGGTTGTTCCTGTCGGTAGGTTTAGTATAAACCGTAGTTATTAGTTGACCATGATTGTTTATAATACAGGTATCCAGAAAGGTGATTTGTTGTCTGCTGATGGTAGAAGTAAATTCGATTCGTGCATCAATTTTGTTGAGGAGTTCAATAGCTTTGGTTAATTCAGTTTCCATGCCTTGCCATAAAATGAAAATGTCATCGATGTACCTTTTGTACAGGATAAGATGTTTCTTCCAAGTTTCTTGATTCAGGATATGATTTAATTCAAAATGGTGCATGAACAGATTCGCGTATGTTGGGGCGGCACAATTGCCCATAGATGTTCCGGAGCATTGTACAAAGAAATTTTCCCCCCATTTAAAATAACTGTGATAGAGTGTAAAATGAATCAGTTCCATGAGGAAAACTTTTTGGTCCTCAGTTTTATTACTAGAAATGAGGAAAGATTCAACTGCCTGTATTCCTTTGTTGTGCGGAATGGAAGTGTATAGTGCTTTGACATCGATGGTGCATAGGATAGTATCTGATGTGACTGATGGTTTGATGGATTCCAAAATATTTAGAAAATCAGTAGTATCCTTTATGTAGGTGCTCATTCCTTGTACTAACGGTTGGAGATGTTTATCCAAATATTTGCCTATTGGTTCGTGTAAGGAGTTGATGGTTGAAACGATGGGTCTGAAAGGAGTTATAGTTGGGTGTTTATGAATTTTGGGTATCATGTAAATGTACGGTATTGCGGGATCTGATTTGATAAGATATTTTTTGTCATCATTGGTGATGGTTCCATTCATTATCGCTGTATCAATGATTTTAGATAGAATCTTCATGAATTCCATGGTTGGATCAAATGTCATTGCCATATATGTATTCTTATGGGGCCCGATTCACAGAACTAACTTACGACAAAATCCTAAACTTACTACCATTTTTGTATTCACAGAATGAACTTACTCATTTTGGTATTCACAGAATAAACTTACTCATTTTGGTATTCACAGAAGACACTTACACATTTTGTGTAACTTACTCATTTTGTCTAACTTACACATTTTGTGTAACTTACACATTTTGTGTAACTTACACATTTTGTGTAACTTACACATTTTGGTATTCACAGAAGGCACTTACTCATTGATGAGTAAGTGCCTTCTGTGAATACCAAAATGAGTAAGTTAATTCTGTAAATACCAAAATTGTTGTAAGTTCATTCTGTGAATACCCAAATGTGTAAGTTCATTCTGTGAATACCAAAATTGTTGTAAGTTCATTCTGTGAATACCCAAATGTGTAAGTTCATTCTGTGAATACCAAAATTGTTGTAAGTTCATTCTGTGAATACCCAAATGTGTAAGTTCATTCTGTGAATACCCAAATGTGTAAGTTCATTCTATGAATACCCAAATGTGTAAGTTCATTCTGTGAATACCAAAATTGTTGTAAGTTTAGGATTTTGACGTAAGTTAGTTCTGTGAATCAGGCCCGTCTTGTACATGTTCATTAACATTTTTTTCATTGAACTCTGTGTCCATGATGACCATTGCACCTCCTTTATCAGCTTGCCGAATAGTCACATCTGTTGTTGCTGCTATTTGATTGAGAACTTGATATTCTTTGGGTGCAATGTTTGACCTTTTGGATTGAGTTTGTTTGAATGTCCTCCGTACTTCTTTATGAACAATGGTTTCAAATGAGTCGATCACTTTATGACTTACAGGTGCCATGAATGTACTTTTGGTTCTTAAACCCAGAAGGGTGTTTTCTTGGGGACGTTGATTAGGTTCCACTATGTTACTGAAAAAATGTTTTAATCTTAATGTCCAAATAAATTTGTACAAACTGATCTCTGTCTCTAATATGTTGGATCTGTAGGTTGGTACGAAAGAGGATCCTTTCTGTAGGATCTTCAATTGATCATCTGTAAATTGGTGTTTTGAGATGTTGATTACAAGATTTTCTGGCTCCTTGTTCCTTTTGCCACTGGTTTGTGGGTTAAAGAACTTCCTCCTGCTTCGTCGGGTGGCCTTAGGCCTCTTCCTAAAAAAGATTGATTGTCATTGTTATCCATTGATGTACTTGGTCCTTCTTTTTCAAATCTCTCACGAGTTTGCTCACGAGGTTTTCAGTAACATAGTGGAACCTAATCAACGTCCCCAAGAAAACACCCTTCTGGGTTTAAGAACCAAAAGTACATTCATGGCACCTGTAAGTCCATGCCTTTTTAGAAAGACACATTTTAATTCTACGACCTAAAAATATTTTGAAGCTGGTGTTTTGCAGGCATTTCAAAGTGCCTTTTATTCAATCTTGCTCACAGGGTTTGCCGCTGTCGCTTTCTGCCTAATAGCAATATATTCGGAGATGAGTATAGCACACTCGTCCCCAGCCATCCTCGTTTCTTTTGTGAGATCTCAGCAGCTTCCGAGACACTGGTCTCTAGCCCAAGCTGCCGCTTGCATTATTGTGGCGCGATACATTAGAGTGCAAGAATATTGCCATGTGCCTCCGGTATTCGGACAAAATATTAAGTTACAAATATCAAGCTGCAGAATATTGAGTTTGTAATATATTTACACAGAAATATCGTGTGAAAAGATATCGTTAACAAACATATCGATTGTTAAGATGAGAAATGTTGTTCGTTATGTATCATTGGGGCTCATTACGATGGCGGGCGGAAGCACAACCGCCGTGCTGGCGGATGCAAAAACCACCAGTTACCGCCGGCACGCAGCAGTCCACACGCCCGTCCAATTACGATGCGTAAAGTAGGCCAAACACCGCCGGCAAGCCAGCAACACCTTCCGCCATCAAAGTGCGCCCGTACACGTAGCGGCGCAGCACAACTGACAAACACCGTCCGACGAAACACGTCCCGCCCGGCGTATAAATTACGATGCCGCAAACAAACGGCTCCCACGGCTAAGAGACACCGCACGTGAAAGAGAGGCGGTAACACGGACGCAGAGCACGGAAAACGAAGAAGCGGCATCCCGAGCATGAATCCAGCACTGCAGGCCCTCCCCATGCTTCTGCTGATGCACCACCAAGGACGCAACGTACCGCGGAGACGCAGGTAGGCACACACACAACAAGTGCACGCAAACAGCGCACACAGTGCAAGGGCGGAAAAAGCGGACAACCCCCACCAGCGCGTGTACACTACACATCCACCATTGCATCCACATATGACACACAGGCCAAATCCTAACATCGCGGAACACATGTGTACACACCACCTGGGACTAGGAACTAACCACCCCGTCACGGCCACAAAGCGCCGATGACGCCGCCACACATGCGCACAACGCAGAGGCCAACCGCAGCGCCATGCATGCGTCGCACACAGACACAGGGACACAACCAAACAGCACACACATCAGCCCCACCCCGAACGCACATGACACGTGACAGGCCGGCCACAGACATGTCCCCAACGCCCAAATCACGGACAACACCCAACGCCACACAACCGACGCACACATGTCAGTGAAGTCACGCAACAGCAGGACACACCCCAGTGTAACAAACATGGCGTAGCACACAGCGGCGGCAACACCAACTAGGAGAAGCAGGGCCCCTTCGGGAAGAGGAACGCCAGTACCACACTGAAGAACCCATACCACCCTGCACATATGAACAAGACATATAAAACGGAACACCAAAGAGCACGGGGACCGACAACAGGTGGCCCAAGAATTACATCCACACACAAGGCCCACCGCAGAGCGGAAAGGCAGCCTGCCGCCCACACAAGGGAGAGCAGACAGCACTGAATGACCTTCCATTCCAACACCGAAACCACAGCCCTACGACAGAAGCCGGTGAATACAGCCATTGTCCAAGAATAGACCAACACAGGCATGCCGAGGAGACCGACCACAGGGCAGATAGCGCATATCACAGAAGCACACAACGGACGGGGAAGAAAGAAGAAAACACTCCCCCATGTCGGCCACATGCAAGTTAATTGGAAGGAGTCACACAGCACCGACCTTGAACTGTCTGAGAAGCATGTGGGAAGAGGGCCCGTGTCCTCCAAACAAGCCAACAGAACACAAGTCCTGTCTCCCCACGACTACACAGAGCTCACAGCAACTCCGGAGCGTGCACATTGCAGACTGCACACACAGCCGGAGCACGCCACCTCTACGAACCGCTGCGAAATGGCAACCGCAACACACCTACCCAACTACGCCGAAGAGCTCAAGCTGTACCAAACCAACACGATACATACATTGGGATGCGATCTCCTGTCCCTGCTGAACGTAAGTTACCGACTGACTTACCGCATCACATTGTTCAGCTGCGTCATGCCCGTCTTCTACTGTCGGAGGTGTCCCTACCAGCATCCCGTCGAGATATGCCTCTCCAACCCGGCATGTCTGAAGGCGGACCTGCTACCACTACTCCTCCCTCTGGACGCACACGACAGGGCCTGCTCTGCCTATGGGGGCATGGCGTATGTGGCCAACATCGCACGCGCACTGAAATGGAACCACTGTGCCTCCACACGACGGATCATCGAGAACAGCTACATCGAATGTCACCCAGCATGCCCCATCATGGTCCTCCAAGGGACAACCTACGAACAACACCTTGACAGCCACCATCCGCTTCATTGGCTGGCAAACATGTACACCACCAATGACATGGAAGCCCTGCTGGACGGCATCGCATACCTGACAACCTGTAAATACGTCGGACCACAACGCAGGTTCCCCGAGTGACCTATGAAGTCCAACCCCGCACCCATGCTCAGCTTCCGCACGGACTGGCCAGTCACCACCACAACAGCCATACCAAACGACCGGCAACTGTAACCACACCATCAACGACATCGCCATGACATCGGATATGACCGGGACATGCACACTGTTCCCCATCACATCCAGGAACACCGCATGCATCGTGGGAGGCAGTGGCATGGGCTCTGTGCATCGCACCCACATGGACGGAACTGCACGAACAACCAGGACACGACATGGATCCAGCGCACATGGACACACACACCGCTCAGTGGACATGAATAGGTCGCCTGGAGTCTGTGGGTGCTGCACCCCTCCCACCCCCGCCCCGGGAATCCCATACCAGGACCTTTGCATGGACGACAAGTGCATACAACAACAACACGACCCCAGTGACTGTGACATGTCCAGTAACCACCACAGTGCAACAACAAGTGGCACGCCGCTGCATGCACGCAAGCACATGCCCTGATGTCATCTCACATGCACGCGTGCATGAGGAACAACCGCAGCAAACCTGTCACATGGAACTGAGATGGACTGTGCCCATGATGCCGAGCGGTCTGGTAGGCTACATGTATACCGTCTGTGTCAAAGTCCGCAGCTCCGCAGCTATACGTAAATGTACATTAGCACAGCCGTGGCCAAGCAGATGTAACCCCACACCCTATCCCATTTGTAATCATGCTCAGTATATCCTCAACATGTATTCCGCTGCCAGTAGTGTCCACTATACTGCATCACAGAGGACAGAAGACTCAATATAATGTTTGAAACCAAAACTGTCTCCGCTGACTCATTTCACAAGTACGAATGAGAGAGGATGAGAGTATGTGAAGTACACGGCAGTCGTGACATGACCATGTAGTCCACTGGTATTGGATGTCAACGCAAATGAGTAGCACTACTGTGGAAGACACACATGTGTCGTGTGAAGTCGTATGGACGCAGTGCTCAGGTGGGTGGGTGCGACGGGTAGATGCGCACATGCCAAGTTGGAGCACGCCGTGTTGGGAGGGGTCATGAACAGTACACCACCGCTTCCCTGGGCATTGTGAGAGGACACCTGTCGGGGGAGTGAACACGTGTGTGCACAGCAGCCGGGCACACGTACAAAGCGGTACCAGGCGCACCTCAGCCCACCCTCTGTGGACAAGCTGGATCCTGTTGTGCGCCCGCCATGCCCCTTGACAAGGCACACACAGCCCCAGTCGACCAGGTGTAACCCCAACATAGTCAATCCGCACAGGCGATACAGGGCACGGGATGGCAGTGGAGCATGGTGTGTGAGAGGTCTCCTCGCGCTCCTCCTGGTCATATCACGCAGGCAATAGAACCTCAACGTCTAGCATGGCACAAGTCAAATGGAAGTGTAGGGGGACGCACCACAGCACGAGCAGCACTGACGTCACGGGAGGTGGCTCGCACCATCCCATCCATTGCCCATCATACCAACCACGACACATGCCATTGCGACTAAGTGCAAGCGCGTGCGCCACCACCCCCGAGCCCTCCCCAGAGAGGCCAAAGAGTGAATGTGTGGGCCAACAGCCACAGACGGACGCGGCCTGGCCGCAAGGGCAGCCACAGCCACTGGGTGTCGCAGGTGGCGGATCCGGAAGGCGAAGACTGTGATGCATAGTCCATGCAGGCCGGGTCTCCATTTGGGGCACCACGCAGGTGGACGGCGTCCCGCCACACATCATACCCTGAGACAGCCCACTCGTGCAACTGGACCCACACATACACTCCTTGCCCTCTCTGGTGCGAGCTTGGGGCTGCCTGTGCAAGCGCTAGCCTCGCAGGTGAGCATGCATATTGGGGGGCGAGGGGAGGACATGAGGGCTGGGGCGAAGATGACTGTATCACTGTCAGTTAGTACAAGGGATGACCCAGATGTGGAAAGGAAGAGACGTGTCCCGTGTGTACTGCAACTAGTCACCAATCCAACTACCCCCCATGTCCGGAATGTAAGCCCGCACCTAGGCCCGCCCATCCGCCACATCGAACATACCACCAGCACGACAACCTTCCCATTCGAAACACTGACTGGGGGTGGCGACCAGTGAACAATCATGTGTAGCCTACCCACGCGTACATGTGGGCCCTCCATGATCCATGTCACCTGCGGCAAAGACATGACATGTGCAATGAGGGAAGTGAGGAGAGCTGCCCGCCCCACGCGCAGAAGGTGCATCAGCTCCACAGACCCAGCAGCGAGTCCAGCAGGGGTCACATGTGCAGGGGCAGCTGTGCCTGGTGTGAAGGCACATGCATATAGACAGCACATCGACCAATGTGTAGTCTGCCCACATCCACAGTCCATCATCATGCGGACATAGGAATTGAACACAGGGCAACACATCTTAGTTGGTGCACCCACCGTGACCAACAATGCGCAATCATCGACGTACCCGCCCTGTGCATGGCCCCCCACCCAACGGAAGCACATCCAGTGCCACCATCCCACACACACAAGCCTTCCACGGAACATGCTGTGTCCAATGGTCAGTACAGAGTCAGCGCCCATCTGGTGGATCCTGAACAGGAGACACATGCACACACATGCCAGCTCCCACTATGTACGTCTGCCACCTGGCACGTGCAATGTAACCTCTCACCTGTGACGTGTGACTGCAAGCACACAGCCGTCTTGTCATGGGGCTGTCAATGTGGACACCAGTCAATGTTTCGGGAGCTGTGATCCGTACAGTGCTGTACATAGGGTGCAGTGCTGACACCTACTACTGTCTCATATCCCCTCGTGCCACAGGTCCCACTTGTATTGGCCGCTCAGCCCGTGCCCACATCGTCGTCGTCGTGTGCCATACTCATCCAGCCTCGGAAGCAGTTCCATGCTCAGCAGACACTCATGTTGCCGTGGCGTTGCCGCTTGACGAATATGCAGTCAGTCCCCATCAGCACGCCCGCAAGTCATTGGGGCCTAGATCCCCATGTGCATGCACATGGCAGTGGTATGTCTCACTTGCCATTGCCATTGTTGGGAGACCTGTGCAAGTGTATTGTGGCCGTGCCGTCCCAGCTTGACAGCTGGGCTGTGGCTCATGTGCTTGCTCAGTCATGTCAGTGATGTGTATGCGAAATTGCTATGTGTCGTGTTGCTTTGACATGTGTCCTCTGCCATTTTCCCCAGGCGGAGACCGAACATTGACCGCCCATACCAATTGCTGGCGGACATGGACGATACAGAGGTGATCAGGAAGTTTCGGCTGGACAGGCCAACCCTGCATCGACTGTGTGCCATGTTAGAGCCCCATCTCCGTCCCCGCAGGGTGTATCCGACTGCTGTCACCCCCACGTCTAAGGTGATGGCCGCCATGCATTTCTTCGCCACTGGGTCATTCCAGCACACAGTGGGCAGTGGAGGAGGGATGTCCCAGCCCATGTTCAGCAAGGTGCTGAGGGATGTACTGGCAGCCATGATGCTGTACCGGAACAGGTACATCAGATTCCCCAGGGCTCGTGAATTGGCGGCAGTGAAGGGTGCATTCTATGCCCTTGGCAGAATCCCACACGTCGTGGGAGCCATTGACTGCACACATGTTGGCCTTGTTCCACCACAGGCCACTGAGCACCTGTACCGCAACAGGAAGCACACGCACTCCCTGAATGTGCAAGTGGTGTGCCTTGCGGACATGGTGATCACCCACGTGTGTGCCAAGTTTCCAGGCTCGGCACATGACGCACACATAATGCGCAACAGCATCTTGCCACGACTGATGGCCAATCTGCAACAGGATCGTGGCTGTATTGTCGGTGAGTATGTGGAGTGGTGTAGCGTGCTGGTTGTGCGATGCTGTCCCCTGTCCAGTTGGAATAGCAACGGTTCTCTGTGTCCCTCACACCCAGGTGACTCTGCGTATCCGAATGGGGCATGGCTGCTCAGTCCATTGAGGAATCCTCGCACCCCAGCAGACGATCGATACAATGAGGCACATGGGAGGACCAGACGTGTGGTCGAGCGTACCTTTGGCCTCCTCAAGTCCAGGTTCAGGTGCCTGGACCGCACCGGGGTGCACTGGCATACTCCCCACAGAAGGTGTGCCAGATAGTGGTGGCGTGCTGCATGCTGCACAATCTGGCCATTCGGAAGCAGATCCCCCTCATCGTGGATGACGGAGATCAACCAGGGCCCCAGCCCGCAGACCAGGACAGCTCGAGTGAGGTGGACAGCGGAGAGGAGGAAGCTGGGAATGTGCGCCAGCAGCTCATCGCCCGCTACTTCACTTGACGGTGAGTGTCCATGTACGACGGATGATGTGTCTGTATCTGTGCAGGTGTGTGTGTGCTGTGTCAGGGTGGCCGTATGTTCACTGCGTGCAGTGTGTCAACGCTCCATGGCCAGGGTAGTATGCCACTGTTGGTGACTGTGGCATTGTGCCCTATTGCTCTGTGCGATGTGTGTACATTGCTTGTAGTTGTTGACATGTACTGTGTGATGGGTGTGTGACACACTCATTGAATGTGCTCCTGTTCTGTCTCCCACCCCTAGGTCCCTACAGGCCCTCCGGATTCCATTGCCATGCCACGCATCAGGTGCCTTTCCGCCCAAGGTGGCCGTTGTATTCCGTACAAATAAAACACAGGGCACAAACAGCAGTTAGTGAAAAAGGTGCATTTATTACAAACTGTGACATGTGATTGTGTGTAAGGTGATGACAAAAGTGGTGCGTGCAGTGACAATGAGCTGTCGGTCATGGCTGCGTGAAGCTCAGGGTGTACCCACTGGTTCTATGTCCATAGTCCAACACACACATGCCATCCAGCTGGCTGTGTGGAGTGGGATCGTAGAGCAAGTCAATGCAGTGGCTGGTCAAGGAAGGCTGGCGGAAGGCTGGCTGGCTGCCTCACTTGCGACTGGAGCGTGCGAAGTCCTCCCGGGAGACCTGTTTCCTCTTCGGACGGCCCCTTCCACGTTTGGGAGGGGGGGTGTGTGGTGGCGACCTGCTGGTGGTGGGTGAGGTGTGCTCACTGGCTGTGGACGCAAGGGAAGTGGACACTGCTGCCCGACCCTGCGCCCTAGCAGGTGGTGGCGGAGGTGGTGTTGCTGGCCTTGCCTGTGACCCCACCGCCACCACCAGCTGGCCCATGAGGTCCACGAGTTGGTCCATACGGGACACGAATTGGCCCATATGGGCGTCCATGGACCTCAGCACCCCCAGCACCTCCCGCGTGTCTGTAGCAGACCTGACCCATTGTTCTTGGGCCTCCTCATAGGCCCCAAGGACTCTGGCCATTTGAGGCAGGGCATGGCTCCCAGGGGAGGCTGGCGTTTCCCTGACCCTGCTCCTCCTACCAGTCCTGCTGCCACCGGCCTGCCCACTAGCCACATTGCACACCACGGTCCTCGCTGTGGCTCCCAGGGTGGATCCAGTCGGCCGGGCCACCACCTGCGCTGGGGCTGGTGCCAGCGAAGACGTGGTGGTGGTGGTGGCGGTGGTGGTCGGTGCGGCGATTGTGGCGGTTGCGGCAGTGGTAGTGGCCGCAATGACCGTGGGTGTGGCCGCAATGACCGTGGGTGTGGCCGCAATGACCGTGGGTGTGGCCGCAACGACAGTGGCAGCAGGGGGCTGGGAATGTTCAGCAGCCCTGGATGATGGGTTGGTGGGTAGGAGGGGTCCTGGGGAGCGGCTGGGCCCTGCCACACCAGATGGGCCTGCTTGGTGGTCCGTGTCCGAAGAGGAGGACAGATCCTCCAGATCCGTGTGTCCTCGTTGGGGGCTTGTGGGCTGGCTGTGCTGGCTGCTGTCTCCATCCCCAGCATCCGGCAGTTCGTCACCTGTGGAGAGAATGAGATTTGTTATTGTGTTGCACCTGGCGAAGTATGTATTTGTCGTCTGACATTGGCAGTTCGTGCACTCTCGTACATGGGTTTCCCGGAGGCGAGTGTGTGGCTGTGGCATCTGTAGTTGTGTGTGCTAGGCAATGGGACTGTGTGCTGTGCACATGTGGCATGGGACGGATTGGCCATGCCGATGGGTGTGTTGCTGTGCCCCTACTCATTGTGACTCTGGTGTATGCGGGCTCCTGGCCCATCCTGGGTCTGGTTTGTACTTTGCTTTTGGGGTTCATATAGAACGCTTAGGAACGCATATGGCAACATGGGGGCCATGCCCCAGATTCGCATTTGGGAGGGAATATGCTTTTGGGGTTCAAATGGAACGCTTAGGAACGCATATGGCAACATGGGGGCCATGCCCCAGATTCACATTTGGGAGGGAATATGCTTTTGGGGTTCAAATGGAACGCTTAGGAACGCATATGGCAACATGGGGGCCATGCCCCAGATTCACATTTGGGAGGGAATATGCTTTTGGGGTTCAAATGGAACGCTTAGGAACGCATATGGCAACATGGGGGCCATGCCCCAGATTCACATTTGGGAGGGAATATGCTTTTGGGGTACATGCTGTAAGCCATGGGTGCCGAACGTGACATGTGTTGTGGCAGCATGACAGTGCATGGTTTGAGGTGTGTGCATGCTTGACATGGCCTGCATATTTGCTGTCTGGTGTGATTACTGGGCATGGCATTAGACGCATCGTTATGAGTGAGTGTTGGTCGTGTGCCAGCCAACGTATTGCAGTTGTCCCATCTCCTTGGTGTGCGTGCTGCCCTGTGCCATGTGCATCACTGCAGTGCTCGGGGGGTGTGTCCCATGTTGTGTGTTGTTGCTCACAGTGTGTCGTGCGCTTCATTGACTTCTGGCACATGGTTGGTCATGGGCATGTGTCTTAGCGTGACTGCTGTATGTGTGGCAGCTGTGCGGATGACATGCCTTTCATGAGACTGGGGCTGACGGATGGGATGGATGGTATGTTGTATGTGCATGGTGTGTCTGTGTGTTTGATGGGTTCAGTGGTGTTCGTGTGCATTTCTGTTGTTCCGCTCTGTTGCGTCTAGTGTTGTTTGTCTTACATAGGCGTAGTTGTGGGGTGTGTGGTTGACAGGCAGTAGGGGCTACATGAACTGGACTTCAATGGTGTTTCGGTTGTGTGTGATGGGTTGCACAGTGGCTGCCGTGTGGTACTATGTTCAGTGTGGCTTGTGCATGCAGACGTGGCTCCTTGGGTGTTGCTGTGTTTGTGATGGGTCATGTGGGGTGTGAGTCTGTGGTTCCTGTCCGTGTGCACATTGTTCACTTGTTCGTGACGGTGGGCGGTGCTGCGTGTTCATCTGCTACGTGACATGTCCCATGTGTTGGTCGTGTTACGGCCCTCATGCCTCCAGTGATCCAGCCCTGTCCAGTTTCCCACCTGCAAGTTGTTCGGGCGTGCACTGTACTGGATGCCACATGGTTCTAAGCGGGGGTGCTCCATGTTGCAGGTCTATGGGGGTGGGGGGTGTTGTGGGTCGTAGTGGTGGCTGGACACCCACTGACACCGATTGCTGTGGACCGTGATGTCTACCTTTCGGCTGTCGTTGTGCACTGCGGTGGCTGACACGTGGCTGTGGGGTGTGGGGGATGCTCCTCCTTGCTGTACTGTGGGACTAGGGGCCTGGTGTGTGTTGTACTTGGGCTGTCCACCGTCCCACCCACTGCACTTTGTGTTCCTGCCACTTACCTGTTACTTGTCGGTTAGTGCAGCTGTGGCGGACACATGGGTGTGGTGGGTGCTCGTTGTGGCGCTTCTGGCATATTTGGGGACCTGTTGGTGGTTACGTGGCTGGCTTAGTGTACACATGTCCCCACGCATCTTACAGTTGTTCGGTTTGGGCTGTGTGTGGTAGTGTCTGTTGCATGTGTGTGTGATGTGTTGTGTATTGTGTGCTGGACATGGGGGTGTTTGTCCCTGGGAGCTGTGGCATGGTGGTAGTGCATGTGAGTACATAGCGGTGTGCTGGTATACATTAGTTTGTACTTACCAGCCTCCACTCCCCTGCTAATCCGGCGAGGATCTCGGGATGGATGATGACTCGCACCTTCTCCTCCCACGCTTTGAAGGTCTTGAAGAGCGCGGGATTCCCTCCGCCAGTGACTGCAGCCAGCTCTCTGTTTTTGCCCTCCTTCTTCTTGACCAGGCTCTTGACGTCATTCCACCGTTTGTTTATTTCTACTCTGTTCCTGGGCAGGGTCCCGACTGCATTGACCTGGTCTACGATCCGGTTCCACATTCTGTTTCTGGTGGCTAGTGGTGTGTGCTGGACCATGTTCCCATAGATTTGTGGGTGCACCTTGATGATCTCGTCGACCATGACCGTCAGCTCCATGGGCGTGAACTTGGGCATTCTTTGTGGTGCCATGGTGTTTGTGGTGCTGGTGCGGTGTGTGTTGTGTAATGTGCAGGGGGTTTGTGGTGCCGGTGTTTGGTGATGGTGGTGGTTGTGATGTGTGCGTTTCTGTGGTGTGCTGCTGTCCTTGCTGTGTCACTGTGTCCTCTCCTCTCCTCTCTGGTTTGCAATGTTGCAAGGGGTTGTGGTCTGTGGGAGTTCTGCTTTTGTACTTACCTATGTGGGTGTGTCCTCATGGTCTGTTGTTTTCAGGTGTGTTGTGTCTGGAGTTCTGGCCTTTGTAGTTTTTGTTTGTCCGGGGGGTGTTTTCGGGATGTGTACTGTGCTTGTGTATTTGTGCGTGCCTTGCTGTGTGGACTTATTGGCCATGTTGTGTGCTATTGGTTTTGTGAGCGGATGGTTTCTGTGCAGGGACGTGGGCGCCATGGTTTCTGCCGTGTCGATTGGCATCGGCGTTGTTTGCGCTGGCGGGCGGTATATTTGTGGTTTTCCCGCGCTCATGGCGGTGCGATCGTAATTTCACGTGCGGTGTGTCGGCCGTGAGGGCGGGCGGTTTTGTGTTTTCGGGCGTGTTTCCGTCCGTGGCGGGCGGTTTGACTCCGACTCGGACGATGGCGGGCGGTATTTTGTGTGATTTTTCCGCCGATGGCGGTTTTCGGTTTGTGTTATCGTAATGGCGTGGTCGGTGTTCAGACGGTGTATGCGGGCGGTATTTTGCCGATTCCATGCCTGGCGGATTTATTTACGCCGGGTATCGTAATGGGCCCCATTGTGTTTAAATAAAATTTAAATATTGTGTAATTGTTGTTAATGTTTTTAAATATAGTTTGTAATTTTATGTTATTTAATTTTTTATTTAATTGTAAAGTAGTAATTTATAGTATTGTAGCAGGTTGTATGATTTGATTATTAAGTATGTATATTTTGTAAACAATACTTTTGTAAGTTATATTTTAGGTGCATGTTGTTGGGTTTTTAAGGGTACAGGGTGGAAAGTTAATTAAATATTAAACAATTAATTATTGATGAATTATTAATTAATTAATTGTTAATTAATTATGTAAATTGTCCAATTATTGTAATTTTTTAATTTTCATTTTAGGTGTGGGTTCTTGGGTTTGTAGGGGTGTAAGGAGGGAGTTAATGAAGTAATAATTGATTCATCATAAATTATTTATTTATTATTAATTAATTATTATTATATTATTATTATTATTTAATTTAGATATATGTGAAATGTGCATTGCTAGGTATGTGGGACTATAGTGTAATGAAATAATTATGAAATAGCTGTTGTTATTATATAAATTATTTAAAAAATGCATAATTGTTTTATTGTGTAATTGTTTTTTAATGCATATATTTAATTTTAAGTTAATAGTTTTATAATTTTATGAAATTAATACTTATATTAAAATAAGGTTTGTGTTTGAAGTGAAGTACTTTCCCTACTGTTGCACAGACTGGATTGGGAATATTAGATTTTTCCCCTCCTGAGACCAAAGCGGTCCCAACTGTTGCACAGACTGGAGTGGGAATAGTAAATTTTACCCCTCCTGAGTCCAACGCTTTCCCTACTGTTGCACAGACAGGAGTGGGAATAATATATTTTACCCCTCCAGAGCCCAATGCTTTCCTTACTGTTGCACTAACTGGAGTGGGTATAGTAACTTTTACCCCTCCTGATTCCAATGCTTTCCCTACTGTTTCACCGAATGGAGTGGGAATCTTAAATGTTACCCCCCCCCCTGAGTCCAACGCTTACCCTACTGTTGCACAGAATGAAGTGGGAATAGTAAATTTTACCCCTACTGTGTCCAACCTTTTCCCTACTGTTGCACTGACTGGAGTGGGGATAGTACATTTTACCCCTCCTGGGTTCAACATGTTCCCTACTGTTGCACGGACTGAAGTGGGAATAATAAATTTTACCTTTCCTGAGTCCAACGCTTTCCCCACAGTTGCACAGACTGGAGTGGAAATAATATATTTTTCCCCTCCTGAGTCCAATGCTTTCCCTACTTTTGAACAGACTGGAGTGGAAATAGTACATTTTACCCCACCTGAGTCCAACGCTTTCCCTACTGTTGCACAGACTGGAGTGGGAATAGTATATGTATTATTCCTTGAATATTATAATTTTGTTTATATTGTTTAAAAAATATTATTACTAAGTTTGTGTGTATTTAAAATTATATATTTTTTAATTAGCAATGTTTGTAATATATAATATATTTTTAGTCAAATGTATTCTTTTATATTGTTTACTTTTTAAAGTGTAATTAAAATGGTATGTTTTTTTCCAGTTTATTTATTACGGGTAATGGTTTTTAAATGTATTGTGTGTATGTTATATTATTAAGTTTAAAAAAATTGTAAATTGTTATATAAACTCAAATTATTATTTTAATAAAAGTTTTACATTATGTATGTGTAAATTAACATTCACACATACATATGTGTGTGTGTTTGTTTAAATAATTATATATTTATATAAATATTTTATATTATTTAAATATATTTAACTTACATTATATTACTGTTACATGTTAATATATTTGTTTACTATGTTTAATTTAATATCTTAAAAAACAATATTTTTGTATATGTTTTTCGATATTACTATAAAACTATATTCTTTTCGATATTTTTGTAATTTACATTATAGGTATAGGAAAACAATATTTTTGCGCTTGATATTTTTTACACAATATTTTTGTATCATGATATTAAGGTTCTCAATATTTTGTCAGTGAACATGTGCCTCCCTGCTCTTCTAAATTTAGGTGCCAGCCACCTCCATTTCTTTGCTTCACAGTATTGTTTTGAGTGCTCCACGCAAAGTGCCTTCACAGGCGCACTCGTGCATGACACTATCCATACGAGATTGCTGCAGACACACCCCACACAAACACTACCATCAGCTGGGGTTTCTAAAACTGCAGTCTGCGCTCGTGAACGAACTGCAGAGTAACTCTTCTCTGTGGGCCTGCAGGCAGTGAATGTTCTGTCACAGACCTCTGCCTCAGGCTGTTCTGTCCTTACTTCTGTGTGAGTGAGACTCTGCCAGCTGAGAGTAATTTCAGAGTTGGCTCGATTGTTATGCCATTGCTTGATTTCCTTTAGGTATGTCCTCACTTCGTGTACGATAGTATCTGTAACATTGAGGAGCAATGTTCAGAAACTGACAGTGTCCTAATTGTTTTTAGCCTATGGAATCTGCAAGCTTTTTGACAAGGGCAGCTCTCAAATGACTGTACATGGGAGTCTGTTGTGTTTCTTTTATTCTCTAAAGCTACAGAAATGAACAGAATCACACAGAAAAAATGAATGTGCTCATTCCATCTGAACAAACTTTTTCCTCTTGTAGATCTAGTCCACTGTGCACTACACTCTCGCATGATCTTCAGTTACTTTTTTTCAATGGTCAGTTAGCCCTTGATATGGGCTGTGTTCTCATGTTCCACAATGTCTGACCCAATGCTTTATTGTATTTCTGACTTTTTGTTTACCAGAATACGTGGTTTGTACGGGTCGTATCCATTGCTGACTCTCACTAGACTGGCTTTGACTCATTTCCTCTGAAGGCGGATGACACAATAGGTCCCCCTTCTTAACAAATATTAAACCCAGAGAAGAGTACCATATTCATCTTTATATGTCTTCCAAAAGTCACCTCTATGCACACTCATATACTTTACGCACAGCTGCATCACCTGTTCAAGTAACCCCCCCTACATGCAACTACCCACATTAAGCATCATTCAAAGTAATTACCCTGTGATTTGGAACCCAACTGGGACCCTCACAACCTCCCACCAAACAAGCCCTGCACAGTACAATACAGATTGAATGATGGATGTAATAATTCACTGTGCTTTGTTTAATTGACTACACATGATTTGTTGGTCTACGTAAAGTACTCTGTCTGTGCTGCTACTCTCAATTGTCACAGAGACCATTTGTTAATCCTGTATTTGGCACAAAGAAATTGGAATACATACATGGAGTGGTTTCTTTGCGAGCATAATGCTAATCCCAATAACCAATATTAACAAATAACCACTGGATTAAACACTAACATTGGGGCTCTGCAGTAAAGTGCTTCAACACCCCATCAGGGGGAGTAAGCACTATATAAATGCAGTTAAAATACAGTGAATTGTCTCGGAGAGCATTGCAGCTGAGCGCACACAAAGGAGGAATAGATACCATCATCATGCCTCCTCTAGCTGGACTGCGATAAGAGCACATGTGAAGTTTGTTTATAGTCTGCCTGAGGCCCCTCTCATCCTGCGAGATTTAGACATTCCTGTTAAAGTTTTTATACCCGTCTTTGCAAGCAAAGTTAATAGGTTATGCCACTCCTTACTACATGGCTAAAAGGCAATATACTTGACACCGCCAATAGCTCTAGGGTTGCAGAGACCTATTGGCTTTGCCAATGCTTGTTTCCTTTTCTCCTCGAACCATTCGCCTGCTGGCACCTGGTACGACATTTCAGTGTTAAGGGGAAAAGCTGTTTGTGGTAGCGACAAAATGCATTTTCCTGCAGTATGCATAATTTGGTGAAAATTACACATTTCTAAAAACAAATCACACGTTTTGCGCACCCATAATCAAGGGTAGTTCACGGTGAGCAGCAAAACAATGTTCAGAGATCGTGCATGAGGTATTTTGTGTAACAAACCAATCACACAACAGTAGAAAAGAAACATTTAATAATCGTCATAAAACAAAAGAACACAAACTAAACAAGTTAAAAAGTCAGGTAAAAAGGTAAACGTCATATCAAATGCAAATTAAATCAGTGGTCTCATTGAAGCTGACAGCCAAACATTGACATTTAAGGTTGTTTCTGTTGAATATTTCCACATTCTGGGGCCGATTCCGATCTCGGCCGGTAGGGCTCCAAATCGGATTCGGCTTAACCGGATCCGATTCGGAGCCCTATTTCCCGACCGATTCGTACGCGCGTCTGGCCGAGGGAGTACGATGCGAAATCGCCGACCGACTCGTTCGGGCGTCCCAACTGCTCCGACCGACTCGTTCCCGGGTCGGACCGCACCGACCGACTCGCTCGGACATGAATCGTACCGCGCAATGGAGACGTTCCCCGGCCGGGTAAGTACGATGGCGCGCCGCGAGCAGTCCGACCGACACGTGCCGTCCGGCTCGAAAGAGCAGTCGGAGCCGTACTTGGGGGTCCGTGTCGGACCCCCTGAACACGTAGCCGCGCGAGTCGCACACAGGGGGGACCCATGGGTCCCCCTACCTGTGCATGTACGGCGCGAGTTGCTTCGCCGCGTACCCGCTGTAGGGGCGCCCCTGTTCGCCTCGCACCCATTGAGTCAATGGGAGCCCGCGTACGCGTTGTACGACCGGCTCCCATTGACTTCAATGGGAGTCCGACCGAATCGAGTCCGATAGCATACTGACGCATCGTACTCGTTCGGTCGGGCTGCACGGGTCCGATTCGGTCGGAAATCTCTCCGGGTCCGGCTCGGTCGGAGAGATTTCCGGCCCGAATCGGAATCGGCCCCTCTGTCTTTTTTGGATCTATACAAATCCCGGTGGGAGAAAGGCCAAGTAAGCACTCAGAGCAGGATGAGACAGCGCAGCCGAGTGAGTTCAAGGTTACTGTATCCATCCTGGAAAAATAAATCCTTTGTTTCACAGATCAGACCAAGGCCTCCAAAACAATGTTCTTCAGCCATGAACTTCCTGAGTTTTTCAATCTGTTTTCTTTTGGATTTGACTTAGTCTGCAAAAATTATATTTAAGCAGCTCCCTACAATGGTCTCTGCATCTACGAACACATTAGGGGCCAGATGTACGACCCTTGCATTTTGCGACTTGCAAATTGTGTCGCTTTGCGACTCGCAATTTGCGACTCGCAAAATGCAATGTACAACAGTGTCGCAGACACTGTTAGCGATTCCCAATGGGGTCGCAAATTGCATGCCTCATCAATATTCATGAGGCAAGCGCAATTTGCGACCCCATTGGGAATGGCTAGCACTCCCAGGGATGGTGGCCTGCTTGGGTCAGCAGACCACCATGTCTGGGACTGCTTTTTAAATAAAGCAGTTTTTTTTTTTTTAAATGCAGCCCGTTTTCCTTAAAGGAAAACGGGATGCATTTAAAAAAGAAAAATGAAACTTTTTTGTTGAATTTTTTAAGGGCAGGCAGTGGTCCCTGGGACCACTGCCTGCTTTTAAAAAATATTTTCTAACACACTCACAAAGGTGATGGGGTCCCCTTCCCATTTGCGAGTGGTTTACCACCTACGTGAAGTAGGTGGTAAACTGTGAGTGTTTTGCGGCCGCAAATGCAGTCGCAAAACAATAGTACATGGCAGTGAGTCTTGTTATTAGGAAGGGACGCCCTTTTCTAGTAGCAAGAGTCGCAAACGCTATTTTGCGAGTCAGTGACTCGCAAAATAGAGTTTGTACATGACATTACCCTTTTTTGCGGTCGCAAACGGGCCGATCTTCCATTTGTGAGCGCAAAAAAGGGTCGTACATCTGGCCCCAAATGTGATCCTGTGAACTGGTCAGCAGCATCCTCTGGTATTGTACTTATGCTGTACTCCTGTTCTTCAGGTTCTCAATAAGTGCATTATGTCACCAGGTAAGCAGCTGCCCCCAGCAGTGTTGCCTTTCTCAGTTCCTGGAATCAAACACTTGCAAGTAAGGGTTCAAATAGTGTAAGTAATAACTCTTCCAATATGTTCTGGCTGGTACGCAGGCATCAAATTAATGCTCCTCCTCCTATTCCATGCTGGTTCTGATATATAGTAAGTCAAGCATGGGTTCCCAGAAGCAAAACTGTCATGCCACTGGTGGGTGATTCTAACACAAACTCTAAAGTTTTCCGACACTGTATTAAAACATTTACTTCACTGCAGTAGCGGCCCGTGGTCTGAGTGCTGCCGGGCGGTGACGTGGGGCGGGGGTGAGGGGTAGTAAACTATGGAATACGGCGCACAGAGGTAAGTAAACAAACAAATAAATAAAACGAATTTCGTTGCGCGCGCTGCATCGCATTTGGCGATGTAGCGTGCGCAACAAAATTCGTTTTATTTATTTGTTTGTTTACTTACCTCTGTGCACTGTATTCCGTAGTTTACTACCCCCCACCCCGCCCCTCCCCCGCCCCGCGTCACTGCCCAGCAGCACTCCCACCACGGGCTGCTACTACTTCACTGTGATTTAGTAGCAACTGGTGATATCAGTATCAGCCCAGATCCATTTGCTGGTCGAAATTCAACATTGCTGTGGAAAGGGTTGTGACTAAACAGCTCTCTCCCGCCAGGGTCGGACTGGCCGTAGCGGGCACCGGGCGTTTCCCCGGTGGGCCGCTAGGGTGGGGGCCGGTTTTGGGCCCCTGGGGGCCGTTTTTGTTATTGGGGGTCGGCAATATTGGCCCCCTGTAACAAAATCGGCCGAAACCGGCCCTAGCAAACAGCTCGGCTGCATCCCCCCTACCGGCCGAGCAATTTGCCAGGGACGGTTTCGGTTCCAAGTCCGGGCCTGCCTCCCGCCCCCTCTCCACTTGTCACTTACCAGTTCAGTCTAAGTCATTTAAAGAAACTTTTAAACTCCTCTTCGGAGGCAGATTCCAGAGCAGTCTCCTTCTTGAAAAGAGCAATAACAGTCACTAAGAAATATCACTGAGGCAGGCCTAGGTCAAGCCAACCCCTCACCTACTGGTATTGTATGTATTCTCTTTAGGAACTAAGGCCACACTCACAAAGGTGATGGGGTCCCCTTCCCATTTGCGAGTGGTTTACCACCTACGTGAAGTAGGTGGTAAACTGTGAGTGTTTTGCGGCCGCAAATGCAGTCGCAAAACAATAGTACATGGCAGTGAGTCTTGTTATTAGGAAGGGACGCCCTTTTCTAGTTTTCTAGTAGCAAGAGTCGCAAACGCTATTTTGCGAGTCAGTGACTCGCAAAATAGAGTTTGTACATGACATTACCCTTTTTTGCGGTCGCAAACGGGCCGATCTTCCATTTGTGAGCGCAAAAAAGGGTCGTACATCTGGCCCCAAATGTGATCCTGTGAACTGGTCAGCAGCATCCTCTGGTATTGTACTTATGCTGTACTCCTGTTCTTCAGGTTCTCAATAAGTGCATTATGTCACCAGGTAAGCATCTGCCCCCAGCAGTGTTGCCTTTCTCAGTTCCTGGAATCAAACACTTGCAAGTAAGAGTTCAAATAGTGTAAGTAATAACTCTTCCAATATGTTCTGGCTGGTACGCAGGCATCAAATTAATGCTCCTCCTCCTATTCCATGCTGGTTCTGATATATAGTAAGTCAAGCATGGGTTCCCAGAAGCAAAACTGTCATGCCACTGGTGGGTGATTCTAACACAAACTCTAAAGTTTTCCAACACTGTATTAAAACATTTACTTCACTGCAGTAGCGGCCCGTGGTCTGAGTGCTGCCGGGCGGTGACGTGGGGCGGGGGTGGGGGTAGTAAACTATGGAATACGGCGCACAGAGGTAAGTAAACAAACAAATAAATAAAACGAATTTCGTTGCGCGCGCTGCATCGCATTTGGCGATGTAGCGTGCGCAACGAAATTCGTTTTATTTATTTGTTTGTTTACTTACCTCTGTGCACTGTATTCCGTAGTTTACTACCCCCCCACCCCGCCCCTCCCCGCCCCGCGTCACCGCCCAGCAGCACTCCCACCACGGGCTGCTACTACTTCACTGTGATTTAGTAGCAACTGGTGATATCAGTATCGGCCCAGATCCATTTGCTGGTCGAAATTCAACATTGCTGTGGAAAGGGTTGTGACTAAACAGCTCTCTCCCGCCAGGGTCGGACTGGCCGTAGCGGGCACCGGGCGTTTCCCCGGTGGGCCGCTAGGGTGGGGGCCGGTTTTGGGCCCCTGGGGGCCGTTTTTGTTATTGGGGGTCGGCAATATTGGCCCCCTGTAACAAAATCGGCCGAAACCGGCCCTAGCAAACAGCTCGGCTGCATCCCCCCTACCGGCCGAGCAATTTGCCAGGGACGGTTTCGGTTCCAAGTCCGGGCCTGCCTCCCGCCCCCTCTCCACTTGTCACTTACCAGTTCAGTCTAAGTCATTTAAAGAAAATTTTAAACTCCTCTTCGGAGGCAGATTCCAGAGCAGTCTCCTTCTTTAAAAGAGCAATAACAGTCACTAAGAAATATCACTGAGGCAGGCCTAGGTCAAGCCAACCCCTCACCTACTGGTATTGTATGTATTCTCTTTAGGAACTAAGGCCACATGTACATAGGTTTCATTTTGCGCTTACCCAATAGTGAATTTCAGTGATTCGCTATTAGATAATTGCAAACACCTATGTACTAATGTGTCTTTGACACATTTATCGATTTCTAATTGGGTTGCAATTGACCTTCCTTATGCACATTGATGAGGTAGGTCGCAATTTGCAACCCACTGGGAACCGCTAAAAACACAGGGACGATGGCCTGCTGGGGACAGCAGACCCCCATATCTGTGTTTGCTTTAAAATAAAGCAATGCTTTTTTTTTTTTTAATGCAGCCTGTTTATCTCAAAGAAAAACAGGAGGCGTTTCAAAAACAAAACGGAAAATTTTCTTTTAATTTTTAAGAGCAGGCAGTGGTAAAATGCGAATGTTTTGCAACTGCATTTCGGTCGCAAAAAATCTTACATACCACTGCAAGTAGCTATTAGGTAGGGGCGCCCTTAACATGCCCATTCCTACTACCGAATCACTAACCCATTTTGCAATTCGGTAATAGGCTACTGAATTGGAAAATGGGCCGTTGCACACAGAAAGCGTTTTTTTCTGGGCGCAAATCGCCGGATTCTGCTAATCGGACTGTTTCCGCAATGAAAAAAGCTACGTACATGTGGCCCTATGAGCCTTATTTTGAGTTTGCAGGTGGAAAACACAGACACAAATATGGTGGATGTCCTGTCCGCCATATTACAAAGGCATTATAGCCTATGGCACTTATATGTGGATGGGCTATCAGTCATGTTTTGACACAGTACTCCATCCACCAAACTCCAAATAACGCCCTAAAATTGGACAGAAAATCTGACCTTTTCAAGCACAGTTAATTATAATAAATTTGATAATAAATGAGAGACCTGTTCGAGAGACTGAGATCAGTAATTCATTTATGTGACACATGAAGTGAGAGAAAGGCTCTCTAGAGGTCAATGCATCCACCTACACTGCATGAGAGGTTTTAAATTTTCGATAGATATCCTAATCAATACTTCCGTAAATGATCCAGATACAGCATGCAGGAATGGTAAGGACATTTGCATTCAATTCAATATTCTAGGTTCAGATTCTTGCCTTGAGAGACTGCAGGCCAAAACCACACCAGTGGGAAATCGAAGGAATATTTAGCTGAGAATACATAGTTTAGGCCTGTTCAGAAAGTACCATTTTACATCTTAGATAAAAAACAGAACACCAAACATTAAAAAAAATATCGGAAGGAAATCCACTATGCAGATGAAATTGCTGAACGCTTGCTTGATTAACTTTATTGACTATATAAGCACAGACATACACAAAAAGGCCAAGTTTCTGAGGGTGGGTTAATTCAAGATAAGGTAGAACTGCCAGAAATGTATTTCATGTATTGTCAAGAGAAATAGTAGCCATCAAGTAGTGTTTGTGTGAGTACTCTATGCCACTAATTTATAGACAGATGGACCAGACACATTTCAGTGTCCGTTTGACATCAATATATGGTGAAACAAAGGCTGCTCCTGTTCTTACAGCATGGAATTACTTTGACACATTATATATTTTCGATTGTAAGCAAGTCACAATCTCTCAGCAGACTATTATGTGCTGAAAAAATATTAAATATTGGGCTTTATTGTACTGTTGGGCTATTGTGCCTTCGAGTCAAATGTATTGTTCAGCCCATTTATTTAAAAGGTTATGGGCCTGTTAGAGTACAAGAACTACTATTAGATATTGAGACCCATGGGATATAATGTCACAAATGTGTGTCCCTGGGACTAGTTCAAAGCAAGAAATGTAATTTGTCTGCATCCTGTTGAACTACAAACTCAATTGCTTTCTAGACCTGCAGTGAACAACTTTGAAATTATTTCTTTGTGCATAGGGTATGATAGAACACATTTTACGGTCACTTGTAAAACAAAATTTGATTTGTTTTTGTTTTTGGCATGAAGTACACTAAGCATAAATAGACTAACGGCATTTCATAAATGGATACAAAAGCCTGTCACTTTTTATGTGTTCAATAAAAAGGAAGGGGGAATTCATTTAGCACTGACATTCTGAAATAAACGCAAAAGGAAAAAATATTCAGGCATAAATATGTTCAAAAGTTTATAAATAAAGCTGTGATATAAAAAATGGTTTATTTGTTATTTACAGAAAGTGGGTTATTAATTTGGAGAGCTTGTGAATCATTGCCAACTTAATAAGCACACCTTGGTCAGGTGTCAGCACAAGTTTCAGTGGAATTCTGCTCAATTCCTCATAGCAATGGCACAAGCACCAGGCAAGTAAGTTCAAGGAAAATCAACAGTTTTAACATCGAGAAAACATCATAGTAACAATTTTAGAAAAATGCTTAAAAGGCAAAAACACACCAAATGATCAATAGCTGAAAAGGGGAACTGATACTTTACATTTTTGAAGTTTAAAGGCAAAACATGGCGAGGAAAAATAAAGCACCATTGAAAAATATTGGTTCCCAGAGGCCCTGGGTAATTGCGAAGGAGTGCAGGTTGAATTTACAAAGTGGATTACTTCAGTGAAACGTTTTACCTTTGGAACCAGTTATTTTTCTGGAGCTCAAAGTCTTCCAATGAGGCAATGTCCTATACTGAATCTGGTAAGGGTCCTTCCAACTTGGATACATCATTGCCAACCTCTTTCATTCCTCCAACTTAAATACATCATTGCCAAGTTCATTCTGAAGGTGCTGGTTTGAGTACAAAAAGGTCCTGTTAGACCTGGACTTTGTTGGCATGGTCTCCCCTAACCTTTTTGGCTGCCGACCTCATGTTTTGACCTTATTTTGCTAACCTTAGGGCTTGTGCATGTTTGGCACTGTCGTGCAGTGTCAAAGTGGTATGCTCGTCAAATACATACAGTGGATTTGTGTATATATGATGGGCTGATTTGAGTTAGCTGTAAGTCCCTTGTCATGGGGTAAGACCTATACCAGGGGCATGTATTTCGAATGCGCCTCCACGGGCCTGCCGCACTGGTTGTGCCATACCCGGAGGTAGCTCATCGATTGAGCCACAGGTTTGCCCCTGTGGGGCCTGTGTGCACGGGTTACTGTTACTCGGTTTGGCATTTAAAAAGCTATGTGCCAAGGTTCTGCATGTTTCTTGCTATATCGGAGTTCTCCCTGGTGACAGGGTGCAGTGTTGGGAAGAAGTTGCGCATGTGCGTGTATGCGTTACCTGCAAATGTCGTGAATGGCACCAGGTGGTGTGTTCGGTACAAGTTAGGGTTAGCATGAGGGGTGTAGGGAAAGGCTATTGAGCATTAATTTCTATGAACAGAATAATAGCAGTATAGTGTTTGGTATCGATGAGCTCGTAATGGCAAATTATCTCCAGTAGTGGGTGTGGATTCTACATTACGGTGATGGAAATGTCACTTTGGGAAATTGGGTATTTCAATGCTTGGGGCTCTGTGTGCCTGGCGGCCTGTCTCCTAATTCACAACTGGGTGCTAGGGGGACAGACACATCTGTACATTTCTGATAGAGGGCCATAAACGAGGGATTTTCAGGAAACGGTGGTCCTCTGGCTCTAAGGGGCATTCTTGGACTATTATGTGGGGGGGAGGGGAATTGGCCCTTGCATTCCAAGGGACAGGGTCTTGGCCCCACTAAAGATTGTGATCAAACCTCCCAGGGTAGGATGGCAGACATGGCAAAATTTAGAGAGTGTCTGTGCATTTTAAAGGTGGCCTTTTGAAATGATTGTATCTTCAGGCCATGGGGGGTAAAACTACTGGGGCTTTGGCCTCTAAAAGTAGAGACACTTTTGGATTTGCAACCATACTACACTGGATCGCTAGTGGGACATTGACATGAGGAATCATTAGGGCAGGAGTGACTGCAATTGGACTATCCGAATACTTGTGGTGGCTTGGAACTTGTAGTGCTCCAAGAAGTGGACTATCACTTGGTGGATTTTGCCTGGACCCTGCTGGCCTGCAGGTAAGTGGCAACTGTCGTGGCCTGGGTTTCAAACTACTCTATGAGGGCCGGTGAGCTGGCCTCCTGTCCAAGAGATCCCAGGGACACAAAGGATCTCACTGTCCCCTCAAGATTGTAAGGACCACACTGGGTGCAGCAGAGACAGGTGGAAGTGATTGTGGTTGGGACAAGGGCCGTCCTGACATACACCACCATCTCTCTGTACAAGAGGAGTGTGTGCGCAAAGATCAGCAGCCATCTGAGGTTATGGGACATAAAGAGTTCAAGGAGTGCGGGGGAAGGTTGCAGAGTCTGAGGGACTTGTGCTTGCAACCAGGGGACCTGTGCTCGCTTGTGCTCCAGAGCATATGGTTTCCAAGGTGTGTTTGGGGAACCTGAGCTGGGATCTGAGACTGTCATCAGCCTCTAGATCAGGAGGTCAACAGTGTCTGACATCGTGGTCTCTGTCCGAGGTCATTGGCTCCCTCTCCCTGGACCAACGCCACAAGTTGCTTTGTTGTGGAGAACACCGTGATGAGACCCGAGGGGTCTCGTGGGCCTTGTAGACATCTAAAGCTGACTGTCGGGGTCTACGGAAGGTTTCACCTTCGCTTGAGGGGAAAACATTTCTCCAGACTTGGTAGCGCACCAACTTCCTGGGTCACAACCTTTTGTCTATTGGGGGAGATAGCGATCCAGCACTCATGCAGGTGCTGTCAGGCACCTAGAGGTTTAATATGGATGGACGAAACTAAGTAACTGTTTCTCTCTGTGTTAGGTGGTTCCGACTATCCAGTCAGCAGGACGCCACCAGGGGCAACGTGTATCATTGGTTGGTGGGGTTAAAGGAATGAGGGGCTGGGTCACAAGGCGTAGTCAGAGACCTGTGCCTGTTTGTCCTTTCTGCAATGGAAAAGTTCGAAAATCACATATAACTGTAAAGTGTATATACAATGTGTGTTTCGTTTTGATTTCAATAGAGAAGTTTGACAATTGTGTATAACTGTAGAGTGTATATACAATGTGTATCTCGTTTTGATTTTAGAGTGTGTGTGTGTATGTAAAATAAAGACACGTATTTTTATACATATGGGGCCAGATGTACAACCATTTTTAGTGGTTGCAAACGGGAAATTGGCCTGTTTGCGACTGCTAAAAAGGGTTGTAGCATGTACCAAACCTATTTTGTGAGTCAGTAACCTGTTACCAACTTGCACAATAGGTTTTGCGTTCTTAGGCAGGGGCGTAGCCAGCAGGGGCAACGTGCATCATTGGCTTTCTGCAATGGGAAAGTCAGACAATTGCATATAACTGTACAGTGTATATACAATGTGTGTTTCGTTTTGATTTCAATAGAGACGTTTGACAATTGCGTATAACTGTAGAGTGTATACACAATGTGTATCTTGTTTTTATTTCAGTGTGTGTGTACCTAATATAAAGACAAGTGTTTTTATACATGCGGTGTGGAGTCTTTTTGTGGCATACTCAGTGTGTTGTGAGGTGGATGTTGTGCAATACTTTACACACAAGCCCTGAGGATAAGCCTGTCTGCTCGATGCCAAGCTACCAGAGGGTAAGTACAGGTTATCGGACTAGTGTATCATAGTCATCCTATTTGGAACAGTGGATTCTGACTGGCTTCGACACATCTCAGCCAGCCTGAAACTGCTGGGTCTAACAGCTCCCAGCAGGACAAAGCTGGATTTTGCAGCCTCCAAGGTTGCTTTGTAATTAGTGTAGATTTGCAGCCTCACCACAGTCCAAGGTTTGACCTTCAGATAAAGGGTCTGATTATGAATTTGGCAGACCAAATTGTTCATCAAACTACTGGTCCACCCACTCTGTTTTGAGTCAGGAGGGCCATCAGGTTTCCGAGGTGGTGCCCTGCTGGCTCCACCATCAGTAACCTTACACCGACGGCCTGATGCAGTAAGAAATTCAGATAGTCAGTGCTCTTTAGAGTGGACTGTCTGATGTTTTTTTTCTGTCTGTCAACACCACAGAAAACCAGGGGTCAAGAATAAAAATATGAATGCCCCCCACCCCCTGTGAGATAACTCCCAGTGTGTCAGTGTCATTAGTAATTTGTTTTTCAAATCCAGACTCCAGCAGAAAAAAAAAATGTTTGCTCAGTGGCCACCTGAAATATGGCTCCAACTTTTCTATACCTTCACCTGTAGTGGCTGCGGCACCTGTGAAGGCACACAGATCACCGCAGGGCCAGCGGTGATCTCACAATATGGCAGGCATTATTCAAATTGTTTATCAAATTTGTGTGCTGCTGACCAGTGCAAAAATGCTTGTGCTCTTTCCCTAGAACATGCTAACATTGGTTCATACCCAATTGGCATATTTAATTTACTTATGAGTCCCTCAATAAGTGCACTACGTGTGCCTAGGACCTGTAAATTAAATGCTCCAAGCTGGGCTGGAATGTTCCCATGAGGCACAGGGTCAAGACTGATTTGCACATTGCCAGGTCTAAACTGGGGTGGCATGGTGAGCAAAAGAATAATTGATTTAACCCAGATCTCTTGACTGGGGGCGAATGTTTTTATTTGTTCTGTATTCCATCCATCAACTGTGTGTCTTTTGCTTTCTCACCCTAAGTGCGCCAGGTATGCCCAGATGTGGGTTGCGGGCTCATTGTGCCACTGGATTCAAGCTATCCTGGCTAATGAGGGTTGAAACCCTGAAGCTGGTCCTAGAATGATTGTTTCCAGTCCAGGGAGGACCTGGCTTGGCAGTTCGGGCTGGACTGTTCCCATGAGCCACAGGTCTAAACTGGCCAGATCTAAACTGGGGTGGCATGGTGAGCAAAAGAATGATGGATTTAACCCAGATCCCTTGACTGTGGGTCAATGTTTTTATTTGTTCTGCATTCCGTCCATCAACTGTGTGTCTTTTGCTTTCTCGCCCTAAGTGCGCCGGGTATGCCCAGACGTGGGTCCCGGGCTCACTGTGCCACTGGATTCAAGCTATCCTGGCTGATATGGGGTGATACTCCAAAACCGGTCCTAGGATGCTTGCTTCTGGGCCAGGGAGGACCTGGCTTGGCAGTTCAGGCTGGACTGTTCCCATGAGGCACAGGGTCGAGACTGATTTACATATGGCCAGCTCTAAACTGGGGTGGCATGGTGAGCAAAAGAATGATGGATTTAACCCAGATCCATTGACTGGGGGTGAACATTTTCATTTGTTCTGCATTCCATCCATCAACTGTGTATTTTTTGCTTTCTTGCCCTAAGTGTGCCAGGTATGCCCAGACCCGGGACCCACGTCCGGGACTGTGCCACTGGATTCAAGCTATCCGGGCTTGTGAGGGGTGAAACCCCGAAACAGGTCCTAGTGATGCTTGTTTCCCATCCAGGGAGGACCTGGCTTGGCAGTTTGGGCTGGACTGTTCCCATGAGGCACAGGGTCAAGACTGATTTGCATATGGCCAGGTCTAAACTGAGGCGGCATGTTGAGCAAAAGAATGATGGATTTAACCCAGATCTCTTGACTGGGGGTGAATATTTTGATTTGTTCTGCATTTCGTCCATCAACTGTGTGTCTTTTGCTTCCTAGCTGGTCTGCAGCACTGATTGTGCCACCCGCTTAAGTAGCCCTATAAGTATGTCTCAGACATGCTATTGCAGTGTCTGTGTGGGCAGTTTACACTGCCATTTCGACCTGCCAAAATAAACCTTTTGCCAGACCCACACCTTTCTTTTTAATACATATAGGTCACCCTTAAGGTAGACCCTAGACAGCCCCAAGGGCAGGGTGTAGTGTATTTAAAAAGTTGGACATGTACTTTTAAATTTTACATATCCTGGTAGTAAAAAACATTAAATTTCGTGTTTCACTACTGCAAGGCCTATCTCTCCTATTGGATAGCATAGGGATTATGTTATTACATTTTATAAGTGTTGTTTCTAAATGGGAAGATGTAACTGGTTCAAGTTTGGTGTTTCTTGGATCCTAATTTAAAATCCTACCTTATAGTGAAGTTGGATTTTAAATTACAATTTGGAAAATGCTACTGTAAAAAAGTTGCCATTTTCATGTCTTAGCCATTTGGTGCCTACAGCCTGTCTCTGCTCATATGACTGGGTATAGCTGGGATTTGTGTAATCCTCCTAGACAGCCGCACGCAATGACAGTTTAGGTGTGACTGACTCTGCCATCACTGGCAGGATGTGAGGGAGGAGCTGGGCCCAGCCTCACTTACACGTGAATAGGCTGTGTCCTGTCTCCACACAAAGTGCTGCATACACCATGTACTTAGTCTGGAGCCAGGGAAGGGAAGGCAGGGCATCTGTGCACTTCAAAGGCATGCCTCTAGAAGCTACTCTCCAATTCAAAGGTACAACTGTGTAACAAGAAGGACCTCAGACACCACCACTTCAGTACACTTCTGGACCTGGGTATGCTCTGCCAGGAAGAAGAACTTCTGTGCTACTTAAGGACTGCCACTCTGCAGGACCACAATCTGCTGGACTCCTGCTTTACTGTGATTCCCTACTGCCTGCTGCCTCTTGCCCGGGTGAGAAGAACTGGACCTGCATCACTTGAACTCAGAACCCACAGTGACTCCAAGGGCTAGTTTGCTGTTCTCCTGATCTGAAGCCTCAGGGACATAACAGGCTTCCAACCATCTTGGACCTGCACTCTACCATCTGGGATTCTGTCCTGCCAAGTGATATCACCCCAGTCCTGGACCCTTTGAAGCAAGTCTAAGGTGCTTGCCAGTGGAACTGATGCATCTTCTCTGCTGAGCATCATATCCCGAGCAGAACCGACACATCTCCTTGGCTGAGCATTCCCAAGCAGAATTGATGCATCGCCACTGCTAATTGGATTGGGCCTTTTCGTCGACGGCAGCCTCAACGATGATGCTGAACTCTGCTTCGCAACCTCACAGCTCCTCGTAACTGATGCATCACCACTTACAAACTACTTCCCCAACCCCGGACTTTGCATTGCAAGCCCTGTCAACCGGATTCTCAATGATGACGTAATAGGACCTCGCACCACAGCCTCGCCGCATCCCGGGACTGATGCATCGCTTCAGCTGTACGGTCCATCTTAGATCCACGCAACGCTCCGGAACCAGGATCAAAGGTCCTCTGTTCAGCAGGCCTAACAGGGTCCCTGTAGCTGGTCTGTGCTCCATCGCAGTCAGCCTGAACTTGTGACTTTGTCCAGTCTGGCGCAACCAGATCTCCCCAATAATGCTTTGTGCTGTTTGGTGCTATTGGTCACTCTAAACTTTAAAATTCAAGATCTCCACTTCCACTAATTGGAGTTTTTGCCGTTTTGGTCTTGTTTTATTAATTAAATTAAGCTCTATTTTTCTAACCTGGTGTGGGATCATTTTGTGTGGTGGTTTGACTGTTTTACTGTTTGAAGTGTTGCATAAATACTTTACACATTGCCCTTAAGTTACGCCTGACTGCTATGTGCCAAGCTACAGGGGGTTGAGCACAGGTTTATTTGGGGTTTGCCTGTGCCTTACCTTGATTAGAATTATGGTTGCTGAGTGACCAAGGCTCACACCACAGTCAACAAGTAACCCAATTTCTAACATGGAGTAATTTAAACGATCATAAGTGCTGTGGGAGTAATCTGGACTCTAATATTTTAGTAATTAAATCAAATACCAGGTATATAACCTGGCTAAGTTCCATCCTGGTGCTGGATCAAGTTCCAAAGCAGACGGCTTGGATGTTAAGTTATGTTCCAGGAGCAGAAGCAAATTTGAAATTCCCAATGCATACACACATTCACCTGCAAATTTTGTAAGGCAAGTTCTTGAAAGTGTGATTTAACTTTATTTAAAGCTGGCAATGACTTATGGGGAAAATTATACTTATACAGGCAATCTAAATGAGCTCAGATGGTCCAAATCTCAAAAGCATGATGCTACCACAGTCCGATTATAGTAATGGTCTATTGTGTTAATTATCAAACTCATATAAAGCTATTGCCTCTTTCATCATGTTACAACTATTGCCAATCTTGTGACACTGTGGCGATTTGAGATACTTTTATGTGCTCTAATATCATGATGCATAAGAACAGATAGACTAGTAATTCATGACTTTCACACACCGTAATATCTCGGTATAAAACTTTCAACGGCACTGCTGGCAATGCAGTATAATGTGGGTGTTATATATATAACATTATTTACTAAAGTAGGTATAATGCTAGATACATTTTCTGTGAAACATTGTTAACAATGAAAGTCTGATCTGAATACAGACACTTACCCTTCATACCATGGTTCATACCCTGGTTCAATAAACTATTAACTGAGATATGTCGACTTTGTGACACACAAACTATAGAGACTGTAACTCCAGTCTCACACTCAAAGAGCCCTCTTTTGTTTACTTCACAGAATCATTGACAGATGACACATGTCCTGATGAGACTCGCACACTAATACCTCCAGGTCGAAAAGTTAACGATACTCGGGGCGTTGTTTGTTGATTGGTCATAAAATGGAGACAGAAAACCATGACTAACATACTCTGTTAACTACTGTTTGACAACACAGGATTTATATGTGCAGTTTCAATAAGATTCACCTTCTCACTTTTTTTTTATCACTGGAACTGTCTGCACTATTGTCCATGATGTGTGATTGTTTATTGTGTGACATGAATACACAACAATTTTGTTTCATTTTAAGAGGTTCTTGTGGAAATTTATTTGAGGTTTGTAAATTAGCTGATTAGTTCATGCAGGGTATGTATTCATACTCTACTTGTGTGAATCAATCACATGGAACCGTTGTGTTAGGCTCCCATAATTTACCCTGGTTCCGGCTTGGGCATAAGTATCAGTCCTGTGTTACATACCCGCATGAAAAAAGTCACATTTAGCAGTGACAAACCACATTTCACTATAAAAGAATAATTTCAAATAATATAACATAATCATTACATTTTCACGCAATTTTGAAAACTTTCACAAAAAAGGACTGAATTTGTCACACGTCACAATCCATCCTTAGGTTTTCTCTGCTAAGCATGTAGCTTCCCTTGTGGGACATAAGACCTCTGTCATAATTTTCCATGGAAAGATTAAATAAGGATGAGCAAGGTTGAATCAGAAACCATTTCAGACACATACTCTGGCAAAATGTCCACTACTTTCTACTAATAATACTAGCACTTCTTGGTGATGACTGGTCTGATGATCCATTTCTGCTGCCAATCAACTATGTCAACTTGTAACAATGGGCAACTTGAGTGTCTAGGGCGACTGCACAAAATCTCAAACTGGATAATCAAATATCGTTTGAACGCAGTATAGTACTACATCCACTATTTTTTCAAAATCTCATCTACACTAGGTGTGCCTCTGAACACTAATATTCACGGCCTGCCATCGCAAAGGACATGGTCATTTTTCTGACAGCATACCTTGTTAGAGTTGGTAGGTGTGGCCTCTTGTGTATCGTACTTGAAAACTCACTTTGCCATTTTACACCACATAATCTCTCAGGTTCTTTCTTCTGTTTACAAAATCAGTTTATTTCATGTAACCAAAAGGTTTGTATCAGTATGCAGTTCTATGCTAATCAAACCTAAGTCAACCACCAATCGTGGCACAATTACACATGTAATAAAGACTTTGGGCCTGATTACGAGTTTGGCGGTGTGGGAGTGGGCCGCCATGCAGGAGCTCTTCTCCCACACCACCAAACTTAACCGCCGGTCGCCCACCAGATTAGGAGTTTTCTCCTGGTCTGGCGGGCAGTCCTTTGGCGGTCCCATGGCGCTGCCTATTAGAAAGGCACTGCAATGGGAGCACCAAAGCCCGTTCCTGCATAGCATGAACTGTAAAGTCCATGCCATGCAGGAACAGGGGGTGCATGCACACTGCATGCATCCCCAGGTCTTGAGGCAAAAGGGCGACATATAGGGCCCTCTTTGTATCCTCACCGCCACCCTTTTCATGCCGGGCTAACCACCATGAAAAGCGTGGATGTGAGGAAACTCGTAATATGCTTGGTGGTGCTGCAGTGGCACCATCAGAATATTTTGACATCACACCGCTGCAACACCGCAGAGGGTTCACAGATCCCTTGTGGCTGCAGTGGTCCTTTGGCGGTCCAACCACCAAGCATCAGACCGCCGTAGTCATAATCAGGCCCTTTTTCAGTATTTTTGCCTGGGGAAGATAAAGTGGTCCACAGTTCTCTATTTATGAATAGTTTGTTGCCTGGTGAAAAAGAACATTTTGTTCCTTCAAACCAAGCCTGAAAGCCTGTTTTTCTATTGGGAAATGCCTTTTATTGAGCGTATGCTTTTCCATTTGACCTTTTTTAAGTTTTCCTGAAATTCCTGGAAAGTGTGGCAAACAACTCAATGAAATGTAATAAGCACAAACTTTGCGAGAATATTTTCTGTGATCCTTTCAACTATGCTGCTTTATACAGTGTCTAAAAAATAAAACATTTCAAACCCGTGCCGTTTAATGTCATATAAAATAGAATATGCTTCTTTATCCAGCAGATATACACGGCTTGTGATATGTCTATTTTTCTTTTAACTAGGCATAAAGAAAGAAAAACTGGATGTGTATCAGGTAACTAGATTCACTTTAATAGTCAGATGAATGATTTTGAAAGTAATAGCATTTTTAATGCCAAAATACTGAGCATCAACTTTAGATAGGTACTTGAATACAATGGCATACATCTTCAAAGAGAACATCAAATGTCAGTAATTTCAAAATGAGGGACAAGATGTTTCTGTTAAAGTCGTAAGAGTTTTTTTGCTTTCTAGTGATTGCAAAATGTATTGATGTATTTAAGTGCGTCATTGCTATATTTCTCATATTTCCAAGAAATATTAAGATCATTCTGTGTATTTTTATTTCACAGCCTGTTGTAGTCAATGTGGAACAAGGTAACATTCATTATGGATTTAAGTGGTGTAATACTGGTTACAAGAATGGAGAATACTCCGTAGTAACTCTGGAAAAGTGAATCAATTTGACAGCTATGAACAGAATCATTTATAAACTATTATGTATACCTGTATAATATTGCAGCTTGCCTTTGTGCTGGTTTTAGACAGCTCTCTTAATATGGTACCAATATACCAGGTTAATATTGTTTCTCATAGATAAAACAAAATAAGACTTTTATTATATTTGGTAGAAGTGTGGTTTAAGTTCATTACTCCATGTTCAGGCCGGATGATAAAATCACTTTTTATTATCCACCTCTAAAATATGGACGCATTAGACATGAGAATTTCCATTTACAGCTTGAAGTTTATGCAGCAGGTGGAGGAGGTGGCAGAAAGAACTGAGAATGGAGAGAGTGCTTTTACAAATACACTCCAAGTAACCATCCTACATCATTGGATCTGTGATCCAGAATTTTGAGAGCTATGCCACTTCTCTCATAAGAATTCCAGGTGCAAACTCTACTACAAAAGCAGATGTTTCTTACTGTTAGGAAGGCTCAATATTGGTGAGGTAAGGGGCTTACGAACCTACCTGCTGCCACCAATGATAGACTGCATTGCAGCCCTGAGTAATTACCAGTGACTGATATTATTTCAAGCAGCCCACCGATCGCTTTCTTGTTTTCAGCCATGAGAGCAGATCATTGGCTAAATCGAGGCTGATACTCAGACAAAAACATTATCCCAGTAATTTACCTTCCAACTGTCCTCTGTAAATGACTTTCTCACACATTAAAATAATGCTAAAATACTTCTCAAAGGTTGCAATGCATTTTAATCCTCAAGTAGGACTATTAAAACCCATTGATCAGTGAGTTATAAATTCATTATCATTATCATCACCATCACCATCATCATCTTCATCATATCATTTCTAAACATCCAATAACTTTTAAAGTGATATGAACGTTTACATAAATGGTTTCAATGTCTTTCTATTTCTATATATCTCTTTCTTTGATAAATAGGGTTAATTCTTTGGGAACTTAATGGTCCCATATTTATTTCAACTGAATGGTGGCCCTATAATAAGGTACAGAATGGTTGTTTGACTATTTACCTGTTGTACACATGCTATCGCTGTAAGTACCTTATGCAACCGCTATTGCCAGCAACACATACTTTTTTCTACTGTGGTGACATAAAAGACAGAAAAACACTAAATGCAAAGGGGCTATTAACACTACAAATGTCCTAATCTGTATTCTCATAGAGGTTGTACACAAGTACTTTAGACACTCACAGTGGCTCCCTCATCATAGCTTAGGAGAGCAAGTGACAAATGCCCATATGTTAGTGTTGTATCAAGGCCAAAGAGAGCCTAAAATGTTCTTAATAGATATGTTCTTCTCTCCAAAGCAATACAACTAGATCTTGTGATTTTTCAGAGCTAATGCAGGAATAACTAAAGGAGTTCTCTTAATACCAAAGAGAGAAATCACAGGAGGTTTCTTTTGCACCATTTTGGGAAGGAAGAGACTTGCTTAACTGGCAAAGACAATGATATTTCTTCCAGCTATTTCCTAACATTATGGACTAATTGCACATTTTTAACTAGCTACTGGTAAAGTTATTACTTCTCCTGCTATTTTCTCAATTTTTAACTAGGTTATAGACAGCAGAACAAATGAACGGTGTCAACCTAAAATAAAACAGGAGTTGTTACGTTAATCTTAATTTCACCGCAAACATATATTTTCTTGAACAACTGTACATTTTTTGAACTTGCAACTGACCATCTTATTACTTTTCCTGTGATTTCTAAAGTATTTTAGCTAGGTTTTAGAGTACAGCAGAAATTGGCAGTAGCAACCAAAAAATAAAATAAGAGCTGTTAGTTTAATCACAAATTACACTGTAAAAAATATAGTGACCGTTATAAGGTAGAAAAGTGTCTATGCAACCAGCAAATTTCAACAAAGAAAGCTGTGATCCACCAGCCAGATAAAAGATGCACTGAATGTAAATGCTACAAACGTAAAACAAAGTAAATGTAAATGCCATTATACCTTGCATCCAGAGGCCATATTCCAGTTCTACATACTACAGCCAGAACTGACATTTTAATGTATTTAATTTTAGTTTTTCACAAAACATTGTCATGTACAATATGATGTGTTGAATACTTAGGTTACATCCTTTTACTTTAGGCATCAGTAAAAAACATTACGATCTAAAAATATGTCAATGCCGAACAGCTATTCCTCTCAATCTGCTCAATTTATGACATTCAGCATATTAAAACCAGCCTCGATCAAATTCAGAAATAGCTTTACAGTACCTACCTAAAGCTTAGAAAATTAGAGATAGAATAGCAAAACTACTGACTTAAGCTCAGCTAACTGAGATAAACCAATAGGCTTCAATCAGGAGCGAACAACTAATGCAAAATCAATTGGATCCATTCTTAGCAGAGACTTCTTAATCAAGAAAGACATTGCTAGGAAATCCAAGGTCACATGGTACCAGGTGTAACTCCTGAAAAATATAGACATACCTGCTACTTTCAGGAGAACAATACACACCTAATTGCTCTCTCACCAGGATGAAGAAAGTGCTATGCTAAATGGCCTGCTCAATACCTCTACCATACTCTTGAAACACAGCCTATGTGCCATGACATTTTTCATCAAAGTCCTAAAGAATTGAAACTGCATCACCTCAGCCCAGAAGGAACTAAATGGCTGTACCCTAAAATCTGTTTATCTTCAAGAGCAGCTGCATCATTGAGAAAGCCATGTGAAGCAGTGCCCTATCACAGAAAATATTCACTCTATGATAAGACCACCAAAACAGTTAGGCTTTCGCAAAAAAAAAATCCAGTCAACTTCTGTGGACAGCCCCTTTATTCCTTTAAAAAGGAATTAAAGATCCATATGTTCAAAAACGTCCACTCAACTCCGACACAATAGGAACCACTCTTGTATTGTGGTCAAGGGCTCACTCATGCTGTATAGCACTCAATTACTTTCCAGCAATATATACCTATACATACAGTACACCCCATTGACTTTTAAAATAATTATAATGTTCAGTTATAAAGATCTGCAGATATTAAGATGACTTGGAATCCTTCTCATAAAAGCTTGGATTCTTATTTTCTTAGCTTCCAAGATGGTCGAACTGAAGAAGTTCTACTCCAGAGTGGTGTGTGATGCTTTTAAATGCCCAATGAGAATATGAGTATATGGCACTTTCATGCTCTTTGTGCATTCAATTGTGATGGTGCAGTGAAGGGGTACCAAAAGAACCCTTATACGGGGAACAAAAGGCACAGTCATATAGATAAGGCTGCCATTTATGGATATATCAATTGATATTCAAGTGCGGCCAACTTTTGAACATTCTGTGCCATCCAAATCATAAAACACTGTCATCACTCACCATAACAATGGCTATGTCCAATAATTAGTTAATGGGGACCTCAGTGGAAAACATTATCTAAAAAACGTGCCTCAATAGAACACATATGCCTAACTCTAACAGTCTTATAATTCCATAGAAGAATCATTGGGATAAATCACATGGTAGATCACACATTAGAACATCACTAGAAAGCTTCACTTAGATTGCTAACAATTGAAAGAATTTAGACTGAAGAACATGAATTCTCGTGGAGACCCACTGCATTAAAACATTCATTCCAAATATTGAAATACTTATGAGTAAACCTTAAAAACTTAGCAGGACAAAAAAGGGTACGTGTGCTAGGTGTCACTAGCAGTAATGGTTTCGAAAGCAGTTGGACAAGTGATTCAAATTGACACACAGTAGCAGCCATCTTAGAAGTCTGAATTTCTTATACTTCAAAGATGAGCATAATGATAAGTCACGGTATAGTGCGCCATACAACATGACTGGCAACTTGAAAGTACAAAAATACAATTTCAAGAGTGTCACATCTCTGCTTTTTTTGTCATGTTGCATCATGCAACATGGCAACAATCTTGAAAGCATAATAAATGCACTTCCTACATAGCTGAGTGCATCTATTTTCTTTGCCGATGCCGGTCCAATTTTAAAATCAACCAACAAAACCAATAACAATGAGAGGTAAGAGAGTGGAAGGCTAGAGGAGAGGGGCAACCGGGAAGCAAAAGAAAAGCAGAGGGGAATAACAGGCAGGCAATACAAGGAAGAAAGCAACTCCAAACCACAGGAGTGCCCGGTGTTGTAGAGAGAGGAAACATGACAGCAGAGTTGGAAGAGAGAGTGAGTGAAAGAGCACAAACAGGCACTCTTCAAGGAGGGAGGGAGAGAGGGAGAAAGAAGAGAGAAAGAAGAAGGATATGCACTCCCAAGAAGTGAAACCTAAATGCTCCAGAGGCAGGACAAACACAAGAGTAGAGAGCAAAGCCACCTAATCAAAAATAGCTAAATTAAACTGAAATAGAAACTCTCCAATAATGAGCAAACATAAATCCCACTCTAAGAAGTATGAAACTACTCAACGCAATGAAGTCTGCCGTAGATATGTCAAGCTGTCTACAGCAAGACTCAAAAACGAAATATCTTAGTGCATATATTGGGTGGAGTTCTAAGGTTCATTTCTTATGATCTTGAAAAGTTATTAAAAAGAAATTAACAGATGGATAGAATCTTATTTAATCAACATTTAACAAATGCCTAATTTGCTTTGGTGGCTCTATATCTACACAATTCTAGATTACTGGCAAAATCCAGGAAGATGGCAGGCTACTGGTAGCATTACAAAGCATTGAGATGTTTGTAATCATCTCTATCATTATCATTAAACAAACGACATTTACAATTTGCTTTTTGATCCCTCCCATAGACCTTTAATAGCTAATAGTAGCAAATGTTAAAAATTAAAGAACTGTAATAGCCTTTTTATTTATAAGCAACACGAATGTGGATGATTCATTAAATTACACAATATACATAGGGCTCTTGGTTTTATGGCTTTTTTCAACATTTCGGTCTGTATATATCTATATTTATTTTTTGGTTATCTTATTAGTATTTATCCATATTTAATTTGTGGTTTGCGAATAAGTGGAGTAAAAAATGGTACAAATTTTACATTTATTTAACTGATAAACCTGAAATCTTACTGTCGCGTTTTAGCAAATGCAGCAGCCAAATATAGCAAACCACTACACCCACTGGTAAATATTATAATTTTACTCCAAATATATTTGAACATATGCCTGTATTTAAAGATATCTTAACCTGCTTATTAACTCCCAATGATGTTTATCTGCTCATCTGTTGTCTTGGAATTCACAACAGACAGCATGCAAAGTCACTCATTAGAAGCACAATTTTCAGTATTTTTCCACTTTTAACAATAAATACAGACTGGAAACACATTGTTTTCTGTCCATATTTATCTGTAAAAATGAAATACTGGGAGCCTTCATCATACAGTAATGTTGGTAATAATGTATGGCATGCAATAAAATTCACAGTCTTGGTGCAAATTTCTAAGCACCTCTTTAATGTAAACCTAAGTAAAGTTTGAATAACAGCTGTGTCTATAAATATATTAAGGAGCCCAAGCTGCTGCTTCCAAGTTTCACAGCTAATAATTTTCATTCATTTTCTATCTCCTAGGCATTTTTCCAGCAAAGGGCCTTAATTGGAGTTTGAAGGATAGGCGACTGTTTTTTGCGGTTGCAGAGGGGCATTTTGCCCTTTTGTGACCGCAAAAAACGGGTGCACAATGTACCAACCCTATTTTGCGAGTCGCTAAGGTAATAGCGACTCGCAAAATAGGGTTAGAGACTCGCTATTAGGAAGGGGCGTTCCAAGGGCGTCCCTTCCTAATAGCGACTCTGAACCCTATATAAGAATGTTTTGCGACCGCATTTGCGGACGCAAAACACTCGCAGTTTACCACCCTCTTGAAGAGGGTGGTAAACCATTCGCAAACAGGAAGGGGTGCCCAGTGGACCCCCTCCCCTTTGTGAATGTGTATGCAAACATTTTTTAAGAGCAGGCAGTGGTCCCAGGGACCACTACCGGCCCTTAAAAAAAGAAACAAAAACGTTTCATTTCTTTTTTTTTTTTTAAATGCATTCCGTTTTCCTTTAAGGAAAACGGGCTGCATTTTTTTTAAAAACTGCTTTATTGACAAAGCAGTCCCAGACATGGTGGTCTGCTGACACCAGCAGGCCACCATCCCTGGGAGGTCCAGCCATTCCCAATGGGGTCGCAAATTGCGACAGCCTCATTAATATGCATAAGGCATGCAATTTGCGACCCCATTGGGAATCGCAAACAGTGTCTCTGACACTGTTGTACATTGATGTTTGCGACTCGCAAATTGCGACTCGCAATTTAAAGCAATTTGCGAATCACAAACATCAATGGTCATACATCTGGCCCATAGTTCTTTATAAGCTAAATTGGCCACCTTATCTTGATCCAAGTTGTAATGGAAAATCAAGAATAGATAGATCTTGTAACACTCGGAGCCTTTTTCTGTAAGGGAGCCTCAAACTCAGCAATAGTTTATTTTGATTTTGGAACAGAACTAGCTCCTTCTATGTCAAAGTAATTAAGATTCTGCCCAATATGCCTTTTGCATTTAATGGCTGGAGGGATGACCTTTCACAAGTTCTTTGCAACCTTTACTATGCAATCATTGTTATAATGGCTAGTCTTCATCTTGATGGCAGAATGTAAGAAACAGCAGCTGCAAAACTTTCTGTTCATAATAATCTCCTGGTACCAGTATGCTCTCATTTACAGCATTTTGATCTTATTGAGAATCCACCCCTGGCTTTTCTAAAAATTATAAATTGTGTTTTAGTAAATTATTTTTCAGATAGTTCAATTTAGCATATTCCTTTAGTTATGTTAATTAACTTTTAAGATAAATCATTTAGAAACTGCATAATAATATTGTCAGAGTAGTACAATGCACATATATATTAACTCTCATATTTTGTGGAGGTGCCATGTGCAGATTACTTATAGACATCTTTTCTATCAAGTTTACTAACACACACGTACATAATTTAAACATGGTGGATGTAGAACACACAACATCTACCTTCAGGATTAGAATTCTTATCTTACTCAGCTTACCTGGACTCATTCTGATTGTTGCTCTTATGGCAACATATAGTTCATCAATTACTCCACCAGATTCCATTGGCATCTCGTCTAATAGGCTTCATCTATAGCTTTCAATTTCCTACCATGTCCAAGTCTGCGAAAAAACTCCACAAATTGCCAGAGCAGTGGAAAATGCATACATCTCCCCCACGCAGGAACTGTGTGATAGCCTGGCTGTCTTTTTTTAAGACAAGATCTGTAAAATTATTAAAGGGTTAGAAGGAGATAGCATCAATGATGGGGCTAGTGGACCCCCACAGGATGTGAAGGAGGGTTGGACTGGGGTGAGCAAAATGTCGGGTCAGAGGCCCCTTCTTGATCACTTTGATATACCTTCTGTGGAAGATTTTAATAAAGTAGCACTGGGTGTTTCCTCTGGTTCACCCCTGGACCCTCTTCCCCACAGGGTATGGAAAGCGCTAGGCGCTGAATTATTCCCTTTGTTAAGACAGCTGTGTAGCCAATCCCTGTGCAGCGGTATGGTTCCATCCAGCTGGAAACAAGCAGTTGTATCCCCCCTATTGAAAAAACCTTCACTTGACCCAGCATGTCTCAAAAATTACAGGCCCATCTCTCTCCTTCCATACCCGGCAAAGATCATTGAGCGACTGGTAAGCAAGGCGCTCTCCCAGTTTCTGGAGGCAAATGATATACTGCAGGACGTGCAATTCGGCTTCCGCCCAGGACATGGGACGGAGACCGCCCTACTGACTGTGTTGGACGATCTTCGCATGCGTGCAGACAGGGGTCATTCTGCCATACTGATCCTGTTAGACCTGTCTGCCGCTTTCGACACAGTCGATCATAAGGTCCTCCTGAAACGGTTGGAAGGAGTGGGGGTGGTGGGTCTGGCGCAGAAGTGGCTTCATTCTTATCTGTCTGACAGATGTCAGGCAGTGGCCCTTCCCCCCTTCCGCTCAAAGTTCACCAAGATACGCTATGGGGTTCCGCAGGGATCTGCGATTAGCCCTATATTATTTAATGCCTGTATGTGCCCCTTGGTGGACGTCATTAAATCTCACAATATAGGATTGGTGAACTATGCTGATGACACCCAGCTCATCCTTTCCCTGGAGGGTGATCAGTCAACCACTCTACATAATTTCCATGCCTGTATGCTGGATTGGTACACTGGCTGAGAAACAATTCTCTGCAATTTAACGCCGATAAAACTGAGTTTTTATGTATTGGGGGTGGGAGAGTGCCATACTCTCTCCCAGCGGACTTCTGGCCCATTCCTGCTGATCCTCCCTTGGCACCATCTAAGACGGTTCGTAATTTGGGAATCTGTTTTAATGAGAAATTGACCTTGGAAACACAAGTCAACAAGGCCGTTGGGAGTTGTTTCTCCCTTATCAGGGCCCTTAGGAAGATTCTTCCCATGCTTCCTACTCAGACACGTGCACTGGTAGTAAGGAGCGTCATTATGAGCAGACTGGATTACTGCAATGCTTTGCTGCTGGAGTCCCCAAAGTATTTAATTGGGAGACTACAGAGAATCCAGAATGCGGCAGCAAAGCTGGCCTTGATGAGACCCCGCCAGTCCTCTGCTTCCCAGGCCCTTGCGGAGCTTCATTGGCTCCCAGTCTTGCAGAGGATTCATTTTAAATCCCTTTGTGTCGTGTTTAAGGCACTGCAGGGTCTGGGGCCCCTACCGCTGCAGAACAAATTCAGCTGGTATGCTCCTTCTCGCTGTCTTCGGTCATCCTCGGCTAACTGGGTGAAGGTACCCTTGGTCAGAAGAGTTAGACTGGGGGGGCGAGCCTTCAGTGTCGCTGCAGCAAGGCTTTGGAACAGCTTACCCACGGAGTTGTGACAGATGAAAGATCTACTGCCGTTCAGAAGGATAATTAAGACCTGGCTCTACCCTAGAGCGTAATGTTAATTTCTCCCTTGTCACAGGCACTCCGTCTCATAGCGCCAGGATACCCGCTGGGTCACAGTGCGCTTTATAAGCATTGGTTACATTACATTACATTCTAATGAACTATGAGATATTGTGTGTCACATGTAAAGTACTCAAAAATTCTGTCTGTGTATGAGACAACTCCTTATGTTTATGTGTCCATGTTTGTCATTCATTTTTCAATATTGGTAAAATGAATTTAACTTTTGAACTTAACATGGCCAGCAAGTGGATCAATAATAACATGTTTCTGTATACTGGAATTGTCAAGACGCCTTCGCAGTATGGAAGTATTTGAACCTTTCATGCAATCACAAAGTAGACAGAATTAATGGCTACCACCTGGGAGGGGCCCCAGTCCTAAGTGACAACTGTCTGGTCCATTCATATCACACCCCTTTATGACATAAATAATCTTGATTAGCTCTTCCAGAACAATGTATATCAAAAGGATTCCTAATTCTCGGGGCAGGTATTACTTCCTTTCCTCAATGCACTGAATTTCAGTGCTCATTCCATGCAGGTTTACATACATGGATGCTAGTGAGGTTTCTACCTTTGCCCTTCTTTGTTTTTTTAGCCATCACAGAAAAAATACCGTACCATGCTTGTCAATAATGGCTTTGATTATTCACAATTTCTTTCCAGTATCTTTATAAGTACACCATTATTTTTTAACCTTATGCTCTCGATCGTTCTCTACCTAAGAAGGTCCTTTGTAAGAAATAATCTATTAAATTCTACATTGCTTAAGTTGATCGAACATCTTGTGGATCAGATGAGCCCTGAAATACATTCAAGGTTGTTTATTAGCATTACTTTGTATCATTTTTCTTACAAGAGCAAAAGTCTTCATTAAGTCAACCGCCTGACCAGAGATAATCTGTATTTCTTTTAATTTTGCTCATTTTCTCATGCCACCTATTCTGTTATTCATTTGTCCAGAATGCTACCAGATAGTATCGACTCACAATGTTATTTTGTTCTGTATGAAGAGTGCGAAGTTATCTAGCTCACCAATTCATACATTATCATAATCATATTTGTGCTCATTGGTGTATTATTGTTTACTCAACAGATAAATGATAATGATCACTCTCCGCGTTTTGACTGATAAAGGATGACGTGTCATTTTTTAAACTGGGCACAGTTAAAAAAATTCATTTAGTCAGAGAGTACCGTATATAGTCATAAATGATACATCTATGACTGTCCCAAGTCTTGCAGGCCTATTCCCGTGGCCTATTAGAATGATCCCATCCAACCATTACTTAAAAAGAGGAATGAAAGCGTAACTTCATTCTTATCGATATTTTTTATCCCTTCCTACTTTTTCCTTATGTTCTGTACCCTAAGAATGACCAGGATTGCCAGCCCTAACTTTTCATTGTAAATGCACATATGTTTACAATAGTCATTGCTAATATTGTATTCTGTTTTAACTAACACTTGAATACAATACATTCCATAAATGTGCATCTGATATATTTTTGGTTGCTCATGTAACTCTTTAAACTGGTGTGTTACTTATTTGAATCTGACTCGTGCTATATAAAACCACAAATAAAATCGCAAATACCTACAAAAGGTCAATCCATTGGCTACGATATTTGTGTGTCTGTGAGTTTGTTTACAATATTCTATTTGAATATTCAGTTCAAGGGCATGCTTAACCTTCATAAAATTGCTGGCAGTCTTTATTTCCTGTGCACAAGCATCCTCTAACCGAGAAATACCAGGTTAATAGCTCAGATGGTCACAAATTTAAGAGGTCAAATAAATGACAAGTAACTAAGGGCCTGATTATGATGGCGGAAGGACCGCCACCGCAGAGCCGGCGGTGGCGACCGCCAGCCCTGCGGTGGCGGTCCTTCCGCCATCGAACGGATATTTCCAACCACCAGATTAGGATGGCAGTGGGAACATGACTGCGCCCGCAGCGGACGAAAAGACCGCCTGCCGCCAGCAATCGTACCGATTGCCTGGCGGACGGTCCAGGGAGCCCAAAATGGTGGCGGTGCCTAGCAGGCACCGTCCACCAGATTAGGATGCAGGCAAATACCGGACTTTCCATGGTGGCGATGCCGCCATGGAAAGGCATACAGAGTTCTGCTACGGGGCCCGGTGCGGGCCCCCGGGTGGGTGGGGGGGGTGGAGGGCTGCATTTGGGGGGTACCTATGGTAGCCCCCTACATTGCCATGCTCAAGGTGGCAGGCACCGCGCGGTGCCTGCTACGTTGTGCATCGCAATGCAAAACATGGTTGTTTAACATTGCGTACGGTGCTGCAGCCAGCAGCACCGTCCGCAATGTTAAACTACCAGGATGCGCCCGCCACACTGGCGGGCGCATCCTAATACGGTGGGCGGGACCGGCGCACCTATGGCGGACGGTCCCAGCTCCGCAGGGATGGCGGGCGGACGTAAGTCCGCCCGCCATCCTAATGAGGCCCTAAGTATTTGTAGAATGTGAAAATGCATTCCACTTGCGCTGGTGGTCCTTCAAAAGTGATCATTTTTTACCAGTTTGGCAGTGTCACAATTCTTATATCCAGGAGCATTCTACACCCAGTGAGATGGAGCAGCAAATTAAGCATCTGCCAACTGCAGGTTTTTAGTGTCCTTCCAAGCTTTATAGACAGGTTAGAGTTTGGTTCATGAAGTGCACAACTCACATGGCTATTTTAAACCTCAGAAATTAAAAGTGTTGTTGGTGAAAAAGGACAGTATCTGAGTGGTGTGAGAACTTTCAAACAGGTATTGAGGGAATCTCTGATACGTCACAAAAATGGAGACCAATGTGGTCTGCTCCCCAGAGGCTGAGCTACTGCCGCTCTCTACTAATATGATCAGCTCTCTTGCGCTCTCAGTTCGGATACATTCATGCTGCTTTTCTTGGCATTCCCGCTATGAGGCATAAACGGACTGGCACAGGATGCAGTCTGAAACATTCAGAAAAGGAAAATCAGCAGCAGAACAGAGCTGTATCTTGGCCTTTCTGCCTGTTTTCAAGAAGCATTGGACAGTCCAGTCTGAGGGTTGTTGCAATTTGAACCATTACTGTTTGGTGTCAAGCATTTGATGCAGGAGCGTAACACAGGCTCCTAGAGCACCTGCTGTGCAAGGAACCCCTAAGGTGGCCCCATTTAACCTAAGTCCAATGAACATCTGTGAAATATGGGAGACTCAGGAGGGCCCTCGTCACATTCTGTAGGGGGAGCATCTTTTTGTATTACACAACTGATGTGATGTGATCTACTCCACACTCCACATGCCCAGGGTTTACTGCAGTTAATGTTTTTAAGAAATTGGATTACCGGTTGAGGGGGGTGGATGCTTCACTCAGCAATAACCACAACCCATGTCAGTTTGAACCACAAAAGTCACTAAATTAACCTGTGCTTAGAGGCAATGTGTAAAATATTTATGCAGCACATAAACAATAAAAAAGGGATAATACAAGAAAATCCCAAACCAATTTAGAAAAATAGAGTAGATTTTAATAATTGAAATAATGCTAGAACAATAGAAATCCAATCCGTAGAACCGGAGATATCGACTTTCAAAGTCTTTAGTAAAATTAGTGCCAAAAACACAAAGGGACAACTGTGGATATCTGGTCGTGACAGACCAGGACAAACTCAAAAGTTCAGCCCCAGCGCGATGGAGCGGGGAAGATACAGGGACCAGGTTAGTCCTGCTGAGAGTTGTACTGTGCGTCTTTGATGCAAGACTTCACATAGCTCGGCGTCGGTTCCGATTAGGAGTTGCAAGTTGCTACAATGCCAGGTCCTGCAAGGAGGTGCATTGTGCTGCATTGGTTCCGATCAAAAGCTGCAAGGGCTACTATGCGCGGACCTTTGTCAAGGTCAAGTTACATCGTACTGCATAAGTTGCAATGAGGCCACCAATCAGGGGCTGTGATGGGCTGCAATACAAGGTCCTGCATTGAGCTGCATTGGATTTGATGGAACCCAAAGTTAGACAGGGAGGAGCACACTCTCATGCCAGCCAAGGGTTGAGCCCCTTGGGGCACCTCTTGGGGATGAGGACTCACTCCAGGCAGAGGCCAGCAACAGGGCTCAGGCAGGTCCAGGCAGGACCAGTGCAGCAGGTCATGTGGGCAGTTGCAGGGAGGCCTCTGAAGCTTATTGTGTCTTGGTAGCTCGCACAGGAGGTCAGCCAGCTGATCCTTGGAATCACTCTGGTTGGTCTGGGACGAATCTTCCTGCTCAGACATGAAGGCAGCCCTTCAAGCAGCAGGGCAGTCCTCTAGCAGCAGGGCAGTCCTTATTCTGAAACTTCCACAACTTCTGATGTGTGGCTCTAAAGGTCCACCATTTATATCTGGTGCCAGCCGTTGTGAGGGGGTCTCCCTATCCTACCCCCGCGTCTGGTTCTGGAAAGGTCTTCCCCTGATCAAGGCTCCGCAATGTCTGCAGTGTCAAAAGGTTGGTCGGGCCTGATGTCAGGTTCCTTTGTTTGTGCAGGAGGCAAAGCCTTTTGAAGTATAAGTAGGGCTGGGTACAGCCTCTCCCCACTGTTTCTTTTAGAGTTCTGTCTTTCTGCCATCGTTCTACATAGGAAGATACCTAAGAGAACTTATTTTATGTCGAATAATACTTATGGAAAAATCCCGAATGAATTGACCATCCATTTGTAAATAAACTGTAAATACCTATGTCTAGTGTGTTAATGCTAGTACATGCAAATAAGAACCATAGTGGTTCTTACCCACACGGTATAATGATAGTAGCCACTAATGTATGTCTCATTATTATCCTTACAGACTACATATATTGTTCGGGAAGTATTACCCAAAACCCTATCACCCATATGCTGTAACAAGATAAACTTTATTCAGGTACATAGCAGTACATCATTTTTAGTCTACAGTCACTGATGTCTTATAATCTAAACAGGGAGTAGCTATATTTATTGCCCCTCCGTTCCCTCGTTTATCTTCATGTTATGTGCTTTTTCAGATACCACAGTATTGGTGGTGTGCCCTTGGCCACGGACAAGTTCTAATCAACTCTGGTCTCAATTCTTATTCTTGTGCTCAAGAACAGACAATAGGTATATAAAACACATTTATTATGATGATTTAGTGCTTCACAGAAGGTATACGTAAGGTTAATTAGAGCTGCCATAGATTTACTTTGAAAAAGATCTGTGTCTTCTTATTGATCCTCTCTTTGTAAAGAACCTTTGAGAATAAACTTCACATCTTTATATCTTATTCTTCCATTCACAGGTGATCAATTTCATGTTCTGCATTTTTCTTTTTAAAGGTATATTCACTTCTATGCTTCCTATATATCTTCATATACTTATGCTCTTTTTTCTTTTTTCTTTCTTTAAAAGTAAACATAGGTTGGTAGTTTCATTAGAAGAAATAATGTATGTGCTATTTGCAAATGTAACAGGAACTAAGTAAAAAATATTTATACATATGTCTTTGGTTATGTGGACTTAGATATTAAAGTAACAGAAGTTCAAAAAGCTCAAATGTATATCAGCATTATATGATCAGGCCAGAAATGTTCTCTAGTTATTTAGTTTTTTAGTATCTTATTGTGTTTATTTTACATATATTTTTTTGCACCTTTGTAGAGAAAGTTGAGACGGGTTCACCTGACGAAGGCTTTAACGCCGAAACGCGCATCGTGTTTTCTTTTCATCGACCGCCAGCCTTTGAATTGTTCAATAACTCCTTCTCTGTGTATAGTATTGTTTTGTTGTATTTGTGAAAAACAATCTGTGTTGTTCTGTTATTTATATACAAAAAGATTTATCAAAAAATATAAAAAGAAGTATATATTTGATACGTGCGATGAAATTATAAAGAAATTATGAATCGTGTAAAAATCGAATTATTATAATAAAGAAATATAATTTCGTATCAAAAATAAGTGTTTTAGTTTTATATAATTGCTTATTTAATGTGCACTGTTTTCACATAGATTGAGGCCTGATACGTTTCATTGTAAATGTAATATATATCTTGTGGTTAGCTTGTTGTCTTACCCCAATTGATACAGCCTCTCCCCAGTCATCCTGCCAGGATGGCCAATCCTGTCCACACCTAAGCCCCTTTTGTCTTACTGTGCGGAAGCAACACACAAACCCCAATAGCTGAGCCATTCACAGTGATGTGACCCAGAACATTGTAGAAGGCACAAATGATTGGGACAAGAAAATGCCAACTTTCTAAAAGTAGCATTTTCAGAATTCTAACTTAAAATCACACTTTACCATTACAATCTAAAGTTAGCACTTATTAAATTGAAACTTATTAAAACTGTTGTGAAGTGCTCCGATACCCTCGGGTCGGGCCAGCGCTATATAAAACTCCTTAATAAAAATAAATAAATAAATACATTAAATGTAATAAGGTAGTGCAGTGTTAGTCAGTGGGAGAGATAGGCCTTGCAACAGTGAAAAACAACTTTAAGAGTTTTTCACTGTCCGGACATGTAAAACTTAAGCACAAATGTCTGATGTTATAAATACAATGCACCCTGCCCTACGAGACATTATGGTCCACTGTAGGGATGACTTATAAGTATTCAAAAGCAGGGTGTAGACTTGGCAAAAGGTTTATGTTGCCAGGTCAAAATAGATGTTTAAAACTGAACTACGGGGTGCAATGGCAGGCTAATACATGCTTTAAAAGACAACTTCAGTGTGTGGCACAATGAGTGCTGGTGCCCACTAGTATCATTTTATTTACAGGCCCTGGGTAGATTTAGAACCATTTACTCGGGACTTACAAGTAAATTATATGTACCAATCAGGTAGATGGCTTCTCAATGCCATTGATATCTGTCTCCCTCTTTCCCAAAAAAGGGTTAATAATCACCGTCCTCCAGCGCCCTGGTTTACTGAAACTCTGAAAACAGAGAAGGCCAAATGTAAGGCAATGGAACGAAGGTGGAGAAGAAACTATGCATCCGACTCCAAAGCTATTTATAAAAAGGCAAAAAAGTGTATCATAATCTCTGCAGGTCAGCCCGCGCTGAATATGTATCAACTACCATCTCTGATGCTCTGAACTGCTCAAAAACACTTTTTAGCATGGTCAAGGAGCTCGCTGGATCAAAAACCCAATCTAGGCCCCCCTCACTTAATAAACGGCAATGCGAGGACCTGGCTATCTTTTTTGTCCAGAAAGTTTAGAAAATATACTCGGAAATAGTGAGCCTGCAGTATGATAACCCTCCCCCACTGCAACTTACTAAATCCCTTCAATTAATATCTGTACCACCCTCAACGGACAATATCCTTTCTGATCAAGATAAGGCGCTTCGCGCACCTTCTAACTATCTGGACACATGGCCCTTATTAAACGCTGCTTCCTTTAAAGGACTTTTAGATAGTGTAAAATCAGGATCACCCATGGACCCTTTGCCTATCTCCGTGCTCCAGCAGCTTGAGCCGCCATCTCTGCTTGTCATTTTGGAACTTTTAAATGCCTCCTTATAGGAAGCTACAGTTCCACCAGATTGGAAGCATGCCATGGTGCTCCCTCTTCTCAAAAAGGCCAACGCTGACCCCGACTTACCCTCCAACTATTGGCCTATTTCTTTGCTATCGGCCTTTTCAAAAATCTTAGAGAAACACATCCATGCTCAGCTCTCTAATTTTGTTGAAACCCAAGGTTCCTTAATACCTCTCAATCGGGCTTTAGAGCTGGCTTTTCAACGGAAACAACTCTATTAGGGGTAACGGAAAGATTGCGTCATCATCTGGATGCTGGAGACACAGTGGCCCTTATTTTGCTGGACTTAAGCGCAGCGTTTGACACGGTGTCTCACACCGTGTTAGCAAAAACGTTAAGATCATTAGGCATCTGTGGCTCAGCTCAAAATTGGCTCATTTCTTTTCTTGCCAATCGCACTTTCCAAGTTTTTTCCCCAATAACTAGCTCCGATATCCATTCATCACCCTATGGGGTACCTCAGGGCTCCATTCTTAGCCCTTTGCTCTTCAATTTATATGTCAGACCTCTAGCTGATGTTGCGGAAGATGCCGGGTTGTCCCTGTTTTCTTACGCAGACGACTCCCAGATTATCTTCTCTCTCTCTATGGAAAGTGCAGCCGGGTCGTCCCCCCTCCAGCTGGGCTTGAGTAAAATTGCATCATGGATGCAGTCAAATTATCTCAAGCTCAACGGAGAGAAAACCGAGGTCTTGATACTTGGTAAAAATAAGGATCTCTGGGGCCCACAACATTGGCCCAGTGAGATGGGTGCACTTCCTTTACCCTCCTGCCAAGTCCGTAACTTGGGTGTCATCATCGATGACTCGCTAACTATGCATCATCAAGCTGTCAAGGTGGCCGCCACATGTTTTACCATCCTGAAGTGGCTAAAAAAGATCATCTGGATGTTACCTGAGTCTACCCAGAGAACCGTAGTCCAGGCATTAATCACCTCAAGACTGGACTACGGTAATGTTCTCTACCTAGGATCCAACAAGGAGGTGACTCGTAGGCTGCAGATGGTTCAGAACTCTGCTGCAAGACTACTTTGCCGGGTTCCTAGGGCCACCTCTGTCTCTGGTCACTACGGGACCTGCATTGGCTCAGGGTGGAGAACCGAATCAAGTTCAAAGCCCTGAGCTACATGTTCAAAATTAAAATAGGGGCTTCCCCACAGTACCTGCAGTCTCTGGTTTGCCCCTATGTCCCTCCCCGATGTCTTCGCTCATCCACTCAAGGGAAGTTCTCTGTGCCCAGAATTAGACTATCCCGGATGGGTGGTAGATCGTTTGCATATCTTGGTCCCACACTTTGGAATGCCCTTCCCACAGCTATTCGGAATGAAACGGTGTATGCCCAATTTCGAAAATGATTGAAGACTTGGCTTTTTAACCAGTAATCCTGTAAGCTGTTACATAGTCTCTGATCTGCCTCGGCACCGGGAAACCCTTTTTGGGTAGCTGCCACGCCTTATAAATTCAATAAATAAATAAAATGCCAATTGCACCATGTTTTAAGGAGAGAGTGCAAGCACCTTTCCACTAGTTAGCAGAAAAAAGATGCACAGAGTCCTAATAAAAATTAAAAAAAAAGAGTTTAGCAACACAAGGCAAAAATCTAGTGGAGACCCTGCAAAAGGGGCCGGGTCCAACAAAGTTGTTCAGCGAAATGTTGTGTGCAGTCCTGCCTTCTCAAGGCAGATTCAGTATAATCAGAAGAGTCCTTTATGTATGGAGAAGCACCAGTCCTAAAAGGGGCAAATGCCTTTTCAAGCAAAAAAGAAGTAGGCACTATGGAATAACTATGACTATTGTGGACTAGCTGTTGGAGTAAATGAGGGTAAGTGGTATGGCCTTGATGCTTTACATGCTAGGGGCCATGCTGATTGCTGTCATGCTGTTGCTGCTTTACACACTGATGTCTACCTTAATTACTAGTGTGGTTTTTGTGCTTTACATGTTCACTCCATACAGTGTATTGTCATATAATTGGTGCTTTATATCAGGGAACAATGCAGATTACTGGCAAGTGGGTGTTACTTGAAGGACAAGAAGAAGTGTTGATTTTGTGTTCCATGTTGAGATCTAGGATTATTGTCAATAATGGCATGACTTATTTGCCCAGAGACATTTTAATTAATGGGTACAACAAATATGCTTTACATCCTTTCACCTTGGGAGAACTACTATTGACCTGATGCTTTTCACGTAGGGATCTATGTGGGTTACTGGTATGGCAATTTAGCTTTTAAACCAGTTGGACACAAGTTTACTGTTACAGTGATGCTGCTTTATGTAGTGGAGGCAATGTGGACTATTGGTATTGAAATTTATTTTGCTGACGGCGACATGAGGTATTGCCGTGGCCGGTTGGGGTCTATGTGGAACATCAACAGAGAGAATGTATTTCCCATGCTGATGGCTATGTAGACAATGGAATATGAGTGGTTCTTTACATGCTGGGACAATGTGGATATTGTTGTTGAAATGTTGCTTTACATGCTTGTTGTATGTGGACTGCAGTCATTACAAAGTTGCTTTACGTTCAGGGGTCAATGTGACTAGTGACATAGTTTTCATACTTTACATGCTAGTGACCATGTGAAGTACTGATTTGATATATATGAGTCGTACATAGATCAGCTACATTGACTATCCTTCGCTGAATACTTTTGTTTACTGCATTTATCTCAGAGCAGTGAAAAACAAGACTTGTTTTCCACTGCTGTGGCTCGATAATGGTCACCGGCCAAGCACAGGCTAAAAATGCCACAGCACATTCCCATAGTGTTTTCTATAAATGTTGCAGCATTCTTCGGATAACACAACTTAAAACAAGGAGCAGCACTGTGAGGGTCACCTCCAACAAATGACTAGCAATACCACATTCATCAAACTTAAAAAGAAATAGGGCGCACTCTACTTTCACTTCTGTAGGACCACTTGCCTCTTTAACACAGATTCACACACGCCTTGCCCTCTGTAAACATTCAAACTGGCCCCAAATCAAGACTTTCAAATTGTTTAACGCTGGAGCTCGAGTTTGTGTCCTTCAGCCCGTGTTTATTATTTCTGTCTTTGAAATGCCATAATTAGAAAACCCTCGTCACAACAGTGGATAGTTATCAGATACACATATATAGCAAACAACTGTCGATTGCTAACTTTGAATAAAGGGAATGTGTTTCACATCCTGGTTCTGAGTGGTCCTATAGACTTCTCCAGTTTCACTCTCACATTCTTCTTTCATATCACTCATAATCCTTTGGAGAAAATCCGCCCTGTTACTTACGGTTAACTACATATAATTCAAAATTGTGTTGATGCTTTCAATCCTAAAGGCTATGCAGGCATACTCACAGTGGTATTGCTGTTAACATGTAAGGATTATGTTGATTGTTGGCATGAAAATGGTTCTTTATGTGCTGTGGTTATGTAGATTAATAGCATAGTGATAATAATTTACATTCTGCATGTTAAATAGATTTCTGGTATGGCATGGTGATTTTCATGCTGAGAGCTATGTAAAATACTTGTATTGCGTTGATGATTAGCCTGCCAATTTATATGGATGGGAAGGATGATTTACATCCTGGGTGCATGTGGATTAATGGCACAGAGTTGAGCTTTTAATAATGCTGAGGATTATTAAACAAAGTATTCAAACAAAATCTTCAAAAGCTCCAAAGCCTCACAGAGACAAACTTATGACAGATATCTGACCAGTATTTCCATGGCCACTCCAATTTCACATTTCAGACTTTTTCACAATTGTGACTTCCAGACTTTCACCGTGATCAATCCACTTGGTAAATCCAACCAGGGCTTGATCGTGGTCTGCCTCAAATTGTGCCGAAGTCTGGTCTCCTTAGACCATTTACTTCATTGTTGATTTGAGCTTTATGCCCCTGTTTTCTCTTCAGTCTTTAAAAATTCATGTTACACCTGGTCTCCTTGGTGTGGTTTCCCTCGACTTTTTGCCTCCAGACCTCCTGTTTTGCTGAATTCGTTTTTACTGGCTTTAGGACTCTGGGCACTTTGCCACTGATAACAGTGCTAAAGTGCATGCGTTCTCTGCTTTAAGCATGGTAACATTGGCTTATCCACAATTGGGATATTTAATTTGCTTTTAAGTACCTAGTAAAGTGCACTACATGTGCCCAGGGCCTGCACATTAAATGCTACTAGCGGGCCTGCAGCGCTAATTCTGCCACCCACTTCAGTAGTACTTTAAACATGTCTCAGGCCAGCCATTGCACAGCCTGTGTGTGCAGTTCTAAACTACTATGTTGACCTGGCAAGTTATCCCTTTTGATGAATTTCTATGTATTGCGCACACCAGTTTTTCCTGAAAAATTAACGTTGCTGTACTGTTTAAATTGTCAGTAGCTGTTTAAGCTGTTAGTGTACTGTTCAGGGTAGTGTGACTGCCTAACACACTGCGATCAATGTATTTGTATTATAAGCAACTCTTGTCACTTTGCAATCTGAACGCACAGCTTTAAAAATTTACCAAAGAATATGTTCCTATACCTTAATCATCTAAATTCAACCTTTAATATAATGATTCATGTAAAATATACCACTGTTGCTGTGCATTCTTTTTCAATCAGATAGCCCAGTTTAGCATTTTATGATTTTAAGCACCACATTTCAGTTTATTCTTTAAAATTTAATAACTCGACTTATCCTTATTGGATTTTTGTCATTTTGTACTTATTTTGTTGAATAAATTAAGCTATATTTTCCTAACTAGGTGTGTATCTTTTTGTGTGGTGTTTTCACTGTTTTACTGTTTGAAGTGTTGCACAAATACTTTACTCATTGCTTCTAAAGTTGTTTTAAACTTTTATGTTTCAGTTTTAGATAAAATAACATTGCAGTAGTGAGAGTTACAATTACAGCACATAGTGGGTAAAGCACAGAACAGCTCTTCATATTACGGTAGGCAATCGCATACAAGATCGGAAGAGTGCAGGACAGTCATCACTGTGAAACAAGCACATACCCATACTCTGCCTCGGTGACCAGTCCAGCTGTAAATCAAGGTTTAGCGTCTTCAGAGCTGTCACTATCATCACATGTTGTAGCGGAGTCAGGATCCAGGAGCCTGCCGCTCAAACTTTGTCATATGTGGAGATTGTCATCCACCTTGGGATTACGTCTGCTTAGCCTCATGTGAATTGCCAGCTATCAACCATTCCAGCACATGCCTGTGCCAGTTAACTATCTTTGGGGCGTGCTGGCCCATCCAGTTGATGGGCACCTAGCAAGTACCAATGCTAACTGCAAGAGTTTTCACGCCATCTTACCACCTTTATGCCTTTTGATGTTCCTTAGAAAGCAACACTGAGGGGTCACCACTGCCTGCAGCGAAGTGACATGCGCTAGTTCACCCACCACCTGGTTCCAAAAGTCTTGCACTGCTTGACAGCCCCAGGTCAAGTGAAGGAAGTCTGCTCCCTTGGTTCCACAACGAGGGCAGCAATCAGAACGAGCATATGATATGCGATGGAGAGCCTTGGCAGGCAGGTTAGTGCGGTGCAATAAGTTGTACGGTACTAGCTTGAAGTAGGTATTGCACAAACCTGATCGAATGCTGAATCCCTCTATTCCAAGGGGGTTTCCAGGTCCGCCTCCCAGGCCACATGGGCCCACAGCTGGCCATCCGCGTACCGGCTCCAGCGCAAATTTCGCACATGCATCCTCGTATGTAATGAAATTCTTATTGAGGTACAGATTCCCTAGCGAGTCACAGCCTCCAATCCTCCTTGCTTGGAGGGACATATTGTCAGCTATTTGTTGGTCTGGTGCCATTATCCACACCAGCAACTCTCGGTGGAATGGGGCAGGTCTCAACACCACTGTGACGAGTCGTTGCCAAATTCAAGCTGTCTGCTGCACCACAAACGGCATGGCGTCTGGTGCCACAGCTCTCTACATTAATATCACCAGTTGCTGCCCAGCCTCGACCATCTGCACCAGCAGTCGCTTCTCCCAGCTGTCTTCTGGCTCCAGCCAGCATGCCGCGTGCTGCATGTGATCAGCATAGTGCTGCAAATCTAGCTGTGGCCCCTCCAGGCCACCCTCCTCATATTGTCTGGTCAGTGTGGTCAAGGGGACTCTACTGCATCTGCCAGCTCTGGACAAGGAAACAAGGATTAAGTCCAACTGTCTTAACACTGTGGCTGGCAGGGGACAAAGAGAATGCTGAAGGATGCATAAGCAATGGGGCAGGAGACCCATCTTGGAGATGTTCAGCTTGTCCATCAATGACAGCGTGAGTGTGTTCCACAAAACAACAGAGGCTCTCAGTGAATCCAAAACTCTACCTATGTTGAGGTTCAGCTGTTGCTCCTGAGTGTGCACGACCATGATCCGCAGGTACCTAAATTGTACCATCTACCTGTGCAGACCGATGTCCAGCAACCTCACCACTTGGGTTCCAACCAGGGATGCAAGGGGGAACAGCAAGGTCTTGCCATGATTTATCCACAGCCTCAACAAGGTCCCAAAGTCATCTAACAAGTGCAACAGGATCACCAGTGATTCCCGGGGGGGGGGGGAGGTGAGATCAAACATACACGTAGAACCATATGATGTGCTGCACATCACCTATTCGTATACCCCAGTCCTGTAGCTCCTGTCTAGTTCAGACTACCATGGGTTCCATTACAAGTGCAAAGAAGAGTGGGGATGGGGGACGGCCCTGGTAACTTCCTTGGCACAGGACCCAATTCTCTGAGCAGCACTGCCCCACTAGTACCCAGGCACTAGGCTTGGTATAAAGTAGCCGGGTCCAGCTCTGTAATTAGGGTCCGAACCTCATGACCCGCAGGACCTCAAGCAAGTATCCCCAGTCCATAGAATCAAAGGCCTTTTCTAGGTCAATGGAGACCTCATGCAACACAACTGCCACCTGCTCAGAGACACTGACAACACACAGCCACTCTAGCTAACCATCTCATAAACAATATGGCTTCCACACAGTAAAGGAGCAATCATCAGCAACCTTCGACCAATGTTTCTGGTACAAAGTCCAATGCAGGCCTGATGCCCCAGTCTCTGCTCCTGTCTGGGAAAGAGGAGTCCCATCTCTCATAGCCATCTCCGGAGCCTTTCTGCTGTGCACTTGCATGGTGCCATCCCCACAGATTGTCACTCTCTGGGAGCTGAAGGGGCCAGCATCTCAGCAGTACCCTCTGGAGCGATTACAACTGGGGCCCATAGGGGCAGGGACCCCAGGTTCCCCTGCAAACCCCTACTGGAGTGGAGAACTGCAGATTTGTCCCAAAATTCCAGCCACTCCCACACGTCTTCTGGTTGATCAAAGAAGTGTGCTTCCCCCTGTGAGATGACCTTCAGTCTCGAGGGGTACTGGAGAATGTATTTTAGTTGTAGTGCTCTCAGCTTTTGTTTAACGCTCAGGAAGGATTTTCACTGCTCCCACACCTCGTCGGTATAGTTCGGATAAATTGCTATTCTACAGTTTTCAAAGACGGGCACCACCTGTTCATGTGAGGCACAAAGGATTCAATGCCTGTTGCGACAATTCAAACTTTTTGAATGAGCACCCTCAGTAAGGCCCACAGAGGCGGGGGCACCAGGACCCTATGTGCCTGCTCCACCATAAAGAAATCTGACTGTCTGGTGACCAGAGCTCCCTCTCTTTGGGAACCCCAGCACATGAATGTTACTGCATCTGGAGCAACCCTCCATATCTTCCACTCAGTGCTCAAGATCACCAGGGACAATAAACATTTGGGCCATATGACGCTTGAGAGCTGCAACCTCCCCCTATAGTGCCTCGATGTTGCCTTCAGCTGTTGTGACTTTATCCGTTAGTTTCTACAGTTCAGCACGCAAGAGATTAATGTCTATGGAGACAGTTTCTATTTTGTGTTCCAGTGCAGTCTGAGAACCATGTATGGCTGTCTACAGCTTGGTCCTGGTGGGCTCTTAATCCCTCTCCAGGGAACCCCCCATATTGTCCACCCCACCATGTCACATGAGTCTCTGGGGCTGCTGGTGCGGCGTCATGTACTGTGTGTTGTTATTCATAGGATACGAGCATGCCTGTCTGTCCTTGCCCATGCTCTTCACGAGGGGGCACTAACGTGTACCCACCAGGCTGTTCTAGTACAAGCAGCCAATGCTAGTACTCCTCCTGCCTCCGGGCCACAACTCTCAGCCCCCCAGGTCATGCACACAGCTGTCGTCAGCCGGATACACATCGTCCTGGGGGCATCGACTGATCCCACCCCTGCTCCAGACTGCAGGCCCCGATAAGCAGTCCACTCTAAGTCATCGATCGGGGTCCAGGGTACCCCTGATACTGCCACCCAGTTCCAGCACCCCTCGCTTGCTACATAGGTGCTGTTCTATCCCACAGGGATGTCCCACGAGCCAAAATGCTCACCTGTGGCACGGCGTATTTCCATGAGCCAAGAGCACCAGCTCCGCTTGTCCTACATTGTCCTCTCAGGCCGCCACCCCAGAAGACCATGCGACTGCCGGCTGGACCATGAGTATCTTCCTGGCTCCTAGGATTCAAAGCAGGGCCCAGTGTCTGCAGCCGCTTAGGGAAGGAAGGAGGGGGGAGCGCCCCGACCACAGACCAAGTCCAGGAGGATTCCTTCCGAAGGTCCACTCTGCCACCCAGCAGTGAGGATAGGCCGAGAGTGTGTGCCCCAATGGCGCCCACCGTCAACCACAGTCCCTAGCTAGGTAGGTGACCATCATCACAAATGCACTCCCTACAGGCAGCACAGCTCCCGCCACTCAGTGTGCCACACCGCCTCCAGTGTATGCTGCGGGCAGGGTTCAATGAGGAATGTGGGGGGGTGCTCACCCGGTGGCCAATCGATCCTCGAGGCAGCAGTCAATACCGGTGCCAAATAACCAGCACCAACGATTCGCTCCGGGGGAGCCTCCTTCTATGCCCAGGGGCCCCTGTGTCCAGAATTAGGGGTGAGTACAAAGCAGGGCCTGGATCTCCGCACTTCGTCCTCAGGCACGGCTGCTGAGTCTCCGGCAGTTCTCAGCACCCCCTGGCTACACAGCAGTCTTGTGAGGAGGCCTGTCAGGACTGCTCAATACCAGCCAGGATCCCAGGCTGGGCAGCAGTCATTTCTGTGGCAGCGCTGCAGTTGGGACCTTGCGCTTCCAGTAGGCAGCTCCGATCTGCAGTTGAGTGCTCCTCTAGGGGCCCCCCCTAGTGTTAACAGGGGCTTTGGCGAGAGCCAGCTCAATCCCCAGTGCAGCCCTCCTCTGCCACCGTTCAGCCCGGGCCCAGACACCCATCGAGGCAGTGAGCCTCTGCCCCTCATCTCCATTGGTGGACCCAGCTCACAGGATCAATGCCACAGGGCCGCCACGGGCAAAGGAGCACCCTGCATCAGTCAGGTGGGAGCGTCCGGACCCCATCCACTCTGGCAGTCGGGCTCCTGTCCTCATAGGGAACCCAGAAACAACATCAATTGTGCCCGCAGGTATAGCTGTTACTCCTGGGGTGCATTTTGGAGGTTTAAATGGGCTGTGTGCATATGTAGGATTAGTCGTGGGCTGGATGGGAGCTTGGAGGCTCATGACCTGTCGGCCATATTACTTGGCTGCACCCCCCCATTGCTTCTTAAGTTAAGCCTGACTGCTCTGTGCCAAGCTACTGGAGTGTGAGCACAGGTTAATTTAGGGTATATAGCTGACTTACCATTACTAGAATTGTGGTGCGTGCTTGAAAAGGGTCCATATCTCTGCCAACAAGAAACCCAATTTCTAACAAGTCATATCTCCAGTTCTTCTTATTGGATTTTTTTTGTTGGATGTTATTATAAACAAATTCGAAACATGGAGATACATTCAATTAATGTTTCACCATGTTTTTAATTTGACTTGGGATATTTATTGTTTTGGTGTTTTTAATTAATTACTGCTTTGGTAGTGCATAAATTCTTCACACATTGCCCGAAGTTAAATCTGTCTCCTCTGTGCCATAGCTGCCAGAGAACTGAGCTCAGGTTAATTTAGTGACTTTGAGGGTTCACTCCGACAAGAGTTGTGATTATTCCTGAAGGTGGTTGGCCGCTGACCCCAAATAATAATCCATTTCTTTTCACACACCATTTCTGGCACTTTTTGAAACTGGCAAACTAATATGGTACATTGAGCAATGAGAAGGCAACATTAGCATTCCAAACTGTGTGACCATAAGTGGTCAGTCATAAAAGTCTAGCACATTGAGATTCAAATTCATCGCAGCACATTACAATATTTGGTCAGAATTCTAACTTAACAGTACACTTAACATTTTGAAGAATGATTGTAAGTATATCAGATGCATAAAATAACATTTGCTCTTATGAAACTGTATTTATGGACTTGGCACAAGCACAGTGATGACCATTAGGTTTATTGATTCTGTAATTGAATTACCAATGGACACTCTTTTCCACTCAAGGTTCCTAGGCACTGCTTATTCTTTGATACAAATATAATCCTGCTGTGAATACAGTGGTTTTAGCTAGCCACTGCTTATACTTTGGTAAAAATATTATCCTGCTGTAGATACAGCGCTTTATAACAGGCACAATGTTTTTCTATAGACATATACATAGTTAACTTGCTATTGCTGAGAAAACAAGATCTTTGGTGCTGTGGACATTGTTTTAAATATTGCAATGTTAAATGTGTTTTCTTTGCTAGCTGGTTGAATAAATATAACTCTTTGGCTTATTTCGGCCCAGATATCCTAAATATTTGTCTCAAAAACATGTCGTTATTTGCATCCAGTATTTTTGCGACCAGTATAGAATTTTACGGAAAGAATATGTACTAAAAGGTCAATTTGTTAAATTAGGATTCAGAATGCATACTAATCCGACCTTCCTCATAATGAGGTTATACATTGTGATTTACTAGATGAGTGGCCCTCATGAGGATGGAGGCCGACAAGGCTCAGCAGACCACCACTTTTTTAAGTTTTTAAGTTTGTGAGAGAGTTGGCTGTGGTCCCCTGGATGAGTCCAGAAGGTAAGATCACTTGCTCTAAGAATATACCCCATGTATTGAGTTAAACCAAATGAGAAAGTGCAAGAGCAATTGTTGCCTGAATCCAGTCAGAGAAGATTAGGTGGAGATTTTTTAAATATTGCAATATTGAATGTGTTTACCTTTTTAGCTGGTGAGATATATATATAACTTTTAGCTTATTTGGGACCAGACTAAATATTTGTGCCAAAAACTTATCACTATTTGCAACCAGTATTTTTATGACCAGTATGGAATTTTACAGGCAGAGCAAGAGCAATCGTTGCCAAGATCCAGCCAGAGAAGACCAGGGAAGAGAAAACTCTCGAGAATACTCTCAGATGGTAGAAGGGGTCCAGATAACTGTGTTGGTTTGGAGACAGAGGCTGAGTCCAGCCTTCTGTGAGGATCTCTGTATTGCTAGCATTTCAATTGAGATGGTAAGCAACTAAACAGGATCTGCAGGCAGCACTGTTAACTTCTACATTAAGCTAATGATTCAGCAGCAGGGCCAAGGATTTGATAGGACAGCACAGTACCCATGGAACATGTTGAATAAGACAGAAGTGATTTTTAAGTGATGAAGGAGCCTAGTCTTATACAAGATTTTGAAGAGGAGATCAGGCCTCAGAAGCAATATGATTTGTATGCAGTATGAGAGAAAGAAATGCGGTCTTCCCTTGTCTTTGAATGAGGAGTTGATAGTGATGCACTCACAAATTTGTAGATAAAATAAACTTGATTTTAATACAATAGTAAGTTTCAAACAAATTTCTTGCACACGTAGCTCACAGGGCTCCACCCAGGCTCTGATGATTGGTGACAAAGAAAATCAGAACGAATGTTCCGGACGCTAAGCGCCCATTCCTGCCCTAAGGCTGCATTATAATCAAATATTTAATGCCATGTGCTAATCAATATAATGTGGTAATCACATCAATAAACATCAGCAAACTTCAACATTTGATTAAACAAACAATTTTCAAACAGTAATTGAGGGAGAATAAGGTATTTTTTCAGCGATTGGTTTTACTTAGTTTCTCAAAGTCGTTTATAAATGTTATGGTTTCACATTCATGGCATCAAGAAACAAATTTGGGTTTCACATTTTCTTCTTTGAAAATACCCAATGCATTTCGGGACACAAAAGACCCTTCTTCAAGGGTCACTATAATCAAAGAAAACACGTAAGTTTCAATAAACAATAGCTAAACTGTCTGATTATCAGTCAAGTACATTCCCCTGGTCTTTGCCTTGAATGTATTGAAGATGAATAAGGAGATAGGGGGCTAAAGGAACCTCTTTAGGGCAGCTGGGAGGAGAAGATGTATGGAAGTGACAGCCATTTTACGATCCACTATTTGATTTCTTTGTAATGTTGCAAAAATATATGGAAATGGAATGCAAACTTTATTACTACCTAATATTAATGTTAATGGATTGTATTGGCTGTTGTCTTGTAATGGCCAAATGTAATGTTCCCACAACCTCATCCATGGAATCATGGCTTATTTAATTGGTCCCAACCGATCCCACAGACAATGCTGCCCTATGCACAGCATATTTGGTTTAGGATCTTTCAGTTCTGTAAAACAGCCTTTTATTCGCTGGTGATCAACATTAAATTAAGTACTTGTGGTATATGTTATTTACATACATCAGCAGGGGTATAACTCTCTGTGCCTTTTATGATGTAAGAGAGTTCTAACAGGGCTGGGTGTGGAGGAATCCAGGGTCAGCAGTTAGTGAGTGACGGTTGTGAGAAGTCATGTAGTACAGTCAAGTAATAAAGTTATGCTTACTACAACCAGGTAGTAGCTTCCTTTCATTTGATGATGAGCTTGGATCTGCTAGGAACCCAGACACTCACAACTGGAAAAGGAGTGTTCTTCCAAAGAGGTATATATTAAAGTCTTAGGACCCAAGTTGTAGCAGTGTGATTGATGGAAATAAGTGACTAGGGGAAAGAAGGAAGTCTTCCGTTGCCATCGTAGGAGGTAAACGATTGGAAGCGCGACAGCTAGGGGTGGAAAACACTTGCATTTCAAAGTGGTAGCAATCCCTATTGGCTGTAGAAAGCTGGGTGGAGTTTTAGAAAGGAATGTGGGCATGCATGGAAGTAAACCCAATCAACTGTAAAAATGGAACCTATTGCGTATAATGAGGTTGGGAGATTTCTAACCGGACCAACTTCTTTCTACCATAGAAATACGACGTAAGTGGATGCATACGTGACCATGTTGCATCATACAGTGATTTCACCTTAGCTCTTATGCGAGTGAGGTGTTATATGGAAATACAGGAAACGGATGTTGGTAAAAAGCAGTGACTGACACACCATATTAAGGAAATATCTAGTACTTACATATTTCAACACTTTTTCTGACACAGGAAAAAAATACAAGTAGTGTGTGAAATTATTTGTTCTACAGGGCCGTCAGGATTTACATGTGAGAAAAGGTTGGTGACCACTAGCACTTTTAAATCAAATTGTTTGGGGCTGAAACTGGGATTGCCATTCCAAACACCAATGAGTGTCAGAAAATGTTTATTTATGCAACTGCTGTGATAAAGAATTTTGATATTAAAATATATAGAGGAAGCATTTGTGCAGTGTATCAAAACAGTTATAATGTGCAGCTGCACAAACTTTCACGTTAACACCACCTATTCCATTTTTAGCAATGAGTCACAGATGAAATGGGAAGAGTGGAAATTTCTTTTTGTAATTACATGCCAATTATTGAGGACGAAACCTTGTCGTCAGAGAAAAGAAACAATTTTCATTGCACTCATTGGGTCCAGAGGGCATTAGAAAATATATTCATATGGAAAAGAAATCCAGAACAGAGGAGGAGACCGATGTTTATTTGTATGCTCTTGATGATTCAGAAACGTATTATTCGCCTACAGTATGTCCAGCAATAGATTGGTGCACGTTCTTCCATAGGTAACAGGAACAAAAAGAAACAGTTGATGATTGTGTTTCTGTGTTAAAGAAAATGACAATTTCATGATGTTTTGGTGTATTACACAATGAGTTGTTTCGCAACCAAATTGTCATGCACAAAAATAACAAAAGGGTATGTTAGACTTGGCATCTTTTGGCGTGTTTCCCCTGACTTTTTGCTTTCTGACCTCCCGGTTTTGACTCTGTTTTTGCTGGTGTAATGATTCTGCGCACTTTCCTCACTGCGGTCCAGTGGGAAAGTGCAAGTGCTCCTGTATAAAATGCGTTATGGATTGGTGTTTCCATGATTGGCCTATTTGGTTTATGTGTCAGTCCCTTGTAAAGTGCACTGCGAGTGCCAGGGCCTATAGACCAAATGCTGTTGGTGGGCTGCAGCACTGGATTGTGCCACCCACGCAAACAGCCCGTAAAGTGTAACTCGGGCCTGCCACCGCAGAGCCTGTGCGCAGCCTGGGGCTGCCATGACGACTTGGCAAGTGCACACACTTGCAAGTCCCTAAACCTTCCCTTTGCTACATGTTAGTCACCCCTAAGGTAGGCCCAAGGTACCCCTGTGGGCAGGGTGCATTGTATGCGAAAGGTAGGACATGCCCGGGTGTGTCCTGATAGTGAATTACAGCCTAGTTCGTTTTTCACTATTGCAAGGCTACCTGTTCCCCTAGGCCAGAACGGGCAGTTTTGTTTATTACAGCTTATAATCCTAACTGACCCCGGGAACATGGTAGAAATTCGAGTTTAGCATGCCTGGACTCAGAATGATAAAATGCATCTTTTAGTGAAGTTGGTTTTAACATTCTGTGTTTGAAAATACCACTTTTAGAAAGTGGGTATTTTCTTGTCTAACCATCCAAGCCTGCCTCTGCGAGGTTGTGTATTCCTTGTCTGGAGTGTGAGTGACAGGGGCTGGGGGATGCCAGGAGACAGGGTGAGTCAGCACAGGGCTGAATAGCAAGAGCTACATGTAGATGGGTGGGAGGGTCGCACCTGGGCCCTGAATAGGACAGTGCCTTCCCCCACAATGCTGGCTCCACCTCCTGTGGTGCGTCTGATGTCCCTGGCCTACTCACTGAAAGAAGGGACGGAGACTTGTCAACAAAGTGCTCCAGAACTGGTTTGGACTAGGCAAAGGCCTCTCTGCCTTCAGAGAACAAAGGAATTTGGGATATAAATATTGGGGCCCTGACCCCATGAATTTAGATCTCGCTGGAATCAAGGAACCTGCCAAGACGAAGAGCTGGAAGAGCTGTCAGGAGGAGTACTGCCCCTTTGCTGTGTTGTTGCTTTGTTGGGTTGGCCTGCAGCTGCTGCTTCTGCCTTGGGCAGTGAAAGGACTGAACTTTCTACAAACTTGTGCTGAGTATCTCCAAGGGCCTGAAACCGAGCTGGCCTCCTGTTAAGAAGTCTCAGGGACTACAAAGACTTCACAAGCCTCTGGGTACCGCTTCTGGAACGCTGTTTCAGTTGCCACAGAGGAAGGGAACTGCAACTGACTCCGTCAACCGAATCCATCCCTGGCCGGTGACCTGTTCGCACCGCAGACCGCATCGCCCCGCTTCGCATCGCAACCCTGGTCTCACCGTGGCGACGTCCGACGCCGCCAACATCGAGCCGCTGCTTGCACCGTGACCTGTGGGCACCGCAGTTCGCATCGCATCACTTCACTGAACCAACCGGACCCGACCGACGCGGTCGCTGCAACTGGCTCAAGAGTCGTGACCGCACCGCATTTGGGGCACCGCTCGCACGTCTGCGACGCACCGCTCCGACTCACACCGCTGTCCGACGCCAGCTCCCGCACTCCGGCTAGGTCGCCTGCATCGCAACCTGTCAGCACCGCATCGAGCATCGTCTCACCCTGCATCGCACGCCTTGGACTCACCGACTCCGTCTGCACGACGCTCATCGAGCCGCTGCCTGCACCGCATCAAGGGACACCGCACCTTGCATCGCTCCGTCTTGCACCGCAACCGCGACGAACGCCGACCGGCTCGTACACTCCGTACCAGCCACAACGAGAAAGGTACTGTAACCGAGTCTGTTCATGACTCTGCTGGCCCGTATCGACGCGGTCGGCTGGAACTGTTAGACTCTGGGGTTTTCAGCATCACGGTAGGCTCGGACGGAGCTACCGACTCGTACGAACTTTGCTTTTGTGCTATTCCTGCAAAGAAGAAGTTACCGTGTCAAGTATTCATTCGTAAAGTATAGAATTGTGGATTTTGTCGTAATTGGTCTTGTCTTGAGTATATAAAATATTGGTTATTTTTCTAAACTGGTGTGGTGTCCGTTTGTAGTGCTTACACTGTATTACTGTTGGTTATGTGCAAATGCTTTACACACTGCCTCTGAATTAAGCCTGACTGCTCGTGCCAAGCTACCACGAGGGTGAGCAGGGGTTACTTCACGAGTGTAACACCCTTACCCTGACTAGGAAGAAAGGTCCCTACTTGGACAAAGGTGCAAGCCCTTGCCAACTAGAGATCCCATTTCTAACATTGGTTGTCAGCGGTGAGGATAGGACTTGTGTTTGCACTTGACTTACAGTGATTGGTGTGCACTACTACCATATCGCAGACCATTACGTACCACATACTGGTTCTTTTTCTTTTGGCCTATTTTTGATCTTGCCAGTTTCAACTCACTACTTTTGTCATGCCTGAATCAATTGCATCATCCGTTGCATCTCTGGAAGTTATCTTTGAGGAGGATAGGTTGGAATCCTACGCCGTAAAGGAGCTACGAGCGATTTGTAAAAACTTGAAAGTCCAAATTAAAGGCCTCACAAGGAAGGAGGAGCTACAGAAGGCGCTGAGGGCCTGGGTAGCAGCCAGACATGCCAATGGGCAGCCTGGTAATCTCAGTGAGGAGGCGGAGGAGCCTATTTCCAGGGTGGATGTGCTTTTGGGTAGGAGGGGAACCCGCCAGGTCAGGCAGCAGCAGTCTGTCCCCAGAGGAGCTGGAGGACAGGCGGGAGGCAAGGCAGTTTGAGCTGCAGAAGCTCAGGCCGGAGAGTGAGCGGGAGGAGAAGAGATTGGCCATAGAGGAGAGGAAGATGCTCTTAGAGCATGAGAGAGAACTGAAGGAGCTAGAACTTAGGAGTAAGTCAGGCTCAGATGGTGGCAGCAATTCGTCCAGAAAGACAGACAGGATTGTGCACATTCCCAAGAACGTAGGCAAGGAGTTCAAGAAGGGGGATGTCATACAAAGGTGGTTTCAGGGTTATGAGGCAGCCATACACATGAATGGGGTCCCTGAGGAGAATTGGGGAGCAGGATTGTGGCCACTTTTCCCGGAAGAAGCAAGGGATGCTCTGATAGCTTTGGGTAAGGGGTATCACCTCACCTATGCTGACATGAAGGATGCCCTTCTCACGAAGTATGGTCTTACTCCTGAAAAATACAGGGATCAGTTCAGGTCCAGTAAGAAGTCTGATGCCAACACTTGGTTGGAATGTGTGGATGTGTTCTGCAGGTCTCTGGATGGTTGGGTGAAGGGCAGTAGCGTAACAGATTTTCAGGGGCTCTACAACTTGATTGCATGGGAGCACTTGTCTAGTCTATGTTTTGCAGATCTGCGCCAGCACCTAGTGGATAGTAAGCTAACTGACCCCAGGAAGCTTGCTATGGAAGCGGACCACTGGGTGAGTACCAGGGTCCACAAGAAAGCGTTTGGGGGAGACTCAGCCAAAGGTGGGCAGGGTCCCCAGCAGAAAAGTGGGGGGACAAGGGTAAAGCACAGGAGTTCTCTAAAGGGCCCCAAACTAGTACCCAGGGTAAAGGTTCCCAGCCCCCGGTGATAAGAAGAAAGGGGTCTCCACAGGGAAGCCTGTTGAGACCGGCCCCCGCAAGTGTTATGCATGTGACCAGGTAGGTCACTTTAAGGGGGACCCCAAGTGCCCGAAGGGGACACAGCCACCCACCGGTGGACAGTCCAAAGTGTTGGCTAGTGTAGCGCTTGGGGAGGAGGGGTGCCCACAGGAGGGTGGGGATCCCGCAGAAATGACCCTTGTCTCACTAGGGGACAGTGAGATGGTCCCAGGAAACCAGGTGCCCCCTAACACAAAGAAATATAGCACCTGGGTGACCATTAATGGGAACAGGGTAGAGGCTCTCAGAGATACTGGAGCCAGTGTGACCTCAGTCCGGTGTCACCTGGTTTCTGAGAAGCAAGTAGTCCCCGGGGCATTCCACCAAGTAGTTGCTGTAGACAACTCAGAGCGCCAATGTATGGTGGCGCAGGTTCCCTTTGAATGGGGGGTCTCAGGTCCCTTGAGGGTGGTTGTGAGCCCTACCATGCCTGTAGATTGTCTGCTAGGAAACGACCTGGAGCAGTCCTCATGGAAGGAGGTTGAGCTCAGGTCTCACTTGGAGATGCTTGGGTTGCCAGAGTGGGCATGCGTGTCTACTCGGTCAATGGCAGCCAGGAAGGGTGATCAAGAGGACTTGGAACCTGAAACAGTGGCCCAAGTCCCTGCCAAGAGAAAGGGCAGGGGGCGCGGGAAACCGGCCCCCAAAGTTCCCACGGACCGGGAGGAGGCGGACCTCGAGGGGACGCCCCGGTGCCTACAGGGGAGCAGGTAGCCGAACTGGGAGACATCTCTGAGCTGACCCATTGGCAGCAAGAAGGGGGTCCCACCAGGGAGGAGTTCTGCAGGGAGCAGAACGAGTGCCCTACTCTGGAGGGTCTGCGGCGGCAGGCTGCAGACCAGGCAGCTGGTAATCAGTCCGGGTCACATCTGATCTACTGGGAGAGTGGTCTCTTATACAGTGAGCCTAAGGTTGCTGAGCCTGGGTCAGCCCGTGTGCTGGTGGTACCCCAGCGCTTCAGGACCTTCCTACTGGGTCTGGCTCATGACGTGCCTTTGGCAGGACATTTGGGGCAGGACAAGACCTTTGACAGGCTTGTCACCCACTTCTTTTGGCCCCAAATGCGAAGGCAGTCAGATGCACACTGTAGGTCTTGCCAAACTTGCCAGGCAAGTGGTAAGAGTGGGAGGAAGGTCAAAGCTCCTCTCCAACCTTTTCCTGTTGTTGGAACACCCTTTGAAAGGGTAGGGATGGATATTGTGGGGCCACTGGATCCCAAGACCGCCATGGGCAACAGGTACATCCTGGTCTTGGTGGACCATGCCACCCGGTACCCGGAGGCAATCCCTCTCAGGACAACGACGGCGCCAGTGGTGGGCCGGGTGTTAATGGGGATCTTTTCCCGTGTGGGATTCCCCAGAGAGGTGGTTTCTGATAGGGGGACCAATTTCATATCGAAGTATATGACATCCCTGTGGAAGGAGTGTGGTGTAACCTACAAGTTCACCACTCCTTACCACCCACAAGGAAACGGTCTGGTGGAGAGATTCAACCAGACCTTGAAAGGCATGATCAAGGGTCTAACAGAACCCATGAGGCGTAAGTGGGACGTCCTCTTGCCATGCCTACTCTTTGCATACAGGGAGGTGCCTCAGAAGTCTCTTGGGTACAGCCCCTTTGAGCTCCTGTATGGCCACCCTGTCAGAGGACCTCTGAGTTTGGTAAAGGAAGGCTGGGAGGCAGCTCCCAGGAAAACTCCCCAGGATGTATTTAGCTACATGCTGGCCTTTAGAAACCAAACTGCCCGCTTCAGGAAACTCGCTCAGGCGAACCTAGAAGCAAGCCAGGAAGAAATGAAGAGATGGTATGACCAGAATGCCACTCTGGTCGAATTTCAACCTGGGCAAAAAGTGTGGGTCATGGCCCCAGTGGCACCTTGTGCCTTGCAGGACAAGTGGACTGGGCCATATGAGGTAAAAGAGCGCAAAAGTGACGTCACCTACCTGGTGGATTTGCAGGCTCCAAGGAACCCTTTGAGGGTCCTTCACGTGAACCGCCTCAAGCCCCACTTCGAGAGGTCCGAAGTGAGTATGCTCTTGGCGACAGATGATGGGGTGGAAGAGGAGAGTGAGCCTCTCCCTGACCTCCTGTCTACCAAGGAGCATGATGGGTCAGTAGAGGGTGTGATCCTCTCCCCTACTCTGACTCAAGAGCAGCAGGGGGACTGTCGCCAGTTGTTGGGACAGTTCGCCCCACTGTTCTCTCTGACCCCCGGTGTTACTCACTGGTGTACCCATGACGTGGACACCGGTGACAGCCCTCCTGTGAAGCACAAGATTTACAGGGTGACTGACCGGGTCAGAGCCAGCATCAAGGAGGAGGTCTCTAAGATGTTGGCGTTAGGGGTGATTGAGCCCTCCCACAGTCCTTGGGCCAGCCCAGTGGTCTTGGTCCCAAAGGCTGCGGCGCCCGGTGCCACTCCAGAACTCCGGTTTTGTGTGGACTACCGTGGGCTCAATGCCGTCACCAGGACTGACGCGCACCCCATCCCCAGAGCTGATGAGCTCATTGATCGGTTGGGAGCTGCCCGGTTCCTCAGCACGTTTGATTTGACGTCTGGGTACTGGCAGATTGCCTTAACCGATGGGGCCAAGGAGAGATCAGCATTTTCAACCCCCGAAGGTCATTACCAATTCCGGGTGATGCCCTTTGGGTTGAAGAATGCCCCTGCCACCTTTCAGAGGTTGGTCAATCAGGTGTTGGCTGGGCTGGAGGATTTCAGTGCCGCCTACCTGGATGACATTGCTGTGTTCAGTTCCAGCTGGGAAGAACATTTACAGCACCTTGAGAAAGTGTTGAGGGCATTGCAAGGTGCAGGCCTCACGATCAAGGCCAGTAAGTGCCAGATCAGGCAGGGTTCTGTGGTGTACTTGGGACACCAGGTAGGAAGCGGCCAGGTGGCGCCCCTACAGCCCAAGATTGACACCATTCTGGCTTGGGAACCCCCCAAGACCCAGACCGAGGTGAGAGCCTTCTTAGGTCTCATCGGTTACTATAGGAGATTTGTTAAGGGCTATGGCACCATCGTTGCCCCCTTAACAGAGCTGACCTCTAAGAGGCAGCCCAGGAAAGTGATCTGGACTGAGCCCTGCCAGAAAGCTTTTGATGCCCTGAAGGCAGCCATGTGCACGGCGCCCGTGCTCAAGGCACATGACTTCTCCAAAGAATTTGTCGTGCAGACTGACGCTTCAGAGCATGGTGTGGGAGCGGTGTTCTCACAACTGAACGAAGAGGGCCTGGATCAGCCTGTAGTCTTCCTTAGCAGGAGACTACTTCCCAGGGAACAGAGGTGGAGTGCCATAGAAAGGGAAGCTTTTGCTGTGGTCTGGGCACTGAAGAAGTTGAGACCATACCTGTTTGGGACTCACTTCCGGGTTCAGACAGACCACAGGCCCCTCAGATGGTTGATGCAAATGAGGGGTGAGAATCCAAAACTGCTGAGGTGGTCCATCTCCCTACAGGGAATGGACTTTACGGTGGAGCAACGTCCTGGTACAGAACACGCCAACGCAGATGGTCTGTCCAGGTTCTTCCGCCTTAGTGAGGAGAACTCCAATGGGGTTGGGTAGTTCTCCCTACTTTCAGCTGGAGGGGACATGTGTTAGACTTGGCATCTTTTGGCGTGTTTCCCCTGACTTTTTGCTTTCTGACCTCCCGGTTTTGACTCTGTTTTTGCTGGTGTAATGATTCTGCGCACTTTCCTCACTGCGGTCCAGTGGGAAAGTGCAAGTGCTCCTGTATAAAATGCGTTATGGATTGGTGTTTCCATGATTGGCCTATTTGGTTTATGTGTCAGTCCCTTGTAAAGTGCACTGCGAGTGCCAGGGCCTATAGACCAAATGCTGTTGGTGGGCTGCAGCACTGGATTGTGCCACCCACGCAAACAGCCCGTAAAGTGTAACTCGGGCCTGCCACCGCAGAGCCTGTGCGCAGCCTGGGGCTGCCATGACGACTTGGCAAGTGCACACACTTGCAAGTCCCTAAACCTTCCCTTTGCTACATGTTAGTCACCCCTAAGGTAGGCCCAAGGTACCCCTGTGGGCAGGGTGCGTTGTACGCGAAAGGTAGGACATGCCCGGGTGTGTGCGGCATGTCCTGATAGTGAATTACAGCCTAGTTCGTTTTTCACTATTGCAAGGCTACCTGTTCCCCCTAGGCCAGAACGGGCAGTTTTGATTATTACAGCTTATAATCCTAACTGACCCCGGGAACATGGTAGAAATTCGAGTTTAGCATGCCTGGACTCAGAATGATAAAATGCATCTTTTAGTGAAGTTGGTTTTAACATTCTGTGTTTGAAAATACCACTTTTAGAAAGTGGGTATTTTCTTGTCTAACCATCCAAGCCTGCCTCTGCGAGGTTGTGTATTCCTTGTCTGGAGTGTGAGTGACAGGGGCTGAGGGATGCCAGGAGACAGGGTGAGTCAGCACAGGGCTGAATAGCAAGATCTACATGTAGATGGGTGGGAGGGGTCGCACCTGGGCCCTGAATAGGACAGTGCCTTCCCTCCACAATGCTGGCTCCACCTCCTGTGGTGCGTCTGATGTCCCTGGCCTACTCACTGAAAGAAGGGACGGAGACTTGTCAACAAAGTGCTCCAGAACTGGTTTGGACTAGGCAAAGGCCTCTCTGCCTTCAGAGAACAAAGGAATTTGGGATATAAATATTGGGGCCCTGACCCCATGAATTTAGATCTCGCTGGAATCAAGGAACCTGCCAAGACGAAGAGCTGGAAGAGCTGCCAGGAGGAGTACTGCCCCTTTGCTGTGTTGTTGCTTTGTTGGGTTGGCCTGCAGCTGCTGCTTCTGCCTTGGGCAGTGAAAGGACTGAACTTTCTACAAACTTGTGCTGAGTATCTCCAAGGGCCTGAAACCGAGCTGGCCTCCTGTTAAGAAGTCTCAGGGACTACAAAGACTTCACAAGCCTCTGGGTACCGCTTCTGGAACGCTGTTTCAGTTGCCACAGAGGAAGGGAACTGCAACCGACTCCGTCAACCGAATCCATCCCTGGCCGGTGACCTGTTCGCACCGCAGACCTCATCGCCCCGCTTCGCATCGCAACCCTGGTCTCACCGTGGGCGACGTCCGACACCGCCAACATCGAGCCGCTGCTTGCACCGTGACCTGTGGGCACCGCAGTTCGCATCGCATCGCTTCACTGAACCAACCGGACCCGACCGACGCGGTCGCTGCAACTGGCTCAAGAGTCGTGACCACACCGCATTTGGGGCACCGCTCGCACGTCTGCGACGCACCGCTCCGACTCGCACCGCTGTCCGACGCCAGCTCCCGCACTCCGGCTAGGTCGCCTGCATCGCAACCTGTCAGCACCGCATCGAGCATCGTCTCACCCTGCATCGCACGCCTTGAACTCACCGACTCCGTCTGCACGACGCTCATCGAGCCGCTGCCTGCACCGCATCGAGGGACACCGCACCTTGCATCGCTCCGTCTTGCACCGCAACCGCGACGAACGCCGACCGGCTCGTACACTCCGTACCAGCCACAACGAGAAAGGTACTGTAACCGAGTCTGTTCATGACTCTGCTGGCCCGTATCGACGCGGTCGGCTGGAACTGTTAGACTCTGGGGTTTTCAGCATCACGGTAGGCTCGGACGGAGCTACCGACTCGTACGAACTTTGCTTTTGTGCTATTCCTGCAAAGAAGAAGTTACTGTGTCAAGTATTCATTCGTAAAGTATAGTATTGTGGATTTTTGTCGTAATTGGTCTTGTCTTGAGTATATAAAATATTGGTTATTTTTCTAAACTGGTGTGGTGTCCGTTTGTAGTGCTTACACTGTATTACTGTTGGTTATGTGCAAATGCTTTACACACTGCCTCTGAATCAAGCCTGACTGCTCATGCCAAGCTACCACGAGGGTGAGCAGGGGTTACTTCACGAGTGTAACACCCTTACCCTGACTAGGAAGAAAGGTCCCTTCTTGGACAAAGGTGCAAGCCCTTGCCAACTAGAGATCCCATTTCTAACAGGGTACAAGAGAGATTGTGGGCAAGTGAAGAGTCTGCATTGAAAGATGTTATAGCTATTAGGAGTTGGTCTAACGGCTAAGGCGGTCGACCTCGAAGCTGGGGAACTAGGTTTGAGTCTCGGCAAGGACGCTGAACATCCTGTGATTCTGGGCAAATCACTTAATCTCCCCGTGCCTAACAAAAAAAATGACTGTGTCCTCATGTAACGCAACTGGTGCTCATGTAAAGCGCTCTGATACCCGATACCCTTGGGTCAAGTTTGCGCTATATAAAACTCTGTAAAAAAAAAAATGTTTTAAATGAGGAAAGCAGAAATATCAAGTAAATGTGCTAAAGCATCATTGGAAGGAGAAAAAGCTCTTGGTGAAGTGTCTGTTGAAGAGGCTAAAAGCAGTGGTAAGAGTGCTAAAGGAAATAAGGAATGTAAGAATATTGGAAGGAATAAACAGCAATATAAAAAGTTAGTGGGAATAAGCAAGAGGAATTGGCATATTGTTATAGGTGTGGTAGCTCAGCATAATAGGCCCAATAGGAAAAAGTGCCGGGCAAGGGATCAGAAATGTTCTGCTTGTGGTATGTTAGGACATTTCAACAGAGTGTGTAAAAAGAAAGAGAGGAACACTAAAGTGAAATCTGTGGTGGAAACACAGAAGTGTAAATCATCTGAGTATGAGAGCATGATTGTGCCATTTGTGTGTGATAAAGTTTTGGAAATCAGAACAAATTCTAGGAATAAGCCAACGTGCAAAATGCCTGTTGCTGGTATAAAAGTGAACCTGGTGGCAGATTCTGGGTCGGCTTATACCATAATTAACAAGGAAATGTGGAATATGAAATTTGAGGGTAAGACTGGAGGTGGATTATAAGCTCCAGATATTCATCTGGAGAGTTTTATGCGTGAGACTATACCGACTGTTGTGTTTGGAGTTGTATCATTCAAATTTAAAGGGGAAGTATGCTGAGGGGAAGTGTATGTGTCAGAAAGAGGTCAGTGTGTGCTAGGATGGATTGACCAGTGAGCTTTGAGTATAATTTTAAACCCTAATAGCAGGGAGCAAGTGTTATTGTTGGAAGAATGTAATAGAATTGAGAAACCTATAAGTCGAGAATTTCTAAATTTGTTCTCAGGTAACATTGGGAAGTTGAATAGATTCACACATAAAATAATTCTTAAGGAGAGTGCCAATCCTTAAAGCTAGAATTGTGCCATTTGTTGTGAGAGATGAAATAGAGAAAGAATTGTTGAAATTGGAAAAGGAGGGAATAATTGAATGTTTAGAATCAGCAAAATAGTTGTCTCCAATTGTCGTTGCCCAATATAGTAATGACAAAATTAGATTATGGGTTGACTTAAGAAATTTAAATATGAACATTCTCGTGGCCAAATTTCCATTACCAAGGATCAATAAACTTTTAACTAAACAAAGAACATAAAGTGGTTCTCTACAATTGATCATTCATCCGCATACCTTCAGGTTCCCTTACATCAATAAAGTAGAAGATTGACAGTGTTTGTAAAACAATTTTGAAGTTACCAGTTTGTTAGGATGCCATTCAGAGTAGCTTCGGCTGCTGCTATCCTCCAGAGACTTATGACTGAAGTGTTATGTAAATTTGTTATGGAGTCGGTGTCTTATTTAGTACGTTATCAATTTTAAGGGCATTTCCCCCAAAAAGAGTTATTGAAAGCAGTTTGGTAATCGCATACACTCATAAATCAGGAAAAATTATGTTCCTTTTTGGGGATGGTGGAATAATATTCAAAATTCGTAGAACATTTTGCTGACAAAACATTGATATTGCGACAATTGCTTAAAGCAAAAGACTAATTTGTATGCAATGATGAATGTGAATAGGTTTTTAATTTGAATCAAAATGATATATGTAAAACAGCATCCATACAAGGCTTTGACCCGAGTGCACATAGTGTGATCACCATGGATATGAGAAATAAGGGTTTGGGTGCTGTTTTTTAACAAGTGGGCAAGAGTGGAAAGCAATAGGTTATAAGTTTTGCATCAAGAAGGTTACTATCTACAGAGAAGTGTTATTCTGTAATTGAGAGAGAGACTTTAGCATGCATTTGGGCTATGAAGCACTTCTGTGCTTTTGTTTGGGGTACAAAATTTGAGTTATGGACTGTCCATTGGTAAAGTTATTAACTCCGGGGGTTTACTGAAAGCCTCAGCCTGGATAGTCCGCGTTTCTAAGACATTACAACATTTTCATTTCAATGTGACGTATGTGCCAGGTTCATGAAACAGAGTAGCAGATTCTATAAGTCAGTTACCCTTGCCAGATGTGGAAATTTTGTCTAATGATTGGGATGATTTCCAGGTGGCATTGGTGGAAACCAGTGGCGTAACGAAACTTGAGGGGGCTCCCCTGCAGGGTACGTTGAGGGGCCCCCTTGGACTCAATCTAGAGCTCTCTGGCTGAAGTGTGGTGCTGAGGGGGCCCCCTGGATGTTGGGGGCCCCCCGCACCGCACAGGCTGCAGAGGCCTGTGTTACGCCCCTGGTGGAAACTGTTGAAATGGAATAAATTGATGAGCATGAGTGGTTAAAAGTGTATGAATAGGATGAGATTTTACAATCTGTGAAAATGTTTATGAGAAATGGTTGGTGTGGAAGGAAGATGTGTCTGGAATCTGTGAAAGGATATTGGGAAATGAAGAAAGAACTCTGTTTGGATGGTAGTTGTGTAGTCATAGGGGAAAACTGGTACCACCTGTCAGTATGCGAGAGAAGTTAGTAAGACTTTGTTACAAAGGCCATTTTAGTATTGTTAGAACTAGAAGAAAAGTAAAAAGATTGTATCAGTGGCGATGTATTGACATCGAAATTGAGAAATTAGTATGTAATTGCATGCAGGGTGCAGATTTAGATAAAAGTTTGAATACTTTAAGACCAGAGTAGGTTCCCATTGAGTGTCCCAGTATGGCATTGGATATGATTGCTGTTGATTTCATGGGTCCTATTCAAACTAGAGAGGTAAGTATTAAGTATGTCTTTGTTTTTCTTGATTATTTTAGAAAATGGGTTCGGTTGAAGGCGGTGTAAAATGTTGATGCAGAAAGGGTTGTTAAATTCCTGATTGAATTGGATTATTTTTCACGGAGGATTTACCAAACAAAATTGTTAAGTGATATTGGTTGAGAGTTCAATTTAGTTTTGGTTGAAAATTTCTTACAAAGAACTTTTATTATTCATTTGAACAGATTGGTATATCATCCAGCTGGAAATGGGGCTGTAGAATATTTTAATCATGTGATTAAAGGTAATATTTAAATTGCAAACATTAATAGAAAAAAATTAGGAAAGAGAGGTGAAAAAAAGGCCATGGTCATATCGTCTTACACCCTCAGTCACAGGGTACAGTCCTTTTGCTTTGATGGGAGGTACAGAATCTTTCACAAAAGATAATGCGGGTTGGATGAGCTCTACAAGGTTTGTGGAATGGTCACATGATAAGGTAAAAGAACATATTAAGACAGCACAACTGGTGTACAAGAAGTATTGTGGTTCAAAACATGGAATAAAGGGTTTGAAGGAAGCAGAGAGGGTTAAGGTCAAGAACGTTAGAAAAATTCCTAAAGGTGAGAGTGCTTTTACTGAACCCCTACAAGCGAATGAGTGTTTGAAAAAATTAAGCAAGATTTAGTGATGGACGTGTTTGGCAATTAAGTTGGCTGGCTAAATGTCAAAGAAGAGGAAGTGTTTCTCATCAAGGAATTAAAGAACATTGTTTTGAGGATGTATTGTGAAGGGAAATGGAAGAGGAAGATAATCCTCTAAGCATTTGTGATATGGATTGGGATGAGGAGCCTTGTCTGGTTGATGAGAGTTGAACTGAGGTTGTGGAAATGAACAGTAGCGGTTGTGTTGATGCTAATGATGAACATGCAAGAGTTACCAGTAGGGGCAGAACAATACACCCCCTATAAGATTAAAAGATTACATCATGGAATAGTTTTCATGTTTATTGTTCTTCTAAATATTTAGATTATTTATGGGCTGATTAAATTTAAAGGGGGAAGATATGTGGTATATGTTATTTACATGCAGCAACAGGGTAGAACTGTTGGTGCCTTCTATGATGTAGGAGAGTTCTAGCAGGGCTGGGTGTGGGGATTCCACGGTTGACAGTTGGTAAGTTCTACCAGCGCTGGGTGTTGGGATTACACGGTTGACAGTTGGCGAGTTCTACCAGGGCTGGGTGTGGGGAGTCCACAGTCAACAGTTAGTGAGATACGGTTGTGAGAAGACCTGTACTGCTGCTGCAGAGCCAAGTAATAAAGTTATACTTACTACCAAGTGCAGCCGGTCCATTTGGGCGGAGGGGCCACGCCCCTCCACCTTTTGCCCCGTACGAACAGTGTCTGTCAGGCTGAACAAAGGTCAGCCTGACGTTCAGCCTGACAGACACTGTTCACTTTCATTTCAGGCAGCCAGGAGCCAGACATGCGCATTTAGCGCTGGCTCCTGGCTGCCTGAACTGAACTTTGCTCCTGTGGGCGTGGCTTTCTCAGCTCAGCAAAGGTTCCTGAAGGCCTCCCCTCAGTGATGAAGGGTAGCGTCACTGATTGTCTCGCAACTGGGCACTTCAGTTTTAAGCCCTGAAGCGCCCAGGTCAAGTGTCAATCAGTGACACTTCATCACAGAGTGGGGTGGGGTCAGTAGTCTCCCTGACCCCATCCCACTCTGTGATGACGTTGGGACTGCTGCTTTTCCTCATTGCCTGACCTTAGGCCAGCCAATGAAGGAAGGCAGCAGACCCAAGCCTTCTAGAACCGCCGAGGCTGCGCAGAGCTGGCTGCAGGTAAGTGTGTGTTTTGTTTTGTTTTGTGTTTAAATTATTGTTTGGTGTGTGCGTGCATGTATGTATGAATGTTTGGGAAAGAGTGTTGTGAAGGAATGTGTTTGTGTGTGTGTGTGTGCGTGCGTGTGTGAATGCATGGTTGTGAGTGTTATGTGTATGTGTGCATGTGTGTGTGTCCCGTCCGTCCCCCTCCCTCCAAAACTTACCGGCCACCCCTGCTTACTACAACAAGGTAGTAGCTTCATTTCAGTACTTAGAAAAAAAAATGATCCATGTACCCAATACGAATCCCTTACATGATGAATACACAGACACTAGCTCTACATCGCATGTCTATAAATATTAATCTAAGCAGTTTTATTTTTAACCATGATCATCGCTTAATTTATCTTTTTCATTTGTATTTTCCTCACTTAAAAGACCAACTTAGCAGGAATATGGGTACATTACAAATATACAAAAAATCTAGAAAAACCGGTAAACATGCCAATTAATAGGAAATGTACAACACATATGACAATTATAAATATGTCACAGCATATGGAGTGTTGACTGAGACCTTCAAATAGCAGTGGGTTCCACCAGCAGGATATGCATTTATGAGTTCATAATCAGATCACCACAAAATAAATATATCTTATCTGGTTAAATTCAATCAGCTATCTACATATTATTTCTCTGCTGCAATCATGTAGTGCAAATTTAACAAGCATTTGCAATGCAATAGTTCTTGCATTTGCGAGAGTTTAAGCTATTGGCATTGTGAATGAAAATGCCTTTTATTTATCTGTTTTAATAATTAGCACATAAATAAAAGGCATTGTCATTTACAATGCCAATAGCTCAAACTCTTGTAAATGCGAAACCTATTTCATTTCAAAGAAGCGGCTGCCATTGTCACGGGAGCTTGGAAAGTGAAAACACGCATGGCGCGCTGAGTGTTGCAGGAAAGCATGTTGTGCCTGCAGTAGGAGAAACTCATTAAAGAAAATAGAGCTTACAGACTAAATAAGACATACCATGTAACAACAGAAGTAAAAGGGCCAGTCCTCTTAGGAGGTTACAAATGAAGACAAGGCGGTTCTAAGGAGGGACTAACAACCCTATTAACGAATTAGGAGCCAGCATTTACAAAGGACAATGACACAAGTCAATGAAAAATATGGGTGGAGCTTCAAGTCCCTACTAGAATACAGCATGCCTCGCAGAGCAGTGCATGCGCTGCCCAGGCTCAACCTAAACATTTACATGTGAGTGGACACCAATCATCGTTGCAACTTTTTAATTATAGGCTGCTTTCCTCTGCTTACTGTATAGCTGTAAACTCCTGTAGCACCTGCACTGCTGATTTACTTTGTGTACAGGTATTAAAATATGCACTTATGTATATCAGTAAAACAAGCTTTTAAAATCGCTTTTGTTGCTGTTGTTTATACTGCAACACCATATGTCTGTATTGTATTTTCATACCAATGGGAATTCTGGCAACGCTGTATTTAAACTTTGAGCAAGGAAAAACCATGACTAATGCATCAAAATCTAGATTTGTTTCCATTGTTGTAGATCCAGTCTGCCAACGGCACATAGGCAATATGCCCGTCACATTTTAACTTTGGCTCTTCCTACAACACATCAGATTTAACAGATGCAGATTTTAATGAAGTTGCTTGCATCTTAGTGCCCGAGTAACAGCGTTTTTTCCTCTACGATAAATAAGGTTGAGAAATCAAAGGAATATTAAAAAACAAATGTTTCCCTTTTCTTTTTATGGAATGCGGTTTTTTTAAACACACTCGTAGTTTTCTTCTACTCCATATCAATATTGTGAGTTTTCGTGCACTTCTGGGTCATCTAGGCATAGGCTTAGGAGTGTAACCATCAACGCCTGTCTCCAGTGGGGTACGAGAGAAGAGAAGCTCTCCTATGCACATATGTTTCCATTTGAAGAAAACCAATATTATATATAGGTATGTCGTGCAAGCGACATGGTCGTCATTTAGGAGTAGCCAGGCGTCGCAACTGCAACCCCTGGCTTTTTCCCTTGCCACCCCTGGCCCTGCCTTTGTGACCCATGACCTCAGACTGATAAAAAGCAGAAGGTAAACAGGCTCCTAATGAGCGCTGTTTACTTTCTGCTGCTCAGACTGGGATAATCTAATTCTATAAAGTAAATTCAACACAGCAATGCTCACGGTTGTGAATAAAAAAATAACATAAAAGCACTTTGTTAAACAACTTGTTTTTTCATTATTGTGAATACATTTTAAATTATCTGTTTGAACAACACTTTCACTATTGTGCTTAGCAACAGTGCTAGCATCTTTAAATTGATCAGAAATCAAAGCATTTTTAGCAATGATAAGGAATTCTGTAAGCCAATAGCATAGTTCATATTCATTATGTGGTCCACACAAATTAAATGAGATGGACAGAACAGCTACCTTTATCTTTTTTCAAGCATTTTCCTGTGATCTAGCGTTACATCATGGCCATTTGTATTAGAAATAATGTTGACTCCTAGTGTTGTTCAATGTTTCGTAGCACTATGTCCTCCGACTGAAAAGAAATTCTTATAGTACAAGTGGTCTGTACAATAAAAACATATTTTTATTAGTAGCATGCTTTGTTATTATTTTAATTGTGCTCTTACTATGGCGTCAAAGGTCATATGACATAATTTCCTGTGATGTCACGGAAGATAAAGCATGTGTGATGCCCCTTCAGCTACCCCTGGCATTTTGGTGAATCGATGTTCATGGTGACAATAAGAAGCCCAACATAACATTAAATATTATTTTCCATATTTATAACAACTGTGCAAAGCTGAGCTTCCATGTTATTTCCATAGTAAAGCCAGTGCAATATGAGAAATTATTTCGTACCATTTCACAGATTCCATGTTATAATCACATCTTGTAGGTTTTTAAATTTTAATCAGTAAAAACACTACGTCATCTGAAACTTCCCTCTATTTTATTTTTTCAGACAATTTCATATGTTTTTATACGTTTACAACCAGACTTGCCAACTTGTAAATAATGTCACCTGGCAAGGAAGGGCCGGGTTTTTAGATTTGGTGGGGCCTCGTGTCCTAGCCCACCTTAGAGGCACCTCACCCTCCACCAAGTCCACCTCCCCAAAAAAGGGTCTCTGGGGCTGTCGCTGTTGTCCTGGGGTGTTTTCACACCCCTTGATGGACATCGGCTGTTTACTGCCTATTAAAGACCACTTTGTTCAGGGGTTTCCAGCTTGTCTTTTCTCCCATCATGTGATTTTGAATGTGTGAAGGGAACCGAAGTCGTGTGACACATGGTGATACCGTGTAAGTTGACAGGTTGTAGAACTGTTATACTGTTAAGGAAAGTGTTATACCTATCAGCCTTAAAGTGGTCTTTCCCCCAACTTGTTTTTTTTCAAGAAACATTTCTTCAAATAGCTGATATGGGCAATTATAATGAATCAATTGGCCTCGTGTGAAGAAAAGGAAATAAAGTCCTTGTTTAGAGTGCCGTGGCGTTTGTCTCAAGAAAACAAGGTACAAAGCCCATGTAGATTGTACTTTGTGTTCGTGAGACAAAGAGGCCAATTGATTTGCTATAATTGCCCATAACAGCTATTTGAGGACATTTTTCTTGAAAAAAACAAGTCTCTGCTCAACACTTTAATCAAGGGGTCCGGAAACTTCACAATATCAACGTCTGTCCTGAAGATGGTCTCATTGACTTAATGCAATGGAGACCGAAACATTGACATCTATCCCATGCTTCTTCCCTAGTCATTGTTAATCAACATAACTTGAGTTCTGAATCCTATGTTTGGGACAGTCTCATTATACTGTTTCATGAAGATGGGCCGACACACACTGACAATCAAGATACCTTTATATGTCTAAATTATATGTATTTTGTTGTCAATGTATGTTTAAATTGTTTGCTGTTTTTCTGTACCCTTATGCTTATGATTTTTTAAATATAAAAGTAATTCTTTCTTTTTTGATACATCCGGTTGTAATTAATTTTAATTTTTTTATTTTGTTGAAATTAATTTGAGTCATTCCTAAAAGTGTCATTGGATGTCACTATATATATATATATATAAGATAAAGCTATTGAAAACTATATTCCACAAATGAATCCCTTGTAGGCACTTTGACCTTTCTTACTTTTAGAAAGTTGGCATTTTCTTGCCCTGTGTGCCTGCAGCCTGTCTTAGGTCACATGACTGGGTGTAACTAACAGACTTTGTGAATTCTCTCCAAACAGTCACACAATAGTGGGATTAGCTGAGCCTCAGTGGGCCATCACTCACAGGATTTGGGGGGAAGGGCTGAGCTCAGCCCCACTTGCACCTGATTAGGCTGTGTCCTGTCTCCTCACAATAGTCCTAACGATCCTATATTGTCATTGCAGCCAGCTCAGAGTCAGGGCAGGGGTGGCAGGGAGACACATGCACTTCAAAGAAACTTTCCAGAACCTTCTCCCTCCTTCAGGGTATAAAAATTGGACCGCCAGACCTACTCTTCAGTTCACTACTGGACCTGTGGAAGGAATCTCAGAGGACTGCCTGCTGCTGTGACCTGCTATGCACTCTGTCAGACTGGTGCTGTACCTGGAAGGACTGCTTTGCTGCCTGGAGCCTGCCTTGAACCATCAGAGGCAAGACCTGCTGTTGAGCCCTGCATTTTCACCTGCACCCAGGATTGCCAGACGTGAGTCCAAGGGCTGTTTTACTGGCCTCCTGTCCAGAGCCACAGGGACATAACAGGCTCCAGCCTGGACCCAGCCTCAGGGAGTCTTGAACCCCCAAAATGTCTCCATGTACTCCTGGACCCTTGGGCATGATGCTAAAGGTGCCCAGATGGCCAATTTCCAAAACTGAGAATTTTGACAAAATATGGCCAAAAAGTGCTCTGAGAACCAAGAGGAGACCAGGACCAACCTGCTTGCCTATCTGCCCGAGGTGCATTGCCGGTCAGATTGACTTAGTGGCTTCTCCCGCTACGTTCTTGTCCGCAGCAGCATCTCCATTACAGTAGTCCTCCACCAAAGTGATATCCGACCTAGTGGAACTTTCTTCCGCAACAGCCTACTGTTTTGTCCTGCCGGAGATTTTTGACTTCCATGTCGATGGCTAAGTCTGAAGGTAAAAATCTTCACAGTGGCTTCACGCCACAGCGATCCTCAGACACTTCTGCAGCCTTGCCCTGCTGAAATTCTACCTTCTCAGACACTTTTACTTCAAACATTTTCTAAGTCCGAAGGAAGCACTGACTTTGCCCAATCCTCTTATTTTATCCGACACACACTCCATCGTGGTTGGCCTAAACTTTTGACTTTGACCTGGTCTAGGGCAACCAGATGCCTGCGGCTGGCGCTTTTATCTTTTAGTTGCTATTTTGCAATTTATTCTGTATAAATTCATAACACTAGTTCTACTGATTGGATGTTTGTCGTTTTGGAGTCAAATAATTTATAAAAATGTACTCTATTTTTTCTAAATTGCTTTGGGATTTTTCTTGTGTTGTGTTGTTATGTTATTACTGTTTGTGTGCTGCATAAATACTTTACACATTGCCTTTAAGTAAAGCCTGGCTTCTTTTTGTGCCAAGCTACCCAGGGTTAAGCACAGGTTAATTTAGTGACTTTTCGTGGTTCACCCTGCAAGGGACTGTGGCTTTTGCTTCACTAGGGCTCACACCCCAGTCAACCAACAACCCAATTTGTGACAGAGTGGTGTGGAGTAAAAGTTCTTATTTTTTTAATCTGCTCATTAAGGTTTCAACAGATCTCACAATGCATGTAAGAGTACAAGAAACTAAGAAAAGCCACATATTTTTCAGAGACCCCCTTTCAACAAGTTGTTTCTCAAAAGAGATTAACCAAGTACCCTTGCTGTTAAACACCCACGGCACTATTCACTGAGAACACTTACACTTGTGAGTAATTTACATGTGTAATTTACTCATACACTTTTGAGTAACTACATTTGGCTAGTCACAAAATCTGAGTGTAAAGTGTAGCCATATCAGTCTTCACCTCCTGAAATAGGGGGCACAGCTAGATTTACAAGTGTAAGTTACTCCTGCCAAAAAAAACATTAGTAAGTCCAGCACCATTTATGGCCAACCACTGACACTGAAACACCCTCCAACAGAAAATAACAGATGTGGGGATGTAAAATAAAGCCCCATAGGAAATAATGTGAAATAAAGACCAATTATTTAAAATAGTTAAGAGTAGGGCTAAATATAATTTAATTTTAACAAAATCTAAAAATAGTATGTATTATTATTTAATTATAAAATATTTTAATAACCTTTTTAAATTAGAAAATAATGGAACATTAATTTCTATAAGCACATACTCAAAATACTTTAAATTAATTCTATAATCCACTATTAAAAATAATGTAACATTTTTTTATAATTTATTTAATGTACTATTATTTCCTATGGGGTTTTATTTTTAGTCTCCACCATCATTATTTTCTAAGGGAGGGTTTGATGCTGAACTGACTAATTTGAGTCCCTTTTTAGCTGGAGTTTCTTTAGAATTGAGGTTTGGGAATAGTAATAGGCCTACTGTTTTGTAGCTAGGTGGACTTCCTTCCCTAAATCCCTCCCTAACCCTCCCTAAACCCTTCCTTGCTCCTCCCTAATTCCCTCCCATTTAATAGTCAGTATGTCCCTTTTTTCAGCCACTCCCAATGGTTTCTCCCACATTTCCTACTTAGAAGTAAATTTAAATGTGTTAGATCTCCACATTTAAAAGGTGGCGGTTGAGATTTACGTTCGAAGATTAGTAAATAGCATTTAGTAGTACATTCAGTACTACTATTCTAGTACTACTAAATGTACTACTGAATGCAGTTTGTGAATAGGCCCCCTCAGTGTTTAACTGGAATTTCTTTTAATCTACCGGCGTCATGAGGGGCAGCACCTCTGCCGAAAACTATGCTGCATCAGGGATTTCAAGTTTGAATATGATTAAAAACATTATGACTCAGGTTGGCATAATCAAAGCAAAAAAGACGCCAGTTTGATCCTCCCCCTGCTTGCACAACTAAATGTATTACAAAGCACCATCAGTAAAATAGGTAGACATATATCAGGTATATGATCAACTGGCCGCTGTTTCCAAGCATAAAAGATATTCCATGAATAGACTCAAAATGTCTGTTGGTCTGGCCATTATGGATTGAAATAATGCAAATGTCTCTTTGTGGTCAGTATAAAGTGTTGAATCTTCAAGCCAGTCCTTTATTTGGGGTGTGAGGCCTATTATCCAAACCCTGGGAATCCTGTGTTTCGCCAGAACCAGTAGAAGAGCCATCAATCTTCTGACAGTGCTTGGTACATCCTCAACATATCCATGACCAGTGACTTCGAATCTAGTGAGTAGGAGGTAAGTTCAATAGTGCGGGTAACTTACACCCAGAAACCATAAACAGGAAGGAACAGCCAGCAAAATTAAAGAAATTGAACATTGTAACAAAGCATCCTGGGCATTGAAATGGTATGGTTGGATGAAATCTGTGCGGCATAGCCAGGGTGATGTAAAGTCTGTTTACGGAATTGAAGTGTATACGTGTCTATTATTAATGGAAACGAACATTGTTTGTTTGCAACAATATGTCTCAATGACCAAGCAGATCTCCTCCCATAAGTGCCCCTCCCTATGTGCTTTGGCAATGCTACTAAGAAAAGGGTACCCACAACTATTTAATTTAGGTCCAGGAATAGAGGAAAATAACACAGATGAGATAATAATTCAGAAATTCTAAGTGTAAGAAGAATGCAATAATTTCTTGAAAGAAGATTTTGGGTCAAGGATCATGTTGGATTCATTCCTGTAATGCATGCAAAGAGGTCAAGCGGAAGTGTTTATTTATGATTATTGCTTTGGCAATACGGCCAGGTGGTGAGAGTTGTGCTGTGAATAGTTAGTATAGCTTGGCTATTCAACCTTGATTGACAATGGCATGGTAAATTTGAGGCAGTGGATAGAAATCCTCTGTTTGAAGGAGAAAGCAGTCCCAACAGGTCATTGCAGACTGCTGGAGTTGGAAATATGCACAGAGTATTAGTAGGGCCATTATCACAAAGTTTTTCAGTTGAAAGGAACCACCCATTAGGGAAGAGTTTACCTATTTTGTGTAGATTCAGTTTAGTAAGTGTAACCTTAAAAAACGTGTCAGTGGATGGAGTAGTGCAGGTTTGTCAGCAATACTCGTGTCAGAGAAATACACCTTCGCCCCTCCCACGCTGCTACAGCAATCCAAATCTCCCTGAATGTAAATAGTGTACATAAGTTATTTAAGTCTGCTGTGCTAGGTGCATAACTCACCTGATCAGGCTAAACTAGGCTCCCTATTCACGGGTTCAGCCTATTTACGATCACTCAAGCAAGGATTGTCCATACTTAATAAGGAGAATGGTCAGTATGAACTGCACTTGCTAGCGTCTTTGCCAGGCTTTAAAATGGCAGTAATGCGAGCTTTTTTTAAATCTAACGTTGTGCCTTGCAATTTGTTTCTTTCAAAATGCCCAATAACACATTTAGTCTCCGAGGGAGATGGAGGTTCTAACATGAATTCTCAAATACCTCCCTCATCCACAGTAATGCAATATCTGTTAGATATTCTTAATCCACTTCTCTGTATGGGACAAATTGGACTCATATATATCTCCATAGTACTCAGCAAATAAAGGTCTTTAGCCCTCACTGTAAACTTGGACTTTTGCGTTTTAACTGAGGTACACATCCTTTCCCTGAGCTGGCTGTTTAAATTGGGATGATAGGTCAGCAATAATTCAAAGTATTGAGGAGTCATGTAACCTCTTGTATACCGTTTCTGCAACTCTCAAGGAGCCTTCTAGTTTAGTTTATTCAATTAAACGTGCATGGATTTTAGTACCCCTAGAACTTTTTCCCATGGATATACCGCATATATAGATCATAAAGTTTTACCAGGCAATAGAAAAGGCAGGGGCAAAGGCCATGTTTGCATACCAAGCGTCTGCCACACCATCCGAGTCTAAGATGTAATGCAGTGTTTTGACAGCATTGAGACAACCAGTTCTTCAGTGCTTAGTATTGTCTAGGCTAGGATCAAGAATCAGGTTGAAATCCCAACCTCATAATAAGTTCTTGTCACAGCACTGTCTACAGTGTGTTAAAATTATATCAAAGAACTTGTGGGAGTCAGTATTAGGAGCATATGAGTTATAAATGTGATTGGGCAATCTTGAAGGGTCCCCAATATGTAGAGGAACCTCTCTGTCGGGTCACTATGTACATAGGTGGGTTTAAATAATGGAATATTCCAAATTAGGAGCACCACTCCTCATGCATAGGAACTATGAGAGACAAAGTAGTTTGAGTGCTACTACCTTTTTGCAAAATTCGGAGACTTGTTTTGGCCAGAGTGCCTTTCATGCTGGAGAGCAACCTCAATGTTGTAACCATCTAGATATGCCAGAATTAAGTTTCTTTTTCTGCGGTTACTTATTCTGCGTACATTCCATGTTAGTGTGTTGATCGCACAGGATATCGTTATTGTGTGGGTCTTATGTGCCTAATGGGTACCATTACAGAGTATAGAAAAGTAACCAGGAGAAATATAGAGGATTTGCGTAAACTGTGTTTGTGTGGGCACAAGTTCCAAAACCTGGGCCTACTTGTAAACTACTCCCTCCTCCCACCACCTACACTGAGGACCACCACCAGCCACCCGACCACAGACCTGTAATGTATATTACAAGCATCTTACATAGACCATCCCATAATGTAATGGGATTTAAAGTGTCAAGCAGGCCTGTCAGTGCAGTTACTAGAAAGAATATGTCAATACTATTAACAGGCCAGTAGCATACAGTTTGCCTATCTGCAGGGTGGGTTGCAAACAGTCGCAAGTAGCATTAAGAAGCAGCCCCTTTTGGAAAACTATCTGAAAGCATTTATTTTCATGCACATTAAATTCAGCCAGTTGTTTTGCTATTCTGTGTTGCTCATCCACTCTTCGGCATCCTGCAAAGGGTCATTCTCGTGCCGCACACCTTATTGGTGATTATTCTGGCATGTACTCAGTTTGGTTCTGGTGAATTTCATGGCCAACTTGGGGCAGGTGAAATACACAGCTCAGGCTTCAGTTTGTAGCTTGAGTTTGGAAGGCTAAATCCTTGCAAAATTCTTGCATAGTTGACGTTTGAGGCTCTTATTAACTGTTTAACTCCTGTAAATGCCTACCTCACCTCTAGCACTGCTAGAGTAAAATCAAACTAAGCAGTACAGAGTCAATGCCATGAAGGCTCTCAGATGCAAAATATACAGAGCATGCAAAAATAAGAAAATATTTCAAGTCCCTAGTGTTGGACCTGGCCCTTTTTGCAGGATCTCCCCTAGATTTTTTTGCCTTCTGTTGCTGCATCCATGTTTGCTGGCATTAGGACGTTTTCCCTCCTAACCCATGGTAAAGTGCTTGTGCTTTCTCCCTAAAATAGGGTTCAATTGGCATATATCTAATTGACACATTTAACTCACTTATAAGACCCTTGTATATGGTACTACATTTATGCAGGGCCTGCAAATTAAATGCCACTAGTGGGCATGCAGCACTCGTACCACACACTAGGGTAGCAATTAAAAATATGTCTCAATCCTGCCACGGGAGCCTTTTCAACCTGACAAAATAAACCTTTTGCCAGGCATAAGCCTTTATTTTTAATACTCATAAGTCACCATTAAATTAGGCCCTAAAGGCTCATAGGGCAGGGTGCATTAAATGTAAAAATTAGGACACGTGTGCTTAAGATTTACACTACTGTGAGGCCTGGCTCTCCCATTGGCTAGCACTGTGGTAACTTATTACATTGAATAAATGCTAACGTGGGATAGGGAGCAGATATTGATATGCTGTTTAGACTCAAATGAATTGTGATTTAAAACTCCAATTCAATGCAAAAATCAGATTTTAAGTCACAATTCCAAAAATTTCACTTTTAGAAAGTTGGCATTTTTCTTGTCCTAAACATATGTGTCTCCTACCAGTGTCCTGGGTCACGTGACTGTGAATATTTTTACTGTTAGGGTTTGTGTATTCCTCTCAGACAGTGACACAAATAGGACTAGTGGTGGGCAGGATGGCCAATCTGCCATGATTGCTGGGGGCAGAGCTGTACCCTGTCCCACTAGTACTTCTAAAGACTGTGCCTCCAGCACACAAAGGAACCTGACACCAGCCTTTTGTCACCCCTGGCAGTTTGGAGCCTTGACAGGGGAAGGGAAGAACTTTCCAGAACCAGATGTGGGAGTAGAAGAGGGTATCCCCCATACACAAAGGCTAGCACCAGGTATAAATATGGGACCCCTGGAACCACTTTTTAGAACACTCCTGGACCTGTGCAAGTTACAGACAAAGGACTACCCTGCTGCCAGAGGACTGCACTGCTGATTGAGGATTACCTTGCTGTCTGAGAAGGAAGACTGGACCTGCTTACCTTCATCCCAGGCTAACCCAGAGTGACTCAAAGAGTCAGTTGGCTGACCTTCTTTGTGAGCTTCACAGGTCTCTCTGCAACTGCCCAGTTGACCTGCTGCAACTGGACCTGCCTGGCCCTGCAACTGGACCCGACTGAGACCTACTGCTGGTCTCTACTTGGAGTGAGTCCTGATCGATTTTTGTTGTTCTGGTATCATTTTATTTATTAAAATGTACGCTTTTGTTCGAAATTGGTTTGGTATTTTTCTTGTGTTGTGTTTTCACTTTATTACTGTTTGTGTGCTGCATATATACGGTACGCATTACCTCTATGTCAAGACTGACTGCTTTGTGCAAGTAACCCAAGGGTTAAGTACAGGTTAATTTAGTGACTTTTACGGTTCACCTGACAGGCATTGTGATTGTTGCCTCAGTGTGGCTTCCACACTCCTCAAAACACAAAAGGTATGGTGGTTGTGTAGTGCTTTTTACGTCAGTGTTATTTGTACAAATCACTGGTTCCTTACATAGCAAGATTCTGGTGTGGAAGGGGGTAAAATGTAGAAAGGCCAATCATTTTGGAAGAGGAAGCCTCACATATTGTGACATGCTTCACCATAGGCATTCGCTTCCCATACAGACGCCGGCTTGCTACGTCGGAGAGACAAACGGCTCCCTCTCTGCTGCCCGTTACTGCCATGCATCCTACGGGCAGACAGTGTGGTGACATTTTTACATTGGGGCTCATTCCTATGGCGCAATGTGATTTGCAAAGGCCGCCCCTCCTACCCCACGAATGCTGCCAACTTTCCCATACTTCTGAGGGGCAGCCAGGTACCACTCACACTCCTTACCTCAAATAGAGCACGCCGTCTCCACTTCAGCCGTATCTGCGGCTGGCCGAAGACGTACTGCAGGTTTCTGTGCATGATGTACCTCTTTGATGACGTGCGTACAGGGGGCTTTAAAACAATGAGTGATCAGTATCAGACAACACTGCCCTATTTTTCTCTTTATTTTTATTATTTATTATAAAATTTTTACTTTTACCTTTGTGACCATTTTAAATTGGACGTGTGTCTTTGGCATTATGAGGTATATACCTTGAAGGGGCTAATGTCCTGTTACAATCGGGCTGCTGTAAAGTGCGGCTTTACTGATTTCTTTTTGGCCCAGCTGTATATTAGATATAAGTCTGCCGATTGAAACATATAGACAAGACACTACTGCTGATGATGTATTGGTGGATTTCTCATATCAAAATTAGTGTGTTACTACAGAGGACATCATCCCTCCCCAGAATGGATGGCAGGTATCCCCCTAGTAAGGGTAAGAATTGGGGGCTTTTTAAACAATGTGCATGTTTGGATGTCACTTTTTACAAGTGTATTATGTTTGTCTTGTGTCTTGCAGTGCCATGTCACGAGTGACCCACAGATGATGTCCGTGACCTCTGCATGAAACATACGCTACTACCTGTCAGACTTGGTTGATAAACATCTCTCAGTCTCTGTTTGTCTATCGTTTTAAGGTAAACTAGTACTGAGACCAGGTAGGAACCTCTCCGGTCTATTTAGTGCATGGTTTTTATTATCTGTTAGGCTAGGCTGTTAGGAATTCACAACCCTGACGAATGCCCTAGACCCGTAAAGGTGATTTAAATTAGGGCAGAAACATGTTGGCATAAAGACCATGGTCAGAGCCATTGGCTATCACTCCATTGCACAGTTGGTTTTAGATGCACCAGAGGCTACCATTATTAAGGATGAAAACCCAGTTACCGCTAGGTGCTTTTAGTTTTATCTGGATTCCCTGTTTTGTCAGGAAAATATCTTATCTAAGAATTCCTTCCATCAGGTCCAGAAGGAGGTCGAGTCTGCCCTGGTGGTGTTGTCCTACCAGGTAGGAAAAGGTTGCTTATGATGAAGCATGTCACATTATGTGAGTGAGGTTTCCTCTTCCAAAAATATTGGTCTTTGTTTTACACCCATCCACACCAGAATCTTGATAGATAAGGAAACTGTGATTTGTACAAATAAAACTGATGTAAAAAGCTCTACACAGCCACCTTCCCTTTTTGTGTTTTGAGTCTTTTACTTTGGGAGTACATGTGGTGGTTAAAACTCCCCCTCTCATTTCTTATGATTTGAGTTCCAAACTCCTCAACCAATAACACCATTCCTTACATCAAGTTAGCAGCAAAATCATAAGAAAAATGGGCAGCATCCCTAGCAGCACTGGAATGCTCAGAAAATCTCTTTGGACCTTGCAAAATAAATTAGGAAAACTGCAAATCGTCATGGTGTGAGCAAAGTAATCAGTTCTTTAGCAAACACAAGAAAAATATATGGCTATATTCTTAACACATAAGCACCACACCAATTCCAAACAAATTATTCAACACCCACTATGATGATGTCATCTAGAGATGTTCAAACAAATATGAAACATTAAACAATAAGACTTTCCCCCAGTGAGTGGACCCAGTGAGATAAACACAAATTAATTAAATACATGTTGCAATCTTACATCTGCTATAACTAGATCAGCACTAGCAAGGCAACTATTGCAGTGGAAGTAAACCATTAGCTCAGCATTATAATTGTGTGCTCCGTAAAGCCTTTGGGAAGATGATGTGTGCAGAGGTCGAAGCAGTAATGAGTGACAGCGATGGCATACATTTTATTCAAAATGGAGATTTATACAAACGTGACTAAACTAAAACATTAACTAAAACTATAACTAAAACATATTAATAACTTCACTTCTATACATCATAGGAAGTTTGTTTCAATTGAAATTATAATTCAGTGTATATAATAGGATCATGTGTAAAATGGAATATTATATGTTAAAATTGCATATTATATGTTACTCTGGGTGTTTAAAATCAATTTGATGCATAAGAGCTGATGCCTGCCAAGAAGGTATTTTTGGAACATAATGTTAAGATCTCCTGATGTGAAAGCTTTATTCCAGGTTCTTAGATAGATGGCGCTTGTTCTAGACTAGTGTAGTATTTTTAACAACAAGACATCTGATAGACTTGTATCCTACCTAAGGACATGTATGTATTTATTGTAGTAGAGCCCGCCCTTGCTGAATCGCCTGAACAAACATATTGCTCTGGTGCCACGGTTGGGTTCAAATTCTCCAGTCTAGCTAGTTTATGGATTATGTTTTCATTATATAATCTCCATAGTCAAAAGAAGAACCTGTGCAAGCTGTAGTTTGCAAAGTTAAGAGTGTAAAGGAATTCAGATTTTGTTCTGACAACTATTTATATTAAAAAATGGAACCCCAGCTTTGGTACATATCTAAGGCACCTGAGGGATTTTATTAGTACCTAGGTTCTTGGTATACTTTCTGGAAAGGGCTACAGCATCTTAGGAAAGGGGAGGATTCAATAGATTTTTCCAAAATGCTTCTGCTTAATGGTACATAGTACCTTTCAAATACTGATTTCCAATTGCTTTCGTTCTAAGTGTCAGCTATAATCTCCCAGCTCCCGTTTTGGGCATGCAGTGAAGATATTAGGATGTCATTCATAATGACATGATTGGGCTCTGCTTTCATTTTCAACTACTTCAGAATTTGTCAGGCACAAGAGATATATATGACATTTTGTGGGCACTGGTACTGATGTCTGGTTATCCCATTCCTTAGGGCCTGCAGGTGATCCCTTTACTACAGGAAACCTCCTCTTTCAGCAGTGGGAAACAGTTCTGTGGCTTAAGGTAGAGTTCTTTAGTATATTATTATTAGAGGATAAAATGACATGGCATGTCTAGATGAAGTTTAATGCATTCTGCATCACACGTAGAAAGAGGAAAAAAGCCTCAAAGGATTGTTTTTGTGCAGGAAGGTATCCCTTCCTGCACAAAAACAATTCTGCCTACAATGGAGGTACCCTTGCACCTTGTTGCAAGGGGGCCTGCGTTGGTGTTAGGCAGCAGTTTTAGTGCTAGCACAGGCAGAGAGCAGGAACACAATGTATAATCTTAAATACAGCATATTCCTGCACTCTTCCTTTCATGCAGCGCAGCAAGGTGACTTGTGCGTTGAGTGAATATTTGATAAATATACCCCAAAGTGTGCTCAGACCTGACGGTAGAGTGCTGCTAATAGCTAAGCTGGATTCTAAATTCAGGGGTGCACAGAGATCAAAGCAGTTTATCTGGATATATCACTAACTATTCGCCTGGACAAGATGCATTGATAGAGGCTTTGCCTTTCTGTTGAGAACACTTCTTAAATTACTCTAGTGTTTTTCACAAATTAAATAATATTTGCAAACTAACTAACTTAGTTCACGTTTTTATGATTTTTGTGACATCAAGACTAAGGGGCCGATTCCGATTCCGGCCGGAAATCTCTCCGACCGAGCCGGACCCGGAGAGAATTCCGACCGAATCGGACCCTAGCAGTCCGACCGGACGAGTACGATGCATTCGCATGCTATCGGACTCGATTCGGTTGGACTCCCATTGAAGTCAATGGGAGCCGGTCGTACAACGCGTACGCGGGCTCCCATTGACTCAATGGGTGCGAGGTGAACAAGGGCGCCCCCTACAGCGGGTACGCGTCCATGCGCATCTCGGCGTACATGCACAGGTCCCCCCTGTGTGCGACTCGCACGCCTACGCGTACAGGGGGGTCTGACGCGGACCCCCAAAGTCCGGCTCCGACAGCTTTTTCGAGCCGGACGGCGCGAGTCGGTCGGACTGCTCGCGGCGCGCATCGTACTTACCCGGCTGGGAAACGTCTCCATAGCACGGTGCGAGTCGTGTCCGTGCGAGTCGGTCGGAGCGTGTTGAAGCCGCGTACGAGTCGGTCGGCGATTTCGCGGGAGCTTGCATCGTACTCGCTCGGCCGGACCCGCGTACGATTCGGTCGGGAAACAGGGCTCCAAATCGGATCCGGTAAATCCGAATCCGATTCGAAGCACTACCGGCCGAGATCGGAATCGCCCCTAAGTATCTGTTGAAAAAAGGACCAAGATGCGGTCCGCCCGGGTGCCAGTAGGTGTTATTAGACGGAGGTGTGCTTTGACGAAGGTATGACTACAAGCCCCTCTACCCCGGCAGACTATGAGGCATAGTATTGCCAAAACATAAATACTACGAGTCAAAGACTAAACCGTATGTATTTTTAATCGGGTGCTCACACATTAAGGGGCCGATTCTGATTTCGGCCGGAAGGGCACCGAACGATGGTCGGAGCCCTTCCGACCGAACTCGGAGCGTGCCGGCGGATTCCTTTCCGGCCGAGCCATTCCGATGGGCTCGGTCGGAAAGGAATCCGACTTCGATTTCCGGATGGCTTACGGCGGGCTCGGAGAGCCCGTCCGCCGTCGGAAATCCTTCAGTACTCCCCGGCCGCCTCTTCACGACCGAGGAGTACGATGGCAGTATTTCACTGCCTTTTCGTGCCGGTCTTTCCGGCACGAAAAGGCAGTCGATAACTGTCTTTGGGGGCCCCCAGTAGGGCCCCCATGGGTGCGAGGCCGCCGAATGGCGGCCTGGAGGCACCTATGGTGCCCCTCTAATGATCCCTGTACCGGTGGCAGGCACCTTGGGGTGCCGGCCACAGGAGTGCAGAGATGAACTGCACCCTGCTTTTCACAATGCAAGCATGCATTCCGCTCAGAATGCATGCTCCCATTGTGCAGTATACGAGTGCGACCGAACAGGGTTCGGTCGCATCGCATCTGCAGGGCCGTAACCGACGACAGCAGGTCGGTCGGTTACGGCTCCTGGACGATGTCGGACGGACCTGAGTCCGTCCGACATCGGAATCGGCCCCTAGGTGTGCATCCTCACTTTATTGTAGGTTTTCACAAGGAGTGGCACGCATGGGGCTGGTCCCCGTGTGGTCCTGAAGAAGAGGTTTAGGGATACCTCGAAACATGTCGACCGAATATTAGGGACTGTATACACATAATAGTTATATCTTTTCCCTACTATTTAACCCCCTTTTTATCTATACCAACAAGGAGCAAGAATAAAACAGTAGCTCACTAGCTAGGTATTTTTAACATCACTTCCACCACTCCACAAACACTGCACTACACATTTCTTCACAAAAAAGTGCTCCTACGTAGTTCCGCAAGCCGCAGCACGCCCCAAACAGCAGCTGTTTGGGATGGCCCCAATGATTAAGCATGTCACCTAGGGGCAACCCTGGGTGAGTGAGGGGACTCAAGAAAATAATTTTCTTTTCTTTGGACAGGAGTCTTATTTTTTTCGCGCATTCAGCGGAATCCCCATTCCCTTGGTTAGGTTTTTTGGATCTGACATTTACAGATTTTTTGTGAACTACATATACATTGGAGGGTGAACCTAACCAGTACCTCCATCACCACCCCTTTTTTGATTGTGTGAAAAAGGACCAACTACAGGACTAAAATCTGATTCCTCTCTGCTACAGTCCTCTGGGAAATCAACACTTTCAAGAGCCAGTAATAATGTTCTGGAACACTTCAAAGGATACAAAGTCGTAGTACTTACAAACAATGTGGAAAAAAGCGGATCCACTCAAATGTAGCGCGAATGGAAAACCTTGACATGTTAGTTCGGGGAGACACAGCAAGAAACAAATCACCAATTTTTAAGACGCATAGAAAGAATGACACACAATCACACCATCAGTACCCTACATTCAAGCTTGTGGATTACAAATCAAGGAGTCAGAGGTCGAACAATAGCGAATGCAGAATGGACGCAGCAGTACAGGCTGACTCCTGTGAAGATTTCCTAGAAAGCCGAAGAGGCAGCTTCTCAAACTAGAACCACAAATCACGTTGAAGAGCCACAAGGCACGGAGCATGGCCTTTCAACCTGTGAAATCTGCCGCTGACTCAACACAATGTTTGCAAATAATGATGATTGCCGGTACAGCTACGTTCTGCCACCCACTGCATGATGACGCAGCAACAGTCCTTCTTCACAATACCATTTGAAGACAACACATACCAAAAGTGATTGATTTCCCAATATCATCTCAAGAACGACAAAAAACGGAAATCAAATTAGACTTCTTTGGTGCAATGCATATATGGATCACTCAGGAACACAAGTATACGCCTTTCATGAGAACGCCATGTTCAAAGAGCACCTGGAATTCTCTCCTGGACTAGGATGAAAGGTTGAGCTTTCTGCTCCGAATGTCCAAAGATCATTTTTTGCAGCCTTCCCACAAATGCTGAAGGTCACTTTGGTGTATGTTTTTGTTTTCGCACTTCGGAATGAATGATTGACATGAGGTGTTAGAATTCTTTTCTTTACATTTTCTGGTCGAGTGTGCGCTGAGAAATATGAGCTTGTGTGTGACTAAGAGGTGTGCTATTTTTCTGCATTGATGTCACAGAGAGCACTTACCAATCTGGACTTCACCATCTGCCTGGAGTTTTCAGGGCTGAGTGTCATGATGGTGACTTCAGTGATGTGCGTTGCTGTGGCTGTGAACAGACGCTCCCATGGGTCATGGTCATTCATGTTTTGGAGGGGCTTCTGGGAGGCCCCATGTTGGTGGATGAAGACGGCTCCTAATCTGAGAGCTGTGGTACTGAGGCTAGGTTTTTGGCAGGAGCTGTCTGTCAGCTATGTGGAGCTGGCATTCAGAGATGAGACCACACTGTTGAAGCTCTTTGGGAAAAGATGTGCAACTAGCGGTTAAATGGGGACACATCTGTGATGGGTGGCACAGCCTGGTACAGACCCTGACAGTCTCACTAGCACTGATTGAGCCCTGAGGGGGCTGAGAGAGAAAGGCTGTAATAAAGTAGAACTGCTGAACATAAGCAACGGGGAACCCTTCGATCAGACACCCGAAGAGTCTGAGCCTTTGGAATGGGCTCTACTGAACACTTGTGTTTGAAATAACTGGAGGACAATGATGGCACATCAATCCAGCGTCAATGGACTGGGGGACTTTATCAGTGGGGGGGGGGTGCTGGTGATTTGCCTAGCTGAGCCACCCAGTCTGCTTTTATCGTGCTCCTAATAAATTCATGAATGGCACCACGGAGAGGAATACCAGTTGCAGCAGTATAATAACTGTATACCCCACTGAGGAATCTCAACAGCAGGACCTCCTGGGAACCAATAACTTACCTGATCCTCTTCATGAATACATTTTCCATTTTTGTTGCTGAATGTAGATTTACATCTTAATTATTTTATTAAGCTTGTAATCTGCTGAACATGCACATTGGGCATCAGGGTTGCTACACCTGTGTACTTGGCTGCTGCAGCCATGGTCAACCTACAAACATATTAAATCACCACAGGGCAGCAACATCCTATAACATAAAGACTACACAGAAAACTCACACATCAAACTCAGCATAAAGGCTTGGGCCGAAAATCCTTCCCCCAACCTGCTGCCCAACATTAGGGAATCCCGTACTTGACTGAACAAAATAAGTTCAGTTGCTGTTTAAATTTACTTTATCAGAGCAAACTTAAATATGGTAACAGAACCAACTGAGAAGGCCGTGGAGACAATTACTAGAAACAATCATTAGGCTACAAGAGCCTACCACAGTGCTGCAAGCCAGAGTGCTGCATGCTGCAACAACTTGGGGTTTCCTGGAATGGCTCTTCAGCAGCAGCAGTCCGTGCACATAAGCCCGGTGGGATGGGGCTGAGGGGGATGTTGACAGACAATGGAATAGGATTTATTTAATTTTTCATCGTCTGTCGACTTCCCACCTCCTGCCCTGCCTCGCCTCACCACGCTTACCTGCACAGACTGCCGCTGCTCTTCAGTCAAACTCTTCTTTGAGCAATGAATCCTGGACACATACTGCTGTAAAGGTCTAACGAAAGTGCTCTCAATGGAGAGGGCCCACAGTGCACTACCACCTGTCCCAAAACCAGGTGCCTCAGTAAGAGCCATTTTTGATTATCTACTGAAATTCAGAGGTAGAGAAGTTATTCTCCAATGGGCCAGTAGTGGCTGTGTAAACAAAATCTTAAATACCTATTGCTGGTTCCCCAAAAAATACATATCATTTTTGAAGGAAAATACAACTTTTTCACCTTACCTGAAGGGGCTCGGGTTTGCCTGGTTGTATGACCAAAGCCACATCGCACCCCATTCACTGTGGTCAGCAAGGACCCTCGACCTGCAACAACTTCAGAATAATGGCAAGGGTGATAACTAAGAATGAGTATAGTACTCTCAATGAAGGACCCTGATGAAATCATCACCTTGCAGTGAAGAAGAACTCAATTCCTTCCTGGGACTCTCAGAGTACTATGCGAAATGTCTACAAAATTATTCTAGTATTGTGGAGCCCCTAAGGAATCTGCCAAGAATTAAGGTCCATTGATATGGAGTGAAGAGTGACAGTCTGCCTTCAAATCTGTCAAATCTAGCAAAATCAAAGCTCCCACTTTGGGCAGGTTTGACCCTTGAAAAGGGCGGAGAAACACTATTCAGTGGTGGAGAAGGAGGCCCTCGCACACTTTTGGGCAGTCAGACATTTTAAAATGTTTCTTAAGGGCATACCTTTCACCATCAAAACAGACCATGATTCCATAATGTATGCCTTCACTACCACAGGTTCAACCAAGACCACTCCCAGGATATTCAGATGGATTTTGGGACTAGAAGAGTATATTACAGGGTATAGTATTTTCCAGGTACACAAAACATTGTAACATATTTCTTTTTCCGTGCTCCCATGGATGATACATATGGCACCAGTGAAGAAGAGGACAAGGAATTTGAGCTCAAGTTGACAAGCATGAACAGAAATGAGTGAGATGAAGAGATGAAATCCTTGACTAAACTCATACAGGAAGGTTGGCCAGAATGTAATAGTGAGGTTCCTACCAGGCTCTCTAAGTATTGGGAGGTCAGATTTGAATTGACTACACAGGATGCAACAATATATAGTGGGGAAAAAATTGTATCCCCTGAGGAGATTAGAGGGAAAATAATCTACCTAGTTCATGAGGTGCACTTGGTACATAGCCTCACGAAGAGTTAAGTACGCTTTGAGTACTGGTGACCAGCAATAGACACTATGGGGCCGATTCCGATGTCGGACGGACTCAGGTCCGTCCGACATCGTCCAGGAGCCGTAACCGACCGACCTGCTGTCGTCGGTTACGGCCCTGCAAGTACGATGCGACCGAACCCTGTTCGGTTCACTCGTATACTACACAATGGGAGCATGCATTACCGAGCAGAATGCATGCTTGCATTGTGAAAAGCAGGGGTGCAGTTCATCCCTGCACCCTGTGGCCGGCACCTCAAGGTGCCTGCCACCGGGTGCAGGGATCAACAGAGGAGCACCATAGGTGCCCCCAGGCCGCCATTCGGCGGCCTCGCACCCATGGGGGCCCTATTGGGGGCCCCCAAAGACAGTTACCGACTGCCTTTTCGTGCCGGAAAGACCGGCACGAAAAGGCAGTGAGAAACTGCCATCGTACTCCCTCGGTCGTGAAGAGGCGGCCGGGGAGTACTGAAGGATTTCCGGACGGCGGACGGGCTCTCCGAGCCCGTCGTAAGCCCGCCGGAAATCCCAGTCGGATTCCTTTCCGACCGAGCCCATCGGAATGGCTCGGTCGGAAAGGAATCCGGCCGGCACGTTCCGATTCGGTCGGAAGGGCTCCGACCATCGTTCGGTGCCCTTCCGGCCGAAATCGGAATCAGCCCCTATGTTGGAGGCCAAGGTGAAAGGATATGTGGGGTGCATGAAGAGTGACAAAACCTCCCCTTTCCCCTGTGGAGGTCCCGGTCACCCCATGGTCTAAACTTGCACTAGACATAATAGGCCCCATCAATTTGAACATTCTGAATGAGGGTTTCATCCTAGTATTAACAGAGTACCACACACATTGAGTGGTCACAAAGTGTGTGCAGCAGATAAGCACGGATACCCTTATCCAGTATCTCATAGACGTCTTCTACGAAGAAGATATTCTGGACAACTTAGTCACTGACAAAGGGGTACAGTTTACCTCTGATCTTATGCAATAGTTCCTCAAGGACCTGCAAATCCAACATCACAGGACTGTGTTGTATTGTCCCCGCACCAATGGGCTGGTCGAAAGAATGAACAGTATGGTGAAGGAGCATTTGTAGAGGGCTGAAGTGACGGGTGTGGCAGCCAAATCGGCACTTCGGAACACAGTATGGGCTTATCGTACTGCACCTAATTCTGTCACGGGTATTTCTTCCTTTGCATCCTTGAAGCATAGAAGCCCTGAGACAAAGATTACAGCTATGTGGTTGTAAGGATAGAGTGCATGTGAGATGGATGGAAGGGAAGTGTCAAGGAAAATATCCCAGCACCAGGTTAGATACAAAAACAGATACAAATTCATTAAGCATATAAAAATCCCATGTTCCAGAAAGGGAGAATGGGTTCATGTTGACATTCCCAAACCCAGGTTTTCTCTACCATTTAGAAAACCTCAGGTGGAAAAAATGGTGTGCAATTGGAAAATGGGCAGATCTGGGGAATGGACAGAATTGTTCCCCATGATCCTGCTCGAGAGCTTACTAAGAATCCTAAGCCTACTGGTGTACAAGCTGAGGGCGATCACAACACTTTCAGGAAATCTCTGAGAACAAGGTCTGCTCCGCTATGGCATGGTGATCATAGCATTGAGTGAGAGTTGTTTTATTTCCTTTCTGTTACAGGTGATGCTAATCTGCATTGTCCTATGGATGAGACGTCTATGCATGTTTAGGTGACATATTGTATATAACTTTTGTATATTCTTATAGTATCCACCCTTGTGGTTGGTTGTATCATAACAATTTTTATTCTCTCCCTACCAAGGGAAGTGTGTTGTAATTAATCTTACTTAGTTCATTCCACTCCCCCTAATTTCCTGTCCCAGTTGGAATGTTCATGACTGTCTTGTCAGATGAAGATTCCACAACTGACTCCAGCTGACTGGAACCTGTGATAGTGTGTGACACATAATAAAGGGCTTACTTGTACACTCGGCGTCTCTTCATCATAACACAATGGATGGCAAAAAGGGGTTATATTGTCTAGCATACAACACTCAAATGACCCACCTAAATGTTCTTAAGGCACAGTTCCTTAAATTGAGGCCTGATGAATGCTGGTTCACTCGCCCCCAATAGAAGTCCACTGGTCCCTTAGGAGAATAATCCATAGATGAGAGCAATTCAAAACTTAATAGGTGGCAAGTAGTGAAAACATGTTGATGTTTTAGTCTCCTGTTTAGTTAATAAATGAGACTTTCCTCCTGAATATGATTGAAAGTAAACCCTGTTATGCCTGTATAAAGTAAAGTATAACTTTAAACCTCAAATGCAAGGATTAAACCAAAAGCTGTGTGGCCCACGGCAACCTATGCACACATGTGACCACATGTCAGGAAGAGACTTTCAGTGCCGGAAGGGTGACATGTGCCTGAAACCATTGCAAACAAAATAAGTAATCTTGAAAGCCAAGGCTAGTCCATGCAAAGAAAAACCATCAAGCTAAAAGCCATTGAGACGAATATTTGTTGCCATGTTATCACTTTTCCAGAAGGTGTTTCAATATCAGTGCCCGGAGTATGGCATGTGTCTGAAGTCACTGTGAGAGTGTATCATGGCCCAAACGAGTAATCATGGAATCTCACAAACTAAATACCTATCGAAACACATCTATGTTGCGATGCTTACCCTTTTCAAGAAGGTGTTTCGACAGCAAGGTTTGCAAATCTGCAAATTTTCCAAAAAGTAAAAACTGCCAATAATCTTAAGAATATTATAAAAATGACTTGGGCAGCTCCACAACTAATGCTCGTGGTGATTTATCCATTGCAGAGCATGGTTGTAAAAGAAAACTAATCAATCCTAAAAAATTCAATAATAACTATCACTGCCACTTGCTACTGGTTAAGACACTAAATACACTCTTAAAAGAAAGAAAACTTGAACACATCCATAGCAGAGGCTTATTTCACTCAAGAACCAGAATAAATTAAGAGAAACAAAGTACATGCCATCAGCAATTACTTACAACAATCAACACAGAGGAGAGAGAATTGTGGGAGACTCTATATCTCAAATTCATGCACCGCCATGAAATTTTGTCAACCATCTTGGTTTAGGTGGAAGAAAATACTTAACCGTTATCTTATAATGATCAAAATCATTATAGAGATCTATAAGCAGTGGAGGTTGTGAAGCTCAAGAAAGAATTTGCACGGAGAGCTTCAGAGTGCCGCATACAGGTAAACTGTGTGCTCATTTCACAGGAGCAAGTTAATTCAAATTAGATCAGACACTTCTAATCAGTGAAGAGTTTGATTTTACATGCGTGGCCGTCATCTTGAAACAGTACTCCTATAATGTTCCCAGTTTAATACCTATATTTAGGCCATGCTGAATTTCCAAATCTTTTGAATGAATATCTAACCATAAAACAGTTACTGGGTACATACAAAGAATGAATTCACAAAAACTCCAAAATGGAAGTGGTACAGCAACTTATCAACAACATTTGTTTAATTACAAAATATTACATCCATAAAAAAAGAAGTTTTTCACAGTGAATAGTTATGGTAAGTATATGAATACAAAATGATATACAGAGAAGGAGGGATTGTATGGTACAGTCTGTTACATCATTTTCATGCTGCAGAATAAGTATGGTAGTCATCTGTTCAGTGCTAATGTAAACCCTTCCACAGATACGTTAAGCCCTTTAGATACACTGTCAACCTTCTAAATCCATCTGTTTTCACACATAATGAGATGTTGGTCAATATTAGTATGATGAACTGAAGCCTGGATCGTTTGTATCACCCTCCATACCATGTCCCTGGGTCCATGTTTGTGTTTTATGTAATGGTCTAGCAGCGAGGCATGTATCCCTTGTCTTCGGGTACAAGACTGGTGTTGCAAGATTCTATGATGTATTTCTTATGTTGTCTTTCCAAAATATGGTAATCCACAAGAGCAATGGATTTAGAATATAACATTCTTAGTGTGGCAATTTGAAAAGTGTTTAAAATGATAATTTGCATGGATTATAACAAACTTTTTTAGTGCCTTTGTGGGGTTACCGGCCATATAGTTGCCACAACTAAGGTGGCCAGTGATGGACTGTAGACCCAAACACTAGGTGATGGATTCTTTAGGTAGTTCCACATAAGCTTTAACACGTTTTCTCATAAAGGTTTTGTTACCACTTAAATTCAAAAAGAAATTTAGCCTTGAACAGATTATCATTATTCAACAAGCACCATTGTTGAAGAATTATCTTTTTTATCCTATTGTATTCCGTCCCAAATGTGGAAACACAAACGGTTTTAGGTTCATTTTTGGGAGTCTTGACCGTAGGCTTATACCTCGCCCTTTTCATGGACTTACTCACTAGTCTAGATGTATAGCCTGTGACCTTCAGCTTTATGGACAGCTTCCAGAATATAGTCTGTCTTTCTGGTACAGTTACGTCTGAGGCGAAAAAACTGTCCAAAAGGAAGGTTATCTTTGAGGTTGTTTGGGTGGTGACTATCATATTTAAGGAGAGTATTATGAGCCCTTGGTTTAGTATATAATGATGTATATAATGATTAATTTTCTTCTTCTATGGTAAGATCCACAAACAGACTGGAATGCCTGCCATGATGAATAGTGAAATGGATTTAAGGAATTAGATCATAGATGAAAGTCCATCAAATGTTAAGTTTCTTAGTTGGACCTTTTAAAATGAGCAGGATATCCTCAATGTAGCAAAGTCATTTGGCAATATTATTCTTAAATTGTTGCTGTAGTTGAAATTGAGTTTATCTCCAAAACCAGCTACATATAAGCTCGCTGTGTTGAGAGCAAAGACTGCTCCAATGCCAGCACCCTTTGACTGTTCATACAATTGTTTAGCAATGATAAACTGAGAGAAATGTTTGCACATTCCAGGATAAATAAGGTGGGGACCCTATGGGGATGTTATCTGAAATCAAGAATTTCTTCCAAAATTGTTCTGACCTCATTCAGTGAAATATTGGTGTACAGACTCTCAGGGCCTTATTTACAACAAAAGGACGCAACGCGGTGCCGCAAGCCGAGCTGCATCATTTTAAAAGCACAGGGATGCTTCATATTTATAATATGATGCATCCTTGGGCTTTCCCTTGCGCTGGCGCGCAATTGGCTGCCATGGGCAAACACAGGCCATGGTGCAAAGGTGCCTACGTCGTGGGGATGATTGTTTTTGTGCAGGAAGGGAAACCTTCCTGCACAAAAACATTCACAAGAGGCTTTTTCCTCTTTCTATGCCTGCTGCAGACTGTAGAATGCATAGAAAGAGAAAAAACAAGGAGAAATAAAAGTATTTCTCCTCATTGCGCCTCCTTATGCATCCCCTGGGGAGGCGTAGGATTCTGACGCATTCTCAGGTTTACGAAATGTTGTAAATCTGGGAATGTGGCAGAATCCACGGGTGTTGTGTGGGAACACCCACAGCAACACCCATGGCATGCCCCTTTCCTGCAAAGTAATGCATGAAAAGGGGTCATATTTTCAAGGCCATGAAATGCCATGCAGGGTGGCTTTGAGTGGCCTTGTAAATATGGGGCAGCACACTGCGCCGTCAGTGCGTCAAAAAAAAGTGATGCACCGGCAGCTCAATTGGCTTGTATATAAGCCCCTCAATGTCTAATGTTACCAGTAAGTCATTTGTAGGTTTAAATGGAAAAACTTCAATTGTGTTGGTTACAGCAGGGTTATCACACATGTAGAAGAGATTAAAGGAAACAACAAACTTAATGAAAAAGTCCACATATTGTGCAAGAGGTTTCAGAATAGAGCCACACTCAGAAAGAATAGGGTGCTGGGGGTGGTGATATGCTTTTGTGGATGTTTGGGAGTCTGCAATGTGCTGACTACATAGTTGGATTTAATAAGGAATGAAAACTCCTTAACTGAGCCATCCTTCATTCTGTGTATTCGTAGTGTAAAAATTATTTTTTAATAGCTGTGGGCTAAATTTTTTATTTTGTAGTGTTCAGTTTGAATCAGTTGTCTTGAATACTTCACGGCATAATCAGTGGTGTTTTGTAAAACTTTGCCTGCACCCTTCTACACTGGCTTAATTGTGATATTTGGTGTGGTTTGAAGAGCACAATGTTCTGTTTTAGACACATTTAAATGATGGTAACATTTCTTTTTGTAAAGTTGGCCTACCTCATTCAACACAACATTTTTCAAATGTAATAATGTCTTTTGTTACATCATTATTAGAGGGAAAAATGTTTGTGGCACCATGAAGGCTCTCCTGCTGGTAGTCACCTGGGCCTCATGTGTATCAAAAGGTTTTTTTTTAAGTCTGATGGTCCTGAAAGGCCCAAACAGTTCAATCCTAGTTTGAAGAGGATCATTAAAATGTGTTGGAAAAAAGAGAGACTTGAGCTTAGAACAGAAATGTCATTCTCATTGAAAATGTAATTGGTGAGATTAAAAATGGGAATATTGTGATTATTCTGATCTACCATTCATAGTATTGATTGAATTCTGCCTCTTATCTGGAGTGTATTTGTTCCTGTACTATCCCCTCCATCCATCCCTTGTCCTTGTCTGAATAGGAAGTCCATATTCGCCTTGATCTAAGAAAGAGTGATGTGTAGAGGATGGTTGATCAATAAAATCCAGGTGGCTTGACGGACCCTGATTAGGATCATTATCTAAGACTGAGCCAGTATTGGAGAAAGTCACCATTTCAGGTGGTTCACCACTGGTGGGATGGTAGAAGTCTTTTCTCAGATATGGAGAGCTTTTCTCTTTAAGATAATGTTAATATATTTCTGGAGTTTTTAAGGGTCTTTTTGAAAATGTTAGTTTTCTCAAAGTCTTTTTTTGTGGCTTCTGAACTTTCCAATGCTGCTTTCTCATTGGTGACACTCTGGTCAGCCAATATATTCTTCTACAGGTCACCTATCTCCTTTTTCAGTTGCCAAATATGTTTTAACACACTTTCAATGCCCTAAACCTTCCAATTATGCAAACATCTGTTAGATACAAAATTGAACTCCTCATCTTCTGTGAACATAATTGGAATATTCCTAACCTGATATTTGACTTCCAACTGTCAGTAAGAAATTTTGCATGCAGCTCCATTCAAATAAGTTTTTTCCTTAGTCTGTGTCCTTTGATACCCAATAAAGATGGACTGCTTGCGATTTTGTTAATTTATTCATCAGAATAAGTTAAAATTTCTGATTCTGAAATTGGGAAGGAATCTAATCACCTAAATAGCTGAATTTTAAAGGCAAAATGACTAGGCTTTTTAAAAAAAAAAAAAGAGAACAGGCCCCATACTGACTGAAATCTATGCTAAATCAAAAAAAGAATAACAGAGGAGGAGACCAAAATGATTGTCACTATATGACAATAGGAATAAAATGAATAACTTTTGTTTTAAATCTATCATAACAGGTGATTATATGCTCTATGCTCCGCTCTTCTTATTGAACTCTTTGTTTGCATTACTAAAAACAGAAAGCGCTACTCGCGGTCATCTGGTCAAGCTAAAGTGGGGGAAAGTCACAAGTTCAGGCTGACCACGATCGAGCATGGGTTGGAAAGGGATCAGGTTAATCCAGCTGAAGATTTACTAGGAGTCCAGTATGAAGAGTTCTGTTCACAGTGGAGGAGGCCATGAGAAAGAGGCTGAGCATCACAGACGGTCGTCAATATACTGCGAATAGCAGGTCGGGTGTAGCAGAAGGTCGCGCTCAAATGTGAAGAGCTGGTCAAGCGTTTTGGATGGTTATTGCTGTAGCTTCTCATTGGTGGGCATCACGGGCTATTGTTACTGTAGCATGAAGTGCAGGTGTAGGAAAGTGCCTCTTTCAACATGGTTAGCCCCCGTTTTTTGCCTGATGTAATTTAGAACTGTAAGTGCACTGGGTTCCTGCTAACCAGGTTCCTAGTGCCAGATCTCTTTCCCAAAAACTATACCACAATTAGCACCACTTCAGTTACCCCTGTAAGTCCCTAATAACTGGTACCCCTGGTACCTAGGGAATTGGTACTGAAGAGGGTCCTCTGGGGCTGCAGCACTGGTTGTGCCACCCCAGGGACCCCTCACCAAGGCTGTGCGCTCTGCCATTGCAGGTTGCGTGTCTTCGTGCAGGGAAATTCGAAGAGTCGACATGGCACACAACCCCATGTGCCATGCTTCCCTATACACTGAATGGGATATAGGCAAGTCACCCATACTGCAGGCCTTTAGCCCTAAGGCAGGGTGCACTGTATCCTATATGTGGGCATATCAGCATGAGCAGATATGCCCCTACATTTTCCAGTCCATTCTGAGGTGTTGTAAGTGCACTGGGAAGCCATATAGAGTACACACGCTCAATACTTGTCAACACAAGTTTCCTAGCTCCATGTTAGCTTCACTGATTTCTAAGGTGTTTGTTACCAAACATCTTGTCAAAATAAATCCTCACTTCTTCCAGTGTTGAATGTATTAATAAATTCAAACAGGAGACCCTTTTAGAGGGTTCCCTGAAAACCTGCCAAGCACTGGTGTGGGTCCTGACTTGTTTACACCAGCCTGCCACTACCAGACATGTTTCTGATCTCATGGGGTGAGAGCCAGAGCTCTCAGAGGACATAGACAAAGCCTGCTCTGGGCGGAGGTGAACCGGAAATGATATCGCGGTTGAAACGTTGGTGGAATTCAGATCACCATACGGGAAGTTTGAGGATTTTTGGAAGAGACTCTTTGGCGAATAAATTCCAAACAAAGAAAATGTGAGCACGAGCAGACTGTGCATTACATACACGTTGAATTCGGCCACTTGATTCACCGGCTGGTGATTAAGGAGATTCAAGTCGGATTTATAGAGATTGAGCTTGGTGTTCGATGTCCTGAGGAGAACGAGATAATTTCAGTGGGTTCGAAACGCGTCGACTGATCTTATTTGTGACCAAATATGTGCCCACTAGGATGGGATGACCACTTATTGCTTATCAGATCTGTGGTGTAGATATTACTAAAGTAAAAAGTGAGCATAGTAGGTCCACCATTTGGCGTCAGGCCTCTGAATTATAAGCAAAATTATTATATGTAAGAACAATGATCAGAGGCAGTGTTTATTTATAAAAGCGAGGTCTACAAAACCTGTTGGAACCATAGCTACACATGTAATGAATTTGTTTATAATTGTATAGTGATCTGCACTGTATATTTGTCACATTTGGTTGTCCTTGTTTGTTAAATGTTGTGGTGTCTTCAGTGTATGTTTAACATTGTAACTGTATATATTGTAAATTAAAAAAACATTTTCTTCATCAAAACAAAAGTATGAAATGATAAAAAATATTTAAAAGAGAAATAAAAAAGGAATCTTTCAGACCAGATTGTTTTGATCTTCTGGATTTAGGTACAAATGTGATGTGTAAATGATTATCAGTATTGCCATTTTCTCGTCCGTTCTCGGCCTTTAGCCCTAAGGCAGGGTGCACTGAATCCTGTATGTGGGCATATCAGCATGAGCAGATATGCCCCTACATTTTCCAGTCCAATATGATTAGTGTAAATCTAATACTGTTCTTGTACAATACTACAAATGAATAGAGAAATATTGATAGATAAAGAAATTTGCATGCAAGCAACATATTACATTCAATTTGTTTGTATATACTCTTGTTTTATCATGTTATGGAATATAGGAACAACAAATTCATATTTTGTAAAGTACTCAAATAAGTAAGGCCGACTGAACCCAAGAAGACAATGAGAGAAGCAGTCTACTTTGGTAACAACAGGAACAATTCGGAAGGTGCGGTTGGCCTCACATCCATTGAAGAAAACAAATGCTGTAAAACGGAATGGAGAAACACTCACTCCCAAATGACCAACACTTTCCATCGTAGTCTTTCCTTGGCACTTCTATTGCTACCACAAAAACTGTCCCTCTCCTCATCTATCAAGTCACATTCATGATCCGTACCTACTTCTTTTCTTTGCCACAAATTCAAATACCTTTCATTAAAATACTCCTAAAACAGCAAAAGTGCTCCGGGAGCTCCCTTGAGGGGTACATGGTGATCTTGTGCAAGACAAATTTAATTGTTCTATCCGTAAAAACTGTACAGCATCCACATTCAATCCAAATATTTTTCGACACAATTTGGGACATTGATTGTATTTTTTGTTGACAAAGAAGACATACAACAGTCTGCCTTATCTCAAGGGGGGGTTCTTCTACATGTTTAAACTACTTAGTTCTGAAAATATTTGAAGGACTAACTGGTGCGTCCTTTATAGTATTCGAAGAGCAGATAGCAGCCTCATCCACATTGGCCTACTCTCTATACATCATGAGTCAAACATCTGACTGACCTAAAAATCTAAAGAAAAGCAGTGCTGTCAGGTGGGGCTCTTCCCTCCCCGGCTTCAAATATATACAAAATCACTGCCTGGAGGAGGCATGAATGCTCCCCCATAGAATGAATAACCCATCTCACGACTGACACACTAAACCTGTATAACCCAAAAATGCAGATGAATCAGAATTTAGCATACATATTAGCCCAGGGAATAAATCGCAATTAAAATGCCACACAACATTTTCATGTTGGTGTACTCTCTTATTCTGTAAATGTTCTGAAGGTAGGTAAATAGAATGAATGCAAGATTATACGGTTTAAAAACTAAACCATTGCGTAACCAGGACTTTTCAACAAAGAATACAGAAAGAATTGCAATTTCGTTTGTGTGCATATAAGGCATGCTGTGCGAAGCACTCTGCTATAGGGCAATGCGACATCAGAACAAAACATTTAAAGAATCACAAAATATAACAACATATAGATAGGCACTCTTTGCTTTGTCAATGCAGGAGTTTTATGCATTTCTAAAGATATTTGTGTCTGCCTGGCCCAATATTTCAGTGGCAGTGCATTAGTGAAACATCAGATATCCGATTAACTGTTGCCTATCAACTATGGATGCTGAACTGGGAAATATCTTTCACATTAAAGAAAGACATTTAAAACAGATGACTGCATTTCCTTAAATGGCCAAGTGACAGTAGCATTTCTCTTTGGGTGATGCACTAAGCAGCCTGTGTCATCTCTGCCAGCAGCTATACAGCAATACCAGCCTAATTAGAGCAGTGTCTCACATGTACAATATGGTGTTAAGAATAGCCCAATTTTCTCTTACAAGTTCGAAATCCGCTTATAGCTTTGATGTTGAAAAATTCCAATACTGGAAGCTTATATGTGTTTCCATGATCTGGTCCTAACTGCCAAGAAATTGAAGACCTAAGCACAAATATATATATTTATATATATATATAATTCACTGAAAAAACCATAGGTTTCAGGGGCGTTATAGTTAGGAATTAGCATTTAAAAAACCTTTCAAATTCACTGAAAAAACCATAGGTTTCAGGGGCGTTATAGTTACTTGGACATTGCACTCGTACAAAACCCGTGAAATTCCCGCGTTATAGTTAGTTCAGCTAACTATAACTCGCGCCCCTGCAATGCACTGCTGATGACGTCACATATTACATCACTCATGACATGGTCAGTGACATCACTGATGACATCACTGATGACATCTCAAATGACATCACTGATGACATCACTGATGACATCATCCAATGACTGTGTGTTTCTGTAAAGTTTAAATATGTTTAATATATATAGGGAAAGGCGTATGTAAGAGTGAGTGGGTGTATAAGTGTCTGAATGGATGATTTAGTAGGTGCGTGACTGAGTCTATAAGTGAGTCATTAAACGTATCTTACTGAATGCATGAGTTAGTGACTAAACTGGGTGAATGTCTGTATCCGTCTGTCTGTTGCTGTGTAAGTGGCTGCATGGGTTTGTGAATAGCTACATGAGTGTCTATATGAGTTATTGATTGGTTGTCTGAGTATCTGTATGGGTGCCTGACTGTTTGTGTGGGTGGGGTGTGTGCGACTCTGTACATAGATGTGTGAGTGGGTGATTCACTGGGTGCATGATTTGAAGAGTGCGTCTGTGATGGACTGCTTGGGTGGGTGAGTGTGTGTATGGGTGTGTTAGTTAGTGAATGTATATCTCAGTGGTACATGTGCGAGTAACTACATATGTAAAAGGAAGTATATATGTGTGTTAGAGTATTTAAAAGGCTATACGTGAGAGTGTGTGATTGTGAGAGTGGCTGTATGGATGCGTGTGTGCTTGTATCAGTTATTGTATAAGAGCGTAAGAATGTGCTAGTATTTGTATGAGTTATTGAGCTGGTGTGTGTATAACTCTATAGGTGAGCAAATGGGTGTGTGATTAATTTTTTGCATGACTGACTAGGTGTGTGAGTACGTCTATGGATGAGTGGCGGTGTGTCAGTGTTTATATAGGTGTATGAGTGCATATGATAGTCCTGTACTGAGTGACTGTAAGTATGAGTGACTGTACGGGTGAGTGAGTGGATGTGTGTGTAGTCCTAACAATCAGTGAGTTGGTATGTAGTTATTGGTATTGGAGTGTCTATGGTTTTGAGAATGGCAGTCTGTAATTTAGAGTGGGTGTATCAAAAGTTATATTAGGGTCTGAGAAGATGCATGAAATTATCACATGGATGATGTCATCAGTGATGTCATCAGTGATGTCATTTGAGATGTCATCAGTGATGTCATCAGTGATGTCACTGACCATGTCATGAGTGATGTAATATGTGACGTCATCAGCAGTGCATTGTGGGCGCGAGTTATAGTTAGCTGAACTAACTATAACGGGGAATTTCACGGGTTTTGTACGAGTGCAATGTCCAAGTAACTATAACGCCCCTGAAACCTATGGTTTTTTCAGTGAATTTGAAAGGTTTTTTAAATGCTAATTCCTAACTATAACGCCCTGAAACCTATGGTTTTTTCAGTGAATTTCAAAGGTTTTTTAAATGCTAATTCCTAACTATAACGTGCCTGAAACCTATGGTTTTTTCAGTGAATTTCTAAGGTTTTTTAAATGCTAATTCCTAACTATAACGTGCCTGAAACCTATGGTTTTTTCAGTGAATTTCAAAGGTTTTTAAAAGCTAATATTTAAGTGTAATAATAGTTATACTTTTGTTTCTTGTACTGAATTTCTTTAGTTTTTTATATTTATTTGTAAATATATTATTTATTAAACAATATTGTATATTTTTATGTATTTTGCAACCAAAAAAATATTTAATAAATTAAAAAGTAAAATATTGTATAATTTTTTTCTGTTATATTTTTATTTTAATATATTTGTATTGTTTAATTTAAAAAAAATGTTTTTTGGAATCGCGCACCGAAAGCGTACCGAACGCGGCGAATACGCGTACCCCAGCCACCTATTTAAGGAACTCGTAAAGGATCCGTGTATGGTATGCGACGGGTGCGTGTTTCTAGTCACGTAACATACGTATATTACATGTGTGCGCGTTTGCTAAGCGACCGGTACGCAATTCCTGCTCCGGCTTATACGCGACACATACGAATTACCGTACGCGACGCTATGCGTGGTGGCAGGCCCGCGTGACGTCAAATACGTGCCGCGCGCGCAGGGTGCACGACTCCCGCGAAAGTTTTTATATTGAAAAATAATATGTATGTGTCTTTAATGTACATATGAAGGTAAGAAATTATCTAAGGTATTCATAAAAAAATATTTGGGGGATTCGCGCACCCAACGCGTTTACCTTGGGGTCGCGCACCCAACGCGTTTACACCAGGGGGCCGCGCTGGGAGTCGCGCACCCAACGCGTTCACACTAGGGGCCGCGCTGAGCGGCGCGCTGGGTGCGCGACTCCTTATTTCACCGTAAATTTTTGTTAGCTCCTACCACTAATTTATATTCTCCCGGGGACCCCATCCCCCGGGCCTATACATAATAATGGAGACCGTGAGGGGAGCCCCAATGCCCTCACGGTCCCGCCCGGCTCCCCGTGTCCTTCGAGAGCCGGCATTGCTTTTCCACATGGGGAGCTGCTGACATGCAGCTCCCCGTGTGGAAAGCAATCTGCTTTGGATATTGGAGCGAGAGCAGGTTTCCTGCCTCTCTTCCAATATCCAAGTAAGTTTGCAATGACAGGACGGAGCCGCGAGGCTCCCGTCCTGTCATTGCAAACAGCAGTGTCCCGGGTAGGCACCCCGGGACATTGCAGGAGTCGGCCCTGGGGGTGGCGGTCCCCAGGGCCACCAAGGGCTCCAGGAGGGGGCCGCGCGGCCCCCTCCCCACATCAGCTAAGCCCCGGGAGGTGGTGGTCCCCGGGCTTCGGGGTCCAAAACGGACCACCATTTTAAATTTTTAGTGCCCCGGGAGGTGGCGGTCCTCGGGCGTGTGGAGGCTCAAGCCCCCCCACACAGGAATTTTTTTTTTTTAAAAGAAGCCCCGGGAGGTGGTGGTCCCGGGCTGCGGGAGGGCCGAGTGCCCTCCCGCACCATTTTAAAATGAAAGTCCCGGGGGTGGCGGTCCTCGGGGCTTGGTGGGCTCTTTGAGGCCCCCATACATAAATTTAACCCCCCACCATGCCCCCGGGACTTGGGCCACCCGGGGGCAAAATACAATCGAAGCACGGGAGAGCGCGCTTTGATTTTTTTTTTTATCGGCAGGATCCGCGCACCCTGAGCGCATCCTGCCGTTTAAAAAAAAATATATGTTTTTTTCTGCCCAGGGTGTTTCTACCCTGCCCCCTTTGTGCGCTTTGCGCACTTGTTTCTGTCCCTCGGTTCTACCGAGGGACAAAATGGCTGCCAACATTTCCTGAATCGGAATGTTGACAGCCAGCTGACAGCCAATTAGCATGCAGCTCGTGATTGGGACGGTGCGCGCAGGGTGCGCTCAGGGTGCGCTGATCCTCCGTGCCCATAGATATATATGTACTTTTACTTTTGATTTTCTCAGCAACTACTGAACGGATTTACACCATTTAACAAAAGGGTTCTTTCTGAACCAAGAACTACCTCTTTGCCAAATTTGGTGTAATTCCGTTCAGCAGTTCGGGCTGTAGCCGTGTCTAAAGTTTCCTATGGAAAATGAATGGGGAAAACGCGCTTTGGGACCCCCTTTTTCTCAGCCTCGCTGACGAATCTCCCGAGACTTTCAGGGTAGGAGCGGACCGGAGCGCCCACAAAGTTTGAAAATTCGCAAAGATACGTCAACCGGCAAGAGAGTTATTTCAAATAGAATGTCGCGGATTTCCTATGGAAAATAGGTCCTAACTATAACTATCTACTGGCGACTGCCAGTAGATAATATATATATATATATGTATGTATATATTATCTACTGGCGGTCGCCAGTAGATAGTTATAGTTAGGACCTATTTTCCATAGGAAATCCGCAACATTCTATTTGAAATAACTTTGGCGCCGGTTGACGAATCTTCGCGAAATTTTCAAAACTCGTGGCCCGCTCCGGTCCGCTCCTATCCTGAAAGTCTCGGGTGATTCGTCAAGTGGGGGCTGAGAAAAAGGGGGTCCCAAAACGTGTTTTCCCATGCAATTTTCCATAGGAACCTTTCATAGCAGCTACAGCCCGAACTGCTGAACGGAATTACACCAAATTTGGCAAAAAGGTAGCCCTTGGTTCAGAGTCGAGCCTTTTGCTTAAATGGTGTAAATCCGTTCAGTAGTTCCTGAGAAATGTGAAAAAGAAAACACATATATATCTGGGCGGAGCCTAATCACACATGTCATCGTGAGATCTGATTGGCTGTCAGCACTTCATCCTGGAATTGCTGGCAGCCATCTTGGGACCAATATAAATGATAGTACCCCATTGAAATGCATTGTAGTGAATCGAAGATTTTGAGGGTTACCAAAAGGAGAACTATAAAGGGTGATAACAGACTTTAGTTACATTAGAATTCATTTGTTGATGGTACCATACTAATTTCAGGAATTGTGGTGTGTTCTAAGGTGATTTTACCCTGTGAAAAACCTTCTGCTGGGATATCATGAATCATGTTTGAGAGAAAACTATTTTCACATGCTTGTCCCAAACAGTTTTGGAAGGTGCTCCAGAAGCTAAAATGAGAGCATATTTTCTGTAAATTCACATTATCTTTCTCAGTCATGTGAGAATGAAGTCTGACATTCTCAGTAAAACATGTACATCCAACAAGGGCAGAGACTGTCAGTTGATTCCTTTGTGTTCTACTGCTGCTTCCCAGAGTGTTCTAAAGAACAACTAGAGTGCTAACAGCCTTACTTATGACAAAAGTATGGCACACCTGAAGCCATCTTGTTTGCAATAAACTGGCAACACTTAAAACATTTAATTTAAAAAGGAACAAAATGATGGGGTTCATTTTGTCATAGAAATTATGGTTAGTGCTGTAGAAAGAAAAATTAGGACATGTTTCAAGTGTGATCTCAAATATCTTCCTGTTATATTTCAACAGGAGCAGCCTGTCAGTTGATGCCTTTGTGTTCTACTGCAGCTTCCCAGAGTGTTCTAAAGAACAACTAGAGCGCTAACAGTCTTACTTATGACACAATTATGGCACACCTGAAGCCATCTTGATTGGAATAAACTGGTAACTCTTAAAACATTTAATTTAAAAAGGAACAAAATGAGGGGGTTCATTTTGTCATAGAAATTATGGTTAGTGCTGTAGAAAGAAAAATTAGGACATGTTTAAAGTGAGATCTCAAATATCTTTCTGTTATATTTCAACAGGAGCAGCCTGTCAGTTGATGCCTTTGTGTTCTACTGCAGCTTCCCAGAGTGTGCTAAAGAACAACTAGAGAGCTAACAGTCTTACTTATGACAAAAGTATGGCACACCTGAAGCCATCTTGATTGGAATAAACTGGTAACACTTAAAACATTTAATTTAAAAAGGAACAAAATGAGGGGGTTCATTTTGCCATAGAAATTATGGTTAGTGCTGTAGAAAGAAAAATTAGGACATGTTTTAAGTGAGATCTCAAATATCTTCCTGTTATATTTCAACAGGAGCAGCCTGTCAGTTGATGCCTGTGTGTTCTACTGCAGCTTCCCAGAGTGTTCTAAAGAAGAACTAGAGTGCTAACAGCCTTACTTATGACAAAAGTATGGCACACCTGAAGCCATCTTGATTGGAATAAACTGGTAACACTTAAAACAATTAATTTAAAAAGGAACAAAATGATGGGGTTCATTTTGTCATAGAAATTATGGTTAGTGCTGTTGAAAGAAAAATTAGGACATGTTTCAAGTGTGGTCTCAAATATCTTCCTGTTATATTTCAACAGGAGCAGCCTGTCAGTTGATGCCTTTGTGTTCTACTGCAGCTTCCCAGAGTGTTCTAAAGAACAACTAGAGCGCTAACAGTCTTACTTATGACAAAATGATGGCACACCTGAAGCCATCTTGATTGGAATAAACTGGTAACTCTTAAAACATTTAATTTAAAAAGGAACAAAAGGAGGGGGTTTATTTTGTCATAGAAATTATGGTTAGTGCTGTAGAAAGAAAAATTAGGACATGTTTTAAGTGAGATCTCAAATCCTCTTCTATTTCATTAGAACATTCTGACATGCAGACTGAAACAATCACTTTCAATACCAGCAGTAGACTTCCAGTTAACTCCCTGGTGAGCAGTAGCTTTACTACAGTGATCTAATGAACAACTAGAGTGCTAACATTCTGAATTTATGGCAAATGTGTGACACATCTGAATGCCTTCTTGATGGAATCAAAGTAAAAACTGAAAGAATTTCCTACTGAGGAGACTGCAGTAAATGACGAAATTAGGAAACTTCATAACAAATAAGTCTCCCAAGATGGCCACCAGAGAAAAAAGAGCCCAAATGTAGCACAAATATCACCCAGATGTAGCCCACATATAGCCCAATGACAGAAGTGTGCAAAACACTTTTTATTTTTATTTTTCTGCAGTTTTATATAGTGCAAACTGGTCAGGTAATGGAGCGTTACATCTTACTTGGACCCCTTATTGCGTATTTTGCACGAAGTACATGAGATTGATCTTGCGAAACATTGAACTTTACGATTCTGTTAACCTGAAGTTGCTCTGAACCGGGCTTTGTAACACCCGTTTTTACCTACTGGTTTTAATTAATTCTCACTGTATTGCATTAGGAAAGAGGATTTACTGTTTTTATGTACACTTTTATGATCTATGTTTCTAAATCAGATCAAATAAAGTTTAATGAATTCTATGGCAGGACGGAGGCGAGGATTATGCATATCTTTCCTCACTTTATTTGCATAGCAGTTCAAAGAAAACGTAACACAACAATCATTAAACAAAAGACTACACAACCCATGAACCATTAGGGGGTAGTCTCCAAGGCAACTATAGTCCAATCATATCACAGTCCATTGTATATAATATCGTGACGTCCCTTCCGCTTCCTCTTTCTTCACTGCTCATCAGTTAAGTGCACTCCTTACATTCTTGGCTTAATCTGACGTTGTTGCTGTTTGTATAGCGGTTTCTTGTGCACGTTATTAGCATTATTGCCTTGGTATTGTTTCATATTCCCTGCGCAGCAGGCTCTTGCCCGAGCGCGTTCTCCCCCTCGCAGTTTCTCCCGCTGTGTGCTCTGCGCGCGGTGAGATCCTGTCAGGCGCGTCTGGTCCGAGCGAGGCAACTCCGTCGAGCGCTCCCGCTGGTCTTTACGCGCGTTTGGGAATCCGGTCACTCCTTTAGTGTCCGCTTGATTCCCGACCAACCCTCGCCTAATTTTGACACCGCTACGCGGTGATTTCCCCACACGGCCACGTTGCACCTCAGTCTATTCTTATAACAGCTTCGGGGAAAGCCCAGCTGTTGGAGCACCAGCGAGGGGGCTGTCTTAAGTATTTTAAGGGCATTTGTTCTGTGCTCACACCCTCTGCTATCATGTCTTCTCCAGAAGACCATTTTTACTCCTCCTACCAGGAAGTGGAGGAGGAATGGCCCCCAACTTCTCCCTCCAGCAGTGGACCAAGCCCTCTCTCTGGCTATTTCTAGGCGCTGGCTCCTCTTAGGGATCAGGTTGATAAGCTGGCGAAAAGCATCCCTGGGGTGTTCAGTGACCCAGATCTGGTGGTGGCGGGTCCAAGTAGCTCCCAGATGGGGAATAAAAGGGCCGTTAAGCATAACGCGGGGCACTTGGAAGGATTTGATAAACTTACGGAGACCTTCCTCAAGAGTGCGCGAACGCTAAAGCATGCACCCTGCCGGGAGGAGGAGGGGCCCGGAGAATATTGCGACACTGTCACCACTATTGTAGACCCCGACGGCGGGTTTCCCTTAGAGGGAGAGGGTGTATCGGAGGACGATTTCTCCTCCGATGAGGATAAGGACTCGGGCGTCCCTGGCGTCCAGAGTCCCACTCCTCTCAGTCCCCGGTTGGGGACGGGGTCCACTCGGACATGTTCGAGCCTACCCAAATTTACCATCCTAGGTCGGCAGAGTGGACACCTGATGCCAAAGTGGCAGAGTATGTGGTGGGGAAAATCCATCAACCCCTTGAAAGGGAGGTCAGGAATAGGATGAGGGAGAATGCCCCAGGCCCTCACTGAAGGGGAAGGTGGCACACACGCCTGAAATTGATGAGAAACTATGTACCTTTTTCTCCAAGTATATGAGAGATCCCAAGAAAGGAATTGATAGGTCTTGGACGTGGTAGGGCCCTTGACCCAAATTATTCAATTGACGGAGCGTTCCAAAGAGTCAGGATCCCCTTTGTCCACGGATATTGTGGCTGGTTGGGCGCACTACCCTAAACCCTAAAACACTACCCCCTCCACTACCCAAACACCACTGCACTACCCTAAACCCTAAAACACTACCCCCAGCACAACACCCTACACTACCCAAACATAACTGCACTACCCTAAACCCTAAAACACTACCACCAGCACGACTACCTACACTACCCAAACACCACTTCACTACCCTAAACCCTAAAACACTACCCCCAGAACGACTCCCTATACTACCCAAACACCACTGCACTACACTAAACCCTAAATATACCCCCAGCATGACCTCCCACACTACACAAACACCACTGCACTACCCTAAACCCTAAAACACTACCACCAGCATGACCCCCTACACTACCCAAACACCACTGCACTACCCTAAACCCTAAAACACTAACCCCAGCATGACCCCCTACACTACCCAAACACCACTGCACTACCCTAAACCATAAAACACCACCCCCAGCATGACCCCCTACACTGCACAAACACCACTGCACTACCCTAAACCCTAAAATACTACCACCAGCATGACCCCTACACTACTCAAACACCACTGCACTACCCTAAACCCTAAAACACTACCCCAACACGACCCCTACACTACCCATACACCACTGCACTACCCTAAACCCTAAAACACTACCCCCAGCACGACCCCCTACACTACTGCACTACCCTAAACCCTAAAACACTACCCCCAGCACAACCCCCTACACTACCCAAACACCACTGCACTACCCTAAACCCTAAAACACTACCCCCAGCACGACCCCCTACACCACCCAAACACCACTGCACTACCCTAAACCCTACTAAACCCTAGAAAGAAACCCCCACCCCATGTCCAATCCCCCTTACCTCTCACTCCTCATGGTTCCTCTCTCCTCATGGTTCCTGCTTCACGTCATCTCTGAGGGGCCGTGCACGTCATTGTGAGGAAACGAAACAGCCTCTGTTTCCCTACAACGACATGGATCGTCTACATGTTTTTTAGAACGCATGGTCATTTACCATACATACCTTTACAACAAAATTCGTTGTAAAGGCATGCGTGGTAAATGACCATGCGTTCTAAAAAATGCGTAGTAATGACTTCGTGATGTACAACGCATGCGTGGTAATGCATGCGTTGTAATGGTATCGCAAAGTAAAAAGTCATTGTAACGGCTGTTTACCGATCGAAGCTGGCCCCTGTTATTCAGTGAGACGTTTATTTGATTAATTAGGAGGAAGGAATGTGTTTTTTTACCGAAAAGTGCATTCCCGGCTGTTGTATTGTGAAAGTGTCCGCGTGGCCTGGTTTCACTTCCGGTGAGAGAGTAGAAGAGTCTGTTTGGATCTAAAGGAGTTCTGTTGTTGGACGGGGCCGGCGCGACATGTCATCAGAAAACATAGCTAATGGAAAGCGTCCTCCCTGAAGTGTGGAGCAGTGCCATGAGAGGTCAACGAGTGTGCGTCCCACCGCAGTATGACCGTACCGCGTGACCCATGTGCCGCCTCCAGGGTACGGGAGGCAGAAGCGGCATCGCAGGTCCTCTTGAAGACCGTTGTAGCACTAATTCTACATTTTGGTACTAGGGCATTTTAACTTCGTTGTTCCTGCCAGATACAAAGAGAAGATCTGGTGTTATTCAGTGCCCTCGTCACCTTTTTTGTGAGTTGTGGTGCTTGGCACTTCGCTGCCCCGCCGGTGCACACGACTGGGCACCCCACCTCGTGTGCCATCTGCAGGGCCTCTACCCTCGGATCACTGGTTTCGGTTTCTGGAGTGGCAACATAAACAGTTGCTCCCAAAGGACTGGCCTGAACACTTAGGTGAATATCCCCTGCACCAGCATTCCACGGAAATTCTTTCCTAGCTCTCCCACGTCAACGAGCACGGCTCCGCTCGCGACACCGTATGACGTCATCGGAGCCATAAGAGGACCTCGTCGGCGTGCTGACGTCAGTTCCACCCATTTTTTCCGTGCCACCGAGGCAAACAGGGGACCGAGACATTTTCACATGTATACATAGTATAATAAATATATATATATTCACTGAAAAACTATAGGTTTCAGGCACGTTATAGTTAGAAATGAGCATTTAAAAACCTTAGAAATTCACTGAAAAAACCATAGGTTTCAGGCACGTTATAGTTAGAAATTAGCATTTAAAAACCTTAGAAATTCACTGAAAAACCATAGGTTTCAGGGGCGTTATAGTTAGTTGGACATTTCACTCATACAAAACCATAGAAATTCCCCATTATAGTTAGTTCAGCTAACTATAACTCGCGCGCCCGCAATGACCTGCTGATGACGTCACATATTACATCACTCATGACATGGTCAGTGACATCACTCATTACATCACTGATGACATCTCAAATGACATCACTGATGACATCACTGATGACATCATCCAGTGAATGTGTGTTTTTCTGAAAATTAAATTTGTTTTTTATATGTATATCTCAAGGTCGATGGAAGAATAAATGGGTATATAAGTGTCTAAATGGATGATTTTTTTTTTAAATTGATTGTATAACTGACTAAGTGTATCTTAGTGAATACATGGCTTAGTGAGTAATGTTTAAATATGAAAATATCTGTATCAGTCTCTCACTTTGTGTATAAGTGGCTGCATGGGTTGGTGAGTAGCTACATGAGTGTCTATATGGGTTATTAGTTGGTTTTTTGAGTATCAGTATGAGTGTCTGAGTGTCTGTATGGTTCGGTGGGGGTATTACTTAGTGCATAGATGCATGAATGAGTGACTCACTGTTTGTATGTGTTGAAGACAGCATGTGTGCAGGACTGTATAGGTGGATGAGTATGTGTATGGGTGTGTTAGTGAGTGAATGACTGTCTCAATAGTGTCTTTATGAGTAACTACATATGTTTTAAACTAGTATATATGAGTATTGGTGTATATAAGTGAGTATATGTGAGAGTGAGAGATTGGAAGAGTTCCTGTACAAATAAGTAGGTGTTTCTATAAGTGATTGTTTAAGAGAGTAAGTATGTGTAAGTTTCTGTAGAAGTAAGTGTGGTAGTGTGTATAACTGTATATGCAAGTAAATGGATGTTTGATACTTTGTTTGCATGTGTGACTATGTGTGTGAGTAACTCTATGGATGAGTGGCGGTGTGTAACAGGTTGCATAGGTGTATGAGTACATATGATGAGTGAGTACATGTATGAGTGACTGTATAGGGACTGTTGGTGAATGAGTGGATGTGTGTGTAGATCTTGGAATTACTGAATAGGTGTGTTGTAACTGGTATTGGTATGTCCATTGTTTTGAAAATGTTAGTTTGTATTTTTGAGTGTGTGTATCAAAGGTTATATTAGGGTGAGAGGAGGTCTGCCACTATCACAAGGATGATGTCATCAGTGATGTCATGAGTGATGTCATTTGAGATGTCATCAGTGATGTCATGAGTGATGTCACTGACCATGTCATGAGTGATGTAATATGTGACGTCATCAGCAGTGCATTGCGGGCGCGTGAGTTATAGTTAGCTGAACTAATTATAACGGGGGAATTTCTATGGTTTTGTACGAGTGAAATGTCCAACTAACTATAACGCCCCTGAAACCTATGGTTTTTTCAGTGAATATACATATATATATGAGACTATCGAGCACATTGTAATGTGTTTTGTATGTCAATGATGTTTTCCATATAAAAATGTGGTGGGAAATGGCGCTCTTTGGAACGAGAAAGGCTGTTGTTCAGCAGAAACGTGTCTTTCTTTGAGCCACAGGGCCAGGAGAGGCCTGCCACATTCAAATGATCCAAATTACCTCGGTCTTCGTGTCTGTGCTCTCATCTTTCTGGAGTTGGGAGGGAGTTTGGATATCAAGCGCCTAGCGGTGATGCTTTCACACGGACTACCAGCGTTTTTTGGCCTATTGGCAAAACCGCTAGAAAAATGGAGGAGGCATGGGAGTGCCAGATGGGCGAGCCCCTAGATTGGAAATTGGGACAAATAATATGAGGCGATGCTGAGGTGGAGGTGGGAACTCGGCATGGGGGAGTCTGGTGAGGACTGAGGAGTCTGACTCTTCTGATGGGAATGCCTTTCTGGGCTTTGTGACTTACCGTTGCAGTGTCGCTTTTCTCACAGCAAGAACGTTTTTTTTATATCTTGTGGACTAGGTTTTGGCATTCAAATGATATTCAAGAATGTAATCGTTAATATATTAATTTGACGCATTATTAGTGATGTCATGAACGCCGAATATTTCATATGTTTCCAGATTGTGGGTCTAATGGGCCTGAGGCCTGTGAGTGGCAGTCGACCCGCAGTGTTTGGTTCGTCCTTTTGTTTGATATTATTTTGTATTCAGCAATTAACATTATGTTCTCGCTGGTCATGCGGTTACATTCTTTGATGGCTGTTGATTTTATAATGATGTGCTCGCATAATGATGTGGACATTGGAAATATGGAGCGGGGATGTGCACATGATTTAAGTTGTAGTTTGCTCACAGGTGCGGGGTCAAAGATAGGCCACTAAGGCCTTGATCTATGTGATTTTGGCATATTTTATTTTATTCAGTGACTCTGCTATCTATGAAGTGTTTTTAAAGTGTATGTGCTTTCTTTTATTATTTGTAATTTACAATAATTTAATTCATGTGAGTCCTGTTATTCTATTTTAACATACATATTTCCTTTTTCTTGTGTGACCACATTTGTAAAGGAGTCTAGCGAGTGTTTTTTATGTCAATGATGTTTTCCATATAAAATTAGATGAAAATGGTGCTCTTTGGATCGAGAAAGACTGTTGTACAGCTGAAACGCGTCTTTCTTTGAGCCGCAGGGCCAGGAGAGGCCTGCCACATTCAAATGATCCGAATGACCTCGGTCTTCGTGTGGGTGCTCTTATCTTTCTGGAGTTGGGAGGGAGTTTGGGTATATATATATATTTTCAAACCAATGTTATTCTCATTGCGGCTCGCACAACAGCCGGTGCAAGCGTGGGGCCGAATCCAAGTCCAATTCAATTTGGAAAACAAAAGACGCTGCACTCAAAAATCCACAAATTGTTCCAGATTTATTCTCTCAGAACATGTAATGCTTCACCAACGCGTTTCAGCAGCCTCACAGGGCATTTCTCTCATTTCAGCCACCGCTGGACCAAGAGCACCCGTTGACGAGTGCAGAAACCATTGGCAGGAACACGGAGCATTGTGATATATATATATATATCAAAGCTTTCGGGCATTTGTTGATTAATCTGTTTACACGGCGGCCCTGCTGTGGACAGGAGCACCATCTCTGTCAAGGAAAGAGAGGCTGTGGCATGAAACTAATTCTGGACCATACGGCGCAGCAAGCCTAATATATTTGGACTTTCCATGACATTCCGAGATCCTACTAAGGATATACAATGCTTTTAAAGTGCCAATGTGAACGGATCCCCACTAAGGGAAAATTGATGCTCGAAGTGAGACTACATGTCCCAGCATGCCAGATAATGAACGCACTATGCGGAGCCCACTGAGGGCGATTAACTAATTAAGCATGCTAAGAATAGAAATAAAAGAGAGCTCCTTCCGCGACATGGTGAATAAGCAAAGCCTATGACTAAGATGCGTGAAGCATCGAAACGCGTCAGGCAATGGAGAAATTCTTCGGGATGCCGGGAGAGTCAGAAGTGAAGACCGGAAGGTTGGCGAGCTGTCGAGTGCCCTGTCAAAGCTTTCGGGCATTTGTTGATTAATCTGTTTAATCTGTTTACACGGCGGCCCTGCCGTGGACAGGAGCACCATCTCTGTCAAGGAAAGAGAGGCTGTGGCATGAAACTAATTCTGGACCATACGGCGCAATGGAGAAATTCTTCGGGAAGCTTTCGGGCATTTGTTGATTAATATATATATTCTGAATTCCTCCGTTCCTCCGTTCCAGTTGGATTCGGTGAAGGATCACAGCACCATGCTCAGAAGATGTTCAAGTACGTGTATTTTTATTAAACCATAGTGCAATTACAAAACAGTAGATATATATATATTCTGCCAATTAGTGCCTAAAAAGTCTAAATACCTCTGGCAATATTTATTTTATTTTTTAGTTTTATATAGCGCTGGCTTGAACCAAAGGTAACAAAGTGCTTAACATGTTTAGGCAATAAGTTTACACAAGTACATGGTGAGAGGCAAATAGGCATCTCATGAGGTCCTACAGAGAAATATAGGAGCACAGAGTAATAAAGTAGACACTTTGAGAGCATAGTGATATAAATCAATAAAGTAATTGGGTGCTGGGGAGCAGGATAGACTTTGAGTTAGCATGGTAAAGATTAGGATATCTGTGAGGGGTTCCATGAAGAGATTGAATAGGGCTGGTGAGAGCATGGAACCTTCAGGTGCTCCTTAAGCTACTAGTGCAAGGTTCAAGAAACATCTGTCAATTTTTATTTGTTGGGAGCGATGTTGAAGATATGACAGGAACCATCTCACGACCGTGCCATTGATACCATTGTGTTTTTGGAGTGTCTCCAGTAAAGCCGGGTGATGTACTGTATCAAATGCCACGGAGAGGTCAAGTAGGATTAAGAGGCAGGAGTCACCTTCATCCAGGGCCTTGTGTATGTCGTCTGTTATATTGAGTATAGCAGTTTCGGTGTTGCAACCTTTCCTGAATCGTGATTGGAAGGTGTCCTATAGGTTGAATTCTTCTATGTGTTGATTAAGTTGAAGTAGGACACGTTTCTCCAGCGTTTTGTCTAGGGAAGGGGGATTGGTGATGGGTCTGAGATTGTTAAGATCATTGGGGTCAGCCCCGGGCTTTTTTTGTATGGGGGTGACTTGTCCGAGTTGAAGGGAGTCTGGTACAAGGCCTGATGAGAGAAAGGAATTTATGATTTTGGTCTAGAATGGGGAGATCATGTGGTTAAGTTTCTGAACAAAAGTTGAGGGGAGAGTGCAAAGTGGGAGGTGGGCTTGAGTGTAGCAATAATTTTGAAAATTTCGCCTTCTGTCAAGAGTTTGAAGTCTGAACAATTAGCATTATTCTTTGGTTGAAAGAGTTTGGTGTTGGTGGAGTTGGTAGGTTGGGTTGTGGATGTAATCTCAAGGGACAGGGAACGATCAATTTTAGCTACTTTGTCAGTGAAGAAGTTAGCTATTGTTTTGCAGCGTTCAGTGGTGGCTATTGTTTCTTGTTGGGAGGTAAGCGTAGTTTGTTGTTTTCTTATGCTGAAGAGCTCCTTAGGTCGGTTCTTTGATCGGTCGAGTTGATTACGAAAGAAAGTAGATCTGGATTGGATTTTTCTCGATCACTTGAGTGGCACAACCTGGTTAAGAGCATCGGTTATCGATGAGTTGTAATGGGCAGTAAGTTCATCAACCGTTTGAGGGAGGGGTTTGCGACTGCAGTTTGTCATTGATCCTGGACTCTAGTTCCAATTGTGGGACATGTTTGACGTTCCTAGACCAGTGTAAGGGATTGCAGGATGCTGTTGGGATGGATGAGGGGTGTAGGTTGAAAAGAATTCTATGGTGGTCCGACCAATCAGTCGGCAAGATGGATCGAATGGAAACAAGCTTATGTTTAGTGATGATTGCATCCAGGGGTGAACCTTTATTGTAGGGCGGTTCATTACAGAGTTGCTTGAGATTGTTTATTTCCAGTAGGTTATTCATGTTGGATATTGTGGGGTCGTCTGTGTCGTTCCAGTGTAGGCATAACTCTGTTTACATGGCCCTGTCTCTATTATCTATAGCAGGACTGTACTTATGTTTCAGATCAATTTCAATTAAAAGGGCCTTTTTGATGGTTTGCTATTAACTTTAGTGCCATTTGATGAATCTGCACAAAATCTGGCTTTGCGTTAGTTTATTCATCTAAGTTACAGCATGCCGAATATTATGTAGATGTGTCTTTGGAAGTAACAATAACCAGGGCCACTGGAATTATGTGATTGTGCATCAGTGGCGATTTTCGCATAATTATAGATTTGACGCATTTGCTCCATAATCCATCATCCTATGCATGATCTGCAGATTTTAACAAAAAAAAGTTTCTAGCTCAAACGTTTCAAAAGTTGCTAAAAATGCGACAACACATGGTGCCTCGCAGTTGAAGGTCTTTTGTAAAGGTTGACTAGTCATCGTTCTGTACCTTATTGCTATATTTGGGTGTTAAACTGGTACTTAAAAGGTGCACCTATAGCCCAGACAGAGTTAACAATTTAAAAATTGACAGAATAATGAAGTAATGCTATCAAAAATGTGCTGCATAAGTTGGCTTTTTACCGCATAATTTACTCAACCCTGCCGCATAATTTAGCCCTCTGCTGTCGCATAATTCCAGTGGCCCTGGCTATAAGGGAGCGGGCATAAAAGAAAAGTTTGCTTTTTACTTCCCATAGGAATTTTTGTTCTATGCTACAGCAAAAAAGAACAGAAGTACCCCAAACATAGCATGAAAGTAGAACTTTATTAAGAAAGTGTGATTTTTGTGGTTTGGTATAAATCTATTCAGGAGTATTTAAAAAAATTAAGAATTTACAGGCTTTGGAGAGTTATTTATTTTGGATACTTTGTTGGTTGAGTTCAAGGACGTTAATGGGCCCTCAAATGTAATAAATGTAACAGACAGCAGCAAGTTAAAATGTTTGTTGTGGGGCCATTAGAGGAGTCCTGGCCTGGAAAGGTGGTGGAGGAAAAGTGGACGGGGGAGCATTTATTGAACTCAAAGCACATGTGGAAGGGGGCTCCTACATATGCAGGTATACCTCCAAAAAAAAGGACCCCAGTTTTTTCAGGGTTCACAGATCCAGGCCCAGGTTTCAAGACCATACATTAGGAAAGCCCGTTTTCAAAATGTCACAATATTATTTTTGGTGACTCCTGACAAAGACTAAGGCTGTTTCTAGGGGACTTTCCAAACAGATAAAGCCTGTGCAAATTGCGCTCACGGGCATGGGTGCAGATTGCCAATCGTATTCTCGCTGTCAAAGGCCAAATGCTGTGTGTAGGGGGCTTCAAAAGGTGGGACCTGCCCTGTGACAAATACCCAATGGCATGACTAAGGTCCATGACAGTGGGCTCACTGAAACAGGGATGGAGACTGTGCCCCAGATGCCGATCTGCATGGTAGAATGCTGTGCACAGTATTGGGGTGGAAACTATGGTGGCTTTTGGCCTAGCATAGGCCAAGCCTTGTACTCAATACCAGAAAGCATAGTCTAGGGGTATGCACTGTGCACTATATCAACATGGAAGTAGAATGCTGTACATGGTAAAAAAAAAGTTCACTCAAAGATCTTTGTCAGTGTCATTATGATTATGATTTTCATGGTGAAGTGATATGTACCACAAGCTTTGTCATTGATTAAATCATTCATGATGTCTTTAATGAAGTCATGTGCGAGGTCATTGCAGTGCATGGAGGGAGTGAAGTTTAACCATAATAAGTGGATTTTAGTGGTTGTTCACCCCAAAATCATAACAATAACCTCACTCTTACTGTGGTTTTCATAGATATAAATTTGCATCAAACTAATGTGGATATTCTCTAACATTAGAGGACTGAGAAACTGCATGGCTTTGATACAATGTTATAAAAGTCTCACAACAAACAATAAATCCACCCATTTCACCTTGTGAAAGCTTCATTGTATATAGCCTTTGAATTTGCCATTTGAGCCTTTCAAAGCTTGAAAGTCTTAAGGTAAAAGTTTGTTTTTGGATGAATCTGCTACCTAAATACAACTGTGCGCTCATCTGGTTCAGCCACTTGAGGGGTGGTAGAGGTGTTTGGATCCCAGCTTAACATCTCAAGCAAGCTATGTTATTTTCTCACCTAATTGCCAGCATGTAAAGGCAAATACCTGATCACCAGTGCAGCTGCACCATACCCATCATGGTTTCTTATATCTCTGAAATATACCGTTTTACGAATTCAAGAGGGTAGAAAGATCTTCTTATGAAAACCCTCATTCCCATGAAATAGATTTTTCAGTTGTAATGGTAACCCGTGAGCTCCTTTTCAAAGCCCCGGCTGAACTCAGCAGTTATAGATTTAGCAGCACCAAAGGGTGGTGCCTCCAGGGCCGGACTGGGAACAACAACCAGCCCTGGCAGATTGCTGCTCGACCGGCCCTGGGAGCGGCGGAGGAGGGCGCTAGCAGGAAGCACTGCTACCGCTCTTGTTATAGAGCCCGATATTGCAGCACTGCTGCAAAACCGTCCCCCAGTGCCAAAACCAGACCCAAGGGCACAAAACCAGCCCACACCCCTCCGGCCCTCCGGGGAAATACCCGGTGCCCGCTACGGTCAGTCCGGCCCTGGGTGCCTCATGACCTCCTGTTGTAAATTAAGTACAGTAATCTGAGGCTGATGGGACCCCCTTTGGCATTATTGTTTATGTGTGATTGTAAATGTTCTTAAACATTGTGTGCATAGGGTTTGCAATAATGATCACAAGAAATTAAATGTTTGCACATGGGTAATAGTTAAATGAAAACAAAGGCAATCACTTCCCACATGTCTACTGTCTCTCTTGTTCCTTTGTTTTTAGGACCAGTCTGGGGGAATAAATAAGGTTTTCAACCAGAGCAGAGGTCTAAGGGTTATACTTGTCTACCTGCATGTAGGTAGTGGTAAGCTCGAAACTGCTTGGAAGAAGGCTAATTCCTACAGACCTCCCCGCCGCAGAAGTACCCTGAGTAGGTTTACTCTGCTCCAACATAGCTGAATGGCCCCAACTGACAGGACTTGAAAATCCAAACCTGAGCTCCCCTCCGGCTGATTGAAGGCTATTTTCTAATGAGGAATGCATAGACACTCCTGTGGTGATACCTTCCAAACATGGAGCCGATGACTGTCCCTTGGCTGGGAAAGAGCTTGAAGGCCTTTATCAATGTCTGCTGGTCAGCCCTGCAGAAATCCTTGTCAGGATGTTGACTGTTAGGCCTCCTCTCCCTGTTGTTTACCAGCGTGTGCATGTTTGCACGTTTGTGTGCATGTGCAATGGCTGAAGCGTCACATGACCCACACTTACAAATTCGTAACAAACTGCGGGGCAGATTTACAAGCCCCTTGCACCACTTTTGCGTCACTTTTCCCATGTTAAAAGTGACGCAAAAGTGGCGCAAGGGGCTTGTAAATCTGCCCCTGCATTTTTAGCCAACTGCTTTTATCACCATGCCTGAAACTTGCAGCAAGCAGGTCACGGATATAATCTGTGACGTGACAACAATTCGTTGTAATGGAGCTCCAACTGTGTCTGCCATTTGTGCTGGTAGAACACAAAGAAACAGCATGGCGAATCTCAACACCTGTGAAAACCGCTCTGTTCTGGGTTTTGGCGGCTCCATTGCTCAGTGTGTTATTGAACCCTAACATTTCAGTGTGTGACCAATTGTCTTACTTTAGCAAAGATGTACTTCTTAATAAAATAATGCAAACAAAACGATACACCATATTTTAATGGAAAATTGTTCTGCTTTTTGCTAATGATGCCATTTTATTCATGGCGCTACTCACGTATTTCTCTTATTATTAATCGCAGTAATACGAGTTAGTACCGTCACCAAGAGCTCTAGTATTAAATCATAACTATGTCAGAAGAATGTGATTGCAGGTTACAAACAGATATGTGCAGTGAGTGCCTAACTAGCTGTTTCTTTTTTAATTTACTTTTTTAATATAGTACAAAGGTGTATTAAGAAAACTAATTTCCATTAAAATTAAAAGGAAAATAGCAAATTGCTCCCTTTGACATAACGTGTATCTGTAATGCCGGCGCTGATTAACAGATGTCTATTGTTACCCAACTCACTGGTACTCATTTTATCTACCTCAGAAGGATGAAAGGCTGAGTGGACCCGCCGGGATTTCAACCTGTGATTATGAGGTTGAACACAAACCCCTACGGTGGGCGCATAAGTCCACTAAGCCACCACTCCAGGTTATCTTTGTACCTTAGAAGTTGGCGATGGATGAATGGAGAGTGCACGATACACTGACATTGAAAACATGCCACAATCTGCACTATGTACAGAGCCACAGGAAATATGAGATTAAGGGCCAGATGTAGGTAAACTCATTTTTGCGAGTCCTTAATAGCGATTTTTGGAGAATCGCAATTAAGGACTCGCAAAATGGAATGTAGGTAGGAATCGCAATATTAATTGTGATTCCTTAATATTCCTTAATTGCGAATCGCAAATTGCGATTCGCAATTAAGGAATACCTTCCCATTCATTCCTATGGGCCTAGAGGCCCATAGGAATGAATGGGAAGACATTCGCAATTTGCGAGTACCCATTAGGTACTCGCAAATTGCGAATGCATTTTCAGGGTGCAAGGGTGTCAAAAGGACACCCTGTTGCACCCCTGAAATATGTATGTGTGCACATGTGGCGCACATACATGCCCTGAGGGCATGTATGTGCGCCACATGGCACTTTGAAAAATGCAAAAAGTGCATTTTTCAAGATATTGTAAATTACCACCAACTTGAAGTTGGTGGTAATTTGCGATTTCTTAAGCCCAAATCGCAGACTTTCTGGGCTTCCTGCATTGCATTTATGGAATCGCAATTTGCGATTCCTTAAAGACAGTCGCAAAATAGGGAATCGCAAAATTTGCAATTCCTTATTTTGCAAGTAGGTTTTTCCTACCTACATTGCACAGGGCTATTTTGCGGTCGCAAACGTTGAAATTCTGCGAATTACAGTGTTTGCGATCGCTATTTCGCTTCCTACATCTGGCCCTAAGTAACCTTGACATTTAATGAGTAATTATGCAGTCATCGCACGTACCGCACACAGCACCATTTGCTGCATAGTTGCAATCTTTTACATATACATAAAAGTCTTATAGGTGGCATTGTAAATTGCACCATTTTATTTTATCTGGTAAACTACTTTAAAGAGAAAGGAGGCATAGAGTAATTTAACTCGCTTATTTTCTGCAGAAACATTATCAAAAGAAGGACAGTGATAAGTTATTAGACGAGTTCGATTTATGAATGTAAATGGGTCAGCCAAGTTATTTTAACCACCTCCATGCTTGAATACTATGGTGGGAGGTAACCTCAGTGGGGAAGAGCACCAACATGCTGCTTCTGACTTAGCATCTGTCTGGGTTGACTCCGCCAGTCATCAATTAGAGGGTGATAACATTTATAACACTGAATTGAGTAATAAACACCTGTTATGAAGGGAAGAAATAATTTTTTTAACATTTGAGGCACCTTTGTGCAATTTAAATATGTAAAAATGTCACAGCAAATGCCCGTTTCTGCTTCACATCATCGCAAAATGGCATTTACAAATGTGAAGAAATTCTACTAGTTCTTGAGAAATAGGAAGATTGTGGCTTGCTTTTACCTTTCGGGGACTGATTGTGTGAGGTCCATGATCACAAGTCTAATAGTAGGAATGGGTCTGTGGGTGTTCTTCAATGAGCCACCACTAGTAATGGTTCAACAACGTGTGACTTTTTAGTTTGTGAGTATGCATACAAATTATGAATTTTTCTCCTATGATGGAAATGCTCACACACCTTGTTAAGGGCAGGGCCCATGCATTTCTGTGGTGAGAATGGGGAGGGATCTGCTTAAATGTAATTTTAATGGAGAAGATGTGGTTGCTTGGGAGATTTATTTTTCATATAGGAAAACTAAAACTGTCTTCAACCATGAATGGATTTATCTATCATAATTGTTGGACTGTATGTCAAATGAATATTACAGGAAGTTTAGCTTTGCGAAGTCTTATGTGTATCCACAAATTCACATGTTTGAATATTTGTTATGTCATTTATTCCCATGGAAACCCATGTAATCCAGTTCCTTTTTTTGCTGCATACAGATTTTTTCCTTTTGCAGAGGGAATGGAATACTACCCCTGCATCTAATTTCACTGGGTTTCTGGAGGAAGGTATTTTAGTACAAAAAAAAACATGTTCCCTCTGAAGTCATTTTGCGAACTGGGCCCACAGATAGTGGTACTGATTAAATAGTCCTAAATACAAATCTTACTATTCCAAAATTTTGAAACAATGTCTTGATATAATAAACTTTCTATTACTGCAGATTTGTAGAAAAAATAGATGTATACTTATAAACTAACTAACTAAACTAACTATTAAAACTAACTAAAATACAGAGGGGCCTATAACCTCCAGTTGGTGGTCCCGACTGCCTCATTATGATGTGACCGCACATGGTGCAGTCGCATTCCGACTTTTCCCTATGGGAGCATGTGTTACGGCCATAAACTGGCCATAGTACATGGTCCCATAAGGAAATGTGAGGTGGTGTTAATCCCTGCACCCGGTGACAGGCACCTCAAGGGGCCTGCCACGGGCTGCAGGGATTAAAAGGGGGGCACCATCCACCAACCAGAGGCCGCAAAGGAAACGGGGCCCTGCTAGGTGCCCTCAAACACTCTTTCCGTTAGGGTTTCCATGTTGGAAGGTCCGGCATGGAAACCCTGCCGGAAACTGTGCATCATAATCTGGATGGCGTAAACCGCCGTCCATTTGGATTACGGGCCGGTTCCGACTGGCCGATGGGCTCCTTGAGCCCATCGGAAGCCAGCCAGAATGACCGGCGGGTTTCAATTCCAACTGGCTGAATCGAAATCAGCCAGTCGGAATTGAAAGCACCAATATCCGTCATAAGGCTCGACCGACATCGTAATAGGCCCCTTAGTGTCTTGGCAGAAAGTGTTTCTCAGCATGACATTCCAATTACATCAGAACAATTTGACAAGGCAATACTGTTCAAATCTAGAGCTTTCTGCACAAATTGTTCTGCAGTAAGTGATTCCTGCAGTCAAAATGTGTTGTTTTGTTATTGGCTTTGCATTGTGTTGGACATCATTGGTTTGAAACAATTACACTTTCGATCTGAGTGACCCCTTATTATGAATTTCAGGAACCATAGTTTTGATTAGGCATGTTGTTTGTTGATGCTTGTTTAGGTGTGGTTACTAAAATGTTTTCTTCATTAATTACTTAAGAACGGGCATGTGCTGTTTAAAGTAAGCCTAATACCTTTATGGTATTCTGGTAGTATGGATGGTTGTGTAGAAGGACCTTTCTGCTTGTTCACATGGGGCTTATTACCATTGTTCCACCATCTTCTAGTGCTATTTGAGAAACTATTTTCCAAGTTATTAACTAAATGATCAAATTATTATAATTACAGAGGACATTTATAAATATAGAATTACAACAAAGAATGCAAAGTGAAGAATTGTTCTAAGATTAAATAATAGATTATGTCATATTATAGAGGCAGCCAAAATATGTGGTTTTCATTATACTTGCCTTGTCCTGAAGTTTGTTGGATGTGGATGTCCATCATACAGTGATAAATAATCATATTCTTCTTCTAGAGCAAACGATTGAAAGGTAATCTGTATTCTGTTCCTTTCTTCTGCTACTATTACCCACGTGCAGTTGGCACCATTTGGATACCCATAGGGAAAGCCTGGACTCTCAATTGTACCATTGAGCCCTTTTAAAGTTCCACCACATGTATAAATAAACCCTGCAAAAAACAGATAGCAGAGTTAAATATGAATCAAAAACAAACAAATAATACATTGTTTCATCAAATTCAAAATGATTTTACAAAAATGTATTTAAAATACAATAATGATAACCTTTTTGCAATTGAAAAAATTGCAAGTTAGTAATGCAGAAAATGTTATAAGTAACTATATGATTATTAAATATTGGACCCTACAAACCTAAGCAAAGTGGTAAGAAATAGCTATGATATATGAAGAATTTAATATGTAGGTGTTTATAGGGTGTGCTGACAAGTTGTGGACTAGGGTCCTGTTGCAGGGTTTAAAAACAGTAGGCCTGATTCACAGAACTAACTTACGTCAAAAACGTAAAGTTAGTACTTTTTGGTATTCACAGAATACACTTACTCATTTTGGTATTCACAGAATGAACTTACTCATTTCGGTATTCACAGAAGTTAGTAGTCCTAACTTTAGGACTCCTAAATGCCTTCTGTGAATACCGAAAGTCTTAAAGTTAGGATTTTTCTCAGTTTAGGAGTAGTAAAGTTAGGACTACTAACTTCTGTGAATACCGAAATGAGTAAGTTAATTCTGTGAATACCAAAATGAGTAAGTGTAAGTTAGGATTTTTCTCAGTTTAGGAGTAGTAAAGTTAGGACTCCTAACTTTACTACTCCTAAACTGAGAAAAATCCTAACTTTAAGACTTTCGGTATTCACAGAAGGCATTTAGGAGTCCTAAAGTTAGGACTACTAACTTCTGTGTATACCAAAATGAGTAAGTTCATTCTGTGAATACCAAAATGAGTAAGTGTATTCTGTGAATACCAAAAAATACTAACTTTACATTTTTGACGTAAGTTAGTTCTGTGAATCAGGCCCAGTAAATCAAAGTTTTATTGTGAGGCTTGGAACTTGAAACAAAAATCATTTGATTTTGGCTACCTTTTGTTGTCTAATATTGTTGACAAATGTAAGCGAATTACTAGACATGTCATTGTCCTTTTCTCTTTTCACCTATTGCTCTCTCAATAATTTTTTTCAACTGAAACAATCATTCTAGTGGGATAAAGTTCATAGATTATAGAACATCTTTGAGGATTGTTGACACACCAACCACTCTAATGCACACCACGTTTATATTTATCAATTGTATTTTAATGACTCATTCCAAGGCAGTAGCGGTCGGTGGTGGGAGTGCCGCCGGGCACTGACGTGGGGCGGGGGAGGGGCAGGGTGGGGGGTAGTAAACTATGGATTACGGCCGATTACAGGTAAGTACACATATGAATAAATAAAACGAATTTAGTTTCTCGCGCTGCATTGCCAAATGCGATGCAGCGCACAACGAAATTTGTTTTATTTATTTATATGTGTACTTACCTGTAATCGGCCGTAATCCATAGTTTACTACCCCCACCCTGATCCTCCCCCGCCCCACGTCAGCGCCCGGCGGCACTCCCACCACCGACCGCTACTGTTCCAAGGTCATTAATTTAATATCAGTTATGCTCAGTCTTTCATTCAAATAATAATAATGAAATGTGCACTGAAGGTTAAATCGAATGCAAATCAATACATTGAACTGTAATGCACACAAGTTAAACCTTAATACAATAGTTTATAAATCATGTGGCATAAAGTTGCCTATGCACCATATCAAAATCCATTGGTTATTTATTCCACTTGTATCATTTCCAAGAACCATTATAACTCACAGGGGCATGCAAGTCTGTTTTTGGCATACTGCAGGCAACACGTTTTGGCAAATGGGCATGAAACCCAGTAACATGCTGAGGGCTCTTAAAATATAAATTGTTTATTGTGCTACAATATTGATGTTCAATGATTCCCCATATCTTGTAAAGAGTAAATATTCAAGTAATTCTATAAATCTTCCCCAATCATGAATTTTGTCCATTTATTTACCTGCTCCTCAACCTCAGACATGATCCCTGTTATATTATCCTATAAACCGATGGGCATCAGGGGAGCAAACCTCAAGCCCATCGCAGTCTCTCAGATCTGCTTACAATAGGTACCGCTATGTAGGGAAACACTGGACTGGATTTAATGAAGCTTTGCACTGGTGCCAAGTCACAAAAAGCTACATAAACTGGAATATATTCTTGATAACTATTTACTATCCAGGGCAAATATTGATTTGTGCTGGAAAGTAGCCCTAAAGTAGTGTAAAGTAGCATTATGTGTCAAGGGGAGGTCCCTTGGGTGGTACATGAGTGTAACCGTGCAACCACCAATGCTTTATGACACAAAGCACTGTCTACAAAAAAGGTGGACAGGGCTTTACAAAGTTTATTTTCTCAAAACTTTCTTACTGTGAATGTGTGCTCAAATGTACAGCACACATACACACTTGGAAACGTATTTAACTATCACTAAGCATAGTATGTTGTACTAAAAGGTTATTCTTTCAGTGCAAAACCCATGATAGGTATCATGCAGACACCCTTGCACTATGGTGGAAGGGTATGTGCATGGTACCAGGCAGCCTAAAATGGGCCTGCACTGGAAATAGCAGCAGCAATGCCATATCTTAGTAAATATGACCCTGGCAAGCTGTCTCCTTCTCATGCAACATGGAATAGCAACTGTGGTTGCTGCACTACATTACATGAAATGAAAACAAAACTGGCCCATAACTCTTAAGTAATTTCTAGTAGCATATCAATATGGGAATAATGGTCTGCTGAACATCAATTCAAAAGGTTTCACATAGCAATCTATCTCTGTGGGTGGTCAATACTTGTATACAAGTTGTGACGTCTAATGTTAAAAAAAAGCAATATCACTATCCCAGTGTCCCTCACATAGTATATTGAGAATGTGTTGTATGTCCCTAATGTTTGATGGAATATTCATCACAAAGGGGTACATAAAGACATCTACATATTCTAAAAGTACCTTAGTTGGTGAGTTGCTACCTGATATTATAGGTCTGCAAGGTAGAAAATGAGAATCTATGTGTATCCTAGATAATGTTCATACATATAGATGTCTACGTCTAAGTACCTTAAGACATTAATATTCATCTGTGGTCAATAATCCCATTCAGACTACAGATAGGATTACCATCCAATTTTAAGATGTGACCTGATATGGCATGCAAGCATCTGTATGCAACTTGTGTCAAGCATCACAACTGTGCTCTTCTTTTTGAGACCCCAGGTGTCAGGTGATATTTGGTGCTGGGCATTCATGATTGTCTTGATCCCAATCCTGATTCGTCTGGTAGGAGGAGTTGTCATCAAATCAGTAGGAGAAGATTAACAGGGCCACATCACTCTAAACTTTCCCATTAAACATTGCAACTGGAAAAAACCTAGACAAATAAGCAGGAGGAAGAAATCATGGTATTCAGAAAAAACCTATGACAACTGGTATGGGTACACTGATTGCTAGGGTAACAGCCTGTGTTCTCATTCTACAGAAGGTCTTGTAATTTTAACATAACTTTGCATCTGGACATTTCTGATCCCTGTTTTATTTTTATGTTTTGATACAAAATGATTGCATCAGAAATACAGAGGCTCTTGTAAAGAGGGCTTAGTAAGATTTTCTGCTGATTCTCCTGATGGGGTCTCTACCATTCCCCTCTTTAAACAGTAGCTTTGAAATGTGCTTTATGCTTCTATTTTGATATTGCCTTTGTTGCTTTTCCTTTAATGAGAAACACCATTGTTGTGTGCTCTAATGCTAATATTTGAGAATGCATTAATTGGACATTTTCATTGGGCCTGCAAAAATATGCTACAGAGATTTAGTTACTTTACAATCTATTTTTCAGAAGGTTCTGTTTTCTGTTTCAGTATAGTCTTAAAGTTCAATTTAGATGAGGTAGAAGCACATCCTCTGCCCAGGCTTATGCCATGCCATTACACCAGATGTGTGCAG